>OZ024828.1:107042533-108300033 GCA_964016985.1 Anodontia alba
TGTGCTTTCGACATCTTTCAGAAAGTCAGCTTGTGCTTGGCGCTTTACACACAAGAAATACATTTGCAAACTTTTGTCATGATTTAATGCAAAACCACTTGTCGTAACTATCTACGAGTATGCACAAAAAATTTATTCTAGTAATTGGTTTTTAAAAAATCAAATATTTTCACGTTTTCCCAACAGTAAAAATGAATGCAAATTATGTAGAAATCTGTAGGGTAGGTAAATTGGAGGCAGATTTTCAACAAGTTCCGCTTGTTTAATTTTTCTGAATTTTCACAATATTGCTCTGAAACATCCGTAATTCAAATTCAGCAAAGAAAACTAAAAAATATTTTCTTGGACAAAAATTAAAAAAAAAATCACTTTACTATAGAAATTGCATAGGTCAGAACAATTTTTGGCTGTAAATTTAATTTTAGGGTAAATACTTGAGAACAAAACACAGAAACAGTAAAAAAACAAATGGTTTCTGATAAGATATGGTCAATCAGAACAATTTATTTTCATTTAAATTAAAACGCCAAGCAAAAAATGTCTTTCAAAGTGATGTCGAAAGGACAGTAATTGCTGTTTCCTAGTTCCTGTCCCATTATTTGGTTTACTATTTATTTGTTCCTGTTTCCTAGTTACTGGTTCGTTATTCGTTGTTTGCTGTTTCCCGTTTCCTAGTTCCGTGGGCAGCGTTTCACTAAACTTCTTACGCCAAAGAATTTCGTATGTTAGTTATTCGTTTGCTGATTCCTAATTCTACTTCGATATTTCCTTACTGTTTCCTACTTCCTGGTTCAGTTGCTATATCCTGTTCTCTTGTTCCTGATCCGCTTTTAGTTTACTGTTTTCTACTTCGTTATTCTTTAACTGTTTCCTTGTTCGCTATTCGAGTTTTGCTGAAAGTAAGTCATGTTTCCTATTTTATGCTTCCTAGTGTCTGTTTCCTAGTTCCTGGTTCGTCATTCAGTTTAATTCAGTTTACTGTTTCCTGTTTCCTAGTTCTTGGTTCGTTATTCGGGTTACTGTTTGCTGGTTCCTAATTCCTGCTTCCTATTTCCTGGTCCGTTATTCGTCTATTGTATCCTGCTTCTTAGTTCCTGACCAGTTATAAATTTACTCTTTACTGTATTCTTAATTGTCATTATACCCCCGCCTGCCGAAGGCAGGAGTGAGGCATACAGCGTTTCAGCGCGAAGTTACGTCCGTACGTTCGTACGTCCGTATGTCACATTCGTAACCAGTGACATAACTTGGATACCTTTTAGGCTAGGAAGTTAAAATTTGGTATGCTTCTTACCCAGACCTAAACCTTCCACCTTGTGTAAGAGTGTGGCCCTGTATCATGCCATGGGTGGGACAAGGGGTCAATGTTTTAGTTCGGAGCCCTATTGTGTATCCCACATCTACCTTAGGTTCCATTTCATTGGCTACATATACAATATATGCACAGGTATCTTGTGTTGTACAATTGCCTTTATTTATTTATTTATTTTTTATACAGTATTTTGAGAAGGTGACAAAATTTGCTAATACGCTATTCTACCTTGCGGTCCTCTATAAAAACTATGTGCATATATACAATATATATTCAAAAGACCCAGACTTAAATCCCTAAGGTATTGAGTGGAGGCTGCATTTCTGCAACATGGCCACTTATATGGATCAATCAAATCGTAGTGTTTACAAACATGAATATGCCAGGACATAACAGTTCAGATAGTACAATTTATAACAGTTGTAATTCTTTCTATGCTGATTTGCTAAACTGAGAGTGACAAAATAGGACTTTTTGTCTCTAGGGTATCGTTCCCCCGCTTGACTCAGGTAGCCATTTGCATATATTGTGTAAAATATGCATATATAAATGTCTGCAAAAAGATTAGCTGAGGCACGGAGGGAACAGTACTTTATAAAATCTTTTCCATTTTCCATGCATTTCAATAGCAAAAATTGACAGTTTTACCCAAATTTAGGGTTCAATTACATTTCATTTGAAAAAAAAAATGTTCTCATAACATTAATGATGGTTCATTGGGAGTCCACTGCAATAAAAAATATGCAATTTACTGAAACTTTATTTTCCATCATTTTGTAGGCAAATTTACATTGCCACTGTCAGAGGTCCTTTTATTTTTAGGTACATATTTGAGAACGTAACCCAGAAATAGAAAAGATAAATGGTCTCTGATCAGAACACAATATTTTCATTTTTTTTTAATTTAAAATAAAACGCCAAGCAAAAATCGCCTTTCCGGGTGATGTCGAAAGGACAGTGATTCGAGATAGCACTTACAATTCATTAACTCTTTCAAAACTGAGTTTCTGAAATAGACTTTTCCATCTCTGCAGGGTGTATATTGTAAATCAGCAACAGAATGGCAAACAGTGTAGATTCTGTAGATATATATTGTTTGCAAACCTATCTGTTTTGGTCTACAGGACTGATGAAGTTAAGTACGAACTACTTCGAAAAAATAGACAAAGGGGGCAACTAAGCATATCATCATGAAAACATGCTTATATAATGTTGACCTGCTTAAACCCCACTTTTATATAGTAAAACTGGGATTTACAAGGGTATTCATTACTTTTCTTATTTCTGCTCAAAACAAAGATTGTGGGTACTCGTTAGAACCGCCTCACCGAGGCGGTTCTAACGAGTACCCACAATCTATGTTTTGAGCAGAAATAAGAAAAAATATTAGAATTTTTATCTGAAAATTTCATTTTTTGGTGGTATAATTTTCAGTATATTTGAATAGGATTGTTTTCATAATGTAGAAGATGGTGTGAGAAAAGAAATATCAGATAGACCACTCTCTATTAGAAAAAACAGGTGATACTAGATAAATAAACTCGCCAGAGGAACATTAGCAAAACTACACGGAAAAACATATACAATAATAGAACATTTTATGTTTATAAGTGTGAAAGAAAACGCTGTGCCAGATGAAAAATAAACAGTTAAGGAGGTTAGCCCATTTACACGTCAGTTTCTGAAGTGGACTGTTCCGTCTTTTGGATTTGAACACACACATTGTTTCAAAAAAGCAAGTAAGTCAAAACTCAAACACAGAATGGCAAATTGGGTAGATCCTTATGAGGTGGTTCACCAGGAGGCCATCTCATCTGAATCTACACTGTTTGCACATGTATCTGTTTTGGAAAGTTCTAAAAAGGCAAAAGCGCTGCTTATATACATGTGCGTGATGAAGGCCTATATTAGTCTGTACATTCGCGCAGTTTCGCTAACAGAATCACTGCATTACGGAAATAAATCTATTCAAATATACTGAAAATTTTACCACCGAAAAATGAAAATTTTCAGATAAAAAGTCTGATAATTTTCATCTTTCTACTCAAAACATAGATTGTGGGTACTCGTTAGAACCGCCTCAGCGAGGCGGCTCTAACGAGTACCCGCAATCTATGTTTCTGAGCAGAAATAAGGAAACTAATGTACATCCATGTAAACCCCAGTTTTACTGTATAAAAGTGGTGTTTAAGGGGGTCAAATTTGTATAGACATGTTTTCGTGAAGGTATTCTGTAGACATTACGTTACAAGTCTATGCAATGTTTACCCACATATTACGTTAACAAGTCTATGTAATATGTATCCCCCATTATATTTACAAGTCTTTGTAATGTTTACCCCATATTACGTTAACAAATTTATGTAATGTTTACCCCCACATTACGTTAACAAGTCTATGTAATATGTACCCCCCATTACGTTAACGGGTCTTTGTAATGTTTATCCCCATATAACATTAACAAATTTATGTAATGTTTACCCCCACATTACGTTAACAAGTCTGTGTAAAATGCACCCCTAACCTCCATACTACTTTATCAAGTCTATGTAATCTGTCCTCCCACATTACTTTAACAAGTCTATGTATCTATGTAATGTTTAGCCCCACGTTACATTAACAAGTCTATGTAATGTTAACCCTACGTTACGTTAACAAGTCTATGTAATGTTTAGCCCCGCGTTATGTTAACAAGTCTATGTAATGTTTACCCCCACATTACGTTAACAAGTCTATGTAATGTTGACCCCCACGTTACGTTAACAAGTCTATGTAATGTTTATCCCCACGTTACGTTAACAAGTCTTCGTAATATTTAGCCCCACATTACGTTAACAAGTCTATGTAATGTTTATCCCCACGTTACGTTAACAAGTCTTTGTAATGTTTACCCCACATTACGTTAACAAGTCTATGTAATGTTTACCCCCACGTTACTTTAACAAGTCTATGTAATGTTTACCCCCACGTTACGTTAACAAGTCTATGTAATGTTTACCCCACATTACGTTAACAAGTTTATGTAATGTTTACTCCCACATTACATTAACAAGTCTATGTAATGTGTACCCCCATAATCCCCCATCATATATCGTGAAAACTAGGCTACACAGGAGCAAACGTTATTTGGCGAATTTTCATAATTTTGCTGTATCAAACTTTGCTTTACAATATGCTTATTACTTTCGCAATCTTTTACGCTGCATAAATCTGTTTTAATGTGCTAAATCACACACACACACACACACACACACACACACACACACACACACACAAATCTTCCTGATATTTGAATTACCATGACTTACATAACTATAGATAAGACGAGTATCAAAATAAATATTTCTGATTTCTCCACAAAAACAAGAGGCCCATGGGCCACAAGGCTCACCTGAGTTAACTGCTGTAAGTTGATCAGGTAATTTACTCATCATTCCCTATTAGTTTGTCAAGTTTCAAGGCAATGGCTTAAACAGTTTTTAAGATATCATCCTTACCAGTTTAAAATGCTGAAATTTTCAAAAGGTCATAAGTAAAACCAGTTTAAACACCAGGGGCTTGATCAGCAGGATTTATACAGGGGACCACTAAACATTGCTACATACTAAATACATAAGCTGTGAGCCTGATGGTTTCAGAGAAGGAGATCTTTAAAGTTATTCCCATTATAAGTCTGTGGCAGTAAATGACCCCCAGGACATGGCTAATTTGGACCCCAGGGACATGGTTGGCAGGATTTATGTAGGAGACCATTAAACATTGTTACATACTAAATATATGAGCTGTGGGCCTCATGGTTTCAGGGAAGAAGATTTTTTAAGGTTTTCCCATATAAGTCTTTGGGAGCTAATGACCCCCGGGGCATGGCCAATTTACACCCCAGGGGCTTCATTGGCAGGATTTATGTAGAGGACCAGTAAACGTTGCTACATACTAAATATTTAAGCTGTGGGCCTCATAGTTTCAGAGACAAAGATTCTTTTATTTTTTTTTTCCACTATAAGTCCATGGGAGCTAATGACCCCCCTGAGATATGACCAATTTGGACCAAAGGAGCATGGTTGGAAGAATTAATGTAGAAGACCACGAAACATTGCTACATACTAAACCTGTTAGCTCTGGGCCTCATGGTTTCAGAGAAGAAGATTTTTGAAGGTTCTTTAGCTACACGGTTCTATATAAACTTATGACCTCTGGGATGTGGCCAGATTGGATCCCGGGTGCTTGATTGGCAGGATTTAAGTAGGGGACGACTACACATTATTACATACTAAATATATAAGCTGTGGGCCTCATTACTTCAGAGAAGAAGACTTTTTAGGTTTTTCCACTTTAAGTCTATTGGAGCTAATGACCCCGGGGCACGGCCAATTTGGACCCTAGGGACATGGTTGGCAGGATTTATGTAGGAGACCACCAAACATCGCCACATACTTAATCTGTTAGCTCTGGACCTCATGTTTTCAGAGTAGAAGATTTTTTAATGTTCTTTAGCTATATAGCTCTATTTAAACATATGACCCCCACCCCCCATGGGGCGTGGCCAGTTTGGAACCTAGGGCTTGGTTAACAGGATTTATGTAGGGGACCACTAAACAGTGCTATACACTAAACATATAAGCTTTGGGCCTCAAGGTTTCAGAGGAGAAGACTTTTTAAGTTTTTCCATCAGAAGTACGGGAGCTAATGACCTCCGGGGCGTGGCCAATTTAGATCCCAGGGGCTTGATTGGCAGGATTTATGCAGGGGACCACTAAATATTGCTACACACTAATATATAAACTGTGTGCCTCATGGTTTCAGAGAAGAAGATTTTTTAAGTTTTTCTCATTATAAGTCTATGGGAGCTAATGACCCCCGTAGCGTGGCTGGTTTGGATCCCAGGGGCTTGATTGACAGGATTTATGTAGGAGACATATGCTACATACATTATCTATTAGCTCTCTACCTCATGGTTTCAGAGAAGAAGATTTTTGAAGATTCTTTAGCTATATAGCTCTATATATGCATATGACCCCTTGGGGTGTGGCCAGTTGGAGCCCACGGGATTGATTAGCGGGATTTATGTAGGGGACAACAACACATTTCTACATACTCAATATATAAGCTGTGGGCCTCATAGTTTCATAGAAGAAGATTTTTTAAGTTTTTCACATTATAAGTCTATGGGAGCTAATGACCCCCGGGGCGTGCCAATTTGGACCCCAGGGGCTTGATTAGCAGGATTTAAGTAGGGGACCACTACACACTGCTACATACTAAATATATAAGCTGTGGGCCTCATGGCTTCAGAGAAGAAGACTTTTTAGGTTTGGTCATTTTAAGTCTATGGGAGCTAATGACCCCCGGGGCACGGCCAATTTGGACCCCAGGGGTATGGTCGGCAGGATTTATGTAGGAGACCACCAAACATCGCTTTATACTTAATCTGTTAGCTCTGGACCTCATGGTTTCAGAGTAGAAGATTTTGTAATGTTCATTAGCTATATAGCTCTATAAAAACATATGGCACCACCCCCGCCCCCTGGGGTGTGGCCAGTTTGGAACCCAGGGGCTTGGGTAACAGGATTTAATTAGGGGACCCCCGTAGCGTGGCTGATTTGGACCTAAGGGGCTTGATTGGCAGGATTTATGTAGGAGACCACTAAACATTGCTACATACATTATCTGTTCGCTCTCTGCCTCATGGTTTCAGAGAAGAAGATTTATGAAGGTTCTTTAGCAATATAGCTCTCTATATACATATGACCCCTTGGGGTGTGGCCAGTTTTGCGCCCACGGGCTTGATTGGCGGGATTTATGTAGTGGAAAACAACACATTGCTACATACTCAATATATAAGCTGTAGGCCTCATGGTTTCATAGAAGAAGATTTTTTGTTTTTCCCATTATAAGTCTATGGGAGCTAATGATCTCCGGGGCGTGGCTAGTTTGGACCTCAGGGGCTTGATTGGCAGGATTTATGTAGTGGACCACTACACATTGCTACATACTAAATATATTAGCTCTGGGCCTCATGGTTTCAGATAAGAAGATTTTTAAGCTTTTCCCATTATAGCTCTATGGGAGCTAATAACCCCGGGGTGTGGCCAATTTGGACTCCAGGGGCATGGTTGGCAGGATTTTTGTAGGAGACCACTTAACATCGCTTCATACTTAATCTATTAGCTCTGAGCCTCATGGTTTCAGAGAAGAAGATTTTTGAAGCTTCTTAAGCTATTATAGTTCTATATAAACATATGACCCCCGTGCCAGGCCAATTTGGACCCCAGGGGCTTGATTGGCAGGATTTATGTAGGGGACCACTACACATTGTTACATACTCAATATATAAGCTGTGGGCCTCATGGTTTCAGAGAAGAAGATTTTTATTTTTTTCCCATTATAAGTCTATGGGAGCTAATTAACCCCGGGGCGTGGCCAATTCGGGCCCCAGGGGCTTGATTGGCAGAATTTATGTAGAGGACCACTAAACATTGCCACATACTAAATATATAAGCAGTGGGCCTCATGGTTTCAGAGACGATTCTTTAAGTTTTTTTTTTCCTTTATAAGACTATGGGAGCTAATGACTCCCGGGGCGTGGCCAGTTTGGACCCCAGGGGCTCGATTGGCAGGATTTATGTAGGGGACCACTAAACATTGCTACATAATAATTATATAAGCTGTGGGCCCTCATGGTTTCAGAGAAGAAGATTAGATTTTTTTTTTAGGTTTTTCCCATTATAAGTATGGGAGCTAACGGTCCCTAGGGCGTGGCCAGTTTAGGCCCCAGGGGCTTGATTGGCAGAATTTATTTAGGGGACCACTAAACATTGCTACATGCAAAATATATAAGCTGTGGGCCTCATGGTTTCGGAGAAGAAGATTTTTTTAAGTTTTTCCCATTATAAGTCTACGGGAGCTGTATATGGGCATGGCGGCAATCTTGATTTACGGACGACCATTTCTACATATTTTCAATCCTCCTTTAACATAAGGCTCCACACAAAGTTTGAAGAAATTTGGCCCAGGGGTTTCAGAGGAAAAGTCGTTCAAAGGTGTGAACAGACGGACGGACAGACGGGCGGAGAGTGATCACAATAGCTCATCCTGAGCCTTTGGCTCAGGTGATTTATAAAAAAAAAAAGAAAAAAAAAAAGACATTGTGGATATTCATTAGCGCCTTTCCAAGGCGCTCTTCAAATAATCGGAAAGCGAAAGCTATCGATATTTTTTATTAAAATTGTTTATGAAGAGCTATTGTAAAGAAATATACAATTTACATAGGTGTGTTTACATAATGATACATAATGATACATCGACGAATGGCGCGAGCAGATCCAGGTTTTTGCCGTTCGCTATTCACAAATGGTATAAGTGTCATTTTCCCACATATTAAGTTATATAGTGTTTCGTGACAAAACAACGGAAAAGTTAAGAGAAGATTTTTCTCATTTTTACCGTAAATTGTGACGATGGATTTCCAAAAGAAAGGAAACTATATTGGTTATAGCTTCCTGGTTTATAAGAAATATTGTGATATTCAGGTCCATGTAGTCATAAACTTATGCAATTAATGTGTTACTTGTAGCCATTATTTTGAGTGCTTAAGTAATCCCCCTGAATATTGGACACAGGAGAATCAATATTTAACCGTTATCCTGCTGTTCACGACAACCCCTACCTTTGCAAACAGTGTAGATCCAGATCAGATGGCTTCTGATCTGATCAGGATCTACACTGTTTGTCATTCAGTTTGTGAATTTGAACGAAAACATTATATGATGTGATCTTATTGGCTGATAGTCATTAATTAATTATTCAGCAGGATAAGACTTAAGCGTGGCGTGGGAAAAGAGCCATTATAGCGTAGGCGACCAGCAAAGGTTCGTTAGAGTCTGCGCATCCGCACACAGTCTCACCAGACACTATTCTGTTCGCTAATGAAAGCGATAGGCCAAGGGAAATGTCAGCCAAAGAACTTGCTAAGGCTGTACACTATTTGCCAGAATATTAGAAAGTTTCGGTGATAGAAACAAGTATGGCAATTTCTACATACCACACCTTTGAATATATAATGGACCATTCTAGCACTCGTGGTGGAAGATTTCTTTGAAGATTTCAAAGCAAAGTTCAGTCAAAATTATAACAATGATGGCCAGAAACGTTCTAATTAGCGATGACTGGGAACGGCCATGTGCTCAGGGAACAGGATACCAATTAGGGCGGTGAGGACCGGAACCAGCAGAAAGTATACAGAACCCAAATGTTATATTTGATAAATAATAGCTTGACTCTGACTGGACAATACTAGATGAGATTGTTTGAATTTATGTCAGTTTTACACAAAATATATTTCATTTAATCGCAGACTAATTTAAATTTGTTAATGGTCTTTTATTAAGTCAATGTTGAAAAAACAGATTTGTTTTTATTTTCCACCAGTATTAAGGCACGTATGTCCAAGGGCAGAAAAGTGCCAAAACTTGCCGATAGACCCTTTCTTTTTTTTTATGTATTTTGTCGTCTAAAATTACATGTAATCTTTAATTTGAGACCTAATGAAGTCACGAAATATTGTGAGGCAATGTTTACCCAAATGGTATAATGGAAAGTAAATAAATGAACTCAGCAACTGATACAACCAGACCACATCAAGTTCTCAACATCAAATGGCAAGACAGATAAAAAAAAAAAACAATTAAACAGCTAGAAAAATAACAGATAGCAAGCAGAGTTGGCAAACCTTTCCAAAAAAAAAGGTGGCAACTCTTTTACCCAAACTTAACTGAATATATCTTTCCAAACTTAACTGACTATATCTTTAATTAACATAGTTGTTTAAAAAAGAAAAAGAAGAAGAAGAAGAAGAAGAAGAAGAAGAAGAAAACATTAGTAAGTGAAACACAACAGAACATTTAACAAAAAGTACCAAGATGAAAATACCACCTTAGAACGGTCAGTAATAAATTACTGGAAGCGTATGGAAAAGTACATTACGAAAACACGCCTATTCAAATATATTCAAAATTTCACCTCCAAAAACTGAAAATTTTCAGATAAAAACTCTGATTTTTTTCACATTTCTGCTCAAAACATGGATTGTGGGTACTCGTTAGAACCGCCCCGGCGAGGCGGTTCTAACGAGTACCCACAATATATGTTTTTGAGCAGAAATAAAAAAAAATAAAGTATACCCCTGTAAACCCCAGTTTTACTACATAAAAGTGGGGTTTAAGGGGGTCAAAATTATATAGGTATGTTTTCGTGATTAATTAGGCTCCTGGTGCCTTCATCAGAAGCTTGCCTTTTTTTCAGCACTCTCAAGATCAGAACATGGGTGATTTTTCCCCAAAAGGCCCTCAAATATAGTTGTCGTGATATTATTTGCTGCCTTTATAAGAGATAATGTATTCAGTAGGAGCACTTGAACCAATCACCCTGTTGTTCGAAAGTGATTTTTATATACACCCACTGAATTCTTAGGACAACATTTCGGAATCCCATGGATGTTAATTGATGCTTTGTGTAACTTTCAACCATGGGAAAACACTTTGCCAAGATTGATTTTATTTCTTTACCTGTTAGAGCAAGATTAAAATACAATTGAAAGTCATAGAAATAAAAAGGTATTGAGAATATAGTCAATATCTCTATATATAGTGCTTAAAATATTTTACTCTTTAAATTCCGCTGTACTACATACGCGATAAATGTGTGGGCGTGCGTGTGCACGCGCGGTTGTGTGTATAAAAAATAATTATACAGAGTTTATTCCGTAAATGGAATTCGGGTGAGCTAAGCATACTTTGATTCGAATGAGCATAGACTTCACCAGTGTGAATACTTGATTTTGCATAAGACAAAAAAGTTAATTTTTTTCCCAGTAGTATGTCTTTCAATCTGTTTCTCCTGATCGCAATTTTGTGCTTTTAATACAACCGTATGCTACCGAACTATTGAGAAAAAGAAATTACATAGATTATTTCTGCTATTATTATTAGTAGTAGTAGTAGTAATAGTAGCAGTAGTACGAGTAGTTATTATCATCACCATGCCTTAACGATGGGGATATTGTGAATGCCTCTGTCCGTCCGTCCGTCTTTCCGTTCGTCCGTCACGCTACGACGGAATTTAACCAGTTGCTACTTAACTTCCCCGCGTGATAAAGGTATGCGAGAGCAACATTATTTTTCCGTTCGTCCGTCCGCATTAGCAATTTTAGCACCGAGCGTGGGGATTTTGCAATGACGTGGCATCGACTGCAAAATCTAGTTATAAACATAATATTATGTTTACTATAAGTAGTAGTAGTATTTTTTTATTTTTTTTTTTATTTTTATTTTTATTTTTTATTTTTTATTTTTTTTTTATTTTTTTTTTTTGGGGGGGGGGAGGTGGGGGGGAGAGGGGGGGGGGTTCACGACCCTTTCAAGAATATTTCAATTATATCGAGCCGATCATTCATCAAAGGTGAGTGAAAACCGGAGAACCTGGGGAAAAACCACTTGACCATTCGTAAGCAGAACTTGGCTTTCCCACATGTGACCCGAGCGAGGGTAGAACTACAGCGGTGAGAAATCTAATAGATTAAGAGTCAACTCTCCTATCCACTAGGCTACGGGGCCCCGCAGTAGTAGTAGTAGTATTGTTATTGTTGTTGTCCGCTTGAAGAAATGTTGTATCCTTGGCTATCCAAAATGCGCCTGGTGAAGATTTTGATCAGATTGCGCGAATTGCGCGAATGCGTAGGCTGGTCTGAATCATCGCTGGGCACATACGCCCGAAGGTAGGATTTCTGACTTTACGGCTTGAATTTTACATGAACGCCACCGGATCCGGGTTTGATTTTTTATCTGTAAGTAATTTTGTTTGTGAGGTGATTGTATGCCTTTGCATGGAGCCGCACTACCGCCGTCATTTAACTGTATTACCGTCCAGAGATGCATGAAACACCACGGTTCCCAGTCAACTCGTACTCAAGTCAATTCGTACTCAAGTCAACTCGTTCTCATTTTGATCAATTCGTACTCATCGATTTGGTCAGTTCGTACTCATTTGTTCAATTTGTATTCACCGTTTGGTTAATTCGTACTCAATTTGGTCAATTCGTTCTCATTTTTGGTTAACTCGTACTCATGTTTTTGGTCATTTCGTTCTCATTATGGAACCTCTGTTTTGGGATATATGCATCTTTGAGTGTTAATGGTGCATAAAATGGCGTAATTAGAAGTGACAAATGGCAATAGTTTACATCTACACGCATTCCCGCACGACACTTTTATGTCTCCGCCTACAAAATCAGTGGGGCATGAATGATCCCACCATCCGTGCGTCCATCCGTTTGGGCAAATATTTAGAATTTGAGAGACTATTTTGGACAAAATTATGAAGTTAATTCCGCTTAAAATACAGTGGTGGAGTGTCCGTCCGTCCATCTATCCAGTCAATTCACGATTAAAAAGTGAGAAAAAATTAATAAAAAATATTATATAATTTGTATACAGACCGATTTTTAGTCCATCTAAGCACACAATAAGAAATTGTCATGAGAGTCTTCAACAGAAACTTGCAACCCGAATTGTAAATAATATACAGTTTGTCTGAAAAGGCCATTATTTCAGATCCCATTAAATGCAAAGTGGTTGAAATCTACACTATTAAGCAACCAATATTTGGTTTTCCCATAGGCGCTTGCCTAATACAGGTTTGTCTGTAGTTCACATGACCATTGCTGATCATTACCAGAAATATTCTGGATTAACCGACAAAAAGACAAAATGACATTTTTTTTTTTTTTTGTAAGAGGGGATGAAAGACCACCCTGTTGTTACTATGTACAGCAGAACGAGATTTTATATGGACTTTTAAATTACAAATGAACTCCCTCTCTATCACACACACACACACACACACACACACACACACACACACACACACACACACACACACACACACACACACACACACACATACTCTCTCTCTCTCTCTCTATCACACACACACACACACACACACACACACACACACATTTAAGTTTTCACAACTTGTAAAGATAAATTATCTATTCATCTTTTCATCATGTTAATAATCTACCATTTAATTGTGACGATCAACTACAGACAACCAAATTCGTCCAAATTGTTACATTTACAAATTGTGCAGTTGAAGATCGCCGCAATAACCTATTGTAATTATTTAAATACATGTCGTTTTGTTACATTTCTATGCACATGATAATTATGTACCGCAATCAAAGGAAAACGAATTTGATTGGTACAGTATTTGAAGGAAGTAAATATTTAATTTTTCTTCCATTCATTCCTCTTAGATTAAAATCTTAAAAAAAACAAAAAAAAAAAACAAAAAACAAACAATTCATTCTCATTTCTCATTTCTTTATAGTTTCCGTTTTATTTGGATTTTTTTTTCTTTCACATGAGATATCATTGGGTAGTTTCCGTCCGTCCGTTAACTTTTTCTCGTTTACACGATAAAGTCCACATTTTTAATCCGATTCTTTTGAAACTTGTTTGTGTCATTATATGGAAAATTAAGCAATCCGTCAATTATCATGGAACTTTTTTCTTTGTTATTTTTTTCTTGTTCATGCGATTAAGTTCACATTTTTAATCCGACTCTTGTTGAATATAGACATGTAGACAGCATAGTCATTTACAACTTGAGGGTCGTGGGTACAAATACCCATCACGAAAACACGCCTATATAGTTTTGACCCCCTTAAACCCCACTTTTATATAGTAAAACTGGGGTTTACAGGGGTATACAATATTTTTCTTATGTCTGCTCAAAAACATAGGTTGTGGGTACTCGTTAGAACCGCCTCGGCGAGGCGGTTCTAACGAGTACCCACAATCTATGTTTTACGTAGAAATATGAAAAATATCAGAGTTTTTTTACCTGAAAATTTTTAGTTTTTCGAGGTAACATTTTCTATATATTTGAATAGGTGTGTTTTCGTAATGCCATTGGATCCACGAAAAAATAGTCATTTTAATTTTTTAATTTTTTATTACATTACTATATCATTTTTTATCATTAAATACTTAAACCCACTAAATAATTGGAGAAGATCGGATATTTACTTTGGAAATGGGAGTATTTGTTTTATTCTAAATAGTGTTTGTTTTCCCTATATAGGGTATAGGATGAATTACTGATTAGGGTCTTTATAAATATGGCTATATACAATTCCACTGGCGGCAAGATTTTTCTTGGTAAACCTAATGTCATGGCGAGATTCCCATTTGTCCGAGCATCCATCAGTCTTTGCACCTGTTGTCTGTACCTCATTATATAATTTATTCTTGATGCAGGAAAAGCTTTAATCTGTTACCAAACTATCAATTGTAAACTGTTGTGAGATTATGCTGATAACAAAATTAGTAAAACTAAAAGTCGGTAGTTCACAGATAGGGTAGCAAATAATATGGGATAAGGAGAAATTGCATGCTATTAGCGGATTATTATTTTCATGCAACGTTTTGAATAGAATTCTGCCGCAGACACATTAAACTTTGCTATTGTTTGGTAAGAGATTAAGTGTTTATTTAGATTTATTCAACAGACAATTCATGAAATCATAAGTATAGTAGAAATTGTTTATAATAAGCGATTTTCAAATTTGTGAAATTTGTTTTCCATGCTGTGTAATGACTCAAAATGACATTCACATTGTTATCGATGGTTCTCACGTTTTGGTTGGTTGGAATTCCATTTCTCATATGGAAACTGTCTTTTATCTGCAAAGATATCTCGTACCTGTGTTGAAAACCAATAAAAATCCAAACAAACAAACAAAAAAAAAAAAGAAAGAAACAACAAAAAAAAAAAAAAAAAAAAAAAAAAAAAGAAACAACAAAAAAAAAAAAAAAAAAAAAAAAAAAAAAAGAAACAACAAAAAAAAAAAAAAAAAAAAAAAAAAAGAAACAACAAAAAAAAAAAAAAAAAAAAAAAAAAAAAAAGAAACAACAAAAAAAAAAAAAAAAAAAAAAAAAAAAAAAGAAACAACAACAAAAAAAAACAAAAAAAAAAACAACAGAAACTGTACTTGCCAGCAGAGCAATTCATACCCACGAAGGCCTCTTTTTCTTTCTGGATTTGCTTCGGAATAAGTCGATTTCAACGTGAGATCAAAGAAAACAAACTTTTATTGACAATTAATGACAATAACTACTTGTTTATTAACTTATGCTATTTTACTTATTTTATATTGTTGAAGTTTAAAATCTAGAAAAGTGAACTGATTCGAATTTCTCATGAAATATTTCTTTTCTATTGATTTCGGTGTTTCCTTTTTTGTTTTCTTTCGCTATATATCTTCGAAATGAGTCGATTTAGTGTGAGAACGGTTTGACCAAAATGAGAACGAATTGACCAAAATGAGTAGCAACTGACCAAATGAGTATGAATTGACCGACATAAATTTTATGATATCTGTCGTATTGACCGAAAAATGAGTACGAGTTGCCCAAAATGAGAGCGAATTGACTCAAGTACGAATTGACTTGAGAATGAATTGACTTCGTACCAAACACCACGATAACTGCTTGAATGTCTTACATATACGAGGCGCGATTATTAAATGGGCGGCGTCATGCGATCACGTGTCTTCGGGCATATGCGAACAGTGAATGCCCAGATCAACCTCTGCGCATCCGCGCAGTCTGATCAGGACATCTACTGTCCGCTAACAGAATCATAGAACACTGTAGAATACATCAATAGAAAATGCCCGGATGAGGCCTTGCGCATGCGCAGGATGAATCTGTATCCATGCATTTTGTACGTGTTCGAGGACATTTTTTTTTTTTTTTTTTTTTTTTCGCTTGGCGTGGCCCAAATAATGAAGAGAGTTGCCGTATTTGGTATTGTTACTGTACTGGCTATCGGAGATATAATAGCAATGTTTCTTCTTTAAAATATAAGGCAACGAGTGTCGTCACGGTGGTAATAGTCCAAGAAAATATAAAAGTTCTTTTGAAGTTCGATGTTTTTTTTACTTCATTTATGTCAGATTTACTAATACATTGTATCCTTGATTCTGTTAAAAAAAGTACATTCTTCTATCGAATAGTAATTAGTGTTACTGTCTCTTGCATATGACAATATCGTTTTAAATTTGTTGTGTGTACATGGCAAGGAACAAGTAACGTCGAACCAGAAACTATGACATTTTTGGCGATTTGGGCAACAAATTCTTTCAATTACGAGTATCCTCCCTTCTCCTCCACCACCACTGAGAAAAAAGGCAAAGCTCTTTTGATCATATTAGTCTTCCTTGGATATGCAGTCATTCACTTGGGTTTATTTCAGAAAACAAAAAGTAAGTACTCTCCTCCATTATTACTTGATATTTAGCATAGACAATGGCCTGTTATAAGAGCCGCAATATCAACATTCGCACAGCCAGATCAGAATCTTCACTGAGCGCATTTTTGGTTAGCAAAGATTTTGAGTTTTTTTCAAGCGGATAACAAAGACTTTGATCAGACTGCACGGATGCGCTGCCTGATCTGAGTCTTCGTTGGGTGAGAAGGTGCGTGATCTCACATTGCGGTTCTTTTTTACAAATCGTCAGTATGTTCTAATAATAATGAAACAGTAGTTTATATAGATTTAAAATACAAAGCTTGTCATGTACCCTTTTCTGTCCATTAAAGCTAAAAGTGACATATTTTAGTTAAACATTATTATTTTTTCTAAGTGAATGCATGTACGGATTGTATACAGAGTTCAGTTACTCATCACATTAAATTCACACTTTCCCTAAAAACATAAGGTTTTTTTTTTTTTTTTTTTTTTTTTTTTTTTTTATCAACGGTGTGATCAGTTAAATTTATTATTTATTTCAAGTCTTCATTGGAAAATCACTGATTTAATCCAACTCGCACTTTTATCCATAGTTATAGATAAGGACACTTTTTACAGTCGAAATGTATTCATATTTTTCTTATTTCTCCACGAAAACATATTGTGTGTACTCGTTAGAAGCGCTTCTAATCAGTACCACAACTAATGTTTTCGTGGAGAAATTAAAAAAAAAGTTATCTGAATACCCGTCTTATGATGATGGTGGTCTGTGACGGTGACCAGGGTTTTCATTAAGAGGCGGCTGGAGGCCAACATGACTGCCTCAAAGTCTGTTCTGTCCGCCTAAAAACCCTTTATTGTTGCATTACAGTACCGTATATACCCTAAGTAATCGAACATCTCAGCTTCTTACCATACTTGTTATAAAATTTAACAAGTACAATTTACTACCCACTGTTGAGTCTAAAAATTGCAGGATGATTGGCAAACAGTGTAGACCCAGGTGAGACGCCGCGTTCTGCGGCGTCTCATCTGGGTCTACACTGTTTGCTCATGCCTGTCTGTCTGAATACATACGTTAAATACGGTTATGTAGGCAGTAGCCATTTTGGCCGCCTCAAATTTTGCTCTTGCCTCCTCTAAAAAATTACTTTAATACCCGTCTTATCTGAGGCAACTGTTATCAATTATATCTGGCCGTGAAACGTGACGTCCATACCTTCTTTTACAATATGACTCCGCGTACACTGTTGGTACAAGCCTGGGCTGAACGATGGATATCATTGTGAATCGCTTGACTGATAACGTACATGGTGTTGTATAGATTATTTTAAGTGTTTGTATACAAACCAAACTTTGGATCTATAAAGCACACGCGGCTTTTTATTATGATATCATACCTGTAAACAGAATGAGTGTGTGGGGAGTTCTTTATGGAGGAAATAAATTAAGTGGAAGGTTTCATACATTCGTAATAGATATATCATACATATAGGAGAAAAATAAAACATGTAGTTACATCTCGGATATCAAATTCTCAAAGGATAAAATTTTAATTTCTGATTTACTTAATTAATGGGAGGGACCCTTTCCTGTGCCGGGAGGGGATATCGCCCCAAAGACGACGATGCCAAACCGTACAATGCTCCGATTCCAAAGAGTAATGGGATTGTTGCACCGTCGGAGAAGTATATTGTTCCTTCCGGTAAGTTTTTAACTGTTCTTCAGCAAGCACACAACGTCGTAACAATGTCGTTTCGACGGCGAAACGACGCTTTTACGACAGGTGTTTATATGTAGCTGCTTTTCAACAGACAAGCGTTCGAGGCGGTCGCTCGGGTGGCTGCCCGGCAAGCACAAAGTCGCAACAACGTCGTTCCAACGTTGCTGCAACGTCGTGACGTTGCAGCGACGTTGTAACCACGTTGAGTGTTTGCTTGGTGCCAAGTAAACACACATCGTCATAGGAACGACATTTCGACGGTATAACGTCGCTTCGATGTCAAAATAACGTTTGTAACGTGTTTACAGGGTGATAGGTTTGCTGCCCTGGTACCCAATGGGCACATTACGTTTATACAACCTCGCATCGGCATCGATGCAACATCATAACGTTGCATCAACGTTGATACGGTGCAGGCCCGCTGGGATAAACACATTTTTTTTTACAGAGCAGTCAAACCTATAGGTCATCTTTACATGGGAACCACCTTTTGAGACTTCCTCTTTGTAAGTTCAACAGTCCCCTTTCGGAAAGGGGTCTATTCTAAAAGAAAAGAACTTGCAGTCAAGATGGTCAAATTCTTTCTGTGGGGAAAAACAGTTTTGACAGTTTTATTATCCTGATATGTATCAGTCCCCCTTAAAACAATAATTATATACGAAAAAAAAAAAATAAATAAAAAATACGTCTTCAGTGTAGGTGTGTTTGTATTAGAAGCAAAATGACTTGTCACACCGTTACTACTCGGGTAAACGTGTGAATACACTGAACGGTCCTCTCTGAAAAGGGGTCTACTCTGAAAGGAAAGAATTTGATCTTTAAGAGTAGACCTATTTTCAGAGTGGACATGGTACACAGGGAAGCAAACGGGAAGTCAAATATGTTGTGTCACTTGTAAGAAGTGGAGGAAAATCTACAGAGTGTATCCAGTCCCCTTTCAACTTTTTCAGTAGTTTACTTTAACTGGAACTGATACGAAACACACTTCTACAAAACCAGTCTCAAATAACATAAAACAGATTTTGACTGGTTTAACCCTTAATAATTATCTCGTGGATTCTCGGATTAGCCCAAGTTGTTATGCGTTGTTAAAAGATTTCCGCAACTGAGAACAGCATCTGCCACTCGTTCAGTAATACTCGGACCAACTGGGGTATTCTAGACTGGCTCCAGTCCATATTGGCTAACTTTGTTAGTTTTTATCTCTCTTTGATACAGGCACTGAAACAAAATCAAGACAATATTAACATGCTGAGATTATGAAGTACTGGTCATGTGATCAGTGCTTCATAATAACAGCATGTATAATGTTGCCTTTATTTTATGTTAATAGTGTCTATATCAAAGATAAGTATAAAAATTAATTAATTTAGTCACTAGGAGCTGAAACCAGTCTAGGGGCATTATCCGTCAGATTTACACTGATCATGCTGATACATAACAATAGGGGTCGATTCCTCAATATTTAGTCCATGTGTAGAGAACTAATTATGATGTTTTCATTTAGGCCTACCAAACCAAATTTCTTCATAAAAAAAAAGGATATTTTGTGGGCCACTAGAATCATCAACACGTCGTTATAATCACTGCGCCGAGAAGATTCTAATATGATCTACCGCATTACAAAACCTACCAAATGGCATATGCGCCCAGCGAAGACTCAGATCAGCCTGGGCATCCGCCCAGTCTGATCAGAGTCTTTGCTGTCCGCATTAGCAAAGCTTGGGTCCTCAACTACATATTAAGCGCACAGCGAAGACTCTGATCAGACTGGGCGGAGTCTTCACTGGGCGCACATGCCATTTTGTTGGTTTTGTCGTGCGCTGGCTCATATATTCCCACGGTAGTAACAATAAACAATCATTGCAGCAGTACACAGCCTCAGTGTAGGCGTTGTAGCGGCACCACAGCTCCAGGAGGAGGGATACCCTGAAAATGACGTGTCTTTAATCTCACAGAAAACGTATTTACGTTGCAGATACTCTCATTAGAGAAGCGCTTCTAATGAATACACCTGTTTTGTTGAGAAATGAGAATAATGCCAGCTAGCATTCTACTGAAATTTATGTCGGACCATTATCGGCCCGACAGGATTCACGGTCCGATATAGAGTTCAGAATGCTGGCTGGGATGTCAGTGTTTTGCGGTTGGACAAAAACTCCCTTTCTGGAACTATATATATTAAAGAGCACCCATCATCAACCAGCTTCCCATTTTGTTCATTAATACTATTAAATCCAGAAAGTGACTAGCGGTTGTGGTTGACTTGCAAATTTCTAATTCACCAATACTCAGTCAGCTCTTCATCCAATTCTCATGATGTGAAAATTCCTAGTAAGTTTAAATCAAATTCACTTACTGGTTGAGGATGTATTGCATCCACAGGCTCTCTGCGAGTGAAAATGGTTGTCTCGCCATGTTTCACTTGCTAAAATGCAAGGTAATGAAAAGCTGATCAAGTCTATACAGTTCCAGTGATTCATATGGGTCGCCGACTGACAAAAGGCCCTCAGGGCATATACAAATTGTGAAGCCCCAGAGCAGTTTGCGCAGCTCTGCGTCAGGTCAAGATCTTCGCTATCTAGTTCTAAATCTTCTACAAGGGCCTATATTGCGGATGCGCAGGCTGGTCTGGGTCTTCGCAGTTCGCATATATTCTAAGGTCCTTTTTCTCAGTTCCTGGTCCAATAATTTGGTTATAATCCAGCAGCTAGTGTAGACCTAGATTAGACGACGCTGAATTTGGTGTCTGATCAGGGTCTACATAATGATAAAGGACGCTGGGTTCCATAGCACAGTCGGTAACGCATCTGGCTGCAAATACAGGGTCAAAAATTCGAATACCAGCTCGGCTACATAACTTTCTTGGATATTAATCGTGAAATATAAATTTCTGTGGCCATTCTCACCCTTCACTTGATTCGAGAAGGGCAGTTATCAGTTACTGGCGAAAGTATGCGCACAAAGTACTGGTTAACCACTTAATGCTGTCCAGGACAAGAAGTGTGAACAGGTTAACAGATCGGCTCGACATGACTGGCAGTGTTAAACTGGACGTAAAACTCCAAATCAAACAGATAGAGGTTATACACTAATATATGGACTGTGTAGACGAACATTAAAAACTTTTACCAAAAAGTTTGTTTGTTTTGATGTTTTACGGCCCAGTCAACCCATTGGGGTCATGTCGAGCGCTGTCGGTTTACCTAACCACGCTTTTACTAGATAGGTTTAGTCCTCTAAACGGTTAACCAGTATTGTGCATATTCTTTCGCCAGAAAGCTCACGAGAATTAACGTTCACCCGTGTAAACCAGGGCAACTTAAGAAGGGCGATCTTGCATGTTTTTCAGATGTATGGGGACTGTTTGCATATGGATTCATGTTTATTTTGTGAGTCTCAATGACACAGTTGCACTGAAGCATCATATAATTACTGTCTAGTTGACGAAGAAAACTAATATATCAAATAACATTGTATTTTCAAGTTTTTACAGTGAAATAATTTGTCTCTTCATGTGTTTAGTCAGTAGGCGAGGGTCATTCTTTTTCATAGCTCCAAATCAGAGGGGGGTATGTTTTGTTGTTGCTGTTTTTTCGTTGCTTTTGTTTTTTGTTTTTTGTTGTTGTTTTTTTTCTTATACCTCCACAAACACATATGTAGTGGTATTCTTTAGTAACGCCTCGATGAGGCGCTTCTAATGTGTGGCACAACTTATGTTTTCCTGTAGACATTAGAAAAATAGAAAAAAACATTTTGTTTGAAACAAAATTGCCTCATCTGGAGATATGCTTTTTAAAAGAAGAATTGAAAATTTGAGTAATTTCTGAAGAATTTATGACTAAATGGTATCTTGACTTTAATTGATGGTATAAAGGAAGTATTATTACTTCAAAATGAAAGAAACCATAGTAAACGTATTTTCAGTAGGTCGTATCAAACGAAGGTGTTTTGGAGCACATTAGAGGACTGGTTAAGGAGGACTATTTTTTGATTCTTCTAGGATAATTTTCTAAAATTTCTCCGTAAAAAAAACAAAACAAAACAAAAAAACATATTTTGAGTACTCATTAGATGCGCCTCGCCGAGGCGCTTCTAATGAGTGCCCAAAACATATTTTTTGTTTGTTTGTTTGTTTGTTTGTTTATGGAGAACTGGGGAGCATTATCTCAGAATTATCATCAAGTGTTCCTATATAACAAGCTCCCTGGCGTATGAGAAATAGTACTGCGCACCTACACAGTCTTTCTTGGTGTATTAGATATACGTACTGGGGTTCAAGTCGTCCTGCGCATCTGCAAGATCTTTCTTATATGTGAGAGCATTTTCTGCCTATTGAAAACATTTTTGTTATTAAAGCCTCCCCGCTTTTTCACATTGCAAACAGACTGCATAGATTTTTCGTCTCTGTCTATGTCGCTGTCTGCGATAAAATAATCCATAGCTTAACTACAACCAAATGCTTTAGGAAAGTAGACATAGTTTTGTTGAAGAGAAAGTGAATGTTAAATTGATTTTTAGATAACTCACTTTTTATCTTCGTGTTATAAGGAAAACGTATTGTTTATACACATTCTGTCATATTTATCTCAAGCAATATGACGGACAGGCACGAGCAAACCGTGTAGACTTTGACCGGACGCCGCGTCTACATTGTTTGGTCAGGGTCTACACTATTTGTCATTCTTCCAGCAGTTGTCAGAAACATACACTGGTAGTCAAATAGACTGGTTCAATTTTAATACAAAATATGGTAACGAGTTAAGCTGTACCTGTATTTAGGGTAAATATGCTATGTATAGTTAAGACGTGGCCATGAAGACAATAATTGATGTAATCTTCGCCATAGGCATGCCTTATTTAAATTAATTATGCAGTATTTTTAACACGAATAATTATGTATAACACGCAGACCGTGTTTATCTCCTGTCAATCCTTATACTGGGAAGATTCCTGTTTTTCCTGATTCCTTTGGAAGTGACGGGTGGCCGTGTAGTCAACGCTCGCAATTTCGGATCACGAGGTCCCGCTAGAGGTGGAACTCAGCTCATGACTGTACGACGTTTCGTTGGGCAGCCAGGGTCTTTCATTATCGCCCTCCCATGCATCGTCCCGATATTTTGAAAGGGACGTAAAACACCAAATCATCATCATCATGATTCCGTTATCCTTCTGTCAGGCAGTTTTTCCGTCAGTCTATCTGTTCTCTCAATCAGTCCGTTTTCTGTCAGTCTGACACTGTGTGTCTCTTTCTCTCTCTGTGTCTCTGTCTTTGTCGATTTGAACTGTATCCCCAGTAAAGGTGCTGTAGAAATGAACTAGTCTCAGTGGCTCCGACCGTTTCTAAACCTGTTTTTTTTTTTTTTTTTTTTTTTTTTTTTCTCATTCTTTATTACTTCCTGTAGATGTATTTTTAATCCCTGGCATTTCACTGTTTTACTGCAGAGACGAGTCTTGCTTTTCCACCAAGGGACATAACTGATTAAATGATTATAAGCTGCACTAAATTGTATACCTTTGAAAAGAAAAGAAAAGTAAAAGAAAAGATAGAGTCTGGAGACAGATTATAAATGAACCGTAACAGCAGGAAACGTAGACTGGCTTCAGTCTCCAGTGACTAAATATATTTTTCTTATAATCTGTTTAATAATCAATAATCCACTAAAATAAAACCAAAATAATATCATAATTATAAAGGCTGGTCACTAGAGTGACCAGCCTTTATAGTCATAATATGTTTTGGGGTTTTTATTTTAGAGGATTATAAAATAGGATTATGAGAGAAAAATATTTAGTCACTGGAGACTGGAGCCAGTCTAGAGGAAACGTACCTTCAGATATGTACGCCCAGCATTTGCGCAGTCTGATAGGAATCTTCGCTGGGCGCATTTGCATAGCCAAGGATGCAAAGTTTCTACATTAGGACCACGAAGACTCTGATCAGACTGTGTGGATGCACAGACTGATTTGAGTCATCGTTGGGCGCACATGTCATAAGGTACGTTTTGGGACGTTTCGGCTCAAATATGGGAACATCCAAGACTGAGGTAAACTCAGAACCTGGACATTTTTCACAATCTCACATACAAAATGTAGTTATAGACAAGAGGGGTTATCAAGAAAATATTTGTCTTATTTCTCCACAAAGAAAAAAAAAACAACAACATATATTGTGGATACTTATTAGAAGCGCCTCGCCGAGGCGTTTCTAATGAGCACCAAAACGTATGTTTTTGTGGATAAATAAGGACAATAATGATGGTTTGGGGTTAAAAAATATGCCTTATATATTTTGATTTTAGATTTTCTGTCATATCCCGAACTTGTTTTGATTATTTATTATCAGTGTCATATCAGCAATTTACACGTCAGTTGTTCATATCTGATTTGTATCTTATTAAGGTGGCACATCTGTCATTTAGTTATTTCAAGTAATTAACCCGTTTATGCCGAGTGGACTCTTCTACCTTAACTCTTTGGAACGGTTCATTTCAATAGTAGGAGTGTCTAGTTAGTTTTTATTATTATTATTATTATTATTACCATGTTTTATAGAAATTCTTTTCCTATATGCAAACAGTGTAGACCATGATCAGACGCCGCGTTCTGCGGCGTCTGATCTGGGTCTACACTGTTTGCTAATGTCTCTTTTTTATGGGAAGCTGGACATAAATGGGTGAAACGATAGTTATAATACACGCGTTTTCTTCTAACAGGGAACTGAACGGAATATTCCGCTTTATTTTAATAGCTAAAACAATGCATAAAACGTATTGTTTTTTGCTGCGGCAGGTAGACCACGTGAAGGATTGACGTAAAACCCATTGCCAGCTAGAACATTGTGGATAAAGTTCGAATCAACGCAATAATTATTGCGGTTCACCGAGTCAAATACATGTAATCCGAATGTTTATTTATAGTGAAGGAAACGAAATAGAAATTGAAAGTACTGACCAGTCTACGCTAATGTCAAGACATGTTTGGCCGTCTGTGCTTTTCGTCAAGTTTATTTTTTTTACTTATTTTTATTATTATTGTTTGTTTGTTTGTTTTTTGCTATGTGCCGACTCTTACACAACGCAAGTAAACGGCCGTTATGCCATATATTGGCATCGAAAAGCCAGCTGCGCCCGCTATTTAGCGTGGTCTGATCCGAGCCTTCTTTGTTAGCATGTGACATAAGGGCCCTTTTCTGGCAGTACGCCTCATATTGTGATATATTTTAAATGATAAAATAATACAAAACTTAGCCAGAAAATATTATCTGAACCTCATCTTACGAAAATGTGCGTTCGAGAGTATGCTAAATGCACAGATTCAGATTATGCTGCGCATGCGCACAGTATCAGTACGACATTTGCTGTCAGTTGCTACTTTAAATAGTAGTCTGTGATTCTGTTTGCGAACAGCGAAGGCCCTGATCAGCCTGTGCTTATGCGCAGGCTGATCTGGGCCTTCGCTGATCGCATATGTGTTACGACCGAGCACTCCTTCCTTCGATTATCTGCCTTAGCAGATTACGCATAGCTTCTAAGTGTATATTCGATCTCTGACAACTGCGTCAGGGAGTCGACTCTTTGACTCAGTGGTTAGAGCTTTGGATTTTTATCCGGGAGGACGGGTTCGATTCCCACGAAAGGTGGAATATTTTTTCAGCTATGCTTCATTCCTTTGTTACGACTTTCATGGAAGGTACCTTTTCGCATGGTGCGATCCAGACATTGGCACTACACCTGCTGGTGCCATATCATGATTTTCATGATAATAACATCATAGAGAATGAGTCAAGTGTAGTCTTATCATATCAACCTTGTCGTGGGAGAAAGTGTCTTAAGAATAATTGCGGACAGTCAAGCCCAGATCGCTCTTTGCATGTACGCAGTCTGATCAGGTCCCAGATATCCGCACAGAGAGTCATTGCATACTGCTGATAGCATGGATAGGTTGGTAGATACTGCGACAACAACTAGTAAGATTGCTCGGATGTATATTATGATCTGTACTTTGCTGATTTACCGCTTTCTAATGGAGACGTTTAGAAGTTGATTGGTTTACAATACATCATTAGTGTACATTGTATAGATACTTCAATTTCTTTGTTTCCTCTATCTCAACTTCAAACGCTTTGCATTTCTTTCGTGCACGTGTTTCTTAGAAAATAAGGATTGACATTTGATTCAAAGTTGAAATGTCAAAACTTATGTTCTCTGAAAAATAATATAAGAAAAAAAAAATAAATAAAATAAAATGCTGTCTTTTATTGAAAATCCGCAGGTTAAAGTTCTGACATTCAACTCAGGGACCTCTTTAAGTAATATGGTTGCGAAAAGTTAGGACCCTTTTCAGCGCTTATGTCCCAGCTGGCAAATCGCTATTTCAAGTGCATGGAGTGCCTTATTAATGGCAGATGGGCAACTTCATCTGGGCCTCTGCTGTCCTCATATGCCCTGAAGATACCTGATCTTATGGGAGTTTCTCATATGAAACCGAGACTACTCAGATATTCGTACGTTTGTTTGGAAAGGCATTGCATACCATTTCCCCTAAGTAGTGGGATAGAAAAGCCTGGGCAAACAGAGTAGACCCAGATCAGACGCCACAGACCGCGGCGTCTGAGCTGGGGCTACACTGTTTGCCACTCACTCAGCGCCTTTTTGGCACATGGACATGTTGTAATATTTCAGGTTAAATTTGGCAAGGAGTTAAGATATCCCAATATTTGGGATAAATCCGGTACATTGTTATCGAATAATAGCCTTCTGTTAACTATTAGTAGCCATTGCATGTTAGCCCATACGAACAAACCAAAGGAATTCAGCGGCGCACCAATATGAAATTGAGAAATTTAAAATTTATCCATCTGTCGGCGAAATATTGATTTATAGGGAAAATTGAGTAATGTAATCGTACGATGCTGTATTGCCATTGGGATTGAATATTCTAATCACGTAATTTATTGTTTATCAGAATTAAAGTAATTCAGTTACAATAAGGCAGAAACCACGCAAACTTTGCATATAGTCACATAGCTCCAGATAAGAAAAGCTACCAGGAATATCGTTTTTTTTTTTGTTTTTTTTTTTTTGTTTTGTTTTATTTTGTTTTTCATTTCTCAAGGAAAACATATGTTGTGTGTACTCATTAGAAGCGCCTGGCCGGCGCTTCGGCGAGGCGCTTCTAATGAGTAACCAGGCGCCGGCGAGGCGCTTCTAATGAGTAACCACAACATGTTTTCTTAGACAAATAAGAAAAATATCAATGATTTTATGATTGAGACAAAAATTGCATTAGCTAGAGCTATGCAGTCAGTATAAGATTATATATCACATCACGGAACCAAAAAAAAAAATAAATAAATAAATAAATAAAAATAAATAAATAAATAAAAACAACAACAACAACAACAACAACAACAACAACAAAAAAAAAAACGGACCTTATGCAGATGCGACATAGCTCAATATAAGAGGAGTATTCAGATTGTATTTTATTCTGTCTGCAATAAAACAACTTGCTGGGATTGTCTCCTTTATGCGAATACAGTGAGCAGCCATTAGCATGTTTTGGTGCAAAAAAAAATGTCCTGTTTGCACCGATAATCGTCTAATCTGAACATATGTATGATATTTGCCATATAACAGCCTGGCCTTGTACCAGAACATCCATACAGTCCTTCATATTTCACATTGATTTTACAGTATTAAGTTAGGCGAACAGCAACATCTCTGAGCAGACTGCGCCGATAAGCCGATAAGCCGATAAGCCGATAGATCTGGGGTTCCGCTGTTTGTAGATTGGCTAAAAACCCATTTCTCGTGGTGAAGCTCATGTTAATTCATATTACTTATAAATGCGGTTACACGACTGTCTCAAGCGAATAAAAATTCATAGTATACGTGTATTTTGAAACTTAGTTTGGTGTACTTTAACCCTTAAAGTGCCAAGCAAATTTGCAGCAGACGACATTCTGTTTTTTTTTTTTTGTTTTTTTTTTCTATTATTATTTTTCATAGAAAATAAAACGTGATATCTCATGTGAATCGTAGCAGACGATTCACATGAAAAATCAAGTTTTTTTTTCTATGAAAAATATTAATAAACTACTATTTCAAAATGTCGTCTACTGCAGTTGTGACTAGCGCTCTAGGGGTTAAATGTAAACACACCTAATCTTAAGCTCACAAAAATAAACAATGAACTTTCTTGCAGAAAAGAAATGTGCAGACGCAGATCGGCATGTGCACGGCGCACAGTGGTCTGTATCTGGTCTTTTTGTGTTCACAAATCATCGTACCTTCTGAAAGAATGTTCAAATGTCGAAGGTCACAGCCATATTTCGTTGACTCGAAGGTCGGTCTACATCTATTAAGAAATGATGTGTTTTTCTTGTTCTTTACCATGATTTGAGAAATAAGAAAGCTATAATCTGACTTTCCGGTTTTACCTGGAGCTATGACAGTTTCTTATGATTCCACTCATTAATTCTCAAGACGATCTCATCACGAAAATATGCCTATATAATTTTGACCCCCTTAAACCCCACTTTTATATAGTAAAACTGGGGTTTACAGGGGTATACATTATTTTTCATATTTCTGCTCAAAACATAGATTGTGGGACTCGTTAGAACCGCCTCCGAGGCGGTTCTAACGAGTACCTACAATCTATGTTTTGAGCAGAAATATGAAAAATATCAAAAAATTTTATCTAAAATTTTTCATTTTTTTGGGGGGTGGTAAAATTTTCAATATATTTGAATAGGCATGTTTTCGTAATGTACAGCGAATTCAGCAAGAATTTATATAGATAAAGCCATTTTGGCTAATGCACTAAAGCTTATTCAGTGTATTCTGAAAACCTGCCTTGGGCGGCCCCAGAAGAAAACTTCAAGACAACTCGTGGCATGTGACGTCATCGACAATCTCTCTATTATTGGTTAACGGGCTTCAGCATCAGAGCTGTACGGAAGCGGAGTATTTTGTATTACAATATTTTTTTTTTTTTTTTTTTTTTTCGCATTTTTGCTTCTGCTTAATTATGACTAGAATTCCGACGCCAAGAACAATTTAATGAATGTACATATGTCGAAATATAGGAGAGAAAATTTAGAAGACAATATCATTAGGGAAATACTTACTGTATCATTAATCTTTCCCATTCTCTTGGCAAATTTAGCAGGCGACAGACTGGTGATATTTTGTCTTATTTTTTTTTTCTGAAACTAGGCTTTGGCATTTCATGCAAATTGTCTGCAGGAGACAATTTGCATGAAATGCCAAAGCCTAGTTTCTGGGAATAAGAGAAAAAATTCAATATGTCGTCTGCTGAAATTTTTCCCAGCACGCTAAGTGTTTAGGAAATAACCTTGTTTGATTAGAAAGAAAATAGTAATGTGATTAAGGGGACTTGATGCACTTCCAAGGGAGGTAACTGTCAAAATGGTTTTGTCTCTCTTCTGAAAAAGGGTCTATTTTAAAAGAAAATAATTTGCTCCTCCCTTTTCTGGGAATCTCTAAGCAAAGCAGATAAGCAGAAGAATGAAAGCATATAAGCGAGCAGTTTGTGACTTTATCTGTAGATCTTTTGTCACCCGCGTACTGTTAGCGTATCATCACATTAGCTTTATATCTATATACCCGGTGTGTACTCCGGCAATAAAACTAGAATCTTGCTCCCAGAACGCCATACATTTTAATAAACCAATTATAGAGATGGAATTTGCCGTTCCTGTGTTCCCCTTTTTGATCTTTAGAAAATTAGACTCACTTGTGTGAATAAGATCGATATGTTGAATGTTGAAAGATTACTCCCAAGAGTTACAGAATACGTCTATGCATTGCTGCGGTCTGCAAGCTGCGACAGAATTTATTTTCTGTAGCAACAATAATTAAGTCCTCTTATCCCATTTACGTCGAGTGGACTCTTCCACCACAACTTTTTTGGACCGGTCTATTTCGCATAGCAGGATCTCTTGATAGTTTTTTTTATTATTACTGCTATGTTTTATTAAAAATGTCTGTATTTAATTAATGCAAACGGTGTAAACCTTGATCAGACAGATACCGCGTACTGCGCGTCTGATCTGGGTCTGCACTTTTTGCCAGTTAGCCACTTGTGGGATTCCCGACTGAAATGGGTTATAGAATCCTAAGGTACTGTGGCATACACGGACGAATAGATAAGACCCTGTTCAGACCGCGCAGAGTGCGCACATGTACAGACTGATCCGTAGCTTCACTGAGCACACATAACCAAACGTACATTATCTTACATTACGGCGCAGTTATAATTACCTCTGTGTGTGTGTGTGTGTGTGTGTGTGTGTGTGTGTGTGTGTGTGTGTGTGTGTGTGTGTGTGTGTGTGTGTGTGTGGAGAGAGAGAGAGAGAGAGAGAGAGAGAGAGAGAGAGAGATTCCAATCATAGACATTTTCTTAATCCGTTTAGTATAATATCTATCGATGCTGTAAGAAACGTCTATTTACGTATATACGTGAAATAGGCACAATATTTTGTTTGACGCGACACAGGTACATATGGCAAAACTTGGCCACCATACGAGTCTACGGGCAATTTAGTTTACCAGCCTATTTACTTTAAACTGTTTATCTGTCCTTTTCAACAGATTTAATCGCCCAAAAGAAATATGTCCTTAAACAAACAGGCTATAACAATGGCCCTTAAGATACTTAATCTTCTTAGTATTCGAAAATATTTAAGCATGTGCATGGTAAAACCAACAAAGACATACAAAACCACTGAACAAAATAATGTACCATCTTACCCCTCTGGTATTCTTTGAGACCAGGGCATTTGAGTTCAAACAGCTAGTATTTCAGCTGCGTTGAGTGAGAATAATAAACAGCGTAGACTCTGACCAGATTACGAGGACGAATATACAGGGCAAAAATGTACAATTCGTACAGGGTTTCTGCCTCAAAACTGACTTTGTTCCGGAAAATTATCGTTTTTAGCCCTTTCATACCAGAGTTTCTGAAGTAAACTCTTCCATCTTTAAATTTGGACACATCCATTATTGCAAACAGGGATGTCAGTCAAAAAAAAATGAATAAATAAAAAAAAAAGGCAAACAGTGTAGATCCTGATGAGACGGCTCGTGACGAGCCGTCTCATCTGGGTCTACACTGTTTGCATAGGTACCTGTATTGGTCTACTGAGCTGAAAAGGTTAAAGCCATTCAGAGGGGGTTTTATACCTGGCTTCTCTAAACAATTTCGTTTATGTTAAAAGACAGGATTTTCCCAAGTTTGCATAAATCATTATTACTCACTAATATTACTCACGTACATTTATGGTATTTAAGGGGAATGGATACGTATTCAGGGGAGGAGGTAACTCTGGCTAAATTATTTGTGCCCTTCCTGAAAAGGGGTCTACTCTAAAAAGAAAGAATTCTTTTCTTATAGGGTAGACCCCTTTTCAGAAGGGGAACAATTAATTTAGGGAGCAAATACTGTTCTTTTAGAGTAGACCTTTTTCAGAAAGGGGATCGCTTTGCAGCAAAGCAAACAGTAAGTTATAAAAGTGTGTCTCCCTTGTGAAAATGGCGGCAAACCTTTCAGGTTTATCAAGTGACCTTAAAATCCGTATAAATAATTTCCCTGTCGGTACATTCCTCATTAGCTTGTCTAGCTGTAAGTAGATATGAATATCCTCATGAGATTGCGCAAATGCCTTCATCGTCTCTATCTGCTTTAAGGGCCCTTTTTTCATGATACGCCTCAATATATAACGGAGAGACGAAGAGGGACGTAGATCGAACAAAAAATTTCCTGCCCAGCTAGCATTCTTGCGGGCCGTTATCGGCCCGTCAGGGTAGCTGACGGGCCGATAACGGCCCGCTATAGATTTATAAAGAATACTTACTGGGTGGATCCCTGTAGATTCAGGACGATAATATATCCCACTTATGTCTAGTCTGTTCTCCTACCGCTCATTTTGGACAAGTTCATTTCCTTTAATGGGTGTCTGGTTTGTGCTAAGTATTATGATTTATTATAGAAATGTCTGTATTTGATGCAAACATTGTAGACCCTGATCAGATGCCGCAATCTGCAGTGTCTAATCGGGGTCTTCACTGTTTGGTAACGTCCTTCTTTTGACGATGAGTATAGATGGGTTAATGTCGAGAAGTATCGTATTTACCCTAAATATTCGGAAACTTGTCTCCTTACCATACTTGTCCTAAAATTTGAGCAAGTCCATTTTATTGTACTACGTGTTCTTAAAGTGCTTGAAGAGTGGCAAACAGTGTAGACCCTGATCAGACGCCGCGTTGTGCGGCGTCTGATCTGGGTCTACGCTGTTTTCACAGGCCTGCCTGTTCTAATATTTAGGATAAATAGGTAATAGTCCACTTTGTCAGTCCCCAGTTGCTGTTGCTGTAACACTTTCTACCTTTATTATACCCATAAATAAAATTAGGAGCAGAAACTTTTTTTTTATTTCTTCACCAAAATGTGTTGTTGGTACACATTAGAATCGTATCGTAAGTTGTTTCTGATGCGAACCCAACTCATGCTTTGGTAGAGAATAAGAACACGGAATATCTGTTTTTATAGCTAGAGCTCGAATTTCTGGCTGCACTAGTAATCGTATAATTGTCGTTTCAGCCTTCTGCCTTTTAATGATTTTTTTTTTGGTTTGTTTTTTGTTTTGTATTGGCAAAAGAGCTCTTCAACACCGTCTTAAAATGTAACTGATTTAGCTATTAATTTTCGAAGCCTATTGTTTTACACGTAATATCATTATTTGGTAAGTTTACTCAAAAGAGACAAACAAATAACGACCTCATGTATTTGCATTTGTTTACTTAATGTTACGTATTCCATCTCAAATACACTTAAAGATTTTGCACTCTATAGGCGAAGTCATCAGTTGAAAATTAGTGATAGTTTTCTTATCTTTCACAGAAATTAGCTTTGAATTTTATTCAAATTGTGAATGAGATATCGAGTCGTTTTTTAGGGAAAAAAATAGATCAAATGTTGTCCATTGATATTTGCAGTTAGTAGATTAAAATTTAAGCTTTCAACTTCGAAAACTCATTAATGTGCTAGTGCAAAATTAAGATCCGCCCCTTTACAGTGAGCGACTTCATAAATAAAAAGTTATCCATTACGAAAACATGCCTACTCAAATATACTGAAAATTTTACCACCAAGAAATGAATATTTTCGGATTAAAAATTCTGATATTTTTCCTATTTCTGCTCAAAACATAAATTGTGGATAATCGTTAGAACCGCCTCGACGAGGCGGTTCTAACGAGTACCCACAATCTATGTTTGTGAGCAGAAATAAGAAAAATAATATATACACCTGTAAACCCCAGTTTTACTATATAAAAGTGCGGTTTAATGGGGGTCAAAATTATGTAGGCATGTTTTCGTGATCTAAATTCTTTCTGAGGAGTTAAATACAATCCTATGAAGAAAATTTTTGTCTTCGGATTTCAGGCTAACCGCTCATTTTACCTCTTTATATGAGCCGTACCATGTGTCTTAGGACATCTGCTGGCAGCGAAGTCACAGATCAGCTTGCGCATCCCCTCAGTCTGATCAGGACCTTTGCTGTCCGCTAATATATCATTGAACACTGTAGAATGTATCAATGGAGAGCAAATCCCGGATGAGAACTTGCACATGCGCGGGATGAATCTGAATTTGTGCATTTTGCGCAAGTTCAAAGGTAACCTTTCTCTTGGCGCGACCCATATAATAAAAAAAGGAGATTGGACATTATGAGGAAATTCACGTAATGAACTTCACATGAAGTTGCTCCTTTCATGTCGTTTGTTGTTGGAAGCGGTAAAGTATTTGGGCGTGGTCATTTCCAATAGCTGTTTCAGAAGTTTTAGAACTTTTTGCATCGCCCAGGCGATAATGGAGAAGTTTCATTTGTCTCTCTAATTCGGCTTTCTCTACCTTTAACTCTTCTTGCTTTTTCACAGCAGTTTCATATTCCTTCTTAATCTCCTGATTCTGTTTCTTTAAGTGCCCTAATTTTGCAGTCAGTTTTTCAACTTTCTCTTCCAGTTCTGCGACGACTCGTTTTGCTTCGTGTTCAAAGATCGCAAACTCTTGTTGTTCGTTTCCGTAGAGGGCGTCTGATTTACTAAATAATACTTCTCTTGCATTTATAAACGCACCTTCCCACCCAGGGCGCTGTTGATTCTTATAAAACGTTACATCTTCTGAAAGCATTTCTATCTTTTTAAGTAAACTGTGGTTTTCCGTTTTTAAATTCCTGTTTTCCCAAAACATTCTGTTATATTTTGCTTCTTTTTCTTTCTCTTTCAGATTGTCTATTCTGGGCAGTTTTGCTTTTGTCCTCTTTATTTCTTCTTTAAGGTCATTATTTTCTTTATCTGCGTCTTTGATTTGCTTTTGAAGCTGTGCTATTCTCTTTTTATACATAAATTCAGCTGACCTTAACACGCCTCTGTCATTGTAAACTGTTTTATAAGATTCGGCAACTAGTTGTTCATCCATATTCAGCTTATCTTTTAGAAGTTCATTCTCCTTATATAGGAGCTCATAGTACTGAAGAACCTCTTTTAAATCTGCTTCCAAACTCTCAATCCTGAGTTCATGTCTTTGTTTTAGATAGACCATTTCATCGTATTTACTTTTAGAAGTTATCCATATATCATTTCCTGCTACAGTATCAATCTCACTGGTAACCGTTTTTGATTCCGGTCTTGATAAATCTTTAACCGTTGATGTTTCTTTATCTGTCGAGTTTCGTCTTTCTCTGGTCGTTTTAATCTTCTCATTTTCTATTGAATTCGTTCTGGAAGATTGTTTATTTTTTGGTTCCTTGTCCACAGTTCCACTATCTGTGTTTTTATCTGTTTTATCTACACCCACCGCCAGTTGCTGATTCTTTGGTCTTATAATTTTCTTTTGGCCCGCATATCGTTTAGTAGATACGAATTGCTGTTTACTTCCTGGGATTGTAGATGCAGCAAAACTCATTTTCAAAGCTTGAGTTCCCCGACCTCTGAAGTAAATGTATCTGAAAATATATATATTTAAGTAGAGTTGATATCTTTATTTAAGGAAAGTTGAAGGGCGGCTACTCTATCAAAATTGTTTGTTTACCTCCCGAAAGGGTGTCTGTTCTGAAAAAAAAAAAGAATTTGCTCTACCCTTTTAGAATAGACCCCTTTGCAGAAGGGGGTTGGTGTGCAGCAAAGTAAACAGGAAGTCACAAAGTTATCTTCCTTGTCAAAACATAGGAAACTCAACCCTGTGTACCGTCCCCTTAATACATGAATGCAAAACAAAAAAAAAAAAAAAAAAAAAAGACAAAAAAAAAAAAAAAAAGACAAAAGAATCAATGCACAGAGGCATAATGGTGGAGAAATAAAAGAAACAGTATCACAGTCATATTTCCTGGTCAGTTTTCGGGTCTGATAGGATCGTTGCTCTATAGCGTCAAGCATTTTCTGGTTATTATCCACCGCCTTTAATAGCTCTTCGGGTAGCCTGCTCGGCTATGCGTTTTGGTTTTCTAATCTAACAAAGGTAAACTACTCCTCCTTGTCTGTTTTTCTACACATATCACCTCCCTTACCTGTACGAAAAATCAGCCAAATCAGAGAGAAATACAATCTAAAAGATAGGAGTTTTGTACATAAAATAGAAATCATTTTATGCTGCCGGATTCAAATATCAGTTAGACGGGAGCCAGTCTATTCTTCTGAGTATGATGCCATGCTGTCTCCTACCGTCAGTTCTACGATAAGATGTTATTGTGCTTAAAGTCTGAAATAGGGGTATGGTTTTGGAGGTCTTGTAAGACACATAACACACACAAAAAAAGTAAAAACTCTGTACGGTATATTTATTTTTTTGCACTTGAGTATTGTATTTTATTCGATGATTCACAGTACAATGCAAACTCATGCATATACACCTTGAAATGAATATAAATAAATAAATAAAATACTATCCTGAAATGACTCAGTTGACTTTTTTTATTTTGAAGAAAACCTACCTGCATTACTAATGTGTAACTTATGCAAATTTATTATAATTTATAGTTAGTATATTAAAAACAAATATTATGTAGCTTACTGTTTGTCAATCTAGTAAGTTTTAACACATTCTAGGCAATCCAAAACTTCAGTGTGTAACTGATAAAAGTGTTAATTAAACACTATAACAAAACTTCGTCAAAAAGTTTGATTCTATATAGATATAACACAGGCAAGTTCAAACAATGTTTAAAACAGTACATATTCAGAATACGAGCGAGTGAACACGAAAAGTATCAAATGGACGATTGGCTATCGATAGCTCTAGATCAGAGGCGTATCCACACATTGCGAAAACACACCTATTCACATATACTGAAAATTTCACCACCAAAAAATGCAAATTTTCAGCTAAAAAATATAATATTTTTCATATTTCTGCTCAAAACATAGATTGTGCGTACTCTTTAGAGGCGGTTCTAACGAGTACCCACAATCTATGTTTTTGAGCAGAAATAAGAAGAAATAATGTATACTCCTGTAAACCCCAGTTTTACTATATAAAAGTGGGGTTTAAGGGGGACAAAATTATATAGGTATGTTTTCGTGATGTAAACACTTTCTTATTTCTTCATGAAAACATGTTGTGAATACTCACCAGAGGGGATTCGGAGTGATTTCACAGTGTAACCACAAAATATGGTTGGTACTGAAAATGACAAAATATCCTAATTTGTCATATTTGATACGGTATCTGGAGGCATTGATATGTTATAAGATCCCTACTTTAACCCGTTTTAGACTGAATGAACTCTCTCTACACTATATATTGTAAGAGTCGAATTTCAATTTTAGATATGTATAAATTATGGGTATAAACATGAGCCACAATGTCAAGCGACAGTATATTCGAGACTATTCGACCAAAACATCAAATTCTATTTTCTCCATCAAAGATGGCAAGTACATTTTTCAGTTGTAACAAAGTGAGAGTTTGCACTGCATTTATTTGTTTGGTACATATATCAAAGAGAAAGTTTGCATTTTTCGTTGTTTCTCTTCTTTTTTTTTTTTTTTTTTTTTTTTTGTAGCAAGATGACGATTTGCATTTTTTAACTCATCTGAGCTGAAAGCTCAAGGTGAGCTTTTGTGATCACTCACCGTCCGTCGTCGTCGTCGTCGTCCGTATGTCCGTCCGTCCACAATCTTTAAACAACATCTCCTCCTAAACCACTGATTGGATTTTGACCAAACTTCACAGGAATGATCCTTGGTTGGTCCTCTTTCAAAGTTGTTCAAATGGTTCCGGTCCATTGCATATCTAGGTCACAGGAGCTAAAAATAGATTTTTAAGTAAAAACTTAAAAAATCTTCTTGTCAGAAACCACTGGACCGATTTCAATATAATTTTGCAGAAATGTTTCTTTGGTGATCCTCTACCAAGATTGTTCAAGGCATTCGGATTCGTCAAAAAACATGGCCGCCAGGGGGCGGGGCTTATTTTCCCTATGTATCTATATAGAAAACTTTAAAAATCTTCTTGTCAGAAACCACTGGACCGATTTCAATGTAATTTTGCAGAAATGTTCCTTTGGTGATCCTCTACCAAGATTGTTCAAGCAATTTGGATTTGTCAAAAAACATGGCCGCCAGGGGGGGCGGGGCTTATTTTCCCTATGTATCTATATAGAAAACTTTAAAAATCTTCTTGTCAGAAACCACTGGACCGATTTCAATGTAATTTTGCAGAAATGTTCCTTTGGTGATCCTCTACCAAGATTGTTCAAGCCATTTGGATTCGTCAAAAAACATGGCCGCTAGAGGGCGGGGCTTATTTTCCCTATATATCTATATAGAAAACTTTAAAAATCTTCTTGTCAGAAACCGCAGGACTGATTTCCATATAATTTTGCAGAAATGTTCCTTTGGTGATCCTCTACCAAGATTGTTCAGGCCATTTGGATTAGCCAAAAAACATGGCCGCCAGGGGGCAGGGCTTATTTTCCCTATATATCTATATAGAAAACTTTAAAAATCTTCTTGTCCGAAACCACTGGACCGATTTCAATATAATTTTGCAATAATGTTCCTTTAGTGATCCTCTACCAAGATTGTTCAAGCCATTTGGATTCGTCAAAAAACATGGCCGCCAGGGGTCGGGGCTTAATTTCCCTATATATCTATATAGAAAACTTTAAAAATCTTCTTGTCAGAAACCACTGGACCGATTTCCATATAATTTTGCAGAAATGATCCTTTGGTGATCCTCTACCAAGATTGTTAGAGCCATTTCGATTAGTCAAAAAACATGGCCGCCAAGGGGCGGGGCTTATTTTCCCTATATATCTATATTGAAAAATGTAAAAATCTTCTTGTCCGAAACCACTGGACCGATTTCCATATAATTTTGCAGAAATGTTCCTTTGGTGATCCTCTACCAAGATTGTGCAAGCCATTTGGATTTGTCAAAAAACATGGCCACCAGAGGGCAGGGCTTATTTTCCCTATATATCTATATAGAAAACTTTAAAAAAATTTTTTGTCCGAAACCACTGGACCGACTTCAATATAATTTTGCAAAAATGTTCCTTTGGTGATCCTCTACCAAGATTGTTCAAGCCATTTGGATTCGTCAAAAAACATGGCTGCCAGGGGGTGGGGCTTATTTTCCCTATATATCTATATAGAAAACTTTAAAAATCTTCTTGTCAGAACCACTGGACCGATTTCCATATAATTTTGTAGAAATGTTCCTTGAGTGATCCTTTACCAAGATTGTTCGAGTCATTTGGATTTGTCAAAAAACATGGCCGCCAGGGGCGGGGCTTATTTTCCCTATATATAGAAAAATGTAAAAATCATCTTGTCCCAAACCACTGGACCGATTTCCATATAATTTTGCAGAAATGTTCTTTTGGTGATCCTCTACCAAGATTGTTCGGGCCGTTTGGATTTGTCAAAAAACATGGCCGCCAGGGGGCAGGGCTTATTTTCCCTATATATGTATCTATATAGAAAACTTTAAAAATCTTCTTGGCAGAAACCAATGGACCGATTTCAATATAACTTGGAAGGAATGTGTCTTTGGTCACCCTCTTCCAAGGTTGTTCAAGCCATCATGATTCGTCAAAAAATATGGCTGCAAGGGGGTCGGGGTTATTTTCCCTATATATCTATATAGAAAACTTGAAAAAAAATCTTCTTGTTTTCCCTATATATCTAAATAGAAAACTTTAAAAATCTTCTTGTCAGAAACCACTGAACAGATTTCAATATAACTTGGCAGGAATGTTCCTTTGGTGACCCTCTACCAAGTTTGTTCCAGCTGTCATGATTCGTCAAAAAACATGGCCGTTAGGGCGTAGGGCTCTATAGCTATATAAAACTTTTTAAACCACTGGGCCAATTTCAGTATAACTTGGCAGAAATGTTCCTTTGGTGACCCTCTTTTAAGATTCAGTTCAAGTTGTCAAGATTTGTAAAACAAACATGGCCGGGGGTGTGGTGGAGGGGGGTGGGGGTGGTTAGTGCTATAAAGTTTATACAAAAATCCTAGAGCAGTGAACTTGCCTGAAACTTCAACGGTAAATATGCAAATCTGTTTGGTCAGGTGAGCGATATAGGACCATCATGGTCCTCTTGTTTTTTTGTTTTTTTTTTTTTGTTTTTTTTTTTTTGTTTTTTTTTGTTTTTTTTTGTCAACCTAGTGAGGATTGATCTAATAGAAGAAAAATGCTCATCGATCGGTTTCCACCAAACACAGGCACAAATATATGTGGTATTCAGATATTAACATAAACCTGTCTTACAGATAGCGACTTGAATGGATTCGGCTAGGCGATTCCAATGAGTATACTATGATGTTTTATGCTAAAAAATCCTAAATTAAATCTTCCCTACTAGCAGATGCTACTGACGTGGAATATGTACTCTGTGGTCAGAACTAATTATGTCGTTATTTTTAATGGGAGTCCTGTTTTGGATGATTTATAGACAAGTATATGCACAAAATGCTCAGGCACATTACGAAAATACGCCTATTCAAATATATAGAAAATTTCACCTCCAAAAACTGAAAATTTTCAGATAAAAAGCTATGATATTTTTTCACATTTCTGCTCAAAACATAGATTGTGGGTACTCGTTAGAACCGCCTCGCCGAGGCGGTTCTAACGAGTACCCACAATCTATGTTTTTGAGCAGAAATAAGAAAAATAATGTATACCCCTGTAAACCCCAGTTTTACTATATAAAAGTGGGGTTTCAGGGCGTTAATATTATATAGGTATGTTTTCGTGATGATTTACATACTTATTAATGGCACTGAGATGTTCCCGTGGTGACTGTTTGACATTGCTTTTGTGAATTTTGACTGTCTATCCGATTTTCAACAACAGATATGTCCAAAATCTAAGTTTTATAGTTCAATTTCTGAAGTGTCTTCTACAACGGACAGCTGAGTCTCTGAAGTATGTTCTACAATGGATAACTGAGTTTCTGTATGATATCCCATGGTAACTGAGTTTCTGATGTGTGTTCGACCATGTATGAGAAACTCAGCGAACGATCTACGGCATAAAAAATTCCCTGACTCATAATATATGGGCATAAAGTTTCTACATTTTAGCACATCTTCGTTTGCATTCAGTTTTATGTTATGTTGAAAGGTGTCGTTTTCCAATCATGTTTGACAAGCTAGTTAACAATTACAACAAATACGTTGACATAAACCTGTCATGTATGTGTCGAGATAGCGTAACACGTGACACTCAGAGAAATTTACACCTCCATAACAGTAGTTTATATCCATTTCTATTTGAAGAACGAGTTATTGAATCATAAAATTTTATCTTCTCTGGCTACACTGTAAAATTTTGTTTTCTGAACGCTAAGCAGACGTGGTAAAAAGTCATCCAGACGACAAATAGCTTTTATGCTCCCGAATCGGATGATGCCGAGGCATTTAGTTTTTCGGTTTTCCGTACGTGCGTACTTCTGTACGAATGAGTGTACGTACGTACGTACAAATGTACATACGTGATCCTGTTAGACTCAGGTTAAAGCATTTGTACCAGGTAGAATTTTGCAGTTTTATAGTCAGGTAGCCCACAGCGGGGGCATCCGTGTACTGTGGACACATTTCTAGTTTTTTGTTTGTTTGTTTTTTTGTTGCTTTTTTTCTGATCCCAGCGGACGCACAACGTGGTAACAACGTCGATTCAACGTGGATTCAATGTCTCAACGGTGAATCAACGTTAAATCGACGTTGTTTCAACATTGTATGCCGGCTGTTATTTTTTTTCCGTTGACGTCTCTGAACGTTGCATTAAATGTCAAACCGTATATTTTCTGGGTAAATTTACTGAGGAGAAATTCTGTTTAAATTGACAAAATCTGTTTTCTAGCGAAGTTAAGAACAATTTTCTGCTGAATTTACCTGGAAAGAATCAATGATGTGATCCGAATGGTACACCGTAGGTGTTTTTGTTTTTTTACTGTCATTTGAATTGGCATGTTATAAAACCCAAACGTGAGAAGATCTCATGGCCTCTACAGTTCCAGAGAGGCCGAATAGTGAAGATACAATGGCGTTTGATCAGGATGTACTCTGCCTCTCATTCTGCTGTTTTAGACACAACAGGTAGTAAAAGGGACATATTAAATTTTGAGGACAAGTAGGGGAAGGATAAATATGGTATATCATCACGAAAACATGCATGCCTATATGTAATTTTGACCCCCTTAAACCGCACTTTTATATAGTAAAACTGGGTTTTACAGGGGTAAATATTATTTTTCTTATTTCTGCTCAAAACATAGATTGTGGGCACTCGTTAGAATCGCCTCGCCGAGGCGGTTCTAACGAGTACCCACAATGTATGTTTTGAGCAGAAATATGAATTTCTTATCTGAAAGTTCTCAGTTTTTTTGGAGGTGAAATTTTCTGTATATTTGAATAGGCGTATTTTCGTAATGTGAAATTAATACTCAGATAATTATAACTAAGCAAACAGTGTAGACTCAGATCAGACAACGCAAAATGCAGGCTGTGCACTGTTTGTCACATTACGTTTTCACGCCTTTCAATACCATGGTATTTTTACTGTCTATAAAATTGAGAGAAAATGCCAAAAATCTGGTTGATTACGCACACTAACATGTGAACATGTGACTTGTGAAGTGTTAATGACTGATAAAACTAATAAATGGAATGAAATAAGTTTTTTAAACAGAACAATAATGTATACCCAAGAATACACCTGGTTTTTTATCAGGCAACTTATAGGGAAACAGGATTGTCGTCGGAGAGGGAGAGAGCGGGTGGGGGAGGGTCCAGATTTAATAGACTTGATAATGTAATCGAACATTTTTTGGTGTTAATCCATTTCTGTATACCTTCTAATAACGACTATAGAAAACGGTAGAAGATTTTTTTGAAGCGCAGTTTGCCTGCGAAATTAAACAATTGATGTCAGACAGGAAAACGGGGTACTCTCCCTTAAATGCGGAAAACCACCGGGTGTCACTAATGACGTCATGTTTGCATATGCGCATGAGTAAATAAACATTCTGCTTTCTGTTTTGAGCATTTCTTTCTTTCTTAACCTGAATACACAATGTTTAGTATACTTAGAATTTGTTTAGTATCAACTGGGCCTCCATAGAAACGTGCAAGGTTTCGCGAAATGCAATGTATGCAGTATATCTACTCTACAGTTGTTTTACGTACAGACATGTGTCCAGGCTTTCTTCCTACATCGAAATAAATCTTATATCTTTTCGATGTTAGGGTAAGCAAAAACTGAGTACAGTCGAACCTCGATGGCTCGAACACCGATGGCTCGTTTACCATGGCTAATTCGAACTCGTATTGAGTTCCTATGAAATTCCTTTCCGTTAGCTCGAAAAAAACAATTATTTAAGGAAATTTTCTTGTTTTATCTGTATGTTGTGTGTACTCATTAGAATCGCCTCATTGAGGCGATACTAATGAGTACACTCAACATACAATCTCTGTGTAGAAAATCGAAAAGATTTCCCTAAATTATCGCTATTTGCTTCCTAAACTGGGGCCATGATTAACCCTCAGTGGCTCGAACTACCCATGTCTCGAACGAATTTCCGTGGTCCCAAAGATGTTCGAGCCATTGAGGTTCCACTGTACTTTCTATATATCTTCTGGGATATTTGCATTTGTTCAGGCTGTTGTATTGCTAAATCTCTTTGTTTCAATGCCAGGTGAGGGTATAACAGATGTGGAAATCATTATTAGATTTTGCTTTATTATATTTTCAAGTATCTGTAATAGCAGCTTTCTTATCGCGTTGTTGTAAACTAACGGAGTTAAATTACTTATATCGATTTAGTGTTCTTTTAAGATCCATTTTAAGGTTCGATAGCCGGACAAAGATGTTATCAAAACCATTAACAGATGCATATTACTAATAGTTATTGATAACTTCTTCTCTTTCCCCACGGGAAGGACATTTCACCGATATATGGCTTCCTGAATGGGACACAACGTGAGACAACGTACCTTCTGGTATATGCACCCAACGAAGAATCAAATCGGCCTGCGCATCCGTGCAGTCTGATCAGTCTTTGTCGTCCGCATGAAGAAACCTTGCATCATTGGATGTCAATAATATGCCTACTGAAGATTTTGATCAGACTGTGCGAATGTGCAGGCTGACCAGAGTCTTCGCTGGGCGCACAGATCCGAAAGTACGTTTCCTCACGTTGCGGCTGAGATGTGGGTCTATTCTGCCTATTCTGGGACTTTTTTTTTTATAATTGAGCAGTTAAGCAGCGAGAGAACTTGTTGCATGGTTTGGAAGATAGAAGATGTCATATACTTACTATTTATATGTATTTCCGGTTCCTTTTATAAGGTGAAGAAGGTTATTATATTAGCATTCTCTTCCGAGAAAACAAAGCTTTTGTAAAAGCTAAATTAGTTCTAGCAATGTTCTATTTTTATTGTGCCCAAAGAGTGCTCGAACTTGTCAATTAAAATGAGTATGTCTGTCCGATTGTCCGTCCACCTATCTGCAAATGCGCAGATGTCCTCGCTAGATGCACTTCACTGGACACGCTGCGATATATCTTCTCTTTTCGTCACTCGACACGCTAAGACATATCTTCTCTTGCCATCATTCGACGCGCTAAGACATATCTTCTCTTGCCATCACTCGACACGCTAAGACATATCTTCTTTTGCCATCAGTCGACACGCTACGACATATCTTCTCTTGCCAGCTAGACGCATTTCACCCGACACGCTATGATACAGCTCCTCTTGCCAGCTAAATGCTCTTCATTCGACACACTACGACATATCTGCTCTTGCCAGCTAGATGCTCTTCATTCGACACGTTCGACATATCTCCTCTTGCCAGCTAGATGCGCTTCATTCGACACGTTTGACAAATCTCCTCTTGCCAGCTAGATGCTCTTCATTCGATACGTTCGACATATATTCTCTTGCCAGCTAGACACACTTCACCCGACACGCTACGACATATCTCCTCTTGCCATCTAGATGTTCTTCATTCGACACGTTCGCAATATATCCTCTTGCCAGCTACATGCTCTTCATTCGACACGTTCGACATATCTTGACACGTTCGACATATCTTCTCTTGTCAGCTAGATGCTCTTCATTCTACACGTTCGACATATCTTCTCTTGTCAGCTAGGTTTACTTCACTCGACACGCTACGACATATCTCCTCTTGCCAGCTAGTTTCTCTTCATTTGACATATCTTCTCTTGTCAGCTAGGCGCACTTCATTCAACACGCTACGACATATCTTCTCTTGTCAGCTAGATGCTCTTCATTCTACACGTTCGACATATCTTCTCTTGTCAGCTAGGTTTACTTCACTCGACACGCTACGACATATCTCCTCTTGCCAGCTAGTTTCTTTTCATTCGACATATCTTCTCTTGTCAGCTAGGCGCACTTCATTCAACACGCTACGACATATCTCCTCTTGCCAGCTAGATGCTCTTCATTCGACACGTTCGACATATCTTCTCTTGTCAGCTAGGCGCACTTCATTCGACACGCTGCGAAATAGCTCCTCTTGCCAGCTAGATGCTCTTCATTCGACACGTTCGACATATCTTCTCTTGTTCGCTAGGCGCACTTCATTCGACACGCTACGACATACATCTCTTGCCAGCTCGATGCTTTTCATTCGACATGTTCGACATATCTCCTCTTGTCAGCTAAGCGCACTTCACCCGACACGCTACGACATATCTATCTCCTCTTGCCAGCTAGATGCTCTTCATTCGACACGTTCGACATATCCACTCTTGCCAGCTGGACGTACTTCACAGGACACGGTACGACATATCTCCTCTTGCCAGCTTGATGCTCTTCATTCGACACGTTCGACATATCTTCTTTTGTCTGCTAGGCGCGCTTCACTCGACACGCTACGACAAATCTTCTCTTGCCATCACTTGTGTTTGCTGAGTTTATAGTAGTATCCAACGAAATTACTGTCAGTCTTCAATCTGGATGACACCAATCCGCACCATACCATTATGCAGTATGTATAAAAGATTGTTCAAAAAATAAATAAATAAATAAACAAATAAATAATAAAGCGCAGAAATATGCTTACGTGTTCAAAAAATAAATAAATAAATAAACAAATAAATAATAAAGCGCAGAAATATGCTTACGTGCCATCCTATTTGGGCCGAGAAAGACATTTGCCATAAAAATGTAAAAATATATAATGAAAAAAAAATGTAGAAGACTAAAAATGAAACTAGAACAAGAAGGAAAACTAGTCTATAAATGTTGGTCAGTTATAGCATACCCTGTTAACGCCAAGATTTAGCCGAAGTATTCGGACAGAGTAAACTGTGGCAAGGAGTTGAACCGTCCAGGGGCCAGTTGTTCAAAATTAATCATGTCGTTAGCTAACGTTTCGTTAAAATTTCAGACATTTATATCTCAAAGGTGCCCTTATTTTTTATTGAAAAAATGTGAGAAGCTTTTGCATTGCAAAAGCTTCTCACATTTTTTCAATAAAAATATTAGTTTATTTGGTTATAAAGTCGTAAAACACTTAACGAGTTGACCTCTTAACGAGCTCGTTAGGCTAACGATGCTTTGAACAACTGGTTCCAGATGTTTAGGGTATCTACGACAGTCCAGGCCGCGCTAACACCTTAGGAACCACCTTATGACAAAACCAACAAAATGGCATGTGCGCCCAGCAAAGACTCAGATCAGCCTGGGCACCTGCCTAGTCTGATCAGTCTTCGTTGTACGCTCAGTGGATGGCTAAGGACCAACCTTTCTTCAAGCGGACAGCGAAGACTCTGATCAAACTAAGCGAATTCCCGGGCTGATCTGAGTCTTTGCTGGGCGCACATGCCATTTTGTTTGTTTTGTCATGAGATGGCACATATAGTGTTAGCGCGGCCTGGACTGTCGTAGATACCCTAAATATTTAGACGCATTAACTCTATGCCATAAATATCCAACGGCTTGAACAACACCATTTTGCTACCTGTTGGTGTATGTAAAATTTATTGGGTCAGCCGCAAACAGTGTTGACCCTGATCAGACGCCGCATTCTGCGGCGTCTGATCTAGGTTAACACTGTTTTTTCAAGTCTGTCTGTTACAAGAGTTATGGTAACTGGGAGAGAAGCTACAAATTGTAAAATATAAGAAAAGGATTAATTTGTCCTCTGCATGTGCATCAAATCAATATTTATAGCATTATTCAGAAATTATTCCAGTCGGTTGCCATGACGCGAGAGGCAAGTAGTAGCTTTCCAAAACAAAACAGTTTATTCGATGAATAAATTCTTTTAAAGCACGAAATTATAAGAATGCTCAAACTTGTATTTCTAAGATCTCACAGGAAATTGATTATTTACAATTTCTTTTTATTTCGTGTCTTATTTATTACAAACTGCTAGAGCTTATAAGTGTAACTGATCATTTTTTTTTATGAAAATGGACAGATGCCTCTAGAGATGGCCATATAATACAACTGGCCACAATGTATCAATATTATTGATAAATCCATAACTTGTCACACCCATCGAAAAGGGCTCTTCCGACAAAATGCGGAATACTAGTCTATGGATTGATATCAGTCTGCGCTCAGCGCTGTCCGATCAGAGGTGGCTTATTTCTCGTAATGCCTTTATATTGTAGAATCTAAACAGCGAACCGCGAAAGCCGATAAATGCGCGGTCCGAACTGCGCCTTCCACATTTGCATATGCACAAATATTCATTGTGCTTGGCACGGCCGTACTAATGGTGGAATAAAATATAGCAGGTTTTTCGTTTACTCATATTAGATGGATCGTTACGAGGGGTAATAAGCCATATGTTATATTTGCCGAAATGGAAGATACAGACTGCACTAGTGGGGTCTTCAATGATTGCTTGACAAAATTAGTAGGAGCTTATAGACAGTGAACATCGCCATTAGCATATAAATTATGATGTGCGATGTGATAGTTCTTATTTCTGCCGCCGAAATTCAGTTTAAAACGAAACTTAAGCTATGAACTGGATAAAGAAACATACACAGAGAAGAAAAGGTGAGTCGTTGCCCTTTTTGTTGTCCCCAGCCGCGCGACAGTGGTGGGGTTTAGGTCATTCCACGGACTGCCCAGTTATTCACCCGATCTCTTTCTGTAGGCAACGATCACTCCCACAAACATTGTGCCTTTTAAAATTCAAGTTTTGTAGCCAAGTTGCCTTCCATTAAGAGCTTTTCTGCTTTTGAACGCATTTCAATGCGCTACTGAGATACTCTTCTTTTCTGCTATTAAACATTAATAGTAAGTAATCTCATGCACTTTATTCCAAATTAATACCATTCTATGAAATATGTAAGGCGATTAACATATGTTACATTTTATAATATCTTTATTGAATCAATTGCGATTTTAGCAAATGCTTTCCTTTTAGTGTAGACCTCTTTTCAGAAGGGGACAAACACAGTTTTGACATCGTTGCCTCTCCAGGAAGTGTATCTGTTCATATGAATGCATTTATGCCTAGCGTTCCATTGAGAGACATTGGCAAACAGTGTAGACCATGATCAGACGCCGGAAACGCGGTGTCTGATCAGAGTTTACACTGTTTGTATCATTCTTTACACTGTTTGCATTAAGTTCAGGAATATCTATAAAACATGGTAAGAATAAAAATTCCCAGACACCCCAGGCCTGTCCAAAAAGTTGAGGTAGGAGAGTCCACTCGGCTAAAATAGGTTGATTTCATGTGTTGCGCATCCCATGATCAGACTGGTGTTTTAGTCTCGATTGGACATGCAAATATGTGCTCAAAGATGGGATTCCTGGGCTTCACGATGCGACAAGGAGAAAATGAGGAAGATGTGTTTAACACATTCAAATACATAAATACATTATTGCAATGGCAACTTCTTATCACTGTACAATAGGAGGGGTGGGGACGTGGGATGCACATTACATATTCTTGTTATTGTAATGCATTTGTCGGTTGTCCGCATTACGAAAACACGCCCATTCAAATATATGAAAATTTCATCACCAAAAACTGAAAGTTTTTAGATAAAAATCTTATATTTTTCATATTTCTTCTCAAAACATACGTTGTGGGTACTCATTAGAACCGCCTCGCCGAAGCGGGTCTAACGAGTACCCACAATCTATGTTTTTGAGCAGAAATAAGAAAAAATAATGCTTACCCTGTAAACCCCAGTTTTACTACATTTATATAAAAGTGGGGTTTAAGGAGGTCAAAATTATATAGGTATGTATTCATGATGGAAACAGGTTGTCCGGATGCAAGTGTACATGCTTCAGATCTGACTGCGCAGCTGTCGGTTGAGAATCTTTACCAGTCTCAATATATATTCTGTAGGGTTTCTGTATTGTGTTTGCGAACGACAAGAACCCTGGTCAAACTGCGCGAATACACAATCCGAATTCTAGTTCTAAAAGTAGCCGGGCCACATAGCGCAAGTCTGTAACGCATCTGATCGAAGATCCAGGGATCGCGAGTTCGAGCCCAAGCTCGGCAACATAATTTTCGTGGAGATTCATAATGAAATAATTTCTTAGACAATTCCCCCTTACGGTGAATCAAAAAGGGCAGTTGTCAGTTTCTGGTGAAAGTATGTGCACAAGTAATGCTTAACCGCTTAGAGGACTATCCTGTCCAGGAACAAAACCAAACACCAGAGTCGGTTAACTGACCGCTCTCGACATGACCCTATTGGGTTGACGGGGTCGTAAAACCTCAACTCAAAGTTTTAAAGTAGCTTTCCACACGCGAAGACCGACCGTATTTCATATCAGTGACAGGATTTTCTGAAGCCTATGAAAATACCAGAGCATTGATATTGGTTTGCTTCATATAAAAAATACTACCGTATATAACCTGTATATTCGGATACAAAAACCCATTACCATTCTTGTTCTAAAATTAGAACGCCCATTTTGTCAATTATTGATTCGTCAGAAACTGCTGGATGGGTCAGTATAGCAAATAGTGTCGACCCTGATCAGACGCCGCGTTCTGCGGCGTCTGATCAGGGTCTACACTGTTTGCACGGACCAGTCTGACCCAATATTTAGGGTAAATACAGAATGTTCAGTATATGTGTTGGATCTTACGGAGGCAACAACATAAAGGAATACTAATTAACAGTGACATCTATCGACAAAATGACAGATGGAGACATTATGCATAATTAATCATATATGGTATGGAAACTGGTGGATGACAATAAGCAGTATACAGGTCGATGGAAAAAGAAAATTTCTGTAAACATGTATGGGAATGTGTGTACTTATCGGAAATGTCTGTATGTATCTAGGGTCGCATTTACACTGGCATCCCTTTATCGCATGTCGCAGATTGTCTCACCCATCAAAAAGGACCATTCCAATAACAGCACACGAAGGTCAGCTGAACCCCGACACACTTCATGCGATTTGCTGTCTTGGAGTTTGCTGTTAATATTGTATGCAGAAAGATCGGGTGGTTTGGCACAACTACATCCCTGCAGTATGAGCTGCCTCATAATATCGGATATCCTGAATCCACCCGATTCCCTGTTTTTTGTATAAAGTGGTGAAAATCGGGCTTTTGAATTCTAAATATTAAAAGCATTTCCTCCTAAGGTTGTGTTTAAAACCCGAGACATATTTGTTTAGGAAATTTTTTAAAAACGTTCATTGAAAAAAAACAACAACTAATTTTGGGCAGCTTAAACCTAAACCTAATTATAAATAAAAGCAGACAATATTTTAATACATATTTTAACAGGAAAAAGACTTGACGGTTCATTCAAATTGTCTCCTCATGACTTTTCATAACTTTATATTTTACAGAGCCAATTTGAATGAAATATCAAGTCATTTTCTGTGAAAAAAAGTATCTCATCACGAAAACATACTTATATAATCTTGACCCCATAAACTCCACTTTCATATAGTAAAACTGGGGTGAACAAGGGTATACATTAGTTTTCTTATTTCTGCTCAGAAACATAGATTCTGTGTACTCGTTAGAACCGCCTCGGCGAGGAGTCTCTAACGAGTACCCACAATCTATATTTTGAGCAGAAATATGAACAATATCAGAATTTTTTATCTGAAACTTTCGGTTTTTGGTGGTAAAATTTTCAATTTATTTGAATAGGTGTGTTTTCGTAATAAATGTTTATCTGATGGTTTAGTCTATAGGGTGGTGAATCTTACAATTCATATAAGACGGAACATGCAATAGCGTGCAGCTAAACTTTGATGGGAAATGTTGTTTTTTTCCGCGGAAGCTCACATGTGTTCATGGGGTGCTTATTAATGATCAATATGGGTCTCAACAGGAGAAAACCTACCTTCTGACATATGCGCCAACGAACACTAAAATCATCCTGCGCACCGGCGCAGTCTGATCATGGTCTTCATTGTCCGCATGACGAAACTTTGCATCCTTGGCTATCAAAAATGCGCCCAGTGAAGATTCTGATCAGACTGCGCAAACGCGCAGGCTGATTTGAATCTTCGCTGGGCGCACATATCCGAAGGTACAGCGTTTTCTGAAGTTAAGGCTGAATTTGTAAGATTTAGCAGATATGACTGGTTAACATTGTAAGGATGCAGCAGTAGCATATGCGTAAGATAATTTGCCATTCTTTTTACATTCTTATAGAATATCATTGAGGAGGTTGCCAAGAATCCGCTAAGAATTCAAGGTTGTATTCCTAATTGAGCGTCGTGAGACTCTGGTCTTATGGGATATACCTGTGCGAAGGTAGATGACAGAACAGAGAGATCAGCCTGTGCATGCGCACATGATCTGAACGGAGCTGTCAGATTTCTCCACTATTTTGTGCCCCCTCCTGCCGAAGGCAGGAATGGGGCATATAGCGTTTCGCCGTGATGTTACGTCCGTACGTGCATGCGTCCGTATTTTGCGTATGTCACGTTTGTAAACAGTAACGAATGTTTAAGTTAACATTCAAATTTACATTGTCATTTACGTCCGCGTTTCTCTTGGAGATCATAACTTGTATACCTTTTATGCTAGGAAGTTGAAATTGGGTATGCTGTTTACCCAGACCTAAGCCTTCAACTCTTTGCTAGAGTTGCCACTTGATTTGTGTACTTTGAACACATGTCTAGTTATTTTTTGTATTTAATATCTAAGACTGTGAGAACGCTTATCCTTGCACGTGCATTAGCGTTAGGGTATTACGAGCTTCAACGTCAGAAAAAATACTGTCGTACATGTGCGCCCAGCGAAGATTCAGATCAGCCTGCGCATTCGCGCAGTCAGATCAGAATATTCATTGGGCGCATTTTAATACCCAAAGATGAAAAATTTCTTTTTGTGGATAAGAAAGACTCTGATGAGACTACAGGGCACACAGGCTGATTTGAGTCTTCTTTGAGCTCACATGCATGTCAGAAGCTGTTTGTCACGTTGCGGCTTTTGTGATAAATGAATTTGTATGCACATTAGTAAATTATGGAATAAATTTGTCGGTATAAAACGAGGCATACTTATATACACATGCGAATGCTTGTTCCATGCAAATAGTAAAATGGAAATAAAGTGGCAGGGGTATTTCTGGGATACATCGCCTCTACCTGTTTTATGAGGGAACTTCCAGTGATATACAGAAATTGATTTCATTTTTGGCTGGGTCTCTGTCATAAGCGACACAAACATTACAAATCTGGTGTTTGTTTTATTCTAGCATGACCATTGAGGGTTCTTGGGCCAATCCAGTTTTCCCAAGGGCCCACCAAAATTTCTAATAGCCAATAAAAACTTTGATAAAAAAATGCATAGAAATGAATAGGACATGGACTTTTGGCCCATTGTATGGGCCTAGTCCTATACAATATATCCATTAAGTGGTCAGGAATATAAGCAGTAACATTTTACTTCTCATAAAGGAATGTTTGAGGCTGAATCCCATATTTCTTGACGCGGCCGTAGCCGTTCTCTCAAGCGTTACTTTAGCTTTTCACCTGACGTGACTCATTAGAATAACACCTGTATGCCAAGAAACGTTTAACGGACTGGCGTGCCATATTTACCATAGATATTGGGACCTTTAACTCCTTGCCATACTTGTCTTAAAATTAGAACAAGTCCATTTTCTATACTTTGAAGTGTCAGTATATCACTAGATTAATGACAAAAAATGTAGACCCTGATCAGACGCCGCAATATGCGGCGTCTGATCTGGGTCTTCATTGTTTGCTGAGGCTTGTCTATTCGAATATTTAGGGTATATATGGTATAATTACTTCTTTAGGTTCCAGTAAAATAGTTCTTGTCAATCATAACTGTCATAATTTAGACATTGACAATTAAAAAGGTACATTATCGCATACGATGTTTGGTGTTTTACGTCCCTTTCAACACTATTTAAATCATGCCGTGACGATAGAGGGTGATAATAAAATGTTCTGGACAATAAATTACTGTTTAGTCATTAGCTGAATTCTGCCTCCAGAGGTTTCGAACCCTGAACCTCGTAATCCCGAAGTGGGGAGCGTTAACCACTCGGCCACCCGGACGTTTCTATCCCACACGAAAAATGCCCAAATCTAGGCAATTCTGCTCACTCAATCCAGATTACGCTAATTTTGTTCACACCTCTGTTCAAGTCACCATACGAAAAAGATCTCTTGAAAACACGTGCGATCAGCGCAGTTCCACATAGGCCTGAGCAATTGGACAGAATGACTTTTGCTACTATACGCCGATATAGTCTGTTCATACAAAATGTGCCGGCCTCGGTGGCTCAGTTGGATGCGCCGTCCGACTGGAGATCAGGAGGTCGCGGGTTCACCCCCCCGCCGAGGTTGGCAACATTCTTTCGTGGAGATTAATCATGAAATATTTTCTACGGTCATTCTCTCCCTTCCGCTGATTCAAGAAGGGCAGTTGTCAGTTTCTGTACGCAATACTGGTTAACCGCTAAGAGAACTAAGCCAGCCCAGTAAACGTGTGGTTAGGTAAACAGACCGCGCACGACATGACCCCTTTGGGTTGACTGGGCCGTAAAACCTCATAAAAAAAACAAAATGTATTTAGAAGCGCTATTCCTACAGTATGCGCAGTCTGATCTGGGCTACGCTTTCCGATCATGCTCCTTCACTGTTTGATGGCTCGTTTAGCGTGCGAATGCACTGGGCGACCGGTATCTACGTCGTTCGTGTCACGTGATAGTGTACCTTTTCTCCTCTTTTTGTCAGAATCTGCAACTTACATAATGGCCGTGTCATGTGAAAATGTGTCTTCGGACATATGCGGACAGCGAAGGCCCAGATTAGCCTGCGCATCCCAGCAGTCTGATCAAGCCCTTTGCTGTCCGCTAACAGAATCGTTGAACACTATAAAATGATTCAATGGAGAGCAAATGCCCGGATAACATCTTGAAAATATGCCTATATAATATTGGCCCCCATAAACCCCACTCTTATAATAGTACAACGGGTTTACAGAGGTATACATTATTTTACTTATTTCTGCTCAAAAACATATATTGTGGGTACTCGTTAGAACCGCCTCGCTGGGGGGGTTCTAACGAGTACCCACAATCTATATTTTGAGCAGAAATATGAAAAACATCAGAGTTTTTTTTATCTGATCTTTTTTGGTTTTTGGAGGTGAAATTTTCTATATATATTAAAATAGGCGTGTTTTCGTAATGAAGACTTAGCGCATGCCTGCGATATATCTGAATATATGTATTTTGCGCATGTTCGAAGACATCTTTTCGCTTGACGTGACACATATTCACTTGTATTTTTCTCTGATGAGCTATTTATTGCTCCAGAGTTCCTGGCGAATGCGCCAAATGCCAGGATAGAGTTCCTGACATAATAAACACCTGTAAGTCATTGAAACGAAACGGATTTAGCACGTGTTAACTGGCTACATCTGGTCGTTTTTATCCCCAACCGATAGGTTCGGGGGATATAGTGATCAGCGTGGCGGCCGTTTTGAGACGCATCCTTGTGCACTCCATAACTTCGATACCCTGGGACATATTTTGATAATATTTGGTAGGAATGTGAGGAGGACCCGTAGGCGCGCCGCATGCAAGAGAGACAGCTGTCACTGTCTTCGTTATGTTGGTATCTCCCCTGAAGCCAAAAATCTTGTGCAGTCCATAACTCCAATACTGTTTGAGATAATATGATAATGTTTGGTAGAGATGAAGAGGAGGACCAGTAGGCATGTCACTTACAAGAGAAACAACTCTCACTTTCTTCAACATTATGTAATTATCTCCTCTGAAGCTAAATTCTTTTGCACTCCATAACTTTGATACCCTAAGACATATTTTGATAATGTTTTGTAGAAATAAAGAGGAGGACCAGTAGGCATGTCACATGCAAGTGAGGCAACTCTCACATTCCTTATTATGTAGTTACCTCCCCTGAAGCCAAAATCTTGTGTGCTTCATAACTTTAAAACTCTTAGACATATTTTGATAATGTTTAGTAGAAATGAAGTGGAGGCATGTACCATGCAAGAGAGACAACTCTCACTTTCTTCCTGATGTAGTTATCTCCCCTGAAGTGGAAATCTTGTGCAAGCCATAACTCCAAAACTGTTTGAGATAATATAATAATATTTGGTAGAGATGAAGAGGAGGACCAGTAGGTGTGTTGCATGCAAAAGAGACAACTCTCACTTTCTTCTCCATTATGTAGTTATCTCCCCTGAAGCCAAAATCTTGCGTTCTATAACTTTGATACCCTTAGACATATTTTGATAATATTTGGTAGAGGCATTGGTATCGAACAGTAGGTGTGTCACATGCAAGAGAGACAACCTCTGCTGTGGTTGTTTTCTAGTTACCTCCCTTGAATGATTTTCTAAGCTAAATCTTTGGTATGTGGTTTGAAATATTTTGATAATATTTGGTAGAGGCATAGATAAGGACCAGTAGGCATGTCGTGTTCAAGAGTACTCTCACTTTCTCCATTATTATCTCCCCTGATGCCAAAATCTTGTGCAGGCCATAACTCCCATACTGTTTGAGATAACTTGATAATTTTTGGTTGGGACATATATCAGGCCAAGAAGGTGTGTAGCATGCAAGAAGGACAACTTTCACTCTGCTGTTTTTTTACCCAAATAAACATACAGCAAGTTCCTTTACCTTTATAAGGCATTTATATTTTTTGCTATTATTTCTGAGTATGTACACTCACAAATTCAAAGTATTTGCAAATATTGTGTATCCTGTACAAATTATCACATCAGAAGTAATTATTAGATGATTTTGACAAAATAATAGAAAACACACACAAATAAAAGAACACCAAAAAAATAAAATCATTCACAGTACACCAATTTTTGTTTTCACTTATAATAATTTGGTCACATTTCATACTATTTTTGCATATTTACTTTGCTCTCGTTCAATATATACATGATATCGATTGAAATACACTAAATTTAGAAATGGCAGATTGGTCGTGGGATCTGCCATCTCCTCTGATGGCTATTTTTAACAATATCTGTTTTATTCGTTTGTATGGTTAGTTGGACCTCTCTCTCTCTCTCTCTCTCTCTCTCTCTCTCTCTCTCTCTCTCTCTCTCTCTCTCTCTCTCTCTCTCTCTCTCTCTCTCTCTCTCTCTCTCTCTCTCTCTCTCTCTCTCTCTCTCTCTCTCTCTCTCTCTCTCTCTCTCTCTCTCTCTCTCTCTCTCTCTCTCTCTCTCTCTCTCTCTCTCTCTCTCTCTCTCTCTCTCTCATGTGTTTCGAAATCATGCTTGATACATCAACTAAGACTTTATACACGTTTCGTGGTCTCCACGAATTCGAAGATTGAAAAAAAGTTTCTTGTTAAATATGCCAGTATAATCATTTATTTAATACAATGGAATGTGTTAAGAGTTTATATTGAAAACCCCGCTACTAGTTTGGGTTTTTTATTGGCTCTTTACGATACAACATATCTTTGATCATAAATTCATTTTAGTTTTATGAACGCGCAATGATCTTGTGTATTTAAACAATCGATATTAATCGGGGCACAGCATTCTCTACAGAATTGCATGTGCGCCGAGCGAAGTCTCAGATCAGCCTATGTATTCACGAAGTCTGATCAGTTTTAGTAGGACACTCTGTGGATAGTCAATACTCTAGCACGTCTACTGATTAGACTGAGATGCGCAGGCTGATCTGAGTCTTCACTGGGCGCACATGCAGTTTTCTATGAAATGCTGTCCCGGCTTATATATATTGTCTACATGCAGTCAACATCAGGAAAACATACCTACATAATTTTAACCCCTTTAACCCCACTTTTATATAGTAAAACTGGGGTTTACAGGGGTATACATTACTTTTCTTATTTCTGTTCAAAAACATAGATTGTGGGTACTCGGTAGAATCGCCTCGTCGAGGCGGTTCTAACGAGCACCCACAATCTATGTTTTGAACAGAAATATGAAAATTATAAGAATTTTTTATCTGAAAATTTTCATTTTTTGGTATTAAAATTTCCAGTATATTTGAATAGGCGTTTTCGTAATGAGTATCTGATACACGTGTGTTCACTGCAAATGATCGCATCCTGTTCAGTTTGCTAAATATTGTTTTGTGTCCATTTACAGAATTTTAGTCGTTCCGGAATAAGGACACGGATAATGATTTATTTTAGAGTACTACAAAACGAAAATAGTTCCCAGATACATGCTCGGTGGATTTATCAAAGCATGAATGCCATTTTTTATTATGGTCCAATTTAACAAAGAATGTCCAGATCAGTTTGCGCATTCACACAGGGTCTTCGCTGTTTACTTACATGATAATTAAAAAAAAAAAAAAAAAAAAAAAGAGCTATACATGGGGATATATTTCTAGATATAACTGTTCGTATGGTCAGATCTGAATTTCTGCGACTTTGCATATGCAAAAAGACACATTTCGTTTTTCCCTGTACACCTGGGCCCAGTTGTTCAAAACTAACGATGTCGTTAGTTAACGATTCGTTAAAATTTACATCGAGTGATATTCAAATACGCTGAAATTTTTTGCTGAAAAAATGTGAGTAGCTTTTGCAGTGCAAAAGCTACTCACATTTTTTCAGCATAAAAATATCATAATATTGTATATTGAATCCGCTAAAACAGTTAACTAAATGACCCTTAACGAGCTCGTTAAGCTAACGACGCTTCGAACAACTGAGCCCTGCTTGCTAATATTTTATTCTAAGGAAAGGTCCAGGCGAAAGCTTCCCTGTCTTTACTTCTCTGCATTCCTTAATTTCACACCATTTACCGATATTAGATACTTATCCATGACATTATCACTCAGTGCCATTTTCTACTTGTATGCATTTGATACCGCTCCTGGACTTGAGAAATGGGCTCTATACGTTTTTCGACATCTTAACATCTTTGCAAACACCGTAGATCCAGCCGTCTCATCAACATCTACAATGTTTGCCATTCCTTATTTATTTTACTTGTACCCCCATATGCAACAGTAGACATGTCTAAATTCAAAAGTGGAAGAGGCCACTACAGAAAAATGAGGGTGGAAGGGTGAAGAAGCCAGAAATTACCTCAGATATGTCAGAAATTCCAATAAAAAGGCACGTCCAGAAATAATAGATGGACCATGCCAGAGAGAAACGACACTGTGATATGTAAGAAAACCGAGTATTCCACCCAGCCTGTATATTTCCGCAGTCTGACCAGTTTTAGCTGCTTGCAATAACAATTAAACATTCACGGGTTATCTATACAAGGAAACAGTGAAGAATTGCATAGCTGCACAAGCTGTTCTGTGTTTTCTCTATTCATCACGAAAACATGTCTGTATAATTTTGACCCCCTTAAACCCAACTTTTATATATACAGGGGTATACATTATTTTTCTTATTTCTGCTCAAAAACATAGATTTTGGGTACTCATTAGAACCGCCTCGGCGAGGCGGTTCTAACGAATACACACAATCTATGTTTCGAGCAGAAATATTAAAAAAAAAAGTTTTTTATCAGAAAATTTTCATTTTCTTTTTTAGGTGAAATGTTCTATATATTTGAATAGGCGTGTTTTCGTAATGCAAACATGCCAAAATGTTTGTTTTGCTGTAGCCAGATTCAAATTTCACCTGCAGTGAACCAACGTCACGATTTATGTGGATTGTTGTATTTTTTTAGCCCATTAATGCCTAGTGTCCCAGAAAATAGGACCTATTGAAACAGTATAGACCGATATCAGGGTCTACAATGTTTCCAGTAAACATAAGAGTTTCTGAAAAGTTTATTATGAAAATAATCTAAACCAGAGTTCTCTTAACCTTTAGCCCTCTCTGGACATATTCAGCAGACGACAAATTGATAATATTTTTCTTATTTTCCCCAGAAAATAGGTTTTGACATTTCAGGAGACAATTTGTATGAAATTGCAAAGCTTATTTCTTGAAAAAAAAATTTAAGGAAAATATTTAAAAACATCGTCTGAATTTTTTACCCAGAGTGCTAAGCGTTTAATTGAAAATGGACGTGGAAAGAGTGAGGCGGAAGCGTCCACTGGGCATCATTGGGTTAAATGGCCACTGCACGAGCGTACATGCAGCTGTCCTATGCCATTTAGAAGGGATAGCCATAACCCAAACCTGTCTTCACGCTCTCGCAGTCTGGTCTGAAACACAACTGGACATGCACGGGCCCCCGTAGCCTAGTGGATAAGAGAGTTGACTCTTAATCCGTTAGGTTTCTCACCGCTGTGGTTCGAACCTGGCTCGGGTCATATGTGGGAAAGCCAAGTTCTGCTTACGGATGGTCAGGTGGTTTTTCTCCGGGTTCTCCGGTTTTCGCCCACCTTCGATGAACGATCGGCTCGATATAAGTGAAATATTCTTGAAAGGGCCGTAAAACCCAAATCAAAAAAAAAAAAAAAAAAAACAACTGGACATGCATATCATTGCTTTTCTTTGCAGCAAGGGGAACTGATTTACTCGTACTGTCAGGGGAGGCAGACTCGACCAGTTATTCTTGCTCCCTGCTGAAAAGGGGTCTGCTCTAAAAGGGAAGAATTTTCTCCTCCTCGGAATAGACATCTTTTCAGGAGGGGTTGGTGTGCAGGAAAGCAAACAGCAAGTCATCAAAGTTGTTTCCCCTTTGGCACCAATTCGTTCCTCTTGGAGTAGACCCATTTTCAGAAGGGAGGCAACACATTTTTGACAGTGTTACTTACCTCCCTTGATATTTTTATCATTTCGCCTTTAATCCTTTCAGCCCTGCAAATCAAAACAGGTACCTTTGCAAATAGTGTACAGACGGCGGCCGACTCATCAGGTTCTGCACTGTTTGCCATTCTGTTCTTTTTTTTTTTTTTTTTTTTTTTTTTTTTTTTTTATTTACTGGTAACCTCATTTGCAACAGTGGACATGTCCAAATTCAAAGCTGGAAGATGCCACTCAAAAACTTAGGGATGCACTCAAATACTCGATATACTCCGATTACTAGCATTGTTACTATCGTAATACAATTACCTTATTATTGGCCTAACAAACGTATATTGGTATAATGAGGCAGTAATTTGGTAATTACCCGTGCTGATTGTAGTAACTCATTACAATTATACCTAGTTATTTAAATTTTTAACTTGTATACCAGTATATTGTTAACATGGAAAATGAAGAATTGCACTGTCTCTCTCTCTCTCTCTCTCTCTCTCTCTCTCTCTCTCCTCTCTCTCTCTCTCTCTCTCTCTCTCTCTCTCATCACACACAATCTCCATCTCTGTATGTCTGGCTGGCTGTCTTTCTGTCTTTTTGTAGCAGGTATTATGGACGAACAGATGCCAGTTTTAGACTTTGTCTTCGCACCAGGTTAACAATAATCTTTGCCGTACATATCCTAAGTATTGGGACACTTTAATCACTTATCATAATTGTCTTTAACACATTACGAAAACACGCCTATTCAAATATATTGAGAATGTTACCACCAAAAAATGAAACCTTTCAGATGAAACATTCTGATAATTTTCATATATCTGCTTAAAACATAGATCGTGAGTACTCGTTAGAACCGCCTCGGCGAGGCGGTTCTAACGACTACCCACAATCTATGTTTTTGACCAGAAATAAGAAAATTAATGTATACCCCTGTAAACCCCAGTTTTACTGTATAAAAGTGGGGTTTAAGGGGGTTAAAACTAGATAGGCATGTTTTCGTGATGTAAAGCTATTAAAAGTGTAATATGAAACGGAACACGTGCACGGAATTTCAGGCTGATCTGCGCCTTCGTTGTCCGCATCTGATATGAGAACACCGTTTTGCATGAAACATTGAATTATGTTTGAAGTATACGACAAGTAATTAGTTTCAAGCATGAGAAAACGAAAATATTTGCGAGATGCTATCGCATTATACTTCTGCATGCGTCTACAAGGCCACATTTTGCATACCAACCTTTATTTGCTGCTGCCTAAAGTTCTTAAAGCCAGATGTCGTAAAACTCAATATATAATTAATGTCGTAAAATAAATCTCTGAATCCATACCTATGTTGCCGCATTTACGTCTAAATTATCGTATTTACTCTAAATATTCGGAAAAGCAGGCGTGAGCAAACATTGTAGACCTAGATCAGACGCCGCACTCGGTGGTGTCTGATCAGTGTCGACACTGTTTACCACCCATCAAGCAGTTTATTTGATGCATCATGTGTATTAAATTGTTCGTATTAGAATTTTAGGACAACTAAGGCGAGGGTTTAAGGTGTCCGAATAATTAGGGTAAATACGCCATTATTCCGTATATTCTGTACGAAAGACTGGTAGGCGTTTATGTTTTCACAAGAAATAGACATCGATTAAATGGGCCGCCTCCAACGAAAAATTGCCTTCGAACATGCGCAAAATGTGTAGATCCACATCATCCTGCGCAAGTGTAAGGTCTCATCCGGGCCTTGGCGTATCATTGATACATTCTATAGCATCCAATGATTCTGGCAGCAGACAGCGAACGCCCTGATTCGCGCAGTCTGGTGTGGGCCTTTGCTGTCCACGCATGCCCCGAAGGCACATTTTCGTTTGGCGAGGCTCAAACATGTCAGATAAGGCACAATTGATGTTGTGTTGCCATGTGGTATAGAAATGTAGCGAATTACGTAACAACACAATGTCACTGCAACAGATTATATGAGTCACAGCTCTAGTGCAACTCGAGAAAAAGGCTTTTACTGGAATATGCGGCACCACGAAAACATACCTATATAATTTTGACCCCCTTAAATCCCACTTTTATATAGCAAAACTGGGGTTTACAGGGGTATACATTATTTTTCTTATTTCTGCTCAAAAAATAGATTGTGGGTACTCGTTAGAACCGCCTCGCCGAGGCGGTTCTAACGAGTACCCACAATCTATATTTTTAGTAGAAATATGAAGAATATCAGAATTTTTTATCGGAAAATTTTCATTTTTAGGTGGTAAAATTTTCAGTGTACATGTATTTAAATAGGCATGTTTTCATAATGGAAAACGAAGACATCGAGCTGCATGTGTTTTTCTTTCCTCCTTATAGATTTGATGGCTGATGTAGCATATACATAAAATACCCCAATCAGACTGCACTTTGCAAGCAGACATCACAGCTCAGATGTAAAATCGTCTCCCCGTACTTCACTATAACGTACTATATATTTGCTGGTCCTTTATGATCATTGAGACCATTCCGGGACTTTTCTTTACGAGGGTCACTGATGAAATCTAATGGACCGAAACTAACTAGGAATTTTTGTTACGTGCTTGTGTTCATTGCTCTCAAGGGCCATTCATTTTAGAATCTATGAAAATATTATGCTATTGAAGTATTACAAAACTACCGTATCTATAATATTCAAGGCATTTTTGCGAGATATGCAGACTCTGACTAGACCGCGCGAAACACGTTTGCTGACGTGTTCTTTGCTAGCAAAAGTTCCATTTTCTAAGAATATGTATTGCATTACAATTGTGGTCGAAGCTACTTGATGTTTGCACTTATTTAGTTACACCCACATGGTCTGTTGAGAGTCTGTGATATAAAAATGTGATCTTCCGCATTTACCGTAAGTATTCAAACGGAAATGATTAAAGTAACAGTGTGGACTCAGATCAGACGCCGCAGGCGGCGTCTGATCTGGGTCCACACTGTTACTTATCAAGCTATGTTTGGACACATCAGCAGGCAGGAAAATGGGCTCAAACTTTAGGTCAAGTATGATAAGAAGTTAAGATATTTTATGGTAACGGTTCCTTTTTAAGATTAATACCGTACCTCAAATGACATACACAACGCCCCATCAGCCACATGGAGTAGAATAAACGTTAGATCAACGTTAGCGCGTCATTGATCCAACGTATATTGAACGCTCGTGCCTGTTAGACATCCTTCTGTGGTCATTTTATTTCAGACTTTCTTGTTTTGTTCTTTTCAGAAGAAACAAAGGTTGCAAATAACAACAATAACAAGCCCACGGCTCGTGTGACACGTCAGCCATCTTGGCGGTTCTGGCAGCGTCTATCGTTACGTCAATCGAGAAAACGTGATTCCAAGAAACAGATCAAGTTACCTCCATTCTTGGAAGAGAGAAGTGTTCCGAATGAGCGGCTACCGGATGTGGTTGACACAAAAGGTGCATTTAGACGAAGCTGGAGTATGAAACCTCCACCAAAGCCACCGAGATTATTTCTTTTCCGGTCTAGTTCTATAAATACACCACGAAGTTCTGCTGTTGGTGAAACTGACAGAAACTCTTTCTTATTGTCACAAGCATATCAAAATGGTTCTAAGGGAGCAAACAATAATAAATCGATAAATAATTCTGAACAGAACAATGACAATAAAGAGATCAAATCTCTTCGCGATTCTATATCTGACCCCATACTAAAAGTACAGAGTACAACTTTTAGCATGGTTTCAGATAAAGAAACAAACCCTGTCAGAATCCATGAAACATTTCCAAATGTGCCTTTAACTCATTCGCTGCCAAAGGACGCCGACCGTGGAACTGTGTTTTCGGGACCAGTTGTTATTCGTCGCAGCCCACATAAGTCCCCCACTGGGAAGATAAAAATTGTGTCTCCTGAACTGTCTAGGAAACCCATATCTCGCCATCGGAAAAGATCAACGGAAATAACACCACAAGATAGACATGTTCTCATTATGCAGAGTGCGTCAGAACTTATCTGTCAGAAACTCGATCCGTTTGTAATGATTGAAGATTTACATCGAGCTAATATTTTAGGAAAGGAAGATCTTACAGCATTTAGAGGTCACCCAGATAGGAGACTTATATGTGAAAATATTATTCAGGCTGTAATTGACAGAAATTATAGCGCATTCCTTCGCTTCTGTGATGTTTTACGTGAAATAACGGACTATGCAACTGTCGCTGCCGTACTTGACGCAATGAGAGCGGTTTATGATGTCATATTTGAGATTCCTGCAAGCACCGGAGATAAATCACCAATTTTGGACGATGATAAGTCTATATCGTTTGACGTCGTTTATTACAGTTTAGAATCGGGAAAAATACGATCTGTGGTTGAGCTAGAAAAGGCTCGCAACAGCGAAGCTCGACGATTCTCGCGAGATTTGCTGATGAGTAAGCGCAACTCTAGGTTGTCTTTTCATTCATTAACTAGTGAAGCATCCAGCATTTTCATGGAAGACATCATAAACAATGGCATTCCCATGGTAACTGTAGCAATTGCTGGGCATGATTTAAACGACAAGAAAGCCAAAAGTCTAGCATCTGTCATTGAACAGAATAGTTGCATTTTGGAATTACACATAGGTAAAACTCATCTTAAAGGACCAGATATGGAACCATTGTTCCAGTCACTGCAATTTACATCTGGTTTGAGAGTTTTGGATCTACGCTTGAATTCAATTGGCAATTATGGTGCTTCTTTTATCGCGTCGGCCCTTCAGACAAATCGGACACTTCGTCAGTTAAATCTGTCATCTACAGGAATAGAAACTGAAGGGTGTAAACTTCTTGCCGAATCCCTTCGATGTAATACATCACTGGCTGAACTGGATCTAAGTTTCTTAGATATTGGTGATAGTGGTTGCATGGCACTAGGTGCTGCACTCAAACAGAATAGAGCATTGCAAAAACTTAGACTCCGGAGTGACAATATAACGTGGATTGGTGCAGGTTTCCTCATAGAAGGGATCGAAATTAGCAGAATTCTAACTGAATTAGATTTAAGTCGTAATTTTATTGGAGATGATGGTGCAGAAATTTTATCTAGGCATCTTGGTGATAATTCCTCACTCAAGGAATTAAACCTAGAAAACTGTGGATTCACATCTGTGGGTTGTTCAATGTTGTCAGATTTGATTTTAACAAATAAGTCTATTGCTCATTTAGATCTCAGTACAAACTTTATCGGAGATCAGGGAGTACTGAAGCTCGCTAACGCTCTTGAAAGAAATAAAACTATTAGAACACTGGGACTTAATATGTGTGGTATAACAAATGATGGGTTTTCCAAACTCTTGGATATTCTAGAAGCAAATCCAACGCTGGCTCTACTGAAACTATGTTATAACAGGCTTGGAAGAGAACATACAAACCCTGACGCAACTTCGGACAGCTTAAAATATAGAATTCGCATAGTGACGTCATCCAACCCTAAACTAAAACTCTTGCTTTGGGGAAATACCTTTGACGAATCGCTGAACACACTTTCGGAGATGACGAGAGATGTCACCGCAACCTTATGATTTTCAAACTTACTGTCTCCAAGTTTAATAATTTGATGCCTAATTTCCCAAAATAGACCAGTGCAAACAGTGTTGATCCATTATCCTACCTGGATTAATCTCAAACCGACCAAAAAGCATCAAAGAGTTCCAGAATGCAAATATATGTACACACATTCGCCATAAGGTGCTGCAAATAAGAGCAGTGACCGTCTTTGATACTTTGGGCTGTGAGATTAACCCAGGTACTAACACATGTACTTTGCATAGGTCAATTTTCAGTTTAATGGAAGTCCGGTTTCATATACTTTGGCCGCGTTAACCGAAAAAGCGCCTACTTATATGCACAAAATGTGCGGAATCACACCATCCTGCACATGCGCAAAGTCTCATCCGGGCATTTTCTCTTCATTGAATCATTCTATAGTATCCAGTGATTCTGTTTGCGCATAGTGAAGGCCCTGATCAGACTGCGCGGAAACGCAGGCTGATCTGGGCCTTCGCTGTCCGCATATGCCCGAAGACAGTTTTCACAAGGCGCGGCCAAATTTTACAGAAGTTCCTTTGTTAATGTGCACAGTGCAGACGCTGGTCAGAATCCGCGTTCTGTGGTGTCTGATGAGGGTCTATACTATTTGCGAAGGTCCCTTATTTGCAGAAGTTGAGCCTTAACAGTTTTCTGGTTGGGCACTGTCAATTTCTTTTCTGATAGCGGAATGTTCGTGCTCAGTACCAAGTTCAAGGCCGTATGGGGCTCTGCGAAAATATTTCTTCGTGTCTTCAAGACATATGCGGACACAAGAAGCCCAGATAAGCCTGCGCTTCTGAACAGTCTAACTCAGTGCCTTTGTTTTCCATTTACAGAGTCATTGTATACTGAAAAATGCATTACCATTCTCTGATGGCGACATTCCGCTACCAGAAACGAGATTAATGGTACCCATATTATTGCTAGCTTTTATTTATACCGTAATAACCCTTATAGGAAATTGGGACAGGCATGTCTGGGCAAACAGTGTAGGCCTAGATCAGACGCCGCATTTCGCGGCGTCTGATCTGGGTCTACACTGTTTGCCACTCGTCTAGCATTTTGCAGATATAGCAACTGGAAATAAAATGGATCTGTTAAATTTTAGGATAAGTATGGTAAGGAGGAAAGTTGTCCCAAAAATTAGGGGTAATACGGTACTTTTAGATTTACCATTGTTTCTCTTTTTATTGGGTTAGTTGGCTTCAACCTACCCGGGACCAAGTGTTTAAACTTACATTCTATATTTACTGTAATCACACATTTAAGTAGCTCGGCGGATATGTGAAAAACTGAGGCCCAGGTCGGCCGGTGTCCGCAAAATCCAATTAGGGCTTCCACTTTTCACTACTATTTTACAGCATTCAGGATTTCTCCAGATGGGTGAGCAACAAAGGACCTGACCAGACTTCGCAGAGGGCCTTACCTGTTCGCATATACGAGAGTAGAAGCCTCTTATAGTCTGATATGACTCAAACTTATACTTCTTGTGTTATATGCGAACACTGAGAGTCCACCTGCACAGTCTGACGAGCCTTCTGCGTTTATCGAGTATAATCCGCAGTTTGCAATTCTTATATAAGCGGACAATGAAGACTCTTATTAGACTACAACCCAGCGGGCACATGGCATTTATACAACGTCGCCTAAACGTCGATGCAACGTCATGACGTTACATCGACGTTGAGGCGACGTTGTATGAACGTCATGTGCCCGCAGGGAAGCATTGCACATCGCATGTAAGTTACAGACATTAGGTTCGCACAGCAAGCCCATACTCAGGTGAACTACACAAGAGAAAGAAAACAACCAGCTCTGGTCCTTTGATTTTCGCGTTTGATATTTGTGCCGCATTCATTTATTTATTTATGCTACAGATGTACACGTAGTTTCGTAGGTTTACTATCTACGTTACTCTAAATATTTGGATAAACCTACCTGAAAATACAACACGCACCCAGCAGTAAACTACTGTTTCCACCAACTCAAACTCTGTTTCTAAAGTAGTTAAGGCATGGTCTATATTGTACCATTCACCTAATCCGAGCCTTATCCGGCATATCCAAACTTTAATTATTTTTTTATGAAGGCGTTCAAAGCAAAACTTTTTAAATGAATATGAGGAAAAGAATTTGAATAGGGTAGAAATTTCGATACCTAACCCTAACCCTCGCCAGGTGGTAAAGCAGTTTTTTTTTCCTCTCTCAAAGTTTAGGGTAAGCACAGTAAGGATTCATGGTGGCCGAATATCTAGGCTGATTTAGAATATCTAGGCTAATTAGGCTAATTTAGATAATAGGCTGTTTGAAAGGCTGATAAAACGGCCGTTGATCCTGCGACATTTTACTAGGACTCATCACATTTTTGCTGTTTGCAAAATGTATGCATTTTTTTAAGGTAACTCCAAACTTTGACGGTTCTGATGGATCAACACAAAGTATGCATGGGCTGGCCTGGGTTGCATCAACCTACGTTTTGAAATTATTGACGCATTACTAATCAATGAGCTAGACTACGAAAGGATAGGTCTTTGGGGAACCATCGGAAAATGGGGACCCAGCTCAGCATGTGCGTCTGCAGCTTCATCAACCCCTCCCCTAACACATAAATACAGAATTATTTGAGTCCAAAATGGTTAAATGGTCCATATCACATTTCTGTGCGGACATCGAAGACCAGGGCCCAGTTGTTCAAAGCTAATGACATCGTTAGTTAACGATTCGTTAAAATTTATATCGAGTGATACGCAAATATGCTGAAATTTTTTGCTGAAAAAAAATGTGAGTAGCTTTTGCAGTGCATAAGCTACTCACATTTTTTCAGCAAAAAATATCAGAATATTGTATATTGAATCCGCTAAAACAGTAAGCTAACGACGCTTTGAACAACTGGGCCCAGCTCAGCATGCGCGGCCTGATCAGGACATTCATTGCCCGCTGTTAGAATAATTGAATACGGGCACGTCTTGTATAATAAATATAGTACGCAGTCTGATCTGGGGGTCTTCTTGTGTTGCGAATCATTTGGTCAGTTTGCGTCAACAAGAGCAAAGGTGGGATCAGGGCCCAGTTGTTCAAAGCATCGTTAGCTAAACGAGCTCCTTAATGACAAACTCGTTAACTGTTGTAGCTAAGGTATTTTCAAATACATTGATAACTTTGCCGCAAAAATGTGAGTAGCTTTTGCAATGCAAAAGCTACTCACATATTTTCAGCAAAAAAATCAATGTATCTGCCATATTTCAAGATAGAAATTTGAACGTCACCGCAGCTAACAACTCGCTGAGTTTTGAACAACTAGGCCTAGATTCCTAACATGGCAGTCTCGTCTGAACTCTCGCAATTCCCGATGAATCAGTTTTTTTTTTATATATATGTGGCTTATTTGAACCGTTGCTTATCATATCATCCGGGCCAGGATATTTTCATTATAACTCGTAAAGTGCTGCTAGTCATAACTGCAGCAGACGACATTTGATTTAATTTTGTATTTTTCAGAGAAAATAAGGCAGAAGACGATTCACATGAAATGTCAAAATTTAAGTGGATACCCAGGAAAATGCCACAATCACGAAGCACAGGCTTCCCGATGCGCCAAAAAAATGAGAGCCGAGAACAAATACTGGTAGTGACGAAACAAATACTGGTAGTGACGAAACAAATACTGGTAGTGACGAAACAAACGTCACATGCTGTACGAACAAAGAACTGCAACAGGAGTCCTCTGAAAAATAATCGAAAATAGAATGTCGTCTGCTACAATTGTATGTAACGTTTTAAGTACAGTCCAACCTGTATTAAGCAAGCACCCAAGGGACAATCCAGATGCGTTTGCTTAAGACAGGTGCTTGCTTAATACAGGTGAATTTTAACAAATTTGCCCTTTTTGGGAACTGAAGTTATGCTTGCTTAATACAGGTTGCTTGCTTAATAGAGATGGCCACTTTGACAGGTTTTACTGTATATGAACACTTTCTCTTTTTTCATGGCTCTTGGAAAGGTGCTTCTTTTAACCAAAACAGTGATGGGAACGCACGTGCTATGATAAAAATCCATCCGTGCCGGTAGAATATTTCTTAATAACACCCTTAATACTGGATGGATTTGATTCAAAGCTCAATATAAAATTGCTTATGCCTGGCTTCTCATTGAAAGGATATTGGCAAACAGTGTCAACCCAGATCAGACGCCACAGAACGCGGCATCTGATCAGGGTCTACACTGTTTGCATTAAAGGAATTTCTTCCAAATATAGTAAAAATACAAATTGACCAGGCACCCAGCTATTGGAAATGTATCTGTCCAAGAACTGCGGAAGAATAGTTCACTCGGCATAAATGGGTTAAAAGAGACCTTTGCTGAGATCGCAGTTGCTGTAAGGTGCCTTTTGAAGTGGTCATCCAAACAGTTGGGAGGGTAACCTACTCTGCATAAAGCATTGAGATATTTCCTTATCATTACGAAAACACAACTGTTTAAATATATTGAAAATTTCACCACTAAAAACTGAAAGTTTTCAGATACAAATACTGAATTGTTTCACATTTCTTCTCAAAACATAGATTGTGAGTATTCATTAGAACCGCCTGGGCGAGGCGGTTCTAACGAGTACCCACAATCTATTTTTTGAACAGAAATAAGAAAAATAATGTATACCATTGTAAACCCCAGTTTACTATATAAAAAAGTGGGGTTTAAGGGGGTCAAAATTACATAGACATGTTTTCGTGATGTTATCCATATAGCCTATTTTATATGCTTTATTAGAATCGAATCACAGAGGCGCCTGTAATGAGTACCCACAACATACCGTGTCATGAAGAATTTATCTGGATACTTATCTAATAATGAAAAAAAAGCCTGGACTCTACTTGTTTCTTACTATTGTTAATAAAAAACGTTTGCCACCGTATCACAGAATGTCAAATAATAAAAATGTATTCTCCATCTACTATTAAGACATTGAAGTTTGCCAAATTACATTTAGCTGTTGCCAAAGTAAAGATAGATGTGCCGAGCTTTACGAGCGGATAGAACTTCTTGAGAACTGCTTTCACAAGGACAGTCAGAGTATTACTATCTAAGGCATAGGTGTCCAGGATATTCAACTCTTAGCTCACTTTATGCTTGTAAGATTTTTAATCGCGGTTTCCTTTTTTGTTCAATCTATCTTATATGGGCCACGTCAAACGAAAAATTGTCCAGATTCAGATTCATCTAGCGCATGCGCAAAGTCTCATGAGGGATTTGCTTTCAACTGATACGTTCTGTAGTGTCAGATAATTCTATTAGCGGACAGCGAAGGCCCTGATCAGACTGCGCAATTGCGCAGTCTGATCTTGGCCCTCACTGTCCGCATATGCCCGAAGATAGGTTTTCGCGTGTTGCGGCCCATTTGTAAAAAGGAGCACGTCTGATTAACAAGCAGCAACCCAGCAAACACACGATGTCGTACTGACGTCTTTTTGACGTCGCTGCTCCGTCGTTTAGTGACATCGAAAAGACGTTATTGCGGCGCATCTGTTTGCTGGGAAGTTCTTACATGTTAAAGATTCAATTAGAGTTGTCCATATGTGTTGATGTCACAAACCATGTTATGCTGGCTTGTATGTTCTCTTATGCTACCATTGGTGGCCTGAGAAGTTTGTTCTGTGAATACAGTTCTGTTCTATTCTGAGAAGTATAATACATATCCACTACTTCCGTACCAATGCATAATTTTAGGGGTTTTTTTTTACATAGATATATGGTAATTATATCTGATTTGTTGTATGATTTAAATCTTGTGCAATAAACTGCTACAACTATATGATGTTTTCTACTTTCTACTTTTGTTTCTGTTCCAAGAACGATTAACGCATGTACCCCAAATATGCATTGTAAAAATATATCGTAGATTTTACGGTAAATACTGGCAACAGACTGCCAGTACATGTACCGTAAATTCTACGGGCGCCTGTAGATTATTTATAGAAATAATTACGCATGGTAGGGAAGTGTAGGGTAAGATAGCCGACGTATAGGGCGTAGTAGGGATGTAAGCAAACACGCCGTTTCTTAATCTTGCACACCCTTACCCCATCCTACGAGGAAATTAAAGCAAAACTTCTACGGGTCCTCGTAAGAAATTACGGTAAAGACGCGGGCAGCCAGCTGCCAGTAAAAAACGTAACATCCATCACGATAATATGCCTATATAATTTGGACCCCCTTAAACCCCACTTTTATAAAGTGAAACTGGAGTATACATTATTTTTCTTATTTCTGCTCAAAGACATAATTGTGGGTACTCTTTAGAACCGCCTCAACGAGGCGGTTCTAACGAGTACCCACAATCTATGTTTTGAGTAGAAATATGAAAAATATCAGAATTTTTATCTGAAAATTTTCAGCTTTTGGAGGTGACTTTTTTTATATATATTTGAATAGGCGTGTTTTCGCAATCTATGGGATTTTTTTTTACAGAGTGGGTACCCTTTAACTCCTTACCGTATTTCTCCCAAATTTTGAACCACTCCATTTGACTACATGTCCATGTGTTTAAAATGAGGTGGATAAGTTGCAAACAGTGTAGACCCAGATCAGACGCCGCGTAATGCGGCGTCTGATCTGGATTTACATTTTGCCTAGGACTGTCTGTCCCAATGCTGGAAGTTATTATAGTAATTTTAAACAAGGATAGCTTTTAAAAAAACAAGAGGCCCATGGGCCACAATTCGCTCATCTGCATATTTGCGGGTGCCATGCAACAGTCTTCCAGTATTGCCACAGCAACTGGGACACAAATTTGACCATACCATAAAAAGGGCAAAGGTCACCCCAGTGTCATCTTTTTAACAAACTTGATAGACCTTGAGTCCCCGATGCTGTTCACCAAGATTAAGCCTCAAATTTCTTAGTACTGGAGAAGAATATTTTTAAGTGTTTTACCATATATGGGCATGACAGCTATCTTGTTCACTAAAATGTTTTACTACTTTAATAATATATTGTAAGTTTCAACCATTAGTCTTAAATACATATTGAAAAAAAAAAGATTTTTCAACTCCTCCCTCCCCCTCCCCCAACTCCCAGCCCCCATCCCCCCCATACAAATCTATATAGACGCAAATTTGACATTATCGTAAAAAAGTCAAAGGTCAACCTATCATCACCATTTCAACAATCTTGGTAGAGCTAGAGTCCTCATTGTTATATACCAAGATTCAGCCCCAAAGCTTTCTTAGTTCTGGAGAAGATTTTCAAGAGGTTTTACCGTATAAGGACATGGTGGCCATCTTGTTCAATTGTGCGGAACCATTTGAACAAAGTTTCAATACCCTTTCAATAGAAGGCCCATGTGAAACCTGGTGAAAATAGCTCAAGCAGTTTCAGAGAAGACATTTTTAAAAATTACACAATTTTATACATGTATGTAGCCCAGTGGCAAGGGAAGATAACCATCAAGGGGCAAAATTTTAATTATAACTAAAATGGTTTACCACTTTAATTACACCGTGTAATTTTCTTTAATACATTCTGAGAAAATGACTTTTCAACAAGTGCATGGGGACGCAGATTTGATCTTGCCTAAAAAAGGTCAACTTACGGTCATCATTTTAATAAACTTGGAGACCTTGAGTCCTAAATGCTATATACCAAGATTCAGTACCAAAGCTTTCTTGGTTCTTGAGAAGAAGATTTTTAAGTGTTTCTAACATATATGGGCATGGCGGCCATCTTCTTCAATTTCGCGGAACCATTTGAACAAATTTGCAATACCCTTTTGACAGAAGACCCCATGTGAAATCTGGTGAAAATAGCTCTAGCAGTTTCAGAGAAGAAGACATTTAAAAATTTTACACAGTTTTACATGTATAAAGCCCAGTGGCAAGGGCAGATAACCATCTGGGGACAAACTTTTGATTATATCTAAAATGTTTTACTTCTTTAATCATACATTGTAAGTTTCAGTCATTAGTCCTTAATACATTTTGAGAAAATAACTTTTCAACATTTTCCCCGTATAATGTATAGGGACGCAAATTTAACCTTGCCGTAAAAAGGTCAAAGGTCAACCTACGGTCACCATTTGAACAAATTTGGTAATCCTTGAGTCTTGCATGCTTTATACCAAGATTCAGCCCCAAAGCATTCTTGGTTCTGGAGAAGAAGGTTTTTAAGTGTTTTTACCATATATGGGCATGGCGGCCATCTTGTTCGATGGCGAGGAACCATTTGAACAATTTGGCAATACCTTTTTGACAGAAGGGCCCATGTGAAATCTGGTGAAAATTGCTCTAGCAGTTTCATAAAAAAAGACATTTAAAAATTACACAATTTTATACATGTATATATCCCAGGGGCAAGGACAGATAACCTCATGGGGACAAAATTTTGATTATAACTAAAATGTTTTACCACTTTAATCACTCATCGTAAGTTTCAGCCATTAGTCTTTCATACAATTTGAGAAAATGACTTCAACATTTTCCCCATACAAATGCATGGAGACGCAAATTTGACCAAATTTGGGTCAAAGGTCCACTTAAGGTTATCATTTGAACATTGGTAGACCTTGAGTTCATGATGCTATGTGCCAAGATTCAGCCTTAAAGCTTTCTTGGTTCCGGAGAAGATGATTTTTAAGTGTTTTACCATATATGGACATGGCGGCCTTCTTGATTAACGGACCGAGATCATTTGTACAAATTTTCAATCCCCCTTTAACAGAAGGCTCCACATGACGTTTGAAGAAAATCGGCCCAGGGGTTACAGAGGAGAAGTCGTTCAAATGTGTGGACGGACGGCAAGTGATCACAAGAACTCACCCTGAGCCTTGCTCAGGTGAGCTAAAAAGCTAGAAATGGCCCGCATAGCATATGACTGTCAAGTTGTTGAATTCAAGACGAGCTGTGTGAATAATAGTTACAGTGGTGGTTTGTGCTTGAATGTACTTCCATAAAGCAGAAATCAGTGTATTGTGATTTCAATATACTGGTCTCTGCCGAATTACCTTTCCTTCTGCGAGATGACCCAACTTCCATATTGTTAGCTTTTCCAGTTTTTAGGTTAATCCGTTGCACCCTCGGTTGCACCGCTGCGTTACTGAGTTTCTTCAAGTGCTCCTAAAATGCCATGTGTGCTTTGGTTTGAAAGAGCAAACGTCATTGGTCGAGCTAAAGTCAGCCAATGGCTGTATGCGTTCAATAAACACAGCTTTACAGCGCAAACTACTGGAAAGAATGAGCATGCCGAAAACCAATCATTTGCAAACATTTGGAGCGTTCAAGGTTGTCATGTTTCTCTGTCAGCGGGCCGAAAGGGTATGTGTTATACAAGGGAAATAAAATTTCTTTGATATACGCGTCGATATTGAAAGAGTTGTGTCCCGTCGCAAACTATTTCAGATCTGGCGCTCATCAAAGCAGCACCACCAGGCCCTTCTCTCCGCAATGTACTCGAGAATGTTTAGAATATCAAAATCACTGATCAGGCTGGGCATTCTATACCAGCATGGGCTCCGTTTTCTACAGTTCTCTAAAGACGACCCAGTTCAAAAATCGTTATTAAGGCATATTTTGTGTAAAAAAAAGTGAGGCCTCTCAAACATGCAACTATTTGTGATATTTTGTCTAAAATAGTATAAATAGGTTATAACCTAACAAGACATTCTCCAAAAGATGCAATTTGAGCTCATCGCGGGCAATCATTTTTTGAGAATACCTCCATGACTGTTGCAAGGTCATCATTTTGTTGTTCCAGCTCAAGAACCAATACGACTTTGAACATTATTTTTTTATGTGTACCTTTTTATACAAACAAAAAAAAAAAAAAGAAAAAAAATGTTCAGCTCGTACAGATTCCGCATTTTAATCGTACCAAATCGTATATAAAGTCGGTCTAAGTCGTACTTAGTAGGTTAAATGTCGTATCCGGTCGTCGTTCATGTCGTACATAATATATCGTAAAATATCAAATGAACTCGTATGTAATCAAACAAAACTCGTATGTATAAGCTCGTAATAAAATCAAAGAATTGACGAAAGATTTCCGAAGGAATATCGCACAGACCCGTACAAAAACATGAGTCGCGTTCAGTTTGGCCTAATTTATAGAAGAGATATCGTCGTATATAAAATCTTTAATCAAACATTCAGCTTAAGTACTCGCGGTCGTCCGCTCCGAGTAGGGGCGAGTTTCATCTTGCCGTGTGTCGCCGCATGTTGTCTAAAATGTGACAATGTGACAGAGCCTCAATTTAGAGATAAATGCAGGAAATAAATATGTTACAAAAACGTGTTTTAAAATATCTGTTCTGTCTACAGGAATTGATCTATCAAAATTCTATCTGATATAAAGTGTTTCACGTTAACATTTATCCTAAAAATAGAAAATATTCGCTACTAGCCTATATACAGTATATTTGGGCACCTAAATTCCGTAATGTGTGTATTCCAAAATCTAAATAAAATGTTCTGCAATAAGTTTGTGTTGAGGTTTTACGGCCCAGTCAACCCAATGGGGTCATGTCGAGCGCGGTCAGTTTACCTAACCACACCTTTACTGGGCAGGCTTAGTCCTCTAAGCGGTTAACCAGTATTGTGCACATTCTTTCGCCAGAAACTGACAACTGCCCTTCTTGAATCAGCGGAAGGGAGAGAATAACCGTAGAATATATTTCATGATCAATCTCCACGAAAGAATATTGCCGACCTCGGCGGGGGTTGAACCCGCGACCTCCTGGTCTCCAGTCGGACGGCGCATCCAACTGAGCCACCGAGGCTACTTTGGAATAACAGAACAAATTAAAGAATGACACCAGCTCTTTCAGTTTTAATGAAACTACATTGTATTCGTAAAGAAAAATGGAGAGTGCAACATCCTTGACGACATTGCAGTGTTAAGGGAACTTGATACTTGTTAGGTTTTCTGCCATATTTACAAGGGAGACAATTTGTGTGACTTCATGTGTACTCTCGTGTATACGAAGACCCTTCTAAAAAGGAATCTACACAAAAAGGAATGAATTTCCTAACGAGGAGAGGGAAGTCTTTCTTTTGAGAGTCGATCCCTTTTCAGAAAGAAGGTTAAACAATTTCATTACGAAAACACGCCTATTCAAATATACTGAAAATTTCAGCATCAAAAAATGAAAATTTTCAGATAAAAAAAATCTGATATTTTTCATATTTCGCTCGAAACATGGATTGTGGGCACTCGTTAGACCCGTCACGCCGAGGTGGTAACTAGCGATCTAAGTTTTTGAGCAGAAAAAAGAAAAATAATGTATACCCCTGTGAACCCCAGTTTTACTATATAAAAATGGGGTTTAAGGGGGTCTAAATTGTAGAGGTATATTTTCGTGATATCGAAAGAGTTACTTCCCATTTAAGGGAGGAAAGGATGAATGAACCAAGATGTAAGAGTATCTGATGATATGCGATAACAGTGCCGATAGAAACTAAATAGTGCACTGTAAATGTAAACATGTAAACAATGGTCAAACGACTCCTAAGAAACAGTTTGATCTAGGTCTACAGTTTTTGCTTTAGTTTAGGGACCAGATACAAGGGTTAGAGTTTCCGCCATTTCAAAACTTCTCCTTTTATGTTCTGCACACCTTACCCTTTCTGAAAAAGGGTTTACTCTAAAAGGAATAATTTGCTTCCAAAGGTAGTCCCCTTTTAAAAATGAGGCAAAACAATTTGACAGAGTTGCATCCCTTTTAAGCGTATTTATTCGCTTTAAATACGTTAGATCGAGAAGGTCCTTATCAGACTACACAGAGCCTACATGTTCAAATATGAGTCTTTGACGGGTGCACATATTGGTGCGTCAAGCGAAAAAGTGCCTTCGTATATGCGCAAAATGATCAGAGAATCATACGGGCATTTTCTCTAAATTCATACATTCTGTAGTATCCAATGATTCTGTTAGCGGACAGGAAGGCTCTGATGAGACTGCGCGCATGCGCAGGCTGATCTAGGGCTTCGCTGTCCGCATATACCCGAAGACACGTTTTCGCACTAGTGTGCGGCCTATAAATTATGTTAAGGTTCATTTTCTCCACATCTTATAGCTAATTCGTTCCTATATTTTACGCATGCACAGTAAAGAACTTGATCAGGCAGCACGTGCGGACTGATCTGGATTTTTCCCGTGCTCAGACCAATTAGGCTTTTTAAACTTTACCACTCTCTAGGTAATTCAGCAGATGATACATTGATGACATTTTTTATTATTTTTTCCAGAAAACAGAATTTTGACAATTCAGCAAATTGTCTCCATTAGGAAAAATAAGAAAATATTTCAATACGTCGTCTGCTGAAAATTTTACACCGAATGCAAAGCGTTAATAGCCGATAACTACTCGACTAATGGATTACCTAACACAATGACAAATATTTATTGAGAAAAACAAATATTGAGTTCCAGGGATAGTTCATTTCCTGCATGGCCAGTTTTCGTCCAATATTGATGTCATTTTATCTAAAACAATCAAACTGATATAACATCACCATCAATTTGAACCCGTAAGACACTTAGCAAAATTGTAGCAGACGACATTCTATTTTGTTTTGTATTATTTTTCAGAGAAAACAAGACTTGACATTTCTAGGCAGGCAATTCACATTAAATTTCAATTCTTATCTTAAAAATATTAAAAAAAAATGTCGTCTGCAGCAATTTTGATTGGCACGCTACAGGTTAAAAATGAATATGATCACAACGGTAATTGACCTGCGTCATTAAACCCGTTCAGCCCAACAGACCAAACCCAATATCTGTGCAAACAGTGTAGATCCAGGTAAGACGTAACGAGCCTTGATATGACGAACACTTACTCGTATATCCCGATGAAAACCCGGTATCAATTTTCATACATTACGTACAAAAAATGATACCCGGTATTATTTTTCGTACATCATGTTTGTTTGTTTGTTTGCTTATTTGTGTTGAGGTTTTACGACCCAGTCAACCCTAAGGTCATGTCGAGCGCGGTCAGTTTACCTAAGCCCTAACCACACGTTTACTGGACAGGCTTAGTCCTCTAAGCGGTTAACCAGTATTGTGTACATTCCTTCGCCAGAAACTGACAACTGCCCTTCTTGAATCAAGGAAAGGGAGAGAATGACCGTAGAAAATATTTCATGATCAATCTCCACGAAAGAATGTTGCCGACCTTGGCGGGGGTTGAACCCACGACCTCCTGGTCTCCAGTCGGACGGCGCATCAAACTGAGCCACCGAGGCCGGCTCGTACATCATGTACGCAAAATGATACCGGGTTTTCAAAGTTGCTATTTACGAATACCAGTCGCCACGAAAAATGATACAACAAGAAAACATCCACATAAATGGAAAACCACTTTGTCTTTTCTTCCTAATGTCCAGACTTCCTAATGTGCCTACCGACTGCCCAGACTTTGTAATGTGCCTACCGACTGTCCAGACTTTCTAATGTGCCTACTGACTGTTCAGACTTCATAATGTGCCCACCGACTATCCAGACTTCCTAATGTGCCTACTGACTGCCCAGACTTCATAATGTTCCTACCGACTGTCCACTCTTTCTAATGTGCCTACCGACTGTCCAGACTTCATAATGTGCCTACCGACTGTCCAGACTTCCTTATGTGCCCACCGACTGTCCAGACTTCATAATGTTCCTACCGACTGTCCACTCTTCAAAATGTGCCTTCCGACTGTCCAGACTTCATAATGTTCCTACCGACTGTCCAGACTTCCTAATGTGCCCACCGACTGTCCAGACTTCATAATGTTCCTACCGACTGTCCCAAATTTTGAACCACTCCATTTGACTACATGTCCATGTGTTTAAAATGAGGTGGATAAGTTGCAAACAGTGTAGACCCAGATCAGACGCCGCGTAATGCGGCGTCTGATCTGGATTTACATTTTGCCTAGGACTGTCTGTCCCAATGCTGGAAGTTATTATAGTAATTTTAAACAAGGATAGCTTTTAAAAAAACAAGAGGCCCATGGGCCACAATTCGCTCATCTGCATATTTGCGGGTGCCATGCAACAGTCTTCCAGTATTGCCACAGCAACTGGGACACAAATTTGACCATACCATAAAAAGGGCAAAGGTCACCCCAGTGTCATCTTTTTAACAAACTTGATAGACCTTGAGTCCCCGATGCTGTTCACCAAGATTAAGCCTCAAATTTCTTAGTACTGGAGAAGAATATTTTTAAGTGTTTTACCATATATGGGCATGACAGCTATCTTGTTCACTAAAATGTTTTACTACTTTAATAATATATTGTAAGTTTCAACCATTAGTCTTAAATACATATTGAAAAAAAAAAGATTTTTCAACTCCTCCCTCCCCCTCCCCCAACTCCCAGCCCCCATCCCCCCCATACAAATCTATATAGACGCAAATTTGACATTATCGTAAAAAAGTCAAAGGTCAACCTATCATCACCATTTCAACAATCTTGGTAGAGCTAGAGTCCTCATTGTTATATACCAAGATTCAGCCCCAAAGCTTTCTTAGTTCTGGAGAAGATTTTCAAGAGGTTTTACCGTATAAGGACATGGTGGCCATCTTGTTCAATTGTGCGGAACCATTTGAACAAAGTTTCAATACCCTTTCAATAGAAGGCCCATGTGAAACCTGGTGAAAATAGCTCAAGCAGTTTCAGAGAAGACATTTTTAAAAATTACACAATTTTATACATGTATGTAGCCCAGTGGCAAGGGAAGATAACCATCAAGGGGCAAAATTTTAATTATAACTAAAATGGTTTACCACTTTAATTACACCGTGTAATTTTCTTTAATACATTCTGAGAAAATGACTTTTCAACAAGTGCATGGGGACGCAGATTTGATCTTGCCTAAAAAAGGTCAACTTACGGTCATCATTTTAATAAACTTGGAGACCTTGAGTCCTAAATGCTATATACCAAGATTCAGTACCAAAGCTTTCTTGGTTCTTGAGAAGAAGATTTTTAAGTGTTTCTAACATATATGGGCATGGCGGCCATCTTCTTCAATTTCGCGGAACCATTTGAACAAATTTGCAATACCCTTTTGACAGAAGACCCCATGTGAAATCTGGTGAAAATAGCTCTAGCAGTTTCAGAGAAGAAGACATTTAAAAATTTTACACAGTTTTACATGTATAAAGCCCAGTGGCAAGGGCAGATAACCATCTGGGGACAAACTTTTGATTATATCTAAAATGTTTTACTTCTTTAATCATACATTGTAAGTTTCAGTCATTAGTCCTTAATACATTTTGAGAAAATAACTTTTCAACATTTTCCCCGTATAATGTATAGGGACGCAAATTTAACCTTGCCGTAAAAAGGTCAAAGGTCAACCTACGGTCACCATTTGAACAAATTTGGTAATCCTTGAGTCTTGCATGCTTTATACCAAGATTCAGCCCCAAAGCATTCTTGGTTCTGGAGAAGAAGGTTTTTAAGTGTTTTTACCATATATGGGCATGGCGGCCATCTTGTTCGATGGCGAGGAACCATTTGAACAATTTGGCAATACCTTTTTGACAGAAGGGCCCATGTGAAATCTGGTGAAAATTGCTCTAGCAGTTTCATAAAAAAAGACATTTAAAAATTACACAATTTTATACATGTATATATCCCAGGGGCAAGGACAGATAACCTCATGGGGACAAAATTTTGATTATAACTAAAATGTTTTACCACTTTAATCACTCATCGTAAGTTTCAGCCATTAGTCTTTCATACAATTTGAGAAAATGACTTCAACATTTTCCCCATACAAATGCATGGAGACGCAAATTTGACCAAATTTGGGTCAAAGGTCCACTTAAGGTTATCATTTGAACATTGGTAGACCTTGAGTTCATGATGCTATGTGCCAAGATTCAGCCTTAAAGCTTTCTTGGTTCCGGAGAAGATGATTTTTAAGTGTTTTACCATATATGGACATGGCGGCCTTCTTGATTAACGGACCGAGATCATTTGTACAAATTTTCAATCCCCCTTTAACAGAAGGCTCCACATGACGTTTGAAGAAAATCGGCCCAGGGGTTACAGAGGAGAAGTCGTTCAAATGTGTGGACGGACGGCAAGTGATCACAAGAACTCACCCTGAGCCTTGCTCAGGTGAGCTAAAAAGCTAGAAATGGCCCGCATAGCATATGACTGTCAAGTTGTTGAATTCAAGACGAGCTGTGTGAATAATAGTTACAGTGGTGGTTTGTGCTTGAATGTACTTCCATAAAGCAGAAATCAGTGTATTGTGATTTCAATATACTGGTCTCTGCCGAATTACCTTTCCTTCTGCGAGATGACCCAACTTCCATATTGTTAGCTTTTCCAGTTTTTAGGTTAATCCGTTGCACCCTCGGTTGCACCGCTGCGTTACTGAGTTTCTTCAAGTGCTCCTAAAATGCCATGTGTGCTTTGGTTTGAAAGAGCAAACGTCATTGGTCGAGCTAAAGTCAGCCAATGGCTGTATGCGTTCAATAAACACAGCTTTACAGCGCAAACTACTGGAAAGAATGAGCATGCCGAAAACCAATCATTTGCAAACATTTGGAGCGTTCAAGGTTGTCATGTTTCTCTGTCAGCGGGCCGAAAGGGTATGTGTTATACAAGGGAAATAAAATTTCTTTGATATACGCGTCGATATTGAAAGAGTTGTGTCCCGTCGCAAACTATTTCAGATCTGGCGCTCATCAAAGCAGCACCACCAGGCCCTTCTCTCCGCAATGTACTCGAGAATGTTTAGAATATCAAAATCACTGATCAGGCTGGGCATTCTATACCAGCATGGGCTCCGTTTTCTACAGTTCTCTAAAGACGACCCAGTTCAAAAATCGTTATTAAGGCATATTTTGTGTAAAAAAAAGTGAGGCCTCTCAAACATGCAACTATTTGTGATATTTTGTCTAAAATAGTATAAATAGGTTATAACCTAACAAGACATTCTCCAAAAGATGCAATTTGAGCTCATCGCGGGCAATCATTTTTTGAGAATACCTCCATGACTGTTGCAAGGTCATCATTTTGTTGTTCCAGCTCAAGAACCAATACGACTTTGAACATTATTTTTTTATGTGTACCTTTTTATACAAACAAAAAAAAAAAAAAGAAAAAAAATGTTCAGCTCGTACAGATTCCGCATTTTAATCGTACCAAATCGTATATAAAGTCGGTCTAAGTCGTACTTAGTAGGTTAAATGTCGTATCCGGTCGTCGTTCATGTCGTACATAATATATCGTAAAATATCAAATGAACTCGTATGTAATCAAACAAAACTCGTATGTATAAGCTCGTAATAAAATCAAAGAATTGACGAAAGATTTCCGAAGGAATATCGCACAGACCCGTACAAAAACATGAGTCGCGTTCAGTTTGGCCTAATTTATAGAAGAGATATCGTCGTATATAAAATCTTTAATCAAACATTCAGCTTAAGTACTCGCGGTCGTCCGCTCCGAGTAGGGGCGAGTTTCATCTTGCCGTGTGTCGCCGCATGTTGTCTAAAATGTGACAATGTGACAGAGCCTCAATTTAGAGATAAATGCAGGAAATAAATATGTTACAAAAACGTGTTTTAAAATATCTGTTCTGTCTACAGGAATTGATCTATCAAAATTCTATCTGATATAAAGTGTTTCACGTTAACATTTATCCTAAAAATAGAAAATATTCGCTACTAGCCTATATACAGTATATTTGGGCACCTAAATTCCGTAATGTGTGTATTCCAAAATCTAAATAAAATGTTCTGCAATAAGTTTGTGTTGAGGTTTTACGGCCCAGTCAACCCAATGGGGTCATGTCGAGCGCGGTCAGTTTACCTAACCACACCTTTACTGGGCAGGCTTAGTCCTCTAAGCGGTTAACCAGTATTGTGCACATTCTTTCGCCAGAAACTGACAACTGCCCTTCTTGAATCAGCGGAAGGGAGAGAATAACCGTAGAATATATTTCATGATCAATCTCCACGAAAGAATATTGCCGACCTCGGCGGGGGTTGAACCCGCGACCTCCTGGTCTCCAGTCGGACGGCGCATCCAACTGAGCCACCGAGGCTACTTTGGAATAACAGAACAAATTAAAGAATGACACCAGCTCTTTCAGTTTTAATGAAACTACATTGTATTCGTAAAGAAAAATGGAGAGTGCAACATCCTTGACGACATTGCAGTGTTAAGGGAACTTGATACTTGTTAGGTTTTCTGCCATATTTACAAGGGAGACAATTTGTGTGACTTCATGTGTACTCTCGTGTATACGAAGACCCTTCTAAAAAGGAATCTACACAAAAAGGAATGAATTTCCTAACGAGGAGAGGGAAGTCTTTCTTTTGAGAGTCGATCCCTTTTCAGAAAGAAGGTTAAACAATTTCATTACGAAAACACGCCTATTCAAATATACTGAAAATTTCAGCATCAAAAAATGAAAATTTTCAGATAAAAAAAATCTGATATTTTTCATATTTCGCTCGAAACATGGATTGTGGGCACTCGTTAGACCCGTCACGCCGAGGTGGTAACTAGCGATCTAAGTTTTTGAGCAGAAAAAAGAAAAATAATGTATACCCCTGTGAACCCCAGTTTTACTATATAAAAATGGGGTTTAAGGGGGTCTAAATTGTAGAGGTATATTTTCGTGATATCGAAAGAGTTACTTCCCATTTAAGGGAGGAAAGGATGAATGAACCAAGATGTAAGAGTATCTGATGATATGCGATAACAGTGCCGATAGAAACTAAATAGTGCACTGTAAATGTAAACATGTAAACAATGGTCAAACGACTCCTAAGAAACAGTTTGATCTAGGTCTACAGTTTTTGCTTTAGTTTAGGGACCAGATACAAGGGTTAGAGTTTCCGCCATTTCAAAACTTCTCCTTTTATGTTCTGCACACCTTACCCTTTCTGAAAAAGGGTTTACTCTAAAAGGAATAATTTGCTTCCAAAGGTAGTCCCCTTTTAAAAATGAGGCAAAACAATTTGACAGAGTTGCATCCCTTTTAAGCGTATTTATTCGCTTTAAATACGTTAGATCGAGAAGGTCCTTATCAGACTACACAGAGCCTACATGTTCAAATATGAGTCTTTGACGGGTGCACATATTGGTGCGTCAAGCGAAAAAGTGCCTTCGTATATGCGCAAAATGATCAGAGAATCATACGGGCATTTTCTCTAAATTCATACATTCTGTAGTATCCAATGATTCTGTTAGCGGACAGGAAGGCTCTGATGAGACTGCGCGCATGCGCAGGCTGATCTAGGGCTTCGCTGTCCGCATATACCCGAAGACACGTTTTCGCACTAGTGTGCGGCCTATAAATTATGTTAAGGTTCATTTTCTCCACATCTTATAGCTAATTCGTTCCTATATTTTACGCATGCACAGTAAAGAACTTGATCAGGCAGCACGTGCGGACTGATCTGGATTTTTCCCGTGCTCAGACCAATTAGGCTTTTTAAACTTTACCACTCTCTAGGTAATTCAGCAGATGATACATTGATGACATTTTTTATTATTTTTTCCAGAAAACAGAATTTTGACAATTCAGCAAATTGTCTCCATTAGGAAAAATAAGAAAATATTTCAATACGTCGTCTGCTGAAAATTTTACACCGAATGCAAAGCGTTAATAGCCGATAACTACTCGACTAATGGATTACCTAACACAATGACAAATATTTATTGAGAAAAACAAATATTGAGTTCCAGGGATAGTTCATTTCCTGCATGGCCAGTTTTCGTCCAATATTGATGTCATTTTATCTAAAACAATCAAACTGATATAACATCACCATCAATTTGAACCCGTAAGACACTTAGCAAAATTGTAGCAGACGACATTCTATTTTGTTTTGTATTATTTTTCAGAGAAAACAAGACTTGACATTTCTAGGCAGGCAATTCACATTAAATTTCAATTCTTATCTTAAAAATATTAAAAAAAAATGTCGTCTGCAGCAATTTTGATTGGCACGCTACAGGTTAAAAATGAATATGATCACAACGGTAATTGACCTGCGTCATTAAACCCGTTCAGCCCAACAGACCAAACCCAATATCTGTGCAAACAGTGTAGATCCAGGTAAGACGTAACGAGCCTTGATATGACGAACACTTACTCGTATATCCCGATGAAAACCCGGTATCAATTTTCATACATTACGTACAAAAAATGATACCCGGTATTATTTTTCGTACATCATGTTTGTTTGTTTGTTTGCTTATTTGTGTTGAGGTTTTACGACCCAGTCAACCCTAAGGTCATGTCGAGCGCGGTCAGTTTACCTAAGCCCTAACCACACGTTTACTGGACAGGCTTAGTCCTCTAAGCGGTTAACCAGTATTGTGTACATTCCTTCGCCAGAAACTGACAACTGCCCTTCTTGAATCAAGGAAAGGGAGAGAATGACCGTAGAAAATATTTCATGATCAATCTCCACGAAAGAATGTTGCCGACCTTGGCGGGGGTTGAACCCACGACCTCCTGGTCTCCAGTCGGACGGCGCATCAAACTGAGCCACCGAGGCCGGCTCGTACATCATGTACGCAAAATGATACCGGGTTTTCAAAGTTGCTATTTACGAATACCAGTCGCCACGAAAAATGATACAACAAGAAAACATCCACATAAATGGAAAACCACTTTGTCTTTTCTTCCTAATGTCCAGACTTCCTAATGTGCCTACCGACTGCCCAGACTTTGTAATGTGCCTACCGACTGTCCAGACTTTCTAATGTGCCTACTGACTGTTCAGACTTCATAATGTGCCCACCGACTATCCAGACTTCCTAATGTGCCTACCGACTGCCCAGACTTCATAATGTTCCTACCGACTGTCCACTCTTTCTAATGTGCCTACCGACTGTCCAGACTTCATAATGTGCCTACCGACTGTCCAGACTTCCTTATGTGCCCACCGACTGTCCAGACTTCATAATGTTCCTACCGACTGTCCACTCTTCAAAATGTGCCTTCCGACTGTCCAGACTTCATAATGTTCCTACCGACTGTCCAGACTTCCTAATGTGCCCACCGACTGTCCAGACTTCATAATGTTCCTACCGACTGTCCACTCTTCCTAATGTGCCTACCGACTGTCCAGACTTCATAATGTGCCTACCGACTGTCCAGACTTCCTAATGTTCCCTCCGACTGTCCAGACTTCATAACGTGACTACCGACCCTCCAGACTTCATAATGTGCCTACCGACTGTACAGACTTCATAATGTTCCTACCGACTGTCCACTCTTCAGAATGTGCCTTCCGACTGTCCAGACTTCATAATGTGCCTACCGACTGTCCAGACTTCATAATGTGCCTACCGACTGTCCAGACTCCTTAATGTACCTACCGACTGTCTACTAACATTCAGTCGTGGGACCAACTTCAAAGTTCATGAAAACAGGTAATGTGACTTTAAAAGTGTAACCTATTGTATGAAATACAGAGGCTGTGGGGAGGAATACATTGGCGAAACAGGTAATATTTTGCGAAAGAGGGTCCTCGAACAAGTTCTCATCGAACATGAATACTAAAAGTGAGCGAACATATAGATAATTGCCCAAACACTTTGAAAAAAAATATGTCATTTTTCCGTTTTACAAGATGTACGCGGAAAGCACGAATTTACGAAGGGAAAAGTAATAATTCTTCATTCTCATATATATATATATATATATATATATATATATATATATATATATATATATATATATATATATATATATATATATATATATATATATATACTAGCCAAAAATTCTAAAATGCCACTTACAATTTTTCGCTTTTCTTCACAACCAAAATAAATCTTACAATTCTATCTACATCCACAAATAGGCAGGTGTGTCAGTCAATTTAGACATTAAACGGTTTGACAAATATCTGAACTTTACATCCAAGACGCGCCGATGAACACAGGTACCCCCATTTTTAAAATTCACAAAATTCAACATTTTGTCACATTTTGTCAAAGATCACTTTCTGAAATATCCAATTTTCACAAGCACAACCACTTCACTACTAAAGCATATGACTAAAGAAACAAAATTATACAGAAATGAACACTATTTCTGTATGACAAGGGTCGCTATGGGTCAAAATCTAAAAACTTTCCCCACCACTCAATACAAATTTTTGCAAATTTTGAAAATAGGGGTACCCGTATTTGTCAGTGCCTCCAGGATGCAATGTATTGAATAAAGCTAAACCTTTTAGTAATATGGTTTACTGACATACTGGCCCATCTGGATGTGCAAACATAATTGTGAGATTGCTTACATGTTTGAAGAAAAATGATAAAAAACTAAGTGGCCGGTTAGAACTTTTGGAAAGTATAGGATAAATTACCAGAAACGGTTGTCCATGAATGCAGACGTTTTCCCACTGGCACATTTTCGTGGCTACTCGTATTCGAAAATTGCAACTGAAAACCCGGTATTTCGTACGTAATGTACGAAAACTGATACTAGGTATAATTTTTCGTCTGGGCATCATTTTCCGTCGTATCAGAGATGTCTCATCAGGATCTACAGTGTTTGCCATTCTGTTGTGTTTTTTTTTTTTTTTTTTTTTTATTTAGACTGAAACCCCTATTTGCATAAGTGGAAAAGTCCAAATTCAAGAATGAAAGAGTCCACTTCAGGAACTCAGGAATGTAAAGGTTAAACCAGACCCTTAGTCTTATCAGTGCTTCGCTGGGCGCATATTTGCATATTCTTGAAATAAGAACAATAATCTGCAATTGACCTTTGAACTATAGATCTTCTTCGGAAATCCCATTCATCCATACCAAGACAAGATGGGCCGGTTTTCATGGCTCAGTCCGACTGGTGATCAGAAGGTAGCGGGTTCGATCCCCGCCGGGTCTGGCAATACTCTTTCGTGGAGATAGATTTTGAAATATTTTCTACGGTCATTCTCTCCCTTCCGCTGATTCAAGGTTGTCAGTTTTTGGCGAAACAATATGCAAAAGTACTGGTTAACCGCTTAGGGGACTTAGCCTGCCCAGGAAACGTGTGGATAGGTAAATTGACCAGCTTGACATGACATTAATAGAATTGACTGGACCGTTAAATTCCAAATAAAACCAACGACATAAGATGGGCACCATTACGTTAACACACCTACATAAACTGTACACTACTTAACCATAGCTAGATATGCAAATATTAACTCTTGTCATGCTGAATAAATTAAGGTGCCATGCCCACTTCTAGTTCTCAGCCAATCATATTACTTGATCCAGATTGTTGATATGACAAACAGTGCAGATCCAGATCAGTTGGCTTCTTCAGAAGCCAACTGATCTGGATATACACTGTTTGGAAAGGCAGAGTATATCTGGATTCAGCAGGACTAGGGTTAAAACTAAAATATTGACACTATTCTGAACACAGAGGCGATTCTAATGAGTACTAACAACACAGTCAAAAATCGGAAAAAATCTTAGCGGAAATCAAGGAATTATGTTCGTCTTGATACCCTACTAATAATCAATATGAGCGAATCTACCCAGTAAATGCCACAATCAAGAAGCACAGCCTTCCCGGGACACCAAAAGGAAAGATGATTAACAAATAATGACATGACGAAAACACGCCTATTCAAATATATATAACATTTTACAACCAAAAAAGGAAAAAATTTCAGATAAAAAAATTCTAATATTTTTCATATTTCTGCTCAAAACATAGATTGTAGGTACTCGTTAGAACCGCCTCGGAGAGGCGGTTCTAACGAGTACCCACAACCTATGTTTTTGAGCAGAAATAAGGAAAATAATTTATACCCCTGTAAACCCCAGTTTTACTATATAAAAGTGGGGTTTAAGGGGGTCTAAATTATATAGGCGTGTTTTCGTGATGCAAAATAAACTCCACATATGAAACCACAGATACACAAAGAAGACATGCAACAGAGGAACAGCCTTGGAACAGTCAGTAGGACATCACGAAAACATGCCTATATAATATTGACCCCCTTAAACCCCACTTTTATAAAGTCAAATCTCGGTTTTACAGGGGTTTACATTATTTTTCTTATTTCTGCTCAAAAGCATAAATTTTGGGTATTCGTTAGAACCGCTTTGCCGAGGCGGTTCTAACGAATAGTGGTACTCGTTAGAACGGCGAGGCGGTTCCAATAAGTACCCACAATCTATGTTTTGAGCAGACATATGAAAGATACTCGATTCTACAACGTAGCAGCAGCGTCGATAACGTCGATGCAACATCATGATGTTATATCGACGTTAATGCGACCATATATAAACAGCATGTGGTCGCTGGGTACAGATGAAAACAGTAACGATCCATCTAATTGGGATCTGTACTGTTAGGCAGTCTACTGATTTTTTTTTTTTTTTTTTTTTTTTTTTTTTTTAGTCGCGCTAGTCGCGCCCAGCTGCAAAGATAGAAGCATTCACTTCAGAAACTCAAGGATGAAAGACTATCGCTTTTCTTTGCCTATCGCCCTCCCCCAAAACCCCCCCCCCCCCCCCCCCCCCCCCCCCCCCCCCCCCCCCCCCCCCCCACACACACACACACACTTCCCCTTATACTGTATTTACTCAAAATATTCAGGTCATCACGAAAACAGACCTATATAATTTTGACCCCCTTAAACCCAAGTTTTATATTGTAAAAGTGGGATTCACAGGGGTATACTTTATTTTTTTCTTATTTCTGCTCAAAAACATAGATTATGGGTACGCATTAGAACCGTCTTATCGAGGCGGTTCTAACGAGTACCCACAATCTATGTTTAGAGCAGAAATGTGAAAAATATCAGAATTTTTTATAAGGAAATTTTCAGTTTTTGGTGGTAAAATTTTCAGTATATTTGAATAGGCATGTTTCATAATGTGCATTTACTTCTTAGCATGTTTATCGCAAAATTTGAAACTGACTGTTTTACTACTTTTGGTTTAACTAAAATCTACTAGTTCTGCTGCGTCTGATCTGGGCCTGTACTGTTTGCACAACTACTACTAGTTCTGCGACGTCTGATCTGGGTCTGTACTGTTTGCACTGGATTGTCTGCTCAAAAACGTAGATAAGTACGGTATTTTCTTCTAAATTCGTGTCTTGATCACTAGACTGAATCTTCACCGATCAAATATGTCGGTATAACGCATGTTGTTTTCTTGCGGGCCATTTCAAATTTCCTGGACGCATGAAAAGATGTTCTCAGATTTCTTAATCCGTGTCGATAACATTTTCATTGATTGACATTTGGAGACTTAAATATTGGTCTCATAGCCATGGACAAAAATTCTGTCTGTTTCGTTTTTCCCCAGAAAACAGGATTTAACATTTCATGCAAATTGTCTCCATTGGACACAATTTGCATGAAATGTCAAATCTTGTTTTCTCTCATCGATTTACCGTCTGCTGAATTAGCCAAGAGAGTTTAAAGGTTGTGTTATTTTGTAGTAAATGTCGGCCACATTGACCTGTCACTTTGATCTTTTAGTTAGAATATTTATAAGTATATGTTTATTACGTAAATAGGTCTCGTGTCATTGCAAAAACATGCCTATTCAAATGTACTGAAAATTTTACCACTAAAAAATTAAAAAAAATCAGATAAAAAAAATGTGATATTTTTTCATATTTCTGCTTTAAACATAGATTGTGGGTATTCGTTAGAACCGCCTCAGCAAGGCGGTTCTAACGAGTACCCACAATTTATGTCTTTGAGCAGAAATAAGAAAAATAATGTATACCTCTGTAAACCCCAGTTTTACTATATAAAAGTAAGGTTTCAGGGGGTCAAAATTATATAGGCATGTTTTCGTGATGAATGTATGTATTTCTGACTGCGTTGCCTAAATTGTGCAGTGGCCGTATCCTAACGAATATTAAATAAAAGATTAAAGCGACAGATCTGTTTGGTCGATTTATAACAGATTTATTTATTTATTTGTCTGTTTGAGTCATTAAATGAGAAAAAGGCCCTGGTCAGTGAAGGCCTTAGTCAGCATGCGTATTCGTCCAGCCCTAACAAGCCCTTATTTTTACGCCGGTATAATATTTCGATTCTACAGAAAAATAATGATGAAGGATATTTACTCTTTTGTTGTGCATACCATAAATATTTTCATCGAGGGCAATGAAAACTGAAAAAAGAGTATATTTTCTTTTTTATTTTATTGCGCTTCTGACGTCATAACTGACGTCGCCAAACAAAACATGAACGTCATTGGCGTCGATGTTCAGTGCTTAACATGTGAATCGTTGGAGAAAAAAAAAAAAATGTTTCAGCAATTCAAAATAACCTTATTACCAAAATGTTCCTTACATTCAAACTAAGAAAACGCATACCAACACTTGATAGTTTGCTCAGAAACAGAGGTTAGGAGTTCAAACGGCATCTGTTAGAGAAACAATGAAGACAATCGAAGTTATCCGAAACGAGGAGTGAAAATAACCTGAGCACGTTATTTTTCACAAGTGAAAATACCATATCCTTTCACTGTGTGAAAATATCATTTTTATTTATTTCGGATATACAGTGATTACACTGCTTGTAATAAAATAAATATTAGCAGGTTGTTTGCTTATTTTTATTTTTGCAAAACCGTTGCACTGTAACAGTACCAGCCCAGCTACTTGTGCACAATAGCACACGTTAGCTGTTTCCTTTTTAGCACTGGTTAACCTTTACCATTCTCTCGGTTAATTCAGCAGACGATAAATTGGCGATATTTTTTCTTATCTTTCCTTAAAGATAGGATTTGACATTTCACGCAAATTGTTTCCAACAGAAAACAGGATTTAACGGTTCATGCAAATTATTTCCATTGGAGACAATTTGCATGAAATGTCAAATCCTTTTCTGGGAAAAATGAGAAAAATATTTCAAAATTTCATCTGCTGAAAATTTTACCCAAAGTGCTATGCGTATGTTATACTTAGCATACTTGATAAATATTTCAACAGACAACACTTTGAACTATTTTTCATATCATTCTTATCTCTTAAGGAGACACTTGGAATGAAATGACAAAGCCTATTTTCTGGAAAAAAAATAAAAAGCACTTCAAAATGTCGTCTGCTGAAAACTTTACCCAGCCTGCTACTCGTTTATTTTCAGGATCATATATGCGTTTTTACTATTTATCATGCATGTAAGTTGGCCATTTATTTGTGGAAATGTCTATACATTATTAAAACAAGATTAATATGCTTAACCTTTACCACTCTCCAGGCTTATTCAGCAGACGGCAAATTTGTGATATCTTTCTTATTTTTCTCAGAAAAACAGGATTTGCTATTTGATGCAATTTATCCGGGGACAATTGCATGAAATATTAATTCATGTTTCCTTGGAAATATAAGAAAACTATTTCAAAATGTCGTCTGCTAAAAATTTTACCCAGAGTGCTAAGAGTTAACGCAGTTGGGTGCTGCCATTTCTTGAGATCGATTGAAATCAAACAATGAAATCATATTGGTGACGTACCCAGAGTTGTCATATGCGAGCGAGTACATATTAGTTTTAAATCTTTTGACTGGAAATACACACGCACACAGACACGTACATTCAGTGGAATCTTTGGGGGAGCCATTCAAAAAAGTGTTGTCCGAACATAGGCGGACAGCGAAAGCTAGGACCAGGCTGCGAATTTTCGAGATCTGATCATTCATTTGCATATTCTGTGCAGACTAGTGTGAACCTTTGTTCGTATAATCCGCATGGCTGCCCTCGATCTTTATTGTTCGACTAATCCGCACAAATGGAATGAATAACACCAAAATGGCTGTATGAATATAACACTGGAGCTAAAAGGTAGTCACCATCAGCTTACATACAGCCATTTTGTATTTTTAGCTTTTATCCACACAAATTGCCTGGATCTTGCTATGCGAAAACGTGTTTTTTGTTGTTTTTTTTTTTTTTTTGTTTTGTTTTGTTTTGCACATGCGGAGAGCGAAGGCCGAGATCGGGCTTCTAGGATGTTCAGTCTGATTAGGGCCTTCACAGTCCGTTAATAGAACCTTTGGCCACTAAAGAGTGTTTCAATGGAGAACAAAAGCCCGGATGAGACATTGCGTATGCACATCATGATATGAATCTGCGCATTTTGCGCATGCTCGAAGGAAGAGTTTGGCTTGACAAGGCTCATTTTATTCTTCTGATTCATTGTAGATTACCTAATCCGCGCAAGTGGGGTTACCCTCAGCCGTTCGCATAATTCGCGCAACCGTCTGGGGTCTTTGCTTTTCACAAATATGTGTAGACTGTGTTTTTTTTATCTCAAAGACTAGACAGAATCAACTATCTCTAGGATATCCAGACTTCTAAAATCCGCTCCGTTCTTGTCTGTGTCTCAGCTTAGCCTAGGGCAATGCAAATACGGCATTTGGCAAACCTAATGGCTAGATCCTGTCGGTATCAATATGTGAGCACACAAATGTCTAAATACTCCTAATGATTCAAGAGTTATCGAGCAACGAACACTGGCATTCGACAAGCCATTGGCTAGATCTTTTCCGTATCAGTCTTTGGGCAAAAAATATCAAAATATTCCTAACGGTTCAAGAGTTATACCCAATTTTGCTAACTGACCATGGACGGACGCCGGACGGACTGACTCGCAAGTCGATTATAGGACACGCTCCGAAAAGCGAACTAACAGTCGGTCGATTTTTGCGGACCGTGCAATATAATTCGCGCAACCAGCTTGAATGCTGGTAGACTGGACATAAATGTGGGAATTGTGTGTTTGCCCACGACATATTCCTGTAGATCCGCCCGCAGACTTTTCCTCTTAGATTATTAGCTATCTTAATATCGGAGACAGGTTATGAAGTGTTTAATTGAATTTATTAATTATGTTGTTATTACCGTCTGATTGCTCACTCAAGTCTGCTTTAGTGACGTGATAGTTATAATCTTTTCTGAGACTTTCAATGTTCGTAAGTATTCCGATATACACATTTCATATTTTTTTAATATTTTTTTGTTTGTTTATTTACCTATCTATTTACTTTTTTTTTTCAGTTTCTTTCAAACTTAGGGGTATACCATGATTGCATCGTATAATGTCATGCCAATATTGCGTGACATTTTATTATGTATTTTAGTTAACTGTTCAATATTGATAACAGAAGTATTCCAGTAATTTTAGCTTTTAATTTCAAAATTACTACAGCTGATAGTAGTCATAATAAATTGAAAAGAAAACTAAATGAATGTTGTTTGCATTATCAGGGGAATGCTTACACTTTCAGGGGAGGCAACTCTGTCCTAAAATTGCCTCCCTTTAGAAGGCGTTTTTGTTCAAACCTATTATTTGGAGATGGTACACTCCCTTGTGATATAAACATATCTTTATTCATCGAAGTTCAGACGTCTATATTAGATACAAAACGGTTTACATAATTTTAATAAATATCGTTGTTAAAGAGCCAGGAATGCGATGGTATTTAACATTGTCACACGACAAAACCTCGAAAGTGATGATGCTCCCAATGCACAAACCCTTCCTACTGCCTCCCTAAAAGCAAACTTCCATTTTATTTGTTGTTATTCTGTTCATTTCTATCTTGTATTTGTGCTATTTTTTGTTCAAAATTTTTATTTGTCATATTAACTTAATAAACAATATACAGTCGACTCTCGTTATCTCGAATTCCAAGGGACTGTCTGAAATACTTCGAGATATCCGTACTTCGACATATCAGAGTTTCAGAATTGAGGAAAAATTAATTCGATTAACCACATTTAACAAATATATGTGTAATTTGACTTCTGAAGTTAGAGATATATTGAAAATATTGTGGAAAAGAGGAGAAATTGCTCCTTAGGAGCAATTTCTCCTCTTTTCCACAATATTTTTTACCTGTTGTTAGATTTTCATGTTTAGGCAGGGACCAGATTTTCACTTCGAGATAAGCGGTTATTCGAGATAAGCGAGTTCGATATAGCGAGAGTCAACTGTAGTAAACTTTCATTTTCTCCAACTCCAAGGACCACTTTCGCTTGAGATGGCAGAGATTTCTATAAACAGAGAGATGAGGTGAAAGAATCATAAGGCAAACTAAACTTATGTTATCATTCGTTTGTTTGGTCTATGTATTGGTTTGAGTTATCAGTATTTGAGATAATAGATAGAGTGGACTGTATTTGATTCATCAGGAAGTTTATTACTTCTAAATATCTTAATGGGCTATGTCTGCTGAATATTCTTGCAAACTTTTCAAACCTATTTTTGCATACAGGGAAACAGTGTGGACCCTGATCAGACTGCTCCTGATCTGGGGCCACCACAAGCAGATGACAAAGCAGACGACAATTGTTGTTATTGGCAGTTTAAGGGTTAAACCGAGGCGTTTGGTTTGCAGGAAAGCGAGCAGGAAGTCACAAATTTTGCATCCTTTGTTAATCACAGTACTGACGGCACTAGTTGGTCGATTTTCACTGAGTGTAGGCTAGGGGAAATGGTCCTGAATTTATCACTATTTCATTTAACCCTTGATTTGGGTCTGCACTGTTTACCAATGTCCCAGAACAAAGCCCAGTCCAGCTTTTACAGATAACCCTCTCTACATCACAGCGACAAGACTAGCGCGGCTATAAATAACCGTTACCTGGATTTCGTCTAGCATGCGGTTTGATTTCATTGGTCAAGGATAATCACGTTGACAACAACGTAAAGAAATTTTTTGTGTATGTATACTTTGTGTCGATTGTTAACAATCAGTCGGCTCAAAAATGGTAGAAATCTGCCAAGTGCATCTATTTTCTTTTCTTATCATGTACCGCTCTCTCTCTCTCTCTCTCTCTCTCTCTCTCTCTCTCTCTCTCTCTCTCTCTCTCTCTCATTCGGCTCAAAAATGGTAGAAATCTGCCAAGTGCATCTATTTTCTTTTCTTATCATGTACCTCTCTCTCTCTCTCTCTCTCTCTCTCTCTCTCTCTCTCTCTCTCAGCTGTATGTATCTGTTTCTACCACGAATGCATGTATTTGTTCAACAAATGATCTTACCATTTTTTATTTACTTAATTGTACATTATGTATGATAATCATCTCACATTCGCACTATCTTTGTACTGTACAGAACTATTGTTTTTGACGATTGTTATTATGTTTATGTATTTGCTTTAAGAGGGCCCCAAGGAAAATTGGCTTTTTGCCAATTGGGTTGCCCTCTCTAAATGAGGTATTTACTTACTTACTTAACCTTAAGTTGGACATATACACCTCCTACTCTACTTTCGACATCTTTCAGAAAGTCGTTTTGTGGCGCTTTACTCAGAAGTAAATTCGCAAATGTTTGCCATGATTCAGTGCAAAACCTTTTATTGTAAGTACTTATGCACAAAAAAAAAATATTCTAATCAATGGTTTAAAAAAATCACAAAATTCTATTTTCCCATAGAAAAAGAAAGGCTGTAAATTATGCAAAAATCGATAGGCTAGGTAGTTTGGATGCACGTATCTAACTATTGGATGCACGTATCTAACAAGTTCCACTTCTTCAAAATTTCTGAAATTTTCATAATATTAATACGAAGCATCAATGTTTTAAATTGAGTGAAGAAAAGTAGAAAATAATTTCTAATAATTTCCAAAAGTCCAATTTACTATAGAAATTGCATAGGACGTCAAATTAGTTTTACAGTAAATATTTGAAAACAAAAGCAGAAGCAGAAAAGACAAATGGTTCCTGATAAGATATTGTCAATCCGGAAAAAACATTTTCATTTAGAATAAATTGTAAAGCGAGAGCCCTCTTTCCACAATCTATCGAAAGGAGAGTAGGGCGATTACTCTAAATTTAAAGTATGACCCTCCCTTCTTGAAGAGGGTTTCCTTAGGCTTCCCATACGGTATCAAATCCTTTCATCCTTTCAGCCCTACAGACCAGTACAGATACCTTTGCAAACAGTGTAGATCCAGATGAGACGGCTCGTACGAGCCATTTGCCATGCTATTTTTGATTTTAGACTGAACCCCCTATTTGCATCAGTGGACAAGTCCAAATTCAAGAGTGGAAGAGCCCACTTCGAAAACTTAGGGGTTAAAAGGTTAAGAAAGGCTGCCTATACGACGGAAGCTAATTCATTGCTGGAAGTGCCTTCCTTTGAAAAGGGATAGTGGGTAAACACTTTCAAAATAGAGTTCTTGTCTCCGTGATTTGCATCGATTTACCTAAATAGAACTTGATACTCGGTAGATTTTCAGACGTCTTTTACAAAGGAGACAATTTTTGTGACTTCCTGTTTGCTTTCCTGTGCAAGTAAATAAGCGAACTCAGGAACCCTTTCAAAAAAAAAAAAAGAAAAAAAAAAAAAAAAAAAAAGCTGACAACTCTGTTACCCAAACAACTGAATATATCTCTATCTTACAGAATCGTTAAAAGAAAAACATTTATAAGTGAAACACCACAGAACACTTAACAAATAGTACCACAATGAAAGTACCGCCTTGGAAAGGGAGTCTCATTACGAAAACACGCCTATTCAAATATACTGAAAATTATACCACCAAAAAATGAAAATTTTCAGATAAAAATTCTGATATTTTTTTTTTTCATAATGCTGCTCAAAACATAGATTGTGAGTACTCGTAAGAACCGCCGCTCGGCGAGGCGGTTCTAACGAGTACCACAATCTATGTTTTTGAGCAGAAATAAGAAAACTAATGTATACCCCTGTAAACCCCAGTTTTGCCATATAAAAGTGGGGTTTAAGGGGGTTAAAATTATATAGGCATGTTTTCGTGATGACTTCTATTCTGAAGAGGAGTCTACTCTAAAGGGGTAAGACTTTGCTCCCATTCTTTCCTCCCATGGGAAGCAAATTCTTTCCTTTTAGAGTAGACCCCTTTATAGAATGAAGATAAAACATTTGGAGGTGTTACCTCCCCTGAGAGAGTATCCATTCACCTTAAGAAGCGTCGTGTTGTCATAGAGAAAACGGTGTCTGAATGCTTAATGCCATCTGTTGATCTTTAACCATTTCACTCCTGAAGTTCTGTAATGGACTCTTCCGTCCCTTAATTTGGATAAGTCCATTGATGAAAATAGGGTTTTAGTCTAAAGGAAAAAAATCAGAAAGGCAAACAGTGTAGACCCTGATAAGACGGCTCGTTTTACGAGTTTCGAGCCGTCCAATATGGATGCTACATGTTTTACATCCTCACGACATTGATAAAGGTTTCGTTTCAGGATTCCCTTAGTGCACATGTGGCTAATACATGTCTTCCGTCTCAGGTCGTGTGATTATCACTTCAAGGCTAATAAATGCAGTCGACTCCCGTTATCTTGACTTCGCTTATCTCGAAGCGAAGATCTGTTCCCTGTTTTAACATGGAAATCTAATGACAGGTGACAAAATATTGTGGAAAAGAATAAAATTGCTCCTAACGAGCAGTGTCTCCCCTTTTCCACAGTACTTTAAATATACCTCGATCGCCAGGAATCAATTTACATATTCATTTGTGAAATGTTGTTTGATTAATCTTTCCTCAATTTTGTAAATCTGATATGTCGAAGAACGGATATCTCGAAGTATTTCAGAGAGTCTCTTGGATTTCTAGATAACGAGAGTCGACTGTACAACATATCTGTCCAGATATTTCCTTTGTGATTATCGGGTCCAGGTTAAGCGGAAATATGTCCTTCAGCACATACAAATTACGCTGATTTGGATAAGTCTCCTCATCCACACGGCTCACCAGGGCCTTTGACTTTAACTTCCGTTGATACATTTTGCAGCATACAGAGGTGCTGTAAGCGGACAACGATGGCACTGACCAGCCTGCGTGTTTGTGTAGGCTGACCTATGCCTTCGCTGTCCGCATATGCCCTGAATATTTTTTTTCTCTTGACGTAGATTGATTGTCAGTTTTTTGCAATTTACAGGGGTACAATGATGTTGGATTATGACCAGTATTAACTGCAGTTACACGGACACAAATGGTATTTATAGTGAACAAATCTGTGCTTCCAATCAAGGCTACTGTTGCAGGACAACAGCGACGCCATATTGTTCAGAAACATCATGCACAAATTTCAGCTTCTCTACAATAGCGTAAGTTTATGTAAAAGAAATTCCTGTAAGTTTTACGGTAAAGTCCCTGGCAACTGGCCGCTGGTGCATTTACCATTACTTTTTATTGGAACATGTAGAACTTTTGCAGGAATTATCTCGTAGGGTGGGGTAAGGGAGGGTAAGCTTAAGATATGGTGGGTCACCTCACATCCTTATTCTGCTCTACGTTACCTACTTTGCCCTACTCTGCCTTATCTAGCGGGATGATTCCTGCAAGTAATGTGCGGTCTCCGGTAAACATTAACGGTTTAATTGCGATGGAAGCCAGTAGCCAGTTATTTTGCTGTAAAATCTACGGGAGTTTTTACAGTGTACGAGACCGGTAACTGGTAGATAACCAGTATTTGCCAAATTAGTTGACTTCCATTGCGTATGCAAGTAGACAATTTTTTTGACACTGTGAAGGAGTCTACAAAATGAAGCCCCGACATCCAAAAGTCGTCAAAAGTGCCGTGTGGCGGCCGTTAAAATGTCTCCCCGTACTTCAACATAGTGCAGGTTATATATTTATTTCCTTGGTATCATTGAACATTCTTGTTATTTTGAAAATCGGATACCACGTAAGGCGGTGCTAGCAGTGCGTATCCAGCCTCCCAAACTACATTGCTCCATATGAAGACTTAATAAAACTTAGTCTCCGATTTTCTTCTTTTTGTGTGTTCTTTGTTTCCAAACTCAAACTTTTAGATTTATATTGTTTTAAACATATTATTAACCCATATAAGCCTAGCGTCCCATAGAAGAGACATAAGAAAACAGTGTAGACCCAGATCATACACCGCAGACGGCGGCGTCTGATCAGGGTCTACACTGTTTGCATTATGTTCAGCTATTTCTATAAAACATGACAATAATAAAAGCTTACCAGACACCCCTCCCAGCTAGCATTCTTTATAAATCTACAGCGGGCCGTTATCGGCCCGTCAGCTACCCTGACGGGCCGATAACGGCCCGCTATAGATTTATAAAGAATGCTTACTGGGCTTATATAGGTAAGAAGTTGTCCAAAGAGTTAAAGTAGGAGAATCCACTCGGCATCAATGGGTAAATTAATCATCCAATATTGTTACAATACACACAATATGACAAAGCTATAGGCTTATTGAGTTCTTCTCCTACGTCGTCGTCGGAGCATATGTGAACAGCACAGCCCCAAAATTGAATATTCGTATCAGTGCAGCCTGGTACACATCACGAAAACATACCTATATAATTTTGACCCCTTAAACCCCACCTTTATATAGTAAAACTGGGGTTTACAGGGGTATACATTATTTTTCTTATTTCTGCTCAAAACATAGATTGTGGGTACTCGTTAGAACCGCCTCGCCGAGGCGGTTCTAACGAGTACCCACAATCTATGTTTTGAGCAGAAATATGAAAAATATCGGAGTTTTTTATCTGAAAATTTTCAGGTTTTGGAGAAGAAAGTTTCTATATATTTGAATAGGCGTGTTTTCGTAATGTTAACCAGTGTGAATTTGTAAGTTGCCACCGAAAGTTTGGTTATAATGTAAGGACGCAGATGCGCAGGTTGATTTGTGTTTTCGCTGTCTGCATGCACCCTAATATGATGCCGTATTTACCCTAACTGTTGGGACAGATAGACCTGAGCGAACGGGGTGGACCCAGATCAGATTTTGAAGTGCAATCTTCTATTGTATTTGGACATGTCCATTGTTAAAGGGTTTTTACTCAACATCATTAACAGACTGGCAAATAGTGTAGATCCTGATGAGATGGCTCATTAGGAGCCGTCTAATCTAGATCTACACTGTTTGCGTAGGCATTTGTACCGGTCTACAGGGTTGAACGGGTAACTACTGTTAGTGGATACACCGCCAAATGAGAGTATTCTGAAATGAAAAATATTTGCCTTCTTTTCATGTGGGGCTGCTCTAAAAGAAAGAATTAGCTCTCCTGTCTCCACCAGGAGCAAACTTTTCATTTTGCTCTTATTTGAGAGCAAATTCATTCATTTAAGATAGACCCTTTAGATTATTAACATTACATTGCCTTATATTGTTTGCCTCTCGTAGCTGTTTTTCTTTTCTTTTTTTTTTTTTTTTTTTTTTTCTTTTTTTTTCATATATTAAGGGCGAATGCGGGTGTGAACATTACGTAGATTTGCAGACTTAATGTTTTGTTAGGTTGCTGTGTGCATGGTAAAACCCTTGGCAATATATGCAAAAAAGGAATAAAACGACAAAATCGAATTACCCTAGCCATATGTCAATACATGTGGCATTACTATAGAGAAATTAACCTCGATTAGGAGAATAGCCTGTTGACCTGAATATTTTGTATATTTAATGGGACGATTTTGCATTATGTTTAGTTGAAAATAGTAGCCATTTCAACAAAGTACAAACATTAAAATGCAACCAAGCCAATGAATCCATATTTTTACCGAATGACCGACTTCTGGGATTGATCCAACAATACTCGTCCCGAGACCACAGGTAAGAGAGCAATTATTTTTTGTATGATTATTACAAGAATCTGTATGGTGAGCGTTTTGGGAAAAGTAAAGCATACTAAACTGTTATTTTCGCCATCATCAGTATATTGAATAAAGTAAATAAACGAACTCAGGAACTGATACAATTAAAGCCACATTAGGTCCCAAAGGGAAAGACAGACAGATACAATTAAGCAGCCACAAAAAGAACAGATGGCAAGCAGAATTGGCAACAAAATTAACAAAAAGTACCACAATGAAAGTAGTGCCTTGGAACGGCCAGTAATGAATTACTGGTGGGGGTGCTTAAGCTAGCTTTACGGGATTCAAACTCTCGCCCTCAGCATCCATAGTGGTAAAACATATATTTGTTTGGTCTGTGTGGAGGTCTTCTAGCTCATCCGTAAATCATTACGGGCAACAGATAAACCACAGATAAAGCCTATAGTGAAGCAAAGATAAGGAATCAACAGAAACAACGTGTTGTGTCATTTGGAGATCCCTGGGTTTTCAAGCAACACTACCTGAATACAGGACCATCATTGGGTCTGATTGGATTAAACGCTAAGCAAGCAGACTGACTGTTTTATGACATCAATGTTATACCCATTTCGTTTACGGTATAACATATGACAGTTTTATTAAAATGATCAGAAAATTCAGGTTTCCTACAATTTTTCTAAACTTATACACTAAGTCACCATAAAATTCAGATTCCGATAGGCCTTATAGCAGAAGTGTTTTAGTTCCGTTTTTAGAATTTGGAGATCAATTCGTTGTGTCAACGATGAACTTAGAAAAAACTTTCTGGTACCGAGACCCCTGTTGGAGAAGTTTGGCAGTCAAAATCTTATTACGAACACTGAAGTCAGCCGAATGACTAGATACTCTAGCAAACCGAATAAGCCGAGAAATGTAAACACCATTTAGACCCTGGGCACCCCTCACCCCCTCTCCCGGGGTGGGGGGGGGGGATTTTGTACACTATAATTTTCTTAAACTTCATTACATAAGAAACAAAATGACACATTTTAGCTTTCTGGCGATGGGGGCGATGGGGCCTGTAACAGCCATGTTACCAACGTTACCCTCAAAACAATAAATATAATTTGGTGTAAATACTAAAGTATCCATAGTCTTACTTATAAGCATGCTATTTGCTACCAATGCATGTAGTTTCTTAGAGGCAGGTATCTTAATATGTTGAACTGTCAATGATATGAGATATAATTATTACATACGTTACTAAAAGTCAAGTTTCCTGATATAACATTTTGGACGACTATGACCAGTCAGTGACTAGAAGTTTAATCTAATGTTGTTAAAAAGATTAAGACTATATGTCTTTTTTGTACACCAAGAAAAGAAAACAAACTAGCTTGACTAAGAAAATGACATTGTCACCCCATAGGCGGCCAAGACGCACCGAGGGTGACTTCCAATTTGATTAAGCTCCGGGTTGGGCGATGCCTAACTGTACCACTACACAGAAGAGTCTAACAAAGTTAGAATTTTTACATTTTTTTTTTCACATGGAATATTTACAACACATATAATAATACAGACTAACATAATACAACACCTCACACACAATTTGACGCAAGTCTCTTAAGGTTGGCACGGTTGGGGAACTATACTCAGTCTGGTATATTACTTGATTGACCTGGCTTGGTTAATCTATTTAATACACTCAGTATATACCCAACCAAATGAGGATAACTGTGTGGCAATGTGAAGAGACTACCTCCATTTTCTATATTATTTCTATGGTGCCTTTAGTTTATTTTATTTTATTTATTTATTTTTTTTTTAAGTTTTATTATACTTTTAATTATTGGTTGAGCTCATTTTATTTCTAATTTTTGACCCGCGTGCGAATCGCGCCGTTCTCTTAATGTAGCTTTGAATTTTTATGTATGGAGAAGTGTTCGATTAGCGCAGAGTGCAGTTTGGTAAGTTTGAATATGGCCTGCAGTCCATCTTTGGTAAGTTTGACTATGACCTGTGATCCATAATTAAAAAGTTCAAACATATTCATATCTGACGCATGCTAAAATAAGCTTCTAAATAAGATCTGGTAACTTATTTAAGTTTTGACATTTTTTTTAATGTACAAACTAAATCTCATGGAGATCCTAATATGACTAGGATTCGCATATTGCTTGATCAAGAAAATTCATAAAGCTTAATAAAAGCATACATTAGAGAATCACGTTGTTATTTTTCACCTGTTACATTGAAACTGTATTAAACTTCAGTATACCCGTGCCCCATATTTCTAAGTAAACAAGAATACAATTTGCGCCGGTACTTCGACATTTACGTCTAAATATTTTGTCTTGTTATTTTTTCACAGCCTTAATAATTTTCTTGTATGTCGGAATCACTTAACCCTTGTCCTGCTGAACCCGGATATACCCTGCCTTTGCAAACAGTGCAGATCCAGATCAGTTGGCTTCTGAAGAAGCCAACTGATCTGGATCTGCACTGTTTGCCATTAAGTATGTGAATTTATAGCAAAAATACAAATCAAGTAATCTGATTGGCTGAAAATTAGAAGTGGGTGTGGCATCTTAATTTATTCAGCAGGACAAGGGTTAAACATTGATTGTTCACACTTCTGGCTGTATACTGTCCCCGCATTAGATTCTTGTTTAGCGGCCTCTGCTCGCCCAAGACTGGAATCTAGCGTAGGTACTGCACCTCATATTGAGATCAACTGTCCTTGGAAGGATATGGAAGGACACAACTAAAAATAAACAAAACACAGACTAAAGACATGTTCTATAATAACCTAATATGGAACCTGCTTTGATTCTACCCATTATTCTACAATGGCGCACGTCACCGTATAGAGTGAGTGACGTCATTAGCGTCACGACTGAATATCCGACGCCATGATAGATCCATCACTGACGTCGACGTGACTCATCCGAGACCTCTGTCCCTATTATTGACGTCGACACGGTCGACGGTGAGCGCTCACTAACCGTCTGCAACGTCGTCCGCTTAACGGCATAACATCATGTATACTTTCCTATTATGAACTAAAACGCATGACTGAAGTAAAAACAAACATTCTGAGGGCAAAAATTATTTAAGGAGAACTATTTCATTTTCAGGTTTACATAAAATGCAGTGGTAATCTCGATGATAATACGTAACATCACACATATATCAACACTACACTGCAATTTTTAGTAATCTTAAAGAAGCAGCCAAATACACAGTTTGTATACTCTTTGTATAAAATAAAACGTTGTACGCTGGCTAGAAGACAGTTTGCTTCAATAAAATATTCTATATCAGACATACCACGAAAAAACAACACTTATAGGTCAGTCATACATAATATAATTTGATGATGAGCTCATTAAATAAATGATTACTATTATTTATCATGTATCATGTTTATAGTGATAAGAAAACCATTATAGATATAAAATTATACAAAAGTCTTGTTATAAATTTTATTAGTGATATAAGTAATGAGAATAACACACAACAACATTGATTTTAACGATTTTCATTCTCTTTGTTACTTTATAATGGACCGCCAAAATGTGTACTTGATAGTCAAAATGGTGATAGTATACGATAAATGATAAGACTGGTTGTGTGTCTAAGCCTTATATGCCTTACAGCAGAGTCTGAATTAGATTTAGTTGCCAAGAAACTACCGTATTCGACCTAATTACCGCACATGCTCCTATAAGCGCACAGTAAAGCAATTAAGCGGCTTTTAGATTACAGTCAGTGTACTTTTATCTACTTCTTTATAAAAACATATGTTGTGGGAACTCATTTGAATTGCCTCGACAAGGCGAGGCAATTCAAACGAGTACCCACAACATATGTTTTTATAAAGAAAGTCAGAAAATAATATTGCAAAAGCATCATTTAATACGCTCTCTTCCGATCTTTCTTTAAAGTGTGCCCTTATTAGGTTGATGTTTTACCACAAGTTTGTTCAGTAATTTTGAAAAATCTAAGCGCACAGTGCGGTAATTAGGTCGAATACGGTATAAACCGTCTTCGGTCCCTACTCCTGATAATACAATTATTAATAGATTATTTTGATGCCAAGATACGAAAAGGTAATTTATTCTAACCTTGTATTTCCATTGCAATTTCAGACATGAGAATCGGTTATAGCCTGGATATTATAAAAAAAAAATCGGTTATAGCCTGGATGTTATGCAGCAGACTGCATGCCTAGTTATCAATCCAATAATTGTTGATGGCTGGCTATGCTTCACTCTTTAATTGCACGGCGGTGGTTCGGGCCTCAGACTCAATGACAGCCTCTTCGTAAAACTTTGACCAGTGGGTTGGGGCTTGACGATTTGTCTTTGGCTTGGTCCGCCGTGGTTCAACTACTGGTTTTCGTTTTCTCTGTCACACAGTAGAATTAGCCATGAGTACTCATCTTTGTTTATCATAGTAATGAATTTGATTTTTATGTTTTCGCTTTGATGCATTGACTGAGTTGGGAGCCTTTATGCGAACCAAACTTTTATGTTTTTCTGCATTAAGAGTTACATCGGGACCCAGGATGAAGTTGGCTGGCCGTAGAAGTGCTTTAACGCATTGACCCCCCACTCCCCCGCCCCACCCCAACCAACACCACACACACACACACCTCCACCCCGTGGTGGTTTATTCTACTGACCGTTCTAAGATTTGTCTTACTCTTTGTTGCTTTGTGGTTTATTCTACGAGGCGATTTGTGTTATGTCTTGCCTTGTGTTATTTTGTTCTTGTGTTTTAGTCCGTTTAGCATTGCGATTACTTCGCTTGGGGAAGAGAGAGCTAGTCTTGGTGTTTTTCATACGTTTGTTCGATTTGCGCTTGTTTGGTTTTGTCTGTTTCCTCTTGCTCTTGGTGTCTAGGAAGGGCTGCGGTTTGTGATTGTGGCACTCCCCGAACTTTTCTCTTACCCCTTTTTATGACAATGACCTAGTACCTGCTGATAGTCAATGATTCTGTTAAAGACACATTTTGGATTGCATAACACCCTAATGACTCCAAGCAGATTAAGATAAGAAACCTTTGGTGACTTAGGCCACCCTTACAGGTAGGGGCCTGATAAGGGGAAATTAGATTAAGTATCAGCAAAGTTTATGTTGAAGACAGGGAAACAGATAAGGTGGGTAATTTGGTGACAATTTGATATTTTTTCTCTTTATTCAATAAAATATATCTGGTTGTTATTTATTAGAACTGCTCGCCAAGGCAGTTCTAATGAATACCCACAAGATGTTTTATGAAGAATTACCGATACTTATGCTTATATGCTAATTTATCATCAAATGTCCTCTTTATCTGCTTCTTTGGATCAAATACAGAAAATTAGTAAGATAGATAGTATTTATTTATTTATTTATTTATTTATTTATTCATTGAAAGAAACTTTATGGCATAAAATACACATTCTAAATTTTCTAAGAGCTTTCGAACATATGAAGTGAAAATCATTGTACATGTAACTAAAATCTTTACATTCTCAGTAATACAGTTTTGTTTGCCAACAAATGATCACAAAATACTGGTATCAATAAAATTCCCGTAGCACTATTTGAGTAGATTCGTAAAAAGATAATCGCCGAAAAGGTGTAATAAATAAATCCGTTTTGTCCAGAAAAGCATTATTTTGGAGCATACCCGCAGTCTGACCAGTCTGTGCTATTTGGACGAAAAATCAGTATACGAGGGATGTTCGAAATGAATTGCTTATTTCTATCTGGAGACTTCAAATTTTAAGTTAGCCCAAAAGTACTCATTTCATGCCCTCGAAGTACTCCCCGTGGCTAGAAATGCAAAGTTTCAGCCGATGTATCCACTTCTTGAAGGCGTCACGGTACGCTGATTTGGGCACAGTAATAAGGTACTGATGAATGGCAGATCCAAGTGCCTGTCGGGACTGGTATTTCCGCCCAGCAAGGAATGCTTTCAATTTCGGAAACAAGAAGAAATCACATGGGGCAAGGTCTGGGGAATACGGGGGGTGAGGCAAAACAGTTACTTTTTCTTTCTTCAAAAACGCCGTAACTATTGCGGAGGTATGAGCTGGGGCATTGTCATGTTTAAAACCAGTGGCAGGGCGTCGTTTCTGATAATACTTTTTCAGTTTCTTCAGTACTACGTCTTTGTAGTACTTTCCGGTGATGCTTTTGCCCTTTTTCACTGGCACTTTTATTGCGACTCCTTCACCAGAGAAGAAGATTGCATACAAAACCTTCTTTGTACTCAAAGAACGTTTGGCAATTATTGGGCGTTTGCTGTGTTTAGTGGCCCAGATCTTATTGCTAACCTTTCTGACGGGCTCAAAATAATGGACCCAGGTTTCATCACCTGTGACGACATTGGCAAACTGCTTTTTGTCATATTTTGGAAACATTTGAAGCAGCTTTTTGGCCACTTTAACCCGTTGCCTCTTTTGCTCGTCAGTCAACAGATGTGGCACCCATCTAGCAGAAATCTTTCTGACTTTCAAATGCTTCTTCAAAATAAGGTGAACCGTTGAAAGTGATATGCCTACCTTTCGTGCAATATCACGAACTGTAAATCTGGCATCTCCTTTAATGATTTCCTTTATTTTGGAAACGATTTCTTTACGAGATGCAGATTTTGGCCTACCTGATTTCGATGCATTTTTGATGGACTCTACACCAGACTCAAATTTCTTTTTCCACCGCCGAACTGTGTCATAAGACACACAAGAAGGTCCAAAAGCAGTAGAAATTTCAGTCATCAGCTTCTTCAAAGAACAACCAAGTTTTGAGCGAGCTTTGATGTAAGCCCGTATTTCATCTTTTTTGTCGACGCTTCTACCAACCATTTTTACTGCAGTGGTCAATGACTGCGTGTATTCAAATGGCAAATTTTATGTCTTACACTTAGTCTAACATGTACATTTATACACCATTGTGTAGATATTGAATAGCCCTATACAGGTATGTATTGGTTTTTATCGTGCCTCACGTGGATATCGAGCTAGAGGACAATAAGCAATTCATTTCGAATATCCCTCGTATGTTTTAGAGCGCGCGATGAAGACTGATCAGACTGCGCAAATGTGCAGGCTCTTCAGAATATTCACTGAACATACTGATTATTTTGTAGAAATAACTGGGTTTCAGAAAATTCAGTTTGTGAGCTTGCACAAAATAAATATTCAGAATTTGGATACAATTATCTTTTTTTTTATTTCCTACCTATCAAACGCTACGCTTTTGAAGAAAACGTTTTGATAATGCAAGTATGTTTATCATTCATAATAAATTCTATTTAGTATTCCTTTGTTGCTCTTTCCTAGTGAACTCTTATAATTAGTCTCAAGACAAAATATTTGCACATTTAATTTGATTGAAGCTAAAATATTTTGTTTTGTGGCAGCTATAGAATAATTCTGAAGTGTTCTTATTTACTTAAGAAAATAAATAAATGAATAAAAACTTTCAATTTTATATTTCTATTTCAGTTTATTTGTATTTTTCACAGTGCAAGACAAAACAAATGCTTTTGTGTTTTTGAAAAAACTATCCAAAAACAAAAATAAATAGATAAATAAATAAAGTAATACAATACAAATGAACAAACTAAATGAAAAATTTGCAAATGAATGGTTCTAAAGTAGCATATTTATTACTTCACAATTATATGAATTTCCCCGTGCAGGGCCCCACCTAGGGAGACTTAACATCCTTATAATCTCCTCATAACTGCTTAGATAAGATAAATCTTTGATGTGCACTCTGTTATCAGGACTGTATATTGGGGCTGATCATGAGAGGCGGGTCTAGCCAAAGAAAGAAAAAATGTATCTTAAAGTTGAATAGTTTACTACTAATATCAAATGCCATTACCAGACATTATCATGTACCTAACATGTCTGGTAACGTATGTAACACGAATGTAACTGCAATTCAGTTAGACTCCTTGCGTATCTCCACTTCGACTGTTACAATTTCATTTGTGCTTCTAAAGACAGACCCAACCAAAATAAGACAAAATAATATACTCGGACTTTTCAGAACTATCATTAAATGCTCTTTAAGGCCGTTTTCCTTCTGCCCAGAGACTGGTCAGTTTTCAAATTTACATATTTGAGACATACTCTTGTGCTTAGATTACAATTTCTGCTGCTCAGAATACATATTCGAAAATTAAGAATAGCTTTTCTAGGTCCTTTCATAGAGTTAATTTCAGTCGTATGTAAATATATGATGTTGACTGTAGCTAATCATATCCAACAATATTGATCCGATTTTTATTAAAAAGTTTTACCAAAGTACAAGTGGTTTATGTTATAAGAGGAAAACGTACAAATATATGAACATCAACGTGCATACCATTTTTGTTTTCAACACAAGAGTGGAGTTAATCTCTAAAGGCGATGTAAAGTCACTGAATTGCTCTAATATATATTTAATTTCTTTGTGTTATGTATGTTTGCAAATTTGCATTTTTCATAAGTTACACACTTATCTTTTGGGATTATTGTTTTCTATATATTAAACAGATAAAGCAACACTGTTTGCTTTGGGGTAATTCGTATAACCGTAAGGTAAAAGGTTATATGATTTACATTATGTTATCAATTTATAATATATTTTAGCCGCTGCATGACAAATCGATCAAATGACTTGTGCATCTGGCGAAGCTTAGATCAGCCCGTTGTCCGTTCAGTCTGGCTAGTGTTTGAAGTCTGCATGAAGAAAGCTGAAGTCCTATTTTATTTATTTAGCTCATAGGGAAGACATTGACCAGTCATCGCTGTGTTAACAGGCGCCATATGTCCTGCAGCAGCTTATGATAGTGAACAGTTTGTTCTAATCAGGACATATAAAATGCTACTCTGGTATTAAACACATACACTCATTGGAAAAAGACTATGCTTGTACCAGTATTGTTTAATCAAATATAATGATTTGTATTACATACATGAAACATGTAACAGAAAGACTTTGTGGTCAGCTGTATAATTTGCCACGTTTTTAAAAAGATGAATGTCATAAACAAAATTCATAAACAAAAATTAGTGTAGCAAGCTATTTGGATCTTCTTAATATACCAATAAAATTCTTGGGTGGATATGCACTGGTCAGCTAGATTGCAGATTATTGAATTGTCTACCTCATAATGTAACAGAATAAATAAAGCTAAAGTGTCATTTTTATCCTGTTATTCTGAAAAATATTATTCTAAAACTAAGTTTAATTTAAGTCAAAAGATATGTAAAGACCTTTAAAGTGACAAAATTCCCTTCAAATTCAGACATTAAGGTGTTACAAATGTTACCATAAGTGAAATATTAAGCAAAGTAATGTGAGGGTCTGAAATATAATTCATCACTCTGTAGATATTTTATTTAGACATAAAGAAAATATATGCATTTTCCATACATTGAAAACTTCAGGACAGTATTCAGTTTTTTTTTTTTTATGCAAAAGTGGCCTTGATGTAGATAGCAACTTTACTATTAACAGTATTGAATGTCTTTATAGCGGCATTAAAATTTGCAGTTTTGTAAATGCTTACAAAAACGTCTAAATGGTACAAAACAGAGGCACTAAATAATGATGCAGAATACCATAAAAAAAGAAAAGAAAACAAAACACCAAAACCTACAGTATCTAGCTATTTTAGATGTTACCTTCGATACTATGGGCAGAATGATATGGCAGAGACAGGTTTTAATGGACCTATGTATCTCATATTACTAAGATATAATGCTATAATAAGAAATCCCTTTATTTGTACAACTTCTAGGCTTTATTTGATTTGATATTATGTGAAAATGATATTTTCAATGTTACATTTCACAGATGGGTGACTTGCTTAACACTCAAAAACTCACCAAGTATAAAAGCTAGCGAAATAATATTTGCAGCTTAGAATAGGGTATTCAAATACTATATCTCAAATTACAAAGTTAAGGTCATAAGGGCAATATACAGTCTATGAAAATGAACTATATGAGTTAAAATACTCATTTCTAAAGGGTACAGTATAAACCGTCACATGCGTAACGGCATGTTAGGCTAAATACAATTTTCAAACATCACATTATGTAGCTAGTGGACAGTTCTGTAGCTTCATATATTCAGTTGTAACATATAATTACTTTTGCTCCAATTCTCATAGAATTAATAATTCCTATGGTATTATATGTTGTGTAGGGGTAACGAATGTAACAGGCTGCTACTAGGTACAGCCCCCATCGGCAGATGGCTAACAAGCTGTAAAATATCTGCAAGATAATATGCTTTAAGAAAAAAACATGGTCTACGAAATTTCGCCTGGGGAGGGGGAGGGGGGGGGGGGTAAACTATATCTGGCCAACGGCCTAATTAGAAAGGGAAAATTAACATTGTCCAAAATCAAAATAGTCGAGTTAAGCATAATTTTTAGATGAAACTAAACCGTTAGAAATTAATAAATGCAAATCTAAAACGCGGCTTTTGTATCAGTAGAATAAGCTTTGTTCAACTGCAATTCAGTGGTATAATTTTGAGGAACCATTCCTTCAAAGTAAGGATTGTCAATATTCAAAAGGTCGTCAAAATATCAAGAAGTTGAGTTAAAAGCTTCAATAATATCAGGCTGTGGTAACGATAGAGACATCATAAAATCTCTTTAATAAAAAAAAAAAAAAAAAAAAAAAAAAAAAAAAAAAGAAATCTGCTACAAGAGGAACACTATTAGTACCCATCGCAATTCTCACAATTTGTCTCTGTAACTTAAGGCCAATCCTAATGAAAGCTGCCAAAATGCGACAGGGAAAATCCTGAATAATTTTTGTATACACATTAGTGTACACATGGAAGAAACAAAAGGAAGGCATAATGCAGTGGGATACTAAATCTAGAGGGTGGGTTACCGCTTCAGAAATTTGTGCAGTGACAGTTTTTTTCACTTGCGAGATAAAATGTGGGAAAGGGGATTCAGAATAACACTATTGATCCGTAGTTTCTCCTGATCTGTTCGAAAAGTGGTGTCGCCAAAAGGCAATGTCTTAATTTCATATTGTTATGTTTGTGTATCAAACAGCAGATTTTTAGAATGTATATAGTTTCACAAATTATTATATTTAGGTGATTGAAAAAAGGAAAAAAAAAGAAAAATGAATTGCAGTTGTTTCTTTTTTTTTTTTTTTTTTTTTTTTTGTGATAGAGTTTGGCTACCCTACCTATAAAGCAAGTGATGTTATTTTAAACGCACAGATATAGGTAGCACCTATTAAATTCATAATAATGATATTAAACACATCTTAGACGAACATTGACCTCAGAATATTTTCCATTTTCCTTAAGGCTCCCTGGCCTATATTTCCATTTATATGTGATGATAGGCTTGGATAAGGGTTCGCAATATAAAGAGATATATCTGTTCAGAAGAGGGCCAGAATTGGGCCTCAATTTACGCACTCCTTTATGCTGTATAAAAGTTTGATAAAATAATTAGTCGAAGTAAGTAGGTAAACCGGAACACAGTCCGGTTATTAGGTATGTTTAAGACAAGTCTATGCGGTATGAAAGGTTAAAAGAAATAACTAGTTGAAAGTAGGTTAGAGAAAAGGAGGACAGTCTGGTTATCAGGTATCCTTAAGATAAGCAAATGCGGTATAAAGTGTTGAAAGAAATGATAAAACTAGATGGCATTACAGTTAAGAAAGGAAAAAAATCTTAAACTTCAATGAATAATGTATACCACACCTATCCTTATTATCACTGCTTGTTATGGGGGAAACATGAGGGTGTAAATTGTAATTATAGACTTTTATTTGACTTCAATGGAACTGTTGTTAAGTGCCGTTTGATGGTCGTAAACGTCTCTCCATGTACTTTATCATAGTTTGTTTCTATTTTTATTTTCCTTAGACTCATCGAGCCCAGTCTAGTATATTTGAAAGTTTTAGTTCCGTTCAAGCCGGGACGCCTAAGCAGTCCTGCAAACTTCAATGGTCCCATACGAATAGTCTCAATGAAACCGAGATCCCGTTTTTTTTTTTTTTTTTTTTTTTTTTGGTGGTTTATGTGTTCGATGTTTCCAACGGCAATCTTAATAGGCTTTATGTGTTATGGTAATGAATGACAGACTAAAACAAATTTAAATATATACGTGTTTAGCTTTTATTGATTAACATCACAAAAACACGCCTATATAATTTTGACCCCCTTAAACCCCACTTTTATATAGTAAAACTGGGGTTTACAGGGGTATACATTATTTTTCTTATTTCTGCTAAAACATAGATTGTGGGCACTCGTTAGAACCGTCTCGTCGAGGCGGTTCTAACGAGTACCACAATCTATGTTTTGAGCAGAAATATGAAAAAAATATCAAAGATTTTATCTGAATTTTTTCAGTTTTTGGAGGTGAAATTTTCTATATATTTTGCATAGGCGTGTTTTCATAATGAAGTTGATATCACAGAAGGCTGCTGATGCCAAAGGTCTTCAGTTGAAAAGGAACAATACGACCTAACTATGTGAAACATAAAGGGGGTTGGCTACGCCTTCAGAGGAAATGATGTCAAATTGTTGATTGACTTCCTTCTGAAACGGATCTACCTTAACAGGAGAGCATTTGTTACCCTTAGGACAAGTTTCCTTTTAGAGTATACCACGTTTACGAAGGGGCTGGTAGTCACATATTTAGCTGTAGTATTGTAACAAATGACGGATTTTCTAACTGTATCCAGTATTATATAATAAATAAGCTTAACGTTCGCCACGAGATGGAAACACCTTTTGGGCAACAGTTCCACCAAACACTCTGTAAACAGCTGCAGCAATTGCTGCTAAACATGCCATTCCACCCACGGTAGCTCCGGCTATTACTGCATCTGTATTACTATCGGACACAGACTCGTTTTGTTCACCAGTCTGTTGGGTAACTGCCGCTGTTATCGTAAGCTGTGGTGTTGTTCTTGTTAGTGATGTTGAAGTTCTGATCATCGCAGTAGAAGGAGTGGTTGTTGTTGTACTGTGAGTGTTTGTCGTTGTAGTTGGCAGTGTCGTCTGTGCCGTATGAGTGATCGTCTCTGTAGCCTGAGTGGCTGCCGCTGTAGTGGGAGCGGTCGTCGTTGCAGTTGGTGCGGTCGACGTTGTAGTGGGAGTGGTCGACGTTTTAGTAGGACTGGCCGTTACTGTAGTATTTGTCATCGTTCTAGTAGTTAGAGTAGTCGATGCTGTAGTTGTGTTAGTTGTAAAATCTAAAAGTAAATTATTTTACTTATTGGCATATAGGTAAGAATTGGTCTGTATACACCACGTACAAATATCAATTGATCACAACATATTCTACAAGATTGCATATGCGCGCAGTCTGATCAGAGTTTTCGTTGTCCGTCTGAAGACGCTTTGGATCTTTGGATACCCACAGATTCTGAACAAACGACGAGGATCAATTTAGCTGGGCAATTGTGTGCGGTATAGTTATGCATTAAATTGGGCCTGATTAAACAAATGTAGAATAATAAATCTGCGTTATTACCAAAATGGCACCCCTATTTTTTTCAGCAACTTAGATCTTAGTGTAAAAAATACACAAACACAGCCTTAAATGGGCCACGTCAAGCGGAAAAGTGCCTTTGGACATCCTCAAAGTGAGCAGATTCAGATCATCCGGCTGAAGCGCTTAGTATCTTCCGGACCTTTGCTTTCCATTCCTACATTCTGTAGAACTTATCCAATGACTCTGTTAGCGGACAGTGAAGGTTGTTAGAAATTACATGAGTATTTTATTTTACTTCACCGCAGCTGGCGTTAAGTGCTGTGTGGCGGTCGTAAAACGTCTCCTCGTACTTTACCATATTGCAAATTATATTTGTATTTCCTTTGGGATCATTGAGCCCATTCTGGTTTCTTTGTTAATGGAATACCGCTTAAGCCGGTGCTAGAGGGCATATACAGCCTCGCAAACTACGTAGCTGTATGTTTCTGGCGAAAGAATGTGCACAGTACTGGTTAACCGCTTAGAGGACTAAGCCTGCCCAGTAAACATGTGGTTAGGTAAACTGACCGCGCTCGACATGACCCCATTGGGTTGACTGGGCCGTAAAACCTCAACACAAACAAACGTAGCTGTATAAGAAGAGATTTAAGAAAACTCGAGTCCGATTTTTGTTCTTTTGTGATCTTTTAGATTTTTTTTTTTTTATTTTTGTTATGTAATTTACATTTGAAAAATCAAACCGCAGATATGATCATTCCTGATGTATCTTTATACAGTGCAAAACGTTGCAATTCTTAAGGGAACTTGTTTCACTTGATTGGCAACCGCCCTTTTCACAAGAGATGCCATTTCTACGATTCCTTTGTTTTGGCTCCACCAAGTCCCTTCTAAAAAGGGGTCTATCATTCTATCATAAAGGAAAATAATTTGCTTCCTTTTCAGAAAGGAAAAAAATAATGACAGAATTATCTGCCCTGAAAGTTTATCCATTCCCAATACGAGCATTCAGTCCAGATTACATCTGTTTAAAAATTGTTTATAACATCTTCCTAACACTTTAATAATATACGAAATTCAAAAATGGTAGCGGAAGAGAGGGCGTTTGCTTTACTTTGCTTTATATTGAAATTCTGAACTGATTGACGTCAGAAACTAATTTAAATTTGACGTTTATGTGTCATATTGTTTTAAATGTGACGTAATTGTATGCCATAGGCGGGAACGTAACTGCAAGGTTAGGTTCTACCACTGCTGAAACCAATACGTAATTACTAAAATTACCATAAACATTAATATTCACTTTTAAGGAATAATTTGATAGGTATACTGTTTACTATTCTGTCTTCGTTATACCCCCGCAAACTTTGTTTGTTGGGGTGGGGGGTATACTGTTTTTACGTTGTCCGTCCGTCCGTGTGTCCGTCTGTGTGTCTGTCCGTGTGTCCGTCCGCGACGCTGTTTTTTTTTTCTAATATCTTGAAAACGCAGTGATGGATATTCATCAATTTCTGCAGACACATTGACATCAATAAGATGTACCTACATAAGACAAAGTAAGGGCTAGGGGCCAATTCTCTTGGAGTTATTGCCCTTTGTAATTTTTTCTTCATGCAGAAAAAAGGCAGAAAAATTTTGTGTACACACTATCTCTTTAACCAATGGCTGGAATTTGACCAAACTAGCACAGATACATCATCAGGCTGGGGGGAAGAAGTGATTAGATTTTGGTGACCTTGACCTTATTTTCAAGGTCTTCATTATAAATATTCAAAAAGGAGCCTAAAAGAGCCTTGTTAATGAAGTAAACATTTTGTGTGCAGAATGTCTCTTAACCAATGGCTGGAATTTGACCGAACTAGCACAGATACATCATAAGGATGGGGCAAAGAAGTGTTTAGATTTTGGTGGCCATGACCTTATTTTCAAGGTCACTACACTATAAATACTCAAAAAAGTGAGCCTTGTTAATGCAGTAAAAAGTAAGTGTGCACATTATCTCTTTGACCAACGGATGGAATTTGTGCAGTGACAGTTTTTTTCACTTGCTTATTGACAATTTTCATTTTCAACAATTTACAACAAGTTGTCAATTAGACGAAATCAAACAATAAGAGGAAGCAATTTTCCCCTTCCAAGGGGAGGTAACTGCCAACATTTGTTCAGCCTTCCTTCTGAAATGGGTCTACTCTAGAAGGAAAGAATTTTCTCTCCTAAGAGCAAATTCTTTTCTTTTAGAGTAGATCTATTTTAGAAGTGTTATGACAGTCTGGCATGAACTAACAGTGTAGACTCAGATCAGATGCCGCAAAATGCTGCATCTGTTCAGGGTCTACACTGTTGTCCAATCAGCCATAGTTATTTTGGTTAAATATAGTATTTTGTAGAGTTTATATAGCAAACATTTAGAGCTTGACCGAATCAATCTGGATACGTGCAGCAACTGTAAAAGAGATTTGTTGGTTGCAAGTGCAAGCACGTGCTTATAGTAAACAACAAGCACCGGACTGACCCCCGACAATTTAGGCATTTCCCATTAGTTTAAATTCTATTTTTGGTATGTATAATTCGCACATTTGAATAAAGTGCAACAATACACAAGTGTCCACAATTTTGCATAGATAATACAAGCACGTACAAGCGCCCAGATGTTTACATCATATTAAATGCATATAGGCCTACGTACTAGCGTACAGACGTTTACATGCTGAATACATGTACGTAAAAGCGTCCCGATGTTTAATTACATAATACATATACGTACACGCGTCCAAACGTATACAATTCATATACGTACAATCGTCCAGACGTTAACATATATAATACATGTACGTACAAGCGTCCAGACGGTTACATACAATAATACATATGCGTTAAAGCGTCCAAGAAATTTGCATACATAATTCATATACGTAAAGGTGTCCAGAGGTTTACACGCACAATACATATTCGTACAAGCATCTAGACGTTTACATACATAATACATGCACGTACAAGCGTCGAGACCTTTACTTATACAAAACATGTACGTACAAGCGTCCAGACGTTTACATACATACTTTCATATATACATGCATACATCCACATCCACATCCACACACGCACGCACACACGCACGTACGCATACATACATGCATACATTGTACTACATGTACGTACAAGCGTCCAGAAGTTTACATACTTAATACGTGTTGGTACAAGGTCCAAAAGTTTTCCTACACGATACATGTATATACCAGCGTCCAGAAGTTTACATACATAAAACGTGTACGTTCAAGCGTCCAGAGTAAAACATACATAATGCACGTACGAACAAGCGTCCAGAAGTTTACAAACATAATACGAGTACGAGTACGTACAAGCGTCCAAAAGTTTGCATATATAATACTTACAAGCGTCCAGAAGTTTTCATACATAATACATGTAAGTACAAGCGTACAGAAGTTTACATACATAACACATATTTGAATTTTACATGCATAATACACGTACAAACTGGCGTCCAGAAATTTACATGTGTAACATACGTACGTACCAGCGTCCAGAACATTGCATCATGCATTGTTTTCTTTATTCGCATTTGTGTGATTGTATGAATCAAGTACGTCATCAGAGTTAGTCATAGTGACGTAATTAGATATTAATAAAATGACGTCCAATAATATTACGTTTAAAATGACACTAAAAAGATTTTGAAGATTTTCTGAATGTCGCCATGAAAGTTTTAAGATATAAAGGTAAGGTGAGTACTCGTATATATATATATATATATATATATATATATATATATATATATATATATATATATATCCTTTTGTAAACGGTAAATTTGTTATTGCGAACGGTGAAATATATGTAAAAAAAAAAAGGTGAATTAGACTACAAGTTTTTATACCTATACACATAACAAATGTCGCCCTGCAACCTGCAGCTACCCACACAGCACTAGGGGTATATCCATAAGCACCACTACCAGAATAGCCTTCTCCTGAACCATTTTGGTAGTTACAAGACGACGTGCTGTGTTGTTCAGCCACCCAAGCTGTGATGATTATTTTTCCTTCACTCACCGCACACTGAGTAAAAACAAATGCTATACTTTCACACAGTACTGTATCATTGCCACCAGGACAAGGATTTTCTCCCATTGTCGTCCCTGAAAAAACACAAATTACACAGTTACAATCACGAAAACATACCTATATAATATAAGTTTGACCCCCTTAAACCCCACTTTTATACAGTAAAACTGGGGGTTTACAGGGGTATACATTATTTTTCTTATTTCTGCTCAAAACATAGATTGTGGATACTCGTTAGAACCGCCTCGCCGAGGCGGTTCTAACGAGTACCCACACTATATGTTTTGAGCAGAAATATGAAAACTATCAGCTTTTTTTATCTGAAAATTTTCATTTTTTGGTGGTAAAATTTTCAGTATATTTGAATAGGCGTGTTTTCGTAATGCACTAAATAGTCGGATACCTTTACCCTTTCATTCCTGTGGCCTCCTCCATCGTTGAATTTGGACCATTGTTCAACATAGGACTTTCAGTCTAAACTCAAAAACAATGCCAAACAATTACGAGCCATCTCATCTGGATCTACACTGTTTGCATAGGCATCTGTATATGCCTATAGGGTTGAAAGGGTTAAGCAGTTTGGTAGATTTCTCGTCTTTTCCGCCAAGGGAGACAACTTTTGTGACTTTCTGTTTGCTTCATTGCGCGCCAGGTTCTTTGTTAAAAGATGTGTACTCAAAAAAGCAAGAGTTTGCTCCTGAGAGGAGCAACTTCTTTTACATTTAGAGTATATCCATTTGAGAAAGGAGACAAAATCATTTTGACAGAGTTGCCTCCCTTGAAAGTGTATTCATTCACCTTGAACCTCACCGTACTTATGAAAAATGAGCCGGGGCACAAAATTTTTCCTACAAAATTACATGCACCCAGCGCAGGCTGATCGGAGTTTTCTCTGTCCGCCTTAACACGCTTTAGAACCTTGGCTACCCACAGAGTGTCCTGCGAAGACTGCTCCAATACACATTACGAAAACATGCCTATTCAAATATATTGAAAATTTTACAACCCAAAAAGGAAAATTTTCAGGTAAAAAATTCTGATAGTTTTTCATATTTCTGCTCAAAACATAAATTGTGAGTACTCGTTAGAACGGTCTCGGCGAGGCGGTTCTAACGAGTACCCACAATCTATGTTTTGAGCAGAAATAAGAAAAATAATGTATACCTCTGTAAACCCCAGTTTTACTATATAAAAGTGGGGTTTAAGGGGGTCAAAATTATATAGGCATGTTTTCGTGATGAACTGCGCGGATGCTAATGCAGTCTTGTAGGAAATCCCTTGCACCGTCTCAAGTTTAATAAATTCTCAAGCTTGACACCACGGAATACCTATCATATAGAGCCGAACAACAATGACTTGAGCGCCTTTGGGACCATGGAGTGTTTTAGACACGGGTAGTTCGAGCCACTGAGGGTTAATCATAGCGTCAGGTCAGGAGGTAAATGGGGATGAATTAGAGATGTCTTCGATCTTCCATAAAAAAAAATGGTACGTTGAGTGTACTCATCAGAATCGTCTCGATTGGGGCGATTCTAATGAGTATCTACAACATACATTTAAATAATAAAATATGAAAATTTTCCTAAAATATCCTTAAATATCACAAAACATCGAAAGACTTTCCAAAGGAGTCAAATCCGAGTTCGAATCGAGCCTTAAACTTTTGTGTTCGAGGCATTGAAGTTTTACTGTACAGTATTTTTTTTAGCTTTCGAGCATGCGCAAAATGTGCCAATTCTCATCATCCGGCGCATAAGCAAGGTCTAATCCGGGCCTTTTCTCTCTGTTGATACATTCTATAATATCCAGTGATTTTGGCAGCCTGCACGGATGCACAGTCTGATCTGGGCCTTCGTTGTCCGTGCATGCCCCGAAGGCAAATTTTCGCTTGGCACAGTACTTCTTTAGGTTTTGCTCTCTGAAAGCTAACTCACCAAAATGGAAGGTAGCATTGTTTTCGAGAAGACAAAACTGGACGCCTTATTCAAATCGGACAATCTGTGGACAATTTGAATGAACTGTCAGAATGATAAATGAAGATACCTTAGGCTACAATCACGAAGAACAGCCTTTCCGAGGCATTGAAAGGAGAAGAGATGAGAAGCAAGCAATGACAAAACTACACATGCTGCAATCAAGAAGCAACTTTTTAGAGGCACCGACAATTGAAAATAAAAAATAAAAATATAAGTGAAGATACTTGGCAAATGCCGCAATCAAGACGTACAGCCCTCCAGAGGCACCAAAATAAAGAGAAATGAGGAAGAAATAAAGACAAATCAAATGCCACATACGAAACGACAGAGGCACGAACAAAGAAGAAATGTAGCAGAACAACCGCTTTGGCAGCTACCCTTAATTCTAATGCAGCTGCAAATTAAATAAATATATAAGGCACAAGGACACAGTTACAACAACAAGGCACAATGGCCACAGTTACAACAATAAGGCACAAGGACACAGTTACAACAACAAGGCACAATGGCCACAGTTATAACAACAAGGCACAATGGCACAGTTAACAACAAAAAGACACAATGGCGCAATTACAACAACAAGGCAAAATTACAACAACGAGACACATAGCACAGTTACAACAAGGCGCAGTGGCACAGTTACAACAACAAGGCACAATGACAAAGTTACAACAACGAGACACAATGGCACAGTTACAACAACAATGTATAATGACACACTTATAACAACAATGCACAATGGCACAGTAACAGCAACTAGGCACAATGGCACAGTTACAACAGCAAGACTCAGTGCACAGTTACAACAACAGAGCACAAGGACACAGTTACAACAACAAGGCAAATACAACATTTGCAACAAAAAGGCACAATGACACAGTTACAACAACAAGGCACAATGGCCCAGTTGTAACAATGGCCACAGCTACAGCAATAAAGCACAATGACACAATTACAACGACAAGGCACAATAGCACACTTGCAACAACAAGGCATAATGGCACAGTTGCAACAACAAGGCACAATGGCACAGTTACAATAACAAGGCACAATGACATAGTTGCAACAACAGACAACAATAACAGACATAAAAACAAAATAGAACGCAACAAGGGCCGCATTGCAAAGTCAGCAGAAATAACTACTCGTTAGTGGGCGGGAAGGTGCGGGGCGCCGTTGGGCAGGGCAGGGCTATTGGGCTGGGTGGGCGGAGCGGGACCAGCGGGGTTAAAGTTTTTTTTTTGTTTTTTTTTTTTTTTTTTTTTCTAGATCGAAACCACCATTATATATTAGTTCCAGACATTAATACAAGAATACAAAGGGAAAGGAAACTAAAGGTGGACAGCCATTGAGCCACGCAAAGCAAAAAAAATGCTTTCGAGCATGCGCAAAATGTGTGGATTCAGAGCAATCTCATCCGGGCCTTTGCTCTCCATTGATGAAAAAAATGTGATAATTTATGAAAGGTTGTAATTATATAAATTATCACAATGTAAAAAAAAATCAACTATGATCGTCTGTTTTCTAGCCCGCATACATAATTACATGTCGCCATCCATAGCCTAAGCCGAACATACTATATCCGAAATCATCTATGTAGCAGTGTTTCGTTCTTTTCTCCACTCATAACGTTTTCTTTCGGCCCAAATCTTTCCATGTTTGAATATCAAATTAAACTGTATTATTAAACCAGCTTATAATCTGTTCGATTTGAGAATGCATATTTCCAATCGTAAACAAAGAAAAATATATTTTGTTTCTTCTTCGTAGTACGACGAAAAAAACGAAATGAAAAAATTCAAACGTGTACGAATATTGACAGCAACAAGCTCATTTCAGGTCGAATGGTCAAACTGTTCATTTCTCTTTTAAATGAGCAAAATCCACATTGCTACATTCATTCTACACAGTACTTCACATTTTTTCATTTCACTATGTTACCAATAGCACAGTTCTCTGCTGCAAAAGTGTGACTTTGAATAATAAAAAAAAAAAAAGTGGGGAGTGAATAGTTATATATAACCAAACTAAGAACCCCATAAAACTGGAAGAAAACCGATGTTCTTCAAATGCATACACATTTTACAAAAAACAACCTCAAACAGATACGCCGGGCTCCAGCCCGGCGAAAATAAGAATATTTGGGTAATTAGATTTTTGAGGATGGGCGAAACACTGATGATAGCACTAAATTAAATATAGTAGCTCATCCTACGGAGCCTGTGAACTGACATATCAAATTATTACTTTGTTGTTTCGAAATATTATTTAGTTTTATAACCGAATTAGTTCATTATTTTGAAAATATTTGTTGGGTATTTATAAATATCTATGCGTTTTAACGAATTATTAATTCGTTCTTTCGACATATTAATTCGTCATTTCTAATGACTATTTCGTTTTGCCGAATTATTTTTTAGTTATCTCTATTTATAAATTCGTTTATTCTAATTAATGAATGCTGTATTTCGGCTTTTAATTCACTATTTCAAAAAAAAAAAAAAAAAAAAAAAAAAAAAAAAACATACTTGTTGAAAAGAGTTAAGGTCATCGTAGTTTCGAAAGATTTCATTCGTTATTTCGAATAAGTAATTCGTTTACAAGAAATAGTAGAACCTGATGGTCACATTGGAAACAGCTTTTAGAGTTTCTATGGATAGATTTAACCCTTTCATCCTTGAGTTTCTGAAGTTGAGCTCTTCCATCTTTGAATCTGTTCAAAACAATGGTTTCTGATGTGGGTCAGTCAAACATCAAACATAATGGCAAACATTATTGATCCTGATGAAACAGCTCATTATGTCGTCTTAGGATCTACACTGTTTTTAAAAACATCGTTTCGGTCTTCAGTACTGAAAAGGGTATTACAGTAAAACTGAATGACTCGAACACCGATAGCTCGTTTAGCGTGGCTGATTCCAATTCGTTTTTGAGTCCCTGGCAAACTCTTCCGGTAGCTCAAGATAACAAATACTTTGGGACGTTTTAGTGGGACGTTTTAGGAAAACGTTTTATCATGACTATGTATGCTGTATGTATTCATTAGAATTGCCTCATCGAGTCGGTTCAATAAGTACATTCAACATATCATTTTTTATAAAAAGTCGAAAATACATCCCAGATTTGTCCCCATTTGCCTCCTGACCCGACGCCATGAATAACCCTCAGTGACTCGAAATACCCATGTCTAGATGATGGTCCCAAAGATGTTTGAGCTATTGAAGTTCAGCTGAAGTAAATATTATTTTAGCAATCTGCAAGCAGAAACTGTATCCTTCTGTATTCTTGACTAAAACATATAATGAATTAAGCATCACGAAAACATACCTATATAATTTTGACCCCCTTAAACCCCACTTTTATATAGTAAAACTGGGGTTTACAGGGGTATACATTATTTTTCTTATTTCTGCTCAAAAACATAGATTGTGGGCACTCGTTAGAACCGCCTCGTCGAGGCGGTTCTAACGAGTACCCACAATATATGCTCTGAGCAGAAATATGAGAAATGTATCAGAGTTTTTATCTGAAAATTTTCCATTTTTGGAGGTGAAATTTTCTATATATTTGAATAGGCGTGTTTTCGTAATGGAAATAATTTCTTCTCTACTGTGAATTATCGTCGAATAACGCATACTGTTAGAGGGCCGATTGCGACATATTAATACATGACGGTGAAGCCGAAGTAAATTAATATTCACATCTGCCCGATAACAACATGCGTTATTCGACGACAATTCACAGTAGAGAAGAAATTATTTCGATCCTGACATGACAAATAAGGGAAAATCGACACCTTTGCGATGTTTTTGAAGAACTATTTTGCCTCGGACGACAACAGCAGTAAATGTTTACATGCGACGTCATCTAGCGCGCTCTTTTGCACGCACTACGTTGACGAAGTGATTCAACACACATACAGTAAAACTTCAATAGCTCGAACACCGATGGCTTGTTTACCATGGATCATTCGAACTCGTTTTTGAGTCCCTATGAAATTCTTCCGATAGGTCCAGAAAACAAATATTTAGGTAACTGTTCTGATTTTATCAAGAAATTGTATGTTGTGTGTACTCATTAGAATTACCTCATCGAGGCGATTCTAATGAGTACACCCAACATACAACTATTGTATAGAAGATAAAATAAAATATCCCTACTGATTTAATCACCATTTGCTTCCTGATCTTGCGCCATAATTAACCCTCAGTGGCTCGAACTACCCATATCTCGAACAAATTTCCATGGTCCCAATGATGTTCGAGCCATTGAAGTTTGTCTGTATTTTCACACAATGGCGTTTCTATTAGGTTCTATGGGAAAACATTAACGTCATGTTAGGGTAAAGATAGCCAGGAAATGCGACAATCATGAAACACAGCCTTCCCGAGGTACCAAGAGAAGGCAAGATGAAGAACAAATAAAGATAACACAAACTCCATATGTAACACCCCAGACGCACAAACAAAGAACAGCAACAGAAGAACTGCTTTAAACGGTCAGTAGAAAAAAAATTGGGACTCCTCCGCACAGAGGACCTCTACCTCTTTTGCGAAATATCACACAAGAACACAAGAAACTGATGGTCATGCGCCGAACACATCACGAAAACACGCCTATTCAAATATATTGAAAATTTCACTACCAAAAACTGAAAGTTTTCAGATAAAAATTCTAATATTTTTTCATATTTCTGCTCAAAACATAGATTGTGGGTACTCGTTAGAACCGCCTCTGCGAGGCCGTTCTAACGAGTACCCACAATCTATGTTTTTGAGCAGAAATAAGAAAAATAATGTATACCCCTGTAAACCCCAGTTTTACCATAGAAAAGTGGGGTTTAAGGGGGTCAAAATTATATAGGCATGTTTTCGTGATGATCTGAGAGAAATTGAGGACAGGCCGTCATTTGGTCTGTGGACCGACCTATCGTCGTGCAATTAAAGGGGAAAGCAAAATTGTCAACAATAATGGGATTATCAACCATGCATGCAGTTTGCCGCAGAATATCCATGTTGTAACCTACCTTTTTGTAGCGAGTGACAATCGTTTTGAATAGTAGAAAAATTCAGATTTGCCAACAATCTTTCTGGATTTATAGACTAAGTCGCCCGGACAGACATTCTTTCAAAAGTGTTTACAAACCAACGTTATATTTGCATATTAATTTCGAATGACGACGATAGAAATTAGAAAATAAATTACGTAATTTAAGCTTTAAGCGAGGCTAACAATAGGTTAAGTAATACAGTGATCCTCGTTAGAACGACATCATATATTCCCAAAGATGTTACTATTTAAACGAATTTGCTATTGTAAAGAATCCTTAATTTAGCGGAAGTCGGTCATCAGTTTATGGAAGTAACCGATGGTCGATTAAACCTGCTATATACATTGTTGTTTGATATTACATGGTTTTGGATATCATAGGAAGCTAATTGGCAAACTGTATAGATTATATGCAAAATGTCCGTAAATGGTAATTTTTCTATAAAATATATACATTTTTATTACATTTTTAGCAATGATTTACTTTCTCAGTGAATTATAATCGATAATTCACCGAGTGAATTATTTCATTTCGAACGTTTTGACGTCATAATTACTAGGCGATGTTGCTGACTTGTTGGTAACAACAATAACAATAGTTGACGTTTCGCGGAAAAAATGATAAAATCATGGAGATCAGACTGCAATGTTCACGACCAGTTGGCGTTTTTTGAGGAAAGACCTGCAGCGCAAATATAAAGTATGATTTTCTTGATAATCCAGTTCAACTGTCGTGACATTGTTTTGTCTGTATTACAAGCACAGGCTGATTTTTGGATTAAAGTGAAAACGAGATGGCGACTGATTTTCAAACTAAACCACGCCTCCTGAAATTCATGCACTGACCGGAACTATTTTGGTAGGAAATCATAACGGTTGAATGTGAAAATTCAAAGGTAAAACATGAATGAAAATGAAATACATGTAAACAGTTTATTTGGTTGTTTTGATCGATTCCGGAGAAATAATTCACGCGTGTTCTAAGGCTTTCGTGTAAAAAAAATTCGTTCGCTTCGCTCACTCGTTTTTTTTTACGCGTAAGCCTTAGAACACTGGTGAATTATTTCTCCGTAATCGATCAAAACAAACAAATAAACTCTATTTAATTGGATTTAGTTACAGTGAACACATTTTTTTTTTCTGGATCCTTACCATAATATAAAGAGTATATTCAAATGTTTGGAGTGAATATGACTTTTATTTCATCGAGTGAAGTGAAAAAAATGTATATTTCATGAAGGCACGAAATAAATTTACATTTTTTCACTTCACGAGATGAAACAAAAGTCATATTCACGACAAACATTTGAATTTTCTTTTTATTATATACATCACTTTCGATAGAAGAGATGCAAATCATGCAAATCTTGACCATTAATGTAAATAAGAAATAAAGTAGTTCCAGATCTTATATTTTTCACTACTCAGAGGAGTGAAAATATAAGTTTTATATTTTCACTAGTGAAAATATATTTTTTTCGAAATATGCATTTCATTTCATTAATAATTCTCTATATTTCATTACTTTGTATATAATAAAAAAGAATTTTTATGTATATTTAGACAAAAGTTAATCGATTATGGAAAATCATGATCAATTATGAAGACATTTAAACGAGTAAGTATCGAGTAAATCGATAAATCGGCAATACACTATAAATAAACAGTAAAACTGCAGAATCAGAAATAAAAATGGCTACTGTAGGAGATGGCTGTTGTTGAGAGGGGACCGTTCTTTCCAGCTGAACTTTAATTCATTATTTCGTTAGTTTGAATTATTTTTCGTTAAAATGATTTTGAATTTTATAATTCGAAACAACATAGCTGCTATAGGATATGGCTGTTGTTGACATCTGACCGTTCTTTCCAGCTCATCAATCCGTTATTTGGAATTATTTCGTTAAAACGAATTTAATAATTCGAAACAATGTATCAACTATCTCAAAACTACGAATTAATAACTCGAACAATTAATCAGTTATTCGAAATGACGAATTTGTTTAAATAAAGTAATAAACATGTAATTAATTCCAACTAACGAATTAATTCGTTTAATAGGTAGAACTAATAATTCAAAATTACGAATTACATAGTCGTTTAAACTAAATAGTAATTACAAAATTGATTAATTAGTTTATTCGCTTTAATGAATTAAGAATACGAAATAAAGAATTAGTAATTCGTTTAAACGAACATATAAATCATAATAACCAATGAATATTTGGTAATAATAAATTAATAATCCGTTTAAATGAAGTGATAATTCTACATTAATTGATTTCTAAAATTCATGTAATTGAATTAATAATTCAAAAGACATTTTCAAAAAATACGAATTAATTAATTTGTTTCAGTGAATTAATAATTCGAAATAACAAATTAATATCTCAAAATAACGAATTGATAATTCGCATGAAGAATCAATATTTCGGATTAATTCGTTTAAACATAAACACGCACACGCACACACACACACACACACACAAGAAAATGATATTTTACTTCACAGGCCCCGGACCGTTCTGAGCAAAACTCAGATAGTTAAACACTAATGTATTCACATACCATGTATAACTGCAACTGTTCCTGTTATTAAATTTAAAAGAAATGCAAAACCAGGCATCGTATTCTTGACATGCACCGACAGTGGAAATTCTTTCAGCTCGATTACTCCGACTTTAAGTCCTGTGGTACCAGTCTTGAATTTTTGAGAGTTTATTTATATATAAAAATCTACAGTGAAGTCACCTTTTAAATGGCATCAGTGTTCAATTGACAGCATTTTTTTTTATCCAAACCATTAAAATGACAGACGGTGAGCTGTTAAGGGATATGGGTCGATTTCAGGGGGAGGGTGGATGGGAGACAAATCTTCCAAAATTGTTTTGCCTCCCTTCCAAAAAGGGTTCTTTGTAAAAGGAAAGTATTTGCTCCCAAAGGGAGCAAATTCTATGGAAGCAAATTCTATCCTTTTAGAGTAGACATCTTTTCAGATGGCGTTTGATGTTCAGGGTCACAAACTGCAAGTCTAAAAACAATGTCTCCCTTGTACAAAATGGATGAAAATCAACCAAGTGTATAGAGCACCCTTAAAACTACTGTAGCAGCGATTTTATATTTGTTTCAAATAGAAGTTCTGCTTTACGAATATCCTGGAGCGACGTTTCTCATGTTTCAATTACTTTGTTTTCAAACAGGTGTATTTGAAGTAAATTTTATTAAAGGTTTTTTTTGTTTGTTTTTTGTAACATCGTACTGTACCTAGTAATAATGTTGGGGTAAATATTTACGTTACAAATTGGTGTTCCGATATGTAATCATACAGTATTTATTTTAGTTCGAATTTTGAATGTATCCACAGAACAACCAGTTTAAAAAGTCAATTGAACTGATGATCGTTTGACGCCTATTGCACTACTATTAAGATCACTTCAGTGATTCTCCAACAGAGAGACCTTGATGGTGAGATTGTACCCATTACAGCGATTTTCTTATAACATTTTTTTTTTTTTTTTTCGCGTTCATCTAGCAAAACAGTTTATATAACTAAAAAGGCCAGTTATTGTTTATATTTATTTTTTTTTAATTTTCGACTGGTTTCCATGTATCTTCATTTAAGCCCCTCCTATTCGGAATCAACCCAGTTCAGTCTGCGCAGTAGTCTGTGCAATCAGAACAGGTCATAAAGTATTCTCATAATTGGCTGCGCCAATTGAAAAAGTGCTTTCAAACATGCGCAAAATGTGCAGATTCAGATCATCTAGCGCATGTACAAAATATCACCTGGGCATTTGTTCTCCATTCATACATTTTACAGTATCCAATAATTCTAGTAGCAGACAGTGAATACCCTGATCAGACTACGCGCATGCACATGCATTCCCTGTTCGCATATACGCGAAGACACGTTTTCCTATAGCGCGGACCAAATACGATTCTTAAGGGTAATATATTATACTAGCAATCATGATAGACTCTAATTAGACTGCGTTGCATATTATATGTCATGTCCTATTTTTTTTTTAATTTAAAGTAACGGTCTCAATATATATATATATATATATATATATATATATATATATATATATATATATATATATATATATATATATGCACGCTCAAGCTTATAACATCATCACGGTATAATTTGTGCGCTTTCGTAATGCGCCCGTCGTTTTTATCCGAAGAGGCTCTGTCAATCTAATTGTAGTTGGAAATATATTCGAGCGTAAGTTCCAGTAACGTATATCCTATAACGCTTGTTACTTGAGAGAACCACCCCCTCCACTCATCCTGACCAAAACAAAAGTAAAAAACAAATCGCTTCATTTATGTTTAGCCAGCCTTTCAAAGACACAAACAATAACATGTATGAAGTATTTGGGTCGGTATTGTAATGGACAAAATAATTCTGTTTCCTCTATTGTTAAAGAAAAACACACAAAAAGCAATAATGAATATTGTGTCAGTCAAATACATGAACTGACCCGATTGCTTATTGTGTGTGACAAAACAGAAAAAAAAAACGCTTTTCTTTCTTCTTTTTGTTCTATTTTTAAATACACTTGTCACCAATAGTAAATTATCGTATTGTGTGAAGAAATAATTGTATAATATTATTATTTTATCACGCTCATCGGTACTGACTGAGAAAAAAGAACGTTTTGACATGTCAGCTAAGTGGAGACCCAGATCATCTGAGTTCCATGTATAGCCACGAAACCGAAGTTTTTTTTTTCAGAAGGACAGTGAAAACTCTGGGGGTTTACAATCATTCTTTAGCTTAAGGTCGACCATAACATTAAGGGCCTAGATTTGCACAGCATTTGTTATCTTGACGCATAAAAGCTGAATTTGAAGGATGAAACAAATTAGTATATTTATAATGTAGACTTCGACTACTGAACAAACGCAAAACTATACATTTTAGTTGACTTTTAAATATACCCTCATTTCATGTGTCAAAATTTCACACTTTAAGTTAAGGTACGCCTTAAGTCTAAGGAACGATTGTAAATCTGAGCCCTGATCTATAAATACTGCGACATCCTCATTTTCTGAGTACAAAGCTTCCTGGGTAACAGCCAGTACTAAGCAATATTGATAAATTGTCTTGCTCAAAAACACAACACTTGGTGCTCGCTAGGGTCGAACCCGCTAACTTTCGATCTTGAATCCGACGCTTTACCTCTGCACCACAGCGCTCTGATGAGAATATTGCTTAGGCCGGTGCTAGAGGGCATCTGCAACATCTCAAACTAATTTCTTTATTTGAAGGAACTTAATAAAACGGTCTCAGATTTTTTTCTGCATTCTTTGACCATATTGCGTGTATTCTTTTCCATGGTCTCTTTTTACAAAGGCAACCTTGAGTGTTTTATTATAGTATGACTACCATGTTTCTCAGACCAGATTGCGTGCATTATTTTCAATCTTCTTTGTTTACAAAGACAACCTATGAGAGTTTTATTATAGTATGACTACCATGTTTCTTAGACCAGATTGCGTGCATTATTTTCAATGTTCTTTGTTTACAAAGGCAACCTTGAGTGTTTTATTATAGTATGACTACCATGTTTTTCAGACCAGATTGCGTGTGTTCTTTTCAGTGTTCTTTGTTTAAAAAGGCGACTTTGGAGAGTTTTATTTTAGTATGACTACCATGTTTACCGGACCAGATTACGTGTGTTCTTTTGAATGTTCTTTTTTCCAAAGGCAACCAACCATTTTAGATTTTTTATTGTAGTCTGACTACTATATTTTCTTGACCAGATTGCATGTGTTTTTTTGTGTGCTCTTTGTTTCCAAAGGCAACCTTTTGGATTTTTATTATAGTACGACTACCATGTTTTCCTGACCACTTAGCATGTGATCTTTTGAATTTTTTTTTTTTTTTTTTTTTTTTGTTTCCATTGGCAACCTTTGAGAGTTTTATTACAGTATAACTACTATGTTTTCCGACCAGATTAAGCGTGTTCTATTGTTTGTTTCTTGTTTCAAAAGGCAACCTTTAAGAGTTTTATTGCAGTATAACTACCGTATTTTTCTGACTGGATTGAGCGTGTTCTTTTGTGTGTTCCTTGTTTCCAAAGGAAACGTTTTAGAGTTTTATTGCAGTATAACTACCATATTTTTTCTGACCCGATTGAGCGTGCCCTTTTGTGTGTTCCTTGTTTCCAAAGGAAACGTTTTAGAGTTCTTTTGCAGTATAATTACCATGTTTTTCTGACCGGAGGGAACGTGTTCTTTTGTGTGTTCCTTGTTTGCAAGGGCAACCTTTTAGAGTTTTATTGCAGTATAACTACCATGTTTTCTTCTGACCAGATTGCGCGTGTTCTTTAATGTATTTTTTGCTTTCAACGGAAACCTTTGAGAGTTTTATTGCAGTACATCTACACTGTTGAGGGTGTTCTTTAGTGTGTTCCTTGTTTCCAAAGGCAACCTTAGAGAGTTTTATTACAGTATAACTACCATGTTTTTCTGAACAGATTGAGTGTGTTCTTTTGTGTGTTCCATGTTTCCAAGTAGTTGTAGTCATGGTACCCAAGCCATAAATCACTTATAAATCCGTAAACGAATGACGAATCAGAATGTTCAGACCAACAGACATGGGCCCCAGAATAGCGGGTGTAATCAGGCGTCCGCCAATAGTAAGCATTACTTGGTAAGCAAGCTTCGCCCACCATGCCCCAAGGCCTGAACGAAGGGAATGTAGGTAGAAACGTATGTCCGGGATTTTGGAAAAAAAAAGGTAAGAGAAAAGTCCAGGGAGTGCCACAATCACAAACAGCAGCCCTTCCCAGACACCAAGAGGAAGAGGAAACCGATAAATCCAAACAAGCACAAATCGAACATACGTACGAAAAGCACTAAGATTAGCTCTCTCTTCCCCAAGCGAGGTAATCGCAATACTAAAAGGACTGAAAACACAAGAACAAAATGACACATGGTAAGACATACAACAAATCGCCTCGTAGAATAAACCACAAAGCAACAAAGAGTAAGACTAACACCGGGACCACCGATTTAGATCGGTCAGTAGAGTAAACCAGCGCGGGGTTTTGGAAGTCTACTTATGGCTCGTCATTGGCAAAAACATCAGAAACAATTCTGGAAACTGCCACATTGTAGGGAATGACCAGATTATGATGTCTCCCATAGAACTTCTTAAGTGTTGCTACAAGTTTTTTTTTTTTTTTTTTTTTTTTTTTTTTTTTGTTTGTTTTTTGTTTTTTTTTTTTTTGTTTTTTTACCCCTGGCTCAACAACTTTGTAGTGAGCACTTTCCCATGCTTCATGAAGTCCTGATAATTTGAACAGGCTCTGGCATAATGGATATACAGAGATACGTAAACGCCGTATGCTGGTGCAGAAGGGATATTACTGCTCAGGAATGGAAAGTAAATAATGGGAAAATTGAAGTCATCCCGTTTGTCGTAAAGCCTAGTAGTAAGCTTTCTACTGTCAATGTAGAGATAACAATCCAAGTATGAGGAGGAAATCTCTGAGTGTTTTATTGCAGGATAACTACCATTTTACTGGCCAGATTAAGTGTGATCTTCTGTGTGTTCCATGTTTCCAAAGGAAACCGTTTAGAGTTTTATTGCAGTATAACTACCATGTTTTTCTGACCAGATTGAGTGTATTCTGTAGTGTGTTTCTTGTTTCCAAAAGGCAACCTTTGAGAGTTGATTGCAGGATAACTACCATATTTTTCTGACAAGATTGTGTGTGTTCTTTAGTGTGTTCATTGTTTACAAAGGAAACCTTTGAGAGGTTTATTGCAGTATAACTATCGTGTTTTTCTTCAGCGGAAGAATACGTATACTCCAGTAGAATAAAACCAAATCTACATCGCTGGGTAAAAATTGTAACCCGAGCCGCGCTTCTACTAAACACAGAAAACCTTTCCCCTGAAAAGGACCAAAAAAATGGCTATCGGGTAGCGAAAATGACTTTAAAAATATGATATTAATTTTACATTACATTTATTATATTACCTTTTGACACTTAAAAGAAGATTTTAGCCCCTAAAAGGAGATATCCAGTACCGAAAACGGTTGCATTAATATGAAATAGTAAGAAATATTGAACAGATGTGTTACCTATGGAATTTCAGACAACTGCCCCTATCAGCACTCTCAGATCTTTGATTTTTAAATTTAGAATATCTCATGAAAGCGCATACGCACAATGTTCTCTTTTACAAAATGCTAATTGTAATAATAATAGCAAAATTACAGAACAACAACTACCATATTTTTCTGACAAGATTGAGGAAACTAAATATCTAATATCTAGAATGCAGACGTTACGTTAAACATACAAATGAGATACAGTGATGACTTGAACTCAAACTACAATTCGGTGACATAGATCCCTTAGTTAGCCGTCTTCAAAAACTTTGTCACATAACGTTTTCAGTCTCTGCTGAGGAGAGAAAATATTTCCTTATCGTACAGGAAATGTATTTATATCCGTATCAGCCTACAAGTCCGCAAATATCTGCTCTTTTCAGGGTAGGTAGCTGTGTCCAAATTGTTTCGGCTTTCGTCTGAAAATTGGTCTATACTTAAAAGAGAAAATTTGCTCCCCGACGAGCAACTCTGTTCCATTTAAGGAGAGTAAAACAAACTTTACAGAAAGGGATTAGTGTGCAGTAAAGCAAACAGGAAGTCAAAGTGTTTATCATCTTTACGAAAACAGCGGAAAACTTACCAAATGGGCCTGCGCCATTGAAAACGTGTCTTCGGGCACATGCCGACAGCGAAGTCTCAGACCAACCTGTGCTTCCGCGCAGTCTGATCAAGGCCTTCATTGTTCGCTTACAGAATCATTGGATACAATAGAATGTAAAAATAGGGAGCAAAGGTCTTAATGATACTTTGCGCATGCGCAGGATGATCTGAATGCGCATTTTGCGCATGTTTGAAGGCATTTGTTCTCTTGACGCGGCCCAAATGGATCCCATCTCGCAGAAAACTCGTTACGGTGTCAAATCGATAACTCCTGTACTATCTGTGAATTAAGCCCGCGACCAAAAAATGTACTGGTTTCCCTTGGTACTGTTATTGGCTACCTGTACGATTTAGTGATAATGATAATGATTGTTTATGTAACAATTTACACTGATTCCAATCAAAACATATTTTGACCGTCTTTGTTTGTTTGAATAGTTGTACAGTAATTAAAAGTTGAACATCGTTTGAACTTACTGAAGCCGAAAAATTCATTCACACACTCACAAACTCAGTCAGACACTCCTTCCCTCACTTGCTCGTTCCGTCGCTCGCTCGCTCATTCATTCACCCATTCATTCTTTACTTCCCTCCCTCGCTCGCTCGCTCGCCCGTCTGTCCGTTGGTCCGTCTGTCCGTAAGTCTGTCCGTCCGTCCGTTCGTTCGTTCATTCATTCACTCACTCACTCTCAGTTTGTGTTGAAAATGGGGAAATAAATAAATAAACTTTCGCATGATATTGACACAAGTTGCTGGTGTCAAGTATATGATCTTATGCTGAGAAGGTCTTAACGAATTATATACAGAACATAGAAAATTTTCGCCCATACTAATAGTTCGACGTTCGGATTAAAAGTACACGTAAGCAAAATTAGGCGTATATGGGAAAAACACTTCCCGTTTAGCTATACATGAATAAATTACATCATTATAATCAATGGAATACTAACTTTCTGCTCATGCGTTATACCTAATTTATGTATGTTTTAGGTCCAATAACGAAGATTCGCGTAATTTGAATAAAACTCTATAAGAAAATTAGGATTTGAAGGAAGAATACTTTGGGCTCAGATGGAAGAAACTTTTCATTGACGTATTTCTATGATTTTTATACCAGATTAAAAAGCTTGAAATGCTCTTTCACCATAGACGCTATAATTAAATGTCGGAAAATATATTAAATTAGGAAAGAAATTTATTTGTGCATTTCTATACATTTTCCTATTAAACTGAGGACCGAATACAGGTAACTGCTTATCTCCGAGCGCTCGGAGATTATCGGAAAATCCTGTGACTATAACGACTATTCTGCTTTATGAGTATTAGGTGTCTTCGGCTGGGGAACGGACAATAGCCCACTGGGACAATAGCCCACTAGGACAATTGCCCACTGGACAATATCCCACTGGACAATAAATCACTGCTAAATTTGGCAGGGAGGACAATAGCCCACTGCTTATCGAAAAGGGTTCAAAAATCATATTTTGAAAATTTTCTTGGGAAAGTACCGCCTGATATTTAAAATACAACCAATATCTTACTATTTTCATCTTTAAGGTGACATTCAGTACAGTACTACTAATGTCATGTACTGAATGTCACCTTAAAGATGAAAATAGTAAGATATTGGTTGTATTTTAAATATCAGGCGGTACTTTCCCAAGAAAATTTTCAAAATATGATTTTTGAACCCTTTTCGATAAGCAGTGGGCTATTGTCCAGTATTCAGGGCATTGTTGAAATTAGGTTCTATTATAAATAAAAAAAAAAAATCTGCCAATCTGAATTGGAGCAGTGGGCTTGTGTCCAACTATACATGAAGTGTTTCAACGTACTTTAAATACATATTTTACATTATAATGAAAAATATAATAACTGAGTATAGCTAATGGATTTTTCATCATGAAAATTAATTTATATGTGAAAATGACTGGTGTTTTCACAATCTAAATAATGTCTAATTAAGTATGAGCTAGATTTACCTAAAAAGTATATATCTTTTATACATATTTAATAATGAATGTAAGTTTTAGCCGTAACATTTTCTTGAGCACATTAAATATAGAATGAGATATTTGTCAATTTTCATAATTTCTAAAAAGAAATAAATATAAATAATATTACAGAATTCTACTAGTAAATAATATCAAATCTGCTGCAATATGAGATATGTTTACGTAAAAAGTACATATCTATTATGCATATTTATTGTGACTGAAGGTTTTAGCAATAATATTTTCTTGAGCACATTAAATGTAGAAGGACACATTTGTCAAATTTCATTGTTTTTTTTGGGGGGGGGTTTGTCTTTTTTTTAAGAATTTAATACAAATTATGTTTAATTTAGAATTGTCTTAATTTTCATTTTCAGTACTACTAAATTAAACTGTATTTGATAGCTATTAAACTTTTAAATTTTTGTAATTAATCAATATTGTTCGGACATAAAGTTCAATGGCATTATGATTCTTTAACATTGAAAATGATTTCTTGTTTTGATAGTTGTTAATTTTCACGCCTTTCTTCTTTAATCATTTAGCTTTTATTTCACACTTTTCTTCTTTGATCATCCAAAGTTTGGCCAGCTTACTTTAATCTGAGTTCCCTTTAATCTTACCTTAGCAGTTATGATTTTAGGATGCACTGTATGGTCATTTTATAAAGCTGAAATTGATAACTGATGTAATAATCGTGCTGACCAAGCTGATTTGATATGATAATTGCCACTTTCTTCTAGATGTTTAATCCTGGAATTTTGTAGGTTAAAAGCCACAATGTTGTAAGTGCAAATGCAATTCCCATGCACATACAATCTTCTGGCTTTAAATAGTAGAAATAGATGATTGTACAAAATTAAAAAGAAATTTGTCTATATCTTCCGGGTGTTTAATTGTTTTAATATTTACATCTATATATTTTAAATATAAAGTCAATCCTTTGTCTGCGTATAATCAAAACACTGATGTTCATATACAGTTATAGAGTGTGCTTTTACTCATTTATACCCAGTTTCTACCAAATAAAACATGAATAAAAAGTATAGAATAAGTATAAAATAGTATAATACAAACTCATTAGAGCTGGATCTCCTGTTTGTTTATTTAGAAATTTCAGAATTAAAAAAAAAATAGTCTACACATGTTGATTTATGAATACCATTATTTTAAAATCATCACATGTCATTTTTTTAATTAAATGCAAAATTATGCATATAAGTAGGCTATTGTCCTAGTGGGCTATTGTCCCAATGGGCTAATGTCCTAATAGGCTATTGTACAGTGGGCTATTATCCTACACCCCTTCGGGGTATATGTGAACAGTAAAGATCCAGCTTCGACAGCGAATCTTCAGCTGTATCAGCAGCATTTAGACGCATCGATTGTTGACATAGGGTGAAAGTTGAAAATCAAGAACAGAATAGCAAACAATGTTGATACTAATGAGTTTATAAAATAGACTACTCTATCTCAGCATTTGGACGCATCTAGTGTTGCCATAGAATGAGAGTTGTAAATCAAGAACAGAAATAGCGAACAGTGTAGATCCTGATGAGATGGTTCATTATGAGACATCTCGTCGGGAGCTATAAGTTCAAGGCGAAAGCCCTGAACTGACTGCTTAGATGCGCTGCCTGCACGAGTTCTCAAAATATATATTTTTTAATGAAAAGCTCGATTTTTATGCTATTTAAAAACCCCTAGTTGTTTTCTACTATTGACCGTTCCAAGCGACTGTTCCTCTGTTGTAGTTCTTTTTTGTTTGTGAGTCGGTGATGTTTCTTTTGTTATTATTTTTTCCTTATCTCTCTCTCTCTCTTTTTTTTTTTTTTTTTTTTTTTTTTTTTTTTTTTTTTGTACCTCAGGAGGTGATTTGTGATTGTGGCATCTGCTGGGTCTCGGTTTTATTTCTTTGCATCCTTCTTAATGATTTAAATATATCTTAAATTATTCTGTTTCCTCTCTCCTGTCGTTTCTGTGCCAGAACAGTTTTTTTTTTATTGATTTGCAATCTTCTAAGTATTTAATGCATCCATGTGAGTGTGCGTTCCATATGGAAAATCTGCAACAGAAAAATTATATATCATTTATGTACGATTATAAATGCAGTTTCATCCCCATTCTGCTGGCACATGAAGAAAGCCGCCATAAAATAAAAGGAACCTAATGATTTTTGTAGTTTGCAGTTCTTCCATTGCGCATACGCAGTCCCATATTTGTGCTACAGGTATGCGTTTTCTCGAAGCTTCGTCAAGTACGAACAGTAAAGGCTTCGGCGAGATTGTGCATATGCACATGCTCACCTGGGCCTGTGCTGGTCGCCTATGTGATAAGCACTCTTTTCTCATGTGCTGGCTCATATAAAGTGGAACTTATCCATTTTAAAGGGAGACAGCTCAAATTGTTTTTCATCCTTCTTAATTTGTTTGTGTTGAGGTTTTACGGCCCAGTCAACCCAATAGGATCATTTCGAGCGCGGTCAGTTTACCCTTCTGAAAAGAGGTTTACTCTAAAACGAGTAAATTTGTACCTTTTAGCGTAGATCTTTTTTCAGCAGAGACTGATGTACAGGAAAGCAAACCAGAAGTCACAATCCCTTGTCAGCAATTGTGGAAAATCTTTCATGCATATCCATTTACCTTACGGATCAAACTATAACCTTGTCCGGTGACCTGTTGCTTCTGGTTCCCAGCTGTATTACGTTGAATAGAAAATTGAAACCAGAAGTCACAGGTCATCGGTCATCCGGTTATATTCTTTCCTATAGTTTAGAAGAGTTGGAATCCGAATGGCTTTAATAAGGACAAGAACTCGGAAAACTAGATAATTCGTAAAAGCTGTCTGGATGCACTAGATCTCGATTTAATTGGAATAGCAGAGAGTCATCTGTTACGAAACCAGTACCTGGATATAGAAGGTTATAAATGGTATGGAAACAACAGAAACCAGGTTCGTATACGGGCACCGAAAGGAAGTCACGCTTGGCGTAGGGATATTTGTAAGAATGCCATTACTAGAACAATTTCATGTAGAAAAAAATAAATGATTCAAATGAAGGAATTTTATGGTTGATAAAGACACATAAAGCGATACAGGAATGCTTAATTTTTTGTGTCTGCTATTTGCCACCTGCAAATTCCACAAGGGCCGTAAACATACAAGACTATTTGGATACCTTTATGTCCCAAGTATAAGAATATCAATCGACGGGATTAGTAACGTTGTTTGGAGACTATAATATAAGAATTGGTGACAATCTGGATTATATAGCTGGTGTTGATAAACTCCCGGAAAAAGACATTGTAGACTTTCAAACTAACCAGTACTGTGACACATTTTTAGATTTCCTTTTCAGTACAAATCTCTGTGTTTTAAATGGCCGACAATGTAAAACCAACGATTTCACAAGTATTTCATCAAAGGGATCGGCAGTAGTAGACTATTGTTTGGTACCTTACGAAAATCTGAATAAATATTGTAATTTTGAAGTTATTCGCTCCAGAGATATCGTTAACCGTTGCATTAACATCGATTCACTGGAAAATCACAAAATACTGGACCACTCAATACTTACCTGGACCCTGTGTCTGAATACTGAGATTAAGAGCAACCAAAACGGAAATGGCGAACCATACTTTTACAAGAAATATGACTGTTCTAGTGTTCCGATCGATTTTATGACAGGCAGTGACACTTTACAACGCACAGACAATCTTGTACATGAAATGGAAGCCTACCAAAATCAGCAACATCACTTGGATCTTATATACGATAGATTTTGTAAGGGTGTAAAATCGCAAATGGACTCGCAGTTGAATAGAAGAACTATTATTTTAAATGGAAACAGTAATAAGAAACGCAGAATTCAGAAACCATTATGGAATGAGGAATTATCAAAACTATGGAATGACTTATGTATTACCGAAAAACAGTGGATTAAGTGTAAAACAAATGATAGAACATCTCTTAAACAAATATTTGTGAACAGGAGAAAGTTATTTGACCGTGCAGTCCAACGTCGGAAAAGAACGTATTGGCAAGATGTGCAAAACGATTTGTTGCAATCCTGCAAAGTAGACACAAATGAATTCTGGAAAAAATTGGGAGGGTCGGAGTCGGCATGGAAAGAACAAAATCTATACCGACGGAAGTTAAACTAGAAATGGATCAATAAGCACAGGTGTGAACATTGTCCTTAATAAGTGAAAGGAAGACTTTCAGAAATTATATAACGAAATTAACTATAGGGAGACGTCATCAATCCAGGAAACGCCAAAGGAGGGATATAGGGAATCGTCTCATACATGTAGTTTAAATGACGGTATATCTATTATCGAGGTCAAAAAAGCTGTAAATATGTTGAATAAAAACCGCGCCATGGGTCATGACAGATGCCCGCGGAAGTATTAAGGCCAGATGCTTGTATTTTCTTTCTACACCGGCTGTTCTGTGTGTGTTTTGAAACAGGTAAAGTACCACAATCATGGAGTTATGGTATAATCAATCCAATTCAAAAGTGTCAATTCAGAGAGCCGGGAAAATATCGTGGGATAACGATTACCTCGGCCGTTTATAAAACATATTGTAGCATACTTAACACAAGATTTTCTGTGTGGGAGGAACATAACGATAAAATCATTGACAGCCAAAATGGTTTCAGGAAATACCGGAGCACAGTAGATCACATAGCGACGTTAACGTCCGTTCAGTAACGTGGGAAACAAACTCTTTTATTTTATATGAAATTGTTTATTCTGTAGCTGTTTAGTTAAGCTATGTTTTCATATGACTCTCTTACTGTATACTTTGTATACCAGAGAATAATAAAATTTTGACTTGACTTGTGAATTTGTGAATATGCATCGTTATTATAAGGAATATGCTGCGCGCCTCTCCCTCACTATAATCCAATTCACAGCGCATGTCATCTTAATCAGCAACACACATTCACAGCACGCACATATATGCAAATCATACAAAAGCCCTGTGGCGATGGGCGAGCGGCGAAGCAACAGGTGAGGAAACACTGGAAGCTGTAGTTGCGGACCTGCACACAGGCGGCTTGGTTCTATATGGTCGCTTTCCTTAAGAGCGAAGCAGTATGGGGAATTCGGCAGCCGAACTGAGCGACTGAGCAGACCTTTTTAGGATCGCACTGCTCACCCCCGTAGCATGGGGAAGGGGCTAGAAAAGATGCCCTAAACAATTGCCTGCTTCAAAACTGCTGGCTGGTTAACCGCGATCAGCGGGAATCCCACTTAGCGGTCAAACAAGAAAAAAGAAGATGAAGCTGATACCACTTACCATCGGCGCTTGGAATGTGCGCACCCTAATGGACAGTTCTAGTTCTGACAGACCTGAGCGAAGAACAGCTCTAGTTGGTAGAGAACTTGACCGATATTGCAGCTCTGAGTGAGACTCGCCTTGCAGAAGAAGTGGTTTTAAAAGGTTGGTGCTGGCTACACTTTCTTCTGGAGTGGACGTAAGAAAGAAGAGCGGCGTGAAGCAGGAGTAGGATTCGCCATCAAGTCACACCTCGTCAGCAAGCTTTCAGGATTTCCTAAAGGCATAAATGACCTCCTGATGACGCTGAGACTTCCCTTATCTGGCAAGAGGCATGCAACAATTGTAAGTGCCTATGCACCCACAATGACCAACCCAGATGAGGTTAAAGACAAGTTCTATGATGATTTGGATTCTGTGATTTCTGCAGCACCCCGGACAGACAAACTCATCCTCCTCGGGGACTTCAGTGCCAGAATGGGCACAGACCACCAGACCTGGGAAGGAGTGATTGGACCTGAAGGTGTAGGGAAGTGCAGCAGCAATGGACTCCACCTTTTAAGGAAGTGTGCAAAGCATGAATTACTGATCACCAACACAGTCTTTCGTCTACCAACTCGCAGAAAGACAACATGGATGCACCCTCGCTCCAAACACTGGCATCTCATTGACTATGTCATAGTGCGAAGGAAGGACAGACAGGATGTCAGAGTGACTAAAACTATGTGTGGTGCAGACTGTTGGACAGATCACAGTCTTGTTGTCAGCAAACTCAACCTGCGCATTCAGCCTGTACGACGACCACAAGGCAAGAAGGTGCCAAAGAAATTAGATGTCTCCAAGCTGAAACAAGACAGCAAGAGGCAAGCATTCGTCAACGATCTCTGCAGCCGTTTAGATGCACTGGAACACAGTTCAGAAGATGTAGATGAGAGCTGGACAGTCTTCAGAGACACCGTTCACTCTTCAGCAATGGATTCCCTTGGACCAGTATCTCGCAAACACCAAGATTGGTTTGATGAGAATGACAATGAAATTCAGGGACTCCTTGAAGAAAAAACACCAAAAACACAAGGCTTACCTCAGAAATACCAGCTCAGTATCTAGCAAGACTGCCTATTCAAACATATGCAAGATAGTTCAGACGAGGCTCAGAGACATGCAAGACTCCTGGCTGAGAAAAAAAGGCTGATGAAATCCAGTCCTTTGCAGACAGAAAGGACATGAAAAAGTTTTTTGATTCACTCAAGACAGTATATGGTCCCCAGAGCTCAGGAACCACCCAAATCCTAAGTGCAGATGGAACTAGCCTTCTGACTGATAAAGAAGCTATCTTGAAAAGATAGGCTGAACACTTTGATGGTGTCCTTAATCGGCCATTATCTATCAATGATGAAGCTATCAACAGACTACCACAGGTGGAAAGTAATCCGCTGCTTGATGAGCTCCCAACCGTCTCTGAAACAGTGAAAGCAATAAAACTCTTGTCATCTGGCAAGGCTCGAGGATCAGATGCAATACCTGCAGAGATCTATAAAGCAGGAGGTCCTCCAGTTGAAGAGAAACTGACAGAGTTATTTCACATTATGTGGAGAAAAGAAGCCATCCCTCAAGAATTCAAGGATGCAACAATTATGCACCTATTCAAAAGGAAAGGGAATCCTCAAGTCTGTGACAATCATCGAGGCATCTCTTTATTGTCAATTGCTGGGAAGATCCTTGCTAGGGTCCTACTGAACCGATTGAATGAACACCTGGAACGGTCAGGGCTTCTACCAGAAAGCCAGTGTGGATTCAGGAAAAACAGAGGAACAATAGATATGATGTTCACAGCACGACAGCTTCAAGAAAAATGCCAGAAACAGAATGTGGACCTCTACATGACCTTTGTCGACCTTACCAAAGCATTTGGCACAGTCAGTCGTGAGGGACTTTGGAAAATTATGGCAAAGTTTGGTTTTCCTTCCAAATTCATAGCATTGGTGCGGCAGTTCCATGATGGTATGCTTGCAAGGGTCCAAAATGATGGCGAGTTTTCTAATCCATTTCCTGTGACAAATGGAGTTAAGCAAGGCTGTGTACTACCTTCAACACTGTTCAGCATAATGTTTTCTGCCATGCTGACAGATGCTTTCCAGGATGGTGACAATGGTATACTTATTAGGTATCGCTTTGATGGGAAATTTTTCAACCTAAGAAGGTTGCAAGCTAAATCTAAGGTGCAGACAGAGGTGCTAGACGAGTTCCTCTTTGCTGATGACATGGATCAAGTATTTGATTCATGTGGCAGCTATGATCTCACAATCAGCATCAAAAAGACTGAGGTAGTATATCAGCCAGCACCTGGAAAGCCTTACAAGGAGCCTACCATCACAGTGAAAGGTCAACGACTGCAAGTGGTAGACAAGTTCACCTACCTTGGAAGCACATTGTCTTGAGTTGTGCACATTGATGATGGTCAATGCTAGAACTGCCAAAGCTAGTGCAGCATTTGGCCGGCTACGTGGAAGTATTTGGGACCGAAGTGGAATCAGACTTGACACAAAGCTGAAAGTATATAGATCGGTAGTGCTGCCGACATTATTATACGCATGCGAAACTTGGACAGTTTACCAACGGCATGCCAAAAGACTGAACCACTTCCATACAAGCTGTCTTAGAAAACTTCTAAAGATCAAGTGGCAAGACAGGATTCCAGACACAGAAATCCTGAAAAGGGCAGGGATGCAGAGTATACATACTCTTCTGAAATTGGCACAGTTAAGATGGACAGGCCATGTTACCAGAATGCCTGATGAACGTTTGCCAAAGAAAATCCTCTATGGAGAACTTCAAATAGGAAAACGCTCCCATGGTGGTCAGAAGAAGCGATACAAGGACACCCTCAAAGCCTCCCTTAAATACTTCAACATACTAACTGAGTCATGGGAACAGATTGCACAAGATCGTACAAAGTGACGACGCCTCATAAAAAGGGAAGCTGGTGAATACGAAGCAAAAAGAATCAGCGAAGCCGAGCAGAAACGTGCACAGCGGAAAGCTAAGGCATCACCAACAGAACTTTCTTCCTCAGACCTCTCTTGATCTATCTGCAACAGGCAGTTTAGAGCTAAGATTGGTCTCATCAGCCATCTTAAACACACAAATAATAACACATCACACAGTTGATTAGGATTGGTCATTGTCAGTAATGACAGACGAACAAGAATAGGGAATATATCAGTTTAATCGCTTGAAAAATAATACATATAAATATCTCCAGATAAGGTTATTTCTCAACAAAAAACATATTTTGTGGTAACTAATTAAAAACGCCTTCCGCAGACACTTCTACTAAGTGAACGCAAAATGCATTTTTATTTGGGAATTAAGAAAAGAAATCTAGATATATTTGTTACTTGATTGAGCCAGCAAAATCAAAATGTATATCTGATAATTAAGCCACCATAAATGGAAAACAAGCAATATATATATATATATATATATATATATGTATATGTGTGTGTGTGTGTGTGTGTGTGTGTGTGTGTGTGTGTGTGTGTGTGTGTGTGTGTGTGTGTGAACCATTCATTCTGTATTCTATGAGCAACCAGTGTAGATTCAGATAAGACTGCTCCAATACGCATACTGATAATAATATAGGCATATACGGTAAGATAGTCACAGGGAAAAAGTCACAGAAAAAAATGACAGTTTTGGATAGGGAAAAGGGTCACGGAAGAAAATTACTAGTTTTAATTTTGATTTATTGCTCAGATATGGATTGTGGCGACTCATAAGATACCTCATCGAGATCCAAAATCCATACTTAGACCAGAAAAAATGCGAATCAAGGACGTTTCTTATTTTTCCACTAAACCATATGTTGTGGGTAGTCATTAAAAATGTCTCGATGCCCTTCTAATGAATAGCCACAACATAGGTTTCAATGAAGATACAAGAAAAATAATATCCTGTGGATACCGGTCATATCTGCAGCTGTGACTTCATACAATATCATGTGTGGGCTTTAGTATTATTTTTTATCATTATCATCATTATTATATGAGTTTATTAATATTTTAAAATTATCAAAATAGAAATCAGATAAAATCTGAACAAATGAATAAATAGAATCTCCCTCTCTCCATGGGAGCTTTTTTTCCATGGCTCTGATTGGTTCATAGGAGCGTCTCGTGATTGGTCTTCGATAAACTTCACCCACTGGAGCTCCGCCCATTTATTGCCGAGTGAAAATCATGACTTTAATTCCGTTTTCTTAATCATATTTTGTCACGTATATATAACACAGCAGGTACATGTCCTTTTTCCGCAGCTCCTGTCCTCCCTCCCACTCCCCGCCTCCATCCCACGTCCAAATAAACGTGACCACCATAGGATCTGTATTTTGTGAGAAAAAATAAAGTATAAAAATTTCAAGTATTATAAACACGCACGACTTTTTTATGTAATAAAGTTTATCAGTTTACAGGTTTCATCTCAATATTATGCTTTAAAGGACCGAACGCAAGAACTTGCGCTGCAAGATCTTGCATAATCTTGCAACAGAGAAGCCTTCTAACACATCCATGAATCATTACGTGGAACAAATAATTCACAGATAAAGCCTATGATGAAACAAAATTGAGGACACAACAGAAATAACGTGTTTAGACATTTTGGGATTCCTGAGTTGTCAAACAACACCATTGGAATATTGGATCAAAAGAAAACCACCAGTTGAACCCCGGTGAGCCGAGAAACAGACCTAAAAAGTTCCGGCCCAGACCATCTAATGAATTGTTTTTGAGTTGGACCATGATAGAGTCAGTACCTCGACCCACCGGCGTGCCGTTAAAGAGGTAAGCAGTTGTCAGCCATGATTGGATTAACCGCTAAGCAAGCAGACTGTTTTATGACATCAATGCTATACCCCTTTCGTTTATAAAATATAAATAGTATCTTCTAGTGCCAGAAAATACACTTTCCGATGAAATACTGTGGAAGCAACACAAAAACCGATTTTGAGTGCTAATTCATCGGATCTTGCTCTGCAAAATCACACTTGGATGTTTCTCTTTATACCATAAATATTCTTTGTTTCATAACAGCAAAAGGCATTAATCAAATTAAAAAGACACAGAATATGTTCTCAAGCACACTTAGGGTAGCATCACATGGACGCAACCCACCTCGATATGTGTTTTTGGTGGATGCACCCGACTTGGACGATGTTTAGTTAAAAATGATGAAACTGACTTTTGGCACCGAGATGTTTCGGCCATGTGTTTGTTTTTAAGTCGATTCGGCTTTGCGTGGATTCGGATCTTTTGGCGATCTTCCGACTAATTGTAATCGGAGTCGGTTTAGAACAATCATCACGAAAACATGCCTATATAATTTTGACCCCCTTAAACCCCACTTTTATATAGTAAAACTGGGGTTTGCAGGGGTATAAGTTATTTTTCTTATTTCTGCTCAAAACATGGATTGTGGGTACTCGTTAGAACCGCCTCGCCGAGGCGGTTCTAACGAGTACCAACAATCTATGTTTTCAGCAGAAATATGAAAAATATCACAGTTTTTTTTATCTGAAAATTTTTAATTTTGGAGGAGAATTTTTTTTATATATTTGAATTGGCGTGTTTTCGTAATGGTTAGGCGAGATGCGTGTTCATAATGTATACGTGTACTATTGGATCAATCTCAGAAGTCGGGAATTCGATTGCATCATGGATTCATGGAATGGCAATCGTGGGTAAGAAAACGTACAAAGTACCAGCTTCAGTTTAAAATTGTCTGACTTTGCGTGCAAATTTTAATGGCACATATGTATTTGGTATGGCAAAATATGTAAATTATCAGAGATAATGCGGTTTATGACATATATGCTTACTACTAATTTGGAGTTCAGGATCGTTTAGGTAGCGCATTCGGTTGGCAACCGTGGGTAAGAGAAAATATAAAGGGTCTGCTTCAGTTTTAAAATCTTTGACTAAGTGCACATTGTAATGGTACATACATGTATGTATTTAGTGTGGCAGAATATACACTCCGCCTCTCTTGGGGACAGACAGTGAAAGGTCACCAAACTATGATATAATTTACACGTATTCCCAAAACCTCGACAATAATCATGGTTAAGGTGCATTGAATGGTTGACAGTCATTCTGCAGTACTCCTGTAAGATGTATGGTATAATTTTCAAAACTGAAAATGCATTATCCCATGGTTCAGCTATGGTATAATGGTCGGTTATTGAAAATTAACTAAAGTTTTATTTACAAAGCGACAATGGGACATACATTGGTTAATGATATTAACAATAATCATAATAGATTTTTACATTGCTGCATAATGAAGGGAAAAGGAAAGAGAAATGAGGGAGAAAAAAAAAAAAAAAAAAAAAAAAGGTAAATGGCATTTCTGTCTCAGTCACTTTCTTATGGGCTTAAAAGACGGCCTGCGTTTGGAATCTAAAATTTAGTTTGTTGTAGTAATATTACGTACTCATTGTTTTCTTGCTTCCTGTTTTCTATATTTCTATTTTCTTCCCACCCCACCACTTTTTTATTATTTATCAATAGATAACAGGCAGTTAAGTTAATGATGTAAAGCATGCGGATATGGGCTGACATAATGGCGGATGAGTGTGGGTAGGCCGTACAATTTGCCAGTCAGTCTGTGTCCTCATGATTTATTCATTCTTTGAAAAAAGAAAAAATGGAAATGCAATTAGTCTAGAAATATAATCTAAGTGAATACATATATGCAGCACTGTGTAGATGGAATGATATTTGGCATGTTGGTGTGGATAGGCCATATCGTGTGCCAGTCATTCTGTGTCCTGTCATTCTGTGTCCTCAGACTGTGAAATACCCGTTTATTATTTGAATATATATATGTTACTTATTTTTTTTTTTAATTTAACTGTTACTATTATAATGTTTTACCATATTATAGGATATTGTGGTTTTTGTCGATTCAAAGACTAATCAACTAGTAAAATTTACTAGTTATTTTTTCAGTGTAGACTGTATTTAGTTAGTGTAAACCATATTTACGCAAACAGTGTTGACCCTGATCAGACGCCGCAGAACGCGGCATCTGATCAGGGTCAACACTATTTGCTACCCAACCAGCAGTTTTAGAAGTATGTTTAGGAGTGAAAGCGTCCGATTAGCTAAGCTAAACACAGTAAGAAAAATTAGTCAGTTTTTATTTATATTTACCGCAAATAAAGCAAAAATAGATTTTCGTTGATACCATTTGTAGTCTCCAAAAATTCTGAAAGCGGGCAAGGAAGATTTGTTTAGAGTTTGCTGCTGACATATGCACGAAAACACCTTTCCATTTGGCGGATATCACATCGTCTTGTGCTTTCCCAGCAACATGTAAACACTAATACATTGTTTCGTTTTGTAAATTTCAGATTTTGGACTATTCTTGGAGGTCTGTTGGTTGTTTGTGCTGTCGTTGTTGGACTGGCATATGCCATCTGTTATATTAGAAAACCTAGAGGTTGCTGTAAGTATTTTTCCCTCCAGCAAAAATGAAAAGGAAAAAGAAAAACTAGACGCTGCTGGTCTAAACAAAAAAAAAATAAAATAAAAAATTAATAAAAATCATAAAAACAAGTTTTATATTATGTACTTCTGGTTTGAGCATATTAATTCATTATATGTACGTGTTCCGTCTCCTAGACATATTAAGGCTTTCATCCCCGACTTTCTGAAATGGACTCTTCCATCCTTGAATCTGGACATGTCCATTGATGCAAACAGGGTTTCAGTCTAAAATCACAAACAAAATGGCAGTGTATATCCTAATGAAACGGCTCATCCGGGTCTGCACTGTTTGCCGAGATGAGAGGGTTAAACCTTAAAGCGCTAATTACAATTGTAATTGTATTCTTTTAGAGAAAATAAGTCTTGACATTTCATGCAAATTATCGGCAGACGATTCACATGAAATATCAATACTTATTTTTCTCTCAAAAATAATACAAAAAGCACATTTCGAATGTTGTGCGCTACGATGCTGTAAAGCACTTTAAGGGTTAAACATTATCACTCATGCGATGAAAGTTTGTTATATTTTTCATCACGAAACACGCTTATATAATTTTAATCCCCTTAAACCCCACTTTTATATGGTATAACTGGAGTTTACAGGGATATACATTATTTTTCTTATTTTTGCTTAAAAAAAATAGATTGTGGGTACTTGTTAGAACCGCATTCTATGTTTTGAGCAGAAATATGTAAAATATCAGAATTTTTATCTGAAAATTTTCATTTTTTGGTGGTGAAGTTTACAGTATATTTGAATAGGCGATTTCTGGTAATGCATCAGACGATTCTGATGAAATGTCAATTTATTTTCTCTGAAAAATAATAAAAACAGATTTAGAATGCTGTCTGCTACAATTCTGTAAGCACTTTCAGGGTTAAACATTAATACTCATGCAATGAAAATTTGTTATATTTTCATATTTTCCACCCGACATTTCATCTAACTTGTCTCCGAAACACAGAAACCAAGGCTTCACAATCATTCATATTGTCCGTTCGGAGAGAATTTGAATGAAATGTCAAGTCCTATTTATGTTAAAAAATGGAACATAATTATTTTAAAGTGTTGTCTTTTTTATTTGGGCTGCGTCATGCTAAAATGCGTCTTCGGGCGTACACGGACAGTGAAGGCCCAGATCAGCCTGCGCATCCTGATCCCGATTAAAGAAGCATTGGATACAACAGAATGTATGAATGAAGAACAAAGGACCGGATGATACATATTCATGCGCAGAATGATGTGAATCCGCACATTTTGCGCATGCGCATTTTGGCATTTTCACCTGGCGCGGCCCATTTATACCTAGCGGCTTAATTTTAAATTTTTAACTTTTGAAGCTCTCTAATGTGTTACGCTAAGTTAGATTCCTTCCCCTTTCAGTGGGCATTTGATTAACATAAAAAAATCTAAAATTATTTCAGGGTTTTAACCCATTTATGCATAGGTGCATAAAAGGGACGCTGGCAAACAGTGTAGACCCTGATCAGACGCCACAGACCGCGGCGTCTGATCAGGGTCAACTCTGTTTGAATTAAATTTAAAAAAATCTACAAAACATGATAATAATAAAAACTAACCAGACACCCCTAATACTGGAAATGGACATGTCTAAAGAGTTAAGGTAGAAGAGTCCACTCGCTTAAATGGGTTAAACACAACCACGGAAAAAATGCCTCATCTCTTCAATACTGAGTAAATGTCATTATTCACCACGTTAGAATACAGACTACCATAGATTTCTTATATATTTTATACAATTTTACAATTGTTCTACAGCCCATACTTTTTTTTGCCTTTGTCTTTAAGTTCAAAATGGTAAATAATTGGTACTTGCCTGACAACTGTCCCTCTAAAATCTTCCAAACAAGCAATGATTCGCTTGTTCGAAGACACTGACACAGATCTTATAAGAGGTCACGAGAGGTGTTAGGGTAAATTATACTTTCTACTTTCATATTCAAAGCAACAGTATCAAAGCAGTCAAAAAAAAAACTTTAACAACAAGAAAAAACTTTTGAAAATATTCAGTACGGAACTATACTCGTAGGAATCAAACCGGTACTCTATAGACTTTAGCCGTCCGTAATCTGGTAAAAATGGGAACTGGGTGTGTGTGCGGTGGTGTAGGAGTGATGGTGGGGCTAAAACTTGTGAGGAGGTCTACGTGATGTTACGTAAGCCGTAGTCTGGGAAACAGACGTATACTACTGACGTATTTACCTAGTGGGAATGCATAATTGAAGCAACGTCGTATCAGCGTCGATGCAACGTCATGACGTTGCATCGACATTTAAACGGCGTTGTATAAACGGCATGTGTCCGCTGGGGAAGTCTGTTTTTCGTCCATACAAAGAGAAAAGAGAAATATTTTCACTTCAATTTATTATTTGTCTCATTATGACAATTGACAAAAATGGCATTCCGCGGTAGTTCATATCTGAACTGGTTCAAAGACTGGCGTAGCTAATGCAGACATGAATTTGTAGATAAACAAAACTATTTTAATTAAAACAGCTCTTTAATCAAATTAAAACAGCTACTTAATCAAACAAACATTAAAAGAGAAAAGACACGGAACTTTATTGAATACAACTTATACTTTGCATTTAGGCTGGTTGCGGGCTACAAATCTTGTGTTTTGTCGCTATCCTAAAACTGATTGCATCCAAAACTGTTCTGTGAAACGCATGCAAAATGCTATACTAAATACGTAACTAATGCATATTTGTTGCAAAATGACATAACCAGAACTAAAATATGTTTTAAAAATGCTAAATAAAATACTTTTAGATAAGATATGGCCTGCTCATGGGCGTGAACATTTTATTTGATAAGTGGACAACTACCAGCATTTATCTTTGCACGTTTTGACACTTATTGGCATCAAGTGCACTCTAGGCATCTTATGCGCGCTTGCTTAAAAGTATTTCAAAGAAACCAAACGTTAAAGATGTCGCATTGATTTTCCTTGCAGCTTTTATACATTTTTTCAACGGTTCTACAGCCTATATTTTCGTTTGTTTTAAGTTCCAATGGTCAGTACTTGGTTCTTACTTGAAAGGAGGCCCTCTAAAACCTCCAGAACATAAACAGTATAGCATGTTAAATATAATGAACTGTCGCCTTTTCGAAGTGACTGACACAGGCTTTGTACAAGGTTGCGACAGATGTAAAGGTAATTTTAGTCCAGGTGACTGACTTCTTTCAATATCTAAGCAATCTCCCAAAATATACAGTTCTGCATGTATCTACTGCAGACTTATCCGATTCTTTTTGCATGCTTTGATGCCATCAAAGAGTGTAAAAAAAAACAAATAGAAACATGCAGAGATTTTTGGAAGTAATATTTATGGAAGCTACCCGGTGTTCTCTAAATTTTATCAGTCCTTAACATTTAATGGAACAACGGACAACAACAAGTACTTCAGTAATAAGATAATGTAGGCAGGGTCTTTGGCAAGTATATGCAATACAAATACTCCACAGTCTATGGTCTTAACTTTGTATAGACAAGAGCATGAATTTTTAACCTGGGTCCAGTTAGGTAATCGGGATAAAATATCCATGCGCAATGTGTATACCATATTAACCGTAAATACTCGGACAGACAGGCCTGAGCAAAGAGTGTAGACCCTGATAGACGTCTCATCAAACGACACTGTTTGCCACTCATCATGGGTCAGCAATTTTAAACACAACAACGGGTAGTAAATTATACGTATTCAAATTTTAGAGCAAGTATGGTAAGGAGTTGAGGTGTCCTAATACGGTAGTTTATTTCGTCTACATCAATATATGTATTCCATAAACTGACAGTTCATAGCTTGCAAATGGCAGAAAGTTCATTTTCTTTTCTACCTATAGACTGAAAGGTTATTTCTCGTGTTTTGAGGAATATAGGTTCGCGACATCTAGTATAGAATATGTCCAGAAATAGCCACAGAGATCATAGACCACCGACGACACCAAGAGGAAGAGCAAACAAACCACGACAGACAGACAAACTTGTAAATTTAGTCAGAAAACGCTGAATGCCCTTTTAACTCTTTCGGTACCAAATTTATGACGACGCTTGTCGTGTTTTTGTTTTTTTTTATTTTTTTATTTTAACAAACTATCGCTTGGAAAGACGTTTATTTGTAAAGTTAATAGACTGAATGTCAAACAGCGTAGATCCAGAGCCGTCTCATCTGGATCTATGCTGTTTGCAAAAGCCTATTATCTGATTATTATCGCCTGTGGCTGTGAAGAGTTAAGGTGAATGTATACGAGCTGAAATTGTCTCTGACTTAAAGGATAGTCCACTCGAAATGAACAAAAACCACTATCCTGGTAATTGAATCTCTTCTCGAAACAGAGGAAATGTTCTATTGTTACAAGAAAATACTCCTCGTGGATAGTCACGGACTACTAAAATTTACAGAGGACCAGTTTGGTTCTATACGAATGTAATTCTATCTTAACCCTGGTCCTGCTGAACCCAGAAATACCCTGCCCTGCCTTGCCAAACAGTGCAGATAAAGATCATTTGGCTTCTGAAGAAACCAACTGATCTGAATCTCCACTGTTTGTCATTAAGTATGTGTATTTGTATCAGCAACCTGGATAAAGAAATCTGATTGGCTGAAAATTTGAAGTAGGCGTGGCTTCGTAATTTATTCAGCATGGCAAGGGTTACAATGTAAATAGTTTCAAACTTTTGCCCGTTTCTTAAGTGTTTTTACCTGGGTTGATGCCAGAATTAGCCAATTGTAGATTCAGCTAATTTTGCAGTAAATATTGACAAAATAGTATATTTTGGGTGGTTGCTTTGAATACATAGTAGACAATCGTTGGGGTATAATTCAGCTTTACACCTACCTTGACATCTTACAAGATCTGTGTTAGTGCCTTCGAGTTACATGATGTACCATTGTGTTGCTTATTTTGAAGATTGTAGAGGGAGAACTGTCAAGCAATATCAGTGACTGTAGAATATTTGCAACAAATATATATATATATATATATATATATATATATATATATATATATATATATATATATATATATATATATATATATATATATATATATATATATATATATAGATAGATAGATAGATAGATAGATAGATAGATAGATAGATAGATCAACAAAGTCCGATATCGCCACCCAATTCTGTATATTTTGTAAACTTCTACCGCGGTTTCACTCACGGGTAGGAAACTTCATAATCGGAGCCAGTGGCTCTGATAAGCAAATGTTGTGTGCGTCTTCCGGAGCACGTGCGGCTCAGAATATAGCGGCTGAAAAAAGGAAACAAAAGAGGTAGGTCAGTCACTTGTCGAAAGAATCTGTTTTTGTGGGGTAGTTTTTCTCAAAAAGGAGAATTACACGCTGCTCTCAAGTCTTTTAACAAGTTTTCTCACCTAATAGATAGTTTGTAAATGTGTACGATCTCGTCTGAATTACTTGTGGCGTGGACTGATCGATGCTGAATAAACTGATCGTCGAAGGTTCAGTGACGCTTTTCCCGGTTATTTTTTTCACGTGTGAAATTAGGTCAAATTCATATTTTGAATGTATCAATAGATGGAAATTTGCAAGAGGAAGAAATAACCCAAATAGCATACTTCTAGCAAGAACAATTCCTTAGAAAGCTAGAACAAAAATAAATTTGTGAGACAAAAAATCTTGAAACATGAATTGGTCGATATGATACTCTAAAACTTCTTCCAAACGCAATTCTTGTAATTATTTATGGTGCTTGGTTATTACCTTAGATTTCATTCTGAGTGTTTATGGAAGAAAAGTGTCTACGTCTAGATCGCTTGTTCAGAGATTTAAAACATTATGTATGTCTCTATCATCTATCATACATAGTTACCCCTACCGCTAAAACGAGACCACAAAAATTGCACCTGTGACGTGATCGATTTCATTGCATATCTTGAAACAGAAAAATCCACGTAAATCCACTACCAGAGGTCATAATCAGTTTCTGTGCTTGTTTTGATAAGGTTGTACGTCCCCGTCAAGACATTTTAGAGCAAAAATCAACTGTTACAGCACAGAATAGATGTCCAAAGATCAGAAGAGACAAACGTTGCTGCAAGCGGCTTCAATACTCGCAACTGGACAGAGGCTGTGATTTATAATAATAGTTCTACAAACATTAGCCCTCAGCTATCACAGCCGACCGATATATTCAGAGCCGCCCTACACCATCGGAGCCATTGTTTATTTGCCCTCCATTTCCATTAGTTTGTTGTCAATTTTTAGTTTTCGGTAAGTGAGACAGGTCAAACAATCATTTCACACATAAAAAATGCCAAACATTCCAGGTGCATATGCATTTTATGAAAAAATAACCGGGAATAGCGTCGTTGAACCTTCGACGATCAGTTTATTCAGCATCGATCAGCCCACGCCAGAAGTAATTCAGACGAGATCGTACACATTTACAAACTATCTATTAGGTGAGAAAACTTGTTAAAAGACTTGAGAGCAGCGTGTAATTCTCCTTTTTGAGAAAAACTACCCCACAAAAACAGATTCTTTCGACGAGTGACTGATCTACCTCTTTTGTTTACTTTTTTCAGCCGCTATATTCAGAGCCGCACGTGCTCCGGAAGACGCACACAACATTTGCTTATCAGAGCCACTGGCTCCGATTATGAAGTTTCCTGACCGTGTTCATTGTTCTTAAGATTTTCAAGAAGACATTAAAACGTTAACATAGCAACAATACGTTACGACGTTACTTCCGGCGTTACTTCCGGCATAAGTAACGTTACGTTTTCAGTTGTTAAAAAAAAACGGTATCGTCATAGTGTATCTGGTCAATGAATACTCTGATGGCACGTGTCCCTTTCACTTGATTCTAATCAACTTTGGCTTAAGAGTGTTGATAAAAAGCTTTTCTTTCGCCCGCCTTAAAGTTGTACTCTCTGAATACATCTTATAAAAGGGAAAAATCTTATATTTCGGGTTGAAAGTATGGGCACAATTTGCTATATGTTCGCTAACCTTAAGTATTCTTGTCCTGGGGTCACGGATTTGCTGATTGTATGCCGTGACCCTCTGTCGCAATACGTACGTAACCAGTTTCACCAATATATTCCTCCCCGCAGCCTCTGCATATCATTATGTAAACCACATTTTTACGTCACATGACATATTCTCGTGGATTTTAAAGTTTGTTCCACATTGAAATGTAAATGAATTCCCTTCTAATAAATGTATACAGAGGCCGCAGGTCGGTTTATTGCATTTTGTAACTTTTGGAGTAGAGTTTGACGCGAATTTCGCTTTTGTGAGCAAACGCTTTAGATTGTAAGGTTGTCTTTTGCTTTTGATGAGATTATATTTAGATAAAATATTCCGCATTTTATCATCCTCTTTTAAAATAGGGACATTATCGAGTATAACTCTAAACATTTCGGGATCTTTCGGGTTGTATGTTGACACGTATGGAATTATTTTCTCTTCAGACTTTTCTTTGACTGTCCGCAGAACGTCTTTATCTAATGACATTGCTCTATTTATGCCGTATTCAATTATTTGTAATGGGTATTTCTGTTTTATTAAGAATGATTTTAGTTCTTTCATACGTGTTTGAATCACGTGATCTTCAGAGACGATTGTTCTGAGTCGGCGTGCTAGATTGTATGGTACGTTTATCTTAATGTGCCTATGGTGACAAGAATTGAATAAAAGGTACTGCTTGCTGTCCGTTTCTTTATAGAATATATCGGGTTCTATTTTACCGCCTTGGTTCTTTACCAATACATCTAAAAATTATTGTTGCGCGCCGCTGTATTCTAATGTAAAATTTAAGTCTTTATATATATATATATGGGAAAATCAATGGTTGTCTGAAGCCTGGAAGCTAATTCTTTCTTTAAAATAATTCAGCTTTGGAGGAGAGAGCCCACATATTCCTGATCATCACGTAAACACACCTATTCAAAACTATAGAAAATTTCACCTCCAAAACTGAAAACCTTCTGATAAAAAAAAAAAAAAAAAAAAAAAAACTCTGATATTTTTCATATTTCTGCTCAAAGCATAGATTGTTTGTACTCGTTTGAGCCGCCTTGCCGAGGTGGTTCTAACGAGTACTCACAATCTATGTCTTCAAGCAAAAATAAGAAAAATAATGTATACACCTGTAAACCTCAGTTTTACTATATAAAAGTGGGGTTAAAGGAGGGGTCAAAATTATATAGGCATGTTTTCGTGATGTAATAGTGATCTAGCATTAAAATGCAGCCATTTACCATGAATTCATCAGTGATATTATTTTTCAAGCATCAAGAAGTTCAGATGAAGAACTGATTGAGGAGACTATTCACCAGGAACACACAACAGTGACGTCACACAAGCACGTAAATAACGGATCCCCATCAATCGAAATACGCACCGAGAAAGTACGAACGGTAACGACGAGACAACGTTCCCGAGCAAACATATTTCAAGGTCACTCTGGTGAATCAATGAGAATAAATGTTTCATCAGAAGATTCGAAGTTGGAAGATGACAATTTTCGAACAGCCTCAAATGCAACTTACATTACAAACCATTTAGGGCGCACCCAAACTGGACATCAGTATTCTTCCGTGTCTCTGCCATCTTCAAAGAGTGAATTACCCACAATAGGCTAAATATATTATTATATATGAACCGCAACTATGAACTATTTTAGCCTCAACGTGAAATAAATGTACCTTCTGACATGTGTACCCAGTGAAGACTCAAATCAGTCTGCGCATGCCCACAGTCTGATCAGAGTCTTCGTTGTCCGCATGAAGAAATGTTGCACCATTTGCTCATCATCCAAAATGTGGCCAGTGAAGAATCTGATCAGACTGCGCGAATGCTCAGGCTGATCTGAATCTTCAATAGCTGTACATGTCCGATAGTGCGTTTCCAGACATTTCGGCTTATTAGCTTACCTGAGCACGAATTGCTCAAGGTCAGCTGTTGCCATCGGTCCATGTCAGTCGTGCGTATTCTGTTGTCCGTCGTGCGGCGTCAACAGTTTGCTTTAAAAGCCTACTCCGCCTTCACCTCAGGGTCAGTTGACTCGAAACTTGGTAGGAAGCAGCGGGATGACTTGTAGATCAAACGTAGCTAAAATCGTTTCGATCGGAGATCCAAAATGGCCGCCATAAGGGCCATCTTGAAAATCTATTTTTCGCTTCTTCTCCTCAACAAAAAGTCAAACTGACTTGGAACTTGGTAGGAAGTATTAGCGTGACTTGTAGATCAAACAAATAGCTAAAATCGTTCCAAATCCAAGATGGCCGCCGTGGTGGCCATCTTGAAAATCTATTTTTCGCTTATTCTCCTGAACCAAAAGGCCAAATGACGAAACTTGGTAGGAAGCATCTGGGTGACTTGTCGGTCAAAATCAGCTAAAATCGTTCAGATCTTAAATCCAAGATGACCGCTATGTCGGCCACCTTGAAAACCTATTTTCTCTTCTTCTACTCAAACGAAAGACCAACTGACTTAAAACTTGGTAGGAAGAGTCGGAGTGACTTGTAGATCAAAATTAGCTAAAATCATTCCGATCGAAAATCCAAGATGTCACTTCTTCTCTTGAACTGAAAGGCAAATTGACTTGAAACTTGGTAGGAAGCATCAGGGTGACTTGTAGATCAGAAATAGCTAAAATCGTTCCGATCGGAAATCCAAGATGACCGCCCTACCGCTTCCTTGAAAATATATTTTTCGCTTCTTCTCCTGAAACGAAAGGCTAGTAGACTTGAAACTTGGTAATAGCATATAGGTGACTAGTATAATTATCAAAAATAGCTAAATTCGTTCGGATCAGAAATACAAGATGGCCGCCTTGGCCGCTATCTTGGAAATCTATTTTGCGCTTTTTCTCCTGAACTGAAATTGACTCGGAGCTAATATCGTTCCGATCCGAAATCCAAGATGGCCACCTTGGCCGCTATCTTGGAAGTCTATTTTGTGCTTTTTTTCTCCTGAACTGAAATTACCTCGGAACTTGGTAAAAGGCATCAGGGTGACTTGTAGATCAAAAATAGCTAAAATTGTTCCGATCCGAAATCCAAGATGGCTGCCATGCCTAGGCTAATCTATTTTGCACATCTTCTCCTGATGGGAAAGGCCAATTTACTCGAATTGTAGTAGGAAGTATCTGGGTGACTTGTAGATCAAAAATAGTTAAATTTCTTCTGATCAGAAATATGGCCGCCACAGTCGCCGGCTTGAAAATCTATTTTGAACTTCTGAACAGAAAGACCAATCGACTGGAAAGTTGATAGGAAGTATCAGGGTGACTTGTAGATAAAAAAAAGTAGCTAAAATCATTCTGGTCGGAAATCCAAGATGGTCGCCCTAGCAGCCACGCTGAAAATCTATTTTGAAATTTTCTATCCTGAACCAAAAGGCCAACTGACTCGAAACTGCATTGGAAGTATCGAGGTGACTTGTAGATCAAAAGTAGCTAAAATCATTCTGATTGGAAATCCAGGATGGTCGCCATCTTGAAAATCTATATTGAACTTCTTCTCTTGAACCGAAAGGCAATTTACTCGAAACTTGTCTGGTAATCAGATGAGTGATAAGGGCCATCTTGGCCCTCTTGTATGTATTTTATTTGTTTGTGATATAAGGTTGGTCCATTTATCGTACTATACATGCTTGAGTCATGATCATATGTAACGTTGATGCTCTGGCGATAAACAGTGTGCAACTGTAGAGATTTTGTAATCAACTTTATCATATGCATCACGAAAACATGCCTAGTATATAAAATTGACCCCCTTCAACCCCACGTTTATATAGTAAAACTGGGGGTTCCAGAGGTATACATTATTTTTCTTATTTCTGCTCAAAAACATAGATTGAGGGTACTCGTTAGAACCGCCTCGCCGAGGCGGTTCTAACGAGTACCCATAATCTATGTTTTAAACAGAAATATGAAAAATATCAGAATTTTTATCTAAAATTTTTCAGTTTTTTTTTTTTTTTTTTTTGCAGGGGAAATTTTCTACATATTTGAATAGGCGTGTTTTCGTAATGGGCTGTGCCATACGAAAACGTATTTTCGAGCATAGGCGGACAGCGAAGGTCCAGGATAGCCTACACATCCGCACAGTCCGATCAGTGCCTTCGTTGTCTGCAAACAGAATTATTGTATACTGTCGAATGGTTCAATAGGGGTTGGGGTAAATGCCCGGATGAGAATTGCGTTGCGCATGTGCAGGATGATGTGAATTTGCATACTTTGCGCATGCTCGAATGTACTTTTTCGCTTGATGCGGATATGGCATCGTGAATAAAAGTGTTGTAATGCATTAGATACCGTATTTAGCGTATGAATTCGGACAGACAGGCCTGAGCAAACAGTGTAGACCTTGATGCCACAGAACGCGGTGTCTTATCAGGGTCTACACTATTTGCCAGCATCCAGCAATATTTAGAAACAACATCGGGTAGTAATTTGTACTTGTTCAAATTTAATTAAGAACAAGAATGGTAATAGTTAATGTGTCCGAATACTTAAGGTTGAGGTGTCCGAATACTTAAGGGTTGAGGTGTCCGAATACTTAAGGTTGAAGTGTCCGAATACTTAAGGGTTGAGGTGTCCGAATATTTAAGGTTGAGGTGTCCGAATACTTGGGGTAAATACGGTATATATGATAAATATTACAAATATTACTCTTAAGGCCCTACGTAAACGTGTAGAAGTCTAACACGTGCATTCTTTGTTTTGTTCTGTTTTGTTTTCTTTTTGTATAGCCTTAACAGTGTTGACTAGGCCGTAAAACTCCATCTCAAAATCTAATAATCTTTGCTTATTGCTTACCAATACATTTGTAGATTGTAGAAATGCCGGAAACGAGTTTTTTGGCACTTCTAAAATTATCAAGAACGTTTCATAAAATGACCTAAGTTATAGTTAAAGTATGACGATGAAATGAAATTCAACATTTGGTTTAATTATACATTTTCTCTGCTAATAAATCTCAAATTATTCAAACTTTCAAATTCTTTCTTGCATGACAATTTCTCTGCCAATAAATATTAAAAGCCAACTATTGTTCATATTTATTAGCAGGGAAAATTTCATGTATAGCTGAGTTGAGCATGATAAAAGTTGTATATCCCCGGGGCCTAGTCTCCTGTTTCGGTGACTCGGGCAATCTGCGCTTCGTGATTGGTCTTTCCTGGGTTCCTTTTGAGAATGACATGGTCAAAGGGAGACGATAAAGCCTACCCAGCAAGCATTCTTTATAAACCTATAGCGGGCCGTTATTGGCCCGTCAGGGAAGCTGACGGGCCGATAACGGCCCGCTATAGATTTATAAAGAATGTTAGCTGGGTACTTATTTGTTTGTGTAGAGGTTTTACGGCCCAATCAACCCAATGGGGTCATGTTGAGCGCGGTCAGTTAACCTAACCACACGTTTAATGGGCAGGCCTAGTCCTCTGAGCGGTTAACCAGTATTGTGCACATTCTTTCGCCAGAAACTGACAATTGCCCTTCTTGGATATGGTATGTATGTGTCATACATGTACATCTGGAGAGAGATAAAAACGCCATATCAGCGCTGATAATTAAAGATTTGACATTTCAAAATTCGTCTTATTTTCTGTGAAAAGTAAGAAAATTATCAAAATTGTCTACCTAAGAAGTTAGACAAACGCACACATACACATCAGCACGCACGTACGCCGCCGGTAAGAGAGAGCTTACACGCAAGAGAGAGAGAGAGAGAGAGAGAGAGAGAGAGAGAGAGAGAGAGAGAGAGAGAGAGATATTATGTGTACGTGACTATGTGATGTGATTCTGTTTAACTGATATTTCATAATTCACTTTTCATGCCCTGAATGCATGACAAACGCTGAAGGATTGTATACTTGTTTACCTTGTTTACAATCAGGATCTTGAGGGGAAAAAACTTCCGTGTCGGGTTAAATTTTATTGAAAAGTATGATATTCGATTACCGGTTACCACTATAGTTACTTGCGAATCGGCAAAATAATGGTTGTGGTTCCACCTGTCCAATTCTACAACTAACCCTTTCACCCCTGAGTTATTGAAATGGGCTCATTCATCTCTGAATTTGGACACGTCCATTTTTGCAAATAGGGGTTTAGTAAAAATGAATAATGGACTGGCAAACAGTGTAGATCCTGATGGGACGGCTCGTCTCATCTGGATCTACACTGCTTGCAAAGGTATCCGTGATAGTCTGCAGAGATAAAACCGTTAAGCCGAATAAGTGATCCCTCATTTTAGTTGTCCGCGTGGAAACCTTTCAATCGTCTTCGAAAATAAAATAAAATCGATCTCTTACCATATTAAAATTTGGTGAATCAATACGCATTCAAGGCAACACTGTCAGAATAGTTTAAGCCTCGTTTCCAGTGAAACGAAACCTGTTCTGAAAGGAAAGAATTGGCCACCCAAGATAGCAAACTGTTTTCCATTTAGGGTAGACCCCTTTTAGTTTAAACATATTTTGTTTCAACCCTTTTTCAGAAGGGACCTGGTGTAAAGGAAAGCAAACAGGAAGTAATAAATGTTGTCTCCCTTATGAAGGAGGACGGTAGTGTATCGAGTCCCCTTAATTGTCTGGTTGAACAGCAACAAGTATTTTGCCGATCCCCACGTTATCCTAAGCGATAACACTGACAATGTCTAAACCGGATCTATTAAACACATTAAATGCATATTCAGTTCAGCTTACGCAACTGGTATAGGATATCAAAAACTGATAGTGCTGATGGGGGCGCTTACCTGAATTTATACAGGCCTCCAGAACTGATGGGTATTTACGATAAAATGATATATATATAATGGTTTAAACAGTATTTATTTAGAACTCTTCACATATACATAAAAAAACACAATATTTCATGGTACAGGATCTGATAAAAAGCTTAAAGCTTATATGAATCATCTCCTGAAACAATTTTGGCAATTTTAATATATGAATGATGAGTACTAGATGAGCAGTATAACACAACAGATAAACATTAATAATAATAATAATAATAATAATGGTAATAATAATAATAATAATAATAATAGTAACAATTATAATAATAATTATAATAAACGTAGGAATATATTAATTGGTACTAAACATTGCATGACAACAACTGTAGTACATACAGACATCGCAATAGATGAAATATGTATTTTGTAATATAAAGATGTACACAATTGAATGACATACATTTGTTGGTAGCAAGAGTAATTAGACAGTTACCGAGACCGTAGACACCACCCCAAGGACAAGCTGGACCAAGGTTGTGTTAAAAATTGAATGACTGCTATAATATAATGACTGCTGATATATATATATATGACGATTTTTAACATTTCGTAGTGTTGTTGATTTGGTATAGATAAACATTTCAACGAAATTAACCGGGACAAGACGATGCATTTTCAAAACGAATAGTTTTATACATACCAGTACATTCATATTTGTTCAATATTCTAATTAATTTATACATCATGAAAACATACCTGTTTAATTTTGACCCCCATAAACCCCGCTTTTATATAGTAAAATGAGGTTTACAACAGCATAGATTATTTTTCTTATTTCTGCTCAAAAACATAGATTTTGGGTACTCGTTAGAACCGCCTATGCGAGGCGGTTCTAACGAGTACCCGCAATTTATGTTTTGAGCAAGAAATATGAAAAAAAAATCAGATTTTTTATCTGAAAACTTTCAGTTTTTGGTGGTGAAATTTTCAATATATATTTGATTAATGCAACCGTTTTTGGTACTGGATATCTCCGTTTCAGTGTTAAAATCTTCTTATCAGTGCCGAAAGTCATATGTAAATTATAATATTATATTTAATAAAGTCCTTTTTGGTACCCGATAGCCATTTTCCATCCTTTTCGGTGAAATGGTTCTTTTCAGTGTTTAACAGGACCCCGGCTAGGGTTAAACTTTTTACCCAATACTGTAGATTTGTCGCGTTTTACTGGAGTCCAGTGGTTTCTCAGAACTCGTCTCGACAAAATCTAGACGGAAATCAAAAGAAAAAGACTAAGTAAAATTATCATAAGAATAATAAGAATAAGAAGAATAAGAATAATAAGAATAAGAATAAGAAGAATAAGAATAATAAGCATAGTAAGAAGAAGACGAAGAAGAAACGGAGTAAAAGCAATCCCAGCACGCACATGACATTAATACAACGTCGCCTCAACGTCAATGCAACGTCATGACGTTGCATTGACGATGAGCCGACGTTGCATAAACGTCATGTGCCCGCTGGGATAAGTCCCTCCGCTTTGTTTGGGAGACCTAACTTTGGGAATTAACCTTTACGACTCTCTGGGCTAATTCAGCAGACGACAAATTGATATTATTTTTTGCTGATTTTTCCCAGAAAATAAGCTTTGACATTTCATTCAATTGCAAATGTCAATTTTTCTGTGAAAAATAAGAAAGACAATTTGCATGAAATGTCAATGCATGTTTTCTTGGAAAAATAAGAAAGAATATTTCAATATATCGCAGACGACAAATTGACAATGTTTTCCTTATTCTTCGCAGAAAATAAGCGTTGACATTTCATGCAAATTGTCTCATTGGGAGCCTAGTTTCTTGGAAAAATAAGGAAAATATTTTAAAATGTCATCGGCTGAAATTTTACCCAGTATGCAAAGCGTTAACATGTTAGGCTGATAAGCTCTCAACCCCATCAGCCATATAGACCAATACAGATGCACTTGCAGACATGTTAAATCCAAATTATATTGCTCATAATGAACCACATTGCGAAAACATCACGAAAACATATCTGTATAATATTGACCCCCTTAAACCCCACTTTTATATAGTAAAACTGGGGTTTACAGGGGGATAATTTATTTTGCTTATTTCTGCTCAAAAACATAGATTGTGGGTACTCGTTAGAACCGCCTCACCGAGGCGGTTCTAACGAGTACCCACAATCTATGTTTTGAGCAGAAATATGAAAAATATCAGAGTTTTTTGTCTGAAATTTTTCAGTTTGGGGAGGTAAAATTTTCTATATATATGAATAGGCATGTTTTCGTAATGACATGCCTATTCAAATATACTGAAATTTTTACCACCAAAAAATGAAAATTTTCGGATAAAAAATGATATTTTTCATGTTTCTACTCAAAACATAGATTGTGGGTACTCGTTAGAACCGCCTCGACGAGGCGGTACTCTGGTTCTAACTAGTACCCGTAATTTATGTTTTTGAGCAAAAATAAGACAAATAATGTAGACCCCTGTAAGCCCCAGTTTTACTATATAAAAGTGGGGTTTTAGGGGCCAAAATCATACAGGCAAGTTTTAGTGTTGTTAAATTGCTCATAATGAACCATCTCAGCAGAATCCACGCTGTTTGGCACCCTGTGTTTTATGGTTGCCTGACACCCCTATCTGCAGCAGTGGACGTATTCAGTTCCAAAGATGGAAGAGTCCACAACAACAACATAGGAATGCAAGGATACCTCTGAGTAAATATTTCAGCAGATAACATATGCCTGAAATGTCAAATCCTGTTTTCTGGAAAAAAATAAGAAAACATACGTTCAATTTGTTGTCAGTTGAATTGGCCAAGAGAGTGGTAAAGGTTAACAATATTTGAACATGTTGACGAAACACATATAATCTGGAATCCCGGAAAAGATATTAGTATTTTAAGAAATGTTATACTTTAAAGGGAGACAACTCTAAAAAGTGTTTTGCTCTCTTCTGCAAAGGGGTTACCACAAAAAGAAATGAATTTGCTCTCCATCGGAGCAAGTTCTTTCCATTTAGATTCGAGCCTTTTCAGAAGGCGGTTGCTTTGCGGGAAAGCAAACAGAAAAATAATAAAATTGTCACCCTTGTACAAAAACATGGCGGAAAATCTATCGTGTATCCATACACCTTGAGGTACTGAATATATGGGATACATTATCCACCATTTCTTACAGGTGAAACTACTTTTGTGACTATTAATTTGCCTTATTGTAAAAGGTCAGGGCCCAGTTGTTCAAAACTAACGATATCGTTAGTTAACGATTCGTTAAAATTTACATCAAGTGATACGCAAATATGCTGAAATTTTTTGCTGAAAAAATGTGAGTAGCTTTTGCCGTGCAAAAGCTACTCACATTTTTTCAGCAAAAAATATCAGAATATTGTGTATTGAATCCACTAAAACAGTTAACGAAATGACCCTTAAGGAGCTCGTTAACGACGCTTTGAACAACCGGGCCCTGTTTTAATAGGATAACATTGCTCCAAGCTACTTTCTTATAGAGTAGACCCTTTGTCAGAAAAGACACATCCCAACAGGCACACAACGTTGAAACAACGTCGATTCAGCGTTGAATCAACGTTGAATCGACGTTGTTTCAACGTTGTGTGTTTGCTGGGATGGCAGTTTTTAGTTGCTTTCCATGAAAATGTATCAGATCTGTAATGCAAGGGTAAAGTCTGGCAAGTTTCTTCAACACAACAAAAATCCTCTGTACAATTTAATTTTACTCTTAAACTTTATCAATTTGCACCAGGTTTTAAATAGTATACAATTTATGAGTATTATGAATAACAACTGAAATAATGCTTTCTATTTCTGATACGATCTTTCTGTTTTGTGGTTGCTTAGGAGGCGTGCGTGAGGTATTCTGATATTTTTCTTCAATACAGGTACCGTCAGCGGCCAAAATTATACATCCAAAACAATACTAAAACATCTCTTAGACTCCCAAAATACCACACCATATCATGACCCAAAAAATACAAAAAAAAATGTGATCCTTAGAATTTTAGACCCCACCACAACACGCTAAAATGCAGATCCCCTAGTATTAGTAGAAATATAAATTTTCACCCCACAAAAAGTACGATTCTCAGTAAATAACAGAAATACATCAAAATACCTCTCAACGCGCACTACCTCCACAACTCCTCCACAGATATTGGGAGTGGGGGAAGCCATACTTAACCTACAGTATGGAAATTTGTATCCTTTCTGTAAGTTTTTCGTCATTTATTAACATTGGTAATAAATAGAGATTATTATATGCCAATTTTCATATCATACCCCATATCAACCCGAGACACCCATATCAGATATTGGTCGAGGGTTGATATGGGGGTATAATATGAAAATTGCCATATCATAATCTATTTATCATACAGTTTTCTTTCTGACAAGTTTGCCTATTCGATATCGTATACGGAGTCAAAGGCAAGAATGCCGAGCGCTCTGAATGTGGTGATATGGGTTTTTTGCCCGTGCAAAAAAGCCTTATTACCCACGTGACCTGGTGATATGGGTTTCTTGCCCGGGCAAAAAAAAGCCGTATCACCCACGTGACCCATTATCACACCTTTTTGCGCTCCACAACAGTGATATGTGCTTGAAAGCCATGTTAGTATCACATATGCAAAATGAGCATATTTTCTTGTAAATGTATAAGAAATAAATTAACAATCCACAGCTTTCAATCAAATATAGGAGCACAATTAATTGATGAACTCCAAAACACGAGTTCCGCTGACAATGAACATCCCAGTAAGCATTCTACATAAATCTAAAGCTGGTCGTTATCGGCCCGTAAGGGTAACTGACGGGCCGATAACGGCCCGCTGTAGATTTATAAAGAATGTTGGCTGGGATCACTAGCATCAAACTGTTTATCGTTTTCAGTACTTTAACTAGAAATCATATTAAATTTAGGATTTAAATAGGCCTTATCGTAAGAAACCGCATCTTCTGACGTGCGTCCAACCGAGACTCAAATTTGCCTGCGCATCTGTGCAGTCTGATCAGAGTCTTTGTTGTCGGCATGAAGAATTTTTGCATCCTTGGATATCCAAATTGCGCCCAGAGAAGATTCTGATCAGACTGCACGAATGTGCAGACTTGTCTGAATCTTTGCACATGTCCGAATATAGAGATCACCCATGGTTTTTCATGCATTAAGATTGGCCGGGTCCCGAGGAAGCTGTTTGAACACGAGGCCGCTAGGCAGAGTGTTCAAATAGCTTCCGAGGGACCCGGCAAATGTTATTGCAATGAAATAACCATGGATGATCGTTGTTCTTGCATCTTACGATTCCAACGGCAAATTGTGATGAAAACGCCCTAAAGCTCCATATAAACTCCAAATAAACTCTTCAAATGCGACGGCAAACCAATATGGCGGATAGTTTAGAATGTTGTTTACAATGACGTCAGTTGTGCAGTGACCGCTGGCATCATCATACAATTCTAAAATGCTACGTTCAGGGCGATAACTTTACGTCGCTCAACGTAAAGTAAAGAAAGCAAAACCCATTTTGCGATATTAAAAGTTCAAAATCCATGTTCAAACAGCACGTGAATGACATGATTTGAACATGGGTTTTGTTGTTTGAACACGGCTTTTGGTCCATTCAAGAATAGCTTCAAACTGCTATGTTCATAGGATTTTATGCAAGAATGTACGTTTCTGACGTTGTGGCTCAATACGACGTTATTACGACGTTGTGTGTTTGCTGGAACGTTTCGGATATACCAAGCAGGTGTGAGTTGTCTTTAATCAACCATTGTATGGCGAATCATCTTCTACACTAACACCAGAATTCCCATAACCTTGTGTCCCATTCGTTTCGAGTTTTATAGCATCGTCCGTCACAATAGACGAAAACTCATTCGCATTTCTGTCTGATAATCTGTTGTGTGCTATAAAAGCGTCATCTGTTTCACCACTGTCCAGAGTATTTTTGGTTCTTTCAGTATCATTGTTTTGCTCTTTTGTAAGGGTATAGTATGGTGGTTCCGTACCACCTGACTTCTGAGTGTTTCCTGTCAGCTCGTATCCAGAAGGAGGCTCAGCAAATGACGCGGAATTATCATAGACTGTGTCTATGTTTGGAGGCAGCGTATCTGCTATTGTGCTACCCTGAAGGGTGCCATTTTCCGTACTTCTGTTTGACTGGGGTACCATGTAGGATGCCTCCCGGTCAATATGCACCACCATATGCTGAAATCAAAAACAGGAAAAAGTAAACACACTGCTTATTTGTGAATGGGTCATAACATTAGAAACCAAAGCACCCTGTGACATGTCGCACAGCAAAGCTTATGAACAGCCTGGGAACGCGTGCAGTGTGAGAGCCTTTTCTTATAGATCCAGATAAGGCAGTTTTGTTTTTTTTTTCAACTAAAAGTGGTGATATTTTTCTTATTTCTCCACAAAACATATGTTGTGGGGACTCATTAGAAGCGCCTCATTGAGGCGCTTCTAATGAGTACCCACAACATATGTTTATATGGAGAAACATGAAAAATAATATGTGGATACCCCCTCTTATCTGAAGCTATGTTTTTCTGTGTGAAAATATAAAGCTTTATATCCTGGATATCAAGTTCTCCGATCACACTGAAGGATGATCTGTGTCTGGACAGGGCGCACAGGTCATAGAATGTTTGTTTATCTAGTTATTTCTACTTCACAATAACTGTGAAGTGTGAAGTATGAACTATGAGTCTATAACGGTGCTATATAGATTAAAATAGAATGTTTACCGGGATGTTACTACTGCACAATAAATGTGAAGTGTGAAGTATGAACATTGAGCCGATAACGGTCAGATATAGATTTAAATACAATGTTTACCGGGATGTTTAGTTTAAACATATTTTTTCAACACTTTAACATATGCATACAATAAATAATGTATTCATGCTGCTTGTTTGGTTCCTCTCTCTTTTACAATTGTTCAGTATACATTCTGACAGGAAAATCTGTTTGAACAAGTATTGAAATAACTATTACGAGTACAGTACGTACCAAACCTTAGATCCAATATGTATCTACATACATACATATACATGCTAACACATACACATACATACACATATACATACATAGGCATATACACACAATTATACACACATATGAAAACGTATATGCATACATATGCGCATATATACATACGCAAGGAACAAAACAAAAATCTTGCAAATTTTGCTTTGGTTGTTCAATGGGCATGACAGTTGAAGTAATATACAATTAATTCTAGCAAATAAGAAAGAAAGAAAAATAAGAGGTAATTTGATTATAATTGTCATTTTTGAAAGACAGAGACTGAGAGAGAGAAAGAGAGAGAGAGAGAGGGAGACAGAGACAGACAGACAGACAGACTGAGAGTGAGGCAAACAGACGGACAGAGAGGAGCAAACGTTTCGGGTCTGGAAGGAACTTTTTCACTAAAGAGTGAGTCTGTTTTTGGCTTCTCTTATAATCTGGAAATGCAATAAAAAGTTTCATAATATTATCTGATAACTTAAAATATCTTGGAGTAACGAATATATTTATGTACTGCCTCAAATATGAATGTATTTATCTGGATAGACGTGCTGTCGCAAATAAAATAATTTGGAGACTAACAGTGGTTTGTTAGGAGATGGTGCGTATGAGTTCTGCTCGTTGATCGACGTACAGCTGGCACTTCAAGAAGAAACGGAGGGCGTTTTGAATGACTCCACACCGACAAAAGGGAGAGTCACTGATTCGTTTACGGAATAGGTCATTGTTTAGAGCCTACAGTTTCTTCGTAGGTGGGTGTGAAGGATCAGGTGACGCCCGTTTCCACAAAAGAAATACTTTGGCACAACAACAGAGCCTTCATTCATGAAGCGTTTAAAGGAATTTACAGAGTCGCTATTTCTATATTCTATCGGCAAATTATTCCATTCTCTGACAGTTGATGGGACGGGAATTGTAGTATAGACTCGTACATGAAATGACTGTTTGAGTGTCATTGGAATTACGTAAGCTATATGCTGAAAATATGTTAACAGAAGGAGGAACTAGTGTCGATAAATAAGGGGTGTTTGGTTGGTATACATTTTATGAAAGAGTGTAAGTTTGCCTTTTCTTTGCCCCGAGTCAAGAGTGTCCCAACCGACTTTTTTCATAGAGAACTTGCATAGACATTAGTTTTGTAGTGCCTGTAACAATTCTTTCAGCCTCATTTTGTATTTTTTTCTAATTCTTCTTTTTTAATAATGCGTGCAATTATCCCAGACAACATTAGCATATTCCAGAACAAGTCTAATGCACGTTAAATAAATTGTTTCTAGGGATTTTCGATCAAGTTCAAACTTGAGTTTATGCATTATATTTATCCTATTCCATGTTTTTTCTTTGATGTACTCGATATGTTTGTGCCATGAACAATCATTTGAAAGATAAATGCCAAGGTGTTTATGGGACTCAACTTCAGTTATTTATTGATCGAGCATAGAAAGAGCGGGTGAATCGGGCCGTTAATTTTACGTGAGAACAGAAGATGTGCAGGTTGTTTTTTTTTTAGGATTAAACTTTACCAGCCAGTCTTCGCCCATTTGGTGATTTTGTCAAGATCTAAGTTCAGAAGTTCAGCAGTGGCGACAGGGTCATCAACTATTATATACACACTAGGTCGTCTGTGAAAAGACGGATATTTGATCCGATATCCAATCAATCAATCAATTCAGATTTTTAACGTGGCCGGGCAACAGAGTCACATAGGGGCTACGCCGATCCGATATCCTTCACAATATCGTTTATATATAGTCAAAATATTGATCGTTGGTGGAGGGGTGGGGGGGGAGAAGGGGCTGGGCACCAGCATGAACGTAATTCCACTTTGACTGGACGCGCGGTAGTACAACACGCTGTTTTCGATAGGTAAGATATGAATTGAACCATCTGAGAAGATTTCCAAGTGTACCAGCCGCCTGAAGTTTATGTAAAAGATATGTGTGTGATACTCGGTCAAATGCCTAGCTGATAGGCCCTATCACAAAATACTACTCGAACTTCTTTTCCTGAATCGAATGCTTGACAGAAGGTATCATACAAGTAAGTTCATTGATTAGTTGTTGAGTCGCCAGGTATAAAACCAGATTGCAGTGGCGTTATAATAATATTATCACTGAAAAGATTATATAAGTGTTTAAAGATAACTCTTTCCATAACTTTTGCTGGAGCACACAAGAGGGAAACGGGACGATATTTTGAAGCAGTGAACGGTCTCCATTTTTAAAAATTGGGCCTACATGAGCTACTTTCCAACACTTTGGAAAGATAACTGTCTCAATAGACTGATTAAACAGTGAGCAGAATGGAATAGAGAGATCCTTAGCAAGTTCACGAAGAATATTGTTGTGAATTTCGCCCGGGCCTGTGGCTTTTCCTGTTTTGAGAGATTTAAGGAATGATACTGTTTCAGCAGGAGTGAAGATCAAAGAGTTCATATTTGAGTTAACAGCATATGGATCCATTTGTGGAAGGACAGCATTAGTTTCGTCAATAATAGTTTGATCCCTGAAGAAGTCATTCAGAATATTATCTTAGGCAAGGTCGTCAGAGCTAACGGATCCATCGTTTTGAAGTGGAGGAATAGACGTTTGGCTGTTGGGAGAAATTAGTTTTTAGTGTAGTCCACCAGTCGAGGAAATTGAATAAGATTTCAGTTTGTTCGATTGTTTCATTGCAATTTTGCTTTGATTTACGGATAATATGTATAATTTTATTGCGAAGTGTTTTGAAGTACTGGTATGTTTCTACTTAACAATGAATGCGAAGTGTAAAATACGAACTGTGAACTAAGAAAGACAGATTTTGAAGTTTGAAGCATTAACTGTGAACTGAGAAGCATGAACTGCAGACGAGTTATTACTGTGAACTGCAAAGTCAGAACGTTGAAGGTGACGTGTGAAATATGAACTTTGACTTAGGAACTACGACTTGTGAACTGTGAAGTAGGAGCATTGAACTACGAAAGTATGCACTGTTAACTTTAAAGTAGGAACTCTGAAGTTTGAAGTACGAGTATGAGTTGTGAACTGTGAAGTATGAAAAATGAATTTTGAAGTTTGAAGTATGAACTGAGAAATTATAATTATAAGCTGTAAAGAACTATGTATGGACTGTGAAGTGTGATCTGTAAAGTATGATCCGTACATCGAACGGCCTGTTTGTTTAACTACACACTGCTTTATATTGTACATTGTATATTGTGTCGTCAGTTTGCATGTACATCAGCAAACTTCCATTGGTGTCAAGATCAGACTGCTGTTTGCCCACCTAGGTTTTGCTTTAGTCACAATGCGACCAGTACAACAACAACGACAAAAAATTAAAACATATACTGATCCACGTCATATAAAAAGGGGTCTGTAAGTATATCTATGTGTCTTCGAACAGCGAAAATCAAGCTTAATCTGTGCATCCGAGCACTTTGATTTTAGCCTTCGCTTTCACCTTGAGGAAGCCAGTATAATAATTGGTAACAGTATAAACACTGAGGTCTCTTTTTGCCTGACAGGGCCTACTTACATTATTTACCCTTGAGTCATCTATAATTGCGTACGGATCGTCCCTATTCCCGTCCTCAAAATATTCTGGATTCTGTACTGTTCCCTGCCTGGTTTTTTCGATCCTATGAAAATTGAAAGCTTAGAATAGTGTTCCTCTTTATTGCCAATATTATCAAAAGTACATTATGACGTGCAAAGAGTGTAAGAAAAACTCGCCCAGTACATTCGGGCATTCTCGTAAAGAATTTTGCCGTTCGCTACATTGCTCCAGATAAGGCACTTTTTTTCAACCAAAAAGCACTGATATTTTTCTTCTTTCTCCACAAAAACATACGGTAGACTCTTTAGAAGCGCCTCGTCGAGACGCTTCTAATGAGTACCCATAACGTATTTTTTTTTTGTGAGGGTGGCATAAGAAAAATACTTCTCTGTCAACCTTTTATCTAAAACTTAAGGTCCGACAAGTGATCAGGGGGTTGCGGGCTCGACCCACGCCGGGTCGGCAATATGCATTCGTGGAGATTGATTAAGAAATATTTTCTACGGTTATTCTCTCCCTTCCACTGATTCAAGAAGGCCAGTTATTTGTCAGTTTCTGGCGAAAGAATGTACACAATACTGGTTAACCGCTTAGAGGACTACGCCTGTCCAGTTAAAAATGTGGTTAGGTAAACAGACCGCGCTTGTCATGACTGAGCCGTAAAACCTCAACACAAACATACACACTAGAACTTTAGATATTCTTTTCAGTTATAATAGATCACTTGCTGCTCAGACAGATTTTAATGACAGATTTCATCTGGCGTTTTTCGTTACTATCAACTTTTTCAATGTTAATGGCTTTCATTACCGCTGAACAAGCTTCCACACAAAACGTAGTGCAACCTACACTCAAGTTATGCGGCATTTACGACTGGATTTTGTCCAGATTATATTTATTTGATGTTTCAGAGCATTATCTTTCGATTATTGAGAAAAGTGTTGGATAAATATGAAGAAAAAAATTAGGAATGACAAATGCTTCGTTTAAGTGACCATACGAATGCATATGCATGAGGAAAATGTAAACAAATGGAACTAATTAACATACGATGTATTAATACGCTACCGTTGGTGCTACAGGTGAAATTTCTGCCGATGGAGGCGTACCTCTCGTCAGCGTTTGCTTCTGCCAAAAAATCTGCACGGTCTCAAAATCTGTCACTTCAGTGCCTTTGGCGCTACTTGCTGTTTGCTACTATAGATCAGAGATCATTGTAAGAGTTTATTCTGAAGTTGATGCGCAGTCTAATCAGGGCCTTCCAAAGATGTTGCCATTAAAATGAATTTGCTGCCGTAAAGAATTCTCAATGAGCAGAATGATATGGAAGAAAGGGCTCGCATTTTCTTATTTCCTCATACACACGTTTTTTATATTTGAAAGAATCACCTAAGAGAGACGATTCTATCAAATATTGAAAACACGTTTCTTGAAGTATTAAATACAATGTTCTTGCATATTTCTTTTCATACCAATCAAATTTTCATTATAACGAGTTTTGTCGTTGTATCGAATGTCGGTATAAAGAGTGCACATTCACATCAAGATCTACACTGTAAATACCGTATTTATCCTAAATATTCGGACATCTTGACCCATTAGCATACTTGCCCTAACATTCAGACAATTCCAAACATCACGAAAACACGCCTATATAATTTTGACCCCCTTCAACCCCACTTTAGTAAAACTGGGGTTTACAGGGGTATATATTATTTTTCTTATTTCTGCACAAAAACATAGATTGTGGTACTCGTTAGAACCGCCTCATCGAGGCCGTTCTAACGAGTACTCACAATCTATGTTTTGAGCAGAAATATGAAAAATATCAGAATTTTTTATCTGAAAATTTTCATTATTTTTTCATTATTTTGTGGTAGCATTTTCAGTATATTTGAATAAGCGTATTTTCGTAATGTAACACCCTGTTGATATGCTTACAAATGTCGGAGTAATGGCAAACAGTGTAGACCCAGATCCGACACCGCGTTCTCTGGCGTCTAACCTGGGTCTACAGACTCCGCGTTCTGTGGCGTCTAACCTGGGTCTACAGACACCGCGTTCTGTGTTGTCTAACCTGGGTCTACAGACACCGCGTTCTGTGTTGTCTAACCTGGGTCTACAGACACCGCGTTCTGTGGCGTCTTACCTGGGTCTACACTGTTTGCTCAAGCCTCTCTATGCTTCGTGTAAATAATTTGGTAATAAACCACTTACAGTTTTGTTTTCCGTATTCTCATGAAAATAATTATCAAAATGACTGCAAAAATGATGATTATAACTCCCGCTATGGCCAGGCCTATAATCAGTCCCAAATTGTCTTCTCCAGGGCCCGCCACTGGTGTTATTTTCTCAGTCGTCGTCGACGGCGTTGTTGATCCCCCACACATATACGCAAGTTCACCGAGGCGGGCATCTATAAAAATGACACAACATGGATATTGATTTCCTTCCGAGTTAAAACCAAACCAATCTGGCCCAGAAATCTTGACACAAACTATTGACAGTTTTATAAGTGCGTTCATTGCTCTCAAGTGTCATTCCGTTTAAATGTTTATGTTTGGGAAGGGGCAGTGTGTGTTTAGGGGGTAGAGGGGGTGCGTACGTGCGTGCGTGCGTGCGTGCGTGCGTGTATGTGATCTGCTGGACCACATTAAGTACTGGTTTGATAAGTTTTCTAGAAAATGTCTATTCTACTTGGTGATGTTTTCCCCAATGTTGTATGTATAATAATGCAATCATTTATAACTTATGTACAGTCATGGAACTTAGTAAACAAACAGTCTATAATAATTGATGCGCAATGTAGAAAAAAGGCCCTTATGCCATATGGAAACAGTGAAGGTGCGCATCCGTGCAGTCTGATCTGGACAATCTCTGAACTTCGAATTATATTACAATATCCATTGATTCTCGCTTGGCGCACATGTCCGAAGGTAAGTTTTCTGACGTTGCGACTGAACTTAAACTGAATGGCGTTCTGTGATGTGAATATTGTTAATCAATTTTAGATTATTCTGTGATGTGAATATTGTTAACCAAATTTAGATTCTTCTGTGATGTGAATATTTTTAACCAATTTTAGATTGTTCTGTGATGTGAATATTGTTGACCAAATTTAGATTGTTCTGTGAAGTGAATATTGTTAACTAATTTTAGATTGTTCTGTGATGTGAATATTGTTAACCAAATTTAGATTGTTCTGTGATGTGAATATCGTTAACCAAATTTAGATTGTTCTGTGATGTGAATATTGTTAATCAATTTTAGATTGTTCTGTGATGTGAATATTGTTAAGCAAATTTAGATTGTTCTGTGATGTGAATATTGTTAACCAATTTTAGATTGTCCTGTGATGTGAATATTGTTAACCAAATTTAGATTGTTTGGATCCATCAGTGCTTTAATTACATGAACCTGTTTCCTTAAGATGCCAAACACAACAACTGTCGTCTGCTTTGTCATCTGCTTGCGGTTTTAAGTCATTTTTGCAACCAGTGTGGACCCAGATCAGACTGCTCCTGTAGGATCAGTCTGATCAGGGTCCACACGGTTTGCTTGTATGCCAAAATAGGTTTGAAAAGTTTGCATGAATATTCAGTAGATGGCATTTTCAGATGTAGGTTTTCTTGGCATTTTAAAGGTTGATAGTCCTTTGAGACCGTTGAACCAATTCCACTTGCACGGAAAACGAAGCTCTGCTCACCTCAGGGGCTAGAGGCTAGAGGGCTGGGGTTGTATCTCATAACTCAGTACTGTACATATAGACCTAACACTTAGCATGCTGGGTAATAATTTCCATATAATTTCAGCAGACGACACTTTGATATATTGTTCTTATCATACCCAGAAAATGGGATAAACATTTCACGCAAATGACAATTAGTATGAAATGTCAAACCAATTTTCTGGGAAAAAAAATAAGAAAAATATCACCAGTCGTCTGCTGAATTTGTCCATAGTCTGCTAAAAGTTAAACATGCTCTCTCGTTACCCGATTTTACTTTTCTGTCTGGCGACAAAAGAACTTAAATGTCAAATCTAATTTTCTTGGAAAAAAAAGACAGCTTATCATCACTTTGTCGTCTGCTGAATCTCCCATAGCTTGCTAAGTGTTAATAAAATCCCAGCGTGCTGCTTTTATTTCTTAGTGTTCTTTTGTTCCAAGGTTGGTTTTTAACGCAATATATCTGACATATCGGATAGCTGTTTTTAAATGTCGCGTGGCGGCCATAAAGCGTCTCTCCGTACTTCATTACAGTAGAAGTACAAATTATATAAGCCACAACGTCAGAAAACATACCTTCAGATATGTTCGCCCAGCGAAGGCTGGTCGGAATCTTCACTGAGCGCAATTTGAATACCCAGGGATGCAAAGTTTTTTCCTGCGGACAATGAAGACTCTGAATCATGAGACAGGGCGGATGCACAGGCTGATTGGAGTATTCGTTGGGCACACATATCAGAAGATACGTTTCCTCATGTTGCGGTTCATGTTTTGGTTCTTTGGGGCCTGATGAACCCAGTGCACTTGAACGGAAAATAGAGTTCTCAAATACGGGCTAGAGGGCGTGTGTCGCATGACCCAGTATCCGCCAATCATTTCCTTTAACCGTAACTCCTTTGAGAAGGGAGACAATTGTTTACAGGGAAGAATGATCTCCCTTTTGGATGTATCCATTTGACCTAACCGCTCAGATATACAGTAAAATTTCAATAACTCGAACATGTACGGTTCATTTACTGTGCATCACGAAAACATGTCTATATAATTTTGACCCCCTTAAACCCCACTTGTATATGGTAAATATGGGGTTTACAGGGGTATACATTATTTTTCTTATTTCTGCTCAAAAACATAGTTTGTTGGTACTCGTTAGAACCGCCTCACCAAGAAATAAGAAAATATCAGAGATTTTTTATCTGAAAATTTTCAGTTTTTGGAGGTACAATTTTCTATATATTTGAATAGGCTTGTTTTCGTAATGGGCTGATTCGAATAAACCTATCCCATGGCCGAGCTGTACATGATCTGATACAGTACACCAATCCCATGGTCGATCAGTAATGGCGTGATACAGTACATATATCCCATGTTTGATCTATACTGACCTGATACATTACACCTATCCCATGGTCGCTCAATACTGCAGTTGTACACTAATACATCTTTCACATGGTCACAAATCTTTCCGTTGTAGGCAGTTCCTTCTGGACATGGTCGTGTCTTTACTTCGTAATTATCACAGTAATAGCTATCATAGCAACTACAGGGATTTATAAACTCATGTGATGGTAAACATTCTTTTATATCAAGTACTTCACACGTTTCTGAAATAATAATAAAAAAGAAAAAAAAAATACACTGTGCTTTAGACAGCCGTCGGAAAGACATTCATTATTATTATTATTATTATTATTATTATTTGGTGTTTTATTCTAAACTGAAAAATTGATTTGTGATTGTCAATATCTTGTCAGAAACAATTTGTCTTTTCTGTTCCTGTGCTTTGTTTTCAAATATTTGCTGCAAAATTAATTTGATGGCTAGAAATGGGTCTGACCTAATTAATTCATATAGTAAACTGGATTTTAGGGATAAAACTTTATTAAAGAAGTTTTTTTTTTCTTTTTTTGTCTTCACCGATATTAAATTAATGGTGTTCCATTACAGTATTGTGAACATTTCAGAAATTTTGAACGAATGAAACTTGTTTAAAACCTGCATCCAAACTGCATATCCTATTGTACCCTATGTGAAAAATGAAATATTTGATTTTTTTTTCAAAACTACTGACTAAAGTAAACTGCATATGAGGTTATGTCAAAATGTTTTGCAATAAATCATGCTAAAAGTTTGCAAATTTATTTGTTCTATGTAAAGTGACAGGTAAAAAAACGACTAGATGAAAGATGTCGTAAGGAGATATGAGACGCAACGTGAGAAAACGTCGCTTCTGACGTACGCCCAACGAAGACACAAATCAGCCTGCGCATCCGCACAGACTGATCAGAGCCTGTTTTTGTCCGCATGAATAAACATTGCGTCTTTGGCTATCCAAAATGAGCCCAGTGACGATTCTGATCAGACCGCGCGAATGCGCGGTCTGATCTGAATCTTCGCTGGGCGCTCATGTCCGAAGGTACGTTTTACTGACGTTGCAGCTCAGATGTAGAAACTGTGAGCTACACTTAGAAAAGGAATCGATACATATTCAGGAGCGGCAATTTGTTTTGCTCCCTTTTGAAAAGGGATCTACCCATAAAAGAAAAAAAGTTTACTCCCTTTGGACAAAGTCTTTGGACCGTGATATATAGGCAATGACCACAAATACGTACAACTTACATCTGACTGGCTGAAAATTAGAAGTGGGCGGGACATCTGAATTTATTCAGCATGACAAGATTACGGTGAATGGATATATACACATCTCAAAGAGAGGGACAGCATCCTAAACTGAAAGCATTTGCCCAACTTTACAATCAAAGCACATTGGCCAATGATAATCAATGACAACTACCCTTAGGGAATTTTGGCGTTTGTAAATAATGGTTCGAATGTAAACAATCGGCCCAAAAACAGATCATTCCAATAGAACATTTGCGCCCTCTCATTATCTCAAAGTCCAAACGACTAGAGTTTTCAGTTTGAATTAAAAGTGATTTGAGAAATAAGATGTTAAAATGTTAACAATAAATAGATTACCGAACTTTGTATCAAATTTCACTTCGGTATAAGCAGGTACTTTGAAATATCAGTGTTTGAGATAACGAGAGTCAACTGTATATGATGCAGTACTTATTAGAATTGACTTGGCGAGACATTCTTAATGTATAGATTCGTTGTAATACGTAAATGACAAAGAACTACATTACAATATGCTGAGCTATGGAAACAAATGAAGCAACAAAGTCGATCAGTTTTGCATAAATTTCATGGAAAGTGTCATTGTTTGCAGAAACAACACAAACGGTATTTCATCACGAAAACATACCTATATAATTTTGACCCCTTTAAACTCCACTGTTATAAAGCAAAATTGGGGTTTAAAGGGTATACATTTATTTTCTTATTTCTGCTCAAAAACATAGTTTGTGGGTACTCTTTAGAACCTTCTAACGAGTACCCACAATCTATGTTTTGAGCAGGAATATGAAAAAATATCAGAATTTTTATCTGAAAAATTTCAGTTTTTGGTGCTGAAATTTTCAGTATATTTGAATAGGCTTGTTTTCGTAATGTACTCCGTTATACCGACTTCAGGAAACAGTGTAGACCAAGATAAGATGCCTGATCAAGGTCTTCCCTGTTTGCCACTCATCCAGCAGTTTTAGGCACATAAAAAGCAGTAAAATAAACCTGTTTAAAAATTTAGGACATCTATACGTTTAAGACGTTTGAATACTCGGAGTATATACGATAATATTTTAATGTGCCAATTTCGTTATTGTTGTTCACAGCAGAGAAGTCCGACCGAACAATCGAACAGTCTTATTTAGCTGTTTAACATTTTAATGATTAAATAACTATATTACTTACTGTTAAAATATATGTCGAATGACATTGTCTGACATCAGTGGGGGCAGAACCCTGAAAAAAGGCGTATTCATAATATGAACTTAACGCTTAGCACTCTGGTAAAATTTCAGCAGATGACATATTGAAATATGGTTAATATTTTTTCACAGAAAACAGGTTTTGACATTTCATGCAAATGCGCCAATGGTAACAATTTGCATGAATTGTCAAATCCTGTTTTCTGAGAAAAAAATATATTACCAGTTTGTCGTCTGCTGAATTAGCTCAGAGTGTGGTAAAGATTAAAATGTGACAGTGTTTAATGATAATAAAAAAAGAAACAAAAGTTTAAACTAAGCCCGTACTCTAACACAAAGAAACAGAAACTCAACGAACAAAACTAATCTGGGTATGGATCGCCACATCACGAAAACATGCCTATATAATTTTGACCCCTTAAACCTCACTTTTATATAGTACAACTGGGGTTTACAGGGGTATACATTATTTTTCTTATTTCTGCTCAAAACATAGATTGTGAGTACTTGTTAGATGCGCCTCGGCGAGGCGGTTCTAACGAGTACCCACAAGCTATGTTTTAAGCAGAAATATGAAAAATATCAGAATTTTTTATCTGAAAATTTTCATATTTTGGTGGTGAAATTTTCAGCATATTTGAATAGGTATGTTTTCATAATGAGATACGGATATAGACGCAGGGACAAAATAACTACGCCGCAAAGTCAGAAAATAGCATTTTTGGATAGCCAAGGATGCAAGGTTTCTTCATGTGGAGAACGGAGACTCTGATCAGACTGCGCAGATGCACAGGTTGATTTGAGTCTTTGTTGGACGAACATATCAGATGGTACGCTTTCTCACGTCGAGCTCAGATATGTTCGGTTAAAGGAATCCTTTGGAAACAAATACGACATTAAAGAAATGAAACCATCAGTGATCCAAAGGTTAGCCGTATATCTGAACCAAAAGTTAGCCTTACAACTGAAATGGGTTCAGCGGTCAAAACGTTAGCCATACAAGTGAAATGAGTTCAGTGGTCAAAATGTTAGCAGTACAACTGAAATGGGTTCAGTGGTCCAAAGGTTAGCCATACAACTGAAATGGGTTCAGTGGTCAAAAGATTAGCCGTATAACTGAAATGGGTTCAGTGGTCCCAATGTTAGCCGTACAACTAAAATGGGTTCGATGGTGCAAAGGACCAGAATATATAATTTACACTATGATAAAGTACCAGGAGACGTTTTACGCCTGCCGAATGGCACTTTACACACGCTGTAGTGAAGTCGAATATATGATGTGACTAGAGATAATAAGAACAGTAAAGTGGAAAAATAAATGTCATAATATGAAAATAAAAGTCAATGTCATAAGCCGCATCATAATAACAAGTAACCTTTGTAAGCACAAGTTATGCCCTGTTGCATCACGAAAACATACCTATATAATTTTGACCCCCTTAAACCCCACTTTTATATAGTAAAACTGGGGTGTACTGGGGTATACATTATTTTTCATATTTCTGCTCAAAACATAGGCTGTGGGTACTTGTTAGAACCGCCTCGTCGAGGCGGTTCTAACGAGTACCCACAATCTCTGTTTTGAGCAGAAATATGAAAAATGTTAGAATTTTTTTATCTGAAAATTTTCCTCTTTTGGTCGTAAAATTTTCAATATATTTGAACAGGCGTGGTTTCGTTATGGCATTGTAATTTTCGGTACTGAAGAGTAATAGAGACTCATTCAGCGGAGGGAACTCTCTCAAAACTGTTTTGCCTCCCTTCTAAAAAATTATCTGTTCTCAAGGGAGAGCAAATCCATCATAAAAACATACCTATATAATTTTGACACCCTTAAACCCTACTTTTATATAGTAAAACTGGGGTTTACAGAGGTATACATTATTTGTCTTATTTCTGCTCAAAAACATAGATTGTGGATACTTGTTAGAACCGCATCAGCGAGGCGGTTCTAACGGGTACCCACAACCTGTGTTTTGAACAGAAATATGAAGAAATATCAGAATTTTTATCTGAAAACTTTCAGTTTTTGGTGGTAAAATTTTCAATATATTTGAATAGGCGTGTTTTCGTAATGATTTGCTTTTAGAACAGACCCCTTTATAGAAGGGTCTTACGGTACATTAAAGCAAACAGGAACTCACAAACAGTTATCTGTCTTTCAAACATGTGAATCAAATCCCAATAAACGTTTTCAAAATATTTGCTTTTGTAACTTAGTATTGACGAAACTTTCTGCCATTTTCGCGTTTCGTTTGTTGTTTAGTATATATCAGTAATCCCTACCTTCAACATGTCGTCTGCTAAAATACTCTGTTCACAGGTACATTGCTTCATTTAAGATTTATTCAAATATTTCAACAGGATAGGCTAGGACATGCGAAATCTTTCTATGTTTAGTAAAGGTGTTTCAGTTAATACTTTTTCAAGTAACACATAACTGCAGATAAATCGTATTTTTGTTGTTGTTTTTTTTCAACCAGAAATGGTTGATAGTCACGAAATCATACCTATATAATTTTGACCCCCTTAAACCCCACTTTTATGCAGTAAAACTAGGGTTTATAGGGGTATACATTAATTTTCTTATTTCTGCTCAAAACATAAAAATTGGGTACTCGTTAGAACTACCGGGGCGGTTCTAACGAGTACCTACAATCTGTTTTGAGCAGAAATATATAAAAAAAAAAATCAGAATTTTTATCTGAAAAACTTTCAGTTTTTGGTGATGAATTTTTTAATATATTTGAATTGGCGTATTTTCGAAATGTTTCTTATTTCTCTACGAAATCATGTGCTGTTTGTACTGAATAGAAGCGCCTCGCCGAGGGTTTCTAATGTTCCTACAACCTATGTTTTTTGTGGAGAAATAAATATTGACATGATGCCCATCTTATCTAGTGATATGTTAAAAGTACGGACGACACAGAACGTACAAAAATGAGAAAAACACAGAAGAAAAGAATTTGTCACGCTCAGATAGATCGCTTTCATATGTTCTACACAGTGTTTGAGAAATTAAAACCAGTTCTTAACCATTATCACTCTCTGAGCTAGTTCAGAAGATGACAAATTGATGACATTTTTCTTATTTTTCCCAGAAAACAGGATTAGACATTTCATGCAAATTGTCTCCATCGAAGACAATTTGCATGAAATGTCAAAGTCCGTTTACTGGTAACAATAAGAAAAAATATTTCAAAATGTCGTCTGCTGAATTTTTTACCCAGAGTGCTACGCGTTAAAAGATATATGATATTATAAAAAAAAGGTCACTGCATCTGTGTAAAGTTAGTAAACCCAACTATTCAAAATACAATACCGTATTTACCAAAGATATTCGGACAGACCATCTTGAGCAAACAGTGTAGACGTAGATCAGTCATCAGAAAACGCAGGCTGATCGAGCCTTCGCTTTTCGCATATGGCAATGCGCATTATCAGTCGGGTATATCAACATGGGAACAAGCTGAGTCTGCTGCAGGCGAATTATGCGGAACTGATTTAATCCATTTATGCCTGAATATTTTCAATAAACTCGCACAACATGAACTTGGGAAGGGTCCATTGTATAGTCAAATGGATGTTACAGAAATGTTCATAGTTGCTTCTATCATTGAAACTTTCAAATGTTATTGCCAACAGCGTAGACCCCGATCAGACGCCGCGTTCTTTTATGGGACGCTAGGTATAAAATAGGTTAAAGCTTCGCACTCTGGGTACAATTTTCAGCAGATGACATTTTGAAATAGTTTTTTTTATTTTTTTTTCTCAGAAAATAGAATTTGGCATTTCATGCAAATTGTCTCCATTTGAAAACAATTTGCTTGAAATATCAAATTGTGTTTTCTGGGGAAAAATAAGGAAAATATCAGCAATCTGCTAAATTAGCCAAGAGAGTGGTAAAGGTTAAATTTAAAAAGAAAATAGACTGACTTATGATTATCATTACTTTTAGAAAACACTAAACCCTTCATGTACAGCACATCACGAAAATATATCATATTGACTCCCTTAAACCCCACTTTTATATAGTAAAACTGGGGTTTACAGAGGTATACATTATTTTCTTATTTCTGCTCAAAAACATAGAATGTGGGTACGCGTTAGAACCGCCTCGCAGAGGCGGTTCTAACGCGTACCCACAATCTATGTTTTGAGCAGAAGTATGAAAAATATCAGATTTTTTTTTATCTGAAAATTTTCAGTTTTTGGAGGTGAAATTTTCTATATATTTGAATAGGCGTGTTTTCGTAATGAGAATCTTTAAACATCATGAAAACATGCCTATAAAATATGGATCCCTTAAACCCCACTTTTATATAGTAAAACTGAGAAAAACACAGAAGAAAAGAAATTGTCACGCTCAGATAGATCGCTTTCATATGTTCTTAGGTTTACGGGGGTATATATTATTTTTTTTCTATTTATGCTCAAAAACATAGATTGTGGGTACGCCGAGGCGGTTCTAACGAGTACCACAATATATGTTTTGACCAGAATATGAAAAATATCAGATTTTTTTATCTGAAAATGTTCATTTTTTGGTGGTGAAATTTTTAAAATATTTGAATAGGCGTGTTTTCGTAATGATACAGCGACATGCAAGCAGCGTTGACCCAGGCTAGCTAGCTTGCACGTATGTGTAGTGTAGTCCAGTCTGAAACGCTATAACTGTTTTCCGAGCATAAATTTAATTATTTTTGGTTCTTTCCTATTATATGCTGCGGTCTATATGCATTTTATGTAGCATATGTAGTATAAACTTCCATCACGAAAACATGCCTATATAATTTTGACCCCTTTAAACCCCACTTTTATATAGTAAAACTGGGGTTTACAGGGGTATACATTATTTTTCTTATTTCTACTCAAAACACAGATTATGGGTACTTGTTAGAACCGCCTCAGCGAGGCGGTTCTAACGAGTACCCATAATCTATGTTTTGAGCAGAAATATGAAAATATCAAAACTTTTTATCTGAAAATTTTCATTTTTTGGTGGTAAAATTTTCAATATATTTGAATAGGCATGTTTTCGTAATGGTTATACGTATTCAATGGTAAAATGATTATAGTGAGTAGTATTTTTGTTATATGATGTGGTCTCAGTGTTATATGCTGTGCTTTTTTTTATTCTATGCTGTGGTCTAAGCATTATATGGAGTGGTTAATCCGATATGCAGTAGAAACTTGGTTATATTCTGTGGTGAAATGGTTATATGCTGACAGTCTGTAGTATTTTTATTATATGCAGTACCCAAAATAATTAACTTTATGCTCGTGTTATGGCGTTCCATAGACCAGACCTTTGTCAGAGCATGACTCATCTCCATCCATTTTTTAGCATCTCATTTCTATCAAGATTTAACCATTTATCCCTGTATGCGCATGACGTTGTCAGCTGGCTCAACGACGTTCCGCTATGGTCTGAAATGCAGTATAAATCCGATGGGCACACTCATTAAAAATACTGCGTGATGTTGACGTCTCCACAACGTCCTGAAGTTATGGCGACGTCAATACGATGTATATTTACGTTGTGTGTTTACTTTGCAGTTACGTCAAATGACTTTGACCAATTTTGGATCAACGTCGGCTCAATCAAACATTTATTTGTCGTCTTGTAAAAACTAGGATACAGAAAAAGAAGTTTTAAGTATACCCTCGTTAAACAGAGAGAGAGAGAGAGAGAGAGAGAGAAAGAGAGAGATGGAGGGAGGGAGATAGCAATCCATACTTCGCTTTAGTCAACTACCGGCATATGAGGGAGAGATAGACAGACAGACAGACAGCGAATTACAGAACAATCCACACTTCGCTGTAGTCAACTACCGGGGCATATATAGACCACAGTGTGACCTATATGTACTTATGGTACATGACACTCTGTCCTAATATCAAATGGTGTCCGGACAATATCTAGGACGGACGGATGTCGAAGTTTTGCAGACTCATTACGAAAACACACCTATTCAAACATATAGAAAATTTCACCTCCAAAAACTTATCATTTTTAGATAAAAATCTCTGATATTTTTCATATTTGTGCTCAAAACATAGATTGTGGGTACTCGTTAGAACCGCCTCGGCGAGACGGTTCTAACGTGTACCCACAATCTATGTTTTCGAGCAAAAATAAGAAAAATAATGTATACCCCTATAAACCCCAGTTTTATTATATAAAAGTGGGGTTTAAGGGGGTCAATATTATATAGGCATGTTTTCGTGATATCTTATCCAAAAAAAAAAAAAAAAAAAAAAAAAAAAAATGAAGGATACGCTATATACTTCGACGTGACAAAACACATTTGTTACCTTAAATAATATGTGACTAAAATCCAGTTTTCGTTTTGCCAATATAGAAAGTAACATCCATGGTTATTTTTCAGTCAAAATCACATGACACTCTGTCCTACAGCTGTTTATAGAACAGAACAGTTTTCCGACGTTAAAACTTTTTTTTTTTTCTTTTTTGAAAATAAGACGCTGGAAAATTCCTCCTTTTGGGAATGAATCCTTTTATTCTACTTCCTGTCATGCGTGGCTAAGCACCACGCGATTGATATATCAGTATATTACAAGCAAATATTATTTTCTCCATTTTGCTTTTTTGTACAAAATATCACTCAAGCAAACTAAATCATGAATATTTTACACCAACTTTAAAATATTTACTGTAGGATAGGCTTTATAAAATTTAATTTGATGTGTAACAGGGTAGTTTAAATTCAAAAATAGACGTCTGCAGGTTATGTTAAAACTTTCAACATAAGCTGTTTGGATTAAGTAAAAATTAATCTTAAACATGACACAGCTGCTAGGCAGTTCAGCTATTGCGACGTCACCAATTCAGCTGAAGAAGACGCACCGTTGACTAAAAATAAAACCTACTGCGCATGCGCAGACCTTGTAGGTCAAGATAGAGCTTAGCACGTGCACAATCCGATCAGGGTTCATATCGTTTCAGCTGTTGATTCTATAAGATCCACATACAAAGCTTGCGAAATATACATGACGTGATCAGTCTGCGGATCATGGGATGTACATTTCGCGTATGGTAAATTGTCAATCAGTTACAAAGGACAACGCAGTATGAATTTTTAGAACAGTCTTGGCGTGGCACTGATGTTCATTTATAGGCATATCGAAGGCTCCAGACTCATTTAAAATGCAAACGACGCAGGTCAGAAACTGAACAAACAAAGTAAAACACGGAGAAATTAAGGAGAGATTAAGGATGACAAGGAATACTTAACTCGCCTGTTTGTTTTTAAACCCGAGATATGAAATAAAAATATTCAGAACAAGATCTGTGTTGTTTTGGGTACATGCATGTCTGTGTTGAAATTTGAGCCGTGACGTCAGAAAACGTACCTTAAGACATATGCGCCCAGCGAAGATTCTGATAAGCATTACGAAAACATACCTATTCAAGTATACTGAAAATTTTACCACCAAAAAAATGAAACTATTTAGGTAAAAAATTCTGATATTTTCCATATTTCTGCTCAAAACATAGATTGTGAGGCGGTTCTAACGAGCACCCACAATCTATGTTTTTGAGCAGAAATAAGAAAAATAATATACACCCCTGTAAACCCCAGTTTTCCTATATAAAAGTGGGGTTTAAGGGGGTCAAAACTATATAGGCATGTTTTCGTGATGACTGCACATTCTGATCAGAATCTTCATTGAGCGCAGTTTGGAAAGCCAAAGATGCAAAATTTATTTTGAGGTGTACAATGGCTGTTCTGTTAAAACTAATTTACAGCACCACACCCCCCGCCCCCCACCCCCCCCCCCCCCCCCCCCCCCCCCCCCACCAAACAATACCGAGAGTTTTGATAGACCACAAAATAACTCAGTTTTGAAAGAGACCCAAAAATACCTGCCAATGGCCAATACCCCAAACAATATCCACTTTCCCAAAACCCCCTCCGCCCACTCCCCCCCCAACACCCCCCCCCCCCCCCCCAAAAAAATAGTATAATTCAAAATTCTATCTCCCCCCCTCCCCCCCCCCCCCCCCCCAACAAAAAACAAAAAAATAGTCCTAGCCTATGTAGCTATGCAGAATACCCATCCCCCCACCCCGCCCACCCCATCTGGGGCGCACATGTCAGAAGGTACTTTTTCTCACGTTGTGGCTTATTTCGTCTGCTGCATACTGCAACTATCCTTGTATCATAGTACCCGATAAGGTACCTACACATCGGAAAAGTACTGATGATTTTCTTATTACTCCATAAAACATATGTTGTAGGTGTTCATTAAATCACCGAGGCGCTTCTAATGAGTATCACACCATATGTTTTTTTGGAGAAGCAAAAAAAAATATCATGTGGACAACCTCTCTTATCTGGGGCTGATTATAGCCATCCTTAATGAGTTCTTTTGTCGTTTCGGCCCTAGGTCGGTTTGGCCCTGGCTAGTTTCGGCATGTTTTTGATGGTCGTTTCGGCCAACTATTATAAACAACTGTTGCATGTACCTTGCTGCAGAATATGATTAGCACACAGCAAAGTGACTTGCAGCAGGGAAATATTAGCGGACGATAAAAGATTACCTTGCTGCAGTTTATGATAAGCACACAACAATGTATGGCTTACAGCAGAGAATTTGTTAGCATACGATAGACGATAATCATGCTGCAGTCTATGATTAGCACACAACAATGTATGGCTTGCGACAGGGAAATATTAGCACATGATAAAAGAATACCTTCCTGCAGTTTATGGTAAGCACACAACAATGTATGGCTTGCGACAGGGAAATATTAGCACATGATAAAAGAATACCTTCCTGCAGTTTATGATTAGCACACAACTATGTATGACTTGCGACAGGGAAATATTAGCACATGATAAAAGAATACCTTCCTGCAGTTTATGGTAAGCACACAACAATGTATGGCTTGCAGCAGGGAAATATTAGCACATGATAAAAGAATACCTTCCTGCAGTTTATGATTAGCAACAACTATGTATGACTTGCGACAGGGAAATATTAGCACATGATAAAAGAATACCTTCCTGCAGTTTATTGTAAGCACACAACAATGTATGGCTTGCGACAGGGAAATATTAGCACATGATAAAATAATATCTTTCTGCAGTTTATGGTAAGCACACAACAATGTTTGGCTTACAGCAGGGAAATATTAGCACATGATAAAAGAATACCTTCCTACAGTTTATGATTAGCACACAACTATGTATGACTTACGACAGGGAAATATTAGCACATGATAAAAGAATACCTTCCTGCAGTTTATGGTAAGCACACAACAATGTATGGCTTGCGACAGGGAATTATTAGCACATGATAAAAGAATACCTTCCTGCAGTTTATGGTAAGCACACAACAATGTATGGCTTGCAGCAGGGAAATATTAGCACATGATAAAAGAATACCTTCCTGCAGTTTATGATTAGCACACAACTATGTATGACTTGCGACAGGGAAATATTAGCACGTGATAAAAGAATACCTTCCTGCAGTTTATGGTAAGCACACAACAATGTATGGCTTGCAGCAGGGAAATATTAGCACATGATAAAAGATTACCTTACTGCAGTATATGTCTAGCATACATCAACGTATGCGTTGCAGCAGAGAAATACAAACACATGATAAAAGATTACCTTGCTGCAGTTAATGATTAGCACACAACAATGTATGGCTTGTAGCAGGGAAATATTGGCACACGACAAAATATTACCTTGCTGCAGTTTATGATTAGCACACACCAATATATGGCTATCAGCAGAGAAATATCAGCACAGTATTAAAGATTACCTTCCTGCAGTATATGTCTAGCGCATACAACAATGTATGCCTTGCAGCAGAGAGATATACCCAGCAAACACACAACGTCCCAACAACGTCGCTGCAACGTCGTGACGTTGCAGCGACGTTGTAATGACGTTGTTGCAACGTTGTGTATTTGATGGGTAGGCACTCGATAAAAGATTTCCTTGCTGCAGTGTATGAGTAGCCTACAACAACGTATGGCTATTAGCACACGATAAAAGAGTACCCGAGAAAAAAAGGCCCGGGTGACACTTTGCGCATACACATGATGATGTGAACCGCACATTTTGTGCATGCTCGAAAACACATTTTCGCTTGACTAGTTCCATAAGTGCTAACACAGCCGTAAACAACCATATAGGGTTCCTTCACGGTTTAGCCAAGTACTAATAAAATGAAAGAGTCGAACTTCTCTTGTATTTGTTTTTCTTTTGGAGTTGAGTTCTCGGCGACTGTCAGCTAAAATATGCGATGACTTGCCACGTCAAGCGAAAATGTGCCTTCGTGCATGCAGAAATGTGCGGATTGATATTATTCTGCACTTGCGCAACGTCTCATCCGGGCATGTGCTCTCCAGTGATACATTCCATAGTGTCCAGTGATCTTGTTAGCGGACAGCAAATGCCCTGATCAGACTGTGCGGATGCGCAGGCTGATCTGGGCTTTCGTGTCCGCATATACTCGAAGATAGGTTTTCGAGTGACGCGGCCTAAATGAAATCGCCGAACTTCTCTGGTATATTTTTTTCTTCGGGTTTCTTAACCCTTGTCATGCTGAACCCGGATATACCCTGCCTTTGCAAACAGTGTTGATCGAGATCAGTTGGCTTCTGAAGAACCAACTGATCTGGATCTGCACTGTTTGCTATTCAGTATGTGAATTTATAGCAACAATCTGGATCAAGCAATCTGATTAAGGTCATGTCGAGCCGGTCAGTCAACCTGTCCACACTTTTCCTGGGCAGGCTTAGTCTTCTAAGCGGTTAACCAGTACTTGTGCACATACTTTTGCCAAAACTCTTACGATAGTAACTGACATTTGGTCTTGAATCAGCGGAAGAGAGAGAACTTGCGACACTGCCGTCAAACGCGCTACCGAGTGCGCTTAGATTTGAGTTTGCGTCTCATTCACCAGTCATTTATATCCACTACCCAACCCCGCCCCCTCCCCCCACTACCCCATTAATTTGTATCCACGCCCCCCCCCCCTACACACACTGCCCGTTTCCCTCCACCCACGGGAAACGGTGGAGGATGGCCGGGCTAATGTGCGGGGCTTTGACCTGTTGAATGCCCTGCAGTGTCGAGAAAGTACCGGGGTTGTGAATCGCGCTATAATAGTTAGGACTAGTAAGATTTTATATTTATTCAATTCATATTTTTCATTGTCCTTGCGGGGTGGGGAATGGGGGGGGGGGAGAGAGAGAGAGAGAGAGAGCTGGGCTTTTATTATCCAGGCATCCCCGCTGTGCGGTGTATTTAGCAGGACTGATGGAATGAAAGTCGTCCCTTAATTCCCCGATGATGGAGGAAGGGAAGTGGATACAAATGACAAGTGCATTAATTTCGGAGTACGAGAAAGTGGTTGACTGGAGTTACACATTGGTGATAGTATGCATATGATTCCTGTGTTGATGGGGTGATGTGGTGACATTAAAGATAAACAGCAATTTAAATCCGTCATCTAGAGAACGGTAGGCTATTGGTGAGGATGTACAACACGGTGGGTTTTAGCCTTTAACGTGACACAGGAAAATAACCATACCCAGTGGGCACACAACGTTTAAAAGACGTCGTATCAACGTCGATGCGACCACGTCGCATCGACGTTGATACGACGTCATTTTGATGGTATGTGCCTGCTGGGTAAGAGATCAAATCTCAGCAGGTATATGACGCTTATACAACATCGCATTAATGTCGATGCAACGTCATGACGTTGCATCGACGTCAAGACGACGTTGTATTAGCGTAATGTGCCCGCTGGGATAACATTTCATCTAATCCTAGTAGTGACTGTTACGGCGTCAAACAAGGTGCAGTTTTATATGGGCCACACGTCAAGAGAAAAGGTGTCTTCGAACATGCGCACACAGATTCAGATTCAAACCGCGCATGCGCAATCTTAAGCGAGTATTTGCTCTTCATTGTTACATTTTGTAGTGCCAAATGATTCCGTTAGCGGACACTATGCGGCATCCCAGCTAGCATTCTTTATAAATCTACAGTGACCCACTGTAGATTTATAAAGAATGCTTAGTTGGATAGGTCCTGACCAGACTTCGTGGATGCGCAGGCTGATCTTGGCCTTCGCAGTCCGCATATGCCCGGTTAGGCGGCCAATATGTCCCAGTAAGCTTGGAAAATAATTAAGTGAACGCGGGCACTGATACAATCAGATCTACATCGAATTCTCAACATCAAAGATAAAGACAGACAAATACAATTAAACAGACATAAAAAGAATAGATGGCAAACATTGGCAGTCCTTTCCCTAGACTGGTTCCTGTCTCCAGTGACTAATATTTTTATCATAATTCTGTTTAATAATCCACTAAAATAAAACTAAAATAATATCATGACTATACAGGTTGGTCACTAGAGACCAGCCTATACGATAATCATGATATTATTTTGGTTTCATTTTAGTGGATTATTAAACAGGATTATAAGAAATGTTATTTAGTCGCCGGAGACTGGAGCCAGTCTACCATTTCCCAAAAAGATGACAACTGTTACCCAAACCTATAAAATGATGTGTCGAGAGTTTTAGATAGTGTAGAGCCCTTCTGTGTTCATTATTACTCTTATTCTGTGAAGAAGACCTTGACCAGACAGCGTGACTGCGCAGACTAATTTAGGTGTTTGCAGTTCAGAAGACAAATATAATAAGAGTTCTTTCTTCTGATCTGGGTTGACGTGTCGTTAAACCCAAACACAATCAAAAGCCTGCCCAGGAAAAGTGCGGTTAGGGAAACTGACCAGCTCGACATGGCCTTTATATTGTTGACTGCGCTGTTAAACTCCAAACAAACCAACCATTATGTAAATGTTCCTTTGTGACGTCACTCCATATATTTTTCTAAACCTGTCATAAAACAGTTCCTGTGATCATCCTGTAAGAACATTTATGCCAAAATTAACCCTTTCACCCTGAGTTTCTAAAGTGGACTCGTCCATCCTTGAATTTAGACAGGTTCAGTAATGCATATATGGCTTTTAGTCTGAAATCAAAAACAGAATGGCAAACAGTGTAGATCCTGACGAGCCGTCTCATCTGAATCTGCACTGTTTGCAAAGGTATCTGTACTGGTCTCAGGGCTGACTATGGTAATGATCCAAAGTCACCTTCAATTGCAGAGGAACTGTTGCGCATGCGCGTGTAAATAAATGAGCCACAACGTCAGAAAAATCGTATCTTCGGACAGGTGCACCCAGCAAAGATTTAGATCAGCCTGCACATTCGCAAAATCTTCACTGGGCGCATTTTGAATTAACTAAGGATGAAAATTTTTCTTCATGCGAACTACGAAGACTCTGATCAGACTGTGTGGCGGCACAGGCTAACTTGTGTCGTCATTCGGCGCACATGTCAGAAGGTACCTTTTGTGACGTTGCGACTCAAATAGTGAGAAAAGGAGATTGGATTTTGTTGTTGTTGTTTACGAGTGAGACCACTTTTGTAACTTCATATTTGCTGTCCTGCACCTCACAACTCTTCTGTGGGGTAGCGGGGTAAGCGTTGCTCAGGGAAACGTCGAAGATTTGTCTATAAAGGGACCTGATCTATTCTATAAGGAAATAATTCGCCGCCAAGGATTGCTCGTTTTTCAGAACGGAGATAAAAACAGAAAGACTATCAATCCCCTAAACTCTACCGTCTAAAGTACACCTGTGTGTGTGTGTGTGTGTGTGTGTGTGTGTGTGTGTGTGTGTGTGTGTGTGTGTGTGTGTGTGTGTGTGTTTTGTGTGTGTGTGTGTGTGTGTGTGTGTGTGTGTGTGTGTGTGTGCGTTTGTAAAAGGTCCATATCGCGGAGTTTTGTGTGAATACATACTCACAAACCGCGGAGACACCTCCAAACGGGGAGCTCCCCGGTTTGAAATATAGATAAATATAGTCTTTCCCGCGTTGTACGGCCTCAGTTATGCGGGAAAAAACTTTTCCCACTTCTTTTTTCATCCTCCCCGTATTGTATGATGTAGACACTCTGCAAGATACACGCAGCGCCGCGTAAGTGATAAAACGAATCCAGCAGTGTGTGTTCTGCATTTTTGGCTCCCCGTTTGTACTGAATAATTCTCACGCTGTGTGTTTTAGTCGGCATTTCATCCGCTGGATTCGTGATGGCAGCACGCATTTCACAAAGGATAAAAAATAAAAGGTAGGTATAATTTTTATCAGTAAAACGAAGAATTTAAAGTAAAACTAAAAAAAAAAAAAAAAATATTATCAAAAAGTTCAAATTGCAAAAGTAAATCTATCAGCTTCTATATACCATGGTTTCAATTTATTTTTCGGGAGTCTAAATTGAATTAATCGTTTCTTTGTTTCTTTCTTTTCGTTGTTTCCAATGAATTTTTAAAGTACAGAAAAAAACAGGAATGACAATTAAAGCAATAATTAGAACGTATTTTTACATGTCGCTTTCAATTAGCACGTTTTAAGTACACACATATACATGTATGTCAAAGTATGGACCATATGAAAACGGAGTTATTATGCCTTTCTTGCATGTAGAAAATATTTTCATAAAGTTTGTCCGACGTCTTATACTAACAAAGCATCTGCGATCAAAGTTATTTCTGTCTGTTTAAGGTTCGTTACGGAGAGTTTTGCATGAATACACACCAACAAATCGCGGAGGCGCCTACAAACGAGGAGGTCCTGATTTGATAGTGATATTTAACCATTATCATGTTGAATGGCATGGGCTTATTTGCTATTTGAAATGAACTCTTTCTAAAATACATTGAATTTATATAAAACTGCCTTATTTTTAGGAGAGAGAGAGAGAGAGAGAAAGAGAGAGAGAGAGTAGTAAAGTTATAAAGTTTAGTATACATGTATTTTTAGAGAAAAACAAGCATTAAAAAAAGAGCAGCTGGATTTGGCCACTTCGTATTGTGAAGACAGAAGAGACCCGAACGGATTCTTGGAGAGGACTGTCAGTGATTACATAGGTACACACACAAACACACACACACACACACATATATATATATATATATATATATAATATATATATATATATATACTTTGACATTTTTTTAACCTTTTCTCAGTTCCTTAGTTTGTCTCCAGACTCTATCATTTTCCCTTTTATTTTCAAAGGTCTACAATCTTATGCAACTTATAATGATTTTGATAGCGGTATATGACACTTAGTAGCATGCCTGTGTGTAATCAGAAGTTAGCAGAAGTAAACAGAGATTGTGATACTGATAAGCTAATGATCTGTATCAAATTGCTCTTTCAGTCTGCGATTTGATTTAAGGCCAGATCAGATTGTAATTTACTGTAAGAATGGATGTCTTCATAAAAAAAGCTCTTAGGAAGCTGAACTATGAATCAGTTCGGCCAAACCGGGAATATGTTGTAAAGTAATATCTTGAAGGGCATTATGATTTATTTTGCTCACCCAGGGGAAGATGACTTTGGAGGCTTGGAAAATGGCAAGTGTGATTTATTTTTGCCAGTCCAAAATCTCTTTTTGCTGATCATTTCTATTGATAAAGCTTCCCTTCCCCCACCCCTTTCCTACAAAGAAAAAAAGGCACTGAAGGTCATTTAATTTGTAGAACATTACATAAAAGCTTGTGAGAAAAAATGGTTCTTACGTATATCAGTCTCCTGTCTTTATTATAGCAGGTTAAATATGGTTCTGATCAGGGTCTTTGCTGTATGTTTATATATTCTACAGTATCCAGTGTACAGGAAAGGTACTGATAAGACAATCAGACGGCAGTTATGCCCACAAGAAAGGTTTTGATCAAACATGTATGCACAGCCTAATCTAGGCCTTCATGGTCTGTACTGTCTACACAGTGTGAAAACTTGGAAAAAGAGCGTTATCTTCTTCTTACATGGAATATTCTTCATATCAAATGTAATATTTTATAACAACTTTGTGTCAAGAGATAAATTAAAATCCATTTCATGGAAATCACTACTACTACATAATTCTGTAGAAAATGTTCAAGATAACATATTGCAGACTCCTTACACCACATATAGGTAACCAGGACCCAAAAACAGCATTCACATTGGTGCAGTCTAATAAAAGCTAGATGTTGTCAGCACATAGAATATATATTATTGCAAAATGTATCACAGAGAAGGTCCGGCCTTATAAGGCTGCGCGGATGCACATGATGATATTGACCTTCGCTGTCTGCAGTGCCGCTGAAAGTGTCGTCTGATCAGGGTCTACATTGTCGCCATTTGGGTACTACTGATAAGTATTTAAATTAGATCATTTAAAACTTACAAAAACTACCATATTTACCTTAAAATTATGGATAGCTTTATTCCTTACCATACTTATTCTAAAATATGGATAAGTCCATTTTGATAGCTGTGTCTAAAATTGTAAGATGTAAGATGAATGAACCAGTGTTGACCCCATTCAGACCAAGATTCTGTGGTGGCTGATCTGGGTCTGTATTTTGTTTGTTTGAGTTGGAGTTTTACGGCCTAGTCAACACTATTGTCAGTTGACTTGACCAGTTTTGCTAGGCAGGCTCAGCTCTCTAAGCAGTTAACCAGTGAACATGGAAAGATTTCTGCATTGGGGAACAGCGAACACAAAAGAACTGCTTGACTATGCAACGTGGTCAGGGCTTTTCCTGATCAATATTCAGAGGACAGAAAGAGAGTGTATGCTAAATAACACGCAGAAATTAGCCCCGCCAGCCGTGCATGGAATTCAGGCTGTTCTGCGTGTATCACAGCGCTAGAGTTAAAACAATAACTCTGTATCGGAATTCTGCCTTAAAATGGACACAATGATCTCGGATATGATGTCGGGTTTAAATCTGGTTTTGTAGGCACCCAAGTTTATTTTATTACCCGAGCCAATAAAGTTAAAAGAGCGTTAGGGAACCAATATATCTCTACATAGACCTGTGCAGTCTGATCAGCGATTACAATTTTTTTAATCATTTAAATTTAAAATTTGATATCATGTTAGTGACTTGTGTAGAATCTGATCAGACTATGCTAATGTGCAGGCTGATTTGAATCCATGCTTGCTGCAAATGGCATAAGGTCAGTTTCTGTTTGGAAAGGTTACCATACTGACTGTTCCTATACAGTAGACTGTGAATTCTTCAGACTGACGTTCTGTACAGTTTGATCAGTATGGTATGCTGAATGCAACCTGGTCTCAGTGGTGTTCTGCATGATGTCTGATCTGTGTAGTACACTCTGTACAGTCTGGTCTGTGTGGGCCACCATGCATTGTGCATTATCATGCTGGTTCCCTTTTACGAGCAGTCCGGATTGCCTTATTGTTAACCACGGTCAGTATTTTCACTGCTGAAGTACCGAATATGCTACTCGTATATAATTTGTGCAGAGTTCACATAAAGGTCCTGACCAGAATATGCATATGTATGGCATGGCACCATTTCTAGAAGAAAAAAAAGAACATAGCCTCATCTGCATTCTTGCTGAAATTCCCCATCATCTTCATCATGGCAAAAGGCTAACAAATGAATATCCTGGATTTATGAAAGAACCTGTGATAAAAATCAGCGTTTATCTAACTGTTATTTTATGACCTTGTAATTACTTCCACCTCATTAAAAATCTAGAGCTTTGCATCATATTACTTAGGCTTAGCCAGAGTTTACCAGTCGTTTCTGTAGTAAAACAGGGAAATGAGATTTAAGAGACAAATACAGCTACAGGAAGTGATAAAAAATGGCCGAAGCGACTGGAGCCAGTCTATCAGTTCCTGTTCATGGAATCGTTCTGGTCATTGTCATCCATTTCTATGAAATATTTGATAGCGTTAAATCTTTATAGTACTAGAATACACATGAAACAATTTAGTTTTCAGACAGCTTTTAAGCAAATGAAAAATACGTATAATTAAATTCAGTTAATAAAGTCTTTCCTGACTAGTATGCATTATGCGTTGTAAGACGGGGATTTCAGTATATTATAACATCTTTTTTTCAGGAAAAGGAATTTTTGCAGCAACAGATTTTAAAAAAGGAGAGTTTTTACTTGAATATAGACGAGACCTTCTCAGCTATTCGGTAGCAAAGAAGAAAGAATCAGAATATGGCGACAAATACGGAAGTTTTATGTTCTACTTCAAATACAAAGAAATGTCTTTATGGTAAGAAATAAATTTATCCATATATACATGTGTATGACTGACTCGCGAATAAAAGCGATAATTTTCTAACCTGCTTATACATGTAATAATCTTGTGCATAATGACAAAATCTCTGAGAGTTTGAAAAAACCTGTAACGGTATAATGTTGTTGCTTGACATTATCTACTTGATATCTAAACACTCCATTTTCGAAATCACAAAGATTTAATTTAATACATCCTAACTTATTGATAATAAATACTTAAAAGATTAACAGGTAAACAGCAATGTGTGAAACAATATACTATAAATGCTGTATATATATTTTAAAAAGGAAAGTGTATTTATAGACATTATTTACTTAGATGGATAACTTTGATAAGAATTTAATGCCTTCACAATTATCAAATAATTTGGTTTTAAACTGATGATAAAACCACAAACTACATGCAACGAATTCCGAATAGAATCGTAGCTTTTCCTTTTCTTTTCTTTTTATTTTGTTTTTCTTACAATAATCCCTACCGTAGATTAGACACTGGTCTGATAAGAAAAAGTGTGGGTTCCTATCTGGTAAAAAAGGTGGTTAAAATGTCTTGCACCTATACTCCGGTTAGCCTATAAATATGAAATCTGTTTAAAAGGGTGACTATTTACCAGTGATTGTAAAAGTGGTATGTAAAATGATCAACACTCCTCTGGGTATTAGTTGTTAAATTTTGCACTATGGTAAAAAGTAACATTTTTCTAATGAAACTGTCGAAGCTCATTACTGACGAGAGAAGACAGGTGCGGCTAGAAAGTGGCAGGATATTTGTTTATTCTTACATCATAGTTCAGCTGAGCTTAACTAAGTTCGACAATAAACCTTCTGATACATTAATTAAGTTCCCGATGTTGAAAACTCATGAATTTCCGCACTGAAATCACTTGTTTTGATTGATGTTTATTGTTTTTCCAAGAAGTTGGGTTCCATACTGTCAGTTTATTTCTGTCCATTTTGTGTTTTGACACTTGTCGAATTTTCAGTATTGACGCCACTCTCGAAGTGTTTTCCATGGGGAGAATGGTCAACGATGCCGCTGAGAAAGACCCTGAAAATAACTGCAAAATGAGCGTGGTCGTAGTAGACCGTCAGCCACACCTCTGTTTATTTGCCACAAGAGACATCACTACAGGAGAAGAGTTGCGATACGACTATAACGACGTAAACCTTCCATGGCGAAAGGTGAGAGTGTTAAACGTTGCTTTTCGTTCCCGTTCTATGACTCCCTTTTTGATCATCTTCGGTAATTGATAGAACGTAAACCTGAAGCAAGTTCTTTTTAGAGCAATGACCACGGGCAAGAAATAAAACATAATTTGCGCAATGATGCAGTACGGGGCTATAACGCTGCACTTGACACCACACATGCAAGGGTCATGCAGTACGGGCTATAAAGCTGCACTTGACACCACATGCAAGCGTAATTTAGATAAACTTCAGACAAAAAAAAATACTAATTTAAAGGCCATCCCATATATCTGTTCCTTACATATATATTATTAAATTAAAATCGCGTGTGGCCTAGGTATTTATTGCCCTGCATGCTTTATATTAATGTACAATTGTGCAGCTAGATTATAGTTTTAGCGAAAAGCCGCTAGGAGTGAGGAAACAAGTGGTCTAAACCAGTTGCATGAATCAATATCCGAAAGTCTTTGTAGTAAATTGTTGAATTCATTATCCACTAAACATCGTTTGCCAGATGCCCGGAGCAATGGCAACAGAATGGGCAATAGCTACACTGCAATAGAGAAAATTAGTATATATAATTACAAATATAAATTTAGACCTGAGTAGTTAAAAAAATGTCGGATTTTTTATAAGGGATCATCTATGATTTGGCAATATTCAGAAAAACAGACCCTTTAATGTCACAAAAACAACAGATCTTTTACGACTAATACATGCATTCACACAGTGACGGGGACAACTATTTTATAATTTTAAACTTTCTAAGCATGACAATCAATCATCATTGTAATGTAACAAGAAGCTGTTTGATAAATAACCTTTAAGGGATAAGACAAACAGTGTATATATGTGTTGGGTATACAATGTTATAAAAACTACAAGCTATTTTCAGTATTCCTGCTGATTGTTCTTTCACGCATTATCTAACCAAAACAATAATTCACCATCGCGGTTTATTGTTTTTTAGTAAAACAGTCAAAACAATTACTTTTAGCGTTCCCTTTTTGAGCAGCCATTTGAACGTAACAACAAAGCTTGTAGACAAAAAGATCTGCACGAATCGGCTGAGCACTTTGTTTCTGTACCGTCAGCTATGGTGTTACTGCCAGGTGCCCAGAGAACTCACATGAGTAGTGACAAAGCTGCCGTTGAAGTAATTTACAAAATTAATCAAGTTTACTTCAAGATAATCAAACTTGCGTTATAAGAATATGTTACTTCAAGATTTATTTTTCATTCTGTTGTCTGGGGATACCCTTCATCAGAACAGTAATGAGAAACAATTCAGTAAAACGATAAGAAAACATTCTGCTCTAACATATATAGGAAACCTAAAATTTAGCCTCCTCCTTTATTCCTGTTGATTGCATCTGAATCTGTTTTTACTGAAAAGTTCGCATAAGATTTTTATGCACACCAGTTTTTGCAACTAATCACTGCAGCGTTTCGATAATCTGGTAAAAGTTTTAAATCCTGATATATACCGCCACTTTCGGCAGCCAGACGAAAATTACCAGAAAACCAGTCAACCAAATCGCCTCTTTGGATCAGCTGTAGAACTAGTATTGCATGATACAAACTCAATAGCCCACAAGCGTTTCTTTGCTAAATGCTCAGGACACTGACAATAAACTAATCAAAATAATAAAAGTGATTTTGGGTATTGGTAACAATAAAACATTAATTTAAAACTTGATATTCACAATCTGGAATACTTAAAAGGTAAGAGAAAAGTCCAGGGAGTGCCACAATCACAAGCCGCAGCTATTCTCAGACACCAAGAGGAATAAGACAAAACCAAGCAAACTCAAATCAAACAAACGTACGAAAACCATTAAGATTAACTTTCTCTTCCCTAAGCGAGGTAAATTTGAAAGGAAAAAGATTAAAAATCGTGCTGGACATCAGTAGGCTATTTCATTGCCAATATGAAAATAAGGGAAATTTATGACAGTAGTAGTAATGATGTAATACCATTGGTTGTTATCATACATGTAGTTTCTGTTGTAGGCAAAAAGGGGAAATTTTATGTTTTCAGGTGACACACACCAACAGAGATGCTCAGAATAAAGGAGCTGTCATAGCTGCACAGAACACTGATAACAACATAACTAGAAGCACTACAAAGGTAATGTTCAAACTAGTTTAGATACAAACGAGGAAAATTTGAACTTTTATCAGAATTTTAACCACGACTTCATTCACAGAATATTCAGAAAATAAATATCCAAACCCAAATCATCAATAGTTCAAAATTAATTGTAAAAAAAAAAAAAAATCTCGAAGTGCATTTGTGACAACAGAAGAATATATTGTATGTGAAAACAATAATTGGTCGTAATAATACGTTATTGATGAATCACAGAGTGTTGGAGTAAGAATATCGGTTATGTTTAGACTATAAACAGCACGATTCGTCATTACATTCAAATACATAATTCAAGTTTGTTCATGGAAAACAAATTTACAGTTGTATATTATAATTACGTACATCAGGAAAACAGCAAAACGAAGAAATTCCAGAACAACTAAAATATCTTTTAAAAGCAGTTATCGTATTCAGTGTGATCACTTGCTTCATTTTAGCAGCACGAGAGCTGTGGTAAAGAGGCTTGTGGACAAGCAGAGCCAGCCGAATCAACTGTTCACAGTCAAGCAATAAACGATGTTACAGCAGCGTCCGCTAAGACTCAGGTAATTAAAATATATTTTGCAAGTTTATCTTAAATATTTATTTTACTGTTCACTCTAAACTGGTAAAACTAAGTTAAGCCCGATGATTCTTTTTCCCATAGGCGAAACGGTAAAATGCCCATTAGTAACATGTAACCAAATGAATTGTGACAGAAGAAACTTGAAACATGACTTAACTTTCAAATGTACATCTTTGGTGTGCTATCACTTTTATTTAATTAAAGGTACGCAGTGTCTTTGGACGTTTTCCAGATTTTCCAGACTACCAATACTTTTATCATATTTACAATAGAAATGATGGGGAAACCAAACATTACCTTTACGAATATAGATCTTAACAGAAACAAAAAAAAAGAAAGGCGGAAATGAAATTTAGTAGACATCGACAAAACATATAGAAGCTGTTTCACTGAAAATTTAAAATGAAAATCTTAATCCAGTGAAAAGTAAGGATAATTCAAACATGAGTGATTTTGCATTATCTCAGTGGGTAAACTTCTGGTGACGTTTAACGTCTTGACGAATTTTTTTTGAAGAAACAATATGAAACATAATTTAGTATTTACATTTTAATTTTTATTGTATCAGTTTAAACCTTGTTATACTAATTTATACAAAAACGGGGAGTATACACACATGCGTTAGAAATGAAGCTTCAAAACGGGGAGTTACCGAATCGACTTTGTACAAGTCAACTCTATTATTTGTTTTGATATAATATACATTTTGCTGAATCGAGGCTAGCTTATACACACAAATTAAAAATAAAACTTCAAAACGGGGAGTATACACACATGCGTTGGAAATTAAGCTTAAAAACGGGGAGTTACCGAATCGACTTTGTACAAGTCAACTCTATTATTTGTTTTGATATAATATACATTTTGCTGAATCGATATTTATATTAAACAGAACTGATTATTCCGGTATATTCTATTTTTATCCTGCTATTCTGCTACTTATAAGAAACTTGAAACATGACAAGTTTCACATCGTCATCAGATTTTCTAGACTACCCATTCTTTCATAATATTTACTGCAAAGAAGGGGATCCGAACACCACTTTTACCAAAATTTGTGGTTCTCAACAGAACGAATTCGAAGAAAATTAAGACATAGAGAATACAAGTAGCAGCTGTTTCCCTACAAATTTCAAACGAAGGTCTTAATCCAAACTTACGATATAAAAATTAAACATGCGTGTCTTTGCATTATGTCAATGGCAAAAAAAAAAAAAAAAATCAGATGTCGCTCAACTTATTTGATTACATTATTTTAGAAACAATGTGAAACACGCTTAAGCATTTACATAAAAATTTTATTGTTTCAGTATATTTACAATTGTATACACACAAGAGTTAAGAATAAAGCTTCGGAACGGGGATACCAAACTGACTTTACACAAGTCAACTGTATTATTCGTTTGACTGAAAATCAGATACTTCTAATATTTAACAGAGTTAGATTATTTCCAGTATTTTTCATTTTTGTCCTACTATTCCGCTACTTATGACTATCAGCTGTGTATGTTCAATGTCAGAGAACCAACCGTTAAAACGGGGAGTTTGGGTTATTTTCAGCAGCCAAACAGCTGTGGACAAGAGGCATCTGGACCAAATAAACTTTCTGAAACAACCGAATATTTGGCAAATCATGCTACGGTGTCTCATGATATTGATTTATTGCACGATATGATTCCTTCACCAAATGATGAGGACAATGACGAAAACATTGATGAGCATGCAAGCAAGGTAAAGAGCTACTTGTGATCAATGTTTGCTGAGAGAAAAAAAAATCACTTAATGAAAACAAACGGTTCGATTGAGCATTGCAAATATTTGTAAGGCGAATAAACGCACGTACTGGATTTAGTACGTAAATATAGGACAATTAGTTAACATTGATGATTTGCGACAGAAGAAACTTGAAACATGAAGAAACCATAGTTACAAATTTATACACACATGAGTTAAGAATAAAGCTTCAAAACAGATGAGTTCAGAAATTATTACACAGAAATGTTCATTGGGGTTGCCTCTAAATTATTGAAACAGTTTCGCTCTGCTGAAAAAGATGGCCGCCAGAGCTAAAAATAGAAAGAAAACTTTAAACAACTTTGTCTGCTAAAACAGTGAACGAATTTTGAAATAATTTCACATAAATATTTGATGGATGACCCTCTACCAAAATTGCTTAAAACGTTTTGCTTTGCTGACCAAGATGGCCGCCAGAGCTAAAAATATATAACCTTTAAACGACTTCTCCTAAACAAGATGGTCGCATAGAATTTAAAAATAGAAAAAAAAAAGAAAAGAAAAAAAACTTTAAGCAACGTAAGTTTTACAGCAACATCTCGGGTGTGCTTTCCCTGTATTGTATTTAACAGTACCCATTATCTTTCGGGTTTTGTCAGATTTTCCAAACAACCCATACTTTTATCATTTTTACATTAGAAACGATAGGTAACCAAACACCACATTACCAATATTTGTGGTTCTCAACTTAAATGAATTTGACGGAAAAGAATTGAAAACAAAAACATAGAATAGATAGATAGCAACTGTTTCACTGAAAATTTCAAATGAAAGTCTTAATCCAGTAAAAAGTTACGATACATTAGATATTAGTGTTTTTACATATTGTGAATGAGAGAATTTCAGATGACGCTTAACTTCTTTTGACCAGTTTATATAAGAAACCATTATCAACATGATTTTGCATCTATATTATTTATTTTTTTTTTTTATTTTCTACTGTGTCAGTCTAAAGCGAATTTACGAATGTATACACACATGAGTTCAGAATAAAGCTTCAAAACGGGGAGTTACCAAATCGACTTTGTACATTGTCGACTATATCATTCGTTTTGATATAACATATATTTTGAAGAATCGCTGTTAGTATTGTTAGATTATTTCCAGTATATTTTTATTTTAACTGACAATTCTGCTACTTATGACTATTTAGCTGTACAGTCTCGAAGAAACAACCGAAGAGTTTGGGCTATTTCAGTAGCCAAACACCTATAAACAAGAAGCTTCTGACCAGACACGCTGTCCGAATCACTCTAATACTTGGTTTATCTCGTAATATTGATTAAGTGCATCAAAAATTCCTTTACCGGATGCTGAGGACACAGACGAACTTATTGATGAAACTGTAACCAAGGTAAAAGAATACAAGTAATCAACGTTTCCTGAAAGAAAAATCAAAATCTATTAAACCAAAACGGTTCTCTTAAGCAAGTGGTATTGCAGTGATATATTCAGAGAATAAACGTACATACTGGATTTAATACAGTCGCATTCAATACATGTGTATAGTATTTTTAACTAAATTTGTTATTTATTTTGTAGACCGACAATACATCTGCGGAACAAAAAGGGCTAAACAATAATTTCAGTAGGATCGACGAACTGATTGAAAGCAGACCTACAGAGGTTAACAGACATGTTTCAAAGTCTGCTTCTACTGACAAGAAAGTGATTATTCCTGGCGACAAAAGAAGCCTCCTGCACAAAGAATGGCAGAATCAGACCCAACCAGAAAACGAAGGAGAGGTACATTTTGTACATGCACAATTCAGCTTTGTAGATATAGATAATAAAAATCATAAAGCTTTCCTCATATATTTCAGTCTTTGTTTGTGTTGAGGTTTTACGGCCCAGTCAACCCAATGGGGTCATGTCGAGCGCGGTCAGTTTACCTAACCACACGTTTACTGGGCAGGCTCAGTCTTCTAAGCGGTTAACCAGTATTGTGTGTATTCTTTCGTTAGAAACTGACAACTGCCCATCTTGAATCAGCGCAAGGGAGAGAATGACAGTAGAAAAAATTTCATGATCAATCTCTATGAAAGAATGTTGCCGACCTCAGCGGGGGTTGAACCCGCGACCTCCTGGTCTCCAGTCGGACGGCGCATCCAACTGAGCCACCGAGGCCATATTCAGTCAATCAATCTATTAATTGAGAAGATAGAACTCGCATAAGTTAGACAGAGAGAGCAAAAAGAAAAAAAAAAACGATGGAATTAACAGACACTTTCATGTGCAAGCAAGGCAGTACAACTTAAAGGTCACATAATCACAATCTTTTACTGCATAATCAATGCATACGAATATTATACTTATAAGAAGTACACATTATTACTTGGTTAGATCATTGATTTTGGCGTATTGTGTACTCTAGTATTTAATGGCTTCTAACTTTTCATTAAATTGCAGATGCAGAGTCCTTCCGTGGAACAGCAAGGAATGTATAGCAGCTTCCGTATAAAAGGTACATCAATTAAAAGAACACCAGAGAAACAGAAGAGACATAAGTCTGCTGGTATCGGAGGGAAACACGTAATCCTGGAAGATAATAATGAAGAACCGATCAGCGCACTATTTAATGTTGTTGCAAAAGATCTCACTGAACCAGAAATCGAGCTCGAGGTATGTATTTAAACATATTTGTCCCAATGTGAAAACTTCAGGTGACATTTAACTTCTTGACGAATTTTTTGAAGAAACAATATGAACTAGACCATGAAGAGAGCATATGCTCCCTAATACCCACGGCCATTTCCATCAGTATAGCCAGAACAACAAAGGGAAATAACATGAAGGGACCCCCATGGCCCTTATTTTCTTTCCCACAGTACAACTAGTCATACTTGTCATGTGTACAAAATTTCAGGTTTCTAGGTAAAGTAGTTCCTGAGATATCTTTGACACAAAATAAATGTTAACAGACAGACTGACACACAGACACACAGAAAAGACCGGGGGTATAAACATAATCTAGCATTTACATTTAATTTTTGATTTTATCAGTTTAAAGCTTATTATACTAATTTATACACACGAATTAAAAATAAAACTTCAAAACGGGGAGTATACGCACATGCGTTAGAAATAAAGCTTCAAAACGGGGAGTTACCAAATCGACTTTGTACAAGTCAACTCTATTATTTGTTTTGATATAATATACATTTTGCTGAATCGATATTCATATTAAACAGAACTGCCTTTTCCAGTATATTCTATTTTTATCCTGCTATTCTGCTACTTATAAGAAACTTGAAACATGACAAGTTTCACATCGTCATCTTGGTTGTGCTTTCAATATATTTAATTGAAAGGTACTCAGTACCTTTCGACATATGTCAGATTTTTCTAGAGTACCCTTTCTTTCATCATATTAACTGCAAAAGGAGAGAACCAAACACCACTTTTACCAAAATTTGTCGTTCTCAACAGAACGAAATCGAAGAAAATTAAGACATAGAGAAGACATATAGCAGCTGTTTCCCTGAAAATTTCAAATGAAGGTCTTATTCCAACTAAAGATACAAAAAGTTAAACATGCATGTCTTTGCATTATGTCAATGGAAAAAAATCAGATGACGTTCAACTTTATTTGATCAGTTTATTTAAGAAACAATGTGAAACACGTTTTAGCTTTTACATAATTTTTTATTGTCCCCCGCCTTTTCGAAGAAAGTGGAAGTACACTGTTTTTGGTTTTCCGTGGGGCGTGGTGGTGGCGCGTGGTGCATGGCGCGTGGTGCGTGGTTCCGAATTTTTAGTAGGTACTTTGTCCCCTTAACTCCTCCCACAGGTTTTGTCCGATCTTTTTGAAACTTTACAGGTGTTTTAAGGATGGTCTGAAGATGTGCATGTGGTTTTTTCAGAATCCTGAAATAATTTTTTATTACTTTTTGTGCATTTTTAACTTAGACATTTTTTGAGTTCTAATATTACAGAAGTCTATAGGGAGTAGGTACCTTGTCCCCTTAACTCCTCCCACAGTTTTTGGCCGATCCTTTGAAACTTTACGTGGGCTTTTAGGATGACCTGAAGATATGCATGTGTTTTTTTCAGAATCCTGAAATAATTTTTATCACTTTTTCCGCATTTTTAACAGACATTTTTTTGAGTTCTAATACTACAGAAGTGTATAGGGAGCAGGTACCTTGTCCCCTTAACTCCTACCACAGTTTTTGGCCGATTCTTTTGAAACTTTACAGGTGTTTTAAGAATGGTCTGAAGATGTGCATGTGTTTTTTTCAGAATCCTGAAATTAATTTTTATTACTTTTTACACATTTTGAACATAGACATGTTTTGAGTTCTAATATTACAGAAGCGTATAGGGAGTAGGTACCTTGTCCCCTTTACTCCTCCCACAGTTTTTGGCCGATCCTTTTGAAACTTTACATGGGCTTTTAGGATTGCCTGAAGATATGCATGTGTTTTTTTCAGAATCCTGAAATAATTTTTTATCACTTTTTCCGCATTTTTAACTTAGACATTTTTTTCAGTTCTAACACCACAGAAGTTTTTAGAGTTCTAATACTACAGAAATATATAGGGAGCAGGTACCTTGTCCCCTTAACTCCTCCCACAGTTTTTGGCTGATCCTTTTGAAACTTTACAGGTGCTTTAAGGATGGTCTGAAGAAATGCGTGTGGTTTTTTCAGAATCCTGAAATTATTTTTTATTACTTTTCACACGTTTTGAACTTAGACATTTTTTTAGTTCTAACATTACAGAAGTCTACAGGGAGTAGGTAGCTTGTCCCCTTAACTCCTCCCACAGTTTTTGACCGATCCTTTTGAAACTTTACGTGGGCTTTTAAGATGGCCTGAAAATATGCAGGTGGATTTTTCAGAATCCTGAAATATTTTTTTATTACTTTTTTCACATTTTTTTACTTTGGGGATGGTCGGGTGGTGCGAAGGTGCTGTGTATCTTACATCACCGGGGTGTCCAGCTGATACTGGCTTACAGTTGGGCAAGGCCTGCTATCATTGTAGCGGGTAAGGGTAGAGGGGGAAAGTTTTTATTTCTTCTGTTTCTTCACTTTCATTCCTGTTCCTCTTTCTTCCCTGTCCCTCTCTTTCATCTCCTCTACTGTCTCTTCTATCTCTTTTCTCCCTTTCTCTGGGAGACGACACAAAATGACCCTCAAGGGCTGACGTGTCGTTAAACCCCAACACAATAAAAAAAAAAAAACATTTTTTACTTAGACATTTTTTTGAGATCTAATATTACAGAAGTGTACAGAGTGTAGGTACCTTGTCCCCTTTACTCCTCCAACAGTTTTTGTCCGATCCTTTTGAAACTTTACAAGGGCTTTTAGGATGGCCTGAAGATGTGCATGTGTTTTTTTCAGAATCCTGAAATAATTTTTTACCACTTTTTCTGCATTTTTAACTTAGACATTTTTTGAGTTCTAATACTACAGAAGCGTATAGGGAGTAGGTACCTTGACCCCGTAACTCCTACCATAGTTTTAAGCCGATCCTTTGAAACTTTACAGGTGCTTTAAGGATGGTCTGAAGATATGCATGTGTTTTTTTCAGAATCTTGAAATTATTTTTTATCACTGGTTTCCTGCTTCAATACTTAGGTAATTGATATAGGACCAATGGTCCTCTGGTTAACTTTACCATTTTTAACACCTCAAATAAAAAGAAGGCGGGGGACATAAATTCCCCATGGAATTTGCTTGTTGTTTCAGTATAAAGCTTATTTACAATTGTATACACAAAGGAGTTAAGAATAAAGCTTCAGAACGGGGAGTTACCAAACTGACTTTGTACAAGTCAACTGTATTATTCGTTTGAATAAAAATCAGATGCTTCTAATATTTAACAGGGTTAGATTATTTCCAGTATATTTTATTTTTGTCCTACTATTCCGCTAATGACTATCAGCTGTGTACAATGTCAGAGAACCAACCGTTAAAGCGGGGAGTTTGGGTTATTTTCAGCAGCCAAACAGCTGTGGACAAGAAGCATCTGGACCAGATAAACTTTCTGAAACAACCGAATACTTGGCAAATCATGCTACGGTGTCTCATGATATTGATTTATTGCATGATATGATTCCTTCACCAAATGATGAGGACAATGACGAAAACATTGATGAGCATGCAAGCAAGGTAAAGAGCTACTTGTGATCAATGTTTGCTGAGGAAAAAAATCAAAATTTATGAAAACAAACGGTTCGATTAAGCACTGCAAATATTTATAAGGAAAATAAACGCACGTGCTGGATTTAGTAAGTAAATGTAGGACAGTTAGTTAACACTGATGATTTGCAACAGAAGAAACTTGAAACATGAAGAAACCATAGTTACAAATGTATACACACATGAGTTAAGAATACAGCTCCAAAACGGGGAGATACCGAATCGATTTTGTACAAGTAAACATTATCATTCGTTTGAATAAAACAGATATCGCTGTTTATTTTTAGGTGACACTTAACTTCTTTTGACCAGTTTGATTTAAGAAACCATATTAATCATGCTTTTGCATCTACATGTAATTTTTACTGTCCTCACCTAAAGCGCATTTACAAATGTTTACACGCATGAGTTATGAATAAAGCTTCAAAACGAGGAGTTATGAAATCGACTTTGTACATGTCAACTTAATCATTCGTTTTGATATAATATGTACATATTTTGAGAAATCGCTATTATAAGTTAACAGATTTAGATTATTTCCAGTATATCTTATTTTTCTCCTACTGTTATGCTTCTAATGACTATTCAGCTGTGTATATTCAGTGTCGGAAAACCAAACGTTTAAACGGGGAGTTTTTGGTCATTTTCAGCAGCCAAATAGCTGTAGAAAAGAGGCTTCTGGTCCAGATACACTATCAAAATCAACCGCATATTTGGCAAGTCATGCTACAGTGTCTCCTGATATTGGCTTAGTGCATGTAAACATTCCGGCAACAGATTCTGAGGACACAAACGAAAATATGGATGGAACTGTAGCCAAGGTAAAGAGCTACTAGTGATCAGTATGTCAGGAAAAATATCAAAATTTATTAAACCAAACAGTTCGATTTAGCAAGTGGTAATGCAAATATTTGGTAGGAGAATAAAGAATGCAGGAAAAATAGTGAACAGTGATGAAATGTGACAGAAGAAACTTGGGACATGACAAGTTTCTCTGCAACATCATTAGTGTGCTTTCACTATATTGTATTGAACTGTTCCCATTATTTTTCGGCATTTGTCAGATTTTCTGGACTACGCATACGTTTATCAATTTTCTTTTAGAAACGATGGGGAACCAAACACCACCTTTATCAATATTTGTGGTGCTCAACGACGGAAACAAAATTAAAAAGACATACTGAAGACATATAGCAGCTGTTTCACTGAAAATTTGAAGTAAAACTCTTAATCCAGAAAGAAAAGTAACACTACATTAAACCTTAGTGTTTTAGCTCACCTGAGTACGAAGTGCTCACGATGAGGTATTGTGATAGGCCTTTATCCGTCGTCCATTAATCCATCTGTCGTCAACTCTGTCTAAAAGGACTTTTCCTCCAAAACGGCTGGACGGATTTTGAAATAATGTCACAGGAATGTTATTGGGTGACCCTCTAACGAAATCGCTCAAACCATTCCGTTCCGCTGAAAATATGGCCACCAGAGCCAAAAAGTGAAGGAAAAAAAAAAAACAACAACACTTTAAACGATTTCTTCTCCTTAACGGGTGGGCGGATTTTGAAATAGTCACAAGAATGTTGCTTGGATGATTCTTTACCAAAATTGCTCAAATCGTTCTGCTCCGCTAAACAAGATGGGCGCGAGAGCTAAACTTCCCATGCTAAACTGGTAGACGGATTTTGAAATAATTAAATAGGAATGTTGCTTTGGTGACTCTCTACCAAATAGCTCAAACCGTTTTGCTCCGCTACCACACGATGACCGCCAGAGCAACAATAGAAAAACCTTTATACAATTTCTTCTGCTAATCTGGAGGACAGATTTTGAAATTATTTCACAGAAATGCTCATTGGGTTTGCCTCTACCCAAATTATTCAGTTTCGCTCTGCTGAAAAAGATGGCCGTCAGAGCTAAAAATAGAAATAAAACTTTAAACAACTACGTCTGCTAAACCAGAGGACGGATTTTGAAATAATTTTACATAAATATTTGATGGGTGACCCTCTACCAAATTAGCTTAAAACGATTTGCTTTGCTGACCAAGATGGCCACCAGAGCTGAAAATATAAAACTTTAAAACGACTTCTCCTAAACAAGATGGTCGCATAGAATTAAAAATAGAAAAAAAAAACGAAAAAAAAAAAAAAAAAAAAAAACTTTAAGCAACTTTTCCTGCTAAAAGATAATTAAAGGATTTTAAAATAATTTCACAGGGCTGGACTGTTGCTTGGGTGACCCTCTACCAAAATTGCTCAAACTGTTGCTCCGGTGAACACATGGCTGCCGAGCTTAAAATAGAAAGAAAAAGATCTTTAAATGTCTTCTACTCCTAAATGGTTTTAAAACGATTTCACAGAACTGTTCCTTTGAGTGACTCTATATCAAAGTTGCTTAAACAATTCTGTTTCGCTGAACATGCTTGGTCGCTAGAGTTTGGTAGGTAGATAAAACAGGACAACCAGGGAATGCACCTTACATGCCCTGTCATTTCATTTATAAATATGACTCAGGTAATCGATTCATAATGTCAATGTGAAAAATTCAGATTACGCCTAACCGTGTTTACCAGTTATTTAGGAAACAATATGAAACATAGTTCAGCATTCACATTAATTTTTTTATTGTTTCAGTGTTCAGCGGATTTTCAAACGTACACACACATTAGCTAAGAATAAAGCTTCAAAACGGGGAGTTAACAAATCGACCTTGTTCATATCAACTACATCATTTGTTTGTTTATAATATATATTTTGGATGATTCGCTATTTATAATTAAAAGATTATTTCCAGGATATCTTATTTTTATCCTACTATTCTGCTACTTATGACTATTCCGCTGTGTGTTCAATGTCTGAGAAACAAGTGTTAAAACAGGGAGTTAACAAATCGACCTTGTTCATATCAACTATGTCATTCGTTTGTTTATAATATATATTATTGGATGATTCGCTATTTATAATTAAAAGAGTTAGAGTATTTCCAGTATATCTATTTTTTACCCTGCTATTCTGCTACTTATGACAATTCAGCTGTGTGTTCAATGTCTGAGAAACAACTATTAAAACAGGGAGTTTGGGTCATTTTCAGCAGCCAAACAGCTGTAGACAGAATGATTCTGGATCAGATAAACTGTCTGAATCAACCAAATACTTGGCAAATCATGCTACAGTGTCTCCTGATGTTGTTTTAGTGCATGATAAAGTTCCTTCAACAAATGCTGAGGATAATGACGAAAACATTTATGAAACTGCGACCAAGGTAACGAGCTACTTATGATCAATGTCACCCGAGAAAAAAATCAAAATTTATTCAACCAAATGGTTCGATTAAGCAAGCGGTATTGCAAATATTTGGTAGGAGAATAAAGGCACGTAACGTATTTATTTCAGTTAATTCATGACACTTAGTGAACCTTGATGAATTGGGACAGAAAAAACTTGAAACATTACTTAAGTTTTACTGCAACATCTTGGGTGTGCTTTCACTGTATTGTATTTAATAGTACCTATTATCTTTCGGGTTTTGTCAGATTTTCCAAAGTACCCATACTTTTATCATTTTTACTTAAGAAACGATGGGTAACCAAACACCACATTACCAATATTTGAGGTTCTCAACATAAATGAATCTGGCGGAAACGAAATGAAAAAAAGACATAGAATAGATATATATAGCAACTGTTTCACTGAAAATTTCAAATGAAAATCTTAACCCAGTAAAAAGTTACGATACAGTAAATATTAATGTTTTTGCATATTGTGAATGAGAAAAAAATCAGGTGCGCTTAACTTCTTTTAACCAGTTTATATAAGAAACCATAATCAACATGATTTTGCATCTACATTATTTTTTTTCTTAATTTTTTACTGTGTCAGTCTAAAGCGAATTTACGAATGTATACACACATGAGTTCAGAATAAAGCTTCAAAACCGGGAGTTACCAAATCGACTTTGTACATGTCGACTATATCATTCGTTTTGATATAATATATATTATGAAGAATCGCTGTTAGTATTATTAGATTATTTCCAGTATATTTTTATTTTATCCGACAATTCTGCTACGTATGACTATTTAGCTGTGTGTGTTCAGTCTCGAAGAAACAACCGTTAAAACGGGGAATTTGGGTTATTTCAGCAGCCAAACAGCTAAAGACAAGAGGCTTCTGACCAGACACACTGTCCGAATCAATCTAATACTTGGTTTATCATGCTACAGTGACTCGTAATATTGATTAAATGCATGAAAAATTCCTTTACCGAATGCTGAGGACACAGACGAACATATTGATGAAACTATAACCAAGGTAAAGAGATACAAGTAATCAACGTTTCCTGAAAGAAAAATCAAAATCTATTAAACTAAAACGGTTCTCTTAAGCAAATGGTATTGCAGTGATATATTCAGAGAATAAATGCACATACTGGATTTAATACAGTCGCATTCAATACATGTGTATGGTAGTTTTTACTAAATTTGTTATTTATTTTGTAGACCGACAATACATCTGCGGAACAACAAGGGCTAAACAATAATTTCAGTAGGGTCGGCGAACAGATTGAAAACAGACCTACAGAGGTTAATAGACATACGCCAAAGTCTGCTTCTACTGACAAGAAAGTGGTTATTCCTGGCGACAAAAGAAGCCTCCAACACAAAGAATGGCAGAATCATACCCAACCAGAAAATGAGGGAGAGGTACATGCACAATTCAGCTTTTTTGATATAGATAATAAAAATCATAAAGCTTTCCTCATATATTTCAGTCTTTGTGTTGAGGTTTTACGGCCAAGTCAACCCAATGGAATCATGTCGAGCGCGGTCAGTTTACCTAACCACACGTTTACTGGGCAGGCTTAGTCCCCTAAGCCGTTAACCAGTATTGTGTGTATTCTTTCATCAGAAACTGACAACTGCCCATCTTGAATCAGCGCAAGGGAGAGAATGACCGTAGATATATTTCATGATCAATCTCCACGAAAGAATGTTGCCGACCTCGGCGGGGTTGAACCCGCGACCTTCTGGTCTCCAGTCGGACGTCGCTTCCAACTGAGCCGCCGAGGCCATATTCAGTCAATCAATCCACTGACTGAGAAGATAGAACTCGCATAAGTTAGATAGAGAGAGCAAAAAGAAAAAAAAAACGATGGAATTCACAGATACTTTCATGTGCAAGCAAGGTGGTAGAGCTTAAAGGTCATATGATCACAATCATTTACTGCATAATCAATGCATACGAATATTATACTTATAAGAAGTACACATTATTACTTAGTTAGATCATTGATATACTCTAGTATTTGATGACTTCTACTTTTTCACTAAATTGCAGATGCAGAGTCCTTCTGTGGAACATCAAGGAATGTATAGCAGCTTCCGTATAATAGGTACATCAATTAAAAGAACACCAGAGAAACAGAAGAGACATAAGTCTGCTGGTATCGGAGGGAAACACGTAGTCTTGGGAGATAATAATGAAGAACCGGTCAGCACATTATTTAGTGTTGTTGCAAAAGATCTCACTGAACCAGAAATCGAGTTCGAGGTGTGTATTTAAACACATTTGTCCCAGTATCTTTTCGTTATATTACTGTCAAGCAAATGAGAACAAGTTATTTGTGCGTGTTTTATAAGACTTACAGTCGTTATAAGTCTAAGAAAATAGACCAATAGAAATCGAAACAAGTACAAGGCCTGTTTTGTCAAATATAATTTCGGTCATATGAGAACAAACTATATTTTTGAAAACAGTGGTTTTGTCTAATAAAACTATTAGTTGCATTTTAATATATTTATAAATGTCCTATTTCAGACAGATATCCTGACAGCTATTCAGAAAAAGAAATACTCTTTAAGACGGAAGAAATATAAGCCATCCAAGCTGAAGGATACTTATTCCCACGTGACGAGGAAGACTTGGTATATAATCTCTTTAATATGATTTTAACAAGTTGAGAAATATAGCACTAAATCGACGTGGGGAAACGGAGGAACAAAATATGAGCCATTGACTCATCAGCAGACTGTTTCACGAATTTTCCTTTCAGGTCCATTATCGTTTAAAAAAGGGTAAGAGAAAAGTCCAGGGAGTGCCACAATCACAAACCGCAGCCCTTCCCAGACACCAAGAGGAAGACGTAACCGACAAATCCAAACAGGCACAAATCGAACAAACGTACGAAAAGCACTAAGATTAGGTCTCTCTTCCCCAAGCGAGGTAATGCTAAAAGGACTGATAAACACAAGAGCAAAATGACACAAGGTAAGACATAAAACAATTCGCCTCGTAGAATAAATCACAAAGCAACAAAGAGTAAGACTAACACCGGGACCACCGCCTTAGAACGGTCAGTAGAGTAAACGTAAAAAAGATTGCCTTTGGAAACAAAGAACACACTACAGATAAGAAAATGGGAGTCTCGGTTTTATTGAGACTCTTCATAAGCAGTAATGAAGTTTGCAACACTGCTTACGCCCTTTAGCGTATACATGAGCAGAACTCCATTTTCAAAGATTCCACAATGGGCCCAGTGATCCCAAAGGAAATGAAATATAATCTGCACTATGGTAAAGTACGGGGAGACGTCCTACCGCCGACACGTGGCACTAATACTAGCTGCAGTACCGGGGGGCTTAAAGCATTTTACAGCTAGCCAACTTCACCCTAGGTCCCGATGCTACTCTTAATACAGTAATACATAAAATTTCGGTTCGCATAAAGGCTGTCAGCTCAGTCAATGCATCAAAACGAAAACATAAAAATCAAATGAATCACTAAAATAAACAAAGACGAGTACTCATGGCTAATTCTACTGTATGCCAGAGTAAATGAAAACTAATAGTTGAACCACGGCGGGCCAAGCCAAAGACATATCGTCAAGCCCCAACCCACTGGTTAAGGTTTTACAAAGAGGCCGTCATTGAGTCTGAGACCCGAAACGCCGTCTCAAAATGTTAAAATTCCTTTTTTTCTTTCTTTCTTTTTTTCCACTCAATACTTACATTATCTACGAGGATACATTGTTAGTAAGATGAAACTAAGCAAACCCATTTAACTACTATATTCGATTAAATTGACATATACGGAGTTTTTATTAGTTGGTCATGTTTTTCTGGAATAAAATGTTAAGGTTGTCGGGTTTTCTTTATTATTAGGATAGCTCGGCAGCGAATACATTCCGGACTCTTCTGCTCCCGAATCATCAGAATCGGATTCATCAGATTCCTTATCAGACTGCATTCCACAGGCCAGAGAGAAAATCAGAACACAGGCAAACGTCGAAGAACGACCGGAAGCACCTATTGAAAGATCACAAGACATCGAAACACAAATTGGTCAATCTAAGTATCAGCGATTAATGGTTGGAGAGAAACACAGCATACATGCTAGCACCCAACAATGTTCAGACCTGCTGTTACAAAAGTCAGAGGATACAAATGAACAGTTCCTTCCGTCTTTAAAAGATAAGTCTGTGAAAAGTTCGTTTCAGGCTGAAAGTCATTCACCACCTATTGACTGTTTTGTTCCACATACAAATAACATTGAATGTAGAAAATATGACAAAAAGTTTGTCTGTTTGTATTGTGGTGAGTTAAGAAGTAAATTACCAGATCATCTTGTGGCCAGACATGGCGATGAAGAAGAAGTTACGATGTATATGGAAGAAAAAGACCCTTCAAAGAAAACCAAGAGATACATAAAACTCCGAAATTTAGGAAACCATTTGCATAACCTGAACGTTCTGAGAAAAAGGGAAGGACACTTAATAGTAAAGTATCGGCCAAACAATGACAAGGCAGATCCAGATAAGTATGGGCCTTGTCCGTTTTGCTATGGATATTATTTAAGACGAGAACTTTGGAGACACAAGTGCCCCTTGAAGCCTACAAAGGATAACAATTCCAGATCAAAACTTGCTGTTTCAAGTTTGATGCTGCTTCCTCAAAGCACAGTGCACAGTACATTGTTTCAAAAAGTTTTGTGTTCGATGAAATCTGACCAGATAAGCCGGGTAGCAAAAAGTGATGACACTATCCTGAAGCTCGGGGATAAGCTTTGTAACAAACATGGGCATGATGCGGACAAACATAATTATGTTCGACAAAAAATGCGGGAAATGGCTAGGCTTCTGGTTGAGTTAAGTAAAACAACACAACGTCCGAACAATGGACTTGCATCTTTTTTTCATCCGCAGTATTACCGATCCCTCGTGGCATGTAGCAAAATTGTATCAGGATATGACGAATCACGAAACAGATATGGTACACCATCTCTGGCTCTAAAGATTGGCCACTCTGTGCAAAAGTGTGTCAAAATTCTGATCGGGAATGCCATTGAAAAGCGTGACAAAGAGACAGAATGCGACGCAGAAGAGTTGCAAAAACTGATAAACATAAACTGGACAGACGACGTGAGCAGTAATGCGCTAAAAACCCTACAAGAAGATAAAAGAAATCGAACAGAGGTACTACCACTAGCAGAAGACATCAAGACATTTTCAGACCATCTCAAGGCAGCGTCTGTCGCACAGATCAAACAAATAGAAGACTTAACAAATGCAGTTCCAATACAAGACTGGTCAAGGCTAAACGGAATTGTGCTAACCCAGTTAATACTGTTCAACAGAAGGCGGTCAGGCGAGGTGTCTAGGATGAAAATATCTGATTACTTGGCAAAACATACAGCGGAATGTGGATCGCAGTTTGAAACGATTCTCTCAGAGTTCGAGAAGAAGCTATGCTTTATTATGCCCAGGATTGAGATCGAAGGCAAAAGGGGTAGAACAGTGGCAGTCCTCTTTCCTCAGTATGTTGTACAGAGCCTTGATCTTCTTTTGCAAACGCACAATCAAATAGTAGCTGATGAAAATCAGTTTTTGTTTCCAACAGTTCATTACGGTTCCCTATCACATATTCGCGGCTCAGACTGTCTGAGAAAATTTTCGGGAGAATGCGGTGCAATAGCACCAGAAAGACTTAGATCTACTAATCTCAGAAAGCATATTGCCACAATGTCACAAGTGATGAATATGAAGGAAAATGAGCTCGACATTCTAGCAAATTTCATGGGCCATGACATTAGGGTACACAGAGAATTCTATCGCCTGCCTGAGGCAACAGTACAGGTGGCAAAGGTTGCAAAGTTACTGATGACCATGGAAGAGGGCGGACAAGACCTACCCGCAGGCCAGTCTTTAGATGAAATTCAAGTGGATGAGGGAACTATTATGGAAGATGGTGAGTTTGGTATCTACAGTATACAATAATAATTATGATGATAATAATAAAAATAATAATATGCAGTTTCCGCCTCTGGTCACATCTCGAGGTCCAAGGAACCAACATTCTCTTTTTGGAATACTTTTAGTTTTAGATTATGGAAGCTGAAATGTTAAAATCAAAGATTAAACTAATCCACTGGGTTGATAGCAAGCACGTACTTCGATATACATGTATTTTATTCTATCCATAACCTTGCAAGGTCGTTGGGGCATCACAAATGACTTTGCAACAATCACTTTCCACCTTGTCCTGTTTTCAGCTGAATACATGTGTTAGAATTTGCAACAAGAGGCAACTGTCAGTAAACTAGAGCCATAACAAATGTCAAGCAAAGTTGTTTTATCATGTGTTCCGTGGAGTTGTAGATTTGCAAGTCAAAATGAAGAAATGTATATCGTGGATTGTTTTTCAATATCACCCTCGTTGGAATACAATGAGTATATGTTTCAACAAATATTATATTACAGGCCCATCTGATGATGAGTATGACAGCTCAGGCAGCGATATTGACACTGATCTGATAGAAGGTATTCCACAAACAAGTACAAGCGGTCAACCAAGAATACAACAGAACATATGTCATCAAGGTTTGTAAATTAACATAATAAATTCTGCATAAAATAATGTGAAACATAAAATGTTCCTGTTTTGTGACAATGCTCTAAATTACCTATAAACACTGAAGCAGACATTTTTTTTTTCTATCTGACCAAACTGTATATAATAAAATAGGAATAAACCATGGTTATTCGGGCATTAACATTTGCAAGGTCCTGAAGAAGCTGTTGAATACTTAGGCTAAAGGCCGAGGTTTTCAACTGCTCCCGAGGGACCTGGCAAATGTTAATGCATTGAAAAGCCATGTTCGATCGTTATTATTGCATGAATTCAGCAACAATGCTACAAAAATAACGAAAATGTTTGGGCACTATGTTTCGAGCTCATCGACATTACCTTGCTGATTCCTACACGCACCATATGTTTCTATAAAAATCCTCATTTCAGGCCATGGCCAGTTATCATGATTTTTGTCCAGCATTTAGCAGCAATTCACAAGTCAGTGTCACTTTCAGTAAATATTTCACTCATTGGCGTCTGTCCTTCTATTTTTACATTATGTCTTTCTTTCATAGATATTTGCAACTACAAACTTGTGTTTGCTTTTATATTGATGGAATATTGCCTTGAATCTTGCATATGTAAAGGCGCAAAGCGAGTCATTAATGGCGCGTGAAATGTCTTGTTAATACATGGTTTTTGTGTTCGTTAAAACATGCCTGATAATAACGTGTGACACCAGTATTTATGCAATAATATGTTTGAAAGTACATAGATACGACAAGTCCATTCAATGACTCTTTCAGCAGCTTTAAAGCAGAGATGCCACAAAAAGACCCAGAATGATGCCACCAGGAAACAAAGAAAACGAACCGCCTACACCCGACGCCCATGGTCTGAGGAGAAGAAGGATGCTGTGCAGAACTTCTTTAGTAGACAGCGTTTCACTTCTGAGAAGCCGGGGAAAAAAGAATTTGATTCTTGCATTGCCGCTTACCCAATTCTACACTCAAGATCTTGGAAGAATGTGAAAGACTATTTTTATAATACATTCAAAAGGAAGTGAATGTTTAGGTGTCCACTGTGGTGGCAGAAATGGAAAACTGTTGGTTTAAATGTCAGTTGTAAATTACTTTTAAAATAAGACATTCTCCTGCATTCTTCCGGTATCTAGAATCTGCGGTACCCAGCTAGCATTATTTATAAATCTAAAGCGGACCGTTATTGGACCGTCAGCTTACTGGGTTATCCACATATTACGTATAAACAAGTACTGTTAACTGACAGTGTATTGCCTCGCTGCTTTCATATTTTGCCCTTTTTTAAATGGAATGTATCAATTGTAATGTAAATAATTTAATACTCAGTTTCCGTTTTCATTAATAAGTAGCCAAATCGCTTTTAGAATTAAACATCTGACAGTGTCCAATGCGTAAGAAGTCATCTATTTTTTCTTTTAATTAAAAGCAAACATCTACTTATAAAGCATTTGCTGAGACACAAGTACATGTTAAAAAGAGAGAGTCGTTGCTGTCTTTTAACCCTTAAAGTCTGCTTTGTCATCTGCTGGTGGTTTTAAAAGTCATTTTTGCAAACAGTGTGGACCCAGATCAGACTTTAGGAGCAGTCTGATCAGGGTCCACGATGTTTGCCTGTATGCAAAAATAGGTTTGAAAAGTTTGCAAGAATATTCAGCAGACGACATAAATAGACGACATTTTCAGATGCAGTATTCTTGGCGCTTTAATGGTTAAAGCCACATGCACCATAGCACCAAGAGTGTATTCCCGTTTTCTATTTTGTGTGTTTTTTATGTATCCCCGATTTGTAAGCGTGCGTTCAACAGCCCCGATTAGTAAATCCTCCCCAGTTTTTATCTTGTGTGTTTTGATGTGTATCCCCGATTTGTATATGTGTGTTCAGCTCCCCAGTTTGTTTGATTTATTCCTATTGTTATTTTCAATGATTTCAAGAATGCTGCTTTCAAATGAGATTCAAACAACGTTGCTTAAGAAGAAAAACATATTGATATCTCAAAAATATTAATATTTATCACCTCCCCGATTTGTATGTATAGAGTAAGCCTCCCCGATATGGACCTTTTACAAGTATGTGTGTGTGTGTGTGTGTGTGTGTGTGTGTGTGTGTGTGTGTGTGTGTGTTTTGTTGTTGTTGTTTTTATTGTTGTTGTTGTTGTTGTTTGTTTCTTTGGTTTGGTTCTTGCTGTTTTTTTATTGTTTTTAATGGGGAGGGGAGTTTTTTTTTTTTTTTTTGTTTTTTCTTTCCTATCAAAATTCGACTGTAATCTCTGTATAGAGTCACCCATCACACATTCATGGACACATTTGAGCCGCAACGTGAGAAAACACACGTTCTGACATGTGCGTCAAAACGAGGACTCAAATTAACTTGCACATTCATGTAGTCTGAGCACCTAGTAAGCATTCTACATAAATCTATAGCGGGCCGTTATCGGCCCATCAGGGTAGCTGACGGGCCGATAAAGGCCCGCTATAGATTTATGTAGAATGCTAGCTGGGTGGATTCTTTGTTGTCCGATTGAAGAAACTTTACATCCTTATCAGTACAAAATGCTCCCAGTGAAGATTTTGATCAGACTGGTGCGCCCATGTCCGAAGGTACGTGTTCTGACGTTGTGGCTTTTTTGTTCAGCCTTTAACCTGTTTTTCAAACAGCAGCAGACGACATTTTTAAAGGTTGACTTACTTTTCCTAAACAAGGACTTGGCATTTCATGTCTTGGAAAAAAAAACTGACTTGAATTATCAAGTCCTATTTTCTATCAAGTCCTACTTTCTTGGAAAATAATGAAAAATATAATTAAAACTGTTTTTGTCTGCATTTTTTTTTTTTTTTTTTTTTGCCATAGAGCTCTAAAGATTACATCTATCTATCTATCTATCTATCTATCTATCTATCTATCTATCTGTATATTAGTCATTATACGTCAATCATCTTACCTTTTCTGCCGGTTTTCCGTACCTCTATAAACAATAATAAACACACAACTGCGGAACTTGTTTCTAAATATTTGTGTACTAAAGGAAGATGTCGACAATAATGTTATATGCCTCACAGTTTCAAATATAAGCCAGCACATGAGAAAATGGTACTTATCACATATTCGACCAGCAAAGGTTCAGGCGAGCCTGCACATAAGCATAGTCTCGCCAGAACCATCGCTGTTCGCAGGCTTGTAGTAGGGAGCTTGAGGAAGCTTCAGGCACAAAACAGGGGACTGCGTATGCGCATTTGAAAAACCACAAATCGGATACCAAAATGTTCCTTTGTTCGTGTATTGCCTCATATACGGATGGCTGGATATGCTTGGGTTATTGTAAATACCTTGTTCGTTGCAATATGAAATCATAGTATCTAATTACAGGGGAATCGGTTTTTTAACAACATGAGTCATTTCATTGTAGATTTTGCGTGTTGAAATTGAATAGAGAGATCAATGGGAAGTTTAGTCACAGGTCACTCTATTTTATATTATAATTTAATAAAATAGAAGTATTATATATCCTTTGACACTATCGAACCCTAGTTATACTTTCACACTATCGAACCCTAATTATACTTTCACACTATTGAACCCTAATTATACTTTCACACTATTGAAGCATAATTATATTTTTACACTATCGAAGCCTAGTTATATTTTCACATTAACGAACTCTAGGTATACATTCACACATTCGAACCCTGGTTACACTTTTACATTATTAAACTCTAGTTAAACTTTTATACTATCCAACCCCGGTTATACTTCATACTTTCGAATCCTAGTTATACTTTCGCACTATCGAACACTACTTATACTTTTAAACTACCGACCCCTAGTTACACTTTCACATCATCGAACCCTAGTAATATATTCACACAATAAAACCCTACTTATACATTCACACTGTCGAATCTAAATGTACTTCCACATGAGCGAACCCTAGTTATGTTTTGACACTATCGAACCCTAGTTATAATTTCAGATTATCGACTCCTAATTATGCTTTTACAGTAGCGAACCCTAGTTATACTTTGACACCATGGAACCCTAGTTGTACTTCCACACCGACACACACAAGTTATACTTTCACACTATCGAACCCTAGATAAACATTCTCACTATCGAATCCAAGTTCTAATTTTAGACTATCGAACCCTTAATATTAATACTTTTAGACTATCGAACCCTGTATGAGTATTCTTTTACATTATCGACTCCAGTTAAACTTTCACACTATCGAATCCAAGTTACACTTTCACACTATCGAACACTAGTTCAAGTTTGTCATTATCGAATCCTAGGTATACTTTCCACTATCGACCACGTAATACTTTCACACAACTGAACCCTTGTTATACTTTCACACTATCATATCCTAGTCATACTTTCACACTACAGGTCTTAACATTTATACTTTCCCATAATTGCACTCTTTATAGCAATATTTTCACACTATCGAACTTTAGTTATACTTTCACACTAGAGAATCCCATTTATACTTTGACACTATCGAACACAAGTTATACTTTACACTATCGAATCCTCGTTATAATTTTCCCCTATCGACCACCTTCACACTATTGATATTTTCACACTGTTAAACTCTTAATGATGATACTTTCATACAATCTAACTCTTCGTATTTATACTTTCACACTACCGAATCATTTATGGCTATTTTTTTCACACTGTTGAATATTAGTTATACTTTTACACTGTCGAATCCAAGTTACACTTTATTTGACAGTATTGAACACTAGTTTGCTTTCATACTATCGAATCCTAGTTATACGTTGACGGTATCGAACACTAGTTATATTTTTATACAATCGAATCCTGGTTAAACTTTCACACTACCGAACCATTTATGTTTATTCTTTCACACTACTGAACGTTAATTCTACTTTCATACTATCTAATCCTAATTATACGTTGACACTACTGAACACTAGTTATACTTTTTAACTATCGAAACATACTTTGACATAATGGAACACAAGTTATATTTTTTCACTATCTAATCCTAGTTATGCTTTCAACTTATCGAACACTAGTTATAATTTGACATTATCGAATCCTAGTTATACTTTTTGCGATATAGAAGCCTAGTTATACTTTTACACTATCAAACTTTAATACTTTAAATTTATCGAACCCTAGGTAGACTTTCACACTATCGAAGTCCAGTTATACTCTGACACTATCGAACCTTAGTTGTATTTTCATACTATCGGACATTAGTTATACTTTTACACTATCGAACACTAGTTCTGCTTTCACACTATCGAGTCCTAGTTATACTTTCATCCTATCGAACCATAGTTATACTTTCATACTATCGAATCCTAGTTATACGCTCGCACTATCTAGCCCTAGAGATACTTTCAAACAATCGTACTCTAGTTATACGTTCACACAAACGAACCCGAAACACTATCGAACACTAATTGTACTTTTTCACAATCAAACACTAGATATACATTCACATTGTCGAATCCTAGTTATAATTTTGCACTATCGAACTTAATATTAATACATTCACACTATCTATCACTTTATGGCCATTCTTTCACATTATCGAACCCCATTTAAACTTTCACACTGTTGAATCCTAGTTTCACTTTGACACTATCGAACACCAGTTCTACTTCTCACTATCCAGTTCTAGGTATACTTTCCTCTATCGACCACTTGTAATACTTTCACATTATTGAACCCTAGCTATATTTTGAAACTTTCGAATCCTAGCCATACTTGCACACTACAGAACTCTTTACATTATTACTTTCACATAATCAAACGTTTTATAGCTAAACTTTAACACTATCGAACTCTAGGTATACTTTCACACTATCGAATCCCAGTTATACTTTGACTCTATCGAACCCTAGTTATACTTTAACACTATCGGATCCTTGGTATACTTTGCCCCTATCGACCAATAGTTATACTTTCACACTGTTGAACCCTTGTTATACATTCACACTATCGAATCCTTCACACTATCTATACTTTCATGCTATTGAACTTTTAATAATGATAATTTTACGTAATCTAACTCTTCGTCATAATATTTTCACACTACCGAACCCAGGTTATACTTTGACACTACCGAACCCTAGTTATACATTAACACTATCGAATCCTAGTTATCTTTTGCTCCTTTCGACTACTAGATATACTTAAACACTATTAATCCCTACTTATACATTTCCACTATCGAATCCTAGTATTACTTTCACACTATTAACTCTTAATATTGATACTTTCACATAATCTAACTCTTTGTATTATACTTTCATAGTACAGAACCACTGATGGCAATTTTTCACACTGTTGAACGTTAGTTATACTATCACACTATCAAATCTTAGTTATACTTTGACACTATCGAACACTAGTTATACATTCACACAACTCAATCCTAGTTATACTTTGATACTATCAAGCACTGTATTTTACACTATAAAATTTTAATTATATTTTCACACTATCAAATCCCAGTTATACTTTGGCATTATCGAATCCTAGTGATACTTTTGCGCTGTCGAGCCTTAGTTATACATTTGCACTATCTACCCCTCGTTATACTTTCAAAGTATAGAACCCTAGGTATACTTTCACACTATCGAAACCCAGTTATACTTTGACACTAGTGTCACCCTAGTTTACTTTCACACGATCAAAACCTAGTTACTTTAGATCACTAGTTATACTTTCACACTATCGAACCCCAGTTATAATTGACACGTTCGAATTCTAGTTATACTTACACACTAACGAATCTTAGTAACATTTGTATGCAATAGATACTTTGACACTATAGCATTCCAGTTATACAATGACATAATCGAATCCTGGTTATACTTTTACACTATCGAATCCTTGTTATACTTTCGCACTATCGAATCCTAGTTATACATTCACAATATCGATCCCTAGTTATGCTTTCACGCTATCAAACCAAGTTCTACTTGACACGTTTGAACCCAGTTCTACTTTCACACTTTCGAATCTTAGTTATACTTTTGCACTATCGAACCTTACTAACACGCTATCGAACCCTAGCTATGTTTCACACTATTGAACTCAAGGTACAATTACATTTATACTTTCACATAATTGAACTCTTTATAGTTATACTTTAACACTATCGAATCCTAGATATACTTTCACACTAACGAACCCCAGTTATACTTTACACTATCGAACCTTAGTTATACTTGAACACTACGGACCCTAGTTAAACTTTGCCCCTATCGACCACTAGTTATACTTTCATATTATTGAACCCTAGTTATACATTCACACTATCGAATCATTCACACTATCTATACTTTACGCTGTTGAACGTTTTTTAATGATGATACTTTTACGTAATCTAACTCTTCGAACTACCGAACCCAGTTTATACTTTGACACTATCGAACCCTAGTTAAACTGAAACATTATCAAATCCTAGTTATAGTTGCCCCTTTCGACAATTAGTTATACTTTAACGCTATTAAACCCTAGTTATACATTCACACTATCAAATCCTAGTAATACTTTCACACTATTAAAGTCCTTATATGGATGTTTTGCACAATCTACCTCTTCGTATGTATACTTTAACACTACCGAACCATTATGGCAATTTTTTACAGTGTTGAAAGATAGTTATACCTTCACATTTTCAAATCCTAGTTATACTTTGACACTATTGAATTCTTATTATACATTCACACTACCGAATCCCAGTTATACTTTGACACCATTGGACACTGGTTATACTTTTACGCTATTCTATTAAATCCTAGTTATACTTTCACATTATAAAAGCCCAGTTACACTTTGACATTATCGAATCTTAGTGATACCTGTGCGCTATCGAATCTTAGTTATACTTTCACAATATTGATCCCTAGGTATTCTTCAACAATATTGAACCCCATTTATAATTGAGACTTTCGAACCCTAGTACTCTTTCAAACTTTCGAATCCTAGTTATACTTTTGCACTATCGAACCCTCGTTATACTAGCACGCTACAGAGTGCTTTCACACTGTCGAACCCTAGTTATACTTTGACACTATCGAACCCTAGTTATACTTTTACACTATCTAAGTCAAGTTATACTTGCACTCTTTTAAATTCGAGTTTTAATTTAACACTATCGAATCCTAGTTATACTTTCACAATATCGAACCTTAAATATAGATCTACTCGCATTCTATCAAAATCTGGTTATAAATTCACACTATCGAGTCCTAGTTATACTTTCACACTATCGAACCCTATTTATACTTTCACACTATCGAACACTAGTTATACTTTCGTGCTATCGAACCTAGTTATACTTTAACGCTTTCGAACCCTAAAATCTAACTCACCGTATATGTGGACATGTATTTCAGATCATTGTACAAAAAGTCTGCTGACCTCAACAATAAGTTTACGGCATTTAACAATAATATATTGAATTCCTGGTGACAGTCGGAAAACAGCCAAACAATTTTAATGGCATTTAATTGCTGTACTATTTTGGGACGCCATTTTGAATGTCGTCACTTAAGCATAGCGCTGATTGCGTCACAAATGATTAATGACGTAATTGATTAGTAACGTTATTCAATACTTGAAAGTAACTCATTAGTACCATACAGAAACAATTGTCACCGGGTATAGGTATGTAACACACTTGTACTGCCATGCGGTACATGCCGGCTTTTATAGCGACGTGGTAGAATGTAGGACTATGAGTCCAGCAGACCGGGTTCGATCCCCGGTCGAGGAAAAATGTTATTTCCATTTTTTTCACCTTTTACACAACTATAAAAAATAATAGTTTTCTAAATTAGCTACAACATCTCTACACAGATACTTGGGGTCAGTAGAGCGATTTTTTTTTTCAAATTAGTTTTTAGAGGGGAAAACCTTTTAACGCTGTTCAATAATAAAATGCACCTCTATATTTTGTGTAAATATCGTCTCTGAATATACTTTCACTCTATAAAATCGCTATATCGGACCATAGTTATAATGTTAACATCTAATCATTCTTTGACACTATCAAACCCCTAGGTATTATACCTTTTTTTATGATCTCGGATGTTTACCCGCTAGTCTTGTTTCGCCGTAGAAGTTATTTGCGACCAGGAGGAGGGGTGCTTAGGACAAAAGGTAAATGAATATGTAAAGAATATTTGTAAAAAAATATTTGTAAAAAATCAAACATTTTGTGTATACATATAAAAAATGAACCATCTTTCCACTGAAAGGAAAAAAAAAACACAACTCTAGGAAAACTGTTCGTCTGCAAAATGAATTATAAAATCGAGGAAGATGTCCTGAACGGCCAAAAATGCATTCAGTGGCCAATAGTTGTTTAATCTTGAAATCAATTGTTGTTGTTGTTTTTGTTGTTTGTTTGTTTTTTGTTTTGTTTTTTGTTTTGTTTTGTTTTTTGTTGTTGTTTTTTTGTTGTTGTTGTTTTTTGTTGTTGTTTTTTGTTGTTGTTGTTGTTTTTTTGTTTTGTTTTTTTTGTTTTGTTTTTTTGTTTTTTGGGGTTTTTTTTGTTGTTGTTGTTTTTTTTTTTTTTTTTTGTTTTTTTTTTTTTTTTTTTTTTTTTTTTTTGTTTTTTGTTGTTGTTTTTTTTTTTTTTTTTTTTTTTCATCTTAATAGCTATAATGTCAGATTATTGATATTTATTTAGCCAAACTTTTACAGGCATTGTACTTGGCATTTTGTAGTAGGTCGTTTAAACGAGGTACCTGTAATCACAAATGTTGATCTTCTCCGCGGAGGTGTGTTTTACGATGGAACGCCAAAGCTGTCTTATGTTGTTATATGTCTTCTTGTCTTGTCCTAGAATTGTGTAAACTTGTCGATGTATTATGCTATTATCTAAAAGAGGCGTGTTGTTTTGTCGATATATAGTGTTGACTTGTCCACACGCTGTCTTATTATTTAAAGGATCATTTTATTGTATCACAACGTGGAGTCATCTTGTCTAAAACGCATGTGAACTTGTCTATATAGTGTGATACTATCTTATACAGATATGTTTTTGTCAACACATGGCGTTGACTTGTCTACACGGTGTTTTATTATGTCAAAAATGTATGTCATTATGTTAAACGTTTGGGTCATCTTGTCTAAGAGTAAATTGTCTAGACGATATGTTTTTATGTTAAACCAATGTGTTGTGTTGTCCACATAATGTCGCATGCGCAAAAAAATCGGGAACAACACCACGCAATTGAACAAGACAGCAAAGTGATTCAAACAAGATAACACCGCGTTTTAACATAATAACATAGTCTTTTCACCATGTTATGTACCAGGCGTAACGAGAAAGAAATGAAAGTGAAGCCAGCAACAAGCTTTAAAATTGTTTACAATATTTATTAACAATAAAAAAATAAGACAATGTGCAAAACAGAAAAATATAAATAATCAGTACCTTTCAAGTTTTATTGCCACAAATTTCCTCAGAAAGATTCCACAAGAATTTCTAGAACAAAACCTTTGAATGACAATTTCTGATCTCACAATTTGAAGTCCCTGAAATCAGAGTTTATGAACCGAGACTCCCATTTTCTAATCTGTAGTGTTTCTTTGTTTCCAAAGGCAATATTTTTGACGTTTATTTAATTTCAGAATGAATAAAATATTCAAATAATCCAGTATAGGATAATTTTCGATGAAAGTACACAAAGATTTTCCCCTTATATAGTACCAATGAACAATCCAGAGAAAGAATGTGCTAGAGACATCAGTCATTTTCTAGTTTTAGTCAAGAGTATTCTAAATGTTCTATGACATACCAAAAATAGCTAAATCCAGCGCATTCCTTCTGGAAAGTTCTAAAAGGAATATAAACACCTTGTTATTGTATACATGATTTTCCAGAGTTTTATAGAGATTTGCAGTAAACATGAAAATAATGATATTTTAAAGAATTAAACATCTAATATATATCAACCATAATAAGACACTGTGTGGACAAAATAAGAACCGCGTTTGAATAATAAAACGTTGTATAGACAAGTTCACATATTTCATAGACAAGATAACCAAAGTTTTTAACACAATAACTTAGTCTTTTGACATAATAAGATATTATGTGCACATAACCGCATAGCCTTTTGACATAATAAGACACCGTTTGTACTAAACAACACACATGTTTAACATGATAATATGTTGTATAGACCAAAGCTTTTCTAACATAATAGCATAATATCTTAACAGAATAAGGCAGTGTGTGAATAAACAACACACGTGTGTAACAAAGTAACACAGTTTATAGACAAATTCACGTGCTTCGTAGACAAGATAACCCATTTTTTTAAACATAATAAGATAGCATTTTAACATAACAGAACACTGTGTATATAAAAACAGCACGTGCATTTAAAATTCTAACATAGAAGACACTGTTTGAACAAAACAACACAAGCATTTAACATAATTACATGCTGTATTGACAAGTTAACATGCTTCGTAGACAAGATAAACCATTTTTTAACAATAACATAGCCTTTTAACATAAAAAGACTCTGTGTGGACAAAACAACACGCGAGTTGAGTTTAACATAAAACCATAGCCATTAATTATAATAAGACACCGTGTGAACATAACAACACGAGCGTTTATCATGGCAATATGACCTTTTAACATAATAAGACATTGTATGGACAAAGCAACACACCCTTTTCACATAATTGCACATTGCATAGTCAAATTTACACGCTTCTCAGACAAGGTAAAAATAAGGGTAAGAGAAAAGTCCAGGGAGTGCCACAATCACAAAACCGCAGCCCTTCCCAGACACCAAGAGGAAGATGTAACAGACAAAAGCAAACAAGCGCAAATCGAACAAACGTACGAAAAGCACCAAGACTAGCTATCTCTTCCTCAAGTGAGGTAATCGTAATGCTAAAAGGACTGAAAAACACAAGAACAAAATAACCAAAGGCAAACCATAAAACAAATCGCCTCGTAGAATAAACCACAAGGCAACAGAGAGTAAGACTAACACCGGGACCACCGCCTTAGAACGGTCATTAGAATAAAAGAAAAGGTAAGAGAAAAGTCAAGGGAGTGCCACAATCACAAACCGCAGCTCTTCCCAGACACCAAGAGGAAGAGTTAACCAAAAACAAAAAATCCAAACAAGCACAAATCGAACAAATGTACGAAAAGCACTAAGATTAGTTCTCTCTTCCCCAAGCGAGGTAATCGCAATGCTAAAAGGACTGGAAAACACAAGAACAAAATGACACAAGGTAAGACACAAAAAATGACCGGGCGGGTTAAAGCTACTCTCAATCACAACTAGTAAAACAAATTGCAAAACGGGCAACTTTTAAAGGTAACCAAAATGCTAGCACCACAACACTATAGCAAAACAGACAGCAAAGTGAGCAGCTATTGAAGACGGAGACCACAATGCTAGCATCACAACACATATAGAAAAAACAGAAAGCAATGCGAGAACCACAAAGCTACAAAGAGTTACAAAGAGTAAGAACATCACCAGGACCACCCCCCTTAGAACGGTCAGTAGAATAAACTACCGTGGTGGTGGTGGGCGGGGAGGGGCGGTGTTAAAGCACTTTTACGGCAAGCCAACTTCATCCTGGGTACCGATGTAATTCCCGAATACAGAAAAACATAAAAAATCGGTTCGCATAAAGGCTCCCAACTCAGTCAATGCGTCAAAGCGAAAACATAGAAATCAAATTCATCACTATAATAAACAAAGACGACTACTCATGGCTAATTCTACTGTGGAACAGAGTAAATGAAAACCAATGGTTGAACCTCGGCGGGCCAAGCCAAAGACGAATCGTCAAGCTCCAACCCACTGGTTAAAGTTTTACGAAGTGGCTGTCATTGAGTTTGAGGCCCGAACCGCCGCCGTGCAATTAAAGAGTGAAGCATAGCCATCAACAATGATTGGGTTGATAACTAGGCATGCAGTCTGCCGCATAATATCCAGGCTATAGCCAATTCTTTTATAACGGTTAATTAATTTTCTGAATTGCTCCGAAAAGTAAGATTTTCCCACATTTTTTTTCTAAATCTGTACACTAAGTCACCGTAAAATTCTGGTTCCGATATACCTTGTTGCAGAAGTGTTTCAGACTGACGTTATATTTTTCTACCAAGGCAAAGTGTCTGCGATAAAATTTCGAAAACGCCTTACGAAGTTTAAAATTAGGATAACCCTGCCTAAGAAGTTTGGCAGTAAGGGCTTTATTAAGGCAGTTAAAGTCACTAAGATTTGAAGCAGCTCTGGCGAATCTAATGTTGAGATATGTATACCCCATATGAGGTACGCCGCGGAACATCGCCATCCAGAAAAGAGAAATTGACTATATCAAAATCAAAATTTTCCCGTTTATCATTAATTTTGGTGGAAACTGTACCATTAGATATACATAGATTCAAATCCAAAAAAGATGCCTCGATATCGGAAGAAGTGGCTTTATTTAAATGGAGTTCAGTAGGGTATATGCGGTCCACCATTTGGTCAAAGTAAATATTGTCAATATTTAATAAACCATCTTGAAGTGGAACTGAAGGCCTCAATAATATCAGCCTGATTTTCCCGTGAGAGAGACTTTATGAAATCTCTTTCATAACAAAAAACAAACAAATCTGCAACAAGAGGAGCACAATTCGTTCCCATCGGAATACCACTAGTTTGCCTATGAAGTTTAGTTCCCTATAAAGTTTAGGCCCTTACTGCCAAATTTCATAGGCAGGGTTATCGTTATTTTAAACTTCGTAAGGCGTTTTCGAAATCGCATACACAGTGCCTTGGAAGAAAAATATAGCGTCAGTCTGAAAATACTTCTGCAACAAGGTATATCGGAACCAGAGTTTTACGGTGACTTAGTGTACAGAAAAATTGTAGGAAAATCTAACTTTTCGGAGCAATTCAGAAAACTAATTAACCATTATAAAAGAACTGGCTATAGCCTGGATATTATGCGGCAGACTGCATGCCTAGTTGTCAATCCAGTCATTGTTGAAGGCTATGCTTCACTCTTTAATTGCACGACGGCGATTCGGGCCTCAGACTCAATGACAGCCTCTTTGTAAAACTTTAACCAGTGGGTTGGGGCTTGACGATTTGTCTTTGGCTTGGCCCGCCGTGGTTCAACTATTGGTTTTCATTTACTCTGGCATACAGTAGAATTAGCCATGAGTACTCGTCTTTGTTTATTATAGTGATTAATTTGATTTTTATGTCTTCGCTTTGATGAATTGACTGAGTTGGGAGCCTTTATGCGAACCGAATTTTTATGTATTTCTGTATTAAGAGTAGCTTCGGGACGCAGAGTGAAGTTGGCTAGCTGTAAAAGTGCTTTAAACCCCCGGTGGTTTACTCTACTGACCGTTCTAAGGCTGTGCTCCCGATGTCAGTCTTTCTTAGTTGCTTTGTGGTTTATTCTACGAGGCGATTTGTTTTATGTCTTAGCTTGTGTTATTTTGTTCTTGTGTTTTTCAGTCCGTTTAGCATTGCGATTACCTCGCTTGGGGAAGAGAGAGCTAGTCTTGGTGCTTTTCGTACGTTTGTTCGATTTGCGCTTGTTTGGTTTTGTCTGTTTCCTCTTCCTTTTGGTGTATGGGAAGGGCTGCGATTTGTGATTATGGCACTCCCTGGACTTTTCTCTTACCCCCTTTTTTTTAAACAAAAACTTTTTTTTGTTTTGTTTTAACGGGATTTTATATGTATATTGCGATATTATCCATTTCGAGGCTGTTTTTAGGCATATTTTTATGGATGTTACAATGCATCACTTATACGCTATCAAAATAAATGAATAACAACAAATGCTTGAAATAGTAGCCAAGAACAATAATTTTATTTAAATGACATGCTTTTGCAGATTTCCGCAGACAGATGTAACACATGTTACAGTGATTTTTTTTATTGGCATATTGCTAAATATCCCCAAAAATGTTTAGTTCAATCATCTCTTATGACGAAACACTTTTGGTCAGCAGTATTGCAAACAATATTTGAAATATGTTTAACATTCCAGTTATATTTACAGGTGCAGCCAGAATTTAAGACAAATCAAAATAGCTATGATGGATTTATAACTGTTAAAAAACATTTTCTTGTTTTTTGTATATAAATAGGTATTAACTTGAGTAACAGAATATTACGACCATACTAAAGCAAATAAAATTGTAAAATTTATTTTATCTGAAAGAAATTGGAAAACTATATAGACTGTAATTACATAAAATTTAAATGCTGTCCAGGAAAGGCTTAAAATATTATGTCGAGTAATTTTGCAATTTTTGGAGAAAATCTTTATTCGTTAACGTACGTTACATTCTGGGGGACTGAGGTTTGCCATCCAAAGATTGTCTGTTTTAGCTGGCATGCTAAGCGTTCAAAATATATGAATATTTTTTTATATTTGTGTAAGATAAATGCTTGTTTTTAGGTCACGAACTTTGACAATTCTTTCATTTAACTTAGTAGGGGTAACATACATAACAGACTGTTACAGTCATAGGCCACCAGATATCGAATGCAAACATTTTTTTACACAGTAAGCATTGCTCTTTAAGATAGGGCATAAAAGGTAAGAGAAAAGTCCAGGGAGTGCCACAATTACAAACCGCAGCCCTTCCAAGACCCTAAGAGGAAGAGGAAACCGACAAATCTAAACAAGCACAAACCGAACAAACGTACGAAAAGCACTAAGATTAGCTCTCTCTTCCCCAAGCGAGGTAATTGCAATATTAAAAGGACTGAAAAACACAAGAACAAAATGACACACGGAAAGACATACAGCAAATCGCCTCATAGAATAAAACACAAAGCAACAAAGAGTAAGACTAACACCGGGACCAACGCCTTAGAACGGTCGGTAGAGCAAACCACCGGAGGATTTTTATGTCTGCAAAATTTCATACGGTTGGGGAGCCGATCGCTATCTGGCCGTTAATCTACACTTCTGGCTAATTTTGGCCCTGCTCCCCAACCCCAGAGAATTTCGCAGATATAATCTATTTCAAAGATCAGTCTTTTCTGCATCGAATAAGAGTTGTTTGCACTTTGACTACAAAACTGCTGACTAAGCTGTTTCCCTGAATGTCATAATCAGCATTTCAATACTTAGAGATTGTTTGTTGAAGTATACTTAGCAATTAGTGCCACGCACGTAACCTTTCCACACAAATACTTTTGTCTTTAAAGTGTTTCATCATAATTAATGATTGAACTAAACATTTTGGGGCATTTAGCAATATGCCAATAAAAAGAAATCACTGTAACATGTGTTATATTTGTTACATATGTTAGATATTGCAAAGACAATGCAGAATGCTTTAAATTTAATTCTATTCAATAAATAACTTATTTCAAAATGGTCGTAAACAAAAAAAGGTAAGAGAAAAGTCCAGGGAGTGCCACAATCACAAACCGCAGCCCTTCCCAGACCCCAAGAGGAAGAGGAAACCGACAAATCCAAACAAGCACAAATCGAACAAACGTACGAAAAGCACTAAGATTAGCTCTCTCTTCCCCAAGCGAGGTAATCGCAATACTAAAAGGACTGAAAAACACAAGAACAGAATGACACACGGAAAGACATACAACACATCGCCTCAATCTGTTTTTCGGTTTTATTTTGTTTTAACGGGTTTATATAATATGTATATTGCAAAATTATCCATTTTTAGCAGTTTGGCACATTTTTACGGACGTTACAATGCATCATTGATACGCTACCGAAATAAATGAATAATAAGTATGCTTGAAACTGTAGTCAAGAACCATAATTTTATTTTAAATGACATGCTTTTGCAGATTTTCCTCAGAGATATAGCCTAAAACTAAGGTATAGAAGCCGACTGCTTTGTTTTGTTACAAACGTTACCTTGTGTCGGACGTTTTGTAAAATGCACAAACAATACTTGAAATATTTTTATCCCATCGCTTTAGCGATTGCGATATTGCAAACGCCTCCGTCCGTCAGTCCGTCCGTCATGCTATCTCTTCCTGAACCATTGGATGGAATTTCACCGAACTTAACCGAACTTGCTACATGTCATCCCCTGGTTGTAAGGGTGTCCGAGAGCAACATTATTTTTCACTCTGTCCCATGTGACCTTCGGTTGGGGTCAAAAAGTCACTGTCTGTCTGTCCTCCCTCCGTTCGTCCGTCACGCTATCCTCATAAACCCCTGGGAAGAATTAAACCAAACTTTCTACATGCCTCCCTCTCGTGGTAACGGTGTGCGAGGGCAATTATTTTTTCCGTCCATCCATCCATCTGTCCGTCATTCTATTAGCAACTCTAGCACCGAGCGTTCTGGTAATATTATCAGGCACAGCCAGAATTAAACGCAAAAACAAAATGGCTGTGATGGATTTATAAGCAATTATGTTATGAAAACACCTTCTTTTGTTGTTTATAACCTGTTGTTAGCTTGATTAACAGAATATTACGGCCATATTATAGCAAATATGATTGTAAAAATTATTTTATCTGAAAAAAAAAAAAAAAAACAAAACACACACACACACACACACACACACACACACACACACACAACGGAAGCCTCTTTAAATTGCAAATATATTAAATTGTAAATGCTGTCCAGAGATGGCTTAAAATCTGATAATATCGAATAATTTTGCAATTTTAGGAGAAAGTCTTTATTCGGTAAAGTCAGTTACATTCTGGGAGACTGAGGTTTGCCATCCAAAGATTGCCTGTTTTAGCTGACGTACTAAGCTTTTAGAATACATGCCAATTTATATTACATTTGTGTAAGATAAATGCTTTTCCTTAGGCCACGAACTTTGAATCTTCTTTCATTGAATTAAGAGGGGCAACATACGTAACATATTATTACACCTGATACATGGTGCAAACAGCTTCGATTTTACACAGCAAACATTGTTCTTAAGAGTAGGTCATGTCTACAAAATTCTCTTGGGTTGGGATCGCTATCTGGCCAGGAGTCTACCATTTGTCTTTTTTATTCCCGTGTTCTGTTCTCAAATATTTACCCTAAAATTAAATTTACGGTGAAAAATTGGTCTGACCTGCCGAGCCATTTCTATAGTAAAGTGGGGTTTTTTTTATATTCTATATAATTTGTTTTTCACTTTTCTTTGCTGATGTTTAATTATAAATATTTTACAACAATATTGTGAAAATTTAAGAAAACTTGAACAAACAGAACATTTTTTAAAAACATGCCTCCAGTTTACCTACCCAATCGATTTCTGCATAATTTGCAGTCATTTTTAGGGGAAAAAAAGTGAAAATACTTATTTAAAAAAAGGGGAAAAAAAATTTTTTGCGCATCGGTAATTACGAAAAATGATTTTGCGAATTTGCTTCTTCTGTCTAAAGCGCCAAGCACAAAAAAAAGCTTTCTGAAAGATGGTGAAGGCAGAGTAGTTATGCTATCACACTAGCGAACCTTAGTTATACGTTGATACTGTCGAAACCTAGTTATACTTTAACACTATCGAAAATATTCCGAAGTAAGGATCCTTTGGAAATTCAGAACAGATCAAAACCAGAATATAACAGGCTCAGTTTGAGTCTTTTTTTTTTTCATGAGGAGTAACGAAAAAAAAAAAAAAAAAAAAAAAAAAAAAAAAGCAACATCTCTCACGCCCCGTAGCAGTTTCCGTGGAATTTTATTTTACCTGTAATGTTTGAACCTCAGCTATAAAGCCGATTTTCGTTCACCCTGTCAAATGCTAGTCAAGAGTTTAAAGTCTTTCACGTGTATTACTTCCGGACTAAGACTCTCTTAGAAATGCATTTCATTCAGACGTGCTATGGTAAGCATATGGACGATTACAGTTTCCTACTACTTTATGGCTTTTAACGATTACAGTTTCTTATTACTTTAGGGCTTTTACCTTTCACAGTTTCCTATTACTTTATGGTTTTAAAAGGTTTCCTACAAATGTATGTCATTTAACGATTAGTTTCCTACTTCTTTATGACTTTTAAAGATTACAGTTTCCTACTTCTTTATGACTTTTAAAGATTACAGTTTCCTATTGCTTTATGACTTTTAAAGATTACAGTTTCCTACTGCTTTATGAACTTTAACTATTACGGTTTCCTACTACTTTAAGGCTTTAAACGATTACAAAAGCTTATGCCTTTTAACGATTTCAGTTTCCTACTATTTTATGACTTTTAACGGTTACAGTTTCCTACTACTTTATGATTTTTAACGGTTACAGTTTCCTACTACTTTATGATTTTTAACGGTTACAGTTTCCTACTACTTTATGATTTTTAACGGTTATAGTTTCCTACTACTTTATGATTTTTAACGGTTACAGTTTCCTACTACTTTATGATTTTTAACGGTTACAGTTTCCTACTACTTTATGATTTTTAACGGTTACAGTTTCCAACTACTTAACCCATTTATGCCGAGTGGATTCTTCTACCTCGAGTCTTTGGACAAGTCCATTTCCTATCATTACGAAAACACGCCTATTCAAATATATAGAAAATTTCGCCACTAAAAACTAAAAATTTTCGGATAAAAAAACTGATATTTTTTCACATTTCTGCTCAAAACATAGACTGTGGGTACTCGTTAGAACCGCCTCGGTGAGGCGGTTCTAACGAGTACCCACAATCTATGTTTCTGAGCAAAAATAAGAAAAATAATGTATACCCCTAAAAACCCCAGTTTTACTGTACAAAAGTGAGGTTTAAGGGGGTCAAAATTATATAGGTATGTTTTCGTGATGTATAGGGGGTGTTTGTTAGTTCTTATTATGATCATGCTTTGATAGAAATTTCTGCGACGTCCGATCTGGGTCTATACTGTTTGCCTGTGTCCTTTTTTATGGGACGCTAGGCTTTAATGGGTTAATGACTTTTAACGATTACAGTTTTTCTAATCCTTTATGACTTTTAAGAGACCTTAATGCAGAGGTAATTACACCGACGAAAGGTCAGTGTCCATACTTTGAAATGGTTCCGCCAGCTTGTGTCCACCAAGATGATGTACACCCCAAGGGCGTCAGTAATAAATGGTGTTATACAAGGTAATGTTTTTCAAAGCTGTACGCCATTCCAATATATCATATACGAGTATAAATGATCATTTCAGTCCCTTAACCTTGTCGGTTGTTGGGGTACCATCTATTTTTTTTTTTTTTTTTTTTTTTTATCAGTTTGACCTGCTTGAAATAGTTCTGCTTGTTTTATTTCGCGACGTTGCGTACCAAGGGCCGTATTGGCAGTATCAGTCACTACTAATTTGAAGTTTGCAATTACAGAGTCAAAAAGAGTGTTTTCGCCATCAAGCATCAGGCCAAATAAAAAATGTGTGTTTAGGGTAACTTGTTAGGAAAAAAACATAGGATTTTTTTATTTTATTTATTTTTTTTTTTTTTTTTTTTTTTTTTTTTTTTTTTTGTGGGGGGGGGGGGGGGTGTTGCTTTGATTTTTTGTGTAGAATGATACCATAAATTTATTTGGACTTAGCACTATAATTCAAATGAAATTTCACCAAGTCTGCTCAGTTGCCATCTGATGTGTCTAAAAGTACTGCTAGAATGGCAAACAGTGTAGACCCTGATCAAACTGTTCCTACAAGAGCAGTTTGATCTGGGTCTTCACTGTTTGCTCTGACCTACTTATCTAAATATTTAGCATAAATATATCATCCCAGTAACACCTATTTTTATTTCATTTTATTTTATTTATTTATTTATTTATTTATTTATTTATTTATTTGTTGCGACAAGGGGAGATTTAATCATAGCCCCAGTAGGCAAATAGGGCTATTGTAGGTTTGCCATGCATTTCTTCTAAAACATAATGGTATGTTGAGTGTACTTATTAGAATCGCTTCGATGAGGCGATTATAATGAGTACACACGGCATACATTTTAAGAATAAAATAAGAAAATTTCCCTAAAATGTCCCCATATATTTGTTTTCTTGAGCTATTGGAAGAATTCCCTATGGATCCAAAAACGAGTTCTAATCAGCCACGGTTGTTCGAGTCATTGAAGTGTTACTGTGGACACCATGAAAGACCACAGTCAAGAAACTCAACCCTTTCAAGGTACCGGATAAGCGTTAACCCTTTCAGCCCTACAGACCAAAACAGATACTTAAGCAGACAGTGTAGATCCAGGTGAAACGGCTCGTTACGATCCGTCTCATCAGGAACTACACTGTTTGTCATAATGCTTTATATTTTTGCCTGATTTCCCTATTTGCTATAATGTGTTTGTCCAAATTCAAAGATGGAAGACTCCACTTTGGAAACACGAAGGCGAAAGAGTTAAGGGACACGAATTAAAACATAAACACTTAATCGAAAACAGACGAAGAGATTGAAGAAGGCCATTAACGCTTGCATGCTGGGTAAAAAAAGTCCTCAAACGACATTTTGATATATTTTCTTATCTTCCCTAGAAAACAGGATTCAGCATTCTATGCACATTTTCTCCAAAGGAAACACTTTGTATTAAATGTCAACTCTTGTTTGCTAGGACAACTTAGAAAATTATCAGTAAATTGACATCAACTGAAATTGCCCAAGAGTTGTAAAGGTTAACTAATATGAATATAATAGAATAGAATATACTTTTTTTTTCATACAAAAGGTCAACGACCCATGCGTACACTGTATAAAAAGTCGGTGATGATCAAAGACAGCAAACTATATATAGCTGAACTAAAACGATAGTCTTACTCATCAACATAGACTGGCTTCCGTCTAACTGATACATAAATCAACATAAAAACTATTTATATTTTACATAAATCCAAACTTTTGGAATCTCTTTTTCTCTGATTTGGCTGATATGAGTTTCTGACTGGTACGGGAGATGATATGTGTAGAAAAGGAGTCTAGGAGGAGTAGTTTACCATTGTTAATTTAGAAATGTTAAACTCATAGCGTGATGCCAGGCTATCATCAACAATAATACCTTCAATACAATCAGTTATGTACGAATTAGCCAGACAATATTCTATAGTAGTCAATAGTTTATATAATACTAAGCTATTAACTACTACAATATACGAGCGTATGTTATATAATACCATCAACACAATCAGTATATACGATTTAGCTGAACAATACTATATATCCTATGTATCTTCCATACTTTCACAGGAAAAGTATTAAAATGTGATAATACTATAAACAAACAAACAGACAAACAAACAAATAAATAAATAAATAAAATAACATATACGTAAGCAATCAAATAATTTGTACGGGGTACGGACAATTACCCACCCGGACAATTACCCTCTAGGCAATTACCCACCGACGGACATTTACCCACTCGGACAATTGCCAAAATTGTTCCATTTTTTTTCTTCTTTTATTTTTATTTTTGTTGTTAATAAAATAATTTATGGTAAAATAATAAGTTTTATTTCATTGCAAGTGGTGAAATCACTGTATATCCGAAATAAATAAAAATGATATTTTCACATAGTGAAAGGGGTACGGTATTTTCTCTAATGAAAAAGGAAAACATGGTCATGTTATTTTGCACCCATCGTTTCGGATTACTTTTGTTGTCTTCATTGTTTCCCTAACAGATGTCGATCCCACTTCGTTTTTTTTTTTTTTTTTTTGTTTTTTTTTTTAACCACTAACCTCTGTTTCTAAACAAAACTATTATATCAAACGTCTTGGTATGCATTTTCTTTGTTAGAATGTAAGGAACATTTTGGCAACAAGATTACTTTCATTTTTTTTTTTTTTTTTTTTTTTTTTTTTTTTTTTTTTGTCTCTCCAGCGCTTCAGACGTTAAGCATTGAATGAGACGCCATGACGTTCATGTTTTGTTTAGTGACATTAGCTATGGCGTCAGAAGCGTGCTTTGGCATGTAAACAATAAAATAAAAAAGAAAATTTACTCTTTTTCTGTGATTACCATAAAAAGTTTCATCTCGTGTGATGCAAACGTTCATATTTTCGTTCGTGCTTCGTACTCATGAAAAAACTGATGTTTTCATTACACTCGATGAAAATATTTATGTTATTCACAGCAGAAAAGCAAATATCCTCTATGCATTAAATCTTTAATTCTTTTCCATTTATTTAATTTGTTTTATACTTTAAATATATCCTCCGTAATATTGTATAAGTATTTTGTATGTCATAAATTAATAGTCTTTAGCATGGATGAACTTTAAAAGTCTTTAGAAGTCTTTGGCTGAAACCTCGAACTCCTTATTGGGGTCCCCTCGGTGTGCGAGTTTTCAAAGTTCGACAGTAATGAATTTCTGATTTCTTAATGACTGAATTTGGATGACGCAAAGATATAAACATCGAATTTACCCATAACGCAATGGAGACAACATTTGTAGTCTGCTGTTTGCAACATGTTTTGAAAATATTGAAATAAAAGGTGAAATTGCTTATAGTGAGCAATGTCATCGTTTGCCGGAATATAGTCAGCTATATTACTGCAAGAAATTAAAAGATTTGCTCAAAAGGTTTATCTTCAGTTTGCTGACAATGTTTTTAAAATACGTCTGCTGCCATGTGTCAAATGTCGTTTGCATGCTGTAATGGATGATGGATAACTTTTCATTGCTTGACTTACTTAAAAACTACAAAGAACTTTTTTTAAAAACAATCTTTCATTTCATCCTTTTATCTCTGATAAAAATTCATTTTCAGCTAAAACTCTCAAATAGATATAAAATCATTTTTACAAATAAAACATGAATAAATTAATGAAAGATGTTATAAGACTATTTACATATCACTTATCAAACATTTAGGGACAGTTTTATCAAAATAATTATCGGGCAGTTAATTGTCCACTTTTAGGTAAAGAGGGGTGGGTAAATGTGCGGGCGGGTATTTGTCCGCTTTTAGGTAAAGAGGGGTGGGTAAATGTGCGGGCGGTTAATTGTCCGCTTTTAGGTAACGAGAGGTGGGTAAATGTGCGGGCGGGTAATTGTCCGGTGGGTAATTGTCCGGGTGGGTCATTCTCCTACACTCAATTAACACCCACCCTACAAAGCTGGGAATGTGCACATCACGAAAACATACCTATATAATTTTGACCCCCTTAAACCCCACTTTTATATAGTAAAACTGGGGTTTACAGGGGTATACATTATTTTCCTTATTTCTGCTCAAAACATAGATTATGGGTACTCGTTAGAACCGCCTCATCGAGGCCGTTCTAACGAGTACCCACAATCTATGTTTTGAGCAGAAATATGAAAAATATCAGAATTTTTATCTGAAAATTTTCGTTTTTTTGGTAGTAAAAGTTTCAGTATATTTGAATAGGCATGTTTTCGTAATGAGGAGAAAAACATATTATGTTGGATAAAAAAATCGTTACGTTTCTGAAAAGTTTTTAAAATGTAAACAGATAGCTTATCAATAATAGTCTTGTTTTCTGATTTCAAAAGTTCAATTTTAGGTATAGTTGGTCTTACCTAGTAGTATCTTCTGATGTATTCAGCACGTAAGTCTTGATATAAAGGACACTCTAAAATAAAATGAAACACATCTTCTAAAGTATAACAATTTTGACATTTTCTATTTTCTTTAAGTATTTTTCTGGTTTATGCCAACGCCCCGATTCAATTGCAAGTCGGTGTGAAGAGACACGTAAATGTATTTTGCCCTTGTAGAGTTTTCTATTTGTGCGTTCCAATTTTGAATAAAGTGACCAGAGATTCGTTCTTTAAAAACGCTCATAAAACTCGTAACATCACCAACCCCTTGAGTCAACCATACATGAGTGAAACCTTAACTTTCAAACAGTTGCTAAACAGACTTAGTCCAGAATAATCTTTGTAGATGTAACTGCATATCTTCTAACATCATATTACATATTTGTTTTATAATTTTGTTATTATTACAATTAAATATTTTAAACCAATATCGAATAATTGGTAACAGTCTATAATTTCTTACTGACATTCTACCTAATTCCCCATATATAAAGTTATTTTGTGCTTGAATTTTAACTCCTAAAACATGTTTGCAGAACCTAGATGAATTCGTTCATTTAAGTCCGCCTTTGAAAAACCCAATACTTCGCCGCTATAATTTAATATTGGCAATAGAAGTTAATCGAATAACCCTAACATATGCGATACTGCGAAATCTGTAAATTTATTTACTAAAGGTTTTAATTTAAAAACTGCTTTCAAAGTCTGGCCTGTTAGTGCATCTGCTAGTGCATCGTGCGTTTCCGAAAATGAGCCACCAGTAGTAACAAGGCATCGTAGGCGATACAAATCCCCTTGTACAAGACCACTGGGTGTGGGCAAACGCTGAACTGGGGAATTCCATGCATCACGAAAACATGCCTATATAATTTTAACCCCCTTAAACCCCACTTTTATATAGTAAAACTGGGGTTTACAGGGGCATACATAATTTTTCTTATTTCTGCTTAAAACATCGATTGTGGGTACTCGTTAGAACCGCCTCGTCGATCTATGTTTTGTGCAGATATATGAAAAATATCAGAATTTTTTGGTGGTAAAAGTTTCAATATAGTTGAATAGGCGTGTTTTCGTAATGACATATAAAAATTATGTGATTGAAGAAACAAAAAGCCTGTGACCTTAATGTAAAGGTCATATATGACTTTGACATTCAGGTACAGTATTGCAAACATTCAGATTTTCAGGTTGGGAGGGATTAGATCTTACATGATAGAAAATATTTCAGTCATGTCAGCCTTGACCTTGAGCTCAGGACCTTGCATGAAAGCCGAACTTGCGCGAGATATTATCATACCCATAAATGTGTGAAGGTATATCAAAACCCATAGATAAATGCAGGAACTAGAGCGATGACAAAGTTTTCTAAACATAGCCGGAGTTACCTTGACCTTGAGCCCAGCAACATGAAAGCTGAACTTGCTCAAGATATTATAATAACAATTGTATGAACATATATCAAAATCCATTGATAAATGCAGGGCTAGAGCGATGACAATTTTTTTTTCTAAAAATAGCCACAATTACCTTGACCTTGAGCACAGCAGCCTAAAAGTTGAACTTGCTCGAGATATTATCATACCAAACATTTATGTGAAGTTATATTAAAATCCATTGATAAATGTAGGCACTAGATTATTGACAAAGTTTGTTGTTTTTTTGTTGTTGGTTTTTTTTTTTTTGTTTTTTGTTTGTTTTTTTTTTTTTTTGCTTTTTTTTTTTGGGGGGGGGGGTTCTAAAAATAGCCACAGTTACATTGACCTTGAGCCCAGCAACCTGAAATTGAACTTGTTCGAGATATTATAATATCAAAGAATTGTGCGAAGATATATTAAAATCCATTCATAAATGAATGGGGTTAGAGTGATGATGAAGATTTTTTCTAAAAATAGCCACAGTTACCTTGACCTTAAGCCTAGCAACCTGAAAATTACACTTGCTCGAGGTATTATAATACCCAACATTTATGTGAAGTTACATTAAATCCATTGATACATGTAGGCGCTAGAGCGATGACAAAGTTTATCTAAAAATAGCCACAATGACCTTAACCTTAACTCAGAACCCAGAAATTTTAACCTGCTCGAGATATTATCATACCAAATATTTGTGTGAAGTTATATTAAGATCCATCAATAAATGTAGGCACTAGAGCAATGACAAAGTTTTTCTAACCTTGACCTTGAGCCCAGCATCCTGAAAGTCGTTCAAGCTTGAGATCTTATAATACCCAACATTTTTCTGGAGTTATATTAAAATCCATAAATAAATGTAAGTGCTAGAGTGATAATAAAGTTTTTCTAAAAGTAGCCACGGAGACCTTGACCTTAAGCCTGGACCTTGAAAGTCGAGCTTGCTTGAGATATTATCATACCCAACATTTGTGTTAAATTGTATTAAAAAATCCATCAATAAATGTAGGCGCTAGAGCGATGACATTTTTTTCTAAAAATAGCCACAGTGTCCTTGACTTTAAGCCTAGGACCCTGAAACTCGAACTTGCTCCAGATATTATCATACCCAACATTCGTGTAAAGTTATTTTAAATTCCATAAATAAATGTAGGCGCTAGAGCGATGACAAAAGGTGACCATACGTACGTACGTAAGTTACGTACGGGACAAACCCTATATCACTCTCCACTTCGTTGTGCGAGGGGATAAATACAACTCCTAGATATATGGATATATACACTTTTGCTGAGAATACAATCAATATTTTCATCGAGTGTAATTAAAACATCAGTATTTTCACGAGTGCGAATGTTTTCCCTACACAAGATGAAAAAGAGTAAAGTTTCTTTACACGCCAATGTGCGCTTTTGACGTCATAACTAACGCCATCAAACAAAACATGAACGTCAAGGCGTCGACTTTCAGTGCCAAACAGGTAAAGCGCTGGAGAGACAAAAAGTTTCGGCAAATCAAAATAATCTTGTTACCAAAATGTTGCTTACATTCTAACTAAGAAAATGCATACTAACACTTGATTGAGAGAAGTTAGAGGAGTTAAAAAAAAAAACGGTGGGATCGGCATCCATTAGGGAAACAATAAAAGCAATTGCAGTAATCCGAAACGAGGAGTGAAAATAACCTGACCAACAGTTAGACTGGCTCCAGTTTCCAGTGACTAAATATTTATCCTTATAAACCTGTTCGATAATCACTAAATTAAAGCCAAAATAATATAGGAATTTGTATAATAAATGGCAATGTTAAAAAGCAAACTCGACACCCCTTACATTTGAAATGAACCTGTCCAAAGAGATAAGTAGAAGTCCTCTAGGCTTTAATTGGTTAAACAATGTTGACAGAGTTACCTCCCTGGAAGTTTATCTATTCCCGTTAAGCGGACAATAACCTCCTCATCACGAAAACACGCCTATATAATTTTGACCCCCTTAAACCCCACTTTTATATAGTAAAACTGGGGTTTACAGGGGTATATATTATTTTTCTTCTGCTCAAAAACATAGATTGTGAGTACTCGTTAGAACCGCCTCGCCGAGGCGGTTCTAACGAGTACCCACAATCTATGTTTTGAGCAGAAATATGAAAAATATCAGAGTTTTTTTTTACCTGGAAATTTTCGGTTTTTGGAGGTGAAATTTTCTATATATTTGAATAGGCGTGTTTTCGTAATGGAACGTCTTTGTTTTGTTGCGCATCGTGTTCATGATACTCAAACTTAATATATTTTGATTTTCAATGCAATAAGAAAAACTTTAATCTAAAAAATCTTAAGTATTAACTGATGTCATTTTTCAAACTTTGCATACAATTTTAAAATACTAAGATCAATAAATCGTGAAATTTGCAGAGCGATATGTTATTTAACAACAAAGATACAAGGGTCAAAAACTTTTATTCCATTTTTTATCAAAAGTAAAAAAAAAAAAATGTTTGTTAGATATTAAGGCGACGGGTTGATACGTAACGTGGGAAAAGGTCCTTACTCTATATGCGAACATCGAAGGTCCAGATGAGCGTGCGCATCCGTGCAGTCTGATCTGGACATTCTCTGTTTGTCGACATTTACTATAGTATCAACTGATTCTGTAAGCGGGCAACGAAGGCCCAGATTAGCCTGTCCGATTGCGCAGGCTGATCAGGGTCTAAGTTGTCCGCAAATTGCATAAGGGCCATTTTCATGCGTTCCGCATCAGTTCATATTGCAAATCTCTGTCTTCTGAACGCTCCTATGACAAAAAGATATTTGTGTATGTCTGTACGTTTGGATGGATAAAAAAAATAACTATTACACAATATATTTTATGTGCTTTTATCAATGTCTATATGTTTGTCATTTCTTAATCATGAATTGGTTGTCGAAATGGAAAGACGGACGGACACGCCAACACATGTTGCTTTTAGGGGCTACTTCAATTTTAAATCTACGAAGCTCTTTTGGTGCATCGTTTGCGGTGCTATATAATGTGTTTTAAACTGAATTAATCTCAAAATCTCATACAACATAGCCTCTCTATAAATGTTCACCCGAACGGACGGACGGATGGGCGGATTATTCACGCCTCAATGATTTTGTATGCGGACATATTTGTATTGCGCGTAATGCGTGCACCTGTAACTGTTGCCATTTGTCCCTTCTAATAAAACGGTTACACTTTAGTGCGGAAAGGGTCCCTTTTCGCAAAAAGGACTTGTTTTCACGAAAAGGATTTAAATTATTATCATGGGTCATATGGCTATTTATTTTTATTTACAGTTGATGGAAGTGGTTAAATAAAGGTTCTGTCTTGTTTTGTTTTTCAATGAAGAGTATGTCTGGTTTCATTGTTTGAGTCGGAAAATATTTCTGCAACAGATTATGTCTATTGCACTTTGTATATTGCAATTTGTATTTTGCACCAAGAATACGGTCCTCAGACGAGGAGTGAAAAGTGATATTTTCTTGGTTCCCCGCAGGGACATCTGTTCTAGGATTCTGTTTGAACCGTCGTACGGTAGACAATTGAAGTACTGGTCCAGAGTAGGGTGAAGGGTGAGAATTTAAATAGTATAGATAAATATATACCCTTGAATTTCTTCTAAAGTTTTGTTTATACAGGACTGATCTTGATCAACTGCCCAATAAGCATTCTACATAAATCTACAGCGGGTCGAGAACGGACCGCTGTAGATTTATAAAGAATGCTAGCTGGATGAGAGAAAATTGAAAGACCGTGTTCATGATAGTGTAAGAGTAGAGTAAAGAAGAAGAGATACAGAAAGGAATCAAGAAATATTTGATCATCCAATGATCTCATGATGTGTTTTAACGGTGACTGGTATACCATGTAACACGTGCATTAATGTTAGACTGGCTCGAGTCTAGAGTGACTAAATGTTTACTTTTATAACCCTGTTTGATAATCCACGAAAATAAAACCAAATTAATATCATGACTATAAAGACTGGTCATTAGAGTAGTGTGACCAGTCATGATATTCCTTTGGTTTTAGTTCAGTGGATTATCAAACAGGATTAAAAAAATAGTAACTGGGAAGTGGAGCCAGTCTAGTATTAATGTGAGAACTACAAGTTCGAAAACGCTCCCATGGTGGTCAGAAGAAGCGATAAAAGGACGCCCTCAAAGCCTCCCTTAAAGACTTCAACATACCAACAGAGTCATGGGAACAGATTGCACAAGATCGTACAAAGTGGCGAGGCCTCATAAAAAGGGGAGCTGGTGAATACGAAGCAAAACGAATCAGCGAAGCCGAGCAGAAACGTGCACAGCGGAAAGCCAGAGATAAGGCATCACCAACAGAGCTTTCTTCCTCAGACCTCTCTTGTTCTATCTGCAACAGGCAGTTTAGAGCTAAGATTGGTCTCATCAGCCATCTTAGAACACACAAATAATAACACATCACACAGTTGATTAGGATTGGTCATTTTCAGTAATGACAGACGAACGAATGTGAGGAAACGGTCATTCCGTTTCAAGTGCAAGTAAATTTTATTACATGTAATATGGTTATATTCTCAAGAATTCTCGCCAACCGTGAAGTAGGTTAGTTTACCAAATTTCATGCAAAGCCTGCTCATCTTATTATATCCATTCATGACCGAAATACGCATTTTTTATCGGACATTTATTTTCTTATTTATTTATCTTTTATTCATTCATAGGAGTCTATATGACGAATTTTGGGATTAAGTCCGAACAGAATATTTTCAAATTATATGATACGTGTAATACACCATCCAGTGTACATGTACCATCACGAAAACATTTCTGTATAATTTTGACGCACTTACACCCCACTTTTATATAGTAAAACTGGGGTTTACAGGGGTATACATTATTTTTTCTTATTTCTGCTCAAAAACATAGATTGTGGGTATTCGTTAGAACCGCCTCGATGAGGCGGTTCTAACGAGTACCCACAATCTATGTTTTGAGCAGAAATGTGAAAAATATCAGAACTTTTTATCTGAAAATTTTCATATTTTGGTGGTAAAAGTTTCAGTATATTTGAATAGGCATGTTTTCGTAATGACGTTGAAATTGCAAAGAACCCTGGAGCAAACACTGCAAATACAGATCAGCCAATTGACGGTGACTTACCCGGCCTGCAGCATCTGGGTCATGGTAAAATACCCATAGTCGTTACAATGCGTGTTTTATGATTCATATAATCTTATATTTTGAACGCATTACGAAAACACGCCTATTTAAATATATTGAAAATTTCACCACAAACACTGAAACTTTTCAGATAAAAAATTCTGATATTTTTTCATTTTTCTGCTCAAAACATAGATTGTGGGTACTCGTTAGAACCGCCTCGCCGAGGCGGTTCTAACGAGCAACCACAATCTATGTTTTTGAGCAGACATAAGAAAAATAATATATACCCCTGTAAACCCCAGTTTTATTATGTAAAAGTGGGGTTTAAGGGGGTCAAAATTATATAGGCGTGTTTTCGTGATTGAGTTTAATAGTAAACATAAGATTGCATATTTACAAAACTCTTCAGCTTGAGAGGTATATAAAATGTACAGAGAGAGAGAGAGAGAGAGAGAGAGAGAGAGAGATTTACACTTAACACTTGAAAAAAGCAATACACGAGTCTGCATAATAAACATTATTCCTATTCTCGGTTTACGCTTAGTCAAATAGTACACAATAATAAGCACTGGACGAATTTGGTACTGGTGTTAACCCATTTATGCCAAATGGAATCTTCTACCTCAAATCTTTGGACAGATTCATTTCCTATAAAAGGGGTGTCTAGTTAGTTTTTATCATTATCATGTTTTGTAGAAATTTCTGAACTTAATGCAAACAGTGTAGACCCTGATCAGACGCCGCGTTCTACGGCGTCTGCTCTGGGTCTACACTGTTTGCCAATGTTCCATTTATGTGACGATAGGCACAAATGGGTTAAGCAATGATATTAAACAATTTAGGCAATATTTAAGTATATAACTGAAGCACAAAATAGAAAAATGGTTCAGTCTTATTTGAGCCTGGTCCGCGCAACGAAGACCCCTAACAGGATACACGACAGTGTCTTTCGATAAGGGGTCCTCCCTACGCGATGTACGTAAGAAAAACACCACTACTCTGCACATCACATATGCAAACAATAAACCATGAGTAATATTTGAAGTGAACTCCATTGATTCATAGTAAATGGAAGTAATGTTGTAAATATTGTACCCGGGCGGGGTGGGGGGGGGGGGGGCGGGACACCTACTATCAGAATATCATCAAAAAGGGTAGGTGTGTGCTGCCAGGAGCCTGGGACCCCAACCCCTTTCCAGACACGATTGAGACCCCGTTCCAGACAACAGTAAAACGAACATTAATTTTATTTTATTGTTAGCGGTGAAATCAGTGTATATCTGGTGAAAATAAAAGTGGTATCAATCACTAGTGAATTGATATCGTATCATTTCACTAGTGACTGATACGATTTATATTTTGACCCCTCGCTTTGGACGACTTCGGTTTTCTTCATTGTTTCAGAAGCCACTTCCGATTTTTGAACACCTCTAACTTCTTTGTTTCTGAACTAAACTATCAAGTGTTGGTATGCATTTTCTTAGTTAGGATGTAAGGAATATTTTGGTATCAAGACTATTTTGATTTGCCGAAACTTTTTGTTTTTGTTTCTCCAGCGTTTTACATGAAAAGCACTGAACGTCGACGCCATGACGTTTATGTTTAGTTTGGTGACGTTAGTTATGACGTTAGAAACGCGCATTGCCGTGTAAACAGTAAAATAAAAGGAAAATTTACTCTTTTCAGTGAATATCATAAAAAATTTCATCTCGTGTAATGAAAACATTCAAATTTTCACTCGTGCTTCGCACTCGTGAAAATACTGATGTTTTCATTACACTCGATGACAATATTTATGGTATTCACATCAAAAGAGTACATATCCTCTATATATCCCATTGTAGACAAACAATATATGCTCATTTGCTCGGTCAGTTAACTTAACAAGGATTTACTTGTAAGACTTCATTTATATCGTTAACAAAAAATCCATTTATGATAGCCCCGTTCCAGGCTAAGGTAGTTTACCACCCCCTTTCCAGACAGACATGAACCCCTTTCCAGACAGGTATATTTGAATCCCTTCCCAGATGTTTTACAATGAAACACACCCCAGTTCCATACAGACTCTAAAAATAAGACCCCATTTGCCAGCACATCTCTACCCGTGCTTATATAGCGAGTGACCCCAGACATCTCCCTTCCCCCCCCCCCCCCCCCCCACAGACATGAACCCCTTTCCAGACAGGTATATTTGAATCCCTTCCCAGATGTTTTACAATAAAACACACCCCAGTTCCAAACAGACTCTGAAAATAAGACCCCATTTGTCAGCACATCCCTACCCGTGCTTATATAGCGAGTGAACCCCGACACCTCCGCCCCGCGTCCCTCCCCCCACCTCCCCCCACTGTCCCCCCCCCCCCCCACCCACTTAACCACTTAATTACTTATATACTGGTCACATTAGTAAAATGGTTGGCAGTCACATAATGCAAACGAGAGTGACCCACGACACCTCCCCCGACCCCCCCCCCCCCCCCCGCCCACTTAACCATTTAATTACTTATATACTGGTCACATTAGTAAAATGGTTGGCAGTCACATAATGCAAACGAGCTATGTATAATAGCAAGCTAGTTAGTGTTTTATGTAGTGAAAATACAATACCTATATAATGCAGGATTGACACAGACCCTGTATTACAGCATATTCGAGTATATCATTTCCTCTAAATGTCTGAGCAATCATGGTTTCTAAATTAATGACATTTCATTAATTAGTGAAAAAATCAGACAACAGATATACAAAATAATAAAATCAATTTCTATTTCAAAGCTGTAATGGTTGTTCTACACCTTTTGAAGAATTTCACAATAGCATAAGATCAAAGCTAAATGTCAGAAACAAAGTGCAGATGTATTATTTAATGCAACAGCCGTTATATGATTCGCATAGAAAACAACAAAACAAATAAAATTCACATTTTATTTCACTTTGTTGAAGTCCAATGGGCATACTGGAAAATCAGTGATGGGCTTATGGGGTGGACCGATCGGCTGGACCCATGGGTTGGGCTCGTGGGCTGGACCGATGGGCTGAGCTGATGGGCTCGGGGTTGTTACAGGTGAACATAAAGCCAGTACCTACAAACTCCTGTTTATGTTTAAGGTCAGCCCAGTATCTGACTTGTGATGTTTGTTTTCTTTGCAAGATCATCAGCAGGGCTTTAGCAGAAAAGTACTCTCTTCGGATACAGTGTCATGATTTGTATCTCTGACTGTTTCTTTTTGATATTGTGCAGGTTAGAGGAAATTGTAAGCGCTCTGCATTTGGACAGCTATGATCCGGGTCAGTCTGGGCTAAAGCGAAGTTTTACAGACAGTGTTGTCTCAGAGTGATTTTACGGCCCGTCAAACATTTTTTTTTTTTCGTTATAGTTCTTTGCAAAGATTCTTACAGCCTTGTTTGTGTGCCACTTTGATGGACATTTAGACTTCAATAATTATTTACGGAAATATGGCTACTAAAAATGTTAAAAGCAACTACATTGCCAAAATTTCCATACACATGTGTTATGTTTCAATCGAATAAAGCTCATGTGGTGTATTCGTGATGAATAAAATAAACAAAGGTTTCATTCAGAAAACGTCATCTATGTGTCAGTTCTGCTATGAATCCATGTAAACATTGAAACTGTTTGTTGTTTTTTTTTGTCATAGCTTCCACATCTTTCATTCAGTTCTAACAAAGTTCAGTGGCCAGTGGTCACTGAGGCCTTTTGGACTCAACAATGAACTTCAGAATTTGTGAGTTTGTTCATTGCTCTCAATGGACATTCCTTTAAGAATCAATCTGTCTTCACAGCTGGTGTTAATGCCATGTAGTGACTTTAAAACGCATGCCATCATCACGAAAACAAGCCTATATAATTTTGATCCCTTTAAACTCCACTTTTATATAGTAAAACTGGGGTTTACAGGGTAAAACATTAGTTTTCTCACTTCTGCTAAAAACATAGATTGTGGGTACTCAAGTTCTCACAATCTAAGTTTTGAGCATAAATATGAAAAATTTCAGATTTTTTATCTAAAAATTTTCATTTTTTGGTGGTAAAATTTTCGTTATATTTGAACAGGCATGTTTTCGTAATGTACTTCATTATAGTGTACTTTATTTTATCTTTTATTTTTTTATTTTTATTTATCTTTTTTTTTTTTTTTTTTTTTTTTTTTGGTCCTTTGGGATCATTGAACCCATTCTGGGAATTTTGAAAATATTGCGGGTCAGTGATGAGGCCTTATTACCTGAAACTATATAATCTAGTCCAGACAACTTAACACTTTAGCTGTTTCGCTTTTGTCAGTGCATCCGTAGCTATCAAGCATAATTCTTTTCAGAATCTATTTGTATTCACTACATCTGGAGTTAGTCCGAGTAACGACTGTTAAACGTTTCCCGTACTTCACTATTTATAGTTTATATTTTCTGGTCCTTTGTGATCCCTTTCCAGGGGTTTTGACAGTTTATCCGAGGGTCACTGGCGAGGCCTAATTGTCCGAAACTAGTAAGTCTGGCCCAGAAAGCTTGACACTTCAGCTGTTTTCAGTTTTCATTACGAAAACGCGACTATTCAAATATATATTGAAAATTTCACCACCCAAAACTGACACAGATTATGGGTACTCGTTAGAGCCGCCTCGAAAAGGTATGTTTTCGTGATGGCAAGCGTATTCCTTGCTCTTAAAGGTCATTCCTTTTAGAAGCTATTCAATGCATGTTATTTATTTATTTATTTATTTATTTATTTATTTATTGATTCATTTATTTATTTATTTTATTTTATTTTATTTATTTATTTATTTATTTATTCTGACACAGCATTAAAATTTTAAAGTATTTTATCAAATTTAATAATCTTAATCAGACTTTGACACTAGCTTAATGAAATTTTCCTGAATGCAACCAAAGCTGACAGTTCTGATAAAGTATCCTTAAGGATAGTATGGGTTAAAATATAAAAAGATACAGTATGGGTTAAAATACTGTTCTTAAGCATTGTTTCTATAAAATTCTGATCCTCATTAGAATGTGAATAACATGCAAAAACTGTGAATTTCAATCTTAAATAATAAAGCTGTTACTTGAAAAACAAAATCATTTTAAGGGTAGTTGTTAATTTTGTTTTCCTTGCCAGCACTACCATTAAAATGCAATGGCTAAAAAATTATCAATGGCGATATAAACTTCTGATTCCTTTTTTGTCAGTTGCTCTTCATACATAAATTCCACAGAAAGACATTAACATAGTCTTTTATGGTAGACTGTAAAACCTGGATTGGGTTCAATGGGCTGGGCTGGGTTCGATTTAGGGCTGGGCTCGATTAACAACAGGGTTATTTCAAACCGAAGGTCACTGACCGCGTCTCTAACCTCAATGCCTGATGTTAAAAAACAGATGCTGGCAATATTTAAACCTGCTGATGCACATTATTCCCTTGAGGACTGATGATGGATGATTGAGTCATGACCCAGGAAAAGACTACTGCTGCATTTCAAAAGAGATTTAAGAGAAAGAGAAATTTTAATATATTTAATATTCTTTGTTGCACAAGTTTGACGAAAGCAAATATTTGTGCTACCAATTTGATAAACAACTTTAATTAATCATACAATTAAAACACTGGGCGGACTGGAACTGGCACGTCCTATTTTAGTCAGTATTAACTTTTGACACCGCCTCCTGTGGGATATGTGGTGGGAAGTAGCCCATTAGGATATCAACAGGATCACTAACCTAAACACTCTAAGTGCAGTGTCTTGACTTTACCAGGTAAATGATAACTGGGTAGTCTTCCTTATTTGTCTTTCCTCTTACATGCTGCTATTCCAGCCCAGCCAAACATCGAGCGCAGCCAGTCTAGTCCAACCCGACTACCATATTTTATGGCATTGATGCAGCTAGAATGAATAGCTTTATGGGTTTGGACCAATGTGTAAAAAACTATCTATCATTGTATAATAACATAGCGGTTCTCAGCTCTTGACTTTCATTGGAAGCTGATTATTTTTGGTGGATTATTCCATAAAAGAAACATTTCTTATTGCTGTCCAGTAGTCATGGAACAAGGGGGTGGGGCGGTCTTGAACAGTTGACCTTACTTTAGTCCAGATTTCTGTCTATAATCATGAGAAAATTGTATTAGTTTTCAAGCAATTGGGGCAAAACTAGATGAAATTTGGCATATCTGAAGTTAAATTTTGTGTCTCAAAACCATATCACAGTTTCTTTGTAACTGCTTCCATTCAGAATTTGTGTAGGACTAAAACATTACTGTGCTGTAGATAACTGATTTAGCTGTACTTTACTTCTACATTTTTTTTTTTTTTTTTTTTTTTTTTTTTTTTTTTTTTTTTCAAAATTTTATTAACACTTCTTCAGTCTAGCCCAAAATATGGGGCTCTTTGTGGGTCTTCGCTTTGATACTGAATCAACAATAATGTTGACAGGGCTGTAATGGCATAATTTGCTTACCATCTTTTGCTTACTAAATTCAGATAAGAACAAGTAAGTCATTTAAAGGATAGAATCTAAGCTTTAAATTAATATGTAACATGATTATGTTACTGTTTGAGAAAAGGCTGAAAAAAAGTATAAACACGGTCGGTGTCAATTGAGTGAACTGTACAAAACTCTGCAAAAGCCATACTCATGTTCCTGGCCAGCGTAGATATATATTCTACCAGTTAACCATGGTTAATGATTAACCGTGATGAACATGGTATTTCGGAATTTACTGAAATATTAGAACAATGGTTTCTGATATTCAGAAACTACTGAGTAACATCAGATCAATGGTTAACCATGAAATGCAGTTATCTCAACCTTTGCTATATTTAGAAACATCTATTCAAAGTTCTAGATAGTGCATTATCAAGATAAATATTTCTTATTTCTAAACAAATGTGCCTTTTGTTTAATGTACTAATGTTTGTCGTGTACAAAACACTATATGTATTTTCATGGAGAAAAAAAAAGGAAACAAAATGAACATGTTTGGTTTAAAAACATCGTTTCTAGAACCATGATTTATTCATGGGATCTGTGGATTTTGTAGCAAATGTTTCTAGCAAACTCTAGCATTTTGTCCTGTCTCTTACCGTGTAAAGTGGTTTTCTTTAATACATTCTCGGTTTTCAGAGCACTAATAAAGACTATGGCCCAACCATACGAATGCTCTGGCTAATCTGAGACTTGACACATCCTAAGGTACATTTTCTCACCTTGCTGCTTATAAGGTTCGCGTCCCAGAGGCATCGAGGTTTTGCCGAAGTGTGTGTGTGAACAGAGAAGGTCCACACCTGTCCACAAAATCACTGTTGAAGTTGCTGTTTACTCACACAAAATATTGGCCGTGCCATGCTAAAATGTGTCTTCTAGCATATGCGGATGGCGAAGGCCAAGATCAGCCTGCGCGTCTGCGCAGTATGATCTGGGACTTCATTGTTCACCAACAGAACCATTAAATGCTACCAAATATATGAATGAAGAGCAAAGGCCCGGATGATACTTTTCGAATGCTAGATGATCCGTATTTGCGCATTTTGCGCATTTTTAACGGCATTTTTCGCTTGACGCGGGCCATGTGATATTATTACCTATTTGGAGTCATGACAGCGGATTTGATGTAGATTATAGGCCTTTTTCCTGCCTGAGAATTATGTTCATGCTAGCCATAATCCATTTATGCCTAGCGTTCTATAAAAGGGACATTGGCAAACAGTGTAAACCCAGACTAGACGCCGTTGAACGCGGCGTCTGATCAGGGTCTGCGCTTGCATTTGTTACAGGAATTTCAATAAAACTTTGTAATTAAAAACACTAACTAGACACCCCTTCTGTTAGTAAAGGACCTACCCCAAGAGTTGATATAGCAGAGTCTACTCGACAAAGTTGTGGCTGTGCGATGGGGGAAGAGGAGGAGGTTAAAATGAAGTATATGTTAGTAACACATATTTTTTGACTCCCTGTCTCAAGAGACTTCTTCATCAGCAATGCTAAAGTTCAGGACTGGTTAACTGTCCTTAGTGTGTTTGTTCACAAACATTAGCCTGAATTTTGTACGTCCTGGCATTATTTGGGTTTTAACCTTAAGCTAAAGCCTAGGGGTCCTGTCCATGAGACCAGCCCATGAGCCCATTTCATCGGTCCACCCATGAATCCATCCCTGCTTTTCTAGTATGCCGTTTCCATCATTAACCAGAACCCAAGAGCCTCTGCAGGAATGTATATTTTATCCTAGCAGAAGTTTGTCTAGGGGACTGATAAGATCTGAAGAGAGATAAGCGCACAGTGCGGTATCTGAATAGAACCTAAGCATCGCTAATCACTAAAATATAAGGCCTTTTAATCGCTAATCATTAAAGAATATGGCCATTAATCGCTAATCGATAAACACCATCCAGACCCTCTTAGACGTCACGTGTCAGAAGGAACGTTTTCTCCCGTTGCGGTTCATTTATTCTTACCGTATTCGACCTAATCACCGAACTGCGCTGCTTCTCTTCAGATCTGCAATTTCAAAAATACTATTTATAAATGTCAGTTTGATTATATGTCTAACTGTACAGAAAAATGAGTGAAAATCCTGATATTGTGGGTTTTTTTTTTTTTTCTTTTTTTTTTTTTCTTTTTTTTTTTATTTGTTTGCTAGACTGTTAAGACGAAACCAGATATCTTTGAAATCAGTGCCAACACAAATTGTACCAATCATGGACTGCTACGTTATTACCGTAATAACCTTAAGTATTGGAAAAGGCAGGCCTGTGCAAACAATATAGACCCAGATCAGACGCCGCAAAACTCGGCGTCCGATCAGGTCTGCACTATTTGCCATTCCTCCAGCAATATTTTAGACACACCAACAGGTAGTAGAATGGATTCTTTCAAGTTTTAGGCCAAGTATGGTAAGTAGTTTAAGGTGTCCCAATACTTAGGGTAAATATAGTATTAATTTTTGGACCGCACCATGCAAAAATGTGTCTCAGGGCAAATGCGGACAGTGAAAGTTCTGATCAGCCGGCATATCCGCGCAGTCTGATCAGGGCATTCGCTGTCCTATTACAGAATCAATGGGCACCGTGAGAATATATCAATGGAGAGCAAATGCCCAGATCAGACCTTGCGAGCATTTTGTGCATGCTCGAAGACACATTTTCGCTTGGCGCGACCCTTTCGTACCTAACAGTATAAAAGCAGCCAACAATATGAAATAAAGGCACAATACGATATCAGTTTATCAACTTCTCGTTGAAGAAGCAAAAATGCTGCGCTGTTTACTGCTTGTTTTTATAACGTTAGTATGTACTGCGAACGTTACTCCGATATCAGGCCAACGGCACGCCAAGACTCTTGTTGTTGACAACGGTGGATCCTGGGGAACCTGGGGATATGAAGACTTCTGCGGAAGCGGCTTATATGCTGTTGGGTACAAGATGAAGGTGACTGTTTTGATTCTGTTCTCAAAGTACAGTAAAATTCCGCTATTAACCCATTTTTGACTGAATAGACTCTCCCACACTATATATTGGAAGAGTCCAATTTAAATTTTAGGTATGCCCGGCTGGAGATTTACATATTTTTAGAGAAAATGGCTAAACTATTTGCAAACAGTGGAGACCTTGATCAGACGCCGCGTTCTGCGGTGTCTGATCTGGGTCTGCACTGTTTGCCAATTGCCCTTTTCGGGTCTCCTGATTACAATGGGTTAAGGCCACATTTGGTACTGTCTAAAAGTGGTCTAATGAGTGGGGCGGTCTTAGTGTAGAATAATAAGATAAAGTATATTTGGGACGGGTAAAAGCTGGTCTTAATAGTAAAGTGGTCTTAACAGCGGAGTTTTACTGTATTTATTTATGTTATTCGATGCGCAGTTGAAGAAAACGACCCTTAATACACATGCAAACAAGGAAACCCGGATCAGCCAGCGCATTTGTGCAATCTGGTCGGGACCTTCGTTACATCCATGTAGAATTTATATGACAACAGTGAAGCCCATAATGAGACTGCATGTATCACTAGCTGTTTGCTTGGTCCTGATAGCCGGAGGATTTTTTTTTTTTTTTTTTTTTTGGACAAGGGATTGTTTCTACCATGGTATGGAATTGTTTTGACTGGCAATGATTTTTTCACAAATGACGTCATTGAGAGTACCGAAAGCTGTACGTATTATGGTGAGTGAGATAAGATTTTCGATTTGTTTTAACCCTTGTCTTGCTGAACCCGGATATGTCCTGCCTTTGCAAACAGTGTAGATCCAGATCAGTTGGCTTCTGAACTGATCTGGATCTACACTGTTTGCCATTAAGTATGTAAATTTATATCAACAAGCTTAATCAAGTAATCTGATTGGCTGAAAATTAGAAATTGAAGTGGCATCTTAATTTATTCAGCAGGACAAAGGTTAAATCTCATTGATTGTCGAAGCATGCATAATCGGAAGAACGGTTGTTTGAGTCGTGCAACCGTGTCAAAACCTTACGTCGTCTTGTATCGCCGTGCCACTTGTGTTTTCGTCCTTGAATGTTTTTTTTTTTTTTTTTTTTTTTTTTTTGTTCGTTCCGGATTTTTGTTTTCGATTATACTTTTATATGCCTGTTTTTTTTTTTTTTTTGTTTTTTTTTTTTTTTTTTTGTTTTTTGTTGTTGTTGTTTTTTTGTTTGTTTTTTTTTTTTTTTTTGTTTTTTTTTGTTTTTTTGTTTTTTGGGGTTTTTTTTGGTTATTTTTTTTCTACAATACTCCCATTTATTTGGCTGGATTTTCCAACAATTTTTCATAAGAAAATTACGCTCGTATGTTATGTTGTAGTTTAAGAAAACTATAATGTTGGTCTTCAGCAGGGTATATCGGAATCGAAATTTCTTGGACATTTACATGCAGTCTATGAATTTAAGAAAAGTGTGTGTAAATCTAATTTTTCGGAAACAATCTAAAATATAATAAGCTCTTATAAAAAGATATGATATAGTCTGGACATTATGCGACAGACAACACGCCTAGTTATTAATCCAGGCACGGTTGGTAGCTACGCTGCGCTCTTTAATTGCATGGTGGTGGTTCAGGCCTCAGACTTAATGACTGTCTCAACACAAAGAACGCAAACGTGTACGACTGTACGTAGGCTACTTGTTGCGAGACACTGACCTTCTTATACAGAATCACGTGGTATCACTAAACAGACTGTAGATCGCGTTAAATGCGTGTTTCATGCTTCAGCTTGGAAAACTATTCATTTATTATTTTAGGGATTAATATTTTATTTATTTCATATGGGATTCGTGGAAACTGAGTCTAATTTTGACGAATTATCAATATATTTGATCATTTTTACAACAGATGATAAAAGTAGGATTGGGAAATCTGAAACACTCATATTATTGAGACCCTCCCACAGGGATGGGGGGTACCTGTTCCCTTGTTCCCCTGAAATATTTCAGCATTTTCCCTTGTTCCCTAAAATCAAAATTTTAATTTTCTATGTTCTCTGTTCCCCAAAATTACCTTTGTTCCCCCGTTCCCTTCAATTTTAGACTTGTGTTCCCCTGTTCCCTGAAATAAATGACATCATTCCCCTGTTCCTCAGAACCCCTGAGAGGGCCTCATTATTAATTGACCTTGTGAATCACTGTCGGGAAACAAACTCCGTGGTAGCTACCATTTGTGCTTACGTCACACATTCGGAAGTGTTGTCGGATGAGATTTATGTTCGGAAAACAGGTGTTTCCATTTCGCGCTTCATTGTACTCCAACCGAAAATTTTGACACATAGCGCAGTTGGTGGTGCATAAATTTCTCTTTCTTTAGCTACTTTCATTATCTGTGTGTTTACCATGATTACCGAGAACACTTGGGACAAAATGTCAGAAATGTAACTGTTGTCTACCACGGACAACTACGATCTTGTAACAAAAATCTATTTTATTGCAACCCAACTGGAAATTAAAATCGAAACAAGCTTCGCCCGGATGCATAATTATAAGTTACCCATATCTATTCTTTTGGCGCGGACGAAAACTCGTCTTTGGTTGTATGAAAGAGAAAAAACAAAAGAAATGTTATCTACCACGGACTCGAAAACCATGGTAGCTTCCACGTTGAATATGAAGAGTCCATTTTGCTTTTTAAACTTAATAGAATTCGGTTTTTGCCTTTCAGAAGATTATACAAGCTAAGGAAGATCGAAAGAAATACATCCTATAGTTCCCTTGCAGTGCCGAATCATGCAGTAAGAAATCAGACATGACGCGATCAACTTCAAAAAAATTGGAAACTTTACCAGAAAATTCAGAATTGTCTATCAAAGATCGGCATTGTTAAGCACCGAAAAGCAATTTTCAATTTTATTTATTTATTTATTTATTTTATGCTGGTGAGCCTAAATTAAGAGAAACTATACACCAACAAACATGGCAGTCTATGCAGCAGGCAAAAATCTGAGCATCCCAATATCACATGGACAGGGTGTGGCAGATCAGTACCGAAATCGCAGGCATTACATCTGAATCCGGTGACGGGAGAAAACATCCTCCAGTTAGTAACAAGACCTACCCCATACAATGTACGGAAAACGACTGGAGATACGGAAAATGCCAAGTGAACATCGGGATAATAGAATCTTACTTTGTGAAGTACGGCGTTTTGAGTCTTAACAACAAAAATGAGCAGGTAAAGAAAGTAACAAAATGTATTAACTAACAATTCTAAGGCTTTGGGTCTAACGTTGTTCGCGCTTTATGTGGTGTATTTGGGTATTTACTATTTTTCGAGTGTCTTTTTCTTCGTCTTGTTGGTAGTTTGTTTTCTTATTGCAATCACTCTGCATATGGGCAATACCATGAGAAATGGCCAAGTGATGGGGCTGCAAGGTGAAACTAGGCATTCTGGTGGCCATTTTGTCGGCCATCAGGGAAACAGGATGTTGGGAAAATACATAGTTAAACTCATACAAGACGATGATTGCAGACAGATTTGTGTGAAATGTTTGAGGAATTCAATGTAAAATGCCAGAAATTTGGTGTTCACATCAGGCATATTAGCGACTATAATGTCAGCCATCTTGGAAACAGGAAGTTAAAGAAAAAACATCTTCAAACTCATCTGAAACAATGGTGGCATAAAATAGAAGTGAATGTCATGAATAGGAATCGATATTCCTGTAGACTTGTATCTAGTTTAAAGACTTGTATCATATTTGGAAAGAATCCGATAAAAAATGCAAGAGTTGTCGACCCAATTTCGTAAAGTCATTATTCGATATAAAAAGATTTGGTACAACATAAATGTTATACAACTGACTGCATGGTGGTACTTAACCCAATTACGGTTGATAATTTACTTCTCTTTTAATTGCACACCGGCGGGTCGGATATCAGATTCTATGACGGCTCCGGCCTACAGAAGTACTTTTAGGTAATGTCAGTTGGTGCCTGATGCTGTGTCTCTAGTCGCGCCAACAGATTCCAACTGTTGGTTTTCTTTTGCTCCAGCATTTCAGATATTTCATGGTGTCGAGTCTTCGTCGTTGTTTCATCTCTCCTCCCGTAAGGTTGGTCAGATTATGTTAAAACGAGGCAGGAAGCATTGGGGCGACGTCGATGTTTAGCTTTGTCGTGGTTTAGACTAATAGTTTGTTCAGTCCGCATGAGGGGTTTCTAACTCATCAGTGCAACATCTCCGCGAACATAACAATCAAACAAATACTGAGATTAAACAACGACGAAGACCCGACACCATGAAATAACATAAATGCAGGAGCAAAAGAAAACCAACAGTTGGAATCCGTTAGCGCGACTAGAGACACAGCATCAGGTACCAACTGACATTACCTAAAAAGTAAGTCTGTAGGCCGGAGCCGTCACAGTATCTGACGTCCGACCCGCCGGTGTGCAATTAAAAGAGAAGTAAATTATTAACCGAAATTGGGTTAAGTACCACCATGCAGTCAGTTGTACAACATTTATATTGCACCAAATCTTTTTATATCGAATAATGACTTTACGAAATTGGGTACACAGCTCTTGCATTTTTATTGGATTCTTTCCAAATAAGATACAAGTCTTTAAACTAGATACAAGTCTACAGGAATATCGATTCCTATTCATGTCATTCACTTCTATTTTATGCCACCACTGTTTCAGATGAGTTTGAAGATGTTTTTTCTTTGACTTCCTGTTTCCAAGATGGCTGATATTATTGTCGCTTTTATGCCCAATGTGACTTGTGAACACAAAATTTCTGGCATTTTACATTGAATTCCTCAAACATTTCACGCAAACCTGTTTGCAATCAACGTCTTGTATGAGTTTAACTATGTATTTTCCCAACATCCTGTTTCCCTGATGGCCGACAAAATGGCCACCAGAATGCCGTGTTTCACCTTGCAGTCCCATCACTTGGCCACTTCTCATGGTATTGCCCGTATGCAGGGTGATTGCAATGAGACAACAAACTACCAACGACGAAGAAAAAGACACCCAAAAAAGGGTAAATACCCAAAAGACACCACATAAAGCGCGAACAACGTTAGACCAAAAGCCTTAGAATTGTTAGTTAATACATTTTGTTACTTTCTTTATCTGCTCATTTTTGTTGTTAAGACTCAAAACGCCGTATTTCACAAAATAAGATTCTATTATCCCGATGTTCACTTGGCGTTTTCCGTATTTTCAGTCGTTTTCCGTACATTGTACGGAGTGGGTCTTGTCACTAACTGGAGGATGTTTTCTCCCGTCACCGGATTCAGATGTAATGTCTGCGATTTCGGTACTGATTTGCCACATCCTGTCCATATGATATTGGGATGCTCAGATTTTTGCCTGCTGCATAGACTGTCATGTTTGTCAGTGTAAAGTTTCTCTTATTTTAGGCTCACCAGTATAAAATAATAAATTAATTAATAAATTAATAAATAAATAAATAAAATTGAAAATTGTTTTTCGGTGCTAAACAATGCGATCTTTGAGAGACAACTCTGAATTTTCTGGTAAAGTTTCCAATTTTTTTGACTTGATAGCGTCATTTCTGATGTCTTACTGCATGATTCGGCACTGCAAAGAAACTATAGGATGTATTTCTTTCGATTCCTTAGCTTGTATAATCTTCTGGAAGGCAAAAGCCGAATTTTATTAATTTAAATTTAGAAAGCAAAATCGATTCTTCATATTCAACGTGGAAGCTACCATGTTTTTCGCGTCCGTGGTAGATAACATTTCTTTTGTTTTTCTCTTTCATACAACCAAAGACGAGTTTTCGTCCGCGCCAAAAGAATAGATATGGGTAACTTATAATCATGCATCCGGGCGAAGCTTGTTTCGATTTTAATTTCCAGTTGGGTTTCATAAAAATAAGGTTTTTGTTACAAGATCGTAGTTGTCCGTGGTAGATAACAGTTACATTTCTGACATTTTGTCCCAAGTGTTCTCGGTAACCATGGTAAGCACACAGATAATGAAAGTAGCTAAAGAAAGAGAAATTTATGCACCACCAACTGCGCTATGTGTCAAAATTTTCGGTTGGAGTACAATGAAGCGCGAAATGGAAACACCTGTTTTCCGAACATAAATCTCATCCGACAACACTTCCGAATGTGTGACGTAAGCACAAATGGTAGCTACCACGGAGTTTGTTTCCCGACAGTGTGAATGATAAAATCGAGTCTATGTGGAGTTTCTTTGTCTTCAAAAAGAAAAAAAAAACATAATATTAAGCCGTCTTGCATGAAAAAGTCCATTCTGATCGTCTATTCAGTCAACTTAAATACGGTTTCTCTACGGTCTCGATACTACTCCCCAGCGAACTAGGGCGTTGTCAGGGACGGTCGAGGTCTTTTTCGGGAAAGTGTGGCGCATGAGTAAAACTCATAGTAACACTGGGATGGAGGATGATGTAATACGGCGTTAACTTGCGAGTCTGGCCGGTGTTACATTATATATTGTCCACGTGATATACTGTCCGGGACAATTTTAAACCTGACAGTAGTTTCAAACTTGAAAACTCATCCGCTATATTTTTCAACGTGACCCCAGTATTTCACTATGTCACGGGGCACAGTATTTAATGTTACACCGGAATCGCTACGGGTTTTTGTTTGTGTTGAGGTTTTACGGCCCAGTCAGTCAACTAGGGTCATGTCGAGCGCGGTCAGTTTACCTAACCACACTTTAGTCCTCCAAGCTGTTCTGCCCTTCTTGAATCAGCGGAAGGGAGAGAATGACTGTAGAAACTATTTCATGATCAATCTCCACGAAAGAATGTTGCCGACCCGGCGGGTTTCTACGTTGCCGCTATGGGTTTCTTTGTTCTTATAAGATCATACGTTTTCAAAACGACCATGTGATAGTATGTATAACCAGTTATACAAAGGTCTCATAATTTCCTCATTAAATTTGAAACTGTAAACAATTAGTCATCAGCTTGTATAGTAAAAGGGATTGATATTGCTGACAGCTGATGTTAAGAAAAAAGGTTCGTTTTTTTTTTTTTTTTTTTTTTTTTTTTTTTTTGTTTGTTTTTTATCTGTGGTAAAAACTTTAAATAATGTAACCTTCCAGATTTTAAATCTTATGCCAGGAAGTTAACTAATAAAAAGAAATTCCCACGTTGTGTAACGTCAAATATTATTTGCTTTCTTGTATTGTTAGATGCAGTGAAAACGTGCAGAAAAATCACTTTGCAAGGTATGGGAAATATTTTATTTCAGTCTGAAAATCTTCTCTTTTTTTTTTTTTTTTTTCTTTTTTTTTTTTTTTTTTTTTTTTTTCTGAAGATGATGCTAAACATTTTTATCAACGTGAATATGCCACAGTTTTATTTTATACACAAGGGCACACCTAAGACACATATATAAGACCGTTTAAATCATGATTTAGCTCGATAATCGTGATCCGAAATGGGTGAAAAAAAATCCTTTACACAGAAAATTAGGAAGTGAATTATCACTGGGTTCCTACTTTTTTTCCTTTTATAAAATACATTTCGACTACAGTTTACTGCTCGGAAATGAAGATGGCGTGTTCCATCTAACCGTGTGACGTGGTTTTTGTATCCAAGTATAGATTTCGCATAAAATCATTGTCAGTCAAAACAATTCCGTTATCATGGCGTGGGGCCAGATGACGTTCAGGCCAAACTGGTCTCTTGCATCAATATTTGTTTTTCATTTTTCAATAAATATTTAAAAATAATGCATTTTGCTATAGTTGTAACATGCCTGATAGTGACTGACGATATTTAGAAAAAATCAAGACGAAGTTTTAAAAAGCATCTTTTTCACTATAAAGTCTATAGACTTGATATTGAAAAGGGCGTTATTTAAACTTTGTCTAGAAGATTCCAAACATCGTCAGTCACCATCAAGCGTATTCCAGTTATAGCAAAATGCATTTGTTATAATAAAATATTTATGCAAGAGACAAGTTTGGGCCTGTAGGCTCATCTGACTCCAAGCATCTGTGTACAACAATTCCTTGTTCAAACACCCAGTGTGTATTGGCAGACTGATTGGGACCGCTCTTCGTCCATTTTCTTCTTAAACACATTGTGTACGTATCATTTGATCTGCAACGTCAGAAACCGTACCTTGGCACACAGGGGCGGATCCAGGATTATTTCTGAGGGGGTTCGATTTGACCAAATTACCGAACCTACTCTATGTATTCGGAAGGAAAGGCCTGAGCAAACAGTGTAGACCCAGATCAGACGTCGCAGAACGCGGCGTCTGATCAGGGTCTACACTGTGTGCCACCAATCCAGCGATTGTACACACATTCTTAGGTTGTAAAATTCCCTTTCGTTGAAGAGAAGTATAAGGTAAAGAGTAAGGGGGTGTGACTATTTAGGGTATATCCGGTATCCCAAATGTATCAAATTTATCCAAAATTTCCCATGAAAATGAAATTTTCCGTCAAAGGTGGGGGGTTCGACTGAAATCTCCGAACCCCTCTGAATCCGCTCCTGGCACGTGTGCATCCGGCGAAGATTTATATCTGCCAAATATGCAAAATTTCTTCATGCGGACAATGAAGAATCTGACCAGATGGAGTGGATGCGCAAGCTGATTTGATTCTTCGATGGGCACAAATGTCAGAAGTCAGATGAGGGTCAGGACGGGGGTTACCAAAAATCGCTAATCATAACAATTTTAGCCCTTTAATCAGTAATCGATAAACCTATTTTCACCAAAAACATCAGTATCGTTTTGGGTTTTTCGGGCTTGATTATTAAATTCTAAGCCCCCAAAAAGCGCTAATCACCAAAATATAAGGCCTTTAAGATGAGGGTCAGGACGGGGGTTACCAAAAATCGCTAATCATAACAATTTTAGCCCTTTAATCAGTAATCGATAAACCTATTTTCACCAAAAACATCAGTATCGTTTTGGGTTTTTCGGGCTTGATTATTAAATTCTAAGCCCCCAAAAAGCGCTAATCACCAAAATATAAGGCCTTTAATCGTGATTATAGAGGTTATATTGTAAGTAATGTTTTGTTTATTATCAAAACATATGAGAAAGATGACACATGGAATTACTATTAATCCGTGAAATGTTATTTTGTTTATGACAAATTTATCTATTTATTTATTTATTTATTTAAGTATATACTGCACTTCTTTACGAATAATGGGATGATTCGCAACATATCTAAGGCAAAACTGGAGCCGGGTAGTCCTATAGTGTTTTATTACTAAAAACTTTATGGAAATCAATTATAAGGTGTAAAACTTATTTATCGAAATGATCCACAAATCGCGGCGTCTGATCAGGGTCTGCACTGTTTGCTTAAATTACAGGAAGTTGAATGAAACAATCTTGTCCCCGTTCAGAACTGTTTTCCCAGCCCACACAGAGATAATCGACCCACCAGTGCTGTATGTACTTTGATTTAAATATTCACATGGCAACTTCCAGTCTTCTTGTTTGCTAGATAGTGACCAAAATATTTCATAAAGGTAAAAAGAAAAGTCCAGTGAGTGTCACAATCACAAGTCGCAGCCAATCGACCACCGCCTTAGAACAGTCAGTAGTATAAATTACCGGGGATTTTTACAGTCGACTAACTTCATCCTGGGTCAAAATACTGCTCTTAATACAGAAATACAGAAAACATAATGGCGTATAAACGCGTAATGGCTCCAAACTCAGTCGATGCATCAGAGCAAAAACATAAAAAAATCAAATAAATCACTATGATAAACAAAGACGAGTACTCGTGGCTAATTCAACACAAACTGCGAGCCCCACCACCCCACCCTCACCCCGCCCCCACCCCCTCCCACTCCAACACACACACACACACACACACACACACACACACACACACACACACACACACACACACACACATCACCTTCCACCTCTCCATTTGTGAATGAATTCAAGTGCTATGAAGGCAAGTCGTTGTATTGAACCTTTTTTGCAAAACGGCGGCAGTTTTTCATTCAACATAAATCAACATGACCTATTATATTATACGCTGACCGAGAATGCATTTATATATAATTTAGCGCATGTGCAGCCTCGTATGATCATGCACACTTCGTATATAAACCTGCAACACCCAGAAAACACGTAATCTCTGTTTCTTTCGTACTTCAAAACTATCTCTACTTTTGAATATTTTGATATCACAACAACTGTGTGGAGGCCATATCTATACGTCACTCTGTCTATCGGTCCTAGTACTGATACGAGGGCCCTCGTATCATTGAGTCACAACGTTGGAAAACGTATTTTCAGACGTGCGCCCAGCGAAGATTCAGATCAGCCTGAGCATTTGCGCAGTCTGATCAGAATCTTGCTGGGGTCACTCTATATATATAGCAAAGAATACAAAGTTCCTTCATGCGGACAACGAAGACTCTGATCAGACTGTGCGAATGTGCAGACTGATTTGAGTGTCCGTTAGTCGCATTACGAAAACACGCCTATTCAAATATATTGAAAATTTCAACACAATAAACTTAAAGTTTTCAGATAAAAATTCTGATATTTTTCATATTTCTGCTCAAAACATAGATTGTGGGTACTCGTTAGAACCGCCTCACCGGTGCGGTTCTAACGAGTATCCACAATCTATGTTTTGAGCAGAAATAAGAACAATAATGTTTACCCCTATAAATCCTAGTTTTACTATATAAAAGTGGGGGTTTAAGGGGGTCAAATTATATAGGTATGTTTTCGTGATGGCACTTGTCTGATAGACTGGTTCTCAAATGTCTCTAAATATAGCTTTTTTTCGAAGGATAGAAAAAAAGCTCGTGAACCAGGCTACTTGTCTGAAGGTACGTTTTCTGACGTTGCGGATCATTTTGTCCATTGTCTTTTAGACATCACTCGGAAAGACATTTTTTGCTTTGCGTTTGATTTTAAATGAAAATATTTTGTTATGATTGACCATATCTTATCAGAAACCATTTTTTTTCTGTTTCTGTGTTCAGTTCTCAAATATTTACCCTAAAATTAAATTTACTGCCAAAACAATGTCTTACCGATGCAATTTCTACAGTAAACTGATTTTTTTTTTTTTTTTTTTTTTTTTTTTTTGTCTAAGAAAATATTTTTTACTTTTCTTTGCTGAATTTTAGCTCGCCTGAACAACGTTCACGGAGAGCTATTGTACTACCCCCGGCGTCGGCCTGAACAACGTTCACGGAAAGCTATTGTACTACCCCCGGCGTCGGCGTTGGCGTTGGCGTTGTCGTTGGCGTCGGCGTCCACACAAATGTTAAAGTTTTCGTTAAAGTTTTTAAGACCTCATTATTTCCTAACCTTGCGACCGATTTGCTTCATCTTTTGTATGATGATACATATTGGTCCAAAATTTTGCGCAGTATCATCCCCACTACCCTAGGTCATATCAAGGTCAAGGTCACAGACTTAGAATTTAAATGTTAAAGTTTTTGTTAAAGTTTTTAAGACCTCATTATTTCCTTATCTTGCGACCGATTTGCTTCATCTTTGGTATCATGATACATATTGGTCCAAAATTTTGCGCAGTACCATCCCCACCACCCTAGGTCATATCAAGGTCAACGTCACAGACTTAGAATTTAAATGTTAAAGTTTTTGTTTAAGTTTTTAAGACCTCATTATTTCCTAACCTTACGACCGATTTGCTTCATCTTTGGTATCATGATACATATTGGTCCAAAATTTTGCGCAGTACCATCCCCACCACTCTAGGTGATGTCAAGGTCAAGGTCACAGACTTCAGAATATTCATGTTAAAATTTTATGTATAAGTTTTTAGGATCTCATTACTTCTACACTAAATAATGGATTTTGTTACTATTTGGTATTATGGTCAAAAGTTTTTATCAGCACCATCAGCACTCATGACCGTGACCTTGAGGTCAAGGTCACAGACTTAGAATTTAAATGTTAAAGTTTTCGTTAAAGTTTTTAAGACCTCGTTATTTCCTAACCTTATCACCGATTTGATTCATCTTTGGTATGATGATACATATTGGTCCAAAATTTTGCGCAGTACCATCCCCACCACTTGTCAAGGTCAAGGTCACAGACTTAGAATTTAAATGTTAAAGTTTTCGTTAAAGTTTTTAAGACATCATTATTTTCTAACCTAATCACAGATTTGATTCATCTTTGGTATGATGATATATAGTGGTCCAAAATTTTGCGCAGTACCATCCCCACCACTTAGGTCAAGGTCAAGGTCACAGACTTAGAGTTTTCATGTTAAAATTTTACGTCAAAGTTTTTAGGATCTCATTACTACTAAACTAAATGATGGATTTAGTTCCTATTTGGTATCATGATAGATACTGGTCAAAAGTTTTCATCAGCACCATCAGCACTCATGACCATGACCTTGAGGTCGCGGTCACAGACTTAGAATTTTAAATGTTAAAGTTTTTGTTAAAGTTTTTAAGACCTTATTAAATCCTAACCTTATCACAGATTTGATTCATCTTTTGTATGATGATACATATTAGTCGAATTTTTACGCAGTACCAATCCCCACTACCCTAGGTCACGTCAAGGTCAAGGTCACAGACTTAGAATTTTGATGTAAAAATTTTACGCCAACGTTTTTTAGGATCTCATTTACTTCTAAACTACATGATGGATTTAGTTTCTATTTGGTATAAAGACAGATACTGCACCCCCATCCCCCCTCTCCCCGCCCCCCCCCCCCCCCCCCCACACACACACACCCAGGTCATGTCAAAATCAAGGTCACGGACTTTGAAATTTCCAGAAACAAAATGTGCAATATCAGGCGAGCTGTCCTGTCTGGCGACAGGTCTTGTTAATTAATGATATTTCACAACAATATCGTGAAAATTTCTGGAAAATTGAACAAGTAGATCTTGTTGAAAATCTGCCACCAATTTACCTACCCTACCGATTTCTGCATAATTTGCGGCCATTTTTACTATGGAAAAAAAGTGAAAATATTTTTTTTAAACCAATAACTGGAATAAAACTTTTTGTGCATAGGTTATTACGACAAATCTTGTAAGTTTTGTATTAAGTCACGACAGAAGTCGCAAATTTACTTCTTCTGCGTAAAGCACTAAGCAAAAATCGACTTTCTGAAAGATATTGAAAGCACAGTAGTCCTTTGATACTACTGTGGTCGTACGTTATATGTTAAAATAAACAGCTACACTCCAAGATGCTTGTGTAGGGATGTATGTATTGGGCAACCGGCAGGGGTTGTATTTTTTTTTTTTTTTTTTTTTTTTTTTTTTTTTTCATTATTCCTCATGAATAGACTAAGTCATCAAACCGATTTTGCTATTTTCTGGTTTGATTTATTCTTGTCTCGTCTTCGGAATATTTTAGTCATAACATGCTTTAAACATATCTCATCACGAAAACACGCCTATATAATTTTGACCCCCTTAAACCCCACTTTTATATAGTAAATGGGGTTTACAGGGGTATACATTATTTCTCTTATTTCTGTTCAAAACCGTAGATTGTGGGTACTCGTTAGAACCGCCTCGTCGAGGCGGTTCTAACGAGTACCCACAATCTATGTTTTGAGCAGAAATATGAAAAATATCAGAATTTTTTATCTGAAAATTTTCATTTTTTTTTGTGGTAAAATTTTCAGTATATTTGAATAGGCGTGTTTTCGTAATGTGGCCGTTTCAGATTGAAGAAAGACAGGGAAGAGGTGATGATACAGCACTGAATGGAATAAAGCTCATATGTGGCACAAGATCTGGTATATCCGATGGCTCGTTTGCTACTTCTAAAGTGGGACTTTGGGGAGACTGGTTAGGTGAAGTACGCTGCAATGGAGGCCAGGTCATGTCTGCATTCGCTCTACAGGTTGAAGAATGGCAGGTAGAAACCCTATTTATGAGGCAGCACACGACAAACCCTACAATAAGATCTATGCGACCAGCAAAATCTCAGCCGGCGCAGCCGCGCAGTCTGATCAGAGTATTCGCTGATCGCTTGTGCATTCAACAGCCTCCAGGCTATCAAGAGAGGGATAAACAAGAACCCTTGCCATACTGGGTGGCTGTTCTTTGCTGGTCATACATGTCTTATTGTATGTTTTGTCGTGCGCTGGCTCGATCTGTAAAAAACTAGAACAACTTACATGTCGTTATGGAAGCGTTTGTAAGCAAACTGTCTGACCGGGAGGGGTCCTGGCTAGGTCGTTGCTGGCAACCGCCTCTATTATATTGAAATAGTATGCAGTCCGGAAGAAGTTGATGCAATTGGTAGTTTTATGATTTTGTCCTTGGTAAAAGGTATAACCTGATGTAAAAGATGCAACTGGTGTAATGAACCACACTGCAATGAGACAAAACAGCACGTGTACGTCTGTACTGACAAGCCACTACCTAAACTTGCATACATCGTGTGATAAGGGTCATGTGGTAGAAACCAATATCAAAAACAGCATACTCCTGTCACATTGTTTGTAAAAATTCAGTGCAAAGACGACACGATGCTGCTGATTTAGTCATGTATTTTTGCGACTGAAAAACAAACCATGTGATGAATTAACAATATCTTTGTTTGTTCCTATACGAGGGTCCTGCAAAAAGTTTTGTCACTGGGTTCGGATTACTTCAGTGCTACGTTTTATCAAACATATTTTTATTACAAACCTTCAAAGTATCCCCTTTACTGAAACACATTTTTGTAACTTTTTTACCCAGTCGCGAAAAGCAGATAAATAGTCTTCTTTTGGTATCTGTTGGAGACACAGATAAATAGCGCTACCAAGAGAACTTCTAGACGTATATTTATTTCCAGAAAGCATTTTCTGAAGCCTTGAAAATAAAAAGAAGTCACAGGGACTCAGTTCAGGTGAATAAGGTGGGTGGTTTAAAACTTTCACCTTTTCAGAAGCCAAAAAAGACTTAACAACCTCACACTTATGAGAGGAGGCATTGTCATGTAAACGGTGGACTCCTGACCATCCTTTGCTTGGTCGTTTCTTATTGTAAAACTCTTTCGCTTTCTTCAGTACAAAATTCTTGTAGAATCGGCCAGTGACTGTATGACCAGATGGACAAGGCACTTGAACGACTGGCCCACTTGAATTAAAGAAAATTGCGTACAACATCGTTTTCGAACTAATGGTTCTCTTGGCAAAACATGGGCGTTTTCGATCGTTTCGCTTCCATTGTATATTATCAGCCCTTCTTTGTGGCTCAAACATGTGCACCCAGGTTTCATCACCTGTTAGCAAGTTAGAAATAACCCGACTATTACAGCCTTTGTATGTTTTCAAAAGTTCCCGGGCATGTTTAAGGCGCTGTGTCTTTTGCTCCTCAGTAAGCAAATGAGGTACCCACCTAGCGCAAACCTTTCTCAGGTCCAAACGCTTTTTCAGAATTGTTTGCACACTGCCTTCTTCACCAGTACAACTAGCTATATCTTTGACAGACAATCGCGCCACAATCTTTACAGCAGCGATGTTAGCCTTGGTAACAGAGGTTTTAGGCCTTCCAGGACGGGTATCATCTTCAACAGAAAATTTCCCAGCTTTAACAGTTTTAACCCACCTAAAAACTGTGCGCATTGAAACGGTCTGAGGTCCATATATACCACACAATTCATTAAATAACTGCTTTGAATCTATATTAAGCCTAATACGGCATTTAGTATAGCTACGAATTTCAGACTTCTGGTCTAAGTTCCAATGTAACAAGTAAATTGGTCAGTGTATATGACTGCATCTATTTCAATTTGAAATAACTCGGTCAGTTGGGAAGCAATTTGCACGAAATAAACGGGTATCGTTAGCTATTCAACACACCATTCAAGTGCAGTGAAGCATTTTAAAATATACCTGGATAAAACTAAGTAAACCTTAGTGACAGAACTTTTTGCATCAACCTCGTATATCAGTGTTTTAAAAATAAATCTGCACCTTGTCAGCAAGACTAGTTGATAAGAAACGGAAATTACTTGGTATGCCCAAAGTCTAGAGTTTTTGGGTTTTTTTATGTTGTTTTTTTTTTTTTTGTTTTTTTTTTTTTTTTTTTTTCTTTTTTTTTTTTTGTGTGTGTTATTTTTGTGGGTTTTGTGTGTGTGTGTGTGTGTGTGTGTGTGTGTGTGTGTGTGTGTGTGTGTGTGTGTGTGTGTGTGTGTGTGTGTGTTTTTCATAGGCGTTTTAAAGGACGCAAGATTATCTGACATTCTAATTGCCAAGGGCACAGTGTTCCAAAGTCGGGTAGCCGATACTGGAAATGAGTTTTCGTACACAGACGTTCGGAAAATTGGCACAGATAATAACTTTTATTAAGAGCATATTACATATTTTCTGTATATTTATATGTTTGTTTGTATTGAGGTTTTACGGCCCAGTCAACCCAATGGGGTCATGTTGAGCGCGGTCAGTTTACCTAACCACGCGTTTACTGGGCAGGCTTAGACCTTTAAGCGGCTAACCAGTATTGTGCCCATTCTTTCGCCAGAAACTGACAACTGCCCGTATATTTATATGCATTTTGTAACATAGGCATTAGCATTTATAAGCATTTGTTGTGGCCTGTAGTCGCATTCTGACTACATCGACTTCCTTATGTGATTTATGAACTTTGGTGTAATCAGCATAAAATTTCTGAATCGTCCAACAATATAGGCAAGTCATAAATGAAAAGAAGAAATAAAATAGTACCAAGGACTGAGCCTTGGGGGACACCAAGATTTCACTGTTTGGCTTATTGAGGACAGGTTTCTGTCAAGGATGCATTGTTTTCTATTTGTCAATAAGATCTGACCCAGATTAATGAGGTTGATTTAAAATTATTAGTGATGTAAATAGGTACTCCTCCACCGTTTGCAGAAGGATCCCCGTTCCGCCTTTCTATTTGGTAAATTCTGATATTTAAAGTGGAGTTTTCAGTGTTTTTATTTATAAAAATGTTCCACAATGACCCAGTATATCAATGTGGTTCAGACTTCTAAGCAGAAGTTTTACTTCATTAAGTTTGGGCTTTAACTGTCTAATATTAAGATTGCAAATATAAAAAACCTCGTCTTTGAAACTGAAATTCCGTTGGCGTAATTGTTTTTCCTGGCTTATTGGAGGCTTATTGGTGAAAAGAGATTTGTCAGTATGGGGTTCATGCTTCTTTGCTTTGGGGTATAGTTAGTTGTAATACCAACTGTTTCGGAGCTTGAATCTTGGACTGTGTCGTGTTTTAGAATTTGGGTACTGTCATATGCATGCTCTTTGTAAGTAAGTGTGTCGGAATCACTCCAAACTGCAGAGAGTAAACTGATATTTATTGGATTACAGCCTTGAGTTGGATAGACTACTTGACGCCTCTTCCTACTGGGCGATCGGTCTTGAGCTTATTATTCATTAATTCTGGTTCCGTTTACAAGGAAAATTGGTCATTTGGTTGTCTCGGGGTCTTAGCAACCGATGAACAATTTTCCTCGTAAATTCATCATTTTGCAGCGTCTGATCTGGTTCTGCACTATTTGCCAATTACCTTTTTTGGGGTCTCAAGACTAAAACCGGTTAACCGAACGATAGTACGGTTCCTATACAAAGACCGGTACCTGCAAGAAAAAAATGGCGGGGTACAGGGTACTGCTAATCACAGTTGTAGTTTTCAATACATTTGGGCCGCGCCATGCGAAAACGTTCGCTCAGTCCGATCAAGGCCTATACTGCCCGCTGTCAGAAGCATTGGATACTAGAGAATATATTGGTGGAGAGAAAAGGCCCGTATGAGACCTTGGGCATGAGCAGAAGGATATGAATCTGCACATTTTGCGCATGCTCGAACGTGCATTTTTTTCATGACGCGGCCAGTTATATATATAAAGTATATTATGTTCCGCCTGCCGAGTCGTTACGCCGTGGTGTTACGTGCGTACGTAGGTACGTGCGTGAAGGCCTCGGCGGCTCAGTTGGATGCGCCGTCCGACTGGAGACCAGGAGGTCGTGGGTTCAACCCCGCCGAGGTCGGCAACATTCTTTCGAGGAGATTGATCATGAAATATTTTCTACGGTCATTCTCTCCCTTCCGCTGATTCAAGAAGGGTAGGTTGTCAGTTTCTGGCGAAAGAATGTGCACAATACTGGTTAACCGCTTAGAGGACTAAGCCTGCCCAGTATATGCGTGGTTAAGTAAACTGACCGCGCTCGACATGACCCCATTGGGTTGACTGGGCCGTAAAACCTCAACACAAACAAACAAATCCGCCCGTGCGTATGACACGTTCATAACCAGAATCTAAAAATCCTTTAGTTTACATTGACATTTACTGAGCTAATTACTTGGGTACCTTTTACGCTTGGAAGTTGACATTTGGGTCTGCTACTTACTCAGACCTAAACATTTAACTTTGTGCTAGAGTTGCTCTTGAGGGTGAGGCTAGGGGTCAAAATGTATTAGATTAGATTAAGCATTTGGAAAATAGTTGGTGAAATTTATTCATTCAGATTTTGCCATATGAGCAAAGACCAAAGTGTACTTTGGACACATGTGTTGTTTTTATTTTCTAAATTAAAGCCATAATATAAAGCGATGTTTCTTCCATAATATGTTGGTTTGTTTGTCCTTAGTTTGTTTGTTTTTTTTGTTATTGTTTTTTTTTTTTTCTTGTTTGTTTTTATTTTTATTTTTTTTTTTATTTTTCATTTTATTTTTTTTTTTGTTTTGTTTTTTGTTGTTGTTGTTTTCTTTTTGTTTGTTTGTTTGTTGTTCCTTATTTTGTTTTTTGTTGTTGTTTTTTGTTTTGTTTTGTTTTTGTTTTGTTTTTTGTTTTTTTTGGTTTTTTTATTGCTTTTTGTTTGTTTGTTTGTTGTTGTTGTTGTTTTGTTGTTTTTTGTTTGTTTGTTTGTTGATTTCTTTGTTTGTTTGTTTTGTTTGTTTTTTGTTTGTTTGTTTGTTGTAGTTATTTTTTGTTTATTTGTTTGTTTGTTTGTTTTATCCACTGAGCCGGGGCAAAAGATTTTCTATATAAGATTGCATGTGAGCTCAGTGAAAACTCAGATCAGCCTGCGCATCCGCAGTCTTTGCTGTCAGTTTGGGTCTATGGCTACACACAGTGCCCTACGAAGACTCTGATAAGCCTGTGTGCGTGTGCAGACTGATCTGAGTTTTCGCCAGGCGCACAGGCAATCCTGTAGGAAATGCTGTACCTTGGCTCATATGTTATTTTGTACCCGATGTACTAAAATTTGAAATGAACGTCAATAGTTAATGTGACGTTGTTGTCTATTTAAGAGAAATGGAGACGACACGGCCGCCAACTCTATGATGATCCGATGTCGTAACTTCGCCACAAGTGGTCCTGAGACTGAACGATACATGGGTGTGGACGGCCTAGGATACTGGGGCAGATATGGTAGATGGAGCCAAAGTTGTAACGCGGACTCGGCTGTCTGTGGCATAAGAACCAGAGTAGAGGATTATCAGGGCAGAGGAGATGATACAGCCCTCAATGATGTGGAATTCATATGTTGTACATAATCTAATATCATAGCACTTGATAAAATGCCTTTTTTCAATCCAAAATTAATGACATTTTTCTTTTTTCTCCACGAAAACATATTTTGTGGGTCTTTTATTTTAAACTGTTGCATACTTTTCAAAAAAAAAAAAAAGTCTAAGAATGGAAAGAAATCATGTCCGTAGATACTGTGCACTTTGAAAAAGCGACAAGAAACTGTTAAAGAGACACAAGACATTGTAGAGAGTTGTGTAGACGACAAGTTTAATGGAAACAAAAAACAAATCTTTAAAGGGAAAATAAAAAGACATAAAAAGGCAATCTTAGTTTTAAAATTGCAGTCAATGTTTATGTGACCATTATCATTATGCCTTATTCCATCAAAATAAAAACGAAGCCTTCATGGTTTGCAGCCTGTACACTTCAGTTGAAACCATGCAGGAATCCAAACGGAATTCCTTGTGGAAGTTTGTGCATTTCGTAGCTTAGTCATTTACAGATGTTTTCCTATTTTAAGGAAACAATACACGAGCCGGTCAGTTTCTGTTGACTGTTTGTTTATATCTGTCAAATGATTGTCAAATGCATTTCTGCAACTCGTATTTCCTCTTTCCCCAAATTCCTAGTAAATAAGAAAAAAACAATGAAACCGGATTCTTATATAAACAAATAAACAGCAATGTACAATATATACATTTTCATGACAAATCTACATCACAGTTTAGAAGGAGAAGAAAAAAAAATGACTGTCAGCCTCACTTCATGCACTTTTGTCGGCTTTGTTATGACATTTTTCTTTGGAAGTCATAATAAAATAGCCATGTCTGATTCTCAGATGGAACTCATGTCTAACCTCAACAAAATCTCTGTCCAGGGTGTTAATTACCAAGTTGAAGATATGCCTGGTGAATGGAATACAGTTTTTTTTAGTTTTTAAAGCATTCATTTGTCATTTTGTTTCTAATGTCAGGTGGGTCAAATAGTCATTATGATAACATACCTATGTGCTAAAACAGCTTCTTTCATATCTGTAGAACTGGTATTTTTCAGAAGAAAGGTTTTCATATTTTTTTTACTTCTGCTCCAAACGCAGATTGTGTGTGCTAGTTAGAACCGCCTCATTGAAGCGATTATAACGAGTACCCGCAATCTATGTCTTGGAACAGAAATAAGAAAAAATAATGTTTACCCATGTTAACCCCAGTTTGCTCTATATAAAGTAGGGTTTACAAGGGTGTTCATTTTATAGACTTGTTAATGTGATGGTTGCAAATTTAGTTATTCAATAATATGGCATCTTTTCTTCTTTTGCAAGAGATCTTACTTTTGAGTGGTCTTAACAGTGAGGTTTCACTGTACATATACAACGTCATCAGGCACTAACATGGTACAATATTCATTTTATATACTTATTGTTGTCTAAAGATTAAAAAAATATCCACTCAATGGCTATTTATGACATTTTCAAAGGACAATGTTGTTAATTTGTTGCAGCAATGGGTTAACAAATAATTATTGCATCAGATTTAAGAGGCAGATACCTTGCCAACTTCATCAGGAAACACAACATATTCAGCAGTCTTAACATCATCTGCATTCTAGGTGCCAAACTCAAGACTCTAACATGCTATAAAACAAAGACTCACTGAAGTTTACCACAAAAAAGCATCAATTATTATACTAGCTGCCATTTGCAATTTAACTGAAAAATACATTACGCACAAAGCACACAGACAACATGCAGTTACTCACAACAGAACACAAACAGCATTATCCAACAACTTCTTCGTTTATCAACCTCATTCAGCACCAACACTTCATCTCGAAAGATTGCCATAGCACCACCTGCATCACTAAGAAATACTGCTGTATCACAAATACAAAAAGAACGACTCAAGCATAGCATTTTTTTAGACACAGAACTAAATTCAGAACAGAAAACACTAGAAGACATACGTTACATCAATACAGTCGTAGCAAGCATCAAGACACAAGATAATTTAACAACCATCTGATGGGATAGAGATATCCAGAAAACAAGCACCAAAAAAGTGGGGTAAATTGTTAAAATTAAACAAAAGAAATTCTTGTATGTTCATATGTATGACGGAAAATAACATGGTGGGTGACATGATAGTCGCTTACCAATCATAAAGGCATATATAAAACTTCCATCTCTTCACTATATATTTATATTGCGCCCCTACAATTCTGCCCCTAACATCTGTTAAAAGGAACAGATGTCACATGGTGGGTGACATGTGAGTACCCCGCTAACCAGTATCACCTACATTCAAATTAAACCAAACATCTATTCCAATCACTGGCAATCAGTTCACCTACCCCTCCCAATACCATAGACGTAAACATTTTTGCCTATACCTCCCACAACCCAAACTGGAAAGTGCTGAAGACAGCAAGACTGAGGCCCTCTCCGGGGTTTTATGGAATAAGAGAACAAGGTCATTTATTTCAGGGGAACAAGGGAACAAAAGTCTAAAAATGAAGGTAACGGGGAACAGTGAACATCGAAAATCAAGATTTTGGTTTTGGGAAATAAGGGAAAATGTCGATTTATTTCAGGTTAACAGCCCCCCCCCCCCCCTCCCCCGCCTACACACACACACACACACACACACACACACACACACACACACACACCTCCCCCGCCCCCACCCACCCACACACACACACACACACCCTGGGAGGGCCTCAAGACTACCTAGATTTTTTAAGTAAGAAAGACCAGGATGTAAGCTAGGTCTCTATACGCATTCTTAAAATGATGCTATTATGATTTTTGAAGAGACTATTCAGCTAGATAGGCCTGTGCTGTGCTCGCATTTAGGCTAAGCCTATTTTCGTATTAGAAATTATCGGTGTGACTTGTATATCAAAAATAGCTAACATCATTCCTATCAGAAATTTAAGATGGCCGCCAAGGCCGCCCGCCATTTTGAAAATCTATTTTAAACTTCTCCTGACCCGAAAAGCTAGTTGACTCGAAACTTGATAGGCAGTATCATGTAACTTGTAGATCTCAATTAGGTAAAATCGTTCCCATCAAGAATCCAACATGGCCGCCATCACTGCCATTTGGGATATGTATTTGGAACTTCTCCTGAACGGAAAGGCCGACTGACACGAAACTTTGTAGGAAGTATCGGGGTGATCTGTAGATTAAAAGTAGCTAATATCGTTTTGATCGGAAATCCGAGATGGCCGCCACGGCCGCCAGCTTGAAAGTTTGTTTTGAACTTTTTCTTCTGAACAGAAAGGCCAACTGACTCGAAATTTGACAGAAAGTATCGGAGTGACTTGTAGATAAAAAAAATGCTTAAATCTTTTCCAAAAAAATCCAAGATGGGCGTCATAGACGTCATTTTGAAAATCTATTTTAAACTTATTCTCCTGAACCGAAAGGCCAGTTGACTCCAAACTTGGTAGTTAGTATTAGGAAGATCTGTAGATCAAAAATGCCGAACATCATTCCGATCGAAAATCAAAGATGGCCGTCTATATGAAAATCTATTTTGAACTTTTTTTTCTCCTGAACCGAAATTAAATTGACTCGAAACTTTATAGTAATTATCGGTGTGACTTGTAGATAAAAACAAAAAAAAACTAAAATCGTTTCCACCGAAAATCCAACATGGCCGCCAGCGCCGCCATCTTGGAAATGTATTTGGAACTTCTTCTCCTGAACGGAAAGGCCAATTTACTCGACACTTTGTGAAAGTATTGAAGTAACTTATCGATCACATTACGAAAACACACATATTTAAATATATCAAAAATTTCACCACCAAAAACTGAAAGTTTTTAGATAAAAATTCTGATATTTTTCATATTCCTGTTCAAAACATAGATTGTGGGTACTCGTATGAACCGCCTCGCCAAGCAGAAATAATAAAAAATACTGAATACTCCTGTAAACCTCAGTTTTACAACATAAAAGTGGGGTTTAAGGGGGGATAATCAGTACAATAGTCCAAACTGGATGAAATAGACAGTTGTAACAAATGGGTATGGATATATGTATAAAGTCAAATTGTTGGACATATTATGTTATTTCAGCATAAAGTTCATACTTCAATCATCATATACAACTGAAAGAAGAAGATATTTGAGGGTGTAAATGTGCTGTTGAAGCCTTTAAAAAAGTGGCGATTTATTTTGCAGATTTCTTTATCTGTGATGAATAAATTTCATTGAAATTATGTTTTCTATGTTGAAACATCTTTCCTCTAGGGAAAAGGTATTTTGATTTTATCATTCTCAGCACAGAACTAAAGATATCAATTTTTTAACAAAGGCACCTAAACTGCTCCCTGCCCAAATTCAATGTCAGCCATTGTTTACATCATTACACACCAAAAGTAGTTCTCTACAGTACACGTGCAGCACTAAAATTACCCACAACAATGAATGGAGAGACAAACTTGTCTTTAGTGATGTAAAATTATCTATAGTATTTATTTTCCACTTGAATGAATATACCTGTGTAGTATACTACTTCAAAAAAAGAAAAGTAAAGTTATTAAAAATTGTAGTATTATGTGTTCAAGTTTCGTACTTTATTCAAAACCAGTTTAATCCCTTGTAGAAAGAAATACTTGTAAAATCAAGAAAATACATATAAATATGACCTAACATGGAACATATGGGCCATCACTTAGCAAAATCAACAATGTGGTTGGTCTGTGCGCCATCAAAGACTCAGATCAGCCTGGGCATCCACCCAGACTACCAGAATGTTCGATGCACACTTCATAGTAGTTAAGGATCATAACTTAACAGCATGTATTCACTACTGAGGTAACAGTTCATGAAGGTATGATGTGATTAAATTTGAACTTGGGCAACGCTTTCTCGTGCACCAAGCAAAGATTGAATAGCTAAGGCATTATGAAAGCACACCTATTGAATATAGTGGATTTTTTATGGCTGTAAAATTACAATTTGAGATGAAAGTAAAGACATTTTCTTATTTTTCCTCAAAGCATAGCTTTTGGGTACTCGTTAGAACTACATTATTGAGCTTCTAACAAGTAGCCACAATAAATGGTTTAGAGCAGTAATAAGAAAAATATTTTTTTAACTGAATAAAAAATGAATATAAATTGAAGGTTATGCTGCTGACATTTTTAGGTCCAAATTAGCCTCTTTTCAGCAATCATGGGGACATAACTGTATGAGTAATAGCCTGACACTACCGGTCATCCGCGCTTTTATCTTTTATCCCTGGCCTTCTTATATTCTTTCGACGGCGGCAGCGTATTTATGCGTAATTGCTGTCCAACACTTTTTGAACGACCCTCACGGCGAGATTAATACAATCAATCTTCCAGTTCTAGTATCATTTAATACGGCAGTACGCGGGGTGATTATAGTATCAACATGAGCTCTCTAGAAGGTAAAAAAAGGGCGCGAAAGGCTTCCGAAGTAACAAAAAAATCGTCAAATTTTCGAACCAAAAATGTTCGGCTTACCGTTGTACCTTTGTAACGCAGTCCCGTCAACACCAATCAAGCGCGGCTCAAATGGCCCGTAAGAAAAGGCAAACGAAAAGGGAGAGAAAGAGAGAGAGAAAGGAGGACAAAATGCGGGATCAAATCGCCAAAAACAAAAATAAAAAAAATAAAAAAAAAAAAACATCACGATGCGCATACATTTTTCCACCGTGACCCTTGCGCCATGACCTTTCGTGAGTGTAAAAAATTGGCAGTGCTTGATTGTAAAGAATAATATATCTACTTTCGTTTTCAAGTAAGCTGTGTTTGATGAGTGTCTTATGTTGGATTCCAGAGGTAAATATCCAACCCTACCCTCATTTTGGCTGCATTTTTCAAACCCTTGGCCGTTCTAAGGATATGTACGTTTCAGGAAGATTCCATTTCAAATTAAAGACTTTTCGATCAAAACTTATGTTGATAAAAAGATAATAAAGAATGCAATTTCAGCAATCAAAGGTATTTAACCTTATGACAGATATGCCCAGCTAGCCAGTTTTCAAACTCATCAGAGTTTTTATCTCCAACATACTTAAATGTTTCAGGGTTCTAACTATTATTTTGAAAATTGAAGTATAAAAGCTGTCTTCCAAACACAGTTGGAGTTTACTTTTCTACTTTCCAAAAAGCTGGAGTCAGAGATAAAAAGTTGAAGTAAAATACTCCAAATTTAGAGTTAAACTTTTGTGTTAGTTTCATGAAGACCCTGATGAAACTCAGGATTTATGGTTATGACCGTACAAGGTAGCATAACTCTTTGATAAATACCGTGATCAACATCCCTGAATTTATCCAAGCTTTTATCCCTGACCTACACACAGTAAGTTTCAGGAAGGGAAGATCCCATCAAAACTGAAGGACTTATGGTGATGACAAAAAGGCCATTATCGAACTTGCGAACAGCGTGCCTTCTTCATTTTTGTTGGATCTTCATTAGCCGTACAGATAACAATGGCATGCATTAAATCTCGGACGAGTTTGAAAATGGGTCAGATAGCACCAACAATGGCAGAGTTATGTCCCCTTGATTGTCAAAGTTACTTGTGAACACTCTACAGGCTATGCTTTCAGCCTAATCAATTTCAAACTTTCTCAGAGTGATGTCCTTGACAAAATGTCGGTCAAGTTCGAAACTGGGTCATGTGGGGTCAAAATATAGGTCACTAGGTTAAATAATAGCGTCGTGCGGCATCAACAGTTTGCTTTAAAAGCCTACTCCTCCTAAACCCATAGGCTAATTGACTCGAAACTTGGTAGGAAGCATCGGAGTGACTTGTAGATCAAAAATAGCTAAACTAAAAGTCAAAAAGATTGCCTTTCGAAGAAAGGTAAGAGAAAAGTCCAGGGAGTGCCTCAATTACAAGCCGCAGTCCCTCCCAGACACCAAGAAGAAGAGGAAACAGACAAAGCCAAACAAGCGCAAATCGAACAAATGGACGAAAAGCTCTTTCTTCCCCAAGCGAGGTAATCGCAATGCTAAAAGGACTGAAAACACAAGAACAAAATAACACAAGGCAAGACTTAAAACAAATCACCTCGTAGAATAAACTAGCCTGGCACCACGCTATGAGTCTTACATTCCTAATCTAACAAAGGTAAAATACTCCTCCTTAACTATTTTTCTACACACATTATCTCCCTTACCAGTCAGAAACTCATAACTGATCAGCCAAGTCAGAGAGAAGGACATTTCAAAGATAGGATTTTTGTAAAATATAAATAGTTTTTATGCTGATTTATTATCAGTTAGACGGGAGCCAGTCTAAGAATAAACCACAAAGCAACAAAGAGTAAGACTAACACCGGGACCACCGCCTTAGAACGGTCAGTAGAATAAACTACTTGGGGTTTAAAGCACTTAAACAAAGTACACATTACAGATAGGAAATGGGAGCCTCGGTTTTATTGAGACTCTTCATAAGCAGTAATGAAGTTTGCAATACTGTTTACGCCCTCTAGCGTCTAACACTCCATTTTCAAAGTTACCACAATGGGCCCAGTGATCCAAAAGGAAATGAAAATAAAATTTTCGCTGTGGTGATGTATGGGGAGACGTTTTACGGCCGCCTCACGGCATTAACACTAGAAATCCTTCCGATCGGAAATCCAAGATGGCCGCCATGACCGCTATCTTTAAAGTCTATTTTTCGCTTCTTCTGCTGAGGCCCACCGACTTGAAACTTGGTAGGAAGCATCGGGGTGACTTGTAAATCAAAAATAGCTAAAAATCGTTCCGATCAGAAATCCAAGGTGGCTGCCGTGGCGGGAATCTTGAAAATCTATTTTTCGCATCATCTCCTGAACCGAAGGGCCAGTTGACTTGAAACTTCGTAGGAAGCCTTGGAGTGACTTGTAGATCAAAAATAGCTAAAATACTTTCGATCGGAAATCCAAGATGGCTGCCGTGGCGGCCATCTTGAAAACCTATTTTTCGCTTCTTCTCCTGAACCGAAGGGCCAAATGACTTGAAACTTGGTTGGAAGCATTGGGGTGCTTTGTAGAGCGAAATGGCTAAAATCGTTCCGATATCCAATCCAAGATGGCTGCCATGGCCGCCATCTTGAAAATTAATTTTTCTCTTCTTCTCCTGAACCGAAAGGCCAATTGACTTGAAACTTGGTAGGAAGCATCAGGGTGACTGGTAGATCAAAAATAGCTAAAATTGTTCCAAACAGAAATCCAAGATGGCCGGCCATGGCCACCATCTTCAAAATCTATTTTTGGCTTCTTCTCCTGAAACAAAAGGCCAGTTGACTTGAAACTTGGTAGGAAGCATTGGGGTGACTTGTACATCAAAAAAAGCTAAAATTGTTCTGATCGGAAATCCAAGATGGCCGCCATGGCCACCATCGTTAAAATCTATGTTTAGCTTCTTCTCCTTTATTGAAATGCTAATTGACCTGAAAGTTGGTAAGAAGCTTCGGGGTGACTTGTAGCTTAAAAATAGCTAATTAGTTCCGATCGAAAATCCAAGATGGCCGCCATGACTGCCATCTTGAATATCTATTTTCGCTTCTTCTCCTGAACCAAAAGGCCAATTGACTTGGATATTGGTAGGAAGCAGCAGGGTGACTTGTAGATCAAAAATAGCTAAAGTCGTTCTGATCGGAAATCCAAGATGGCCGCAATGGCTGCTATCTTGAAAATCTAATTCGCTACTTCTCCTGAACCGAAAGGCCAACTGACTTGAAACTTGTTCGGAAGCAACTGGGTGTCTTGTAGAGCAAAATAGTTAAAATCGTTCCGATCCACAATCAAAGATGGCCACTATGGCCGTGTTTTGAAAATCTATTTTTCTATTCTTCCCCTGAAACGAAAGGCCAATTGACCTGAAACTTGGTAGGATGCATCAGTGTGACTTGTAGATAAAATAGCGAAAATTGTTCCGATGGGAAATCCAAGATGGCGGCCATGGCTGCCATCTTGAAAATCTATTTTTCGCTTCTTTTCCTGAAACGAAATTTCAATTATCTTGAAACTTGACAGGAAGCATCTGGGTGACTAGTAGATCAAATTAACTAAAATCATTCTGATTGGAAATCCAAGATGGCGGCCATCTTGAAAATCTATTTTTCGCTTCTTCTCCTGAACCAAAAGGCCAACTGACTCCAAAAACTTGGTAGGAAGCATCAGGGTGAGTTGTAGATAAAAAAAGAGTTAAAGTCGTTCCGATTAGAAATACAAGATAGCCGCCATGGCCGCTATCTTGGAAATCTATTTTGCGCTTCTCCTCTTCAACTGAAAAGCCAGTTGACTCGAAACTTGGTAGAAAGCATTAGAGTGACTTTTAGATCAAAATTAGCTAAACTCCTTTCGATCGGACATCCAAGATGGCCGCCATGGCCGCTATCTTAGAAATCTATTTTTCACGTCTTCTCCTGAACCAAGAGGCCAATTTACTAGAAACTTGGTAGGAAGTATCTGAGTGACTTGTAGATCAAACAAAACTAAATTTGTTCTGATCAGAAATCTAAGTTGGCTGCCATCTTTAAAATCTATTTTGAACTTCTTTTGAACAGAAAGGCCAGTTGACTGAAAAATTGATAGGAAGTATCAAGGTGACTTGTAGGTAAAAAATATATATAGCTAAAGTCATTCTAATCAGAAATCCAAGGTGGTTGCCCTAGCAGCCATGTTGAAAATCTATTTTGAACTTTTTTTTATCCTGAACCAAAAAGCTATTGACTCGAAACTTCATTGGAAGTATCGAGGTGACTATTAGATTAAAAGTAGCTAAACTCATTCTGATTGGAACTCCGCCATCTTGAAAATCTATATTGAAGATCTTCTCTTGGACCGAAAGGTCAGTTGACTCGAAACTTAACTGGTAATCAGGTGAGCGATACAGGGCCATTTTGGCGCTCTTGTTTCTTATTTTGCCCAGGAAACAGGATTTGACACATTCATTGGAGACAATTTTCATGGAATGTGTAACCCTGTTTCTGGGGAAAACAAGAAAAATATCATCAATTTATCGTCTGCTGAATTTGCCCAGAGAGCAGTAACGGTTAAATAAAGCATAAAAAATATACAGCCTTCAGAAACATGTTTTGGTTTGAGGTAATAAAATGCATTCCTGGTAAGAACATCACACCAGAGCCAAGTACAGACCGACCAAATTGACCTTTTGCTTTGACCTTTACATTTACTATTCATTAGGATATGTCTATTGTATGTAGGCACGACATAGGCATGAACCCGGAAATGCCGTGCGTTAACAAACAGTGCAAATCCAGATAAGTTTCTGCTGATCAGGATCTGTTTTTTGTCATTTAGTGTGTGGATTTGTATCAACAACCTGGATCGAGTAATCTGAAAATTAGAAGTGGGCGTGCCATCCTAATTTATTCAGCATGGCAAGTAATAATCGAAACAAGTACCCTTTTATTTAAACTAGCTACTAGTCGGATATCAATATTATTTTCATCATTAAATTATAATTAATAATTTGCTTAATAAACTAAGGGCCATCTACTACTTACTGCTTGCCTCACCTCTTTGATAGCAGCAACTGATCTTGGAGATATCCTTGATGTCAGAGACCAACTATTAGAGACTGGCTATACAAGAAGTCATACATAAATTTGAATCAGCTTATAATAAGTAGTGATAAAACATGACATCAATGTCTAGGAGCTAGTCTACCTATTATTCGGCGTAGTCGTTTAAGCTCATCGTCTTGAGCAGCTGTATGAAATCACGAATATGCCATACAGTCCAAAAGAATCTGCACAACGACCTTTTCTGTTATTACCGTAAAAGGTGCACGCCATCTCAGTCATTGTACATTATGCTTTGAAAAGTGTTGTCAAGATCAAGGTAAAACTGCGAGGTTAGGACAAACCTAAACAGGAAAATACAAAAACAAAAACAAAAACAGGATACTTACAATTCTTTTCGAACGATACTGTACTCTTTGTCCTTCCATACGCACATTATTGAGTTATGTTTATTTTTAGCTGTAGAAAACTGTTGCTGCTCAGCAATATTACCGAAACAGCATCCATAGCTCAGTCGGGAGAGGGTTCGCCTACCACGCGGAAGGTTGCGGGTTCAAAAGGATTTTTATTTTTAATGACTCTGTCCCGTTCTCTTTTTTCATTGTTATAAGTATGTAAATATACTTTCGTTCCTACGTCGTGCATCTGTTTTTTTTTTACAGATATTACTTGTATAAATTATATCCAATTACGTATATAGGCCGACCAAAACCAAACTGATCTGTCGCTTTCACCTTTTGAGTTTAATATTTATTAGTATAAGTTTACTGCGTAAACAGGCGAAACAAGGTGTTGCCTGAAAAGACGAGCAAATAGCTGTCCCACGTGGAACGCAGGATTTTCTAACTAGGGTTAACCCTTAAAGCGCCAAGCAAAATTTGTAGCAGACGACATTCTAAAAGTTTTGTTTTATTTTTCAGAGATTTTCTCTGAAAAACAAAAAAAAAAAACAATAAAAATGTCGTCTGCTGCAGTTGTGATTGGTGCTTTAATGGTTAAAAGATATCGGGCAATTACTGAAAAGGTGGAAATGCAATTTGCCATAATTTTAAGTACCTACTATTACTGTCAATCTGCGTCCAGGTGTATAATAGTTGGTGCTACAAATTAACTTTCTTGAAAATGTTTTGTATGCATGTTCACAAAAAGTATGCAAATTACTGCGAATACTTAAATATAGCTACTTAAACCAAAACCCACAGATTTATTTTTAAACCTGAATTCATTTATTGAATTGAGATTTTGTGACCCAGTCAATTCATTAGGTTCATGTCGAGCCAGTCAGTTTACCTAACCACACCTTTCCTGGACAGCCTTAACCCGCTCAGCGGTTAACCAGTATTGTACACATCTGACAACTGCCCTTCTTGAATCAGCGGAAGGGAGAGAATGACCGTAGAAAATATTTAATGATCACTCAATGCGAAAGAATGTTGCCGGATCAGGGTGGGGTGGAGGGGAAGGGATCGAACTCGCGAACTTCTTATCACCAGTCGAATTCGCATCCGACTGAGCCACCGAGGCTGGCCCTGAAACACATCATAATTATTTCGTTTTGTATGCAGGTTCACAAACAGTACATTTAAGCCGTTTGTCGTTTACATTGGAATACTTAGATACTTCACCGTTTCAACCCTGCAGACCACAATACATCTTTTGCAACCAGTGTAGATACTAATGAGACGGCTCACAATGAACAATCTCATCAGGATCTACACTGCTTTGATATTTGACGGACACCCTTATTTGGAAAATGGTCCTGGCCGGATTCAAAAATGGAAGTCCTCTTCAGAAACTGAGGGATGGGTTAAACAAAAAGCAAGAGATTTTAATATTTGTAAACCTGAAACATCATAGTATCATTTATCTGGAATTAGCAGGTCCCTATCGCAGCTAGTATTCTACTTACCATATTAACGCTAAGTATTGGGACACCTTAACTCCTTACCATACTTGCCCTAAAATTTGTAAACAAATCTGTTGCACTACCTATTTATGTGTATATAAACTACTGGGTGAGTGGCAAACAGTGTAGATCCTGATCAGACGCCGCGTTCTGCGGCGTCCGATCAGGGTCTACACTGTTTGCATAGGTCGGTCTGTCCCAATATTTAGGGTTATTACGGTAATTCTTTATCGGACCGTTATCGGCCCGACAAGATTCCGATAACGGACCGATATAGATTCAAATAGAATGCTTGCTAGGTAGCACTGCAACCAGTTAGGAAATTGAGCCCGGGCACAGCATTGCTACAAGATTGGTTTAAACAATATTTTATTTCAATTTGTCAAAACATTTACATTTAAGTACATAGACAGAATACAATAGCACAATCATACAGGATTTGAAAACAAGCATATCATGCTTCTTTGAATCATCTCCTGCAATAAAGTTACACAATGAATGGAGTATGTCTAAATTATACTACGTATGTAAACATTTTTCATGAATAATTCGTTGTTCAATTCAATAATAATGAAAGCAAGATAGGACGAAAGAGAAAGAAAAGAAGAAGATTAAAAAAAGAAAGAAAAGAAAGAGAAGAAGAAAGGAAGATAGGAAAAGAAGTCTGCGCGACGATAATTAGTAATAATGGTAACAGTCGTGATCAGTGTCATGGAACATCAGTAAATACGCTTGTTGATTACTGTAACATACCATTTCCAGGTTAAATCCAAAAGTCTAATTATTTGTTGAAAATCGTTTGGTTTGTTGTATATATTTATGAACTGCCCGGAAAATGACTTCATTACCTTCTTCTGATAATGTATCATCCCCGAACAAAAGAACAGCTTCCGATGGTTCAACATAATTGCTAACTGTAAGCAATAATTCTCTACGAAAGGCATTGAACTTCGGACATTTAAAAAGGAAGTGAGAAGTATTTTCCACAGCTCCACAGGTACAATATGGTTCGGGGATCAAATTTCTCCGATACAAGTGAAACTTTAATGTACTGCATTCAGTTCTTAATCTTGTATGAAGTATCTGATTACCTCTGTCGCCAAAGAAGTAATATTTAGGAATTTTCGGGGTATTTCTCTCAAATTTATATTTAAAAGAGGTCAGTGTCTGTGCTGATTTTACATCAGCGGGAAGATTGTTCCACTCTCGAATCGTAGAAGGAAGAAATGAGTCAAAATACAGTCTAGAATTTGCATGAATCTGTTGATAATTATCAGCATTACGAAGGCTGTAGGGAGTCTCATTCCCTACTCGAGGCGGAACAAGATCTACCAAATAATCTGGAGCCAAACCATTCTGCATTTTGTAAAACAAGAATAATTTGTGAAGTTTCTTTCTTTCAGAGAGTTTTAGCCAACCTAATTCTTTATAAAGTTTATCAATTGCAACCAGTTTTGTGGTTCCTGAAACGATCCTTCCCGCTTCAATCTGTATTTTTTCTAATTCATTAATTTGTTGTTGGGTACAGTTGTCCCATACAACATCTGCATATTCTAAAAGTGGCCTTATAAATGAAAAGTAAATGGTTTGTAGAGATTTCCTGTCCATTGTAAATTTCATCGATCTTAGCAGGTGTAAACGAGACCAAGCTTTTTCTTGAATATAGTTCAAATGTATTTGCCAGTCACATTTATCTGAGAAATAAATTCCCAAGTGCTTGTGAAACTGGACTTCTGGAATTGGGACATGATTGAAAAATAAAGTACGATGATTAAGTCTACATAGTCTTCGTGATATCAGCAATGCTTCGGTTTTCTTAGCATTAAAACCTACTAGCCATTTGGCAGCCCAGTGTGCAATACGTTCAAGGTCTATGTTTAAAATTTGCGCAGCTGAATCAGGAAAGTCAACAATGATATAAATCGTAGTATCATCTGCGAATAATCTTATGTTAGAATGAATTTCATGGACAATATCATTGATATACAGCAAGAACAGAAACGGTCCGAGAATGGAACCTTGGGAAACACCGGCTTTGATCTCAACCCACTCAGAACAACCACCAGGAATAGTTACCCTCTGAAATCTGTTAGAAAGATAACTATCGAACCACTTATGTAGATTTCCAGTAATTCCATAGTGATAAAGTTTTGCTAGAAGACCCCGATGCCATACCCTGTCGAAGGCTTTACTAATATCGCAAAATACCACACGAACTTCCTTGCCTTCGTCTAGGGCATGACAGAATGTATTGTACAAGTCAACTAACTGGTTTACTGTTGAATCACCGCGTGTAAAACCTGATTGAAATGGTGTTATTATATTATTCTCTAGGACAAAGTTATGAACGTGCTTGTGTACTAATTTTTCTAATGCTTTACCAACAGAGCTTATTAGCGAAATAGGTCTATAATTTACAACATCAGTTTTATCGTCTTTCTTATGAATAGGACTTATGTTTGCTCTTTTCCATATATCAGGTACTTGAGCAAGTAGTAATGATGTATTAAAAAGTTCTGTAAGAGCTGTTGAAATAGAGACAGCAATTTCTTTCAATATTCTATTGTTAATGAAATCTGGGCCACTAGCTTTGCCTACTTGAAGTGACTTAAGTATGTTTTGAACTTCTTCAACTTCCAAACGAATAGAATCAACAGTATTATTCGGTACTGACAGAACAGGAACGTCCTTATCACGATCATCTAATAGAGTTTGTGAGTGAAAATATCTATTGAATAAGTCTGCCTTCTCTTTAGGTTTATTAATTGTTTGGCCATAATTATTTTTCAATGGGGGTATATTCTCACGTGAATCCTTACCTGCACATACTTTAAAAATTTTCCACCAGTCTTTTGAAGACATATTTCTAGTAGTTAATTTGCCAGCCAAATTAGACTTAAAATCGTGCTTTGCTTTTCTTAACAATTTTATAGACTCATTTCTTAAAACCCTATATTTCCTCCAAGACTCTTCATTATTTGAACGTTTAGCTAATTTGTGCGCACGCTTCCGTTTACGTATCGCCCTCCTAACATGACTATTTAACCATGGAGGTGCGGATGGACGGATTGTCGCCATTTTATTAGGTATTGCTAAACTACAAAACTCCATAAGTGTATCAGTGAAGTTTTCTGCATATGTATTTATATCTTCACTTTTAATTGTGGACCAGTCAAAATCAATAATAAGCTGGTTCAAACGTACATAGTCAGCTTCATCATATTTCCAAATCCGCCTCCTAAAACATGGTTGCTTACATTTATCGAAACTAAACACTGCAAAGACAGGACAATGATAACGCAGATTCTGATCCAAAAATGCTTCACCAACTCCACTAAAAATCACAAAAGGTTGATTTTTAGTAAATATCAAATCAATAAGAGACGAGGAATTTTCCGTGAAATGGGTGGGTTCACGAATCAATTGAGCAAGATTATACTGGCCAAACACAGACGAAATTTTACGTTTGCTACCTGAGTCAAGCCAATTCAAATTGAAATCACCAGTTACTATGATATTTCCAATATTAGTATCAAATGCAAGATCAATAGTATTTTCAATATCTGCTAAGGTTTGAGCTGGGGAATTAGGTGGTCTATAAAATACACTAAACAGGACTGTCTTATTTCTCAAAGTCAGCTCTAACCATATGCATTCAACCCCATCTATTTCGAGGTCAAGCCTACGCTTGCAAGGAATGTTGTCTTTTACATAGACTATGACCCCGCCATAAGAATTTGTGATCCGGTCCTTCCTGAACGGTACTTGGTAATTATGAAACATAATTTCATCAGTAGACACATTCTCAGATAACCAAGTTTCTGTCAGAGCTATTACATCAAAATGTGATAATTCTATTTGTAACTGATCAACTTTTCCCATTAAACTTTGAATATTGTATTGAACAATAGAAAAATTGTGTTCATATATATTGATATATCATATGTACTAGAGTTTGATATGTTATTGTCGGATGAATGATCGAGCACATCAGGTCCTGGATTGCTTTCGATGTCTCCTGCTAACATTATCAGGAAAAACACCCATAATGATACACAAGCAAATGACAGCAAAAGAGTCTGATTACACAGCGTTATCAAATTCACGCAGGTGCCTGACGCCAGAATTCTTCGATATGGAACTTTAACTTTATTAATATGCATGCTATTTCTTTGGAGCATAATATTTAGGCTTAAAACTGAGTCTGCATAGCAATCAGATATTAAACACAGATTCATGAATACGACCGGAAATAGTAGTTTAAGTAATACTAATAAATTGAGAATCTTTCTATACTGAAACTGGTATACAACTGAAGAATCATGGTAGCCACCCAAGCATAATGTTTTATAAAAATCCGTTTTCACCATGACAACAATGACAGTAAATGAAACAATATATGCTTGGCAGGCCACCAAGGATCAAGATGTACGTAAATTATCAAGAGTTTATATCTAAATGAACCTTCCAAGACACTTACAGCGCAGTTAAAAGAGAAGCTAAGAAATAAGACATGTAAAGAAAGAATTGGATAGAAAAGAACACCAGAAGAGAATTGATTCATAAACATCTCTTGTCATTTAAGTAAATAATTTATGGGGTATTGACAGGATTTAAAATACTAAAAGTATACCTTATTAGAGATAACACTGAGTATTAGAGTAATGCAGACTTCAAGATACCATAAAATCGAGTAAGCTCATCCTAAGAGCTTAATTGTATCTGTAACAACTCGTCAGAGAGTACCCGATACCCCGAGTGTGCTACACAGAAGAAAAATATGTATACGCACGCATACATGCATACACATATACATACATATACATATATACATACATACATACACATACATATACATACATATACACACATACATACATATATATATATATATATATACATATATACATACATACACACACAGGCACATACACATGCATATATATACATATACACAGATACGCATACATACACATACATACACACATGCATACACAAATAAGCATACATACATACATACATACATATACATACAGATGTATATATATATATATATATATATATATATATATATATATATATATATATATATATATATATATATATATATATATATATATATATATATATATATACGGAAATTTAATATGGAGAACCTAACAAATATGTATATATAGATTCAGATTTACACACACACACACACACACACACACACACACATATATATATATATACACACATATACACATACATACATATACATACACATATACATACATATATGTATATATATATACACACATACACACATACATACATATACACATATACATATATATATATATATATATATATATATATATATATATATATATATATATATATATATATATATATATATATATATATATATACATACATACATATATACATACACACATACACCCACATACACATATACATGTATATACACTTACACACACGAAACAAGCAGCAAGCAGCACAAAAAAACAGCACGGAACAAATTGCGCTGATACGTAGGCCGTCCCGCCCCATTGTTCTCCCATAACACAACACATCAAATACACGTGACTAAATAATAGAATACAATACATCATACTACATGACAATATGCACAGTTAAACCACATCTGGACCACGATAACCTATTCGAGACAGGGACAGTTCGAGCCACCTAAGGCCGACCATAGCGCCTGCTCAAGAGGCATAATGGGAATACTATTTCTACCTTCTATAAAATGAAGATATATTGTATGTACGCATTAGAATCGCCCTATTGAGGTGATTCCAACGAATGCACAAAACATACATGTCCAAGACAAAACAAGAAAGAGTCTCCCCAAATTATCCAAGATGTGTGTATATCTGGAATCATATATATTATTGTATATACCTGTAATCTAAACAAATACCACTTTTATAGTACCGGCAGACAGTGAGGATCAGGGCGAGTCAGCGTATACGCGCATAATTACCCCAGTCAACTTTGTTCGCTGTGTTATTGTAGTTCATCGCAGACCGACTAAAGTCAATGAAAATAAAAAAAAAATAAAAAAAAAAATAAAAAAACTAGACAAGTGTCCAAAGTACACAAAATGCCCCCGCTCAGGGGCATAACCCTGGGACAACGGTACCATACATTTAAAGGTCTTGATGTAGGTAAGTGTCATAGAAAGTTTCAACTTTCTAGCCCAGAAGGTATAAAAGTTATTAGCTGCAAAAGAAACTCGGACGTAAATTTGCTCCTAGACTTGCAGGTAAACTTGAACCTGGTTACGAACGTGACACACGCACATACGCACGTACGCACATACGCACGTACGGACGTAACGTCACGGCGAAACGCTATATGCCCCACTCCTGCCAAAGGCAGGCGGGGGCACTGACGTTTACGTATACGACAAAACAACGAGGGCAGTAGCGAGAATGCGCATAAACGCATGTTGGCCCCGACATATACTCCACCATGTATCAACATAATTATTCTCCCTAGTGGGTTTCTTCAGTTAAGAAATGTTCACTGATTCGCTTGGTCAAACAATGGAGGCTATGACGAAACTATGCAAGCGCACAGGCTCGTCGTAATAATAAACTGCAGATAGACAGACCACTTTTAGTTTTCCCATATTATGCCGGCGAACAGTGAAGATCAGGGTGAGCATGCGCAAACGCGCATAATCGCCCCAGTCCACCCTGGTCGCCGTGTCTGCACACGTGTTATAGTAGTTCATCGCAGTCCGAACAAAGGCAATGAGTAAATAAAAGGGTCTTTTTAACCCATTCATTACAGTACAATGGAGGCAGTGGCGAAGCATGCCCGCCCCGGCCCATACTCCACCATGTACAAACATAATTATTCTCCCTAGTGTTTTTTTTTTTTTTTTTAATACAGAGATTGGTAGGAATCTGTTCACTGATTCGCTTAACTGAACAGCGGTGGCCCCTCAAAACTATACAAGTACACAGGCTTTTCGTAGGCCATCATGTCCTTCTCGGTTACAAAAATCTATAAACAGACCACTTTAGATTTTCTATATACATGTAATACTAATCACATGGCGCCCATTACATGTATCTTACCAGCGAGCAGTAAAGATTAGGGCGAGTCTGCGCAAACACGCATAATCGCCCCGACCACCCCGATCGCTGTATCGTATACACTCGTATGTTATAGTAGATCATAACATTTCGACCGAAAACAATGATTAAATAGGCGCTTCTTTAAACCCATTATGAAAAAGCAGTTATAACTGCGGCAAGACTGCTCAGAAGCGGATGCTCTCCATCATGTATAAATTTAGATATAATTACAATCCCTATTGGGGTTTGTCAAAATAAGAAGAAGAGAAAAAAAAAAAACAAAAGAGGTCGAACGGGAATTTTTAAACCTCCCATTGTTCCCTTGCTTGTTGAATAACAAGTATTCCGGAGCGCAGGCTCGTCACAGTCTTCGCTGTCACCATCATAAACTTCTCAATTGTAAGAAATATGCAGATAAATCACTTAAATATTCATTTCCACATGCATGTAAGGCTAATTTTATACTACCTGTATTGTACTGACGAACAGTGAAGACCAGGGCGAGTCAGCACAAACGTGCATGCTCGCCCCATTCCACACTTGTCGCTGTGTGATACACACTGGTATGCAAAAGTATATCGTCGCAGTCCGATCAAAGGCATTGAAAACATAAGTAACTATTTTAAACCTGTTAAGCCTGGCGTCCAATAGGCGGACACTGCAAGCCTTAAGCAAACAGTGCAGTCCCAATTAAGACGTCGCAGCATGCGGCGCGGCGTCTCATCAGGGTCCGCACTGTTAACATGATAAAAACACCAATTACTGTTAGAAAAAATAAAGACGAAATCAAGCATGACGCCGCTTAATTAACGGATGGACTCGTCCGAGTGCTGATGATAAAAAACAAGGCCACACAGCTTCAGCGAGCTAATTTAGTAGCGTCAGTTTCAATATATATAACAAGAAGACACAAACAAATAGTGAAGACCAGGACCAGACGCCGCTAACTGCGGCATCTCATCAGGGTCTATACCATTTGCTTGATACAAAACACTAATTTATGTCAGGATAATAAAGATGAAATCAGGCATATGGCCCTTAATTAACTGATGGACGCGTCTAAGTTATAGTGATAAAAAGAAAAAAAAAATCATACGGCTTTAATAGGTTAAGGTAGTATCATTGGTTTCGTTATATCCAACAAAAGGCCACAGACAAATAATGAAGACCAAGATCAGACTCCGCATACTACGACATCTTGTCATGGTCCACACTGTATGCTTGATAAAAAAAACACCAATTTGTGTTGTAATAATAAAGATGACATATGGCATGACGCCCCCCAAGTTAGTGGATGGACTCGTTCGAGTGGTAATGCTGAAGAAAATTCCATACGATTTTGATGCTTTAACATTAAAGTGTCTGTTACATTATATCCAACAAAGGAACTCAGACAAAGAATGAAGACCAAGATCAGACGCCGCTAACTGCGGCATCTCATCAGAGTCCACACTATTTGCTTAATGAATACACCATTTGAAAAGATTAAATCAAACAAGACGCCCCAAATTAATGAATGCTACAAGATTGCATGTGCGCAGTCTGATAAGAGTCTTTGCAGGACGTTCTGTGGGTAGTCAAGGATCAATAACGTTTACAGCCGGATAGCGAAGACTCTGATCAGGCTGCGCAGATGCGCAGGCTGATCTGAGTCTTCGCTGGGCGTACATGCAATCTAGTAGGAAATGCTGTGTCCCGGCTCATTCGATGTCTCCATTCTAATTTTTCGTTGTTTTCACACGAGTTGTCCACAAGAGACTATAGTGCCCTGGTTAGAGTATCTTCGGACTCGCATCCAGCGAAGACTCAGATTAGCCTATCTGATCAGTATTCTCTGAGCGCCCTGTGGATAGCAGAGGATCCAAGGGTTATGCCGACCGACAGCGAAGACTCTGGTCAGATAGTGTGGATACGGTGGCTACTCTTTGGCTTCGCTGGGCGAAACTGTCCGAAAGTACGTTTTCTCACTTTCGCTAAAATTTGTGATTTGTTTGTGTTGAGGTTTTACAGCCCAGTCAACCCAATGAGGTCATGTTGAGCGCGGTCAGTTTACCTAACCACACTTTTACTGGGCAGGCTTAGCCCTCTAAGCGGTTAACCAGTATTGTGCACATTCTTTCGCCAGAAACTGACAACTGCCCTTCTTGAATCAGCGGCAGGGAGAAAATAACCGTAAAAAATATTTCATGATCAAATCTCCACGAAAGAATGTTACCGACCCGGCGGGGTCGAATCCGCAACCTCCTAATCACCTGTTGGACGCGCATCCAACTGAGCCTCCGCGACCGGCAGAAAAAAAAATAGACGAGCTGCGTCATAATAAACCTGTCCAGTTTGGTAAGGGTATACACAGGTCGCTCTCTAAATTAAACAATCTCTTAAACGTCCCGAGTAAATTTTGAATTCCCTGGTCAGACAGCACATTTGTGTGTGCCTAGTCAGGTCCAGGCATGTGCAGTTCGCATATGTCCAATCAGATGTTTTTTGTCGCATGACTCGACTATTTAAGTGCTGTTCGTATAAGCATGCTGAATTTGATATTCGTAGACAGAAACAGTGGTAAAGACAGATAAATAACAATAATAGTAATAATGATAATGACAACAAGAAATTGCCACAAAATACCCAGTCCCCCGCCGTTGCATTACGAAAACGCGCCTATTCAAATATACTGAAAATTTTACCACCAAAAAATGAAAATTTTCAGATAAAAAAAATCCTATATTTAACATATTTCTCCTCAAAATATAGATTGTGGGTACTCGTTAGAACCGCCTCGACGAGGCGGTTCTAACGAGTACCCACAATCTATGTTTTGAGCAGAAATAAGAAAAATAATGCATACCCCTGTAAACCCCAGTTTTACTATATAAAAGTGGGGTTTAAGGGGGTCAAAATTATATAGGCATGTTGTCGTGATATTAAATCAATTTAAGGGCTGTTAGATTTCAGTTTATACTATTATCACGACACATCTTTTCGTCAAGCTTAGTATGTGTGTGAAGTTTATAGAAATCTTCCATATGGTTGAAGAGTTAAAGCTTGGACATTAACTGTGACGGAACCACAAAACTACGGAAGGACGGAATGCTACTATTACCAAAGTCTCCTGCTTCGGTGGCTGCGCGAAAAATGGCTGATAAATAATAATAATAATAATAATACATGTAATAATATAAGTAGTAACGGTAGCGGTTGCAATGGTGGTAGTAATGATAGTAGTATTGGCCGCGGTGGTGGTAATAGTAGCAGTAGTAATAATGTTAACAATAGAAGAAGAAATAGGTTGTTGTTATTGTTTTATAGAAATATGTATATCGTATATATACTAATACGTATATGTAACTTTTTAAGTAACTTGCAATTAGTCATAAGGTTCATTAAGTTAACCTTTACCACACTTTTGGCTATTTCAGCAGACGACAAATTGCTGATATTTTCTTATTTTTCCAAGAAAACAGGATTTGACATTTTATGCAAAATGAAGACCATTTGCATGAAATGTCAAAATCTCTATTTTCTGGGAAAAATTAGAAAAATATTTTAATACGTCGTCTGTTGGAAATTTTACTCAGAGTGCTAAATCATTAAGCGTTCTGTTTATCCACCCAGGGTTTTGGTTACATGATATGTATTGTAGCGAAATTGTTTCTATCTTGACCTTTCCAATTATGCTTATAGCACCAAATATACCAACATTAGACTTATTCAAGGTGAACAAAACCGATAACAGATATTTAAGGACTTCTTTTGTATTCATATCGTCTTAATTTTACTTGTATTTTGATAGGGTTGATTTATATCATAAAACTGACAAATTAGAAATCTTTCAGTCTGTAGTCCACAAAACATGCATTCATTTGCTTGATCGATTTATAATGGAGTGGAGACATATATTGCCAACGCTGATTTTCAAAAATACCCTTCTTTACGCAATAAGCAGAAATAGATCAGTCTCAAATCAGGAATAAGTCAGAGTGACACGATTTCGGAATGAATAGCACAAACACAAGAATTGTTTATTAAGAAGTGATCTTTCTTGAAGTTATTGATGCTGCTCTGTAGGTATCATTATTTTATTTGGCCTCGCCATGCAAAAACGAGTCTTCGGGCATATGTGTACAGCGAATGCCCTGATAAGACTGCGCATTCGCGCAGTCTGATCAGGTCCTTCACTGTCCGCTAACAGAATTATTGGATAATATAGAATGTAAGAATGGAGAGCAAAGGAGAATACTTTGTGCATGCGCAAGAAGATCTGAATCTGCGTATTTGTGCATGTGCAAATGCACTTTTTCGCTTGGCTGCAAAATATGGTGAGGGATAGTATACTAACAACAGGCAACAATATTTTATTAACACCTGCTAAGTAATAATAATTTCTCTGCTTGAACAGCGAACCTTCAGATCAACAGTCTGGTCAGGACCTTTTGTTATCGCATGTAAAATCTTATATAGTGCAAGCGAACATTTATTCACTGTGGCATTTCTGCACATGAACAGTCTAAGTAAAATCGAGCCTGTTAATTTTGTCGCACTCGTTTGCTAGCAGACACGATATATGTCTTATTTTTAACATATCCGTTCGTCAAAATTTCCGTCATCCCTAGCGTTTAAGTCCATCATCTAATCTGGCATGTATTTACTACATTGTCATTTTATGACCCTGACCCATATTTTACGGCCTATTGAATGTGTTCATTACGAAAACACGCCTATTCAAATATATAGAAAATTTCACCTCCAAAAACTGAAAATTTTCAGATAAAAAAACTCCGATATTTTTCCTATTTCTGCTCAAAACATAGATTGTGGGTACTCGTTAGAACCGCCTCGCCGAGGCGGTTCTAACGAGTACCCACAATCTATGTTTTGAGCAGAAATAAGAAAAATAACTTACACCCCTACAAACCCCAGTTTTACTATATAAAAATGGGGTTTAAGGGGGTCAAAATTATATAGGCATGTTTTCGTGATGTAGTATTACTATTATTGTTATTATTATTATTATTATTATTATTATTATTATTATTTCTAACATAATTGTCAATTATCTATGATTTGAAGATATTCTATAGTCAAGTCTTTCTGAACGAGAATGTATACGCTTTCAAGGGAGACAATCCATATCAAGATGGTTTTACAGCCCTTCTAAAAAGGGGTCTAAAAAGAAATCGATTCCTCTGAGATCGAAATCGTTTCTTTTAGAATGAGCCCCTTGTTCAGAATGGATTGCTGTGCAGGACGGAAATGAAAATAAAAAAAAAAATAAATAAATAAATAAATAAATAAAATGTTATAATATCAACAAAGTGTAGCCATTTTCGTTAAACAAAATCACTTATTGTAATCTTAATATTTCACTTTTTAGAAGCCATATCTCTAACATGTGTAGGCTGATATATAACTGGTTCAAGAATGGAAAGCAAATTGCTTATCTAGCATATGATGTAGTTTGTTGTTTTGCGTGCGTGCGTGTGTGTATTTTTTAAGTCTGATGTATCCTCTTTCTATAGGCAATCCATAGTTGCAAAATAATAATAATAATAGAGAAAAAAATAGAAAAAAAAAATACATGTCTGACTTAGACAGTTGTAAAGGGGCTTCATGATCTACATATGACGTCACTGGCGGTCACGTTCGTAGTATCATTCAGCAGCATACTGCCAATGCTCTCCTCGGTGATATGTATCAGTGCATCAGAAATACTTCAGTGGTAATTTCAGCCTGGCTTGAAGGTGAATTCTTTGAGGTGAATCAGTCCTCGACTAAATGATGGTTCCCAACTCAAACTGTTTCAGAAAATTGTTGCCTAACTATTTATGTTTGTGGTAGGGCCTATCGCGGTCCTGTTTGTGGTGGTTTTGTATTCTGGCTTGATGTAGCCACTGAGCACTTTGCTTTGTTTCGTCAAAGTGTTCGTGATAATGTGTGTTTCACTGTAATGTTTTACGAATTAAGTGGTAGAGGGTGCCTTTATATGCGGACCGGAAATATGTTTGTAATCTGTATGTACATCAGAAATTTCGAGTACAACTGGTTTAAGCCCACGGCATCACGAAAACATGTCTATATAATGCTGACCCCATTAAACCCCACTTTTATATAGTAAAACAGGGATTTACAGGGGTATACATTATTTATCTTATTTCTGCTCAAAACATAGATTGTGGGTACTCGTTAGAACCGCCTCGACGAGGCGGTTCTTACAAGTACCCACAATCTATGTTTTGAGTAGAAATATGAACAGTATCAGAATTTTTATCTGAAATTTTTATCTGAAAACTTTCAGTTTTTGGTTGTGAAATTTTCAATATATTTGAATAGGCGTGTTTTTGTAATGAGTTGTTATTCCACTGACCGTTCCAAGACGACCCTTCTGTTGCAGTTTTTTGTTCGTGTGTGGGAGATTTGTTTTGTCGTTACTTGTATCTCATCTCTTCCTCTTTCGGGGACCCGGGAATGCCGTGGTTTCTGGCGGTTCCTGGGTATCTTTACTTTATATATTTTTGAAGAAAATATTTTTTTCTATGGTGGCACAGTCTGTCACAATACTGGCCTTTAAATATATTAATACACTTTGTACTGTGAGGTCTGTATACTTGTTAAAATATTGAAATGTCTTATAAAGATAGTACTATACCACCTGTGTTTGATGCTTTGGAGTATATACGTTTGTCAACGTACGTTTGTCATAGGGAATATACGTTTGTCATGCAATCTTCTAGCTATGTTAAAACATTGCTGCAATTAAAAGTAAACACCTCTATATAATCAGACTGTCGATCACATCATTTTAACATAAAATTGCAGTGTAGTGGGACCGTGATGATTTGACTATCCAATTTAAAGACAATTGAGTACATTTTAAGGGACGCAAAATAGCAAAACAAAAAGGTTGTCCAGTAGGAGCTATTATCACAGAACACAGCTTAAGTAAGTTACAACGAACGAACAAAGCTAACCCACTGAAAGCAAAGCTCCCGGCTCCTTCTCCATCACGAAAACATACCTATATAATTTTGACCCCCTCAGACCCCACTATAGTAAAACTGGGGTTTACAGGGGTAAACATTATTTTTCTTATTTCTGCTCAAAAACATAGATTTCGGGTACTCGTTAGAACCGCTTCGCCGAGGCGGTTCTAACGAGTACCCACAATCTATGTTTTGAGCAGAAATATGAAAAAAATATTAGAATTTTTATCTGAAATTTTCAGTTTTTGGTGGTGAAATTTTCAGTTTATTTGAAAAGGCGTGCTTTCGTAATGCATCGAGGTGATCACAATGCTAGGGAAGACCCACTAAATACAAGCATTGTGCAACCAACGGGTAAAACAGGGCTGTGAAAATACCATACCCGAGTTGTCCAACTTGTTCCCTATCCCTGAGGATAAGTAAGAAATTTCAATTTAATTGTCCTGGGACAAAGACTTCATAGCAGTAGCCAGATTATATTTTTCTTATTTCTCAAAGAAAATATATTTTATGGTACTTATTAGGAAGTGCCTCATTGTTGTGAGTACTCATTAGAAGCCCCTCATCGAGGCGCTTCTAATGAGTATCCACAACATATGCTTCCTAAAGAAAATAAGAAAAATGTCAAATTTCGAGCAGGTAAATCTTGCTTGGACAAGTGGATTTTGACCATTTATTTGTCCGTGCACAAGTAATAAAATTTGATAATTCCACACCCTGGGTAAACTAGGAAATCAAGAGCCCTGCAGCAAGCAGCCACAAGGTCGCACAAAGAACGAACCACACAAGTTTCATTGCATATTAAAAAGAGAATTATAAATTTTTGGTCGAATAAGTTGCTAGGTAAAAGACCGAAATTGTCATATCGACTATACTCCGTTTTATATTCAGATTACATTGCTGGTAGATATGATTACCCTTGGTTGTCAAATGTTAAAGCAATTTTAGAGGAGGTAGGTCAAAACGAAATCTGGATCAGTCAGACTCCAATAAATAATATGTGGATAAGACCAGTTGAACCCGCTTGGATTAATTCGAAAATAAAAAGATACATCAGGAAACGAAAAAGAGCTTATAAGAGAGCTAAAAGAACAAACGTAGCTAACGATTGGATTAAATTTAAAACGCTGCGTAACAAAACCATAAGTGAAATTAGAAGTTCCAAAAAGTAAGTCTTTTTATGACACCATTGCGGCCAAACTCTCTTCACCAACACTTTCTCCCAAAGACTGGTGGACTACGCTTAAAAGTTTTATTAGTCCAAACTCAACCACATCAGTCCCTCCCCTTTCACTTAACGGAATTATATACACAGACGAAACTGACAAAGCAAATATTCTAAATGACTTTTTTCAAAGCCAAACTATCTTAAACGAGGAAAATGCTGTTCTTCCAGATTTAAATCCACCTGCTTCAATTGTACCCCTTGAAAGTATTATCTTTACGGCCGAAGAAGTCGAATCTGTTTTGAAATTGCTTCCTACTGGCAAAGCCTCTGGTCCTGATGGCCTCAGCAATCGCCTGCTACGTGAACTATCTAATGAACTAGCACAGCCATACCAATGTCTTTTTAACCAGTCCATACGCATGGGCACTGTACCCTCCTCATATAAGGAAGCTAATGTCAGTCCAGTCCCAAAAAAGGGTGATTTATCTATTGTCTCTAATTACCGCCCTATATCGCTCTTAAATGCCGAGGACGAAAGACTTATGTTTAAATACCTGTTTAACCATTTACGAGACAATAATTTACTTTCTTCTCTACAATCTGGCTTTATACCCGGAGATTCTACAGTAAATCAGCTTACATTTCTCTACAATACATTTTGTCAGGCACTTGACTCAGGTAAAGAAGTCAGGGCAGTATTCTGTGACATCAGCAAGGCTTTCGACAGAGTGTGGCATGCTGGACTTCTACTTAAGCTGAAAACTGCTGGTGTCGCAGGAAGCGTCCTGACTTAGTTTAAGAGTTATCTCTCTGATAGAAGACAGCGTGTCGTTCTTCCTGGTGTTAATTCGAACTGGACTTTTATCCGTGCAGGTGTGCCCCAAGGGTCAATATTGGGCCCTTTACTTTTCCTGCTTTATATAAACGATATTGTATCCGAAATTGGCTCGAATATTCGATTATTCGCCGACGATACTAGTCTGTTTATTGTCGTCGATAACCCTGTGACAGCTGCTGGCCAACTTAACATTGACCTTCAGAAAATATCGCAATGGGCAACAACCTGGCTTGTATCCTTTAACCCTTCTAAAACGGAAGCAATGCTGTTTTCTCGCAAATTAAACAGACCGCACCATCCACCCATTTTCATGCAAAATCACCAGATAACAGAAGTCGACTCACACAAACACTTAGGCCTGTACCTATCAAACGACTGCACCTGGCACAAACATATTAACTACATAACTGAGAAAGCATGGACTAGAATAAATATCATGAGACGCTTAAAATTCAAGTTGGACCGTAAATCCTTGGAACAAATATACTTAGTTTTTATCAGACCTCTGCTTGAATACGGTGACATTATTTGGGACAATTGCTTGCAATCCGAAAAACAGGAACTTGAAAAAATTCAGATTGAAGCAGCTAGAATAGCAACAGGTGCAACCAAACTAGTCTCAATCGCTGCATTATATAGAGAAATAAGGTGGGATTCTCTAGACGAAAGACGTAGGAAACATAAACTGACTTTATTCTATAAGATGACAAACGCTCTCGCTCCGCTCTACTTATCCTTTCTTGTTCCACAAACTGTCAGCAATGCATCACGTTATAATCTGAGAAATTCTGATGATTTACAAACTGTTGAAGCTCGATCTAGTTTGTTTTATAACTCATTTTTACCCTCAGCTGTAAGAGCATGGAACAGTTTACCTTCTATCGCCAAGCAGTCAGACTCAACTAATTCTTTTAAGTACTTTCTTAACAAAGACAAAGATTCAACTCCAAAATACTATTACGCTGGAAACAGACAAGCTCAAATATTTCACGCCAGGCTGCGAACAAACAGTAGCTCACTAAAATTAGATCTCTTCTTAAAGAATATGTCCGACTCTCCCTTATGTCTTTGTGGCAGTGTCGAGGATGCGCAACACTTCTTTTTTCATTGTGGAAATTACCAGCTTCATCGAACTGTACTTCTGGATGCTGTTTCCCATTACCAGAATCCTAGCCTAAATCTTCTACTATATGGTGATAAAGCTTTGTCACCAGAAATTAATACAACAATATTTGAAAAAGTACAAGCGTTTATTTTACAAACTAAACGGTTTCAACCTAATTGAGCTCAAAATGTACTTGTAGCGGTATAACCACACTAACTGGCTATTTAAGGCAATCCAAATTACCCTCTAAAGGCGCCACCCATCTTACATCTAACTACGAGGTTTATATACATATATTTTTTTTCTTATTTCCTAAACTGATTTCATTTATTATGTTATTTTTTTTTTCTTTCTCGTTTTCAATTTATTTACTACATTTTAAATGCTTATTTTGTTTCATTTGTTGTAAAACATGTTATCGCCATAAAGTCGAAAAGTTATTACATGCTTGGGAGATGAACTCTATAAGCACTTGTGCTTTCGTTCTAATCCCTCCTTTACTTGAGCTGTTTATATATGTATCACATGTATTATAATGAAATAAAATATGTTTAAACTAATATGTGGATTTCACAAATAATTGAGCTAACCCTTAAAGATCAGTTTAAGCAGTCATGGCTTTCTACTATAAATGATTCCTCAAATGTCTTAATTACAGAATCTATAAAACAGAACATAAATTCGAAGAATATCTTATTACAGTGCCCTATAAATTGAGAAAAAGTTTTATTAATTTCCGAACATGCAATCGCAAACTTCCGATCGAAACCGGCAGACTGCGGCAAATCAATAGAAATCTCAGAAAATGTAATCGTTGTTAAGGTAATGTTATTGGGGATGAATATCATTATGTTTTTTAATGCCCTTTCTTTGATTTTGATAGAAACGTATTAGCACCATTCATACGAAGAAATCGCGCAATTACTTTATTGTTTTATAACTTGTTCAATGAAGCAAACCCAAATAAGCTTCGACGCCCTTGTAAGTTCTTAGGAACTATTTTAGACTAATTCAAAACAAACCCCGGTTAACTACCAGTATTATCTACTACCTGGTCCAAAGGTTATTATGCAAATTATATTTTTAAAGGGTTTTATGAGATAATATACAGTTGACCCTCGTTCGCTCGAACGCGGATACCTCGGGCTGGGTTACGAGTGTCTGTTTGGATCAAATCTGATATGGAGGCATGTTGGTTGGTTTCCCTATGGAGAAATCGACCAGAGTGTTTTCAGGTCGGTTTTATATTTTATTTCCTCGTAACCCAAATAAATGAAATACTAAACAATGAGTTTTGTCCCTTTGGGTTCGAGCTATTGGGGCTAGACTGTATGTTAGATATGTGCTGTAAGGTATGAAAATGTTATATTTCTTTATTGAGACCTCTCTCTCTCTCTCTCTCTCTCTCTCTCTCTCTCTCTCTCTCTCTCTCAGCCGTGATTGATGTTATATAGCTGTCGTATTGTATAATAATTGTGTATGGTACAGGTACAGCCCGTGTTCCTATAAATTAATTTGTATTTTTGTATTTTCTACCTCATATTACATGTTTGTAACATGTACTGAGTGTATTCAATAAACTTGTCAAACTTGTACCACCGCCTTAGAACGGTCAATAATTAAAACTAATGGGCAGCTCTGGCAGAGGACTTTATGTTTCCCTTCTGAAAAAGGCCTGTAATTTAGATCCCTTTTCAGAAGGAAATTTTTGTGCAGGAAAGTAAACAGAAAGTAGCAAAATTTGTTTTCCCTTGTGAAAAAAATGGCCTTAACCCTTTCACTTCTGAATTTCTTAAATGGACTCTTCCACTCTGACTTTGGACACTTCCATTGTTGCAAATAGGGTGTTCAGTCAAAAATTTAGAACCGAATAGCAAACATTGTATATCCAGATGAAACTGCTCATTATGAGCCGTCTCATCTGGGTCTACACTGTTTGCACTGAAAGGGTTAAACAACAATAAACGATAACAACTGTCCTGTATAACCCTTTCAGCCATGCAGACCAAAACAAGTTATTTGCAAACAGTCATAATGAGCCGTCTCATCAGGATCTACACTGCTTGCCATTTGTAGTTTGATTTTTGAATGAACCCCTATTTGCAACAATGTATGTGTCCAAATTCAGAGATGGGCATGTTCATTTTCAGAATCGCAGGAATGACAGAGTTATATCGCAAAATGATGCTGCAATTTTAGCCAATCTTTTCAAAGGGAGATCATTCCAGCAGACAAAACTTGCTACCGTGGTAGTATGTGGATTTTTTGACAATAAGTGTTAATTAATAGAATTTACTATAATATACAGCTAACTTAGCGGGCACATGATATTTATACGACATCGCAACATGGTCGATGAAACGACATGACATTACTGTTGCGTGCCCGCTGGGAATATTTCTATAAATTTTGACTCCTTGAAATGTGTTCCAAGTAGTTTCTTGAACATGAAATTATTTTCCATAACACCTTTTCTAACATTGATTTTCTTTGACGTCATATCGCAAACCGACTCGAATTTACCAATGTACGGAGGCACCTTAAGACACAAAGTAGACTAAAATAAATTAACCCTTCTCTTGCTGAACACAACATGCCCTGTCTTAGCAAACAGTGTAGATCCCGATCAGTTGGCTGATCTGGATCTGCACTGTTTGTCATTAAATATGTGAATTTCTATCAAAAACCCAGATTAAGCAATCTGATTGGCTGGAAATTAGAAGCGGGCGTGGCGTCTTAGTTTATTCAGCATGGCGATGGTATATTCAAACATGTAGAGGGTCAAAAAGCACGAACGATCATCATCCTGCGTATGCGAGAAGTATCATTCGGGTCTTTACTATCCATTCATACATTCTATCCATTACGAAAACATGCCTATTCAAATATACTGAACTTTTTACCACCAAAAAATGAAAATTTTCAGATAAAAAAATCTGATGTTTTTCATATTTCTGCACAAAACATAGATTGTGGGTACTCGTTAGAACCGCCTCGGCGAGGCGGTTCTAACGGATACCCACAATCTATGTTTTTGAGCAGAAATAAGAAAAATAATGTATACCTCTGTAAAACCCAGTTTTACTATATAAAAAATGGGGTTTCAGGGGGTCAAAATTATATAGGTATGTTTTCGTGATGATATCCATTGATTCCGTTAGCGGACAGTGAAGGTCTTGATCAGATTTCGCGGATGCGCAGTCAGATCTGGGCCTTCGCTGTCCGCATATTACCGAAGACACATTATCACATGGCGTGGCTAATATTTTTAGGAAAATTTTCGTCTCTCGAAACATTTACGCAATTTGTAAACAAGGTTGCTTCAAAAGCGGATTTATCATAAACTCTATAAAGCTTTTTAAAAACTCATTCGCCGATACTTCGAATTCATTGACAAATACATGTATAAAAATAGATTGTTAACATCTCTGTAGCAAGGAATAATGGAGCCAGAGTTTATCTTGATAACCACATTGTTTAGAGTTCTTTAAGTCATTTAGTCATTACATTTGCACCATATAATATGAGAAACGAGGACGAATTTGTTTACTGAGCACATTAAGATGCAGTTACGCCGCAGTAGAAACGTTGCTAAAAAGTAATCTCTTGTTCGTCTGTCATTACTGACAATGACCAATCCTAATCAACTGTGTGATGTGTTATTATTTGTGTGTTCTAAGATGGCTGATGAGACCAATCTTAGCTCTAAACTGCATGTTGCAGATAGAACAAGAGAGGTCTGAGGAAGAAAGCTCTGTTGGTGATGCCTAGCTCTGGCTTTCCGCTGTGTACGTTTCTGCTCGGCTTCACTGATTCTTTTTGCTTCGTATTCACCTCTCCCCTTTTTATGAGGCCTCGCCACTTTGTACGATCTTGTGCAATCTGTTCTCATGACTCTGTTGGTATGTTGAAGTCTTTAAGGGAGGCTTTGAGGGTGTCCTTGTATCGCTTCTTCTGACCACCATGGGAGCGTTTTCCTACTTGAAGTTCTCCATAGAGGATTTTCTTTGGCAAACGTTCATTAGGCATTCTGGTAACATGGCCTGTCCATCTTAACTGTGCCAATTTCGGAAGAGTATGTATACTCTGCATCCCTGCCCTTTTCAGGACTTCTGTGTCTGGAATCCTGTCTTGCCACTTGATCTTTAGAAGTTTTCTAAGACAGCTTTTATGGAAGTGGTTCAGTCTTTTGGCATGCCGTTGGTAAACTGTCCAAGTTTCGCATGCGTATAATAGTGTTGGCAGCACTACCGATCTATATACTTTCAGCTTTCCCAAATACTTCCACGTAGCCGGCCAAATGCTGCACTAGCTTTGGCAATTCTAGCATTGACTTCATCATCAATGTGCACAACTCTAGACAATGTGCTTCCAAGGTAGGTGAACTTGTCTACCATTTGCAGTCGTTGACCTTTCACTGTGATGGTAGGCTCCTTGTAAGGCTTTCCAGGTGCTGGCTGATATACTACCTCAGTCTTTTTGATGCTGATTGTGAGATCATAGCTGTCACATGAATCAGATACTTGATCCACACCTTTTTGCATTTTCTCTTCTGTTGGAGCACCCTTTGCCATGTCATCAGCAAAGAGGAACTCGTCTAGCACCTCTGTCTGCACCTTAGATTTAGCTTGCAACCTTCTTAGGTTGAAAAGTTTCCCATCAAAGCGATACCTAATAGGTATACTATTGTCACCATCCTGGAAAGCATCTGTAAGCATGGCAGAAAACATCATACTGAACAGTGTTGAAGCTAGTACACAGCCTTGCTTAACTCCATTTGTCACAGGAAATGGATCAGAAAACTCGCCATCATTTTGGACCCTTGCAAGCATACCATCATGGAACCACCGCACCATTAAAAAACGATTTTTTACCCCAAAATGAAGTTTTTTCACAATACCGGAAAAATTCTTTGCTGAATGAAAACAATACTTTGTCACACACAAAGTCATGCAAACTCAACCTTACTTCAGTAAAAGGCACACAGATATGGCCAGAAAAAGAGGCCAACCCTTTGAGAGGCTAAAAATGCCTCGAAACTTCCCCATAGACAACGAATAATCTAAAGAGGGTACCTCTAGCAAAATGTGCGTTTCTTGATAACAAATAAGGCGTTCCCTATGATGTTTTTCACAGCTGAGAGCTCAGACATCATTTTTGACGAGAAAATGTCAATTTTTAATTTTTCGGTGAAAAGTAGTGGGTTTTTTTTGCAAATTTTAAAATGAAAATTTTGATTTCAAAATTTTTTGTTAGAAACACTCCTTTAGGGCTTCCTTTTAAAGAAACATTCAACGATATTTTGATATCTTCTGTGGTTTTGTCCATACACCAGGCCAAAGATTGTATAAATGGAAATTTGCACAATGTGACCCTTAAATTATTTTGTTGAGTATATGTAACATCTGTTCATTCCTTGAAGTAGCGGCCACTATATCGGAAACGTTTACTGTGGCCGATTCGTTTCTTACTATGCATGTTTTTCTTTGACCCTACTTACAAAAACAACGCTTTGGCATGTTGCCCAAACTTTTATGTTTCTTGTAATATATTACGTGTATTATAAGCTCACCTGGAGTTTTGCTCCAGGTCAGCTTATGCCGTCGCTGTTGTCCGTCGTCCATCCGTCCGTTAGCTTTTCACATTTTCAACAACTCCTCCCAACCTGTGGAATAGATTGACGAAACTTAGTTTGGGCATTGGAACAATTAGTAGATTAAAAATAACTGAAATCGTTCCGATCAAAAATCCAAGATGGTCACCATGGCGCCATCTTGAAAATCTATTTTGAACTCCTTCTCCTGAACTAAAATCCAACTGACTCGAAACTTGGTATGAAGTATCGGGGCGACTTGTAGATAAAAAAAAGTTAAAGTCATTTCGACTGGAAATTCAATATGGCCGTCATGACCACCATCTTGAAATAAATGTTAAACTTCTTCTCAGGAACAATTAACTCGAAAATTAGTAGGAAATATCAGAGTGACTTGTAGAACAAAACAGCTAAAATCGTTCCCACTGAAAATCCAAAATTGACGCCATGGCTGTCACCTTGTAAATCTAATTTGAACTTCTCCTGAGCCGAAAGGTAAATTGACTCGAAACTTGGTAGGAAGTATTGGGGTGTCTTTTAAATAAAAATATAAACATCGTTCCGACAAAAGTGGCCGCCACGGCTGCCATTTGAAAATCGTTTTTAAACTTCTCTTGAGTCGAAATGCCAACTGACTAGAAACTTGATAGAAAGTATCGGGGTAACATTTACATAAAAAAGCGTTTCAAATCGTTTCAGCCGGAAATCCAAGATGACCACCCATTCTACCAGCTTGAAATTCTATTGCATTTTGTTCTCCTTTATCAAATGGCCAATTTGGTCGCCATCTTGAAAATGAATGCTGAATCTCTTCTCCTGAACGGAAAGACGAATTAACTCGAAACTTTATAGGAAGTATAATTTTGAAATGCAAAGATAAGGATGTCACAAATCAAGATACTTTATAAATACGACCCAAGAGCGCTCCTGCAGGATCTCTCTGGGTCGTCACTCTTTAACTATATATGACCAGCGTCATACTAATAAGGATACTTGGACTTTAAAAACAGGGTAGACCCAGACCAGCGCGGCGTCTGATGTACAATTTCTATTCTGTATCAAAGACACAATCCAACAGTATCGATCTTTCTTTGCAATTTTATAAGATGTTAAGATTTCGTATTGTTTGCACATGTGTAAATTTCGACATGTGGCTTTCATACGCATATGTAACTGTTACATATGCATACAATTGTACGCATATGTAACACATTTGTTACGTATTCGTTTGTGTGACATATGCGCACCCACAGAACGCCCTGCCACATCCAGACACTGTCGCGATATGACTGTAAGATTGTTGAAAGCGACGTAAAGCCCAAATAAAACAAACAAACAACAAACAATACGCCTTTTGATACTACATATTACAGGGGAAGATAACGGTCAACATTACATAGAATCCGACTGATTTAAGCCCCCCTTACTCCTAACCCAGTGCCCTACCAGTTTTTTTTCCCACTGACGTTCTAAGACAGTTCCCGTTGCAGTTCGTCTTTGTGCGTCTGTGGGTTAATATGTGGCATTTGTTTTGTCATAGTTTGTTCCCCAACTCTCCTTCTTTTGGGGCTTCGGAAAGGCTGTGCTTCGTGATTCCGCATTTCCTAGGTATCTTCACTTATAATTTTCTTGACGTAATGAGCAAACAAAAACAACTTTATATGGGCCGCGCTATGCGAAGACGTCTTCGGGCATATGCGGACAGCAAAGGCCCAGATCAGTTTGCGCATTCGCGCAGTCTGATCAAGGCCTTGACTGTCCGCTAACAGAATCATTGGATATTACCGAATATATGAACAGAGAGCAAAGACCCGTATGAGACTTTGCGCATGCGCAGGATAAATCTGAATCTGTGCATTTTGCTTATGCTCGAGAACATATTTTCGCTTGGCGCGGCCCAGCGGGCACACAACGTTGAAACAACGCAGATTCAACGCCTTGACGTTGAATCAACGATGAATCGACGTTGTTTCAACGCTGTGTGCCTGCTGGGTAAACAGAAGGATATAACTATAGTGACTGTAAGATGGCATTAATAATAAATATGTAGCCTACCAATCATTGTTATTTCCGCAGGTATAGTATCCCCTAGAGATCCCCACTGTAGTAACTATCGATGGATAAATACGACCAGAGAAAGATAACACGGAACTTAGTGGTAGTCAAGGAGAGGGTTGAGGGAGACTTGGACTACATTGTAGATAGACTTATTGAGAAAGACATCTTTAGTATACAAATAAAGGTAAGTCCTCAGTTCAGGGCCAAGTTTCACAATCAATCCTTATGTTAAGGTGGACCTTAATATCTTTAAGGCCTGAGATTTGCTTTTTCACATAAAAACGGATTTTCAACGATTAAGCAAATAACACATTTGGTTCGTCTACTGGACTGACACAAAAAGGTTCATTTTGAGTTTGAACGCCTCATAGTCACATTTCAGGCCTACTCTAGGGAATGATAGTGAAACGGGCGTGATAATTGGGCTACGTCAAGCGGAACGGTGTCTCGAACATCTGCAAAATTCGGATTTATCCCGAGCATGCGCAGGCTCATCATGGCGTTTGCTCTCTATGGATACATTCTGTAGTGTCAAATGGTTCTGTTAGCAGACAGCAAAGGCGCAGTCTGATCTGGGCCTTCGCTGTCCGCATATGCCTGAAGACACGTTTTCGCATGGCACGGCCCACTTTATATTAATATTCTTATACAGAAAACATATCTCGTGTGATATTCAGCAAATACCTCCAATGTAAGTTCTGGTGCAAAACTAATAAAGCTGTCTACGAAGCACTTCCTTTACCTGAGCATATGAAGTAACTGAGTAATTCTAAGTTAAAAAAAATCAAATTGGATAGATACACTTTCAGGGGAGGAGACTCCCGAATTGATTTTGACGCATTCTGAAAAGGGATCTACTCTAAAAATATTGTTCTCCTAGAGTAAACCGCTTTTCAGAAGGAGATTGATGTACATGCTGAAAAATTACTCGGCCTAATTTAGAGTAAAACTATGGCAAGCCATTTTACTATTTAATCTATAAATCAGATATCTGATTTAATATATCAGGTATCTTATATAATATATAAGATATCTGATATATCATATCAGATATTTAATATAAATAAAAATATCTTATATGTCAATTGATATCTTATTTTCTATAGAAGATATCTGATATGCTATATAAGATACCTTAATTGGCATATAAGATATCTTATATGATATGCTATATAAGATACCTTAATTGGCATATAAGATATTTTATATGCTATATATCTGATATGCTATATAAGATATCTTATATAGGATATAAGATATCGTATTTACTAAAGTAGATATCTCATTTATTCAATTAAATAAGGTATCTCATGTAGTATATCAGATATCTGTTTTGATATATAAGATGTCTCATTTAACAAATAAGATATCTTATATGGTAAATTAGATATCTTATATGTGGAAATAAATTGGATATCTCATATATTATATCAGATATCTTATATAGAATATAAGATATCTAATACAGGATATAAGATATCTGAATTAGTATAACAGATATCTTATATCCTATATTAGATATCTTATATCCAATATAAGATATCTGATATGATATATAAGATATCTATTTTGCATAATAAATAGTAAAACAGCTTGCCATATAAAACACTACATATAATCGGGAAAGGCAATCATAACTAGGTGCAATAGAATATTGGTAAAATTCACTGGAGTGGTTTCCCCACAAAAATGGACAACTCTTTCACATCATGATAGATAATATCCTGTTACACAATTTTTTTTCTTTCAGAAAACAGGCTAGGATATTTCATGCAAATTGTCTCCTGAAGAGATAATGTTCATGAAATGTCAAAATCTGTCTTCTGGGAAAAATAGCAAAAAATACTTCTATATGTCGTCTGCTGAAAATTTTACCAAGCGCTTAGCGTTAAACGTTTGCTAAAGCCTATCATTGTGTTTGTGGACTTTTTGTTTACCTCAACAATAGATTAGTTCATGTTTTAAGTTGAAGATAGAAATTATAGTTTGCCTTTTGCATGGATGCACTAAAAAACATAACAGGAGACTTCAAAGTTAAAAAGATCAGTTTAATATAAATATAAAATTATAAAAAAGTTGTATATGTAAATAAGTATGAATTCTTGTTTATATATATTTTTGTACACTCATCCTGCTGAAGAATGGCGTGTAATCTGGGTCTACATTCTTTGCTCAGGCTGTCTGTCCGAACACTTGGAGTAAATATGATATTAAACCTGGTGGTTCTATTTTTGTGCACGTCTGTCCGGTTATTTAGGGTAAATAAAATATTGCCCACGTTTCAAATGGGCCACGCCAAGCGAAAAGGTGTCTTCGAACATGCGAAAATACACGGATTCAGATTCATCCCGTGCATATGCAAAGTGTCACCCGGGCATTTTCTCTCCATTGGTATATTCTGCAGTGTTCAATAATTCTGTTAGCGGACAGCAAAGGCCCTGATCAGACTGCGCGTCCGCGCAGTCTGATCTGGGCATTCGCTGTTCGTATATAACCGAAGATATGTTTTCGCATGGCTAGGCCTAAATTCTAAAATTATGCGGTTCCATCACGCTTTTGCAGGAAGAAATAGATAGTGCCCAACCACCTACACCACAGAAAAAGACAACCTTATTTATCAACAAACTTCTTAGAAGTGGTAAACAATCTTACACAGTTTTCAAAGAAATTCTTCTTGAAAGAGGGTGTCAAGATGTGATCAGCTTGATGGAAAATACGAGACCTGATAGTGAGTTGACCTTATCGTCTACGCCCACAATCTTAAACCTTTCATCCCTGAGTTTTTGAAGTGGAGTATTCCATTCTTGAATTTGGATTTGTCCACTGATGCAAATAGGAGTTCAGTCGTAAATATATATATATATATATATATATATATATATATATATATATATATATATATATATATATATATATATATATATATATATATATATATATATATATAAAACAGCAGAATGGCAAACAGTGTAGATTCTGATGAGACGGCTCGTTATGAGCCGTCTCATCTGGATCTACACTGTGTGCACAGGTATTAGTTTTGGTCTACTTGGACTGAAAGGGTTAAAGCATCACGAAAACATGCCTATATAATTTTGACCCCTTTAAACCCCACTTTTATATAGTAAAACTGGGGTTTAGAGGGGTATACATTATTTTTCTTATTTCTACTCAAAAACATAGATTGTGGGTACTCGTTAGAACAGCCTCGGCGATGCGGTTCTAACGAGTACCCACAATCTATGTTTTGAGCAGAAATATGAAAAATATTAGAATTTTTGTCTGAAAACTTTCAGTTTTTGGTGGTGAAACTTTCAGTATATTAGAATAGGCGTGTTTTCGTAATGGTTTGTCATTACTCCGGAAGCACTTTGTGAAAGGCCATGAACTGGTCCAATGCTATTTTCCATGGGCTATTCAACGTTTTTCTTGGATTTTATCGATGTTAAAACGCCGTCGAATCACTCACAAGAAACCCCGAAAGGCTTGTCTTAGATGTTTGGGAAATTCACCGGCATGTACACATCTATAAAATCCACAAAAATTAAATGAATTTCTTATTATTCCAACTAGGCCACATAATACGTCGAAAGTATGGGTAAGATAGCTCGTTTTCGCGCGAAGAAAATAGTTCCGGGATGCCTGCTTATTGAATCTATCGAAGTTTAAATTCCGTTTTCGAATTGCTCTCGGCCAATCAAATTGCGCTATATAATTGCAAGACTAATGAGTTGGAATTATAAGATGTTAATTATGCTGTATTATTTATTTTTTTATTTTTATTTATTTATTTTTTTTTTTTTTTATTTATTTTATTTTTTTTTTATTATTATTTTTAAGTACAAAAATGCACTTGAGCCGCAACGTGAGAAAACGTGTAGGCTTCTGTGTAAATGACATTTTAGCTCCTGTTTAAGAACCTCCCACGTCCCGCTCTCTCCTCCCCTACCCTCGATTTTCTTTTCAAGTGACTGACACTCTGAGTACGATTTTTACGCAGCTGCTTTCGTTATATGTCTTCCCGGAAAATACCCTTAGTACCCTCATATAGTGTATCAGCACGCAATAAAACATTTGTAATCAAATTCAAATCCATTTCAGTTTCTATATAGATTTTCATCAACACTTAGTGCTCTGTGGACGTATTCAGCAGACAAACAAAAAATTATGATAGTTTTTCCTATTGTTTTTTGCCAGGAAATAGGATTTGATATTTTATGCAAATAGTTTGGTTTTATTATTATTATTATTATTATTATTATTATTATTATCAGAAAAAAAAATGATTAAACATTTCATGCAAATCGTCCCTTTACTTTTTCTCATTTTGTTTCCAGACAGTATGATTTGGTATTTCATGCCTAAGGAGACAATTTGCATGCCATATCAAGGCCTATTTCCTTGAGAAAGTAAGAAAAATACAGTCGACTCTCGTTATCTCGAATTCCAAGGGACTCACTGAAACACTTCGAGATATCCGTACCTCGACATAGTTGAGAGAGTGAGGAAAACAACAAACTGAATAACCACATTTAACAAATGAATGTGTAATTTGACTCCTGAAGTTAGAAATATATCTATAAAATAATGTGGAAAAGAGGAGAAATTGCTCCTTAGGAGCAATTTCTCCTCTTTTCCACATTATTTTGTTACCTGTTGTCATAGTTTCATGTTAAAACAGGGACCAGATTTTCACTTCGAGATAAGCGGTAATTCGAAATAAGCGAGTTCGAGACAACGAGGTTCGCCTGTATTTCAAATTGCTGTCTGCAGTATTCTTACCCAGAAAGCAAATCGTTAAAGACATGGTGCTGTTATAAAGCTGGACGTGATAGTCTCGTATCCGATATCTCACATACAAGCCGAATAGATATACGGCAGGCAGATCTGTCAAAAGTGGTCGTCCTCCCATCTGAAAAATGGGTCTTTCTTAAAAGGAAAGAATTCGCTCTGAAAGGGAGCTAAACGCTCCCAAGGAAAGCATTTATTTCTTCAAGAGTAGAATGGGATTCTGGTTTCTTGTGTAGGAGTAATCACAGTTATCTGCCTTTTAAAAATCGCAGTAAAGGTAACGGGTGAATCCATCTACCTTATTACAAATGCGCCAGTGCACGACAAAACCTACAATAAGACCTGTGTGACCAGCAAATACTTAGATCAGCCTGTACATCCACCCAGTATGGCAAGGGTTCTCGTTTATCCCTCTTTGGATAGGCCCGAGGTTGTAAAAGGCGCATGCGATCAGCGAAGACTTTGATCAGACTGCGCGGATGCGCAGGCTGATCTGAGTCATCGCTAGTCGCACAAGTCTTATTTTAGGTAAGGTCATGCGCTGGCTCAAATAATTTTGCATCGCAATTTGGAAAATTATTTACTAATGTGAAAACAAATCTGTTGATAAATATGTTGATTTTTAACTGCATCAGTTAGCATTCTGGGCCCAGTTGTTCAAAGCTAACGACATCGTTAGTTAACGATTCGTTAAAATTTACATCTAGTGATACACAAATATACTGAATTTTTTTGTTGGAAAATGTGAGTAGCTTTTGCAGTGCAAAAGCTACTCCCATTTTATTCAGTAAAATATCAGAATATTGTATATTGAATCCGCTAAAACAGCTAACGAAATGACCCTTAACGAGCTCATTAAGCTAACGACGCTTTGAACAACTGGGCCCTGATTTCAAACCAAAATGAACCACAACGTCCGAAAACGTACCTTCGGACATGTTCGCCTAGCCACAGCGCCCAGCATTTGCGCAGTCTGATCGGAATATTCACTGGGGGCATTTTGGATAGCTAAGGAGGCCAAGTTTCTTCATATGGACAACGAAGACTCTGATCAGACTGCGGATGTACAGGCTGATTTGAATCTTCGTTGGGCGCACATGTCGGACGTTTCCTGACGTTACGGTTCAAATGTTTCAATATACGTCCTTTCTCATTATAGCTGCGTCAAGCGATGGTGCCAGCGGCTGGACAGAGGAAAGAGGAAAAACGTTTGTCATTCCTTCACTGGTATGTATGTTGTACCATTTCGCTTTCACTTGACTGTTTAATGAGTTCCATTACGAAAACAAGCCTATTCAAATATATTGAAAATTTTACCACCAAAAAATGAAAATTTTCAGATACAAAATCAGATATTTTCCATATTTCTGCTCAAAACATAGATTGTGCGTACTCGTTAGAACTGCCTCGGCGAAGCGGTTCTTACGAGTACCCACATTTTTTTTTGCGCAGAAATAAGGAAAATAATGTTTACCCCTGTAAACCCCAGTTTTACTTATATAAAAGTTGGGTTTAAGGGTGTCAACATTATATAAGCATGTTTCGTGATGACCGTACAATGGAGCAACTTCAGTTACTGTCGCAAATATGTAGTACGAAATGCGTGTGCTTTTGTGAGACTTTAACAAACAGTCTCATCTGCGCATGCACAGTTCTCAATGTCATAAGATAGTGGTTGTCATGACACAACTTTTAAGGATTTATGAGGAATGGAAATACTTTCAGGGGACACAACTCTCCTCTAAAAGGGGACTATTCTAATAAATGTAAAGGAATTTTCTCCCATCGATAGCAAAATAGTTCCTTTTAGTGTAGAACCCTTTTCAGTAGGAGGGCAGAAAATCAAATGGGATGCACCAAGCGAAGACATGTCTTCGGGCATATGCGGAAAGCAAAGGCCCAGATCAGACTGCACATCCGCGCAGTCTGAGCAAAGCCGTCGCTATCCGCTTACAGAAATATAGGATACCATAGAATGTATCAAATGCCCGCCCAGTAGGCATTTAAGTCCATGAGGATATAATGCAAACACATACTAAGATATATGACAGGGTAAATGAACATGCAAAATCATTCCTTGTATTACATGAAAACATGCTTCAGTCAGCTTCGGTGGCTGAGTTGGATGCGCGTCCGACTGGTGATCAGGCAGGAGGTTGCGGGTTCGACCCCCTCCGGGTCGGCAACATTCTTTCGTGGAGATAGATCATGAAATATTTTCTTCGGTCATTCTCTATCTTCCGCTAATTCAAGAAGAGAAGTTGTCAGTTTCTAGCGAAATAATGTGCTCAATAATGCTTAACCGCTTAGAGGACTAAGCATGTCCAAGAAAAAGTATAGTTAGGTCAACTGGCCGCGCTTGACATGACCCCATTGGGTTGACTGGGCCGTAAAACCTCAATAAAACAATACATGTTTCAATTATACAAAATTATGGTAACGTTGTGGGTATAATTATGATTATATAGAGAAGGTGATACCTTACAAAACATGAAAATCAGCATACCAGAACAGCAGGTTGTGACCAAACCAATGCCAAGACATCCCTTTCTCCATATGCAAGACTCAGCCTGAACAGAAATGGCCACAATCCACCGTTTCGAATCCAATACTACCAATAGTTATCTGACACATATAAGTAAGACGCATAGGTCTCATTTAAATGTGTAAGTAAAAAGAATAATAACGATCATGTTCATTTTTTTTCTTCTTTAATCATAAGCGGGTATTTCACAATCCGAGGACGTAGCGATAGGGACTGTCCACACTAACATTCAATTATGTCAGTTCATGTATTCAGTGCTCATGTTAGCGTCATTTAAAATTGTAGCAGACGACACTGTTAAATACATGTATATCAAACAAGGTTGACATTTCATATGAATCGTCTGTGTACCAGAAATGCCAATCCTTATTTTCTCGGATAAAAGTTGTGTGTGTGTGTGTGTGTGTGTGTGTGTGTGTGTGTGTGTGTGTGTGTGCCGAGGCACAGCATTTCCTACAATTTTCATGTGCGCCCGTGAAAACTCTATGGATAGCTTAGGAACTAAAGCATCTTCGAGCGGCCAGTAAAGCCTCTGATCAGACTGCGCGAATGAGCAGACTGATCCATGTCATCACTTGGTGCACATGTAAATGGTAGGAAATGCTGTGTCTGGGCTCATTATTGTTATGACCACGATGTAAGAAAACGTATCTTCTGACACGTGCGCCTAACGAAGACTCAAGTCAGCCTGCTCAGCCTGTGCTATCTGATCAGAGCCTTCCTCGTCTGCTTGAAAAAACCTTGGATACTTAGCTATCAAATTTTCTACCAATGAAGATTCTGATCAGGCAGTGCGAATATCCAGGTTCATTACGAAAACACGCCTATTCAAATACACTGAAAATTTTACCACCAAAAAATGGCAATTTTTCTGATAAAAAATTCTGATATTTTTCATATTTCTGCTCAAAACATAGATTGTGGGTACTCGTTAGAACCGCCTCGTCGAGGCGGTTCTAACGAGTATCCACAATCTATGTTTTTGAGCAGAAATAACAAAAATAATGTATACCTCTGTAAACCCCAGTTTTACTATATAAAAGTGGGGTTTAAGGGGGTCAAAATTATATAGGTATGTTTTCATGATGGATCTGAATTTTCATTGGACCCACTCGTCCTTACGTTTATGGGTCGATTGATTACAATCGAGCCATAGCATACAAACGTCAAAATTTCTTCTGAAGGTAGCTGTCCGCGTGATTATTATTGACCAATGTAATGAAGCCGCGCGTTAGATGAAATCCAGGTAATGGTTATTTATAGCCGCGCTATTCTTGTCGTTGTGACGTCAGAATGCTATTGATAGAGGATTGTTTTTAAAACCTGGACATTTGCAAACCGTGCAATCCCAGATCAGACGCCACAGAACGCGGCGTCTGATCAGGGTCTGCATTGCTTGCTTAAATTCAAGGAAAATAAGGGTTGAATTAAAGTCTAAAGTCTCCGTTCGGGACCATTGACACAGCTTACATTCAGAGACAATCGACTCATCAGAGTTGTCACTGCTTTGGTCTGACGTTGAAGCTCAACCCTTGTCCTGCTGAATAAATTAGGATGTCACTCCCACTTCTGATTTTCAGCCAATCAGATCACTTGATCCAGATTGTAGCTATAAATTCACATACTTAATGGCAAACAGTGCAGATCAAGATCATTTGGCTTCTTCCGAAGCCAATTGATCTGGATCTACACTGTTTGCAAAGGCAGGGTATATCCGGGTTCAGCAGGACAAGGGTTGATTAATGTTAATATTGTTTCAGGTCGACGAGACAGACGGCACCTCAGCTGATAAACGAAGCATCACGTCAGGAGAGATGGAGCGCATGCTGACAATAGTTATGTCCAAGTTCGAGGAAAAGGAGTCCCAAATAAAATCAGAGCTGAGAGAAGAATTTGAGAAAAAGCTGGAAACCGATCGGAAAGATCATGAAGAAACCATTGGCGTTTTGAAGGCAGACCTCTCCAAACTCGCTAAAATCTCGGAGGAATACGAACATCTAAAAACCATACAAAAATCTATGAGAAAGCAAATTAATGACCAGCATGAGAAAATCACGTCACTGAATCAAGAAAATGTCAAACTCAAAAAGGAAGCTACGAAATTAGATAATCTGGCGGAAGAAAATACGAAATTAAAATCCGAAAATGAAATTCTTAAACGAGAAAATACGCGGATGGAAAATGAAATTAAGAAGCTCGAGGCTCACATTACAGATAAAAAGAGAGAAATAAACAATTTAAAGCTGCACGTTGAAATGCAATATCATCGCCTGAAGTCAGATTTGTCAAAAACTAGAGATAAATTTGAAACTGATCAGGGTTGTCTTCATGCTGATATGCAGAAACAACAAAGTATGCTATCAGAAATATCAAAAGCTGTATTTTCCATTACGAAAAATATGGAGTGTGAGCAAGAAGAACCTACAAATATGAACAGGGGAAGTCAGCCGCGAACTCCTCGTTCTAAGAATAGACCTTGGATGGGAGGTAAGACTACCCCCAAATCATCATACAACAAACTTCTGGGTTACCAAACCACAAGACGGAAGTAAAAGTGACTTTAAGATTTTTATTCTCTTTCTGAATAACTACAACTATCATATAAAAGTTACGCTAAGTATTCGGAAAAAGGTAGTCTTTTTTTTTCCATGTTACTACTTTTTGACGTGTCTAAAACAGTGCAGACCCTGATCAGACAACGCGTGCTGTGGAATCTGATCTAGGTCTGCACTGTTTGCCAATATCCCAGTCCAGGTTTTACATGACGTCATAGTGACAAGAATAGTGCGGCAATAAATAACCGTTGCCTGGATTACGTCTAACGCGCGGTTTGATTAAACTGACAATGATAATCATCTTAAGGAAATTTTGGCGTTTGTAACCAATCGACCCAAAAACTACTAACATGGTAAACAGAATGATGGCAACGATAAGTTTTGATAATGTCTTTCTCTTTGTGTCAAAAACACTTTGCTCTGCTGTGCGAAAATGTGACTTGTTATATACTTGTTAATATAACAATACAATACATAACATCAGAAATTAGTAAGAAGACATACTTGTAACTTATTCTAACTGGCATGAATAATATCTGGTTTAATGGTCAGCATGCTGGGTAAAAATTTCAGCAGACAGCATTTTGAAATATATCTTTTGTTTACCTAGGAAATAGGCTTTGACATTTCATGCAAATTGGGAGACAAGTTGCATGGAATATCAAAGCCGATTTTCTGGGAAAACTAAGAAAAATATCATCGATTTGTTGTTTGCTGAATGGTACATTGTAAAGGTTAATATGCTTTATTTATATTCTGAGAGATAGTGTTGTATTCAAAAAGTGTATTATATTAACAGAAGTAAAATAATTGCAATCCAGTATGAGCTTACTTCCAAACTATATACGTAAACGTTTCTAAGAGGTAATGCAGATTATCTGTTTCAACGGAATCTGTGTGAATTGCTTGGAAGAAGGCGATAGAATCGCGCTCCCATCGCTCATTCGACGTTAGCCCGCTATTGCTAGATATAACAACGTCGCCAACGTGACTAATGTTATTTCAAGGTGTCCACCTCCACCCCGTTCTCTGTTTATGCGCAATGTGGTTTCATGCTAGGATTTCAAATTACGAGGCATACTAGAGTTAATTCTTGATTTCCCTGCGTTCTAGAGAAAGACTTTGGTGGCCAAAAAAAGAACCTTTGCTGCTTGAACAGCCAAGTATACAGATTTCATCATACGGACAATGAAGACTCTAATCAGACCGCGCGGATCCGCAGGCTTATTTGAGTCTTCGTTGGGCACAATTGTCAGAGGGTACATTTGCTGAAGTTGCGGCATATATCATCTCTGATACCAGTTGATCTGAAGTCCGAGACAATGGTACTAAAATACAATATTCCCAGTAAGCATTCTTTATAAATCTACAGTGGGCCGTTATCGGCCCGTCAGCTACCCTGACGGGCCGATAACGGCCCGCTGTAGATTTATAAAGAATGCTAGCTGGGTTTACTCTGACTTTTGGGGCACATTAACCCCTTTCCAGACTCATCCTAAGATCTGACCAAGTACTTTGGTCAACCTGATACAAGGACTTTGTTTAAAAAGTACTGATAGAATAGGATCGATTTGGTGTAGGTCTACACGGTTTGCACGGGACTGTCTGTCCGATTATTTAGGATAAGTATGGACTGGTGGACTTTTTTTCTTATGTTTGGTTGAGAAGAGTGTACTTATATTGTGTTTGTTAAGTGGGGCTGTCCCATGCCACTCTCGTAGAGTGACAGCAGGCCATATTAAATTTTGCAAGATTACCAAGGTCTTATTGTAACATATTTTTACAGTCCTGTGGAGATGAGAAGTTGCTACAGTTAACTCTCGTTATCTCAAACTTTGATAACTCAAACAACTGCTTATGGCAAACTAAATAAAGAGCAATACATATTCCTTACGTTTCGAGTCCCTTTTATTTTAAACTATTAGTTATCTTTATCTAAACTTCTGGTCCCTTAATCGGTGTGTGCGATAACGAGAGTCGACTGTGTAGAGAATATAAATGAAGCCACCTAGGTAAGACCACTGTAACGAAGTACAGGGCCCAGTTGGTTAAAGCATCGTTAGCTTAACGAGCTCGTTAGCGGTTAAAATGTTAACTGTTCTAGTAAGTACAATATCTAATTCACGGGTATTTTGCTGAAAAAATGTGAGTAGCTCACATTTTTTTTCAGCAAAAATATTAGTGTATATGCCATATTTAACGGTCAAAGTTTTAACGATACGTTAACTAATGACATCGTTAGTTTTGAACAACTGGGTCCAGATTTCCAAAGATGAGTAGCAAATATTCATAAGATACAACGCAGCGGCACAGTAAATGCATGAAAAGATATGCGCATACATAAATATAAATATAAAGTCCTGCGTATCTGAAAACTATCTTGATTGAAAAATAATGATAGATTCAGTCTAATATAAAGTTTAAACTAGATGGCGCAGGTGGAAAAATCCCACGCTCCGTGCTTATGTTTCTCTCGAACGGGGAAGTCACGTAGCAAGTTTGGTTAAATTCTGCCCAGTAGTTTCAGAGAAGGCAGACTGACAGGCAGACGGATGGACGAAGGCGTTCACAATATCCCCATCGTTAAAGCGTTCGGAGTGGGCCCCCATAGCCTAGTGGATAAAAGAGCTGACTCTAAATCCATTAGGTCTCCAGTTGCTGTGGTTTGAGCCTCGCACGGGTGACATGTGGGAAAGCCAAGTTCTGCTTACGGATGGTCAGGTGATTTTACCCGGGTTCTCCGGTTTTCGCCAACCTTTGATGAACGATCGGCTCGATATAAGTGAAATATTCTTGAAAGGGCCGTAAAACCCAAATAAATAAAATAAATAAACAAATAAATAAATAAATAAATAAAATAAAGCATTGGAATAAAATATTTTCCATTAAATGTCGCCAATGATAGCAAAGAAACTTGGACATACAAAATCTGAGCTTTAAAAATACAAAATAAAAAACGTTAAACTATAATACCCCGCCATTATCGTGTCGCGGACAGATAACTCGGTAAAATTTGATGAAATTTGCCCATTAGCAATTCCAAACCAGATCTCCACAATAGCAATGTACATACCAAGTCTGGTGAAAATCCATTGATGTTTACTCAAGTTATCATCCGGAAACGAAAAACGGACGGACGGACACACGGACGTCCAACGTGATACTATAATAGTTGCGGGTATAAAAAGTAAATAAGAGACAGAAGTTATGTAAGAGAATACATAATTACACAGGGATTGGTTTGTTTATTATCACTTAATGTTCTGTGAAGTGGTTGTGTATTTGAGACAATGCATGTATATGGATCAATGAGATTGCCACAAAAGAAAATAAAATGACTTATTTGGAGCCACGTCATGGGAAAATAGCCATTATAGTACATGCGAACAGCAAAGGTTCTAGCGAGCCTGCGCATCCGCGTAGTCACACCAGAACATATGCTGTTCACTCGCGTAAATAGTAGGTCCGGTGTGGGGTTGAGGGGGTGGGTGTGGGGACTTCAGCCAAATAACTAGACATGTGGCTTTGCTGAGCGCCGGACATGTACACTGTAAGATCGATTTGACGGAAAGTCCAAAGTGGGTTATGCAAAAGGTATCTTCATGCCCGGCAAAAGAATGTGGACTACATGTATAATTGTTAACCGCTTAGGGCCTGTCCATGAAAAGTACGTTTAGGTAAACTGACCGGTTAGAAATGACCTTAACAGTGTTGACTGGGCCATTAAACTTCAACCCAAACCAAATTGCCACTTTTCCAGCGGAGTTTAGATACAGCAACAGGTAAGTAAAAAGAACAAAAATAGTAGGGAACTAATGGGAACAACAATGACTGAAAAAATGTCTCTGAGATTAACCCTTTTCATGCTGAATAAATTAAGATACCACGCCCATTTCTAATTATCAGCCAATCCCAATAGTTGATAAAATTCACACACTGCATAACGAAAACACGCCTATTCAAATATAAAGAAAATTTCACCTCTTTCACCGCCGAGGCGGTTCTAACGAGTACCCACAATCTATGTTTTGAGCAGAAATATGAAAAATATCGGGGGTTTTATGTGAAAGTTTTTAAGTTTTTAGAGGTGAAATCTTCTATATATTTGAATAGGAATGTTTTCGTAATGTGAAGTTTGAAGAGTTAAATGCTCGTATGGGCGCCGCCATTTTGAATATGTAAGGAGGCTTTATGATGTCACAATATGCAAAACCTAAATGATCAATATTGGCAACACCAGTTTACTTCTATATACGTGTATATATATTTATTCTCGTGAAATACATCAGTGAACTGTTTTCATTCATAAAGGAGTCCTTATTTATCATCTCATCTGTGCAGCCTGTTCAGAAAATCCGTTGCCTGCCCACACAGTCAGCATCTTGTAGATTCACCATAAATATTAGGACACCTTAACTCTTTACCACACTTCAATCCATGTTTGAGTCGATTATTTACAATTGAGCCGTAGAATACAAACGTCAAAATTCCCTTAAGGTTGTCGACGTGATTGTAATTGACCAATGTAATCAATCCGCGAGTTAGACAAAATCCAGGTAACAGGAATTTTTAGCCGCACTATTCTTGTCGCTGTGACGTCAGAGTGCTTCTTGTCGCTGTGATGTCTGAGTGCAGTGTAAAGAGGGTTATATGTAAAACCTGGACTGGGACATTGGCGAACAGTGAAGACTAGACCAGACACTGAAAACGCGGCGTCTGATCACGGTCTGCACTGTTCGCTTAAATTAAAGGAAGTTAAGGATCAAATGAAAAGATCTTCCGTCCCCGTTCAGGACTATTTTACCAGCCTACACGCCGAGACAATCGACCCACCAGTGCTGTCAGCGCTTTGATACTACCTGGATGAGCCTGAAACTGCTGGATGAATAACAAACAGTGGTGACCCAGATCAGATGCCGCATTATGCGGCATCTGATCTGGGTCTTCACTGCTTGCTCAGGCCAATCCGTCTCAAATACTAAGGATTAATATACTGAAAGGAAAAAGAAACGCAGGGTAGAGTTTTTTTCTTCTTATTTTAACCATTTTTTAGGTGTTTACTATAGCCATACACTTTTACAGATTGTCCTGTGAATGTGAACCGCGGGTATACGAGTCTTTGGTCGATGTGCTATCTACCCAGTGTGTGAAATCATTCAACCGTGCACTACACAGTGCATTGCACGGACAGTACGGAAAGCTAAAATTTCGTGCAAAACAAGCATGTTTAAACCTTCAACACAAGATTTCCTCACACCATTTGGTACACTTCAACGATACACAACGCTCTTCGATTCTTTTACAGTTTTTTCTTTTCATTTTTACGCTACTTTGAACTTTTTTTCAATCATGGTACGATTGACTGATGTTCAGAGGGGTAGGGCAATTGCGTTGCTGATGCAGGGTCAGAGGCAATAGCAAGTTGCCAGTCATTTTGGGGTTAACGTCTCAACAATTGAACGTCTTGTTAGACGTTTAAGGGAGACAGGGCATTTAGCAGACCGACCGCGGTCTGGGCGTCTACGCGTGATGTCGCGACGTTAAGACAGGACAATCCGCCTGGCACATTTGCGGAATCGTCATCTCACTACTACCGAAACTGCCCTTAATACAGTAGGTACGCATAATCGACAAATTTCTCCGAAGACTGTTGGAAGTCGATTGCGTGAGATTGGTCTTCGAGCTCGTCGTCCATACGTTGGTCTGCCTCTGACCCAGGCACGTAGGTTGCGTCGTATAGCATGGTTGACGGCGCATGCGTCCAGGCTATTTCCGATGAGGCAGTGGAGACGAGGTCTTTTTACGGACGAGTCTAGGTTCACTCTATCGCGCAGATGGTCGACGTCGTGTGTACCGACGTCGCGGAGAACGCTTTGCCGACGCCTGTGTTGTCGAACGGGATCGGTTTGTGGGTGGCTCCGTTATGGTCTGGGGAGGCATTGCTCACGGGATAAAATCACAGTTGATTATTGTTGCGGGCAATATGACCGCAGTAAGGTATAGGGATGAGATCTTGCGTCCTGTTGCAGTCCCGCTTGTGCAACAACGTAATCTGATTCTGCAGCAGGACAATGCCCGACCACATGTTGCCCGAGTTTGTCAGGATTTCCTGGCAAACAATAACATCGCACCACTAGCATGGCTACCGTACAATCCAGATTTGACCCCAATAGAGTACATGTGGGATGGTTAGGAAGCGCCGAAATCCCCCCGCAACTCTCGCACAACTAAGGAATGTGTTGATCGATGAATGGTATAACAACCCGATGCGAACTATCAATGCTTTGGTTAACTCTATCCAAAGGAGAATTAGGGCAGCAACGGCAGCAAGAGGGGGGCACACCCGATATTGATTTTCAGTTTGATTTTGATTTCAAGATTTGGTGGGGGGGGGGGGGGGGGGGTAGCTACCAATGAACTTCAATAACTCGAGACTTGTTGATCACAAACCAATGAAATTTGGAACTTTTGTTCCATACATGTACCGTTTTGTAATCATAGTAAAATATTTAACAAACTTTTTCAACTTTGAATGAAATTTAGGAATAAAATTTACCCTGCGTTTCTTTTTCCTTTCAGTATATAATGTACCTTAATACCCAAAATATTCAGACACCACAAATGGTTAACATGACGGGTAAAAGAAATTCAGCAGGCGACATACTGAAATATTTTTTCTTATTTTCCCCAGAAAACATGTTTTGACGTTTTGACATTTCATGCAAGATGTCTCCGTTTTTTTTTTCTAGGAAAACTAAGAAACAATATAATCAGTTTGTCACTTGCTGTATTAGCCCAGAGAATTGTTAAAGTTATTTCCTGCAACTTTAAGGCGGCTTGATATAGTTGGTAGATTTCTGCCATATTTAACAAGAGAGACAACTTTTGTGACTTCTTGTTTGCTTTCATGCACACCAAAATCCGCCTATTCTGAAAAGGAAAGAAGTTGCTCCCACGAGAAACGAGAAGGCCAATGCCTTTGATATTTGTATATAGCTTTACCTAATGGACTTCAACCAAGAGACCCGCGGTCAAAAATGATCCCGCCGAGGGGTTCACTTGTTTTATGTTGACCCATATAGGAAAAATCTATATATAAAAAGAAAATCTTCTTTTGAGAAATTATAGATTGATGACTGTTTACTGTCGTGTCGAAGGTTAGAAGAGTCCACCTAAACTCCGTATTTAGGTAAAAAACATGACTAAATATAGCTTCTCGGACCTTTACGGATATATTCGTGAAGCTCCGCAATGTCGCCGCGAACATATCTAAAATATAAGGTCTTGATATCACTTGGATACATTCATTGAAGTCAAAACTGACAAGCAAGATAGTGTATGGGCACCATGTACCTTTGTGTCAATATTTTAGTACTTATTTTTTTAGCATGTTATATAATGTCATACCTTTCGTTGGGATTTTAAATATCTATTTATTACTTTTTTTTATATTTTATTGCTCAAAAAAGTACAATTCAAGTCAATCATATTACAACTTTAAAATAATAGTTAAATCAGAATCACTGTCCAATCAGCAGCATCATCACTAGTGTCTGAGGACGTGCCCCACCAACCCCACACGTCTCGCTCTCGCTTGCCATATCAGTCTCGGAGGAATAACAATAAGTAAAAAACATTGTTTGTAAAAATTAAACATTCGTTTCATTTCAGTGACTTAACATAGTTTGAGGCAGAGTATAAGAAAGCCTATAAAATGCTATATGCGCAAGGCCATTGATCATTGCGGCCCTACAATAGCCACTCAATAAGACCGCGATCTTTGATTTTTCATAGCGTACAGAGACCAGAAGGCACGGATATCCAAAGCATCTCATCAGGATGTGGCTTTTTGCAAGTGTATTACGTCGTTTTATTTATTTATTTGTTTATTTATTTATTTATTAATGAACATTTTTTTTTATTTTATAATTTTATTTGTTTTTTTTTTTCGGGGGCTGGAAGGAGGGTATCCTTTTCACGTGTTTTGCTGAACACAAAACACTTTAAAACGCGACCGAAAGAATATACTATCTCAGTCAAATAGAACAGACAAACCACAAACTACCGAGTGTCGAAAGTGTTCCCGTAGACTAGTTCCTAGACCTTGATGTCATGTTTTATCACTTCTTATTATAAGCTGATTCAAATTTATGTGTGACTTCTTATTTAGCCAGTCTCTAATCTCTGACATCAAGATATCTCCAAGATCAGTTGCTGCTATCAAAGAGGTGAGGCAAGCAGTAAGTAGTAGATGGCCCTTAGTTTATTAAGCAAATTATTAATTATAATTTATTGATGAAAATAATATTGATATCCGACTAGTAGCTAGTCTAGTGTTCCCGTAACTACCTGCTTTACCTTGCCTTGGATCAGTCCAATAATAAAAGAACATTGACACGACAGTAAACATTCACCGATCTATAGAAGGCCCAGGTCTTTGATGTTTGGTATGTAGTTTCATCTAATGGACCTTTACTGAGGTTGTTCAAATTATTGCCCTGGGCCCAAACCTGATCCCGGCTCGGAGGCTACTTACTTAAGATAGACTGAAACGTACTCGTACGGGGAAAAAATGAAATTTGTCCTGTCTTAAACCAGAAGGCCCAGGCCTTTGATATTTGGTATGTAGTATTATCTAGTAGACTTGTACCAAGATTGTTCAAATTATAGCATTGGGGTCTTGTATAGGAACATCATGGTACTCTTGAACATAAAATATATACAAAAAAGCTTAAAGTAATGTACTTGTGTAAAACTTCAATATTAAGTATAAATTAGTTAGCTCAGGTGAGCGATACAGTCGCATCATGGTCCTCTTCTTTTTCCGAGAAAAAAATGGTCTTCTATGCACAAAGGAGATTTGGAGACAATTTTTTATGGAATGTCGAAATCTATTTTCTGGGAATGAGAGGAAACATATCATCAGTTTGTCGTCTGCTTATTTTGCCAAGAGAATGGTAAAGGGTAAATCTAAGTTTCCAAACATATGTAATATCAATCAAACTAAAACTGTGGCCGTATAATGGTTTCCTCTGGGAACCGATTTGTATCATTTGAGAGAGAGACACACACAGAGAGAGAGAAAGAGAGCTAAACCCAGATTGCCAAATTATGGTACCACTGTGGCGGAGAGAAAGAGTATTCAACATTTTAAACACAACGACAGGTGGAAGTACATTTTTAGGATAAATATAGTTAGTAGTTACCGACCGATTATTTCGGCTGATTACGGTAGACTCGGTCAGGTTTGAATAAACAGTGTAGGCCAAGATCAGACGCCTGATCAGGGTCTACACACTGCCACTCTTCAAACGTTTTCGACACTTCAGCGGGCAGTAACATCACAAAAATATACATATATAATTTTGACCCCCTTAAACAAGTAAACTGGTGTTTACAGGGGTAATCATTATTTTTCTTCTCTGTTCAAAAACATAGATTGTTGGTACTCGTTAGAACCGCCACGGCGCGGTGATTCTAACAAGTACCCACAATTTATGTTTTGAGCAGAAATTTGAAATAAATATCAGAATTTTTATGAAAAAACTTTCAGCTTTTGGTAATGAAATTTTCAATATATTTGAAGAGGCGTGTTTCCGTAATGAATCAATTTGTTTAAATATTTAGGATAAATATGGTAAGGAGAAAATATGGCCGAATTTTAAGAATAAATACTGTGGCCACTTAACTTTACCACTCTGAGCAAATTAAGCAGACGACAAATTGATGGTATTGTTCTCATTTTCCAAGAAAATAAGATTTTTCGTTTCATGGACATTGGAGAAGTTTGCATGAAATGTCAGAATATGTTCTCTGGGAAAAATAAGAAAAACTTTTAATGTGTCATCTATTGAAAATATTACCCAGCATGTTAAGCGTTAAATGCGTGATAGACCTAATGATGGCTTAAGGAGAACTGATACACTTTCAATCCAGTAAGCATTTTTTATAAATCTATAGCGGGCCGTTATCGGCCCATCAGCTACCCTGATGGGCCGATAACGGCTCGCTATAGATTTATAAAGAATGTGCTAGTTGGGATAAGGAGTCTGTTTTGCTCCCTTCTGAAAAGGGGTCTTCTCTGGAAAGAAAGAATTTGCTTCCAAATTCCTTCTTTTAGAGCAAAGCCCCTATCAGAATTGGTATGTTGGAAAGCAAATACAATGTAGGAAGTAACAAAAATTATCTCCCTCACAGAAATATAGGAAAAAAGGCAGCACGTGTATTTGGTCTCCTTAATTGTGTCACGTTCACATCCTGGTAGAGATATCTCCGCACTGATTACTAAAACAATTGACAGTTTCAGAAAACATGACGGAGAATGGATTTTATAATTGTTTTGATGTTAATATTTTCAGCTTCGAGCTTTGCTCATTCTGACTTCCAGGAGCCCGCTGCATGCCCAAGGTATGACCGCTTTATTTGATAAGCAACGTGAGAAACAGGCTCTAAACAAGTCCTTGACTTATATATTGTTCTGTTAATTGCTTGATTATCATTATTATTGTAATTTTGAATTTTTAATTGCCTAAGTATCATTATTATTATTCTAATATACCCTTCATGGGGTGGGGTGGGGTGGGGTGGGGTGGGGGAAGGTTAAAGGCTGTGAAAGAAGATTGGGCTCCGCCTTTCATATGCTGTAGCCCAAGACACAATGGGCTCAAACCTGCACGGCCACAAGGCTATGGGACTCCCTTACCTTTTATAGGTACAGTATTCTGAATTAAATAGTGTTTACACTAACATGATAAAAAAGACCAGTGTGTCATATGAGAACAACGAATGTCCAGATATGTATATGCGAACAACAAATATTGCAGATCAATCAGCGCAGCGTACAAACTGATCAGGACCTTTTCTATTCACTGATATATTCTACCATCACGAAATCATACCTATATAATTTTGACCCCCTTAAACCCCACTTTTATATAGTAAAACTAGGGTTTACAGGGGTATACATTATTTGTCTTATTTCTGCTCAAAAATTATAGATTGTGGGTACTCGTTAAAACTCATCTACAAGTAACGAATACCTACAATCTGTGTTTTGAGCAGAAATATGAAAACTATCAGAAATTTTATTGAAAACTTTCAGTTTTTGGGGGTGAAATTTTTTAATAGGCGTGTTTTCGTAATGCAGTGGCCAGTTATTCTAGAATGGCAGCAAAGGCCCTGAACTGATTGCACGAATGTGCAGGTTGATCTGTGCCTTCGTCATCTACGTGCCCATTCTACAGTAGCTAGTGATTTTAAAAGCAGAAAGTAAGGGCCCTGGTCGAACTGTTTGGATGCGCTAGCTGATGTAGACCCTCGCTGTTCGCTCTGAATATTGATTTATTCTGTAGTGGCCAGTATAGGCATTGATAAAACTGCGCGGATGCACTTGCTTATCTGGGCATTCGTTGTCCGCACGGCTCAGATGATGAATATGCAGACGGTATATATAGACTCGGAACAGGCCACAAAATATACTTCACGAAAACATGCCTATATATTTTGACCCCCTTAAACCCCACTTTTAGATAGTAAAACTGGGGTTTTAAGGGATATACATTATTTTTATTAGTTTTGCTCAAAAACATAGATTGTGGGTACTCACAATCTATGTTTTCGAGCAGAAATATGAAAAATATCAGAGTTTTTTTATCTGAAAATTTTTAGTTTTCGGATGTGAAATATTCTATATATTTGAATAGGCGTGTTTTCGTAATGATGAGTAGATTCGCGAGAGAAAGTGTCTTCGGACTTACCATCGAATCAGTCTTTTAGTGCACATGTCCGGTCCCTTAGCAAGGCCACTTGTCTAATTCTTTGGCTGGTTTCGCATTGGCCTATCATTTACATGAGCGAACAGCATGGGTTCTGGTGAGAGTGTGCAGATGCGCAGGCTCGTCTGTAACTTTGCTGTTCGCATACGCTATAACGCCTCTTTTCCCATGTCCAAGCCCATATGTGTACATGAAATATCAAATATTATATACCAAAATAATTGGATTTGAAAATAAATATAATATACCTTGGATTTTCGTTTATACATTATAATAAATACAAGAGGGTCAAATGGTCTTGGGTCGCTCACCTGAGAAGACGTACCAACAAGAAAATAGGTCAGAAGTCAGGGTCTATTTCACTGAAAATAAGTACTGAAAATTGTTTGTCAAGGTGTACATATGGTCCAAATTTCTTTACTGTAGTTTCAATTGGTACTACAAGGATTAGACGGTCTTCTTTTCATTTGACTTAGTGGCTTAGTTTTAACCCCATGCAACCCAGTTTCAAAGCCAATCTAGAGACCTGAGTTTGAACTAAACTCTACAGTGTTCATAGTTTTCATTTTATTTGACCTGGTGGTCTAGCGTTTGTTCTAATGTGACCCAGTTTTTAACTCTACCTAGGACGTACAAAGATAAACATTCTAACAAATTTTATTGATATTCGTCAAAACATGGCCACTGGAGTATATATAGTTGTTTTTCTTTTATTCCATTTGTTTTAATCTGATGATCTCCTTTGTGACTCCAGTTTCATATGCTTGTTAGTAATCTCCAGACTGACTTTCATTAAAAACAGAGTAAAAGATGTTGCCTTGAAAGTGTCGAAAAGGATTTCTCTATACATTACGAAAACACGCCTATTCAAATACATTGAAAATTTTACCACCAAAAAATGGCAATTTTTCAGATAAAAAATTCTGACGTTTTTCATATTTCTGCTCAAAACATAGATTGTGGGTACTCGTTAGAACCGCCTCGTCGAGGCGGTTCTAACGAGTACCCACAATCCATGTTTTTGAGCTGAAATAAGAAAAATAATGTATACCCCTGTAAACCCCAGTTTTACTATATAAAGGTGGGGTTTAAGGGGGTCAAAATTATATAGGTATGTTTTCGTGATGTTTGACCTGATGACCCAGTGTTTTATTCATTGTGACCCAGTTTTAGACTTGATCTAGAAATCAAGACACATTCTGATTAATGTTGCATGAACTGCAGATCAGGCCACGGGGTTATAAAACATTTTTCATGCTCAACTCAGCTGAGCATGAAATTTTTTCTGCTAATAAATATGAAAATGTCAACAACAGTTGGCATTTTCATATTTATTAGCAGAGAAAATTTCATGCTCAGCTATGTTTATCTCAAAAGAACTTTCAGTTGTTAGTAATTTGAGATTTATTTGCAGGAAAAATTTCATACTCAGCTGAGTTGAGCATGAAAAAAAAGTTTTATAACCTCGGGGCCTGAATTGTGATATGTATAGAGTTTTTACAAGATTTTCCTATGTTTTGACATAGCAACCTAATTTGACCCCATCTGACCTACTTTCAAAAGAATCTAGAAATCGTAAAGATAAACATCCTGACAAAGTTTCATGAAGATTATTTAAAAACGTGACCTTTAGCGTGTTTACAAGATTGTAATTAGGTTTGACCTAGTGACCAATATCAGTGCAATAACCTTAGTATAGCCTCGTGTAATGAAATGGGCATTTGGCAAGCCCGTTGGCTAGATTTAAGCGGTATCGGTCCGTGTGCAAACACTTGTCAAACTATTCCTAGCGGTTCAAGAGTTTTGGCCATTTTCGCTAACTGACCACGGACAGACGGACTCACGTCTATTATAGGACACACTCCGAAACTCCACCTTACAGTCAGTCGGTCGACCTTTCTGCGGTTATTTTTCATCTACAAAATGGTGGGCTGGATGGCTTTCGACTTGCAAGTGGAACGTCGTGAGTTCGAATCCCGCACGGGTCGAGAAAATTTTCAAACACTGAGTATATCTAGTTCATATTCGACGTGCCCTGGTTGAGTGTAAGGTGGATAAGGAGGCGCTTGGTATGCACAGGTGATCCATGAAAGAAAGGCTGTACCAACGCAGGCACATAAAACATTAGCCGCTTCCTCCATGTATACCTTTAAAAACAACAATGTATAACAACAATGTACAGAATGACATTCAAAATTATAACCAAGTTCAGTCAGCAAGCGCTTACAACACCGGTTACTGTTTAGGTCAGCATACCCTGATGATAATGTATTCACACCCCTGGTCGAGCCCAGCGGGCACATGACGCTCGTACAACGTCGCCTAAAGGTCATGACGTTGCATTGACGTTGTATAAACGACATATGCCCGCGTTTATACAACGGCATGTGCCTGCTTGGTTGAATGTTGGTACACAATCTGCGACTGTACAGGTCAGCATGCGAATCCTGTCTGTTCAAATGTCGCCGCCATTCCTTCAAGGGAAACGGATGCACTTTCAGGGGGAGGTAATTCTCATTTGTTTTTGCCCCACTTCTGAAAAGGGGTGTACGCTCAAAGAAAACAATTTGCTCCCAAGGGAACAGATTCTTTCCTTTCAGAGTTGGTCCTTTTTCAACAGGGGTGTTGTATACGGGAAAGCAAACAGGAAATCACAAAATTGTGCTCCCTTTAAAGAAAATGAAATAAATGCATTAAGAAGACTGGGTACAGAGCAAATTCTTTCCTTTTAAGGTAGACCGCTATCCTGAAGGGACTTGGTGTGCAGAAAGCAAACAGGAAGTCGCAAAATTTGTCTCCCTTGTGAAAATGGCAGAATATCAACCCAGTTTGTCCTGTTCCCTTAAGTCCCTATTTTGCACTAAGCGGATTAATTTTTTCATTGCAGGTTTACCTGTGAGTATAAAATACTGGAGCGCCTTATAAAGCTTGAGCTTGAAAAAGGCGAATTAACCAAAGAAGTAAGAGATCTCAGAGTTCATGGTGAACACCAGGCACGCTTGATTCAAGATTTAGGCGACAAACTTGAAAGACTGGAGACGGCTATGGCGCAGAAATTAATCAAACCAACGATAGCATTGAAAGTCCGACTGTCGAAAGATGTTATACTTCCCAATGTTCATCAAAGACTGGTGTACGATACTATTGTCACAAATGAAGGGAATGCATATGATGCAGAGACTGGTATATTTCGAGCACCACTCAATGGTACTTACATCTTTTCCGTGACAGCCTGCGCTACAAATGCAGACTATTTTTCACTTTATATTGTGAAAGATCAACAAACGATTCTTGGTGAACTACGAAGTGGTGACGATTCCTACAAAGATTGCAACTCTGAGGTAACCACCTCGCACATGAGTGCTGGGTCCACAGTGTGGGTAGAGCGCTCAAACAACCCACATAATCGGATCGAGCGCGTACTACTGGAAACTGTATACTGGAACTCGTTTACTGTCGTTTTAGTCGATTAACCCATTTTAGAATGAATAAAGTCGAATGAAAATTTTAGGTATGTCAGGCCATATGATTTAGATATTCCTAGAGAAAAATTGCAAAACTATTTGCAAACAGTGAATACCGTGATCAAACGCCGCGTTCTGTGCCGTCTGATCTGTTTGCCAATTACCCTTTTTGGGGTCTCCAGATTAAAATGGGTTAAGAAAACTGACAGGATAATAAAGGGATACACTTGGTAGATTTTTCGCCATTTTGTACAAGGGAGAAAACATGTGTGAGTTCCTGTTTTGCTTGAGGCTTGCAACAACAATACTGTGTCCTGTGAAAGACCAGAAACTGTATAGTTTTAGTCTGAATAAAATTTCTAAATTTCCGTATCAAATGTGCCGCAACGTCAGAAAACGTACCTTCGGACGTGAGCGCCCAGCGAAGATTCAATCAGCTTGCGCATTCTCGCGGTCTGATCAAAATCTTAAGCGCATTTTAGATAGCTTAGAATACAAAAACTCTTCTAGTGGACAACGAAAACTGATCTGACTGCACGGATGCGCAGGCTGATTTGAGTCTTTCTTAGGGAAGCACTTTATGAAAGGCCATGAACTGGTCCAATGCTTTTTTTTTTTTTTTTTTTTTTTTTTTTTTTCATGAATTGCTCAACATTTTAACCAAGTATTAGCTTTCATCAAAAGCTTGGTCTACGCTTAGCACATAATCAGAAGAGACGTTTTCTAACGTTGCGGCTCAAATCGGTATGCCAAGTTTTTGTGAAAGCTAATACTTGGTGACATAATGACTTCTACCATGCTGAGGCTCGCTACAGCCATTTTGTGCTGCGACAAGCTGAGTTTCCCTGTTTATTTACTCTCAATGTCGCTACACTGTATCTATCCTAAATTTTGAGATACCGTAACACCTAGCGTAACACTTTAACAAACTTGTCCTAAATTGCGAACAAGTCTATATTTTACCCGTTGATATGTACAAAACTTGCTAATGGCAAACAATGTAGACCCTGATCAGACACCGCTTTTTGCTCAGGCCTCTCTGTCCAAAGAGGGTAAATACAGTAAATACGTGAACTTAAAAAAAAATTGAATCATATCATAAATCCATCTGAAAAGTACTGATATTTCTGTCTTATTTCTCCATGAAAACATATGTTGTGAGTATTAATTAATAGCGTCTTGGCGCCCGGTGCTTCTAATGAGTACCCACAACATATCTTTTCTCGTGGAGAAATAAGAAAGAAAAAATATTATGTGGTTACCCGCTCTTATCTGGAGCTAAGATCATACTATTATGCCTTCTTTTTTAGTGTCTTTTCCTTATGACGTGGACATATGTTATATATACAGTGTATTTATTAGCATTATCTCAGTGAATGAGTTCTAATGAACAACACACCATTTGTTTTCATGGAGAAATAAAAACGTGAAACGATAATACCATGCCACTGTTGTGTGGTGGGCAGATAACTCTGTCAAAAATTGATGAAATTTGCCCATTAGCAATCCCAAACCAGATCCCCACAATTGATATTTACTGGTTATCGTCCGAAAACGAAAATATGGACGTATGGTGGCAAATAACTGTTAAAATTGACAAAATTTGTCCATTTGCAATCCCAAACCAGATCTCTTCAATATCAATGCACATGCCAAGTTTGGTGAAAACCCATTGATATTTACTCAAGTTACCATCCTGAAACAAAAATACGGACGGACGGACAGACGTACGACAGACGGGCTGACGGACACACAGACGTCCAACGTGAAGCCATAATGCCCACCATCGTGTGGCGGGGTATAAAAAGAATATATATATGTATATAGAATATATATATAACAGCTGCGCTGTGACAAAAAGGTGTCTAGACCATTTGCAAATAGTAAGGATTCAGATTTGCCAGCAAACCTGCCCAATGTGATAAACAGATTTGTCCTATTTTGATATATGATGCGCAAGGCATGAAAAGGGCCCTTATGCGATTTGCGGACAACGCAGGCCCAGATCAGCCTGCGCATTCGCACAGGCTTATCTGGGCCTTCGTTATCCGCTTACAGAATCAATAGATACTGTAATATATGTCAACTAATAGAGAATATCTACATCAGACTGCATAGATGCACATGCGGATCTGGACCTTCGCTGTTCGCATATGACATTCGAGCCCTTTCTCGACGTCGTGCATCGATTCTACAATATCCAGACTGATTCTGTACGCAGACAGCAATGGTCCTAAAATGAATGGGACATATCATGATAAAAGTGTCTTTGGGGCATATGCAAACAGTAAAGATCCAGATCTGCCAGTAAAACTGCACAATCTGGTAAGGACATTTGCTAGACATCAATATACTCTACAGTATCCATTGGTTTGGTATGCGGACAACGAAGACCTTGATCAGACTGCGTTGTCTCCACATATACCCCGAAGGTATATTTTTCCTTACTTTTTGATTGAAAAATAAAATAAGTCGGGAGGAGAAGCATAACATCTAACAAAAAATCTTTCTGGTAGCACTGGATCAAGAAAGGATGCTGAAATGATATGCGTTAAACTACATGTTGAGAGTCAATCATTAACAGTGCAAATGACTTGTTTACCTGAGGCCTTTCGGCTTTCGCCTTCTTCAGAGGTTTTCCATTTTAAAAAAAGGGATATAAAAATTGTAAAATTAAAACATAAAAGCTGCATGAGTTGAAATTATGCTGTTTTCGGTCCCTTTGTTTTCTAGCCCGCTGCGACTTGATAACTGATCGTGTTTGGATATATGTGAAATGTAAACATTACGCGTAAACACAACGTGCAAAAAGTAAAAAGCTTATCCACAACTTGCAAAAAGTATAAAGCTTATCTTTCCTGTCAACACCACTGCACCCATATATATATATATATATATATATATATATATATATATATATATATATATATATATATATATATATATATATATATATATATATATATATATATATATACTACAGAAGAAAAAAAATACTGTTCCATACTCTTTTTGGTTGTTTGGTGGCACATATCTACAAGGGCATGACACCAAAGTACGCCCGACAAGTTTCACTTGCCTAGTGCACGAACAACGGTCCCAGACAGATGCACAGACTGGTTTGGGACTTCGCTGTTCACATGTAATAAAAATTCTCCTGCTCCTCGGTTTTGATTCTTTTACAGTCAATACATGATTAATCTCTGCAAAACATTTCTCAGCGAGCACATGACGTTTATACAACATCGCATTAACGTCGATACAACGCCATGTTGCGAAGCCCTTTCAAAACTTTATACTAAAATTAAATATTTGAATTCGTTGATTTTTTGGTGGTCAAGATCAAAATGACTGTGTTAATGGCGATAATCAAGTAACCCTTTATTGTTTAAGACATGGGTTTGCCATTGCTCCGGAAGCACTTCCTGAAAGGTCATGGACTGGTCGTATGCCATTTTCAATGGACTGCTCAACGTTGTATAAGCAAGTATTAGCTTGCTTTCCCAAAAAAAGCTTGTTTACGCTTAGCACACAATAAATATTAAAGCAGGTTGAATATTGACGCAAAATGTTTCATGTTAATCCAACAACTGCTCAACGTTATCATAACCCAGCACTAGTGTTCATAAAAAAAATCTCCAAAAATATAATTACTAGTGACTGGACCATGTGATAAATCACACTGACCTCTTAAGACACATTGACCTCTGTCAATCTTCAATCAGCTTTATTGTATGCTAAGCATAGACCAAGCTTTTTGTGAAAGCTGATACTTGTAATTTTAAAAGACTGGTTGTAATAGAAGCGTAAAGATTTTTTTGTTTGTTGGACAGGGGCAATATGTAAAGGAGATGACAAGTATAAAATTTCTTGTTATTGTTTTGTTTTCACAGAGAGAACCTGACGGAAGACACGAAATTTAAAAACAATTGATAAACCCCAGTTTTGTAAGAAAGTTGAGAAGAAATTGTTAACCAGTTAAAGTATCGAATTTCATTCACATGTCTAATTGCCTTGTTTTAACAGAGAAATCCAGACTGAAGACTGGAAATTTAAAAACAATTGGTAAACCCAACTCTCGTAAACAAGTTGGGAAGAAAATCCCAAACAGTTCAATATCAGTAATTTAGCAGTTTTAAAGAACTTCATTAGTGTTTAGTAAAAATTATTTGTGTTTTACTATTATGCTGAATAAAGTATTGTTTAGTATTAGCAATACATCTCAGAAAGGGAATAGCACTCTAAGGTTCGTTTGTTTGCTAATGACTGTGTCTGCTATCGTCAGATTGATAGCATTGACGACACATCGAAATTCCAAAAGGATATTGATCAACTGGGTAAATGGGCCAGGAAATGGGGTATGAGATTTCAGCCCCTGAAATGTAACATTATGCAGCTTACTAGGAAGCGGATCAAAAAGATCAATGCAGTTTACTCCTTAGAGGGAACATCCTCAAAAATGTGGATAATATTAGATACCTTGGTGTGACAAACTTTGCAAAGGATAAATATTTCAATGGTCATTCTGGCTCTCGTTCTCGTCAGGAAAACTTCAATTTGATAACTTCTTTCATACAGGAGGCTGTAGATAAGTACATTTCCTCTAAGACAAGCTGATCGATAGCTTCCGTCCCTTGGATTACATCAGAGATTAGAAGGAATATTCGAAAAAGGAATAAACCTCATGCAAAGATAAAAAAGACTGACAGTAGTAAACTCAGATCTAAGTTTCAGGAACTGAGACAGAAATCAAAGCTGATATCAAAAAGCAGCATGATTTGTATGTTAACAAATTAGTTGGTGACATTAAATTAAGGTTAACCCTTAAGACTTCTATCGGTATACCAACAGTCAAAGGAAAGACAATCAGGGTATCCCTCCTCTCAAAAGGAGAAATGGTAGTGGTTTGGCTGAGTCTGAAACTGAGCAGGCTGAGGAGTTCAATGGTAAGTTTACAGATGTATTCTCCAAAACTTCGGAAAGTGAGGTCCCTCAGCTTGAGAAGTCGGCTCCGCCTATGAGCGACATTCACATTTCAAATGAAGATGTTATAAAAATGATGAAAGGCTTAAATACCTCAAAGGCTTTGGGACCTGATGAACTTCATCCTAGAGTCATTTAAAGAAGTCGTGTTAGAACTTGGTCCTGTATTTGCTCATTTGTTCCAATAATCTCTTGATAAGGGTATCTTTGGCTAACATCTGTCCACTTTATAAGAAGGGCGACAGAGCTTTACCAAGTAACTATCGTCCAGTGTCCTTGACATGTGTTCCTTTCAAGATGCTTGAACACATAGTATGTACAATTATTATGGCTCATCCTGAAGAACACAAGCTTCTGTCAGACAGGCAACATGCTTTCAGGAAGAACCGTAGCTGTGAATTTCAGCTGATCACAGTAAAAAATGATTTGGCCAAAATTTTGGATGCAGGAGGTCAAGTAGACACATTCATATTGGACTTCAAGAAGGCCTTTAACACTCCTCCTCATGAACTTCTGAAATGCAAACTCCATATATGGCGTAAGTGGAAAAAAAAACTTTAGTATGGAATGAGTCATTTCTGTGCAATAGGCAAGAAAGGGTTGTAAAAAATGGAGCAAAATCTCTATGGGCACCTGTTTTGTCTAGTGTGCCGCAGGGCACTGTTCTCGGTCCACTGTTGTTTTCTTTGTATATAACTGATAACATGGTTGGAATAGAATCTGAGATTCGAATGTTCGCTGATGACTGTGTCTGCTGTCGTCAGATTGATAGCACTGGAGATACATCGAAACTCCAAAAGGATATTGATCAACCGGGCAAATGGGCCAGGAAAAGGGGTATGAGATTTCAGCCCGTGAAATGTAACATTATGCAGCTTACTAGGAAGCGGATCAAAAAGATCAATGCAATTTACTCCTTAGAGGGAACAGTCCTCAAAGATGTGGATAATAGCAAATACCTTGATGCGACAATTTCTATGGATTTGAAATGGAATACTCATGTAACTAACGTTTGCACAAAAGCAAACATAACTCTTGGTTTCTTTTAGACGTAAGCTATCGTCATGCCCCTAAGATAAGGAAACGGTATACAAGGGGTTGGTGCGACCTCTCCTGGAGTATGCTAGCCCTGTTTGGGACCCACATGGAATAGTAGTACAGGAAGAATTAGAAAAGGTTCAGAATCGTGCAGCTAGATTTGTGATTGGAAACTACAACTTTAAAACTGGAAGTATGACAAGCATTCTCGAACAGATATGGTGGGAATCTCTCCACAAAAGACGCAAAGGTATTAACTCATATTGCTATTCAAAGGTCTAAAAGGTAGAGCTAGTATACCTTGTGACGACCTTCAATCCCCAAATAGGTGCAGTAGGAATCAGCTTCCGATGGCATTTCAAGTGCCATATGCTAGAACTGACAGTTATAAGTACAATTTATTCCCAGACACCATTAGGGATTGGAATGAACTCCCCTGCATCTATAATCTCCTCTGCTGAAAGTTCTGAGGACCCTGCCGATAGATACACATCACTTGTGAGATCAAGAGACTAGTCTTTGCAATTGTTGGCCATGGTGTAAAATATTCTGATTATTATCAAAACTTGCTGTTATTTCAGAAAATGGCCAAAACATATCCATTTCGCGGCCGTGGCTTTCATACACTTGTTGAGTGGAAAATTGGATATAAAGTCATAAATAAGCAAGTAATTATACCAATTTTAATGGTGAAAGCAGCATTTTACATGTATGACAATATCAGATTAAAAGAAATAAGTTTGAACAAATACAGCATATAAGGCTCGGCCTTTTTCGGTTCAGCTCGGCTCGGCCGTGGCTTTCATACCCGACTGAAAACAGATTCGGCCCGTTTCATTCCCTTACAGTCCATTTCAATGTAAACTTCCGGTGGAAAAAAAAAAAAAAAAAAAGAAACCGAGACTGATATATGTTTTGTTAATAGTTAGTCGAAAAAATAGAAGCTTGGAACAATGCATATATATGTCAAAGTATTGAAAGGATCCGAATGTGAAGTAGCGGTATACGATACTTTTTTTTTTTCTAATAATGTGAAGATTAGGTACTTGGGTAGCGAAAACACATGATTTCTCTGCATTCCACTTCTTCCGTGTCTTGAGCAGAGTCGCATTATGTACATCTGTGACGGAAGGCTCTATATACAGTCTGAAAACAGGTTAAAAGCATCATGAGGGGTGCAGAACTATGTCGGTCCATCGAATTACCCCAAACCACTCCAAACTGCCCCAAACCACCCCTAACTACCCCAAACCACCATTTATATATATTAAAATACACAATATAGGTCTGTTTATTCATATATTTTATATGTATATACATACAAAATACATATATTGACGCATTTTGGTGCATATATAGGTATATTTGCTGACTTATATTGATGTAGTTTGTTTCTAAATTTATGACTTTCAGCTCTGTCCGCCATACTCTGCTCAGACTATGAATGCTTGATCAATGCGTAGGACATTCTCAAATGCGACTCTCTTCTTTAAAAACAGAACTAATATTTTATGGGAGCAAGTCCAGTCACACCTCCACGAGCCACAATTAAGAGGTTGCATAGGCCAATGTTTGTAAGGTTACTCTCCCTTTATCAGCCAAGTTGGAGAGACCTAGCTGACAAGGTTCTGTACACACTTTTAACCATTTTAATGTTATTATTCCTCGATGATGAAAGTCTAAGGGACTGGAAACTTCACTGTAATTATTTTTGAGGTATATAAGAATCAAATAATTATGATTCGATCAGAATTTGTCAAGGAAGATATGATGCTCAAAGTACATTAAAACTCTTTCGAAAATATTCCTGGGTGTCTCCAGAAAGCAAGATAAGTTTGTTTTGTATGTATATACATATACAATATATGTATAATTAGACCTATATTGTATATATTTAAAAATATAAATGGTGGTTTGGGGTAATTCGATGGACCCGAACTATGTTTGGTTGCCCACCGTGTATACAACTCTTGAAGTCGTCAAGCGATGGTGCTGTCACAGTGAAGACCCTTCTAGGATGTTCCAGAGGCGGATGGTTGATGAGAAGTAGCTCTTGTAGACAACAATGGAGCATTTTATAAGGTTCCTCATCAAAGGCTTTTGACCCTGTGTTTGAGCTGGAGCACTACGGGGTTAGAGGAACGACTACAATGGATTAGAAGTTTCCTGTCTGATAGAACCCAGAAGGTTGTCATACAGGGCAAGTCATCAAGCTCAGCCCCTGTCACCACTGGTGTGCCACAGGGTCAGTCCTGGGTCCCCTTCTGTTCCTAACTCAAACCGTCTCTGGCTGTTCAAAGCCTTTTTATTCAATATTATTGATTTTGGGTCAGCCACCAATCAGTAAATATCAGAAGGCTTTTTTAAGTCAGAGAAGGCTCAGATTATTCTGTTCCTTGCGCATATTAATTAATGCCCTGTGGTAATTGTCCTAACGTTTTGTACACCAAAGTGTCTAACAAAATGGCATATGCAAATAAAGCATACCCAGATCTGACTGCTCCTTCAGGAACAGTCTGATCAGGGTCAACACTGTTTGCCATTCCAGTGATTCCACTAAGAATTTTAAGAAAAAAACTACATAAAAAGCAAAATTTAGACCAAAAAAGTATGGAATAAAGTGTTTGAAATTTTATAACATGTACCATACCAGTCTTCAAGCCAGGAATTTCAGTTTTGGGACCCAAGGGCCCCTACCCTCCAAAATGTTGGGGACAATTGAAAAAATCTGGGGACAACACAGTTTTTGATTCTTGAAAGCCACGATTTATTTGACTACTTTCTTTTTCACTTGATTTTGGTTTGTCACAATCGCTTTCTGCTGCAGCAGCTGGGGATTGAGGGTCAGATTGATCACTTGTAGATTGGGAGGGACCCTCTTCACTTAGTTCGGTCGAAGATTCTGTGGTTTCCCCCTTCGATGGCTTGGGAAAAAAGCTCAGTATTGATCCTTCTTTTCTTTTGCATTCAGCCATGACAATGTATCAACAATATTGAGCATCAGACCATGTGCTTTCAATACATGACACGAACGCTGATTGGACCTCCGTATCCAATCAGAAGGCATGATATAATTAAGCACTTCTGCTGGCGCAAGTATAAATACACAGTGCGGTATAAAAACCAACAACAACGTAGTTTACCAAACTCTGGTGAAAATTGGTGATTTTTTCAACTTTGATTTTTTTTTATTTTCTGCGCCAGGATTTGAGGGCAGAGGTGTGCCAGGTAGTGCACTTTTTGCACGGTCATATAAGAATGAGGGCACCATGTGTCATGTGATGTGCTTAGTATAAAGACATGTTACAAAATATAATCCCATTCAACAATACATGTAAATACTTCAAAAATAGAGTACACATAAAACTGACCTTTAAACATTGATAACTTTTTTTTAATTTTGGTCCGATTTTTATGAAGTTTTCACCAAAATGTAGAGTTTTATATCTGGAGTTGAAATAAGACAGAGTGCAGCTTGAGAAGGGTAGAGGGGTGGCAGGAGAGAGCAAGAGGGGTGGCCCACCCCTCCATATAGGGCTAGCTGGAGCACTGAGCCACCACACAGCCCTAGACTCCAAGATGTTTTTATCCTTTTAACCTGTCTTGGGCCACTTGCCATGTGTATATAGTTTTTATTGTCAGTGTGACAATGCTGGTTTCACCGGTTTCGCACTTCAACAGAACCGAGAACCCAATGGCTTATAGTAGGTGAGTCAGTATTTCTCAGCTTGTATGGCTACAAGGTTGACAATTCGATACATCATGATGGTCTTGCACTGCTCACTATGTGACTTAACTTCTTCCTATCCCAGATTCTGTAGCATGGATGTGATGCTGCTGGTTCGCAGATAGTCACCCTGGCAGAATCTTGCTGCATACCTCTGTACATCTTCAACCTTGTTTGTGTTGCTTTTGGTAAGTGGGTCCCAGGCTGTATGTAGCCACATATTCAACTTAAGGTCAGACAAGGGACTAGTTGTCCTCAGTATATGTGAAATAGTCCCAAAAGTTGATTGCCATTTTCTAGCAAGCAAATAGCTGATGATCATTTATGATTATGCTCTTGCCACTGGTAAACCCTGCACCGCACCCCATTCTTTCAAATAGTAACAAGATAGTTGTGACTTTGTAGTTCGCCCCTGGGCATTTCACAGCTAATTTGGAACTTTGTGGTTTTGCTTTCTAGCCTTGGTCATTTTGCCCCAAATTTGTAGAGTGGTTATTTCTTCCTACAAAATTCCTGCAGTTCCTACAAAATGACGAATGTGTGCAGCAAAGACTCAGACCAGCAGTCTGATCAGGGCCTGTGGATAGCCAAAGTTCCAGCATTTTTTTTTTTTTTTTTTTTGACAGTTTTTGGCACCTGCTTCTAGAAGGGTGCAACATAGGAGCTCAAATTTCCATCAGTCTGTCAACAATTTATGTAGAGTCTAGTATTAAAGTGCATTTCTCTGTAGCAGTGATAGCTGGGAATGTCAGACCTTGTATAGTGATCGTCTTCAGCATACTTTTCAAGCACGCACTATTACCAGGCGCCCTTTGTCATGAGTTTATGTTGGGTCTAGCATTATTAATGCAGAGCCTAGCATTTAAGTGTCTTGCTCTTAAGCGATGATGTCTGTGAATGTCTAATCTTGCATAGTAATAATTGTCCTCAACATACTCTTCATGCACGCACTATGACCATTAAGAGCCCTTGACCTAAATGTAGATTTTGTTCTTGAGTGACTTTGTTATGATTTACGTGTAGTCTAGCATTATTTGCGTCAAAGCTAGCATTAAAGAGTGTTTCCGAAGCTATGATAGCTCTGAGTGTCAAATCTTGCATAGTAATTATCCTGGACATACTCTTCAAGCATGCACTATGACCCGGTGCCCTTGACATTGATTTCACGCTCCAGAGGCTTTTCGACTTTTATTTGTTATAATTTTACATCAAGTCTAGTATTAAAGTGGGTTTCTCTCTAGCACCGATAGCTGTGAGTGTCAAACTTTACATAGTAATTGTCCTCAACGTACTCTTCAAGCACGCACTATGACCCGAGGCCCTTGACCTAGATTTCGCACTCCAGTGACTTTGTCTCAATTTAAGGTCGAGTCTAGCATGAAGTATGTTTCTCTTAAGCTGTGATAGCTGAGTGTGTAAACCTTGCATAGTACATTTAATTCTTCAAGCATGCACTATGACCAGGTGCCCTTGACCTAGATTTCATGCTTCAGTGGCTTTTCCTTACGGAATTGCAATATAATTGCAGCATATTAGCAGTATTATCCCAGCATGAAAAAGCAGCATGAATGCAGTATATAGCAGTATATGCTGCATTCATGCTCCCTAACCTTAGCAGCATTAAAGCAGTATGGGAGCTGACAACTTGCCCATTTAACTATATACAAAGATGCAGCATGATTGCAGCAGTTTCAGTTACTTAAATTATGCTGCAATCATGCTGCAACTTGGCCAATATTTAAATTATGCTGCAAATATGCTCCTACTGTATATACAGCATAAATGCAGTATATGCTGCACTTGCAGTAATACTATATGCTGCACTTGTGCTCTGGAAGTGAATTTGTCATGATTTTATATCAAGTCTAGCATTAAAGTGTGTTTCACAGGTGGGGGTGATATCTGCAAGTCAAACCATGCATAGTAATTGGCTGGGACATACCCTTCAAGCATGCACTAAGACTCAGTGCCATTGATCTAGATTTCTCACTCCTGTGACTTTGCCCAATGCAGGTGCAACATTGACTTCCACGGAATTCTTGTGTTTTGTAACTTTCTGTTCAAGTCTGTCCAACAAAATCACAACAATTAAAAAGTTTAAACAGATTCTCGCCTTTATTTGCATAAAACTTCTTGTAAAGTCGGCAGATCTTCTGGTGCATATCCAAATTGTCTTTTATTGGAGGACCAGGGTTTGCCTTACGAAAGCCAAAGTACTGCCAGACCCGAGATAATGGATTACCAAGATATTGATAGAGCTCATTTTTGGAAGTATTTTTATCAGCCATTTGCTTGCCAGAATACAAAAAGAAACTAGATTGTTTAAACTGTTTAACTCCAATAAGAGTGGCGGAAATAATTGAATTACGTCTCTTGAAACATACAGAAACAACCAAGTGAATCCAAAATGGACAAACAGAAATGAAATATAAAGCAAATGACCATAGTCAGGATAAATTTTCCCATGGCAAAATCAATTGTCCTTGATGTGACTGTTCACCAACAAATTTTCTATTATACTTGATTAACTTAACAAGACTAGTCTCAACTGCTAAAGATAAAATATGATGTCTGTGCAATCTTGCACACTAGATGGGTAAATTAAACAATGCAAAAATCATATTTTTGTACTTTCTCTACAGTTGTTTTGAGACAAGGCACAAAGGGTTGCCACCAACAGCTTAGTTTAAGTTTTTTTAAGAATTAAGAGCCAATCATGCAAGGCTCAGACAAAATAACTATGAAATTCACTCATTTGTAGGTCTCATAACCTTCATTTTCAGAGCTATGTTAGCCCTGTATTGTGCAAGAATTTATTTTTGTGTCTTCCATTGTGCACATAAACTATGGGTACTTGCAACAAAAGAATCATCAGTTTCAGATTATATGATCAAAATATGTACATCAAACAAAAATATTCAGTTTTATAGGCAATTTTTCCTGTCATATGGGTGGCCCCATGTCTGCATTCTTCCGTTGAAAATGAATAAATTTGCAATATGGAGAAACGTCTGTGAAAAATAAATAGGTGTCATTTTTAGCTCACCTGAGCACAAAGTGCTCATGGTGAGCTATTATGATCGGTCAATGTCCGTCGTGCGGCGTGCGTCATGCGGTGTCAACAATTGCTTTAAAAGCCTACTCCCCTTACACCCCTGGGCCAATGGACTTGAAACTCCCCCATGGATGCCATCTCATATCATATATATATCATAATCAGATTTTTGATTAACATGCAGGTACAGGGGCAACATCCACACCAGTGGGCCCCCTTCCATGGCAGATCACACACCAGATCTCCAGGTATATGTCTGTCATGAGGGTTGATTGCCAAGAGCTTCCACTCTCTGCAATCCCTCACTGTCAGCTGATTCCATGTCAACTTGGGCCTCCAAGGCCTACGTTTTCCATCAACCTGTATGTCAAAGGATGTCTTGACTGCACCATTGGAGCGTTCCACATGTCCATACCATCGGAGTCTTCTCTCCTTAAGAATGAGGTCCAGATCCTCAATGCCAAACTGCACAAGTAGCTCATTGGACCTGGTGGTGACAATGTCTTGTGGTCTGACATTGCAGATCTGTCTGATCATTGCCCTGTCATTTCGCTGCAGGTGCTGGAGGTTTTGTCAATGGCCAAGTCTCGCTGGCATGGAGCATTGCGTTCTGCACACAAGAGCTGTACACACGGCCACATGTTTTGAAAGAGAGGTGGCATGAAGAGAGAACTGGTAGCAGATCCTTGAACTTCTTCGAGGCGGTTTTCACACGTGTTGTGGTTGAAAGCTCACAGCCATCTGCTGCTGAGAGCATGTCTCCTAGGTAGCAAAAGGAAGCTACCACCTCAAGCTTGTCAGGTCCAACCTGGAATTCCTTCTGTAGTCCTGCCATCTAAGGGGCTTGCAGTTCCCTGGCACCATGTATATTCTGTAGTCAGGGTCTTTTTTTCAAGTGCTTGAGCCCACTGCATTTCTTGTGCACCCAGTGCTTGCAGCCATTGCAGAAGATGCTGTTGCTTCCCACTCCAGTGCAATAAATGGCGCATGGAAACTCGCCTGAACTCTGCAGAAGGTCCAGTCCCATACCGCAGATCATGATCTTTGTCTTTCCTGCATTTACTCTCAGTCCTTTCTTCTCCATTGCTTCTTTCCATGTCAAGAGCCTCCTGACACATTCCTCAAGCGATTCAGCGATGATAACAATCTATTTTTCTCTTCTTCTGAACCAAAAGGCCAATTGATTGAAACATGGTAGGAAGCATTGGGGTGACATGAGGATCAAAAATAGCTAAAATCGTTCTGATCGGAAATCTAAGATGGCCGCAATGGCGGCCTTCTTGAAAATCTATTTTTCTCTTCAGAATCTTCTCCTGAACCAAAAGGCCAATTGAAATTTGGTAGGAAGCATAGGGGTGACTTATAGATCAAAAATAGCTAAAATCATTCCAATTGAAAATCCAAGATGACTGCCATGGCTGCCATCTTGAAAATCTTTTTTCGCTTCTTCTCCTGAACTGAAAGGCCTATTGACTCGAAACTTGGTAGGAAGCATCAGGGTAACTTGTAAATAAAAAAAAAAGAGTAAAATTGTTCTGATGGGAAATCCAAGATGGCCACCATGGCCGCCGAAATGCCAATTGACTCCAACCTGGCTAGGAGGCTTTGGGGTGATTTGTAGATTAAAAATAGCAAACAATTTTCTGATCGTAAATCCAAGATGGCCACCATGGTGGCCATCTTGAAAATCTATTTATTGCCAATTGACTTGAATTTGGTAAGAAGCATAGGGGTGACTGGTAGATCAAAAAAAGCTAAAATTGTTCCGATTGGAAATCCAAGATGGCCACCATCTTGAAAATCTATTTTTCGCTTCTTCTCCTGAACGGAAAGGCCAATTAACTTGAAACTTGGTAAGAGTCATCGAGGTGACTTGTAGATCAACAATAGCTAAAATCCTTCCAACTGGAAATACAAGATGGCTGCCACAGTTGCCATCTTGTAAAGCTATTACGAGCTTCTTCTCCTGAATAGAAGGCCAATTGAGTCGAAACTTGATAGGAAGTATCAGGGTGACTTGTAGATCAAAAATAGCTGAAATCATTCTATATTGGAAGTCCAAGATGGTCACCCTAGCAGCCATGTTGAATATTTTTTATATAATCATCATGAATCTTGGTCAGAATGTTTGCCTTGATCATTTATGGGGTCAGTTTCTCTCTAAGTGCTATGATACTCAAGTGAGCGTTACATGGCCATCATGGCCCTCTTGTCAAATTATTTTGGTTTTCTGCAAAATAATAGGGTGATCGACAGTTGATACCCAAACCAGTAGCAATTCTTATCATTTCCCTACAATGCTTTAAAGTGATGTCACCAGCACATGCTCATGACGTCAGTAAAAATGTCATTATTGACAGTTGCATTATAATGTTAGATGTCTACAAACCGATTTCATGTTTGCTCTTATATGCTCTGAACAGTGATCTATTCCTTATGTTCATTTTTTGATTGCCAACTTGTCCCCTCATGCTAGAGAAGGCTAATTGGTCTAGTCATAGTGGTGAACAATGCAGCTGGGAACTTTCTTCCTTCTTTCTTCCTTTTTTTTTTGTATTCTCCTTTATTGAAACATATTGTTTACATATATGTATTATTATAATTATTTTACTCTTTGTAGTATACTCTTAGATGGTGTCTCAGTTGGATGCACATCTGACTGATGTTGACAACATTCTTTCATGGAGATTTGATCATGATTCAAAGGTCATTCTCTCCCTTCCACTGATTCAAGAAGGGCAGTTGTCAGTTTCTGTCAAAAGAATGTGCACAATACTGGTTAACCGCTTAGAGGACTAAACATGCCCAGTAAAATTGTGGTTAGGTAAACTGACCACGCTTGACATGACCCCATTGGGTTGACTGGGCTGTAAAACCTCAATACAAACAAACAAATACTCTTAGACTGGACTTTAAAATCTGTTGGCACTAGTTACTGACTTCAGCATGCTAATTTGACCAGCATTGACTGCATAAAGAGTTAGGGAGAGCTAGTTCATTGATCAGTAGGATTAGTGTTAGGTTAGGGCTAGTTGAGAGACCATATTCATGTACCTATATATCTGGTATCTTTACAGACAATATTAGGGTAAGATTAAATTCAGAGAGATTCTAAAGGTGTTCTGTTATCACAAATTTCTTTAGTTCATGCCCTCAGTGTAGTCCCCAGGACTAGAAATGCATAATTTCAGTAAATGACTCCTAATGACTTCCTGAATGCATCAGAGTATGGGGATTTAGGTATACTGGTAAGGATATTGGTATAAGGCAGATCCAAGCACCTGTCTGGACCAATGGGGGTGGTCAGATGATGGGAAGGTGTCATGTATTTTACATCACCGGGTCATCCAACTAATATTGGCTTACAGTTGGACCTGCTGTTCTTGTAGCAGGTAAAGGTAGAGGGGGAATATTTTTTTCTTCTGTTTCTTCACTTCCATTCCTGTTCCTCTTTCTTCCCTGTCCCTCTCTTTCATCTCTTCTACTAACTCTTCTATTTATTTTCTCTCTTTCTCTGGGAGACAACACAAAATGACCCACAAGAGTTGATGTGTCGTTAAACCCCAACACAATAAAAAAAATCTGGACCAATATTCTCCGTCCAGGGAGGAAGGTTTTCAATTTCAAAAAAAAGAAGTCACAAGGGGCAAGGGGCAAGGTCTAGTGAAGAAGGAGGGTGTGGTAAAACTGTTACCTTCTCTTTCTGCAAAACATTTGTAACAGTGGCAGACATATGGGCTTGGGCCTGGGCATTATCATGTAGAAGTCAGACATGTTTGAAACCCTTGAATGGGCACTGTTTCTGACACTTTTGTCCTTTTTCACTGGCACCTGTTTTGCAATGTCTTCACCAGAGAAGAAGATTGCATACAAAACCTACCTTTTCAAGGATTTTCCTATATAAAGTATCTATATAGGAAAGGCAAGGTTTTACAGGGAATTCCCATAATGAATTGAAATTTACAAAAATACACTAGTGCTGTCTTAACTGCCTGCTCGGCCCGGTTGTGTACTGTACTTTGATAAAAATTCACATAGACTTATTGGAGCTGGCCTCGGAGGCTCATTTGGATGTGGTGATCAGGAGGTTGTGGGTTCAACCCCACTGAGTTAGCAACATTCTTTTTGAAATATTTTCTATGGTCATTGTCTCCCTTCCGCTGATTCAAGAAGGGCAATTGTCAGTTTCTGGTGAAAGAATGTGCACAATACTGGCTAACTGCTTAGAGGACTAAGCCTGATCAGTAAATGTGTGGTTAGATAAACTGACCACTCTCGACATGACACCATTAGGTTGACTGGCGAGACCAAGGGTAGGCAAGGCAAAATGGAAACATGCTGAACTTTTAGGATAGGTACATGTATGTAATCTCAAACCCGGACTGAAACCCAAAACCAAGACTGAAATTTCCAATGTGTTTAGGAAAACAAGTGTATGATGCATTGTGTTCATTGTAAGTTTATACTACCAGCTTTTAAATATCCAAGTGAAAGGAATTTTTAATCAGATGTGTTACTATATTTAACCCAAGTATTGGGACACCTTAAGTCCTTGACTCTTTATCATACTTGTCCTAAAATTTGAAAAAGTCCACTTCACTACCTGTTGATGTGTTTTAAATATTACTGGATGAGTTGCAAACAGTGTAGACCCTGATCAGATGCTGCATTTGGTGGTGTCTGATCTGGGTCTAACACTGTATGCTCAGGGTGGTCTGTCCCAAAACTTAGGATTATGGTATTAGATTTTAATCTCGGAATTTTCATCTCATAAGTATTTTAAAGTTTTTACCATAAATATTGGAACTCCTTTTTTCTGGGTCTACACTGTTTGTTCAGGCCTATCTGTCCCAATACTTAGCATTATTACGATAACCAACCACCATAACTTTTAACCCTTGTCATATTTCAGGTTAGTCCTACTATCACAGTCCTGGAGGTGAAACATTTACTCCAAGATCAGGTATCCATACCTGTAGAACAGCAGAAACTAATTTATCAAGGCAAACAGCTAGCAGGTACTTCTCAGCAGGCAATATTCTTGCCACAGAGTACTTTTTCATTTTCTTCCTGCTTTCCTGATTACCATATTCTACCTAATTACCACACAGTGCGCTAAGGTTTTTCAAAATTACTGGGAAAAACTTATGGTAAAATATGTGTCAACTTATACTAAGGGTACACATAAAAATAGATCAGAGAAGGACTTATCTAATGATGCTTATACAATGTTTGTGTGTGTTTTTGTTATTCTGATTTTCTTTATAAAAGCATATGTTGTGGGTACCCATTTGAATTGCATTGACAAGTAGATGCAATTCAAATGGATACCCACCACATATGCCTTTATAAAAAAAAGACAAAAAAGTACACTGGCTGTAATCTGATGACTACGGAATTGCTTGACTGTGCGCTTATAGGGGTATTTGCGGTAATTAGGTTGAATATGGTATCTCTCAAATATGGGCAACAGAGGTGCTATTTGGACTAAACGAAAAACATAGTAAGAAAACAAACACTCCAATGTGAATGACATTGTTATTATAGACAGGGATGGGGAAATACCATGCCTGACTTGTCCAACTTGTCCCAGAGGACAATTAGAAAGAAATTTCAATTTGCCTATCCTGGGACAAGGACTTCAGAGCTCTAGCTAAGGAGAGATCCAGATTATGAGATGAGGGTGGTCAGCTGTGGCAAAGGTTTAGTGTATCTTACGTAACTAGGGCGTCCAACTTATATTGGCTTACAGCTGGGCAAGGCCTGCTATCCTTGTAGCAGGTAAGGGTAGAGGGGGAATGTTTTTATTTCTCCTGTTTCTTCACTTTAATTCTTGTTCTCTTCCTTCCCTGTCCCTCTCTTTCATCTCCTCAACTATCTCTTCTATCTTTTTTCTCCCTTTCTCTGGGAGACAACACAAAATGACCCACAAGGGTTGATGTGTCATTGGTTTAAACATTTATTTCCAAAATGTTTACATATACAACACATACAAAAATACAACAATAGGATTAGAACGAAAGCATAAGAGCTTATTTATTTCCTTTCCTAATGTGTCATTAAACCCCAACACAATCAAAAACCAACTTGGCTCTGAGGACAAGTAGAAAATTTCAAATTACCTGTTCTGGAACAAGGACTTCATAGCTCCAGCTAAGAAGAAATCCAGATTATGAGATAATTAATTTTTATTTCTCAAAGAAAATGTGGATACTTATTAGAAGCACCTCTGATGAGTACCCACAACATCTGCTTTCTTCAAGAAATAAGAAAATGTCAATTGTGGTGCAAGTAAATCTTCACTGGACAAATGGATTTTGACCATTTACATGCAGTAAAATTTGATAATTCCATAACCTTGATTATAGGCCTTTTTTGCTTCCATGATGATTAATTGGGCCCCCAGATGAAGCCATAAGATGATAATCCCTTTTGTTTTCTCTAATTTGCACAATAATTCTGTAAATTATGAGGAGCATCTAGATGAGAGGTGTATTCAGATTCTTCTTACCGTATTCCACCTAATTACCGCACATACCCCTATAAGCGCACAGTCAAGCAATTCCGTAGTCTTCAGATTATACAGCAAGTGTATTTTCTTGCTACTTCTTTATAAAGGCATATGTTGTCGGTACTCATTTGAATTGCATCGACTTGTCGATGCAATTCGAATGAGTACCCCACAACATATGCTTTTATAATGAAATTCAGAAAAAAAATCGTATAAGTATCATTAGACAAGTCTTTCTCTGATCGTTTTTAGTGTACCCTTAATATAGGGTGATATATATTTTACAAGTTTTCTCAGTAGTTTTGAAAAACCTTAGCGCACGGTGCGGTAATTAGGTCGAATATAGGTATTTCTCAACAGAAACACTTTGTGGGTACTGACTAGAAGTGCTCATAATGAGTACCGTATTTACCCTTTGTATTGGGATACTTTATCTACTTACCATACTTGTCCAAAAACTTGAAATAGTGGGGGTGGTCGGGAGTGGCAATGGTGTCGTGTATCTTACGTCACCGGGGCGTCCAACTGAAATTGGCTTACAGTTGGGCAAGGCCTGCTATCCTTGTAGCAGGTAAGGGTAGAGGGGGAATGTTTTTATTTCTTCTGTTTCTTCACTTTCATTCCTGTTCCTATTTCTTCCCTAATCATCTCTTTCATCTCCTCTACTATATCTTCTATCTCTTTTCTCCCTTTCTCTGGGAGACGACACAAACTGACCCACAAGGGTTGACATGTCGTTAAATCCCAACACAATCAAAACTTGAAATAGTCCATTCTACTACCTCTTGATGTGTCTAAAATATTGCTGTATGTATGGCAAACAATGTAGACCCTGATCAGATGCCGCATTCTGTGGTGTCTAATCTGGGTCTACACCCTTTGCAAAGGCCTGTCTGCCATAATACTTAGGGTTATTACGGTTCTCACAAATAGGTTTTTGTGAAGAAATAAGAAAGCAATAAATAGTTTCTGGTTGATAAACATGCCTTATTTAGACTGAGAGTCAGTATAGAGCTTGGGATTACAGACAAACTAAGTGAAGCTACTTTAAAAAAAAATGAATATACTCACCATTTCTTATCTTTAAGAAGGGTGGTAAACTCTTATAATTACCATTAACCCTTAAAGCGCCAATCACAACAATTGTTGTCTGCTTTGTCTTCTGCCAGTTATTTTAAAAGTCATTATTGCAAACAGTGTGGACCCAGATCAGACTTCTCCTTTAGGAGCAGTCTGATCTGGGTCCACACTGTTTGCCTATATGCAAAATGTAAGTTTGAAAAGTTTGCAAGAAGATGCAGCAGACGACATAAGCAGACGATATTTTCAGATGCAGATTTTCTTGGCGCTTTAAGGGTTAAAGCATACCGTATTCGAACTAATTACTGCATTGTGCGCTAAGGTTTTTTCAAAATTACTGGGAACACTCAGTTGTGTTAAAATATGTATCGACCTACTAAGGGTACATTATAAAAAAAGATCAGAAAAAGACTTATTTGATGATGATTATGCAATTTTTCCTGATTTTCTTCATAAAGGCATATGTTGTGGGTACTCATTTGAATTGCATTGATAAGTCTATGCAATTCAAATGAGAACCAACTAAATATGCCTTTATAAAGAAGTAGATAAAAAGCACACTGGCTGTAATATGAAGACTTAAGGAATTGCTTGACAGTGCGCTTATAGGAGTAGGTGCAGTAATTAGGTAAAAAACATATCATATTTCTGCTCAAAGATAGATTAGAATCATTAGACTTGCCTTGCTGAGGTGGTTCTAATGAGTACCCACAATCTGTGTTTTTGTGCAGAAATAAGAAAAATAATGTATACCCCTGTAAACCCCAGTTTTACCATATAAAGTGGGGTTTAAGGGGGTCAGAATTATATAGGTATGTTTTCGTGATGCTTTGATATCCCTGTTATCTAGAGCTATGCATTTGCCATCTAGTAAATTAACCTCTAGCCAGCCAGAATTTAATGAATGAGAAGCATTTTTCTTGAAATTTATTGCCAGTACAATCAACTCAAATACATCAAGAGTTTCTGTCAACACATTCTTGTATTTTGCTACTTATGCAATAAAATTTAAATCTGAAAAACTTGTATGCTCAGAGCTGTCTGTCCAAATACATAGGGTAGGTTTAAAGTATTGTATTGTCACTGTACATTTCAGATGAGAAAACACTGAGTCACTATAAGGTTGGTGATGGGGCAAAAATGTTTCTGATGTTAAAGAAGCCAGGGGCAGGAGTGACTCCATCAACATCCTCAACACCATCGTCAATGAAGTCTACACCACAGACACCTGTAACATTTCCCAGAAGTTCAGAACAAGAGACACCCACATTCACTATAGATCATGACCCAACAGGATTCTGGGAAAAATTATCTATATTTTTAAAAAGACATTTTACAGAAAAGGATGCAAATAAAGTTTTACAAGAATTCAAAAAGGTACAGGACTCTACATAAGAGGAAAATTACATTGTGGTTTCTCATTGAAAGTGCGTTCACAAGGGGCTTCTAAAAATACTCACAACACCATAGCTCTTGATAAGGCGCCTTTTCCAACCAAAAAGTAGCTATATTTTTCTTATTTCTCAACAAAAACACATGTTGTGGGTACTCATTAGAAGCGCCTCAGTGAGGCACTTCTAATGTGTACCCACAACATATGTTTTCATCAAGAAATAAGAAAACTATTTACCTGATACCCACTCTTATCTAGGCCTATGCAACACATATATTTTCCAGTGGCAAAACTTGAGAAATTCCAACACGATTAAGTTGATTGAAAAGTGCCCCTTATCTAGTGGTATGTGCCGGCCTCGGTGGCTCAGTTGGATGCGCCGTCCGACTGGAGACCAGGAGGTCGCGGGTTCAACCCCCGCCAAGGTCGGCAATATTCATTCGTGGAGATTGATCATGAAATATTTTCTACGGTCATTCTCTCCCTTCCGCTGATTCAAGAAGGGCAGTTGTTAGTTTCTGGTGAAAGAATGTGCACAATACTGGTTAACCGCTTAGAGGACTAAGCCTGCCCAGTAAATGTGTGGTTAGGTAAACTGACCACACTCGACATGACCCCTTTGGGTTGACTGGGCCGTAAAACCTCAACACGACTCAACTCTAGTGGTATGAAAACATTCTATAGAGGTCATTAAAATTATCCCAAACACTATGTTGCTAGTGAAAAATTTGAGAAAACTACATATCTACACCTTAAATACCTTCCATACTTGTCCTAAAATTTATTGATGAAGATTTGGTGTTTTATGTCCTTTACAACACATTATGAAAACCCGCCTATTCAAATATATTGAAAATTTCATCACCAAAAACCGAAAGTTTTCAGATAAAAATTCTGATATTTTTCATATTTCTGCTCAAAATATAGATTGCAGGTACCCTTTAGAACTGCCTCGTGGAGGAGGTTCTAACGCATACCCGCAATTAATGTTTTTGAGTAGAAATAAGAAAAATAATGTATACCCCTGTAAATGCCAGTTTTACTATATAAAAGTGGGGTTTAAAGGGGCCAAAATTATATAGGTATATTTTTGTGATGATTATTTAAGCCACATCAAGATGATGGAAGGATGATAATGCAAGGCTCAGTGCAATGAACCTCTGTACAGTCATAAGGTAAAGTCAGCCTCCAATGCGCCTAAAATTTGAACATCAATTTTATATATTATATATACATGTGTTTGTTTGTGTTGAGGTTTTACGGCCCAGTCAACCCAAAGGGGTCATGTCAAGTGTGGTCAATTTACCTAACCACATGTTTACTGGGCAGGCTTAGTCCTCTAAGCGGTTAACCAGTATTGTGCACATTCTTTTGCCAGAAACTGACAACTGCCCTTCTTGAATCAGCAGAAGGGAGAGAATGACCGTAGAAAATATTTCATGATCAATCTCCACGAAAGAATGTTGCCGACCTTGGCGGGGGTTGAACCCGCGACCTCCTGGTCTTCAGTCGGACAGCGCATCCAACTGAGCCACCGAGGCCGGCATATATACATGTATAGTACCTGTTGATGTGTCTTCTAAAAAAACTGCTGGATGTGTGGCAAACTGTAAAACTGTGTTCTTGTGCCACATTCTGCAGTTTCTCATCTTGTGCTCAAGATTTGTCTGTCCAAATACTTTAGGGGTAAATATGGCAATATATGTAGTTTTAGTCCTCTACAACTTCAAAACATATACCGTAATAACCCTAAATATTGGGACAGACAGGCCTGAGCAAACAGTGTAGACTTAGATCAGACGCTGCAGAACACAACATCTGAGCCAGCCGCGTTGGCTCATTTGGATGTGGGTCTGCACTGGTGATTAGGAGGTTGCAGGTTCAATGCCCTCCCTGTCATCAACATTCTTTAGTGGATATTCATCATGAAATTTTTTCTACAGTCATTCTCTCCATTCTGCTGATTCAAGAAGGGCAGTTGCCAGTTTCTGGCGTAAGAGTGTGCACTATACTGGTTAACCACTTAGAGGACTAAGCCTGTCCAGTAAAAGTGTGGTTACGTAAACTGACCACGCTCAACATGATCCCATTTGGTTGACTGGGCCATAAAACCTTAACACAAACACAATGTCTGATCAGGGTCCATACTTTTTGTCACTCATCCAGCAATATTTTAATCACATCAGCATGTAGTGAAACAGACTGTTAACCCTTGTCATGCAGAATAAATTAAGATGCCAAGCCCACTTCTACTTTTCAGCCAATCAGATTACTAAATCCAGGTCGTTGATATAATTTCACATACTGAATGACAAACAGTGCAGATCCAGATCAATTGGCTTGTGAAGAAGCCAACTGATCTGGATCTACACTATTTGCAAAGGCAGAGTGTATCCGAGTTCAGCAGGACAAGGGTTAAAAATTATAGGACAAGTATGATAGGAGTTATGGTGTCCCAATATTTAGAGTAAATATGATAGGCTTTGATAAGATGCTTTTTAAGCCAAAATTATCAACTTACTAATTTACCATACTTACTTCTCCAAGGTCCCCACCTGTTTTGGTCAAAAGAAATAGATGAGCTGGTTTTAGTGTGTCTGACTATAGATCCAGGGGTTGCATGTTCAAATCCCAGCTCAGCCACGTAACTTTTGTGGAGATGAATCATGGAATCATTTCTATGGTCATTGTCACTCTTCCTCTAATTCAAGAAGGGCAGTTGTCAATTACTGTTGAAAGTACATTGTATGTGCACAAGCACTGTTTAAGTGCTTAGAGGACTAAGCCTACTCAGGAAGTGTGAATTGGGTAACTGACTGGTTCAATATGACCTTGACAGTGTTGACTGGGTTGTAAAACTCCAAATCAAACAAGCAAATTCCATGGGGAATTTATGTCCCCCGCCTAATTTTTATTTGAGGTGTTAAAAATGGTAAAGTTAACCAGAGGACCACTGGTCCTGTATCAAATACCTAAGTATTGAAGCAGGAAACCAGTGATACAAAATAATTTCAAGATTCTGAAAAAAACCACATGCATATCTTCAGACCATCCTTAAAGCACCTGTACAGTTTCAAAAGGATCGGCCAAAAACTGTGGGAGGAGTTAAGGGGACAAGGTACCTGCTCGCTATATACTCCTGTAGTATTAGAACTCAAAAAATGTCTAAGTTAAAAATGCAGAAAAAGTGGTAAAAAATTATTTCAGGATTCTGAAAAAACCACATGCATATCTTCAGGCCATCCTAAAAGCCCTTGTAAAGTTTCAAAAGGATCGGACAAAAACTGTGGGAGGAGTTAAGGGGACAAGGTGCCTGCACCCTATATACTTCTGCAATATTAGAACTCAAAAAATGTCTAAGTTAAAAATGCAGAAAAAGTAATAAAAAAATATTTCAGGATTCTGAAAAATCCACCTGCATATTTTCAGGCCATCCTAAAAGCCCACGTAAAGTTTCAAAAGGATCGGCCAAAAACTGTGGGAGGAGTTAAGGGGACAAGGTACCTACTCCCTATAGACTTCTGTAAAATTAGAACTCAAAAAATGTCTAAGTTCAAAACGTGTAAAAAGTGATAAAAAATAATTTCAGGATTCTGAAAAAACCACATGCATATCTTCAGACCATCCTTAAAGCACCTGTACAGTTTCAAAAGGATCGGCCAAAAACTGTGGGAGGAGTTAAGGGGACAAGGTACCTGCTCCCTATATACTCCTGTAGTATTAGAACTCAAAAAATGTCTAAGTTAAAAATGCGGAAAAAGTAATAAAAAATTATTTCAGGATTCTGAAAAAACCACATGCATATCTTCAGGCCATCCTGAAAGCCCATGTAAAGTTTCAAAAGGATCGGCCAAAAACTGTGGGAGGAGTTAAGGGGACAAGGTACCTACTCCCTATACACTTCTGTAGTACTAGAAATCGAAAAATGACTAAGTTAAAAATGCGGAAAAAGTGATAAAAAAATATTTCAGGATTCTGAAAAAACCACATGCATATCTTCAGGCCATCCTTAAAACACCTGTAAAGTTTCAAAAGAATCGGCCAAAAACTGTGGGAGGAGTTAAGGGGACAAGGTACCTGCTTCCTATACACTTCTGTAGTATTAGAACTCAAAAAAAGTCTAAGTTAAAAATGCGGAAAAAGTAATAAAAAATTATTTCAGGATTCTGAAAAAACCACATGCATATCTTCAGGCCATCCTAAAAGCCTATGTAAAGTTTCAAAAGGATCGGCCAAAAACTGTGGGAGGAGTTAAGGGGACAAGGTACCTACTCCCTATACACTTCTGTAGTATTAGAACTCAAAAAATGTCTAAGTTAAAAATGCGGAAAAAGTGATAAAAAATTATTTCAGGATTCTGAAAAAACCACATGCATATCTTCAGGCCATCCTAAAAGCCCATGTAAAGTTTCAAAATGATCGGCCAAAAACTGTGGGAGGAGTTAAGGGGACAAGGTACCTACTCCCTATAGACTTCTGTAATATTAGAACTCAAAAAATGTCTAAGTTAAAAATGCAGAAAAAGTGATAAAAAATTATTTCAGGATTCTGAAAAAACCACATGCATATCTTCAGACCATCCTTAAAACACCTGTAAAGTTTCAAAAGGATCGGACAGAAACTGTGGGAGGAGTTAAGGGGACAAAGTACCCACTAAAAACTCGGAACCACGCACCACGCGCCACGCACCACGCCCCACGGAAAACCAAAAACAGTGTCCCTCCACTTTTCTTCGAAAAGGCGGGGGACAATAAACAAATCCTTTAAGTGTTCTAAAAATTTAAACAATAATGCTAACTTTCAAACAAGAAAAGTATGAAGACTTAAAGGAAATCAAAGGGAACTTCTTTAAAGGAAATGACCAGTTTTGCAAAGTAATGCAATTAAATTTCCTTGCTCTGCAAAACATGTTACCATTATAACTTAAGTATTGGGACAGACAGATCTGTGAAAAGAGTTTAGACCCAGATCAGATGCTGCAGAACACAACCACTATCTGCCACTCATCCAGCATTATTTTAGACACATCACAATTACTAGAATGGATTCAAGTTTTAGGACAAGTACGGTAAAAGGTAAGTCGTTTAGGGTGTCCCAATACTTAGGGTAAATACAGTATTTCCTTGTCACTTATTGTGAGGATAGTACACCTATCAATGTTTCCCCTCCCCACTCCCACACCCCTCTCACTCCACTAGGTAATAAGGTTGTATTATTATTTTTTTCTGATTTAAAAATTTAAGAATATTCACCCAAAGTATTTGGACTCCTCAATTCCTTACCATGCTTGTTCTAAAATTTGGAAAAAGTCCATTCATTTTCTTACCAGTTGATAAGTCCAAAATATTGAGGAGTAGCAAACAATGTAGACCCTGATTAGACACCAAATTCTGCAGCATCTGATCTGGGTCTATTTGGGTTGCTCAGGCCTGACTGACCCAGTACTTAGAGTTATTACAGTATTTTGTCTATTTTCAGGACTTTGATAAAGGATTGTGTAGTATGAGTTTGGATGATATTGAAAGACTCGCAGCTAGCAGACTTAGAATCACAGAAGGATATTTTCACGAAAAGAAGACCAGATAATGATGTTCATATTAAAACATGCTGTGATATAGGAAATTCAGTCATGAGCCACATTAACCCATTTTAGCTAGTGAACCCTAAAGAGAATAATTGGCAAACAGTGCATCTGATCAGGGTCTACACTGTTTGCATTAACTAAATCCACAGGAATTTCTATAAAACATAGTACATGCGATAACTGGCTACATTCTGATCAAGGTTTTTAAGGTCTGAAATTCCTGATTTTAAAGTCTGAAACTGCCCTTTTTTACATAAAGATATAACAAAAAAATCAAAATCTTAAAAGCCTGAAATGAGGATCAGGCCTGAAAAGTATGAGTCCTGAATAATAAAACTGACCAGACACACTGCTATTGAAAATAGTCCAGTCCAAAGAGTTGTGGTAGAAGAGTCCACTTGACGTAATTGGGTGAACAGTCTTGAGCCACATTAACTGGGATGATCCAGATCAGCTTCTACTTTTATTGTTCATTTCATTTCTTAACTTTTTTCCTCTGATATCATAGAATGTGGCATCTGATCACAGTCTATACTGTTTATGCAATGTGCATGAAGTGTCTATACTCATCCAGGGCCCAGTTTTCAAAGCTAACGACGTCATTAGTTAACGATTCGTTAAAATTTACATTGAGTGATACGCAAATATGCTGAAATTTTTTGCTGAAAAATGTGAGTAGCTTTTGCAGTGCAAAAGCTACTCACATTTTTTCAGCAAAAAATTTCAGAAAATTTTATATTGAATCTGCTAAAACAGTTAATGAAATGGCCCTTAACAAGCTCGTTAAGCTAACGACGCTTTGAACAAATGGGCCCAGCAGTCTTTAGATTGATCACTAGGTAGTAAAATAGACATATGAAAAGACAATAAAACCAAGACTCCCATTTTCATTCTTTGGTGTGTTCTTTGTTTCCTGAACGCAACCTTTTAGATTTTTATTGTTATAGGACAAGTATGTCAAGGAGTTAACCTTTACCACCCTCCTGGTAAATTCAGCAGATGACAAATTGACAATAATTTTCTTATATTTCCCCGGAAAACAGGATTTGAAATTTCATTCAAATTGTGTCCATTGGAGACAATTTGCATGAAATTTCAAAACCTGTTTTTTGGGAAAAAATAAGAAAAATATTTCATATGTTGTCTGCTGAAAATTTTATACAGATTACTGAATGTTAAGAGTCCCAATATATAGGGTAAATGGGTATGTATGTAAAACAGAAAGGTCCTGACCAGACTACATTGATGTACCGGCTGATATCAGCCTTCACTATCTGCCTCAGACATTCCCTGTGTTGTTATGGCTCAAGTTGTCGGAGAGCTACCATTTTTACTCTAAGTATTTGGACATTTTAACTCCTTTGTGCAAAAAATTGTACAAGTCCATTTTACACCTGGTCATTGAAATCTAAAATCTGTTGGTTGAGTGATGGTGTAGACCATGATCACTATCTGATCTGGGTCAACATGGTTTGCTCAGGCTTATCTGTCCCCGTCTTAGAGTAAATATGGTATATAAATTTGTGCAATAAGGTATTACACTTTGCATGCTGGGTAAAAATTTCAGCAGACGATCTTTTGAAATCTTTTCCTTATTTATCATAAAAATATGATCTGACACTTTATGCAAATTGTCTCCCTCCAAGACAGTGTGCATGAAGTGTCAGATCCTATTTGAAGTTGGCCATTGCAGGGGTTAAAGATCTGGGCCCAGTTGTTCAAAGCGTCGTTGATTCGTTAAAATTTGCTGAAATTTTTTGCTGAAAAATGTGAGTAGCTTTTGCATTGCAAAAGCTACTCACATTTTTTCAGCAAAAAATTTCAGCATATTTGCGTATCACTCAATGTAAATTTTAACGAATCGTTAACTAACGACGTCGTTAGCTTTGAACAACTTGGCCCAGTAGAATATACATGTATTTTTCATATTATATGAAAGGGAATGCACAAGATACATGTAGTTTTTGTTATTTTTGCATTGGATTCCTTTGTTTGTTCCTATACTCTTAGAAGAGGCATTCTACTTGTATAGAAAGGATCATTCCTTTTTGACTTTCAGCCCGGCAGACCAAAACAGATAGATACCAGTGCAAACCGTCTCAACAGGATTTACACTTTTTGCTATTCAGTTTTTGGTTTAAGACTGAAACCTCTATTTGCATCAGTGGACAAGTCCAAATTCAAGGATGGAAGGGTCCACTTCAGAATCCTGCAGTCTAAAAAAAGCCATGTAAACCATTCACATATCTAGATTTGAAGAACTTTTACGAGACAGATATCACACCACTTCACCCCATATGACAATCAATACACAATACTTACCCTAAATCAGGGCTGTGTAAATACCATGCCCTACATGTCCAACTTGTCCCATTTCCCCCGAGGGCTCATTCTAGAAAGTAAGCATAGCAGAGTATCCAAATTGTGAGCTATATAATTTTCTTATTTCTCAAAGAAAACATGTGGGTACTCATTAGAAGAGCCTCACTGAGAAACAAGAGAAATGTCAATTTTTGTGCAAATCTTGGTTGGACAAGTGGACTTGGACCATTTGATCGAGTTGGGGTTTAACGACACATCAACACTTGTGGGTCATTTTTTTTTGTCGTCTCCCAGAGAAAGGGAGAAAAGAGATAGTAGAGGAGATAAAAGAGGGACAGGGAAGAGGAACAGGAATGAAAGTGAAGAAAATGTGTTTGATTAGTCATACACAATTGACTGAAATAGCCTCATTCATATACCCATTTTTTTTTTTTTTTTTTTTTTTCCTTCAGAACGACACAATCATACACGTTTGAGCAAAAGATACACATGCTTTCTAATGACCATGCACTTGGTATTTTTTTTTACTGAATAAGGTAAAGGTGTCATAGCCTTGTGGCACAGGGAGTTCGAGCCCACGTCTTGTTCCACAGCATATGATAGGCAGGGCCAAATCCACAATGTTTGCATCTTTAAATTTCCCCAAATGGTACCTAATATAACATTAAAGGTTCTGGGATTTTGTGATCTGGTCGGTTGAGTTAGGTTAGAGTTTAAAGGTCTAATCAATATTGTAAAAGTCATGTGGAGCCAATCAGTATACCTGACCACTTTGTCCAGAGCAGGCTCAGTCCTCTAAGCAGTTATCCAGGACTTGTGGACATTCTTTCACCTGAAACTAACAACTGCCCTTGCTGAATCTGCTGAAGAGAGAGAATAACCCTAGAAAATATTTCATGATTAATCTCAAGGAAAGAATGTTGCCACAACAGACAGGGATCAAACTTGTGACTTCCAGGGCCCAGTTGTTCAAAGCGTCGTTAGCTTAACGAGCTCGTTAAGGGTCATTTCGTTAACTGTTTTAGCGGATAGCAAAAAATTTCAGCATATTTGCGTATCGCTTGATGTAAATTTTAACGAATCGTTAACTAACGACGTCGTTAGCTTTGAACAACTGGGCCCTGATCACTAGTATGACACATATCTGACAGTTCCACTGTCCATGATCTGTTCAGGAGTGCTAACTGATGGGTCACATGGACGCTTCATTTTGTAATATCTATTCACTAATTTCAAGAAAAAAACATGGGATAATCTGGGCTTGCATTTGTTCACAAGTTTCTGAAGTTATGCTCTAAACTGGAGACTAGACTAGAATTCAGATAAGGCCCTCCATGATTTATCTCTTTCAGACCGATAGACCAAAACAGAAATTTGTGCACATTGTAGATGCAGATGAGATGGCTCCTAATGAGCCATCTCATCAGGATGTACACTAGTTGCCATTTAGTTCTAGATTTTTGACGGATATCCCTGTTCCCAACAATTAGAAATTCTGGGATGGAAGGGTTAAAGAACAGCATTATTCTTTCTAAATTAAAATCATGCAAGATTTGGTGTTATTCAGATGCATCAGTCTGGTCTCAGTTGTTCAAAGCATTGTTAGCTTAACGAGCTTGTTAGTAGTCAAAATGTTAACTCTTCTAATAAGTACAATATCTATTTCATAAGTATTTTTGCAGAAAAAATGTGAGTAGCTTTTGCAAATGCAAAAGCTACTCACATTTTTCAGCAAAAATTTTAGCAAATGTGCCATATTTAATGGTCAAAGTTTTAATGATATGTTAACTAACGACATCTTTAGTTTCGAACAACTTAACCCAGGACCAAGTTGTTCAAAGCATCGCTAGCTAACTAACTCGTTAGTGGTCAAAATGTTAACTGTTCTAGTAAGTACAAAATCTAATTCACTGGTATTTTTGCTGAAAAAATGTTAGTAGCTCTTGCAAATGCAAAAGTTGCTCACATTTTTTCAGCAAAAATATTAGCATATGTTCCATATTTAATGATCAAAGTTTAAACTATACGTTAACTAAGGACATCGTTATTTTTGAACAACTGAGCCCAGGGCCCAGTTGTTCAAAGCGTCGTTAGTTTAACGAGCTCGTTAAGGGTCATTTCATTAACTGTTTTAGCAGATTCAATATACAATATTCTGATATTTTTTGCTGAAAAAATGCGAGTTCCTTACCAGCAGATGAAGCCCTGTCTGAAAACATGCCAACTGTAAAAGAAAACCACTTGCTCTCCAGAAAAAATTCTTTCTTTTGTAGAGAGTCCATTTCAGAAGACGGGCAAAAACAACTTTGACAGATAGCCTCCCCTGAACGATTCACTAAAACCCAAAACATAACCAAAAAAATGTCAATAAGCAGTGCTTATTAGATCCTCTCATGAAGAAGAAACCAAAACGTTAGGGATAGACATGAAAACAGTATACCCCCACACAGCGGTGGTGGGGAGTGGGGGATGTGAATAAAAACAACAAATCTGTTGCATACAAAACTTTAATGAAAATGACATGAGAAAGTTACTTCTCAAGAAACCAAATTTTTTTGTGAATTTTTGCACCAATCTTTCACTACAGCACTATTAAATACAATCTTCAATAAGAGCTTGTTATTAGAGCCTAAGACTAGTAATGTAACTGCCCTAAATATCCGGACACCTTAACCATTTCAACCCTGTAGACCGAAATATATACCACTGCAATATACCATTGCAAACAGTGTAGATCCTGATGAGATGGTTTATAACAAGCCATCTCATCACGATCTGCACTGTTTGCCATTTTGTTTTTTATTTCTAAATGACAACCTATATGTAATAATGGATATGTCTAAATTCAAACATGGAACTCAGGGGTGAGAGGATTAAATCCTTACCATACCTACCCTAAATTTTGAACAAGTCTACTTTACTGCCCGTTTGTATGTCTTAAAAGTGCTGGATGAATTGCAGAAGACGTACTGTCACACAGTGAGAGAGTTGGGTATCACCAGAGAACAAGTATCACAATATTATCACAATATCAAGTGTCTGATACGATACTGTATCATGATACTTTAACCCAAGTTGTTTTTTTCTTTATTTGTCACAAGATATATGAGTATTGTGTTAATGCTTAGCATGCTGGGTAAAATCTTTCATCAGCTGACAATATGAAATATTTTTCTTCTTTTTCCCAGAAAAAAGACTGACATTTCATGCAAATTGTCTCCTGAGAGCCTATTTTCTGGGAAAAATAAAAAAAAAAAATATCATAAACCTGTCATCTACTAAATTAGCCCAGAATGTGGTTAAGGTATATCAAAAGTGCATTATGCATGATGTATCCATTCTGACATCAGTATCATGATACAGTATCATCACAAAAAATATGATATTTCAATGCATTGATGATATGGCCCCAGCTCTACGCAGCAATGTATATGTTTTCTTTCCCTACGATAACATGAGTTGCAAAGTAACAAACATATGCATGTACCTATATACATGTGTGTACAGCAAAGATTTAGATCTGCCTGCATATCCATGCAGTCTGATTAGTGCCTTCCATGGGCATTTTAAACAGCCAGGGACCCAGGATTTCTTCTGGTGGGCAGCAAAAGCCCCGGCCCCCAAGGTTATAACTTTTTCCTGCTCAACTCCGCTGAGTGAGAAATTTTCTCAGCTTATAAATATGAAAATGCCAACAACAATTGGTATTTTCATATTTATTAGCAAAGAAATGTTCATGCTGCAGTATGTTTAGAAACTAGAGCTGGTGTTTGTAAAACACTATGCCCCCAACTGCCTGACTCTAACACTGTTTGACTCCAACACTGCTTAGCCATGACGGTAACAACAGTACAAATATATGATTTCAATGTTATTTTATCAAAGGGAAATAACTCTAAAATAGGAGATGATTGGGATAAGAAAAAAATACGGATCACCTATTTTTTCATGAGGAATCAAAACATGAAATTTCAAAACATTAGCATACATGGTTCTAAACTTATGCTATACACAATAAAGCAACGACATTAAATGGCCCGAAATTGCAAAGGGCCATAACTCCAACATTTCATTTAATTGGTTCAAAATTTATTCAGGTGATCTCCTCCTCAATCCCAATCAGTATACCAAATATCATGGCTCTAGCTTAAATACTTTTTGAGATATCTTGCTGAAAAAGTCAAAATGCCTAGAACTACAAAAGGCCATAACTACATCAATTTTTCATGGAATTCCCTAAAAAACAAACCAGGTAATCTCCACATCATCCCCAATCAGCATATAATATTTCAAGACCCTAGCTAATGTGCTTTTCGAGAAATCTTGCTGACAAGGTCAAAATGAGCAGAACTGCAAAGGGTCGTAACTTTATCAACATTTTCATGGAATTCTCGCAAAATATAATCGGGTAATGTACACATCATTCCCACTCACTGTATCGAATTTCAAGAACCCAGCTTAAATACTTTTCAAGATATCTTGCTTACAAGATTTAATTCTGATTTTTTTCAAAGGGGCATAACTTTAAATAAACATGCTAGACAAGAAACAAAATACGGGTCGGCTATTTTTTCATTGGGAACCCAAATATAAAATTTCAAAACCCTAGCGTGCAGGGTTCTTAAGATATGGCATGCACAAAAAAAGCTTGATGAATGGACAAACAGTCGGATGGACAAATGAAGGCAAAATAATATGCCCCATCAATTTCATTCGAAACTGGGGGCATAATCAGGTCATCTACTCATCGCTACCAATCCATTCATCAAGTTTCAAGGCTCCAGCTTCAATAGTTTTTGAGATATTTTGTTCACAAGGGAAACATGCCCAAATTTACAAAGGGCCATTACTTATGAAATATTTTTCAGAATTTACAAAAAAATTAATCAGGTCATCTACTCATCATTACCAATCAATTCACCAAGTTTCAAGTCTCTAGCTCTAATAGTTTTTGAGATATTTTGCTGACAAGATAAAAATGCCCAAAATAACAAAGGGGCATAACTCAAGAAGTATATTTCAAAATTTCTTCAAAAGTTAATCAGGTTGTCTACTCATCACTACCAGTCTATTCATCAAGTGTCAAGGCTCTAGTTCCAACAGTTTTTTGAGATATTTTGCTGACAAGGTAAAATTGCCCAAAATTACAAAGGGCCATAACTCATGAAGTATTTTTCAGAATTTCTTCAAAAATTAATCAGGTCATCTACTCATCACTACAAATCCATTTACTAAGTTTCAAGGCTCTAGCTCTAACAGTTTTTGAGATATTTTGCTGACAAGATAAAAATGCCTATAATTACAAAGGGGCATAACTCAAGAAGTATATTTCAAAATTTCTTCAAAAGTTTATCAGGTTGTCTACTCATCACTACAAGTCTATTCATCAAGTTTCAAGGCTGTAGCTTCAATAGTTTTTGAGATATTTTGCTGACAAGTTAAAAATGCCCTAAATTACAAAGGGCCATAACTCATGAAGTGTTTTTCAGAATTTCTTCAAAAGTTAATCAGGTCATCTACACATCACTACAAATCCTTATACTAAGTTTCAAGGCTCAAGCTCTAACAGTTTTTGAGATATTTTGCTGACAAGGTAAAAATGCCCAAAATTACAAAGGGCCATAACTCAAAAGGCATTTTTCAAAATTTCTTCAAAAGTTAATCAGGTTGTCTACTCATCACTACCAGTCTATTCATTAAGTTTCAAGGCTCTAGCTCCAACGGTTTTTGAGATATTTTGCTGACAAGATAAAAATGCCCAAAATTACAAAGGGCCATAACTCATGAAGTATTTTTCAGAATTTCTTCAAAAGTTAATCAGGTCATCTACTCATCACTACAAATCCATTTACTAAGTTTCAAGGCTCTAGCTCTAACAGTTTTTGAGATATTTTGCTGACAAGATAAAAATGCCCAAAATTACAAAGGACCATAACTCAAGAAGTATTTTTCAAAATTTCTTCAAAAGTTAATAAGGTTGTCTACTCATCATTACCAGTCTATTCATCAAGTTTCAAGGCTCTAGCTTTAATAGTTTTTGAGATATTTTGCTGACAAGATTGCATCCATATTTTTTCAAAGGGCCATAACTCAGAAAAGGGGCATAATCCTGTCAAGAAAAAAAATACGTGTCAGCTATTTTTTCATGAGGAATCCATATATGAAATTTCAAAACTGTAGCATTCACGGTTTTAAAGTTATGCTATGCATCAAAAAGCGTGACGGACGACGGACGAACAACCCAGAAGCAATATGCCCCTCCAACTTCTTTGAAGTTGGGGGCATAAAAAAGAATTTGAAGTTGTTAGAAATTTGAGATTTATTAGCAGGACAAATTTCATTGCTCAGCTGAGCACAAAAAAAGTTTTTGTTTGTGTTGAGGTTTTACGGCCCAGTCAACCCAATGGGGTCATGTCGAGCGTGGTCAGTTTACCTAACCACACATTTACTGGGCAGGCTTAGTTCTCTAAGGGGTTAACCAGTATTGTGCACATTCTTTCGCCAGAAACTGACAACTGCCCTTCTTGAATCAGCGGAAGGGAGAGAATGACCGTAGAAAATATTTCATGATCAATCTCCACGAAAGAATGTTGCCGACCTCGGCGGGGGTTGAACCCGCGACCTCCTGGTCTCCAGTCGGACGGCGCATCCAACTGAGCCACCGTGGCCGGCTACAAAAAAAGTTATATATAACCTCAGGGCCTCAACTTAACAGAATGAGCATATGTGCAGGATGGTCTGAGTCTTCCCTGGGCATGTCACAAGGTATATTATCTCATGTTGCAGCTCATACATTATAAGCAGTAGCATCATACATGACCAAACACACATTCCCACGGGCTGCAGACTGCTAGGTCTGAACTTAGAAAAACTCTATATAGTTTATGTTAATTTCTTCAAAAAGTATCCGTTAAATAAATCAGTTAAACAGTAATTGCTCATGTGAGATAAGGGACTGTTTGTCATCATATGAATCACAACATGAGAAAACATACATCTGACATGTGACCCCAACAAAGATTCAAATTGGTGCAGTCTGATCAGTCTTTGCAGTGTGCATGAAAAAAAAACTTTGCATCCTTGGCTTTCCAAAATGCACACAGACTGATCTGAATCTTCACTGGGCACACATGTTGGAAGATTTGTTTTCTGACATTGTGACTCATTTATTTGTCATCAAATGTCTCCTTAATAGCACTTTTGTTTTCAACCATAAGAAGCAAAAGGTAACTTTATCCCATGAATGTATACCACTGAGCCTTCATTATGTGCACACAGCAAAGACTCAGATCAGCCTGCATACAGTGTCTGATCTGTCTTTGTTGTTTGCTTGTCGAAGTCTTGGATATTGGATATTCAACAAAAGCCAGCAAAGGTCCTGATCAGACCTGCACTGATGCACAGGCTGATGCAAGTCTTCACTGGGCACATATGTCCAGTTAAGGTTTCTTGGGCTGCATTTTCATATGCTGTTTGAAGCTAAAGCAGTTTGCTTTGCATAAACTTTGATATAGCCGCAGAATTGTTCAAACAGCAAACAGACAGACAGACTGCATGAACAGATTCGATAAAACTACATCGATAATTTGATCTGTCTTTTTGCTTCCAAAGGATCCTCTTTCCAGAATTGATTGCATATCCTGATCACTAAAGAATCACTACAAAATTAAAATGTTAACCATTACCACTCTCTGGGCTAATTCAGCAGAGGATGTGTTGATGATATTTTTCTTAATTTCCCCAGAAAACAGGAATTGACATTTCATGCAAATTGTCTCCATTGGAGACAATTTGCATGAAATGTCAAAACCTGTTTTTATCTGCTGAAATTTTTACACAGTGTACTTAGTATTAAAGGCTTTCTCTTACCCTACCTATCCACCTAAAAAGGACCCTAACCATAAAAAATATAATTTTCAAATTATTTTTTTTCCAAGGTCAAATGATTCACTTCCTGATAGTAACTTCAGCAGTAAAAGACTGATGATATTTGTCTAATTTTTACCAGAAAGTAGTCTGACATGTCGTGCAAACTGCCTCCTAAAAAGTCTGACATTTCTCCTCAAAAAATTTGTAAGAAATGGAAAAAATCACAATTGTCATCTGTTGAAATTATTATCAACCGTGCTAAGCATTAACTTAATTATCAGTCTTCTTGATATTTTGAGAGGGATTGTGTATGGGCAAGCAGTTTTTTTTGCTGTTTTTTTTTTTTTTTCTGTTTTTGTTAACCTTTACCATTCTCTGGGCTAATTCTGTAGATGACAAATTGATGATATGTTTCTAATTTTTCCCAGAAAACAAGATTTGACATTTCATGCAAATTGTCTCCATTGGAGACAATGTGCATGAAATGTCAAATCCCGTTTTCAGGGAAAAATAATGAAAACATTTCAAACTGTCATCTGCTGACAAGTTAAGGTTGGCCCAGAGTGTATTACATAGCTACAGAGAAGGCACTTTATTCAACCAAAAATTACTGATATTTTTTCTGATTTCTACATGAAAATATATGTTGTGTGTATTCATTAGAAGCACCTTGGCAAGGTGCACCATGTTTCTTATGACTACCCACAACATATGTTTTCATGGAGAAATGAGAAAAATATTATGTGGATACCCCTTCTTATCTTCAGCTATTATGACATTATGAACATTAGGCCCCAGATGCATGTGGGCCTTGATATGGGATTTTTCTCACTTCTTGAAGAAAACACATGTGGAACTCATAAATATTGCCTCATCAAGGTAACGTTTATGAGTACCTACGACAAGTTTTGGTGCAGAAAGAAGAAAAATGATGACTATTTAATTATCTGTAGTGCTATTTGAGAGTCCTGGTTCCTGAGATCTTTGTATCAAGTCCGGAGATCTCATATATCCTTTATTACTACTTCTAATTCTTCTTTTGTAAAAACATGGAATTTGTTCTCTGGAGTTACTGTGGCCATCTGAAATAAACAGATATGTAATTATGTACTATATGGCTTATTGAAATTTTCCAAAAAAATCTCGGCTGCATTCAACACAACAATCTTTAACAGGTGGCATTTTGAAATTAACATACCAGGTAATTTTAAAATATATTTTTCCTTGAAAGAAAAATAAGACAAATTACATTTATATGACATCTTTGTTGGAAGTTTTATTTCAAATTATAAACAAAATCGCTTGGCATGTAAAAACTGTTGATTGCAGCATGTTAAAGAATAAGCAACAATTCGGCCTCGTAATACTAGGTTTAAGCCTCACAAAAGTTTCACTGTTGACACTGTTGACCATGCCAAACTGGGCCCAGTTGTTCAAAGCGTTGTTAGCTTAACGAGCTCGTTAAGGGTCATTTCATTAACTGTTTTAGTGGATTCAATACACAATATTATGATATTTTTTGCTGAAAAAATGTGAGTAGCTTTTGCAAAATCTACTCATTTTTTCAGCAAAAAATTTCAGCATATTTGCGTATCACTCAATGTAAATTTTAACGAATAGTTAAGTAACGACATCGTTGGCTTTGAACAACTGTGCCCTGGAGTTTTGTCACAGTTCTTCTTTTGTTTTGTTTGTTTTCATTAGAGTGCTGTTTTGTAACGTTACTTTGTGTCATTCAAACAACATTTTGGCCACGCCAAGCTAAAATGTGTCTTTGGGCATATGCACACAGTCTGATCAGGGCCTTCATTGTCTACTAAGAGAATCATTGGACGCTATAGAAGGCATCAATGGAGAGCAAATGCCCAGATGACACTTTGTTCATGCCTGATATGAATCTGAATCTGCATTTTGCGCATGTTCGAAGACATTTTTTCTCTTGGCCCGGCCCATTTGGTGCCTTGTAAGGGCTGTGTTCTATGTCTATGGCCTTTGCTGGGTATCCCCAGATCTCTAAATCCAAAGTGAACAGATACACTTCTAGAGGAGGTAACTATGTTGAAACTGTTTTGCCTCTGTTCTGAAACGGTTAATGCTAAAAGGAAAGAAAATCCCCTTGGGAGCAAATCCTTGCCTTTTAGACCCTTTTCAGAAAGGGGTTGGTAAGCAGGAAAGCAAACAGGAAGCCACGGAGCCTGTCTGCTTTGTAAAGGCTGTCTCCTTTGTAAATATCCAAGTATATTAAGTTTTCTTTCTCAGACAGAGCAGTCTTAAATGTTGTCAATTCCTTTCTCAAAGGGATATCATTTCAAAGGAAGATAATTTTAGTAGAGAAGAATTTGCTTCCTTGGTTACTGGAATTCCTTTTCAAAGGCATCTACTGCCTTAATCCTCATTACCAAGACCCTGATACTATTTAAAACATCCTGTTATTGCTTGGTCAAAGCTGAAGTTTAAAGGCTAACAATACTTTCAGTAATGTCAAGCCCTCTCCCAGAGAAAGGGAGAGAGAAAACTAGAATGGAATAGACGAGATAAATGCATCAAACCCTGACCTTGCTTCATGAGACAGCAACCACCCTTCCAAAAGCAAATGATAGCAGGGCCAACCCTTCAGGAAATGCAACTGCTTTTCTTTCCATTAAACACTCCTGATTATCTCAGACATTTCTCTGCAAAATTATGCTGCACTGTCATTGGCACTTTAAGGGTGAAGCAACAAAATAAATCTGGTTTTACCTCTACATTTGTTGAGTTGAGCTTTTCTTCCATAACTTGTTTAAGGATTGTTAAAGCATTTTTACAAGCTTCTTTTAACGTCATAGACTGAAATCAGAAAGAACACAGAAGAATAAGACAAGTTGCAGGACAGTCTTCTATACATGATTGATGTAGTCTATAAAGATAATTAGAATAAGCGTCAGCAAGCCAAATGGTGTAATCATGTTTTTAATAGCTGACAGTGAAAATCCTGCTCAGACTGCATTCACTGTACACTTACAGAATTATCTGACACTGTAGCATTGCCCTAGATAAGAGTGGTTTTGTTTGTGTTTGTGTTGAGGTTTTACGGCCAAGTCAACCCAATGGGGTCATGTCGAGCGCGGTCAGTTTACCTAACCACATGTTTACTGGGCAGGCTTAGTCCTCTAAGCGGTTAACCAGTATTGTGCACATTCTTTCGCCAGAAACTGACAACTGCCCTTCTTGAATCAGCGGAAGGGAGAGAATGACCGTAGAAAATATTTCACGATCAATCTCCACGAAAGAATGTTGCCGACCTCGGCGGGGGTCGAACCCGCGACCTCCTGGTCTCCAGTCGGACAGCGCATCCAACTGAGCCACCAAGGCCGGCAGATAAGAGTGGTTATCAGGTACATATTTTGCTTATTTATCCACAAAAACATATGTTGTGGGTACTCATTAGAAGTGCCTCACTGAGGCACTTCTAATGAGTACCCAAAACATATATTTTCACAGATAAGTAAGTTCTTTTTAGTTGAGAAAAAAAATACAAAAAAAAAACACACTTTACTTAGAGCTATGATTGTAGAAAATGTCAACAGTGGGCAAATGTCCTGAAAATGTGTAGAAAAGCAGGATGACCATTATGATATGGTGGTTTACATCCTTTTTAACAGTATTTAAGTCATTGAGCTGCTGGAATGGTGACAATGAAAGGCCCTATGTAATGAAGCAGTGTACAGTCTTGAGGTGAACTGCATATCTAGCAGGATTCAAACCTGCAGATGATTCATAGAGGAGTTAGATGACCTGAATTTGTGCATTTTCCGTAACACACTTTTTCATTTGACCAGATGACCTTTCAACATTATTTAAATCATATCGGGATGATGGAAGAATGATAATGAAACACGCTGTGCAATGAAGCGCCATTCAGTCATGAGATGAATTCTGCTTTTAACGGGATTGGAATCCAGGAGCATTAACAACTCAGCCACCAGGACACTTCTTTCTTTTGACCAGGCACAAATCATAAGAGAAAAATGTAACATCACAGCTGTGCTGCACAACAAGGAAAGAGCTGTTCACTCCTATATAAAGATAAACAGATCAACAAGCTTATCTGTCTAGTCCAATCAGAGGTCTGATTACAGTATTCTGTGAGTCTGTAAATGAATAGAAAACACCTGATCGGACTATAATGATGTATTATCATATTAACCCTAAATATTAGGACACCCTAACTTCTTACCATACTTGCCCTATAATTCTAAACAAAACCATTGCACTACCTATTCATGTGCATAAAAACTGCTGAATGAGTGGCAAACAATGTAGACCCTGACCAGATGCCACATTCTGTGGCATCTGATATGGGTCTACACTGTTTGCACAGGTCTGTCTGTCCCAATACATACGGTTATTACAGTAGAGTTTGCAGCTCCAGATAAAAAGGAGTATCAAAATAATATTTTTTCTTATTTCTCCTCTGTGTGTGTGTGTGTGTGTGTGTGTGTTTTCTGTACAGACCCTGATCCCACCCTCCCCTTAAGTGGGGAGACATAAAAATGATGAAGTACTTCTAATGAGTACCCAAAATGAATGTATATTTTCAAGGCACCTTATCTGGAGCTATGAAATTAAGCTAGCACTGTCTGTATCATCGATAAAGTTCTAAGGTTCCAGCTAGCACTGTTCCTGAAAAAAATCTCTGATAAAAATTTTGCTACTGAGTCATATGGAGAGAAAGAAAACGGGGGAAAAATAATAAACAAAGCAAGCAAGGCTATTGTCTGTACACTGTCACATTGTAAATCGTACAAAATAGGTCATGGCTGTATCATATATAAAGATTTAACCTTGCAGTTAGCAAAGTTCATGTGAAAACTTTGAAAAACAAAGATCCATTTTTACTGTATGGCCCTGATCATTCTACATGGCTATGCATGATGACAGAGCTTTCCTGTTTGAAAAAGTTATATGTCCCTTTTCTAATGATCTGACTCAAAACAAGATTTAACCCTGGCCATGCTGAATATGGCTATACACTATCTTTGAAGAAGCCAACTGATCTGGATCTGCACTGTTTGTTACTAAGTATGTGAATTTGCATCAACAACCTGGATTAAGAAATCTGATTGGCTGAGATTAGAAGTGGGCATAGCATCTTAACCCTTGTCCTGCTGAACCTGGATATACCCTGCCTTTGCAAACAGTGTAGATCCAGATCAGTTGGCTTCTGAAGAAGCCAACTGATCTGGATCTGCACTGTTTGCCATTAAATATGTGAATTTATAGCAACAATCAAGATCAAGTAATCTGATTGGCAGAAAATTAGAAGTGGGCGTGGCGTCTTAATTTATTCAGTAGGACAAGGGTTAATTTATTCAACAAGGCAAGGGTTAAATGCCCCAAATCAATTATTTACCTTATGATATACTTCTTGTAAGGCCTGTTGTGCTCCCTCTGACCCTGAACCAATAGCTTTAGCTTCATATTCTATGAAGGTACCAGATGGATCCATGTGAAATCTGAAAATATCAGACATATTTCCAGCATTCTAGATGAATACAGAAAATACCTTAAATACTCCTAACCCATTACCATATGTATTCTAAAATTTAATCATTTGACTACCACTGACTATCATTTCTCTAAAAACTTATGTTGTGGGTACTCAGAAGCACCTCAAGAGTACTCACAACATATGTTTTAATGGAGAAATAAGAAAAATATGGATATCCCTTCTTACCTAGAGCTGCAAACCTGCTTACTGATTTTTCTACACTGGCCAAGATCCCTCTTCTACTGTTTAAGGGAGGACCAGAAAAAAAATTGTTTTGTTTTGTTAGAATTCCTTTATCCTTTATTAAGATAGATATATCACAGAGTTACTCCTAAAGCTACTTTTTGGGGAAAAAAATAAATACTCAGTCAACTCTCACTATCTCCAAGTCTAAGGGTCTCTAAAATACTTCTTAATATCCGTACTTCGATATATCAGATTGGCAGAATTGAGGAAAAAATAAATCAAACAACCACATTTCACAAATGAATATGTACTTTGATTCCTGAAGTTAGAGATACACTGAAAATATTGTGGAAAAGAGAAGCAATTTATTTTGTCCACAATATTTTACCTGTTGTTAGATTTCCATGCTGAAACAGGGACCAGATTTTCACTTCGAGGTAAGCGGTTATTCGAGATAAGCAAAGTCGAGATAAAGAGAGTCAACTGTATATTATGTCACCTGCTCATTTTCCCCAGAGAATGCTATAAAAGGTTAATGGGTCAAATTTTACTAGAATTTGAAGATTATTTACTGTTGTTATACCCTGCCACACGATAGTGGCAGGATATTAGTTTCACATTAGTTGTCTGTGTGTCCTTCCATCTGTATTTTTGTTTCCAGATGATAACATGAGTAATAAATATCAATGACTTTTCCCCAAATCTGATATGTGACTTGACATTGTGGAAATCTGGTTAAAAATTGCTAATGGGCAAATTTCGTCAATTTTTGACAGTGTTATCCACCCAGTAAATGACTGTGGTGGAGTATTATCATTTCATGTTTTTATTCTTTATTCTTCTATTATATCTGCTGTCCAGAGGATATTGCACATTGTTACGACCGAGCACTCCTACCTTCGATTATCTGCCTTGGCAGATAACGCATAGCTTCTAAGTATATATTCAATCTCTGACAACTGCGTCAGGGAGTCGACTCTTTGGCTCAGTGGTTAGAGTATTGGATTTTTAACCGGGAGGACCGGGTTCGATTCCCAGGAAAGACGGAATATTTTTTCAGCTATGCTTCATTCCTTTGTAACGGCTTTCATGTCCTAAGAACATGTATGTAATAAAGTCAATGTGGGACTAAAGTAAGGAAAGGTGCAAGAAAAAACTCCATCCCTAGCTAGATTTAAACTAAGCAAGTCCAAACTGTCATTTATAAACCTGTGTCTGTGCCACCTCCAAAGGGAAAGCAAAATGCCATTGATATTTTGATCAGCAGCATCAGCTGTCAGTTGATCTGTATCTACTATGTAGTAACACTACCCATATATCAATAATCTCAAATGAAGTCTCAGAAGTGTTATCAGAAAAGCAAAAGAATATAACATAAAAATTTGATCCCAAATTTCTATAGTCTGCAACCTTGCCCTTTTTCATCTAGCAGCAGCAAAATGATGTTAACTGAGCTGTAGCCATCCAGTAGTAATATTTACACCACATCAAAAACTTCAAGTGAAGACCTGCACTAATATATACTAGGACAAAAAAGAAATGCCAGGTAACCATTACAGATAGTTTTAAAGTATTTAATGTAACGTTACATTCAATTCTTTTATACTTTTGTATAACCTTTCATCTTTATTGAACAAGTTGACAAAGATTCGTTTGATTTTCAGTGATGATTATAAGAAAAAAAAAACAACTCCTTTTTACAGTGCCCCTATTTGCATAGGTCATTATTCTAGGCCAAACAATAAAATATTTGCTGCATATTCTATGTATCTGGCATTTCTTTTTCATCCTGGTATATTAACATTGGTCCAGAAAAGAGTGGGTATCAGGAAAATATTTTTTTATTTCTCCATGAAAACATATGTTGTGGGTACTCATTAGAAGCACCTCAGCACTTTTAATGAGTACCCACAACATATGTTTTTATGGAGAAATAAGAAAAATTATCCCAGAATTATCACCAAATACTCCACCTTAGCAAGTCTTCTGGACTTGCAGAAAAATATAATAAAAGCAATCAAGCAAAACTTTGACGTGAAGGTTGACAGAATTTCTAAGTCTGAGATTTTGACATATGATCTACAGGTGCAACAAGATGATGGCAGCTGACCAGTATCAATTCAGCAGGAAAACTAACCACAGATAAGATGAATTTACTCAAATGTAAGCAAAGTACACAATCTTAACACAAAAAAGGATGCAAAAATTAACTAACATATTTGTGGACAGACATTCAGATGGATGGACAGATTTAACAAACTTACTGACAAAAACATTATATCCCCAGGCATACTTCAACAGCTATTGCTACATGGCATATTCTATAAGCTGGGGGTATAATAAGCACAACACAGTCTACAAACAAATGATAAACCTATACTTTAAAGTTTCTCTCCTTTATCCTCTATGGGTAAAAATCAGCCAACAATAAACTGATGATATAATAAAGCCTATTTTCTCCGAAAAACATGACATACCTCTACATAAGATGTGGTATCAGTTAAATATTTCTCTTATTTCTCCACGAAAATATGAGTACTCATTTGAAATGCCACACCAAAGCACTTTTAATGAATACTCACAATATACGTTTTTTTTTGTTGTTGTTGTTGGTTTTTTTTGAGAAAAAAATATTGATAAAAGAGCCTTATCTAGAGTTATTTTGTGATGACTATTTCCAAATCTATTCTGCTGCCACTTACATCCAGCAGATTAAAGGTTTAAGCATTGTTATACTCACAATTTTGGGCCTGTTTTATCTACTCCAGCAAACAGAAGTGCTACACCAAAAGGTCGACTCTAAAAACAAATAGATAAGTAAAATAAAATATGAGCCAACGCATGAGAAAACCTACAAAATGGCATGTGCGCCCAGCGAAGACTCAGATCAGCCTGGGCATCTGCCCAGTCTGATCAGTCTTCGCTGTCCGCATGAAGAAAGCTTGGGTCCTTTGGTACTCATTGAGTGTAGAGACTAGGCTGATGCCCATGCTGATCCGAGTCTTTGCTGGGCACACATGGTATTTTGTTGGTTTTGTCATGCACTGGCTCATATATATCACATGAAGGCTTATTCAATAATAACTAGAGGCCCAAGTGGGTCAGAACTGATGTTGTTTGAAGAGTTTCAAGATTGCCACCATGGCCGCCATCTTGTATATTGGAGCTGAACAATTTAGCAATTCTGAATCTTCATGTCACCCCGATGCCTCCCATCAATGTTCAGCTCAATCTGACACTGTTTGGGAGGAGATGTGGTTTGGAGAATTTTAAGATGGTGGCCATCTTGGATATTGGAACAGAATGATTTTAGCAATTATGAATTTCCATAACACCCCTAAGCCTCCCATCAAATTTAAGCTCAATCAGACTTACCTTTCAGGAGCAGATGTGATTTGAAGCATTTTAGCAATTGTTAATCTCCTTGCTGCGCGGATGCCTTCCACCAAGTTTCCGCTCCATCCAACACTGTTCAGGAGCAGATAACAAATGAAGACTTCAAGATAGCTGCCATGAGGGCCATCATGGTGACGATGTCATAAATGTGAAAAGTTACTGACAGACATACGGATGAGGGAAAGACCAGGGTCAACAGCCCATGGCATAAGCTGATCTGGAACAAAGCTCAAGGTGAGCTAACAAAAGAAGATCTTCAAGATTGCTGCTGTGGCACCCACTGTGGATATTGTAACAAAATGTTTTTAGCAATTCTGAATCTCCATGTCGCCCCAATGCCTCCCACCAAGTTTTGGCTTAATCTGACTTACATTCTGGAGCAGATGAGGAACAAAAATTTTCAAGATGGCCACTTTGGGGGCCATCTCAGATAATATACAATCAGAATGATTTTAGCAATTCTGAATCTCTATGTCGCTCTGACGCCTCCCATCAAGTTTGGGCTCAATCTGGATTACGGTTAAGGAGGAGATGTCGTTTGAAGAATTTCAAGATGGCCATTGTGGTGGCCAGCTTGGATGTTGGAATGGAATTAATTTAGCGGTCTGAATCTCCATTCTCCCCAAATCTCCCACCAAGTTTCAGCTTAATCTGACTTAATGTTTGAAAGCAGATGTCGTTTCAAGATATTCAAGCTGGCCACCATGGCGGCCATCTTGGAACGGAAAGAATTTAGCAAATCTAAATCTCCATGTCACCCCATTGCCTCCCACCAAGTTTGGGCTCAATCTGACTTACCGTTCCGGAGCAGATATGGTTTGAAGGCTTACAAGATAGCCACAGTGGCAGCCATCTTGGATATTGGAACAAAATGATTTTAGCACTTCTGAATCTCTATGCCTCAATGCCTCCCATCAAGTTTCAGCTCTGACTTACGGTTTGGGAGATGTCGTTTAAAGATTTTCAAGATGGCTGACATGGACGTCATCTTGGATATTGGAATGGAATGATTTTATCAATTCTATCTCTCCATGTGGCCCCAATGCCTCCCATCAAGTTTGGGCTCAAGCTAATTTAGGGTTCGGGAGCAGATGTGCTTTCAAGTCATAGCCAAACGGAACTGTTTTAGCAATTCTGAATCTCTATGTCGCTCTGATGCCTCCCATCAAGTTTCGGCTCAATCCGACTAACAGTTTGGGAGTAGATGTCATTTGAAGAAGATGGCCACCATGGCAGCCATCTTGGATATCGGAATGGAACTATTCTAGCAATTCTGAATCCCTATGTCACTCTGATGCCTCCAATCAAGTTTCGACTATCTGACTTATCGTTTGGAAGGACATGTCATATGAAAAATTTCAAGATGGCTGCCGTGGCCACCTTGGATATCAGAACGGAAGGATTTTAGCAATTCTGAATCTCTGTCCAACTATGAAGCCTCCCATCAAGATTTTGCTCAATCTGACTTATGGTTTGGGAGGAGATGTCGTCAAGAATTTCAAAATGCCACCATGGCGGCCATCCTGGACATCGAAACAGAACGATTTTAGCAATTCTGAATCTCCAGGTTGCTACAATGCCTCCCACTTAGTTTCAGCCCAGTCCAACTTTGGTTCTGGAGATGTCCAAAATGTGAAAAGCTAATGACGGATGGATGGACAACGGATGACAGACAGATGGATGGACAGACAGACGACGGACAACAGGCCATGGCATAGCTGACCTGCAGCAAAGCTCCAGGTGAGCTAATAACAGACAAAAATTCAATAACAACTGATAAAAGTAGCATAAAAGCAACATGAAACTTTAATATCAAGACCTTTCAATAGGAGGGAGTAACACACCTAAATATGTACTCGCTGGAGCATATGAAAAATTCCTAAGTTCACTGAGAGTGGTCAGTGACCAAAACTGTAGACAAGTATCTAACATCAGTCAGGTATAAACTAAAGCTATCCAGGAATTCATGAGATATAAATTAAAAAAAAAAGTTAACTTTAACATGATAATCCCAAATTTCTGACCTTGATTTCTAGATCTTAGGGGCTAAAGTGCTACAGTACCGTATTAATCCGCCTATGACGGGGATTTTTCCCAAAAAAAAAAAGCCCACAAAAATCCAGACCCGTCTTATAATCAAGGTCTTTGGCCATATTGGTATTTTCGGCAAAGTCCTGTGGTGCCACGTGGTCACGGAAAATGCCGATCTTCGAAACCGGTAGAAGGATATAATGTTTACCTTCGTCCCTTGACAGAAATAGCAGCAAGGTAATTTTGTAGGTGAAGTACCGAATTTTTCTGTGTATTACTCGCACCCGTGTATAACACGCACTGAATATTTGCTAAATAGTTTTGAAATAAAAAAAAAAAAAAATGTTCCTATGTAAAACATGAAGAATTTATCCGTGCATTATTTACTAAGTTACCAGATACTAAGTGTGTCAAATTTCACTAGGATTGAGTTGAAAATGGCCGAACTCGGAAGGTTCAGAGTAGAAACAGGCCAAATTTACGATAATGCTAACTGAATTTTCGTTGTGCAGCTCTGTTACCATGGGCCTTAGGCAACTTGATGTAGTGTAGGCAGTTCTTTGCTTCCCAACTGCAGACGCTATGATAATAAAAATGTAGTTATTTCTTTTGTGTTCTCATAATTAACACCTTGTGTCACTTTCTTAACTGAGACGTGAAATTATCAACTCAGTGCCTCAGGGCAATGCAAACAACAACTAAAGTCGACTAGTTGTCATTCTGACTGCCAATTAACCAATTAAGTGCAGATGTATGCTGGTAGTTTTTTTTTTCTTTATCATAAGCATTGTTTATTTCAAACAAATCTTTTGGTAAGTTGGAAGAAAAGTTAAAAAAAAAAAAAAAAAAATAGATAAACATATGGTAAGAAAATAAAAGATAAAATGCAAATGACTGATCTACCTACCTCAAAAGCCCAGTTAGTTTTATTTATTATCAATAATTTTAATAATTGCATAAACTTAAATACTTTTTATTTTTTCAATGTATGATCGTTCGTGCCAATATTTATGTTCTACCAAATCTATTTCCTTTTTGAACTACAATAAATCAGTTGTGCAGGCTGATTTATTCAAGTTACGGTGTGAGTCTTGTCAAAGTCCGGTAATCAATACAGATTCATATGCATATGCCTGTTTGAGTAGTTTCCCTTTGAAGAGATCACATGATCAGCAAAATAAAAAAAGCGTGAACAAAAAGAGCATGGACATGAAAAGGATATCAAATTACAGCAAATCAGATCGAGTTGCTTGTTTTGAGCTGCCAGAACCCTGGTATGGGCGAGATAGGTATAAAAAATCATGAATATCTTATAGCAATCATTCTATTTCGCATTTTTAACGGGCGATCGTGAATGTCATGAGTTTTCGCGACCGATTATCTTGGCGATTTCTGTCCCGATTTTGGTGTTCCTATAAATAATACACATCGGATTTTTATAAACGTTTTCTGGGTAAATAAGGTGCGTGTTATACACAGTTAAATACGGTATGCATGCTTGTAAGTGGTGTTGGAAGTTTTTTTAATTGCTGCTCTGTGATAAATTCACTTACAAATCTGACCAATCATCGCCGATGTCTTAATGTACTTTAGGAATTTCTGAGTGGCAGGGAATATCTCCGACAGGCGACTTTTTTTAACCCGTCTTATAATTAAGTAAAGCAAAATCCTGCCTGGGAAGGGCCCAAAAACAGCCCCCGTCTTATAAACAAATCGTCTTATAGGCGGATTAATACGGTAAATGTCCTAAAATTTCAAACATCAAACTTTCTTACAAAATGGCCAATTTGAACAGTGCAGACCCAGATCAGGCAGGATCTACACTGTTTGCCAGTCCACTAAGAAAAAACTACCTAAAAGCAAAATTTAGGCAAAATAAAATGTGAAACGATAATACCCTGCCATTATCATGTCGCAGGGAGATAACTCTGTCAAAAATTGATGAAATTTGCCAATGAGCAATCCCAAAGCAGATCTCCACAATATAAATGAACATATCAAATTTGGTGAAAATCCATGAGATTTACTCAAGTTATTGTCCTGAAAGTAAACGGATGTATTGTGGGCAGATAACTGTCAAAAAAGACAAAATTTGCCCATTAGCAATTCCAAAGCAGATCTCCACAATATCAAAGCACACACCAAGTTTGGTGAAAATCCACTGATATTTACTAAGTTATCATCCAGAAATGAAAATACTGATGTGTCAAGGGCAGATAACTCAAAACTGACTAAATTTGCCCATCAGCAATTCCAAACCAGGTTGCGGGCAGATTCTATGAAAAATTGACAAAATTTGCCCATTAACATTCCCAAACTTGATCTCCACAATATCAATGCACACACCCAGTGTGGTGAATATCCATTGACATTTACTGAAGTTATCTTCTGGAAACAAAAATACGGACGGACATATGACAGACAGACAAACGGACAGATGGGCGGACACACAGACAGCCAATATGATACCATAATATCCTGCCATTGTCGTGTGGCGGGATATAAAAAGTATGGAATAAAACATTTGAAATTTTAGGACATTTACCTTCATGCAGAAAACTTTGAACCAATATTTATCATCATACTGAATATGAAATAATTCTATTATTTCAACAAAGGCAACTGCAATGAGTACCCACATGATGATACGGCTGAGTGCAAAAATAACAAGAAATATCTTAACCTGTTTATGTTGAGTGAACTCTTCTACCTCAGCTGTTTGGACTGGTCCATTTCCAACTGAAGGAGTATCTGGTTAGTTTTTATTATTACCATATTTTATGGAAATTGCCACTGTATATAATCTGAGTCTGCACTGTTTGCAAATGTCCCTTTTATGGGATGCTAGGCACAAATGGATTACTTTTCTTTTCATCAAGACCTACAAATTAAGTCTAGGACAGTTATGCATTCAGTTAGCCAGGTTTCAGCTGTCCTCTATAAGAAAGACTAAAAAGGTTACACACCTATATTCATCTACTGGTTTGTTTGTTTGTTTGTGTTGAGGTTTTACGGCCCAGTCAACCTAATTTCATCTACTGGTAAACTGACCACTAAATATACAAGTATGTGTGTGAAATATGAGGACAGAAATCATGATTAGACTAAGGCTGAGACTGACCCAGAATTATACAAGCTGAATAACTCATAAGACTGGTTTTAACATGAGTGTCTTCATATAGCAAATAAATCAGCCATGTAAAATGGAGTCAGTGCAGTCTGACCAGGATATGTGCTGTCTGCTTATAGAACCACTAGATACAACAGAATGAATCAATAGACAACAAAGGACCTGATGAAATTGTGTAACTCTGCACATTTTGTCAGAAACTTTGGTGTACGGAATTTTAGGACATTTACAGTACTCATATTTTGAAGATACATGTATCTCAAAAAACAGGTCATTTATTTCTACCATATTAACATCTCTAGATAAAGTACTTTTTTTTTCCAACCAAAAGTATATTTTTTTCTTATTTCTCCATGAAATCATATATTGTGGGTGCTTATTAGAAAGGCCTTGGTGTGGTGCTTCTAATGAGTACCCACAACATATGTTTTTTGGAGAAGAAAAATATTTATCTGGATTCCTTTCATCTGGACCATGGCATGCAAAAACGTGTCTTCGGGCATATGCGAAAAGCAGTGGTCCAGATCAGCCTGGTCATCTGCTGAGTCTGATCAGGGCCTTCACTGACTGCTAACAGAATTATTGGCTACTACAGAATGTGTGAATGCATGTGCTAGATGATCTGAATCTCTGCATGCTTAACGCATTCCATCTAGTGGTTTACAGAAATTATGTACCATTGCTCCAGGCTCTGCTTTGTCATCACCAAATTGTAATGCAAGATTACTGACTGCCTGTGTCACACTTTCTACTGTCATTTTCTCATTGTAGGTGAACCAGTGATTCTGAAATTACATAAACAGAACATTATTATGGGACCCATTGCAGGAAAAGTAAATGGTCAAAGTCCACACAAGTAAATGGTCAAAATCCACTTGTACAACCAAGATTTACATGCCCGAAAATTGACATTTTTCCTATTTCTCGAAGAAAACATATGTTGTGGGAACTCATTAGAAGTGCCATTAGTACCCAAAATGTATGTTTTCTTCAAGAAATATGAAAAATATGTATCTCATAATCTGGATACTTTCATTTATATTTATAGCTATGTTCTTGACCATTTATTGCAGGAAAACATTTATCCTGTATGTTCAGATGCATGCCTGAACAAAGAGTGCAGACCCAGATCAGAGTGTTCCTGATAAGGATATTTGTTTGAGTTTAAGGGTTATGGCCCAGTCAACTCATCAGGGTCATGTCGAGCATGGCCAGTTAACCTGCTCACAATGTTCCTGGGCAGGCTTTATTCTTCTGAGCAGACAACTAGTATTTGTGCACCAGTGTTCAAGCCAGGCTGCGCCATTTACCCATATTTTCATGTTTTGGCACAGAAAAAATAAGTTCTTGCACCATCCGGCGCAGAAAATTTATTGCAACATCGGCTGCAAATGCTTTGTGATCTGTTGTTTTACTTGCTGTTGACTATAAATAGGCATAGAAATTATTTTAAAATGCAAAGAAAACTGTAAAATAATGATGAAAAACATTTAAACAATCTGGTATGATTTGTGCTTGTAGTTCATGCATTTTTGATGTTATTTCTAGCATTGGTGTGGGCCGTTTTTCAATTTTGCTGTGACTATTGTTTCAGTGCTCATGCTGTGACTATTGGTTCAATGCTTATGCTGTGACTATTGGTTCAATGCTCATTTATAAATTCTGGGATCACCTCACTTAGGGGTTGATCGAATGTACACTGTTAGTTTAAAGAATATTTTATTTGTATAGTTCTTTACAGAAAATACAAACCAGAACATAGCATATATGTTATATGTACAAAAGGGATCCAGAAGAAAGCCATCTGATTTGATTTAGATCTGTATCCCAACTACAATAAACTAGAAAAAGAGTCCATAGGACACAGATGCCCCCGCCAAAATGCCATTCAGAAAAAGGTTACATATACAAAAACCAAACAAAAGCAAGAGTTGTCGTCCTTTTTCACGACACGTCGTCTCAATGTCATGCATGCACCTGTAAAGTTTCATTAATATATATTCCATACGGTTAAGGAGTTATGGCCTGGACGAGGTTTACTATATGGAACTAAGTCAAAGGCAGATAATTCAAAAACCAAACAAGCAAGAGTTGTCTTCCTTGTTCATGACACATCATCTCAATGTCATGCATACACCTGTAAAGTTTCATAAATATATTCGATACAGTTAAGGAGTTATGGCCCGGACACAGTTTACTATATGGAACTAAGTCAAGGGCAGATAATTAAAAACCAAACAAGCAAGAGTTGTCTTCCTTCTTCATGACACATCGTCTCAATGTCATGCATGCACCTGTAAAGTTTCATAAATATATTCCATACGGTTTAGGAGTTATGGCCCGGACACGGTTCACTATATGGAACTAAGTCAAGAGTAGATAATTCAAAAACCAAACAAGCAAGAGTTGTCTTTCTTCTTCATGACACATCGTCTCAATGTCATGCATGCACCTGTAAAGTTTCATAAATATATTCCATACGGTTTAGGAGTTATGGCCCAGTCACGGTTTACTATATGGAACTAAGTCAAGGGCAGATAATTCAAAAACCTAACAAGCAAGAGTTGTCTTCCTTGTTCATGACACATCGTCTCAATGTCATGCATGCACCTGTAATTGTTTCATAAATATATTCCATACGGTTAAGGAGTTATGGCCCGGACAGGGTTTACTATATGGAACTAAGTCAAGGGCAGATAATTAAAAAAACAAACAAGCAAGAGTTGTCTTCCTTGTTCATGACACATTGTCTCAATGTCATGCATGCACCTATAAATCCATAGGGTTTAGGAGTTATGGCCCAGACACAAGCAAGATTTGTCTTCCTTGTTCTTGACATATCGTCTCAATGTCATGCATGCACCTGTAAAGTTTCATAAATACATTCCATACAGTTTACGAGTTATGGCCCAGACACGGTTCACTATATGGAACTAAGTCAAGAGTAGATAATTCAAAAACCAAACAAGCAAGAGTTGTCTTCCTTCTTCATGACACCGTCACGGTTTACTATATGGAACTAAGTCAAGGGCAGATAATTCAAAAACCTAACAAGCAAGAGTTGTCTTCCTTGTTCTTGACATATCGTCTCAATGTCATGCATGCACCTGTAAAGTTTCATAAATATATTCCATACAGTTTAGGAGTTATGGCCCAGACACGGTTCATTATATGGAATTAAAACAGGGGCAGATAATTAAAAAACCAAACAAGCAAGAGTTGTCTTCCTTGTTCAAGACACATCGTCTCAATGCCATGCATGCACCTGTAAAGTTTCATAAATATATTCCATACGGTTTAGGAGTTATGGCCCACACACGGTTTACTATATGGAACTAGTCAAGGGCAGATAATTCAAAAACCAAACAAGCAAGAGTTGTCTTCCTTGTTCATGACATGTCGTCTCAATGTCATACATGCACCTGTAAAGTTTCATAAATATATTCCATACGGTTTAGGAGTTATGGCCCGGACACGAAATGGGACGGACGTACGTATGTGCATGCGTGCTTGCGTACGTACGGGACTGACAGCGGTAACACTTAATGCCCTTCCGCTATTCTTCTAATAGGCAGGGGCATGACAAAATCATTAAGACCATGATATGGTCACAAAACAGTATGAGTCCCTGTTATAGTTATTCAGAAATTGACTTGAAACCTAGGGTGGTCACAACTTGATGTAAAAAATGGCAGTCCTTAGACGTGTACAAAAGATCATAGTAATAACTTGAGTCCTTGTTAGGTAGAAAGTGTAAGCCAAGATGATTGCAGGTGTAACAGTTATTAAAAATGGACTTGAATGCTAGGGTGTTTGCAATCTGACGTAAAAAAGAAAAAAGGCAACATCATTAGACTACGAAAAACAGGTCATGGCCATAAAATTACGCCCCATTGTTCAGAATGTGGAATAATCAAAGTTTATTACTTGTCCACAGACAAGTAAATTGTCCACAGACAAGTAAATGGTTAAAATCAACTTGTCAAACCAAGACTTACTTGCTCAAAATTCAACATTTTTCTTAATTCTTGAAGAAAGCAAATCATGGGTACTTATTAGAAGCTCCTTGGCAAGGTTTTCTTCAAGAAATAAGAAAAATATATATACTCTGGATACTCTTCTTAGCTGGAGCTATGAAGTCCTTGTCCCAGGACAAGTAAATTGAAATATCTAATTTGTCCTCAGGGAAATGGGACAAGGTGGACAAGTCGGTATTTTCAAAGCTCTGCCATTGTTTGTGTCCTTGTTTGGAAGAAAGTGTATGCCAAATAAGATGATTGTAGATGTAATGTTTTAACGTGAAGATTTTCCATAAAAATGAAGTTTTTTAAAAGTAAAACATATTTTAACAAGTAATACTTAACCTATAGATAATGTGCTATTCTCTTCTGTTTTCACACCTTCCACAGAAAAAACGACCTTTCAGTCGTTAATTAAAGTCTTAAACCAGAAGGTCTCTTAGGCAGTTACCTGTGTGACGTAACTCTTCCCGCTCAATTGACCACGTGTCAGTTTCTTTTATGTGTAAAACAATAGACACAATTAGGAGAGATAAGCGAGGGTGGACGGAGGGAGATAATTGATTATCTATAGGTTAAGTATTACTCGTTAAAATATGTTTTACTTTTAAAAAACTTCATTTTAACTTCATAATACATTAACCTATAGATAATGTGCTAGAATTTGCAGAATAGGAGGGAGGTGCTCTCCTAATTCTAACACCAATAATATCTCACCACTTCTGGTTAAGACTCAGGAAACTCAAAGGAATCAGATACATTCTAATTCTATATTTAATAGAAAGAATGATCTAGATTCACAAAATAGCATATCTTTAAGGTGTTATGATGTAACAACCTTATATATAATAGTAGACTCTACAGGAAGCCAGTTCTTAAGTCTCAGTGACCTAACATTGCCCCCCCCCCCCCCCCCCCCCCCTCTTTTTTTCTTTTTGGGAAACAACATTTGGCTTCAAAAAGAAAAGGGAGTCATTGAGACATAACATAAATTTTCCATCGCAAAGTAAGCTAGGAATATAGAAATATTTTCAAAACAAAATTTGTAAAACAAAAAGCCATGACCATACACTGTAAGTAGTCTATGTAGGGTCTTGAATAAATAAGGAAAAGTCTACTCGGTGGAGTTTCCTATAGATAACTGACATATGTAGATATTTTGGATAAAATTCTAGATATGTGAAGCTATGTAATTGTAATAGTCTAAGCTATTAGAATTATAAACTAATTAGATTCTGTTAATTGGAGCGACAGGACAGTTTCCGATGAACAGACACAGACTTAAAATAACCATAATATGTAATTATTTCCCTTTGATCAAATTAAAGAAGGAGAGATAATAAAAGCAGATGGAGTTAACTTAACTATAACTAAGTTATCCATCAGAAGAAAAAGGTATAGACAAACATAATGGTTAAAACTATTGCTAGACTAATTGTATTACGAATTTTTAGTCAAGCAATAAAATAATACAGAGTTTGCATATAACTGCTGGGAAGAAAAAACAACCTAAACCATTGATAATTAGTTTTGTCATAGACATATAAAAGCGTTTGATGTCCTGACAAAATAATAAAGAATAAACTGTCAACATCATAACTTAAGAGTTTGACAGAGAATAAGAAAGATAAGAATAAGGCTGATCGCAGCAAACTGTAAGACGGTCATAGTTTGGCTAAATCTTACCGTATTGATAAGATTAAGCAATAATAAATAAGCTGGATAGAATCTTTCTATACCAGAAGATTGCCATGAAAAGTACTCCTGAGTAAATAATCATGGAAATCAAGAAATGTTAAAAAATCCACTTTGATACGAATCAAAATGTTCATAAAAAGAGAAGGACTCAGAGAAAAAGCAATAGTGTGATAATCTCTGAAGAAAGATTATACAATAATACTGATTAATAATCTCAAAAAACACTTAATTTATAAGTTAAGAGATAGTATTACTATTCTATACGCATATTTAAGAATAGTAAGAAATATATGAATACTAAATTAAAATTATACTACGGAACAAAATTCCTGCTATAAATAATAGGTTAAGCGTAACTATTTATTAAGCAAGGAATCATTAAACATATACCTCTCTATAAAATTACTGCCCAGAAATTTTATAGATAAACATTCAATCAAATTTTTAGAATTGAATATTAATAGAATAAAATCTATGTCTGCATAATTGGTAATTCCTGAAATATCAAATTACGTACTCGCAAATGAATTCAGGAAGAAAATACATATATATACTCTCGAGATCTATGCGTAAACCATAGAGAGTAATAATATTATTACCACGATCCCTGACGGAAGGGTAAACAAACATGTATATGAAAGAGATAATAATTAATTTAACGTCATATAGGTTTAAGATAAAATTTGTTTAATCTTTAACCAATATGCAGCAACAGTGACTCGATATTCTGTATTCGTACGTAGAAAAGGAGTACTTAGTCATTAGAATTTTGTATGATTGAAATAGAGATAATGGGATCTAAAAGGATGTATCTCCATAAACTGAATCGAAGGATAATATCCATTCTAAAAAAACTAGGGCTTGTTTTAGGCTTAGTTTAACAAGTGTAGAATTGAATTATTTCCAAGTATTCATGAAGTCGTTATGCTCTGAATACTGAGAAAAATGTTAAAATATTGTTTAGGAAATAAAAAAGTGACTGTTCCACAATGTTAGCTAGATTTAAACCTGGAACGTAGCGAGAAGGTCAATCTAATTTAAAAGTAAGATGAGAAAGATAAATAATGAAGATAGATATATAAATATCGGAATAATATATTATCTCTAACAATTATCAAATAATCTGAATGTTTAAAAGCATAAATACTACTCGAAAGTTTATTTACCAAATGCATAATCGGAGAAAACTTTCAGTATGTTCAAAAACATATCACAAAAGTAAGATCTGACCAGGAACATAGGTGCAGCACTTACTAAGTTGTGAAGTTAATATAAACATATTTTATATTATAAATTGAAGCAGTGCATTTCAAAATCTTCGACGTCTTGAAATGACTTATTGTGTGGAAAAATAAATAAATATCCAGTTTCGGAAAAGATATTTATCTATATATATAGACCATTTTTGATGCGGACTGGAAATCAAGATATTAATCTTTGCATTATTCGCAAACTGAACTTGAACTCTTAGCGAGAATTACTATGATCCCTTTAACGAATGTAAACATAAAGAAGGGGTAAAGAGATAATTAAGTGTGTCTTAATTCTTTACCGGCTCGTAATTAAGGATGTTTTCCCTTTTGTCTAAGCCTAGACTATAGATTGATTAATATAAATATAATAATATCTGCTATTATGAGGTAAACTCTCGTTAATTAACCTCTAAGCATATATCAAAAATATATATCAACATAATCTAGAGCTTCGGTAAGTTCAGAGGAAGGAAATGAATGACTTTGGCAGTTTCTGAATAGTTACAAAGTCAATGAAACAAAATATCAAAAGGAAAGTATTGTATATAATATCTAATTTAGGCAATAATAATCTGTCACGTACTGAATAATTAATGCCTTTACTAAATATGTATCCATTGTCAATACCAAAGTGCAAGAAAATTTTGATTGACATGGACTCTAGTTATAAATGAAATATTAGAGGTATAGAGCTAGTCGAAGCAAAAACTATTCCTCAATAAGATAAAGTAGACCTATAATATACGAGGATTAATTGGGTCTAGAAATTATAATCATAATAAAATTATTATTTCAATATGAAGAATCTTCGGCGTAATAGATTCTTACTGAGGCAAAAATATCTGGTATATTGCTATCGTAGTCTTAAATGATCCAGAAGAAAAAATAAAACAGGCAAAGTAAAGAACGTATCGAATTATATCTATGCCTAAATATAAGATTTTTTTTTTTTTTTTTTTTATTATTTTATAGCAGAGTTTAGACAGAGCACGACTGACCTAGACTCTTATATAATCAATCAAAAGATAGTATAAAATAGAATAATAGCTTATCGGATCAACTATTTTCCATGTAGAAAAGGCAAAAGGAAAATATGTACCTCAACTAGAATTTTAAATCGTAGTAATCTAGAGAGGTAGCGAATAAATAAATAAACTGTTAATTTATTTATCTGGTTGGTGTAAATTTCCGATACCTTAAGAATGAAAAATTAATAGAAAGTAGAAAAGATCGATTGCTACTTTCTTGTCAATTTACTCCTTAGATTACATGCTGATTACATATCGGAGCATGTAGAAGAAAAACAGGGGAGGAAAGAAAATTTTTTAGATTTCGTGTATATTTTTCTTCTTATAAATAACGATAGTTTTATAGTTCACCTTTGCCCTAGAGCCGAATAAGGTGAATATGTAAGAAGTTAATCTCTTTGTAGCGAATAAAAGAGATATAATTATAGCTGGAAGTATCTTCTACACTTAGTGAATGAATTGCGAATTTGATCGTAACCGATAATTCTTAATTCATTTTCAATAATAAATATATATATAGAATTTAAGTCAAGTTCAAAAGTGACTGGACAGAATTCAACAATATAAATGGCTACTAGGTATTAGAACCCATCGCTGTCATTCAATAACCTATAATCCAAGACTAAACATGTCTATAGTGGTTAATTTAATAAATAAATATATGTTGAGCGAGTACTAGTGACTACTACTCGGACACTAGTAATCCGACACAAAGTCTACGAAACTACTGCCCAGTGGAATTTCGTTAGAATGACCTGGCACTACTCTACGAAGTGCCTCCCGATGAAATTTTCTTTAGAGCCGGAATTTAACCGCTTTCTAGCTAATTAAAGAGATAAAACATAATTTGAATGACCTGGAACTAGTCTACGAACTGCTGCCCGGTAAGAATTTTGTTATAGTCGGAAGTTTAACTCTTTCTAGCGGATAAAAGAGATAAAACATAAGTTAATTTAAAATATTAATGGAATTACACACCTATGATAAGTCAATGGAATATTAAAGATTCTAGTCTGATTCAGGAAAGACTGTACAGAATTTTTTGTATAAAAAGTTATTATATATTTCATTTAATAACCTATATCCATTGACTTAAACGTGAATGGAGCTCTATGAACGATAATAGATTGTTCGGGAATTAGTGATCATTATTTTGACACTAGTTACCCGACATAATGACCGGACACTAGTATTCGTAACTGTTGCCCGGTAAAGTTACAAGTAATTTGACAAATTGATCAGATAGTAGTATTCGTAACTCTAGTCCGATGAAAAAGGGAGATTATATATGAAAACTGAGCGGGCACAAGTATTCGAAACTTTTTCCCCGAAGATAATTAATTATTAGGCAAAAATTGACCAGACACTTTCTGTAAAAGTTTGCCTGGTGAAAAATCAGAAATAATATAATAATATGACCGGGTATAAGTATCAGAAATATTACTGATACTTTGCCCAGTGAAAAAATTTTTAATAATTAGACATAATGACCGGAAGTTAGTATACGTGACTATTTTGTCCGGTGAAATATGTCAAAAACTAAGTCTTTCCAGAAAAAAATTAAATTATTGACTGGAGACTAGTTGACTGGTGCCTGGTTGATCGGTGACTGGTGACTGGTTGACTGGTGACTGGTTGACTGGTGACTGGTGCCTGGTTGACTGGCACCTGGATGACTGGTGACTGGTGCCTGGTTGACTGGCACCTGATTGACTGGTGACTGGTGAAGCTGATTGACTGGCGCCTGGTTGACTGGTGACTGGTGACTGGACGACTGGTGACTGGTGGACTTAGACTTTATCGGATACTAAGTACCCAAAGATGCCACCTTGATGGGTCTTACCCCGGCAGTATAGCCATATGGGGTGGGGCTCCCATCAGTAAAGAATTGTCTTATAACCCATCAAGGGTTGACAAGTTCTTTACAATCAGCTTCTCCACCATGAGAATCTTTAGCCAACTGAAGATCTCTGCAAATTAAAGTCCAGGAAAAACATATCGTAATTGCTGAATAACCTGGAATGAAAAGAACAAAAATATTCTGCATATATAAACACGACTATTGAACCGATCGCGCACGAGCGTTGTGCCGAATAGCGAGAGTCGCGAAAACGCATGTGGAAAAAGACCAGTCAAAAAATACATGAAATCGAAAATTGAAAATTTTAAATAATCACACAGAAAGTGAAAGGAGTGATAAATAAACAAAAGAAACATAAGGATACATAAATTTATCCGTGAGGAAAGAAATAATCCAAATTTCTATCACAGGTAAATAATCCTTGTTGAATTTCTTTGTCCACAGAAAAGAAACTGACACGTGGTCAATTGAGCGGGAAGAGTTACGTCACACAGGTAACTGCCTAAGGGACCTTCTGGTTTAAGACTTTAATTAACGACTGAAAGGTCGTTTTTTTCTGTGGAAGGTGTGAAAACAGAAGAGAATAGCACACTATCTATAGGTTAATGTATTATGAAGTTAAAATTCCTTGAAAGACACAGCCAAGGCCTATCAGTCTAACCTTTTCTCCCCGGAGTTTCTAAAATGGGCTCATTCATCTCTGAATTTGGACACATCCATTGTTGCAAATATGGATTTAATCAAAAAGCAGTGATAGAATGGCAAATAGTGTAGATCCTGATGAGACGGCTCATTACGAGCCCTCTCATCTGGATCTACACTGTTTGCAAAAATATCCATATTAATCTGCAGGGATGAAAGGATTAAAATGAAGCTTAACATTAGGGTTGAGGTGAGAAATGACAATCATTTGAACGTGAAATATTGGTCAAGGCCATACTGTACTGAATAAGAAAGCTCATCCGAAATCCTATTTGTCCAGTTGGTCCAAGGGGGAGCTAATTCTTTCCTTTTAGAGTAAACTGTTTTTTTACATGGGAGAAAAAATAATTTTGACAGTTTTTTGCCTTTTAAGTGTACCAATTCCCCTTAAATGATGATGAATGGATAAACCCATTGTACACAATGGCTAGCACATTTTGCTTTTTCAATTCTACAAGACCTAATCACATCAATCTATGCAAACTGTGTATGTGTTATAGCTCCAGATACAATGTAAGAGAGAGTACCCAAATTACCTTTTTTATGTCTACTCGAAAACATATATTGTGGATACTCATTATAAGTGCATCCCTGAGGGGCTTCTAGTGTACCCACAGCATTTTTTGTGGAGAATATTTGCATACACAGCTCATATTTACAATGTATCTGGATATGAATATCACACCCAATGCACCCTATGTGCAAACAAATTCCTGACTTTGAAGATCTGATGCAATGTTACACATCACATGTAACCATGGACAGAAGTAAACTTGTTTGTGTTGAGGTTTTACAGCCGAGTCATGTCAAGCGCGGTCAGTAAACCTAACCACACTTTTACTGGGCAGGCTTAGTCCTCTAAGCGGGAACTAAGAAGACATTTTGTCAGATTTATAATTTCCAAATGGAAATCTGAGCTGGTAACAACGTGTAATATTGCATCAAATCTCTGTTCAGGATATCAGCTCCAACCTGGATGTATCACAGCACTGCAAATAAACCTTATTACCTGTGCCTCTACTCTGGCTCGGTCTACCAATGTTCTGGAATCAGCTATCAGACCACTCATTGCACAACCTGAAATTTATAGTATATAATCAACATTTAGGTAAAGGCAATTTTTTCAAAAGTATGAAAAGAAGCACTCTACGATTGACTATTCTACACATCTGCACGTGTAGATTGGGTCATGAGCAAAGTAAGTGAACCCCCTTGGGGTTCACTTACTTTGCCATGACCCAATGTTCTTTATACAATGAATGTTAAGAAAATTACCTACCTTTCTTAAATAATATCTCTTTTCTGATTCCCATAGAACTATTTTACTATGTATGTAGGAAAAATATATTAGATTTGTCATCTAATGAATTTGCCTGGAGCATGGTAAAGGTTAACCCTTTCAATCCCGCAGACAAAACAGGTATCTCTGCAAACAGTGTAGATACAAATGAAACAGCTCATAACGAGCCTTCTAATCAGGAATACACTGTTTGCCATTCTGAGTTGATTTCTGACTAACATCCCTACTTGCAACTATGGGCATATCCAAATTCAAAGATGGAAGAGTCCACTCCAGAAACTCAAGGGTAAAAAGGGTTAAAAAATCTCACCAATATGTTCATCTACTTCAAGGATCTTTTCAATACTGGACGGTTCAATGAGAACGGATGTGACTCTCTTCTCCACTGCCAGAACTATACCTTCATTTGTCTGTATACCAATAGCTGTAGAACCAAGCTGAAAACAAAAACAGAATCACAATGATATTTATCGGCGGAGTCAAGGAAGAGTTTGTTTCAGTTGCAGTTTTACGGCCAAGTACTTCTGTACATAATTTGGCCAGTAACTAAATGACCTTCTTTAATCATTGGAGGGGAAGAACGACTATAGAAATGATTTTATGATCAATCTCAATGAAAGATATGTGGCCGTGCAGGGATTCGAACTTGCAATCCATGAATCTGCAGTCAGACACACTACAGACTGCGCTATAGAGCCCGGCAGGAGTTAAGGAGAAAAATTTGGTGATAATTCTGGGATAAATTTTCTTATTTCTCCTTAAAAACCTGTTGTGGTACTCATTAGAAGCACCTCGACTCGAGAAAATTATCACAGAATTATCAATAAATACTCCTATTAACTCCTGTGTTTATGTACTTACCCAGAACACTTTACTAAAGATTCTGTAGCAAGTTGATAATTCATGAACTAGTGCACCACAAAACCAATTATTTTTGCATATGAATATTGCTATCCCCATACATGTATGTATTATCACAGCTCCAGATAAGAGCAGGTATCAAGATCATACTTTTCTTATTTGTGCACGAAAACATATTCAGGCTGGCATGATTAATCAATTAATTGATAAATTCCACCAAAAATGATTGTCGTTACAGATTTGCTAATAATCGATCATTTGACTTCTGTGTCTGTTCAGGGTTTTCCCTGACCTGCATTTTGGCAGTTTTTAACCCCATAATCATGCCCTGGACCCTCAAAAGTTAGGGGCAAGAGTCCTGAGTGATGCAAATATAATCCATCTAAAATTTATTTCATCTATTTTTAACTTTATATTTTAATATACCTTTCACCTGAAGAACAAGAATTATCAGAATTTAGGCAATAGTTAACCTTTTTATAACAATGAACCCCTAAATCTTACCTTCGGACCCCTTACTTCCACATCTGGGGGTCCCTCGGACCTTCACTTTCAAGCCCTGAGGGAAAACCCTGCTGTAACTTTACCGTATTTACCCTTAGTATTCAGATGCCTCAACTCCTTACCATACTTTATCTAAAAATTGAACAAGTACAATTTACTACCTACTGTTGTGTCTAAAATAGCTGGATGAGGGCAAAAAGTGCAGACCCTGATGAGATGCCGCACTGGGGCGCCTCATCTGGTCTATACTGTTTGCTTTGACCAAATACATACAATAAAGTATACCATATGGTAAGAGTCATGCTCAGACAGGTAAAATTATGACCAAATCTTCAGTGATTACTAATCGATTATCGATCACAATGGCAGGACTGATAATCTATTATCTTTTAGCTCGGATTAGCCATTATCTTTTAGCTCTGATTAGCTAGCCCTAAAACATATTTTGTGGGTACACCTCGATTAGAAGCACCTCGATACACTATATGTTTTAGTACACAAATAAGAAAATTATCAATGCTTTTCGGTTAAAAAAAACCTTCATCTGGAGCTATGTAGAATCCAGTCAATTTTTTTGATACTCCCCAACCAATTTAGAAGACCAGACATGGAAACAGAATTTGTACTAAGGGGCATAACTATGGACATACAGCACTACAGCATATTTTTGTATGAGAAACAGCATCATCCCCCACAAAATGTATAATCCATTCAAAACCTGGTAATGTCCCTCAAATGGTGCAGAAGACAGAACCCCAAAATACATTACATGTATATACTAGAACAAAAGCACTGAAGACACTGCATGATGATATCCTGCCATTGTGGCCATCAAGTATGTACAGTAACCTTAGTCCTTTTATCTATGTTTCAATAAAACAACTTTGACATCAATCAAAGGCCATAACTTCACTGAAAACTAATGATATTGGCCCCTTTTCTGCTTCAATCTACTTCTAGTCAATATCAATTTGTACATAAAATTTAATCAAAGTCCATCAATTCATTCTCAATATATTAGGCAAAAGCTCAATTATGATGTCAACCAAGAGCAATAACTGTAGAAAACTGATGAAACTGGCCCATTCTCAATTCCAATCTAGATCTAGTCAATGTCAATGTGAAACATGTCCAACTTATCAAATTTTATCATGTGGTTCACAAGATATTAAGCAAAAACTCAACTTTGATAACAATCAATCAAAAGCCAACTCCACTGAAAAACAATATTGGCCTATTTTCTATCTCATCCTAATTCTAGTCCATATCTGTTCATCTGTTTTTACTGACAATGTCCAATCCTAATCAAATGCATGAAATGTTATTGTTTGTGTGTTCTAAGATGACTGATGAGACCATTGGCACTATATTGCCTCCCTGTTGCAGACAGAACAAGGCAGGTCTGAGGAAGAAAGCTCTGTTGGTGATGCCTTAGCTCTGGCTTTCCACTGCCCATGTTTCAGCTCAGTTTCGCTGATTCTTTTTGCTTTGTATTCACCAGAACCCCATATTATGAGGCCTCACCACTTTGCTGGATCCTGTGCAATCTGTTCCCATAACTCTGTTGGTATGTTGGTCTTTAAGGGAGGCATTGAGGGTGTCCTTATATCGCTTCTTCTGACCACCATGGGAGCGTTTTCCCACTTGTAGTTCTCCACAGAGGATTTTCTTTGCCAAACATTCAACAGGCATTCTTGTAACATAGCCTGTCCATCTTAAATGTGCCAATTTTAGAAGAATACATACACTCTGCATCCCTGCCCTTTTCAGGACTTCTGTGTCTGGAATCCTGTCTTGCCACTTGAGCTTTAGAAGTTTCCTAAACAGCTTGTATGGAAGTGGTTCAGTCTTTTGGCATGCCGGTAAACTGTCCAAGTTTGGCATGCGTATAACAGTGTTGGCACCATCACAGATCTGTAGACTCAGATTTGTGCCACCTCTGATTCCACTTTGATCCCAAATACTTCCACATAGTCGGCCAAATGCTGCACTAGCTTTGGCAATCCTGGCATTGACTTCATCATCAATGTGCACAACTCTAGACAATATGCTTCCAAGGTAGGTGAACTTGTCTACCACTTGCAATCGTTGACCATTCACTGTGGTAGTAGGCTCCTTGTAACGCTTTCCTGGTGCTGGTTCAATATACAACCTCAGTCTTTTTGATGCTGAGTGTGAGATCATAGATGTCACATGAGTCAGAATCTTATTCACACTTTTTTGCATCTTCCTTCTATTGGAGCACCCTTTGCCATGTCATCAGCAAAGAGGTGCTCAGCCACATGTAGCATCTCTGTCTGCACCTTGGATTTAGCTTGCAACCTTCTTAGGTTGAAAATCTTCCCATCAAAGTGATAGCTAATAGGTATACCATTGTCACCATCCTGGAAAGCATCTGTGAGCATGGCAGAAAACATCATGCTGAACAGTGTTGAAGCTAGTACACAGCCTTGCTTAACTCCACTTGTCACAGTGAATGGATCAGAAAACTCACCATCATTTTGGACCCTTGCAAGCATACCATCGTGGAACTGCCACACCATTGCTATGAATTTGGCAGGACAGCCAAACTTTGCCATAATTTTCCATAGTCCCTCATGACTGACTGTGTCAAATGCTTTGGTCTGGTCAACAAAGGTCATGTGGAGGTCCACATTCTGTTCCTGGCATTTCTCTTGAAACTGTCTTGCTGTGAAGATCATGTCTATTGTCACTCTGTCCTTCCTGAATGGCTGAATCCACACTGGCTTTCTGGAAGAAGCTCTGACTGTTCAAGGTGTTCATTCAATCTATTCAGTAGGACTCTTGCAAGGACCTTTCCTGCTATTGGCAATAAAGAGATGCCCCGATGACTGTCACAGACTTGAGGATCCCCTTTCCATTTGAAGAGGTGGATAATTGGTGCATCCTTGAATTCTTGAGGGATGGCTTCTTTTCTCAACGTAATGTGAAATCACTCTGTCAGTTTCTCTGCAACTGGAGGACCTCCTGCTTTGTAGATCTCTGCAGGTATTGCATCTGATCCTGGAGCCTTGCCAGATGACTTTTGCTTTCACTGTTTCAGAGATGATTGGGAACTCATCAAGCAGTGAATTAACATTCCACCTGTGGTAGTCTGTTGATAGCTTCATCATTAATAGATGATGGTTGATTAAGGACACCATCAAAGTGTTCAGCCTATCTTTTCAAGATAGCTTCTTTGTCAGTCAGAAGACTAGTTCCATCTGCACTAAGGGATGGTTCCTGAACTCTGGGAACTCCATACTGTCTTAAGGGCATCAAAGAACTGCTTCATATACTTTCTGTCTGCAAATGACTAGATTTCATCGTCTTTTTGCTCAGCCAGGAGTCTTGCATGTCCCTGAGCCTAATCTAGACTGTCTTACATATGTTTGAATAGGCATACTATTACTAGATACTGAGCTGGTATCACTGAGGTATGCCTTGTGTTTTTGATGTTTCTCTTCTATGAGAATATTAATGTGTACATGAAATTTGCTCAAAATCCATCAATTTGTTGTCAAGATATTAAACAAAAACTCAATTCTGATGTTTGTGTTTGTGTTGTGGTTTTACGGCCCAGTCAACCCAATGGGTTCATGTCGAGCACAGTCAGTTTACCTAACCACACGTTTACTGGGCAGACTTAATCCTCTAAGTAGTTAACCAGTATTGTGCACATTCTTTTGCCAGAAACTGACAACTGCCCTTCTTGAATCAGCGGAAGAGAGAGAATGACCGTAGAAAGTATTTTGTAATCAATCTCTACGAAAGAATATTGCCGACTTCGGCGGGGGTTGAACCCGCGGTCTCCTGGTCTCCAGTCGGACGCGCATCCAACTGAGCCACCGAGACAGCCTCAATTCTGATGTCAATCAAGAGCCTAACTGTGTTGAAAACTAACGAAATTGGTCCATTTACAAAGCCACCCTAGATCTAGTCAACATCATTGTATATTTGAAATTTGATCTAAATCCATCCATTTGTTATCAAAATACTGAATGCAAACAGAATTCTGATGTCTTCCAAAGGGCCATAACTCTGTTAACAAAATTTCCTGATTTACAATCCCAAACTACTCCAACCCAATATCAATGCCTATGTAAAGTTCAAAGAAAATTCAGAAAAAGTTAAGAGATCAGAAGCCAGTGCACTGACTCGCATAGATTGGAGTAGCATAATATGCCACTACTATCATGTGGTGGTATGTTTTCAAGAAAATGAAAACGCTGACCGACTGACACTCACATGGTCTGGTCTGGTATAACATAATCCTAGTCCTGCTGAACTGGAATATGTCCTGCTTTTGCAAATGCTGTAGCTCCATATCTGCTGGCTCTTCTAGCAGCCAACTGATCAGGATCTGCACTGTTTGTCATTTAGTATGTAAATTTGTATCAACAATGTGGATCAAGAAATCTGATTGGCTGAAAATTAGAAGAGGTAGTGGCATCTCAATTTATTTAGCATGGTGAATGTTAATAGTCTGCTTCTATCCTGTAGTGAGTACAAAAAGTAATAAATCTGTATTTTTTTTTTTTTTTTTTTTTTTTTTTTTTTGCAAGCACCACACTGTTATCCAAGACATACAACTCCACCAATGTCATGGCAGGGCATACAAATTGTACATGCAGGACTGTGGAAATACTATGCCTGGCTTGTCTAACCTGTCCCACTTCCCTGAGCAAGGGTCATCCTAGAGGGCGATTTGGGAGAAAAAGTCTCCCTCAGCTGGCTGACTTCTCCCTATCTTGAGCTGAGGGAGAAGTGCAAATGTATAGAATGTATAGGGAAATCCAAAATTTGGACCAAAACTTCTCCCTGAAATCCCGAAATTGTCGCAAAACTTCCCCCTCTCTGAAGTTTCTAGGATGACTCCTGCCTGAGGACAAGCTGAGAAGAGTATCCAGGTTATGAGATCTATATTATTCTTGTTTCTCAAAGTAAACATATTATGTTGCGGGGACTCGTTAGAAGCGCCTCCCTCACCTCACAGAGGCACTTCTAATGAGTACATACAACATATGTTATCTTTGAGAAATAAGAAAAAGTCAACTTTCAGTCAAGTAAATCTTGGTTGGATAAATGGATTATGACTACTTACCTGTGGACAAGTAATAAAATTTTAGTTGTTCCACAACCCGAGTACATGCTATGGGAGATCCATCCATATTGCATAATGTGAAAAGTTTTCGTGTTTTATTCTCCAGGAAATAGGGTGTAACATTTCAACCAAACTGTCTCCAAAACAAAATATAAAACTTATTGTCTGAGAAAACCTCATTTATCCCAGAAAATATGGTTTGATGTTCCAATCAAATTATCTCATTACCGACACACAAAATGCACTTTCCTGGGAAAATACAACAAACTATCACCCTTTTGACATCTGCTCATTTATGCCAAATGGACTGTTCTGCCTCAACTCTTTGGACAGGTTCATTTTTAATAGAAGGGGATATCTGGTTAGTTTTTATTGCTATCATGTTTTTCTGAAATTCTTTTATTTCATGAAATCAGTGTAGACCTGATCAGATGCCACAGAATGTGGCGCCTGACCTGTATCAATGATGTCTGCCAATGTCCCTTTTTGGGGGCCCTAGTCATAAATGGGTTAATCATCAGCATAAGCATTAAGACTATTATTGTCCACAGGCTCAATTAAGATGTGACCAATAACTATGAGGATAAGTTTGGATTACATTTGTTATTTTGTACCCAAACATACGTTGTGGCTACCAGTATTCACTGGAATTGTCTAGATCAGGCATTACCATTGAGTACCCAAGAGATTGCTTTTATATTGTCATGACAAGACATGGCTTATCAATACTCAAGAGAATGTTTTAGCTCACCTGAGTCTTTGGCTCACTGGTGGTGAGCTTATAGTATGACTGGCCTCTATTGTCATCTGTCGCCTGTAGTCTGTCAACATTTTTAAACATCTTCTCTGAAACCACTGGGCCGATTGAAGTCAAATTTCATGTGAAGCATCCATGGGATGATGCAACGAAAGTTTGTTCACAGGGTCCAAAATGGCTGCCATGCTCACATGACCAAAATGGCTGCCATGCTCATAATAGGTAAAACCCTTCAAAAATCTTCTCCCGAACCAGTAAGCCAATTGTCATGAAAATTGGTATGTAGCATTGGGGACTTCAGCCAATCATAGTTTGTTCAAATGATGACACTTGGATGACCTCAACCAATTTTAGGCCAAGGTCAAATTTGTTCGCATAGACTTTTGTATGGGGAAAAAAGTCAAAACCTTGTATTTTTCAGAAACCATTGCAGACTGTGGTTTGAAAATTGGTAAATGCAGTGAGCTATATGAGTAAATGAAACTACATGAATATTCATGGTCAAGGTAATTCCTTGACCTTGGCCCAAGATCATTCGGTTATGAAAATTAAAGCTTGTTTTTCTCAAAAACTACTAGGTCATACAAAAAATTTCAGGAATAAGGAAATGAAAATTTATTATGAGTTTGGTCACAAGACAAATATGGCTGCCATGTCTGTATATATGGTAAAATCATTTAAAAAACCTTCTTCTCCAGAACCAATGGACTGATTACCTTGAAACTTGGTATGTAGAATTGGGGTATCGGGGCCCATCATAGTTTATTCAAATGATGACTGGCTTGACCCAATTTACATAAAGGTCAAATGGTCGCATATGCTTTTGTATGGGAAAAAGTGGAAATTGTTAATTTTTTTGGAAACTATTGTTGCCTGTGAACTTTAATTTCGTATTTGCAATCAACTTAATGAGTAAATGAAGTTACACGAGTATCAAAGGTCGTCAAGGATTGACCTTGACCTTTGCACAGAATTTAACATAATCAACAAATAAACTCATGGTACAGACCCCTGGGTTCATGATCCAAAGGAAGGGCATAAAGCCCCATAATATGAGCCTGGTTTCTAATAAGTATATTGACGGTCCATGGGATAGTCTTCTATAATGACCTTCAAATTCATTTCAGAAAAGACCAGCACTCATGTGAGAGGTTTGCAACCATTGGTTCTCTGGTTTGTATTGCCATGGCAAGACATTGCCAATTAATACCCAAGTTCTATTTTTTTGTATTGCCATTGCAAGGCATTGCCAATGAATACTCTAGAGATTGTATTGGTGCAAAACTCACAAAAGTTATTTTCTGGAGCTATCATTTTACTTAACTGTTGTTATTGTTTTTCTTTTGCACCTCAAAAATATCAATTCATTTAAGCTTTGGTGATGTGATATTTGTGGTGATAATTAGGGGATAACCGGAATGAAAATTTTCATTTGGGGAGGTGTATCGTCGGTTTTACAATCCGAAATTACGTTTAAGGGCCAGGAGTCAGCAGAGCTGTAAAACAAAATTTGCTACTGTAAAACTGACTAAAATTTTCATATGGGAGGTCTCGTCTTAGGTCCAAAATTTTGTTTTAAGGTGATGAGTCAGCGGAGCCGTAGAATGAAATTCGTGACCATAATACCGACGATATACCTCCCAAAACAAAAATTTTCATTATGGTTATCCCCATTTTAATGCACTTTGTCAGCTTTAAAACCCCTAAGGAACCTCTATTGCTTGTTCTCTAATCATTTGTTTTGTTAAAAAACTTGCACTATCTACACAATGCGGCAAGTGCCTAGAGCCGTGTAAAACCAAATGACAGCCAATGAAAAGCGACGTTACGTGATGTCTTCTGGTTTTCAACAGTATATATATATGAATATACTGTCAAAAATTTTTGAGAAGAACATTTGAACAAACTCTCAATCCCGTTTCAAGTGCGACTGACATGAAATTTGGTGGAAATTGGCCAAGTGGTTTCTGAAGAGTTGTTTAACAGCATCATGATTTTAAACATGTATACAGTAAGGGCAGAGGAATAAAATTTTGATTGTAACTTTAAGCTTTGCTATGGTACTTCAATCATATATTATAAGGTTTAGACACTTCAGCTATATTTGTCTTTGTGTGTGTGTTCATTGCTCTCAAGGGTCATTCTTTTTATAATCTATTTACCTTTGACAGAATGCTGGGACTTGCCAATCTCTCATCTTCATTGAATAAGTAAAGAAATGATAAAGGAAGAGGCATTTCAATTGCATGTTGCCATTCCCACCTACAGGTATGCTACACATCTTGTCTGTTTACAAGGCCAGACAAGAGACAAGCTGAACAGGGTCTTCTTTCCCTGTCAGTGTGCAAAAGGGTCTTCTTTCCCTGCTGGTGGGCAAAAGGGTCCTTTCCCTGCCGGCGCTTAACTGGGTCTTCTTTTCCTGCTGGTGAATTACAAATTTCCTACTTTGAATTTTTGCCATGGCAACAAAACAAAATGGCCACTAGTCATAAAACACATACACTAGGTAGACAATCATCAAATTATTATAACTGCCAAATAGGGTTCACATCACTTCATGTGTTTAGAGAAAATGCTATTTATCTACATGTATTTCCCATTGTAAGTCTAGGGACCTTTCAGTTGTCACAGCAATCAAACTAAAAGGCAGATCACCATAATTTTAGCATTTTTAAATCCCCCTACCAAAGCAATACTCTTACATGTACCTGATTAGGGACAAATTGGCATAGTTGTTGTTTTAAAGTGTTAACAGACAGATGGATGGATGGACAGACAGACTGATGGACAGACAAAAGACAAAAGGTGATCATTATATAGCTCATCCTGAGCATAGTGCAGAGGAGCTAAACAGTAATACCGTAATAATCCTAAGTTTGTTAAAGAGCATGTGTAAGCTAGATCAGGGCCCAGTTGTTCAAAGCGCTGTTAGCTTAACGAGCTCGTTAAGGGTCATTTCATTAACTGTTTTAGCGGATTCAATATACAATATTCTGATATTTTTTGATGAAAAAATGTGAGTAGTTTCAGCAAAAAATTTCAGCATATTTGCGTATCACTCGATGTAAATTTTAACGAATCGTTAACTAACAACATCATTAGTTTTGAACAACTGGGCCCTGATGACTATGTTTAATGATAAAATGCATTAATCAAAGATGATGCAGAAACGGATTTGAAAACTAAGGTTGACCCAAACACTGATGGACCAAGAAACAGACAGACAAACAGACAGACAACTGGATCCCTGTACTGCCCTGCTTTCTGAAGTAAGCATGAAAAACATTTCCCTAAAATTTTCAATAAAACTTCCTCAACCCTTTCAACTCTGCAGACCAACACAGATGCCTCTGCAAACAGTGTAGATCCCAATGAGATGGCTTGTTATGAGTAACAAGCCATCTCATCAGAATCTACACTATTTGCCATTCTGTTTTTACAGTTTAGACTGAATTTTTTTATTTTCAACAATGGACCTGTCCAAATTCAAAGATGGAATTGTCCATTTCAGAAACTCAGGGGGGAATGGGTTATTTTTAAAAGGTTCATCTTTACCTTGATAGCTTCAATAGCATATTCCACTTGAAATAATCTTCCTTCTGGAGAGAATGTATTCACTCCAATGTCATACTCTGATCTTGTCAGAAACATTTCGGAATTTCACTGGAACTACTGAAACAGATGAATTCATAATAGAAACTAGAAAGGTGTTTGTAAAACACTATGCCCCAACTATATGCTTGTCCAGACAAAATGCCAAAGTTGGAAAGGGGCATAACTCTGAAACTGAACTGATTCTTTAAAAAGATAGCCAGGTGATCTACTCATTATCTTTAATAAGCTCACCAAGTTTCAAGGCCCAAGCTCAAATAGTTTTTGAGGTATCTTGCTTACAAGTGTGACGTACGGATGGATGGACGGACAAGCCTAAAGCAACATGCCCTTCCAACTTAAGATTAGACTTACGGAAACAATTTTTTTTCACAAAGAGTTATAAATGAATGGAACAGTCTTACGGAGGAAGTGATTTCATCTGGTAGCATTAATCAAATTAAGTCGAGACTGAATAACTTTTGGAAAGTCAAACCAAGCAAATTTGAACCTGACTGTTACTCTTACCCCCTTGCGCATGCCAACCGTTACCAGTTTAATGAAAGAAGACAAGAACAGGCCCAAGAATCGAGAGATTATACTTGGCCTCGGATACAGGAAAGCAGAAAGATGAAGTTCATTCGATATGAGAGGATTTGGGCATGAAAACCATTATAGGGTAGCCTGGAAACCCACAACTCTGTTCACTTAAGGTTGAGCAATCCTGCTATCATTTTTTTATTGCAAGAATAGTTTTGTGTGGATATATTTTATACATTTGACTAAATGCCTATAAGAATCCCAAGATTAAAGGAAATAAATATCACATCTTTAAATCCTACACCCTTCAGAATATGAATGGGGTGTTTAGGGCATGACCTCATAACTCTGTCCACTCAAATTTCTTTGTTTATCACAGGCAACCAGATTCATTCATGGCAAATTTTATATAATGAACATTTAATTTAGACTATAACTGTGTTAAAATTGTTGATACTATTTATATTCATTCACATGCTTGTCACTGGTTAGTCATCTTTTGGGGGTACCCCCTAAATATTTAGCATATTGTGATAAATTTTGATTTTTATGCATAAAATTGTAAGCGATAACTGATTTTCTGGAAAATTAGTCCGAGCCTTCTCTGACTTAAAAAGCCTTCTGATATTTATTGATTGGTGGTTTTAGCGTCAGAGGACCTCAGTATGTCAAAACCCCAAAATTGTGTTTGTTCTATGGGTGCTCACATTCAAGCCGTTACTGTCGCATTGACATAAAGTTTCTGCCAGTGAAGTAACCTTACGCCAATAGGAAAAGAATAATTTTAGCTGGCAACGCACTTAAACAACTTCCAAAGTCATAGAATAAGGTATTATGGAGAATACTTTGTCACTGACAGCTGAATTTCGAATTACACGCCATATTTATGTTGACCCCAAATATTCACGCGACTTTTGCATGACGTGTGTGGTGCAGATACAAATTTGTACTTGCAGCTATAAATCCACCTGATACTAGTAGTAGATTTTCTAAAAACCTAGCGGTCTATTGAATGCGTCTCGGGGAATTTAGCATTCCTGAAAAAATAAATGAATAAATAAATAATAATAAAAACAAAGATGCTTTTTTTTCATTTCCAAATTTTGGATCTGACCTTATATAAATAAATAAATAAAAATTCCAAATTCTGGATCTGAATCTGAATAGTTTACTTGTGATACAGCACGAAGACATTTCATTCACCTGGAAGAAATGGGTCTAAATTTATCTGATTTCTAATTCAATTTAGCAATTCTGGCGACTTGAATAAAAGGTAGTATAATGTGGATGGGTGTGCTTGGGTGGAGGTTTCCAGTCATAGAGTTCTCTGGATTTTACTTTTGGGTTAGTTTAGGATTAGTCTTCACCCGGAATGGGATGTTGAACCAAATGCTTTCTTCATAGACTTCCACTATAACTCAAACAGTTTGATATTCGCTTTCGTTACCATGGACTACCCAGACCCTGAATGACACATTTGATTTCAGAATCAAATCAATTACTGGTGATACATCAATAGACATTCATTCACCAGGGTCATTGAAGGGTAGTCTCATAATAAGGTTTTAAGATAAATGAAACATGACAGCTTGTATTTTCTCGCACCTTTGGTGGCCCTATGTTGGCAAGAATTTCACTGCAATAAAGCAATCTTCATGATACATGTAGCTAGGCAGAACCCAGTCACCTCCTTCAACCCCCCCCCCCACACCCCTGCATTCCCAAGTTAAAGACAATATTCACAAAAGTCTCTAAATCTAGTTGTGTCTCTACCCCCCCTCTCCCTCCCCCCCCCCTCCCCCCAAACACACAGATGCACATACAGACAGACAGTGAGTTAAAAGAAGGCAGTAGATCCTTAAAAATCTATTCCAGCTTACTAAAAAGCCGAGTATTAGGTATGTCAATCATGGCACTGCCGTAAACATCGTATAGGTTACTGCTACTCGATAAGTTCAGTCTTAATCAACAATGTAATCTGATATGATTAGGGGGGCTGACAAATCCACTGCACAGAGCCCGTGACAAGCTCAAAATCGGTCCAGGCAAACACTGTATCCAATCCAAGGCTGACGCTTGGCCAGACAAGTAAAAAAATGTCTAGATTGTAAATTTTTCAAAAGTTGCTGGTATGCGAGGATTTAAACTTGGGATGGGGGGAGGGGGTTGCCCCCCCACCCCCACCAACAACGAGGATTTAAAAGGCAGGTGGTTAATGATCAAGATAATCGCCGACTCATATCCCCACCTTTCATATATTAGTGACGTGTGCCTTAACTGATTGACAATTATTTGTTAGTTGTCAGTAACGGTGAATGATTCCGTTATCTCACTGCTGCGCGCGTCAGTAAGATCAAACAGGTAACTGAAATGGGCTCCTGTTTTACACCGATTGGCTTGAACTAACATTGCGTTTCATTGGGCAATAGAAAATACTTGTCCAACGAAATTTGGTATTTCCAACAGAAAAATATGATGGCGGAGTTTCTGCTATTTCAAAATGGCGGACGCCGGGGAATTTGCAAATTCGTGTTGGTTTCAAAGGCGATTTAGCGGTGATCTCGGTAAAAAATAATCTATTTTCTGGATACAATAAATTAGTACAGATAATATCAAGACTTTTGTTGTTTTTTTTTTGTTTTTTTTTTTTTATTTTTTACTAGACACCATAGCGAATGTGAAAAATGACACCAATACCGAAGTAACAAACTGGAAGCTCGGTGGGTGGGGTATGCTGAGGTGATCTCATGAATCAGCACCAATACACAGAATACTTTAAAAACTAGCACAGAATATAGTAGAAATATGATCAGAGTTCTCACTATGATTTTGAAAGCAGGAGTTTAAGAATCCATCTCTGAGAAAAGTTGGAGTTAAAATTGAAAAATAGGAGTTTGACCTAGAAAACTTGGAGTTTTCGGCTAAATATGAAAACTTAATATTTAAGGACATTGCCTGGACAACTTCATTTTTCAACATAGTTAACCTTGACCACTGAGTGTCTGGTAAGGATCCAAAAGCTTTTGGGGCTTAGGAAATAGTGACAAGACTTCCATTAACTTCCAGACTCAGGAAGTCCCAAACTTCCTACCCCTCAAATTTGGAAGTCCCAAAGGAAAATCTAGGAAGTCCCACTTTTTTCCCTGCTGTGGTGGCCTGCCCTTTCTTTAGTAGAACAGAGGTTATTTTGCAGAAATGTATTTAATGAAATATTTGCTCGGATTGAAGCTGATCAACACGAGCGAGCGAGTTGCTTACTTCACAAAAACTGCGGGAAAACGGCGCTGACTTGTGCAACAACAAACAAATAAAAGGCAGCTCTCGATGAGTTACCAACAGCAATACGTTCGTTCGCGGAGAATAGCAAGCAAAACCCTCGCAATTGGCCTATATTTAGACTTACTTTGCATCTTTTCCGCGCTGGTAAACAGCGCAGCTGGAAAAAGGCTACGAATTTAGAAACGGGTTTTCCGAAAATTTTGACGAAAAACATGTTTTCTTCTCATTTGAAAAATTGCTTTTGTTATCATGACAAACATAAGCTTCGAAATTCGAACAGATTTAAATTTGCGTTCTGTGCATAATTGTTATTTATTTATTTAATTTCACTCGGTAACTCCCGGAAGTGTTGAGGTGTTTTCAGACGACACACGTTCTTAGCAAAATAATAATTTAAGATTTTAAGACGTGAATATTTAAAAATAATAATGACTTCATATAATTTCACCGAATATTTTGGGGTGTCGCAGAAGAAAGTTTAATTATACAATCATCAATTAATCAACTCAGCACGCGTGACAAATACACACAGTGATCACGCAGCCATCAAAAGTGTGCCGCGACGCTTGACACCGATGTCAATAAAACTCCCGCAAGCGGAAAGTGGGACATCCTTAAAGCTCAGTCAACACAGGTAGCGAATTTCCAATAAGTAGGCAGGGCAAACATCATACAACTCGTTAAAAGTGGGCGGGCTTTTTGACAATTTTTGGACATCTCGGGCATCGATTTCAACGGACAAAAGAAATTTCGGAAGTCCGCGGTACGTCTTTGAAGTTCAGTTTGGACGTCCGGTGGCAAAGGAGCGTAAATGAGAATCCTCAGAAGGAAATTTTACGCGTACAAAAGCAAAAATAGGCGTAAAAATACGCCGGATTCGGCGTTTCCGAGAACTCTGATGATTATCAATACGAATTAAGCTGTCGTTTCTGGTAAAACTTCGTTTAGATGGAATTATGGTAGTGATATGTGGAAAACGAAAACGGTGCCGATATTAAAGTGACCAACCGGAAGTTCGATTTCAAAGGCAATTTCAGCGGTAATATCGGTGAAAATGGTTTATTTTCTTGACAAAATAAATAAGTATTGACAAAATCAAGACTTTTTTTATGCCTGACAGTTTAGATAAAATTTCGGCAGCGAATGTGAAAAACGGCACTGATATCAGAGCGACCAACCAGTTGGTGGGCTACTTTCATATTTTAAAAAAAGAAATTTCTGCAGAAGCAGAAGGCACTAAGTCATGTCAAGTTGTTCAGTTAACCTACTCATACTTTTCCTGGGCAGGCTCTGTCCTCTAAATTCCCGTATTTAGCATCTAGACTAGGGTTAGCTGTGCCTAATCTCCTATCAGTGATAAGACACATGACCAAAAACATATTTTTAGGTCTTTAAGGTTCTATAATTATATATCCTATGTTCTTCTGGAGGGGTCAATTGATGATTCCATTCACTTTGTATCATTCATTCATTCTGTCAGTATCAGTCGACTCTAAGTGATGTCGGAGAAAAATGCTGGGCAAGCAAGTTTTTCCACTGGGCAAGTGAAAAAATATTTTACCTACCCAGTGGACAAGTGGACATTTTTTTTATTTGTCAGCCCCTGCTGGAGCCCATCCTGAAGTTTCACCGTAAACAATAACCCGTTGTTTTCTGTAGCAAAGAAAGGAATCTTTCCATTTGAGAGTCTTCTCACCAATGCCATAACAAAATATTTTGCTTTTAAGTAGTTCATGAGGGTGTGTGTCAAAAGTCTTTTCAAAATCCGGAATAAATGTGCCCACATGTCCTTCTTTGTTCAAGATTTTAACCCAGATTTTTTATCAGTGATAACCGTGGTCAGTGAGTTTCACAACTGTGCCTTTTCCTAAATGAATGTTGCCTGTCAGACAAAGGTTGGTGTACATCCAAGTGAGACATAAAATTTAAGCAAACAATATGTTCAAGCAACTTACATGTAAATGGCATGCATGTCGGAGACACATGGCGAACCTGGGATAGAGTCATGAAGAGTGAAGATAAAATGTGTCAGCTGCACTTCAGTGGGCGTAAACCAATTATGCCTAAAACATTTTGGTTCACCCTCTTCTTCATTTATTTAGCTGTCCGTATGTATAGTCTGTTGAGTTTACTAATTCAAGCAAAGAATTCACGAAAGTATCAATGCAAAACGATCTCTGCATATTTCCACATTCTAGCGAGAGTAAATAATTGTAACGCAGACCTGAAACAAGTGATTGTTGTTTGAAGACCCGACCCCCCCCCCTACCCACTCCACACAAGCTGCCAGATCTCGGCGTGCCCTTTCTAAGCAAGTTGATAACAAGCTAACAGCTGAATATATGTCGAACACACACACTCTCTCTCCCTCTCTTTATTCAACTCAATAAGCATCATGAGTCACTGTTGATTTAAGAAATCTTACAATAAAGTACCCGCCCCCACCCCTCACCCCACAAAAAAGAAAAAAAAAAAAAAAAAAAAACACACACAAGCAGTTTCATTGCAGTTTTAGTCTTGTATGGAATGCTTTTGATGCATGTGCAGTCTAGATGTGAAAGTGCAATAACATTGTCCAATTTGCCTGCGCCGAAATTACCTCTGAATTTCCAAGGCTTGTTTGTGGGTAAGGAGCCCAGAGGGGTACTCTGAGTTTTGTTTGCTACATAGGCTTCCCCCCAGCATTTAGTGTTTACCCCTAAAAAATATACAGCCATAAAAAAAGAGAGAAAAAAAAAAGAAATTATCCGGTATATTAGCCATAACCACCCCCTGCACCCTCTCCCACTCCCCCAACCCCCTCCCACACAAAAAAAAAAAAAAAAAAATCTGCAGATATTAGCATACCAAAAAAATATTCCCCTTGCTGTCTTTTTTCAAAAGTGTGGGTTTCATTTTTTTGTGCTGTATAATGATTGTATAAGTAATATAAGTGCTTTAAATAGTTTCCAGCAGTGGCTCCGTTTTCACTTTAATGGCATTAAACTGATGCACAGCAGAAATAGAGCTCTTAAAATTAAATAAAACAACATCAGTTCAACAGAAGGTTTTAACCCCAATTCTTATAATACCTAAACAAATACCGAGAATTTTGATAGACCCAAAACATAGCCAGTTTTTAAAGACAGTTGAAGGTATCCAAAAAAAATACCTCTAAATGGCCGATACCATCAACCTATCCACACCCCCCCACCACACCCCCACCAAAAAAAAAAAAAAAAAAAAAAATAGCCACCTTTCCCAATACCCAAAAAATAGTAAATGGGCTAAGGAGTGGAGGTCAATTCATGAAATAAACTGAAAGAAGTTCAGCAACATCCCCAGATAAAAAGGTGTCCTGTATTTCAGAATACACTTTACAAGGAATCGAGACAATTCATCGACAAGACAACTCATCGACACAGTTTTGGAGACAATTCATCGACACAATTGAAGACAACTCATCGACACTTTTTGAAGACAATTCATCGACACATTTGTTTGAATATAATTTGCAATCATAGGTAATTAAGGGTAATTATGGACGAGTGGTTCATTGTATTTGATTGATCATACCTGTGAATAGCTAGCCTACCTTTCAGAGAACAGTCTCAGAATCAAGTATTGTGCTCAGAATGCGGAAAAGTTTTTAATTTGCAGCATTTATGATGCGGCTGCTGACGAATGCTCGCTCAGCGCGGCCGCTGCCATCAGGAAAAAACGCCTATGTGATTTTTACCCCCTCGAACCCCACAATTATATAGTAAAACTGGGGTTTGCAGGGGTATTCGAAATTTCCTTATTTCTACTCTAAAACATAGATTGTGGGTACTCGTTCGAATCGCCTCATTGAGGCGGTTCAAACGTGTACCCATAATCGATATTGTGAATAGAAATAAGAAAAATATCAAATTGGATCATCAAATTTTTATCAATGCATTTGAATAGGCAATTTTACGTTATGACCACAAGACCTGAATTGGAAGTTTTGACTGTCGGGGAGCTGTCTCAAAGTCCGACTGAGACTTACATGCACTCTAGCTTTTAGGAGGTTGATTGCCATGGTACTGTACTATAAAACGACTGCTAGAATTGTAGGATAATGGCGCCTCAAGATTAATTAAGAAGGTTTTTAAAAAGTTCCATGTATATCATACATTAAATATACAATGCGTAAGTTTATTTGCGCCAGCCGTTGTATGCGGTTTAAATGGTATCATGAATTTTTTACTTTGAAATATGATAGGTAAACGTTCCCAACGGACATGCAGCGCCGCAGCAATGTTGATTCGTTGATGAGTCAACGCTGGATCGACGATGCGTGTGCCAACTGACACCATACTGAAAGCATGTTCAATAATCCCAATCTTAGACAAGCTTAACAATAAGTACACATCTAGCTTGTGGTATTTCAATGTACACCCCAAGCCCTAGCTCCAAACTCACCCTATCGTGAAGTCCAAGAGCTGGACCTTACCCCGTCATCATCTGTGTTCTGCAGATGATGACGCGGTGAGGCCTTGCTGTTGGTCCTTTAGTACGATCAGTTTTTTCTCTGGTAAGCTTTCAGATATATACATGTACAATGTGAATATCATTATATTTACAATTCACAGTTCTTGTTGTGACCGTCAGTTTTTTGTATGCTACTACTGATTATTTTTCTCATATGCTACTTGTATGTAGCCTGAGATTTATTGCATAATAAAGTTCTGCTCTGTTCTGTTCTGAAATTGTATCAAAAACCAAAAATATGGAATTAATATCCTAAATTCGTTATTTTGATCATAAACCAGGGATCAAGTTACAGGGCGACTGGGGCGAAATAGTCGCCCTAGAGGGCTCAAAGTCGCCCTGGGAAGCCCAGAGGGCGACAAAAACTTCGCCCTCCGTTTTTGCAACTTTTGAAAAAGCTAGTACTTGTGCAAAACGAACTTTTTTTTTGGGAGAAATCCAGTTAAAAAATGAGCAAACATGCAAAGGTAAAAATCTGTTGAAAAATGTTGTTAGATGTATCAGAAATGCCCCTGAATGAAAGTCTGATGTTATTTAACAAGTTTTGGAGGAAAACTGTTCGCCTATTAAGTGACCAAAAGATCATTTTCATCAATGTCATTAGTTTTCGTGGGTGTCCGTTTTTTCATAAATGAACCATTTACATGCTGAAAACTGGCCAGAAACAGCATTAAAAGTGCAAAAAACTAAGTTTAGAAGTTGGCAGACACTTTAGTTTAACAAATTTATTATTATCATTATGTTTATAGCTTACTTACCAAGCCACAGACCTTGATGTTTTGACTGTATCTACTCAAAAGAATTGTCAATTTCCAAAAAGATATGAATGAACTTATGTGTCCAGATATAATGTATTTGCCCTACTCATGTCTGTTACTTTGCATCATTTAATTGGTTTAGAAGTAAGAATGAACAGGTCTACAGTAAAATTTGTTTCCTTCTTTGTTAATTCCCAAGACAATATGGTAAAAATTCCCAAGACAATGCAGTAAAGTGAGTCGAGAGTCCTAAATTGTCGAGCTTTCAGTAAGGCGATAGGTAAACCGAGTCTTGACTTCTCCCTCATCCTATAAAACTTCTCCCTGTTTTGTCTGGAGGGAGAAGTCACTTCTCCCTAAATTTCTGAGCCAGCTTGATCCCTGTAAACGTGATAATATATCACTTTAATGCTAAAACATTGTCTTCATTTTATCAGCTTGGGTATAATTGCAAGATAATAATGTGTCGATGAATTGTCTTCAAAAAGTGTCGATGAGTTGTCTTCAATTGTGTCGATGAATTGTCTCCAAAAACCGTGTCGATGAGTTGTCTTGTCGATGAATTGTCTTGTTCCCCTTTACAAAGGCTTAGTCATTTGTATTCACATCACAGGGGCTTGTAACCATTTCTTTTGATAGTAAAGATTGTCTATATATCTTGTGTATCAACTGAATAGATATACAAGATATATAGCCAATCTTTGTCATTAAAAGAAATGGTTACAAGCCCCTTTGATTCACAAATTCTACAAAGCAGTTAAGCCTTATACGATTTTACCGGCAAATCCCGGTGAATAGCAACCAGTGTACCAGAAAATCTATCGGGACAATATTTATGTCGGCGCCATAACGTCACACGCTAGCTGTCAAAAGCACGTGGGGTCAGTAAACAAATAGCAGTTATCTGGACATGACGAAAATTAAACTGCCACCAAAACATCATTTCCGTAAATTTTATTTGGATTTCAGCATATACTGATAGATTTATATTCCAACAAACAAAATAGGTGGAGACATACAGGATTTTATTTCAATAAATTATGTTTTCAGTAGACCAGATCAATGTCCATCCTCTCCCACACAGGAGAGGGAAATTGGGGATTTTTGTCACCTATGTTATTCTGGCTGTCAAAGACCCCAAATCAATAAAAAGGCTTTGAACAGCCAGAGAAGGCTCGGGTTACTTGAAAATCAGCTATAATATTAGTTATTTCTTGTTAATTTTAATGTGGCATAAATTTAAGAAAGATCTGTTTTCATATTATTCTAAGCAGAAGGTGAACGGAGTTATGGGGGTGAACTGAATAATGAGAACATGCCATACGTTTCTACACGAGTCATGGTAACCCGTTTTGACTAGTTAAAATATGCCATACTTTATGATCAAAGTTTTAATGATAGGTTAACTAGACATCCTTAGTTTTGAACAACTGGGCCCAGGCTGACAGTCCTACTTATCGTCACAAAGAGAGATTTTGTGACTGTATCCTCGCAGCATGCGATTAAAACAGTACCCCACCCACGATATTTGCATGCATGTTGCAAAAACAAACCTAAGAATCAGATATTAGGTTCCTTGAACGGGAACAAACAGCATTAATTTAAATTAAGATTTAATGCTTCTTACAAAATATAACTCAATTACTTCGGCGTGCTCTACTATTCCTGATAAAACTGGGTTTTTCAGAAGAATGACACAGCACCGGCACCGGAAGTTTTCGCTAAAACCGCTTGAATTGGACCGAACGGAAAGACAATAAACCGAGATCACCGAAATCTACCGAAATCACCGAGGAAATGTCCGGGATGTGGTGCGTTGCACTCAGTATCTCAGCTTGTGGTGGTCAGAATTTAATAAAATTGGTATCATATGAAAATTTAAGCTCCATTCTAAAATATCATTAAAAGTAGTTTCCAATTTACCCCCCACCCCCTTTGAGGTAGATTTAGGACTTTGAAATGTTCGGGAGGTAATGTCCGGGATGTATTGGGTAGTGGTGCGTTGCACTCAATATCCCGGCTTGTGGAAGCCAGAATTTAATAAAATTGGTATCATATAAAAATTTAAGCTCCGTTCTAAAATATTATTAAAAATTAGTTTCCAATTTTTACCCCTTTTGAGGTAGATTTTGGACTTTAAATTGTCCGGGTTGTTCGGGATGTAATGGTAGTGGTGCGTTACTCTTAATATCTCGACTTGTGAGCGTAAGAAGTTTATAGAATGTGTATCATTTAAAACTTTAAGTTCCATTCTAAAAGAAATTCAAAACGTTTTTTTTTTTTCTTCTTCTTTTTTTTTCACCTTTCTGAGGTCTATTTTGGACTTAAAAATGTCAGGGATGATCTGGGATGTATGGGAATGGTATTGTATCCATAATATCTCGACTTTTTCTGTCATAATTCATCAAAAACGGTACCAATTACTAGTTCTAGCCAAATGCAAACTGATTCTGAATGGAAATTATTTAGAAATACATGTAATTTTTTGGAGTGTCAAATTTGAAATAAAAAATACCTGAGTTATCATTCCGGAATAGCAGACGGGATAAGTAGTGTACAAAGATGGTAACATAACAATATAATGAAACGTTACATAAACAAATAAATACGTTTGTAGGTGACGCCGGTACCGCGAGGCGGGGAACGTCATAATTTTAAATCGCAGGCCTTAGTTTTCTTAATATAGAAGAAGTGTACGAACTTATCGAACAACGCTCGTACATGCAATGGCATCAACAGCTTAAAATGGTTAATAGTCACAATTAAGTTTCCAAGACTCGTATTGATCATTACTGCTACATGTATGTAGCCCTGTAGTAAATGATTACTATTACTACTGTATACCCAAATTCAACACAGCATGAGCACAACATTGAAACAACGTTGAATCAACATAATGTTGATCATCGACATGGTTTCAATGTTACGTGTCTGCTGGGTGAAGGTTTCTGAAATAACAGGACAAGTCTTGTTTTTTTCCTCTGGAGAGAGGTTTAATGATGCCAATGAGGCTAAATCACAGAAATGAAAAAACGTGGTTTATGCGAAAATATAAGTTTCACAGCAGTTATGCTGTAAAACACCCTCCATTCACGATGACAGTTTTTTGTTTGTTTGTTTGTTTGTTTTTTGTTTTTTGTTGTTGTTTTTTTTTTGTTGTTTTTTTTTTGTTGTTGTTTTTTTGTTTTTTTTTTGTCATCAGTAATTTTCTTGGAAAACATAGTACAGATCAAATGAAGATCGTACTGTAGTCTGACCCAATGTATATATGAGGGTTGGTCAGAAATAACTGAGAGTTGTTGTTTTGATAATGATTTCCTTATTACTGTTCAGAAAAAAAATGACTAATCAGTAATAACAATATCTTGCCTATTATATGACAAAGTCGTATCCACTTTAACTCCAATGTTTTAAGTTCAACAGATAGTACGCTACATGGCAACTCTCAGCTATTTCTGAACAACCCTCGTAACTTTTCCATTTCATCTGCATCTTTTCAACACATTTTTGTCTGTATAAAAACCACCATCCAACATTTAAGATAATTTCAATTTTACCGATTTACAAGCTACGGAAGGGACATTACTCGATTACCTATTGAAATATGTATCTTCAACTGTATCAAACTGCCAACTACATGATAAATGCATATATCTGATGGTTTGCTGTAAATTTCGAATTAAGAAGCAAAAATCATTGTAACTATCGAAAAGATCATAATGTTATGGGGTGACATGCAGTTAAACGCATCAGTCAAATTCTCAATAAGTCAAATTATTATGAGTTAATGCATTAGCTTAACAAGTTGTTAAAATTGTTAGAAAATTAATGACCCGTAAAATTACTCAACCTAACCTGAATGAACAAACATTATACGGTATTATTTCTGCTCTAAAACATAAATTGTGGGTACTGGACAGATTACCAACAATCTATGTTTTGAGCAGAAATTAGAAAACTATCATACATTTTCATCTTTGCGCAGTAAAATTTACTATATATTTGAATAGGCGTGTTTTCGTAATGAAATTCAATAATAGTTCGGCGTTTGACATCGTATAGATTTTAATATGCGTATACTGTTATTGAAATTATCAGATACCATGTGAAAGCATACATGAAATCGTATGCACATAACGTTAACCGATCCATGTTAGGAAGCTCCAAGGCAAATCTTACTCTTCTAAATATAGGGGTAAAAAGGGTTGTAATTCAAGTTTTCATGAAACTTTTCATTTGAATACCTTTCAAATAATACACTTATTCCACCCAGGGTTATAAATAAATAAATAAATAAATAAATAAATAAATCTGTAAACCGACTCTGCAAAATAACGGGAATCCCGAATGATCCCGGATATGCTGAACGCTTAAAATTATCACATTTGCTCCGATTTTGTTTTAAACATATTTCATTAACCTAGAGTTTGTTGTATGTATTTCAGTGTGTCATTTTGTTCTTGTGTTTTTCAGTCCTTTTAGTATTGCGATTACATCGCTTGGGGAAGAGAGAGCTAATCTTAGTGCTTTTCGTACGTTTGTTTGGTTTGTGCTTGTTTGGATTTGTCGGTTTCCTCTTCCTCTTGGGGTCTGGGAAGGGCTGCGGTTTGTGATTGTGGCACTCCCTGGACTGTTCTCTTACCTTTATTTTGGAAGTTAATATTGATACACAAAGTATTGCATTCGTGATAAAACAGTGTTATTTAAGAAAAATGTCGATCCCACCTGCCTGCGACCCCGGACCATCCAGAAATAAACCTCAAAGAGGTAATAATAATGATAAAAAAAAAAAAAAAAAAAGTAGAAGAATTTTCTTTTAGAATTTAGAATTGAACAAAGAGTTTTAAATAATACAACTTTTATTAAATTCTGACCATAACAAGTTGAAATATCAAGGTCGTCGCACCACTACCCATACATGGGACATTATATTTCGGACATCCCAGACATTTCAAAGTCTAAAATCGACTTCAGACGCGTAAAAAATTGAAATATATTTCAATAATCTTTTAGAGTGGAGCTTAGATTTTCAAATGATATAAAAATTATTAAATTCTGACCACCAGAAGTTGAGATATCAGGGACAACGCACCACTACCCATACATCCCTGACATTACATCCCGAACATCCCGGACATTTTAAAGTCCGAAATAGACCGCAAAGGGGTAAACATTGGAATTTAGTTTGCATAGTCTTTTAGAATGGACCTTAAGTTTTGAAATGATATAAAATTTATTAAATTTGACCATCAAAAGTTGAGATATTAAGGACAACGCACTACTACCCATACATGCCGGACATTATATCCCGAACACCCCGGACATTTCAAAGTCCAAAATCGACCTCAAAGGGGTAAAGCTTGGAAAATATTTTTAACAATCTTTTAGAATGGACTTTATATTTTTAAATATAACCAATATTTCCAATATGATCTTGAAAACCTGTGCGAAACAATTAGCTCCAGGACTAACATCCACATTTCAATTGTCGATCGACACTGGTGAACTACCTGAAGATTGGATGAATGCAAATGTTTCACTAGTATTTAAAAAATGAGGAAAGTTATCGACCAGTGTCTTTGACCTCCGTTTCATGTAGACTTTTAGAACACGTAATCTGTAGACATTTATTAAACGGTGCCGGGTCACTCGGCACATAACCAACTCGGCAGGTAACCAACTCGGCCCATAAACACTGAAACTCAACACTGAAACATTGACATTGTCCGAATGGCCATTTTTCTACGTCCTGGCTCATACTATATTTTTTTTCTTATTTTTTTTTCTTATTTCCACTCTGTAAGATAGTCTGAGAGAACTATGTACCTCGCTTTAATATTTGAGCCTCGACGTGAGAAAACCTGCAAAACTGCACGTGCGAATAACAAAGGTGCAGATCAACCTGCGTATCTGCACAGTCTGATCAACGCTTTTATTGTTCGCTACTTGGATAGTATAATTACTTAGAATGCTGATTGCAAAAATTCGTGGTTTATGAGACTGAGCAGGCCAGTTTTTGCCTAACCTGATCGTAACCTATGAAGACAGGTTTCCTCGCGACGAAGCCCATATAGTAAAATAGATGGTTTCCAGGAGTATATTTTATTTTTGCTCAAAATCATAGATTGTAGTAGCTCGATAGAATCGCTGTACACATTTTCTTTCGCAGAAAAGCACAGAAGTAATAATATAACACAATATCGTCCGAAAACTTACATTTTTGGGTCGACTGTTTATCAGTCGACCCAAAGTAACGAACTACAGATTTCCCGCCTGCTATTGTCCGCGTAACTATTGCCGACCAGGTACAAAATCCAGGTAACGGTTATTTATAGTAGGGCTTTTCTATGGTGGCATATTTCTGCCACAATATAGCTAGGTAGCTATCACGATACTTTCAATAATTATCTTGATATTTCGAAGTTTCCTGAAAAGATTATCTTAATAGTCTAAAATTTCCTGGAAATATTATCGCGAAAGTTTATAGTATTATCGCGATATTTTTGTGTTAGTGCCCAGAGCTGCGATTTATTTTCTGTACCAATAAATAGAACCGATACCTTTGATTATACTGTTGAAATTCACCTAGGGTATTCACCAGCGACTTTTAAGGTAATGGGGCACAGGGAACCAATTGTAGCAGAACTTCTGATTGGTGCAAAAAAGCCCGGGGGTAGTTATTTTGTATTAGGAGATCCGTGATATTGGTTAATAATAAAGATGAATTAGCCCTCATCATTCTAATTTGAAGAAAATAAAGTTTTTGTGTAATTTTCTGATTGTTTCAAAGAAATAAATATTTCTCTGTGTGTGTTTGCTGGAGCCAAACGAAGAAGTGGTGAAATTGCAAAGTTTCAATTTTTCACACCTGCCAACTGAGGGGTTGCTACATTCAGCCTCCAAAACGTCCCAGAAAGTGATAGTGATGATGGTATTTTTCCTTTTTTAATTTGCTGTGCTAAGCCTGGTCTTTGAATTAAAGCAAAACTTAGAAGCCCAGCCATACCCTGAAATGAACCCTTAACCACCAAAAAGGGTGGAATTACCATGGAGCTCTATGACCAAAAAAATAGTTCACTGCACCCTACGAGTTTATACTAGGTAATCGCAGTGCTATTTATAGCTAACTCGCTATCATGAAAAATTTATCGCGATAATTTATCTAGATACTAATGTCAGTTCCGAGCAGTACCACGAAATTATGCATTAAAATATTTTCTGGAAATTAAAAAACATATCTAGATAATTGAAGTTATTGCGATAATGTTTTCAGGAAAACTTTTTATTTTCTGGAAAATTAAGAATATTATCGCGATAGCTATCTGGCTGCCTCGTGGCAGAAATATGCCACCATACTTTTCCTCCTGTGACGTCGGAGCGTTGTGTGAAAATGGATGGTTAAGTATAAAATCTGAACTGGGCTCGTGTACTGGGACACTGGCAACAGTGTAGACCCGGATCAGACGCCACAAAACACGGCGTCTGATCAGAGTCTACACTATTTGCTTAAAGTACAGATATTTAAGGGTTAAACGAAACAGTCTAAATCCCCTTTCAGGACCATTTTCCAGCATACGCTCAAAGACAAATTACCCACCAGTGCTGTCAGTGCTTTGATTATAGCCGTAACAAGATCTACTGAATCTGCATTATACAGAATAAAAAGACTGTCGTGGAATAGTGTACGAAACGGACCTGCCCCGCATCATTTTATCCTTTTACTGGACCGTTAAGCAACACACTTTCAAAACCGTTATCCTACATGAGGATTAAGCATAAAGATTCTCATTCTGAAAAAAATCTACTTATTATTATTATTATTTTTTTTTTTTTTTTTTTTAAATCAGGGTTGTAGCATCAGCCACCCAGTTAGGGTCAAGGATTGGCAACATAATGACAAACTTTTGTCTTCTCCCTTTCGAAAATTTGCTGAAAAATGAAATAAATATTAATTCCATATATATATATATATATATATATATATATATATATATATATATATATATATATATATATATATATATATATATATATATATATGCTTTTAGCGGCTAAGCATGACATTTACATTAAAATATTTGCCACCTTCAAGTTAAAATGATTAAAGTCCAAAGGTAACCTTTCATTGGTTGTTTGTAACGGTGGATTAAAGTGTTCAAAATAACAATAGATAATTGCACTAATCAGTTAATTATGGGCCGAGTTTGTATAGGCCGAGTTGGTTATGTGCCGAGTTTGCTATGTGCCGAGTTGTAAAAACTGTTATTGGGTGGAATGATTTAGAATAGTCGATCGTGCATGCAGAGACAACTACATATAATAAAAAGACACGTGCTCTTTTTGCTGAAGGTAGCCATTTCAGGACCGCCATTTCATATGATTGCTGAAGGTAGCCATTTCATATAAAACTAAATAAAAACAGCAAAGTGACTAGCTTACATAACAATTGTCTACTTGATGTAGCTAGCATATGCTTTTTCTATTTTAATCTTATCATCCAAGCGAATTTCCTTGGAGGCCAGCCGTCCAGAACCGGACTTCTAGATAGGACACACTGGATAGGCTAGCCGACCGGAATTAGGTCAATATGTGCATACGCAGGTGCATTTTTGACACAATGCTACTGTTATAATTTGTTTCTTTACCTGTAATGGTGACATAGTACATTGTCGCGTTGTGACCTAAAGGCCATTAGCGTATTTGGTAGATCTTAATTTACATGCGCATTGTACGAGCGATAGGACAAAACGGGAAACATATTCATATCAGAGCAAAGAATGGTTCAGGCGGTGTTGGTTTCGTTATTAAAGAATCTTTATTGGAATCATATAACATTAATATAATTGATGATGAACACGAGGGTATATTGTGGCTGAAAATTTCGCCTAGGCACGATGGACCAATCGAATCTACTCGAAATATTGACGGAATGTTTTGACACTCTGTTAATTCAGATCTATGTCTATTGTAAAATGATCCATTTGTTTTCTCTTTGGTGACTACAATGCTCGGTGTTCGGATATGGAGGACTTTATAAGCGAAATAGACAAGGTTGAGGATCGAGATATTCTTGATTTCCAGGCATGTATGGGTCTCTTTTGTGCGGCTTTTTAATCGATGGCAACTGTTGCATTTCAAATGGACGAAATAGTGTTGGGAACAATTTTACGTTTGTTGGTCCTCAGAGATGTTCGGTGGTAGATTACTGCTTAGTTCCCTATGAATGCACTGGCTTATTTCAGAATTTTAACGTTATATTGATCGCAGATTTAATAAGTGATTTAAATATTGTCGAGAAAGTGGGGCCTTCGAACCTCGATCTCTCTGTATTGAGGTGGGACGTTCGATTAAGCAGATCCCCAAGAGTTTTTGCAGGGCAAACAGGTCGAATCAAATACGTTTATACAAAGGCTAGAAACTGAAATTAATGCATAGGCTTCACTTAGTGAAATATATGAGGATTTTACAGCGATGGTCACGACAGAAATGAAAGATAAATTATATTACAGAGAAATTCATACATTTGACGGTGTTAGTAATAAAAAAGAGATGAACAAAAAAAAAAAGTGGTAAACATCTGGTTCGGTTAAGATTGGTGGATGAAAATCAGCTGAACCACAAAAGTTTTTAAGGCCATGGTCCCGGTGTTGGTCTTACTCTTTTGTGCTTTGTGGTTTATTCTATGAGGCGATTTGTTTTAAGTCTTGCCTTGTGTTATTTTGTTCTTGTGTTTGTCAGTCCTTTTAGCATTGCGATTATACCTCGCTTGGGGAAGAGAGAGCTAATCTTAGTGCTTTACGTATGTTTGTTTGATTTGCTCTTGTTTAGTTTTGTCTGTTTCCGCTTCCTCTTCATGTCTGGGAACGGCTGTGGCTTATAATTGTGGCACTCCCTGGACTTTTCTCTTACCGTTTTTTTAATGGGCTAATTCTCAGGGAAATCATAGATACAAGAAAATGGTGTATACGTGTTAAACAGCAATTTAGTAAGCTTGGGTTGTTGGTGTGGAACTTTTATATAAAAAAAAGTATTAAACAGCAAGTCTCAAATAAGGTTTTTGATGAATTTAAGGCTAAATGACAAAATGATCTTCAGCAAAACAGTGCAGTTCGTGTAAATTTTGACACTTTCCTGGACTTATTCAGTGTAATATAACGACTTTTATTTATTCATGAAACTAATGTGTATTTTGAAAACAAGAAGTCATGTTGTTTTTTTTTTTTTTTTTTTTTTTTTTCTTTTTCTGAAACTGTTAGCCTAGGGTAATGCTACTATCATTGTATTCTCTCAGACGGGGAGGGGGTGGGGTGGCGGGGATACCTTTGGGACTAGACATCCGAATCATACCCAACCCCTGGGAATTCGACAGAAAATTTTGACACATTGGCGGGGTATAAGACACCTAAAAGGGAAATTCTAGAAGAAACTATGTGCAAATTTTAATGCCCACCCAGGGGGGTTTCGACACAAATCACAAATTTGTGACTGGGTAGGGAAGTTTTAAAATGTCTAATTCCCCTGGGTAATCCCGCCTACCCTCCCTCTTGGGCCATTGATAGGTGCATCAATTGGACATTTTACAAAAGCTGCTGGACATTTTAAAGATACCGCTGGGAGCAAAGACGCTGATTAGCTTGCGCACATGCGTATATTTTGTTTTGGGTCCTATACTACGTACATACGCCAAGCAGTGAGGCAGTATACCTGAGCAAATAGCACAGACCAAGGTCAAATTAATTATAAAAGAAGCAACTTCGCCAGAAAAGATCGAATCATCTCAGTATGGTTGAATACAATTTCCAATTTTAGGATAAGTAAAGCAAAGCGTTATGGTGTCCGAATATATGGGGTAAATACGAAGACAGAGCTTAACGAACTGCAAGGGATGCACAATTGATCAAACGTCTGTTATGAGAAGCGAAGAGTGGTTAAACAGAATGCCGTTCTCAGATAGTAGTGGAAAAAAGACGATATCGACATCGACAACAACAAAGCGTCAACAACAAAACAGTAAAGAACATCATACATTGTATAATCGAGAAGATGATATGCATACACATGTTGCGTCCAATACAAATGTCCAAATAATTATCACTTTCTACATAACGGTCTTTTAAGTTCATCAGGCCATAACTGATTATCATGACCATCACAATCCACTGCCCTGCATAATGGAAATATAATAATTAGCACACAACAACGTACGTGTGGCTTCCAAAGGCAATCTTTTTTTTTACCTTTATTGCAGAAGGGAAATATTAGCATACGATAAAAGATAACCCTGTTGCAGTTTATGACAATCATACAACAACGTTCCAAACAGTAATTACCAAGATACAGACGGCGCTTCGGGCCTCAGACTCAATGAAGGCTTCTTTGTGAAGCTTTAACAAGTGCGTTAAGTTGTGGCTTGATAATATGTCTTTGGCTTGGCCCTTCGTGGTTCAACTATTGGATTTCTTTAACACTGGATTGCAGTGGGTGTAGAATTAGCCATAACTGCTCGTCTTAGTTTATCAATTTTTATGTTTTTGCTTATGCATCGGCTTAGTGGGAGACATTATACGAACCGATTTTTTATGCGTTTCTGTGTTAAGAGTAGCATCGGGACCCAGGCTGAAGTAAGTCTACTGTAAAAATGTTTTAACCCCCATCCCCACTCTGCCGACCGTTCTAATTAGGCGGCGACCCCGGTGTAGCTGTGTAGATTTGTGGTTTATTCTACGAGGCGATTTAAACTAATAAACGTCAAAACGATTGCCCTTGGAATCAAAGAAAACGCTACGGATTAGAAAATGGGAGTCTCGGTTTTATTGAGACTCTTCGCAAGCAGTAATGAAGTTTGCAATACTGCTTACTCCCTATAGTGTATACATGAGCAGAACTCCATTTTCACACATACCACAATGGGCCCAGTGGTCCCAAAGAAAATGAAATATAATCTGCACTATGGTGATGTACAGTTGGTCGTTCTACCGCCACCACACGGCACTCACACCAGCTGTAGTGTAGTAAAATTAAACGTCAGAAAGATTGCCATTGCAAACAAATAACACACCGTGGACACACTAAGTCTTGCTTTGTGTTTTGCCTTTGTGTTTTTAGTCTTTTTAGCATTTATATGGTAGTGGTTCTTATCAAACCTTAAGTAGTATATGTTTGAGTATTACAGTTAACTTTTTTTTATTTGTACCAGATCCTTGAATAATTTAAAGTATGATTGTTAAGAGTTTTGATTAAACCAATTGAACAGCCTAGATAATAACACAATAAATGACCTGTATTACAAATTACAAAAATCTGAACGAAATTTGAACAATGTTACAAACCAAACAGTTACAGCATTTTTGTAGAAGCCAACAACAGTCTACATAATGGAAGTAATCCTACGTAAACACATTATAATGAAACAAAACAAATAAAAATCTAAAATTTTGCCTTTGGAAACAAAGAAAACATAAAGGAACGAAAATCATATATTCAGTTTTATTGGCTTAAGCGGTATTCAACTTTCAAAGCAACCAGAATGGGCCCAAAGGAAATAAAAATATAATCTGCACTATAAAAAATGGTTTCGAAATGAATGTCATAGTGCATGATATATATATATATATATATATATATATATATATATATATATATATATATATATATATATATATAGAGAGAGAGAGAGAGAGAGAGAGAGAGAGAGAGTAGAAATCCTTTTCAGACTAATAAAGCAAATTTAATCGAAGCAAGTAAAATCTATTAAAATAAGAAAATAAGATTTGAAAATTGTATAATAAATATCCAAAAGAGTACCGGAAAATCTTAAACATTTTCGATAAGAAAAAAAAGAGCAAACTGACATAAAACTGGAGGCAGTGGCACTGTACAATATTTTCAAAGAAATGAATGATGGCAAATATGGTGATGAAAACATAAATGAGGATGGTCTAAATATACACATTGATGGAGAAAGTGACGAAATTCTAAATTCACACATTACCGAAGATGCCTATGGGCATGGTGGGCGAAGCTTGCTTACTAAGTAATGCTTACTATCCGCGGACGCCTGATTACACCCTTTATTCTGGGGTCCATGTCTGTTGGTCTGAACATTCTGATTCGTCATTCGTTTACGGATTTACGAGTTTGGATTATGGCTTGGGTACCATGACCGCAACTACTTTATTTAAGTTTATAAAATCACTAAACACTAATACGGCTTTTTGAACGATCAAATCATCAACGAATTTTTGAAGAGTACCACTGAATTATGTTTCCAATTTATGTGTCACCATTGAATATTGAATATTGATACAGATATTCTACCAGACTCATGGCTTAAAGGCATAATAAAACCGGTATACAGCGTGACCCATTAAATCCAGAATATCGCAGACTTCTGAAAAGTAAATAAGATCATCTAAGTAAACTCAGGAACTGATACAATCAGATCCACATCAGGCTTCCAAAACCAAAGGGAAAGACAAAAAATTAAGTCGTCATACAATGTTAACACACTTCTTTTTTTTGAAGGCAGCTTAGAGCAATATTACGACCAGCAGACGTGATAACCATTGTCAACGGAAGTCGATATAGCATCAAGTCAAACATTGTAAAAAAGGTAAGAAAAAAGTCCAGGGAGTGCCACAATCACAAACCGCAGACCTTCCCAGACCCCAAGAGGAAGAGGAAACCGACAAATCTAAACAAGCACAAGCCGAACAAACGTACGAAAAGCACTAAGATTAGCTTTCTCTTCCCCAAGCGAGGTAATCGCAATACTAAAAGGACTGAAAAACACAAGAACAAAATGACATACAACAAATCGCCTCGTAGAATAAACCACAAAGCAACAAAGAGTAAGACTAACACCGGGACCACCGCCTTAGAATGCATCAAAGCGAAAACATAAAAATCAAATTAATCACTATAATAAACAAAGACGAGTACTCATGGCTAATTCTACTTTATGCCAGAGTAAATGAAAACCAATAGTTGAACCACGGCGGGCCAAGCCAAAGACATATCGTAAGTCGACCTAAAAGCAGAAGAAGTCGACTTAGTATCTCAAAATTTAGATGTCAGTTACATGCCACCATACGAAAATGCTCTATTTCAAAGTAAAACCTATGTAAAGGTCTTGAGGGACCTTTCCAATTTCAAGGTCCTGAGGGACCTTTCCAATTAAGAGACCGGTGCCTTGCTGCAGTTTATGATTACCATACAACACAGTATGGTTATCCGATGGGAAATATTAGCACACGATAAAAGATTACCTTGCTGCAGATTATGATAAGCATACCACAGCGTATGACTTGCAACAGGGAAATATTAGCATACGATAAAAGCTTACCTGGCTGCAGTTTATGATACGCAGACAACTTATGGTTTGCAGCAGGGTCATGCTAGCACACGATAAAAGATTATCATCCTGCAGTACATGATTAGGAAACCACAACGTATGGCTTGCTGCAGGGAAATATTAGCACAAGATAAAAGATTACCTTGCTGTAGTACATGATTAGCAAACAACAACGTTTGGTTTGGCCTGTCGTGGTTCAACTATTGGTTTTCATTTACTCTGGCATACAGTAGAATTAGCCATGAGTACTCGTCTTTTTTTAGTATAGTGATTAATTTGATTTTTATATTTTCGCTTTGATGTATTGACTGAGTTGGGAGCCTTTATGCGAACCGAATTTTTATGTAATTCTGTATTAAGAGTAGCATCGGGACCCAGGGACCACTATTTGCGGTCCACCATTTGGTCAAAGTTAATATTGTCAATATTTAATAAATCATCAAGGTATCTTGAAGTAGAACTGAAAGCCTCAATAATGCCAGTTTGATATTCCCGTGAGAAAGACTTCATGATATCTGTCTCATAACAAAAAAAAAGAAACAAATCTGCAACAAGAAGAACATAATTAGTTCCTATCGGAATACCAATAGTTTGCCTATAAAGTTTAGTTCCAAATCTAATGAAAATATTATCCAAAAGAAGGGCATCACAGACTTTTTGACAAAACCATAAATTGTGATTATTGTATACATCAGACGTGAAAAAAAAAAAAAAAAAACATTTTTCGTTGCAAAAACGGTAAGAGAAAAGTTCAGGGAGAGCCACAATCACAAACCGTAGCCCTTACCAGACAGAGGAAACAGACAAAACCAAACAAGCGCAAATCGAACAAACGTACGAAAAGCGCTAACATTAGCTCTCTCTTCACCAAGCGAGGTAATCTCATTGCTAAAAGAACTAAAAAACACAAGAACAAAAGTAAAGACAAGGTAAAACATAAAACAAATCGCCTCGTAGAATAAATCACAAAGCAACAAAGAGTAAGACTAACACCGGGACCACCGCCTTAGAAAGGTCAGTAGAATAAACCATCGGAGCGTTTAAAGCACTTTTACGGCCAACCCAACTTCACCCTGGGTCCCGATGCCACTCTTAATCACAACTAGTAAAACAGAAAGCGAAATGGGCAGCTGTTGAAGGTGACCAAAATGCTAGCATCACAACACAACTAGTAAAACAGAAAGCAAAGTGGACAGCTATTGAAGACGATGACCACAATGCTAGCAACACAACACTTATAGAAAAAAACAGAAAGCAATGCGGGAACCACAAAGCTACAAAGAGTAAGAACAACACCAGGACCACCGCCTTAGAGTCTGGAAAGGGCTGCGGTTTGTAATTGTGGCACAACCTGGACTTTTCTCTTACCTTTGTTTCGAACGGTCAGTAGAATAAACTAGGGGGGGGGGGAGGGGGGGGTGAGGGGATGGGGAGGAGGTTAAAGCACTTTTACAGTTAGCTAACTTTACCCTGGGTCACGATGCTGCTCTTAATACAGAAATACATAAAAACTCGGTTCGCATAAAGGCTCCCAACTCGGTCAATGCATCAAAGCGAAAAATAAAAATCAAATTAATCAAAATGATAAACAAAGACGAGTACTCGTGAATAATTCTACTGTATGCTAGAGTAAATAAAAACCAATAGCTGAACCATGGCGGGCCAAGCCAAAGACATATCGTCAAGCCCCAACCCACTGGTTAAAGTTTTACGAAGGGGCCTCCCTGAGTCAAGAGGCCCGAACCGCCGTCGTGCAATTAAAGAGTGAAGCATAGGCATCAACAATGATTGGGTTGACAACTAGGCATGCAGTCTGCCGCATAATATTCAGGCTATAGCCAATTTTTTTTATAACGGGTAATTAAATTTCTGAATTGTTCCGAAAAGTTAGATTTCCCCACACTTTTTTCTAATCTGTACATTAAGTCACCGTAAAATTCTAGTTCTGACATACCATGTTGCAGAAGTGTTTTCAGACTGACGCTATATTTTTTTCTACCAAGGCACTGTGTCTGCGATAAAATTTCGAAAACGCCTTACGAAGCTTAAAATAACGATAGCCCTGCCTAAGAAGCTTGGCAGTAAGGACTTTATGACGGCAGATAAAGTCACTAAGATTCGAAGAAGCTCTGGCGAATCTAATAAGTTGAGATATGTATGCCCGATATGAGATACGCCGGGGGACATCGCCATCCAGAAAAGGGAAATTGACAATATCAAAATCAAAATGATCCCGTTATTCATAAATTTTGATGGAAACTGTAAACTGTACCATTAGATATACATAGATTCAAATCCAAAAAAGATGTCTCGGTATCGGAACAGTTGGTGGAAACTGTACCATTAAACCACCGGGGGGTTAAAGCACTTTTACAGCTAGCCAACTTCACCCTGGGTCCCGATGCTACTCTTAATACATAAATACATAAAAATTCGGTTCACATAAAGGCTCCCAACTCAGTCAATGCATCGAAGCGAAAACATAAAAATCAAATTAATCACTATAATAAACAAAGACGAGTACTCATGGCTAATTCTACTGTATGCCAGAGTAAATGAAAACCAATAGTTGAACCACGGCGGGCCAAGCCAAAGACATATCGTCAAGCCCCAACCCACTGGCTAAAGTTTTACGAAGAGGTCGTCATTGAGTCTGAGGCCCGAACCGCCGTCGTGCAATTAAAGAGTGGAGCATAGCCATCAACAATGATTGGGTTGACAACTAGGCATGCAGTCTGCCGCATAATATCCAGGCTATAGCCAATTCTTTTATGACGGTTAATAAGTTTTCTTAATTGCTCCGAAAAGTTAGATTTACCTACAATTTTTCTAAATCTGTACACTAAGTCACTGTAAAATTCGGGTTCCGATATACCTTGTTGCAGAAGTGTTTTCAGACTGACGCTGAAAACATAAAAATCAAATTAATCACTATAATAAACAAAGACGAGTACTCATGGCTAATTCTACTGTAAATCTGTACACTAAGTCACCGTAAAATTCTGGTTCCGATATACCTTGTTGCAGAAGTGTTTTCAGACTGACGTTACATTTTTCTACCAAGGCACTGTGTCTGCAAAAAAATCTCGAAAGCGCCTTACGAAGTTTAAAATAACGATAATCCTGCCTAAGAAGTTAGCAGTAAGGGCAGTTAAAATCATTAAGATTTGAAGAAGCTCTGGTGAATCTTATAAAATGAGATATGGATACCCCGTATGAGATACGCCGGGGGGACATCGCCATCCAGCATATGGGAAATTGATAGTATCAAAATCAAAATCATCCCGTTTATCATAAAATTTGGTGGAAACTGTACCATCAATTTAACATAGATTCAAATCCAAAAAAGGTGCCTCGGTATCGGAATAATTGCGGTTCGTAGAAATACCGGAACACACCGAAACACTAGAACACACTGGTAATTACCGGAACACACTCAAAAAAAGTATTTCGTTTTTGCTATAAATAAGTAGTTTTTTTTTTTTTGTGGTGGTGGTGGGGGGTGGGCGGGAAGATGTGGTCCGTTTATATATTCTATGTCTTATTTTGACCGTTTGTAACACGTGAACATACTTTATAAACCTTAGCTCAGTTAAGCATCAAATGATTAATATTATTGTATGGCAGTGTGATCCGGTGAATTTTTGCCATGATGAGTTTGGTATTAAAAAGTTATTAACCATGATAAATATTATGATGGTTATTAATTTTATAATCATGGGTGTTAGTTTGCATTAAACTTCATAAGAGAATATTAATGATGAGAGTGAACAATGTATTGACAGAAGACATTACAAATACATTATCATAAAGGGACCGAAACACATTTTTATAAAACACTGGGATGAGGTTAATTGATTGTATGCTAAGATCAAATTTATTATTGACAACATCCGACACACAAACAGACAGTAATTAAGTTATAAAAACGATCTTTAATAATATAAAATGAAAAAAATTAAAACGTGTTCCGGTAATTATCAATGTGTTCCGGTGTTTCAGTGTGTTCCGGTATTTCTATGAACCCGAATAATTGGCTCTATTTAATTGGAGTTCAGTAGGGTATATGCGTCCACCATTTGGTCAAAATTGTCAATATTTAATAAATCATCAAGGTATCGAAGTAGAATTGAAAGCCTCAATAATGTCAGCCAGATTTTCCCGTGAGAGAGTCTTCAAAAAATCTCTTTCAAAACAAAAAAAAAAAAAAAAAAAAAAAAAAAAGAAAGAAAAAAAAAATCTGCAACAAGAGGAGCACAGTTAGTTCCCATCTGAATACCGATAGTTTGCTTATAAAGTTTAGTTCCAAATCTAATAAAACATGTTATCCAAAAGATAAACAAGGGCATCACAGACTTTTTGACAGAAGTAAGGCATGAAGTTAGCAGTTTGGACAAAATAGTAGTCGTACATTATCTAGAATTTGCAATGAAACACAACATTTTAGTATGACTGTAGCACGGTTGTCGAGAGCACAGATCTTGTGAAACTCATTTGATTCAATTTGTCGAGGACCTTACTAGATCTCTCACACAAGGCAAGCAAACTGAACTTATCCTACTAGACTTTAGTAAGGCCTTCGACAGGGGCAGTCGCTTGAAATTACTCTATAAACTGCAGACGCATGGAGTACATGGTAAAATAAACGTCAAAAAGATTGCCTTTGCAAACAAAGAACACATGTACACTACGGATTAGAAAATGGGAGTCTCGGCTCTAAGAACACACGAATAATAACACATCACACAGTTGATTAGGATTGGTCATTGTCAGTAATGACAGACGAACAACATTTCTTTTACAGCCTGTTTATATTTGTTGATATTGACTCTTTATCGTATGTTTGTCAAAAACTATCTTATCCGCTAATGTTATTATCTATATATATCCGATGTGAAATAAAGTTTCTTGTATCTTGTGTCTTGTCTAGTTGCAGTACCATTACCCATGTACTTCCAGCGAACCACAACAAGGACGCGTCATGGCAAATCTCACTCATCGCAATATGTCAGATCGATACTTCATTTATTTATTTATTTATTTATTTATTTATTTATTTATTAAATTTTCATTCTTCCCCTTGGCTGTCCGGCAATGGAATAGACTTCCCCCTTACGTTTGTTCGATTTGTGCTTGTTTGGATTTGTCGGTTTCCTTTTCCTCTTGGGGTCTGGGAAGCGGTACGTACAAACACCGGATCGGACCGGATCGGGCTCAATTACCGGATCGGACCCTATTTTGACTATTATTTTTTATTTATTTATTTATTTATTTATTTATTTATTTATTTTTTATTTTTTTTTTTTTGATTTTTTTCTTTCTAGTTGTTATTTTTAATACAGAAACTCCTGAACAAATTGACATTGTTACAACTGGTAATAATGACAGTTTATCTGCGAGCACTGTAAGCATGCCTGAAGCACAGGTTAGCTGCAATTTTGATGATAGTTTGTCTGTAAAAAAGTTAGATGATAGACACAAAAATACAAATTATGGCGATGAAGGTAACAAACTAGCGTTGTCCAATGCTAATACACATGACAATAACAGTTCTGTTTATGGCAAAGATGATGACTCGTCTATCTGTTTCACTGATTTAGCAGACGCTTCCGATTTGTCATGGAAATCTGAAAAACAAGATGAAACGAAAGACAGTAGATCAGAAACGTCCGAGCATAACGTCTCAATGCAATCCGGGTCTGATAATGAGGACGAGATAATTGGTTGCCAATCTAAAAATGTTGATGAAAGCGAACTTGAAAATGAATGTAAGGGAAACATTCCTAATGGAAAGCATTTAGAAACAGACAGGGTAATAGACTTGCTAATGAAAGCAGACATGGGGCTTAAGAGTATCCCTTGTGGTTAAAAAACAAAATGTTTATTTTATAATTGATAATGAAAATAACATATCTAAGAAAGAAAAGGATCAGAAATCAGTATTCTACGATGATTGTGGTGTCTGGGATTCTGGTTCTGGCATGTCGCCCAAAACACCGTATTTGTTAACTAGTAGTGGTCGTTTAAAGAAATTGTATTTGAGAGTAAAAGAAGGTAGTACATTAGATGAGCATGATGAAGAAAATGAGAGGGTATATTGCTTTGAGCGCCAAATAAAAAAGAAACGTGTGTATGAGCCTTTGAACCCGCAACCAAAGCAGGGCAAAGTCGTAACGGTTCAGCGATATTATGTTTCGTTAAGCCTAGACAAGTCCTATTAGAAACGCGTGACGTATTTATGGGAAGGGAGATTAAAAAGTAAGTTCGCACTCGTAGAGTATACTGGGAAATTTCCCGGACTTTCCGCTCATGGGAATACAATATCGGGCTACGATGAATACATTAGGACTCCACCTGTTGAAATGGAAGAAATGGCCGAAATGTTAAAAACTGAAAAACCCTCAACAGTTTATAATAATTTGAAACGCAAGTATGATGAGGTGTCGCGTCCCACTAGTCTGCATCAAATTAGGAATAAAAAACGGCGCGAAAAAATGAAAGAAACAAATAATGCGAAAGGAAACAATGTCGCCGACCAAATACAGGCTCTAGAAAATTTGGTCTCTAAAGATGAACAATCATTAGAGATAAAAATAAAATGCCGACAATCATCCTGTATAATGATGAACAAATATTAGACATTAAAAATCTTTGTTGCACGGGACAGTCGGTTCTTGGCGTTGATAAAACTTTTAATCTTTGTAACATGCACGTTACGGTTTCATGCTATAAACAACGTAGCGTTGTGCGAACATGTACCACGGAATCGCCTATCTTTCTTGGTCTAATTTTTATTCACGACAACAGCGACTTTGAATCCTTTGGCAATTTTTTCTATCATCTGAAAATGAAACTAATTGATTCGGATTTGCAATATCTGGTCATAGGAACAGACGATGAGAAGGCAATGGTTAAGGCGATAAAGACTGCATTCCCAGAGTCTACCCCTATCCTGTGCTCTCGCCATTTAAAGCAAAACGTAATTCATAAACTCACTGATGACGCGGTTACAAAATCAGACAGAAATGAAATAGTAAACCAGCTTTTCGGGGAAAATGGAATCGTAAACGCGGACGATACAATCTGGTTTGAACAAAAGTGCGATGACTTTGCCACCTACTGCGCTGGCAAGTCTGAAAAATTTCTCAAATACTTTGAGGATAGGCTTAAAACTCAAATCAAAACAAAACTTAATGAACCAGCCCGCGAGAGCAAGATTGATACCGACTGGACTAACAATAACTCAGAATCCATCAATCACGTTCTGATTCAATCAACAGATTGGAAAAAGAAACCGTTAATGGACATTGTAGACTCCATAGAACAAATCGTTGACGGACAGTTTAAAGACAAAAAGCCAAAACAAAACGTAAGAAGACCAAAGACGGTGTCAGCCCCCCCCCCGCCCCCCCCCCCCCCCCCCCCCCACCACAAAACAAAAAACAAAAAAAAACAAAAAAAACAAACAAACAAAACATTCAGACTCTAGTAGCGACAAGGAAAATTAACGTCTTAAGTCAAACTTGATCTGCCGTTATATATAGGATAGAGAGTGAAGACACATGGGACTGGGAAGGGCTGTGGTTTGTGATTGTGGCACTCCCTGGACTTTTCTCTTACCTTTTTTTGACACAAAGCTGAAAGTATATAGATCGGTAGTGCTGCCAACCACTATTATACGCATGCGAAACTTGGACAGTTTACCAACGGCATGCCAAAAGACTGAACCACTTCCATACAAGCTGTCTTAGAAAACTTCTAAATATCAAGTGGCAAGACAGGATTCCAGACATAGAAGTCCTGAAAATGGCAGGGATGCAGAATATACATACTCTTCTGAAATTGGCACAGTTAAGTTGGACAGGCCATGTTTCCAGAATGCCTAATGAACGTTTGCCAAAGAAAATCCTCTATGGAGAACAAATAGGAAAACGCTCCCGTGGTGGTCAGAAGAAGCGACAAAAGGACACCCTCAAAGCCCCCCTTAAAGACTTCAACATACCAACAGTCATGCGAACAGATTGCACAAGATCATACAAAGTGGCGAGGACTCATAAAAAGGGGAGCTGGTGAATACGAAGCAAAAAGAATCAGCGAAGCCGAGCAGAAACGTGCACAGCGGAAAGGCAGAGCTAAGGCATCACCAACAGAGCTTTCTTTCTCAGACCTCTCTTGTTCTATCTGCAACAGGCAGTTTAGAGCTAAGATTGGTCTCATCAGCCATCTTAGAACACAAAAATAATAATACATCACACAGTTGATTAGGATTGGTCATTGTCAGTAATGACAGACGAACAACATTTCTTTTACAGCCTGTTTATATTTGTTGATATTGACTCTTTATTGTATGTTTGTCAGAAAATATCTTATCCGCTAATGTTATTATCTGTATATATCGATGTGAAGTAAAGTTTCTTGTATCTTGTATCTTGTCTAGTTGCAGTATCATTACCCATGTACTTCCAGTGAACCACAACAAGGACGCGTCATGGCAAATCTCACCCCATCGCAATACGTCAGATCGATACCTCATTTATTTATTTATTTATTTATTTATTTATTTTTATAAATTTTCATTCTTCCCCTTGGCTGTCCGGCAATGGAACAGACTTCCCCCTAATGTTGTGCACCTGCCTACACTGAATCAGCTCAGTGTGGCAGTCCGGTCTCTCGACTACCAAATGCCATAAACACAACAGACCTGCTTTTAATCTGATTTTAATCTCATCTGTGTTTAACAGCTAACACTATCATCAGTTTTTCACACCTCACCATCATACCTTTTAGTCTTACTATTCATCTTCCTTTATTCTCGTGACGCACAATCATCCTGCACGTAATCCTCGCGATGGGGTGTTGCAGATAGAGCTATAGGGGAATAAATTATATTCTATTCTGTACAGATGTCCGTTGCGGTCATTTAGAAGATTGTTTCAGTTTATTTGCATCTGCAGCGCCATCTTTCCGAAGTGTTTAAAGCGAGAGGGAAATTCAAACAATTTTTTTTGTAACAAGTGGCTTTCTAACGATCGGAAAAAAAGCTATACTACTTGACATATCTAGAGATAGATAGCTGCCAACTCTTTCTTGGTAATGAACTATGCACACACCACACACCCTTGAATTTTACCCTAAAACAACAGAACGCGTTGTCCCTTCGTTTTCTTCCAGTTTTTATCAGTGTGTCTGGTTTCAAAATATCACACTTCACAGTAATGCCTCCATGTTGTTGTTGTTGAATATAGCTTCCGCCGAAATCTCCCACTGGACCAACGTTATTATTTGCACCCAGGGTTAAAATGATGTCCATCACCCTATTCAGTCTATTGAAACACACCCTTAGAGTGGCAGTGGGGCATGGTATATTGGGTTTGGGTAAGGTAGGGGTCACTGGCTACTGATCAACAATATTGAAGGTATAGTATCAGAATCTTCTATAGGTAAATAAATAATGGTAGAGCACTTTACTTCAACACCGTCCTGTGTTTCGTTGTTTTTCTTGTCCAGAACGAATTTTCCTCAAAATGCCACTTCGCCGTTAATTAGAAATAGTGTCCCTTTCCAACATCCAGAGCAGACAATTCCTGACACCACAGGATTTCAGAGAAAATTGCTCTTGTTTTTCTTAAAACTCACAGTGCACCATTCACCTCACCCTGCGGATTCTACGGAAATCTTCGGTTGCGTTCGTAACACATTTGATTGGACGAAAATTTTTACAACGGATTGTGTCTACATCAAGAATTATGGCTTCTTTCACTAGTGAACAAATGTTTGCTGAGGAAAGGATTCTGGAGGGACACAACATCATCCTGACAGATCAAGCTGGCACAGAAAAATCATTTCTATTGCGAGATGTGGAATTAACAACAATATTTTGTTCTATTCTGTGGGGATTTGTCTCAATTAAAATATGGATAATACGAATCACCTTTTGAGCGAAAGCATAAATATCGAAACTTGTTAGTGAGTTGAAAAAATAGAAAGTTCAACTGTAGTACATTACCATTGTATTATTTCAACAGGATTCGTCATTTTAGGTAGGGTTTTATTCATGAGTAAGTTCAAATCACAAAATATTGTTTGTAATGCGATTTTTCTTTCTTTGTTTTCAGTCTGTTTCGCTGCTATTTTGGTTTGCGTTTTCCGTGAACATAGCGCTTTTTGAGTCGTCCAATCAAAAACGACTACGAGATAAGCCGAGATTTTCCGTAGGGTGAGGTGAATGGTGCACTGTGCATTTTTAGAAAAACAAGAGCAATTTTTTCTGGAATTCTGTGGTGTCAGGAATTGTCTGCATTGTATGTTGGAAAGGGACATTATTTCTAAATAACGGCGAAGTGGCGTTTTGAGGAAATTACGTTCTGGACTAGAAAAGCAACGAAACACAGGACGGTGTTGAAGTAAAGTGCTCTACCATTATTTATTATCCTATTAGAAGATTCTGATACTATACCGTAAATATTGTTGATCAGTAGCCAGTGGTAGGGGTAGCTGTGGGATGGTACAATATGATAGTCTAATAGGGTAAAGTATAGTATGAGACCTGTCACTGCTCCCATCTGATGTGCTCTTTGGAGGTTAAGACTTAACGGAAGAAAGAAAGGAAGGAAGTACCAATAAATTTATAAGCCACTGACCGCTATTATATAGAGTTTGTTTGTTTTGACTGATTACAGAGAAATAATTCACTAGTTCTAAAAATCAGTGTTCTAAAAATCAAGTGAGCAATAGCGAACAAGTTTTGTTACACGAAAGCCTTAGAACACGCGTGAATTATTTCTCCGTAATCGATCAAAAACAAATGAATAATGTTTATTACATTTCTTACCCCCACCCTACACACTGTGCGTATTAGTTATGTTGTAGCTTACGTTTATGATGCTTGTGAATTTCATATGCTATTGAGAGATGCCCGGCCTTGAACTGCTGAACAAAAAAAAAAAAAATAGTGCCATGGGATTGCAGTTCTAATTGAGATAAATAAAGATCTCAAATTATAATCATGTTTATAAATATTTTTCTTTGTATACTGAACACGTTTAAAGCATTGAAAGCGAAAGATCGCACAATCCTTAAAATAAATGAATTAATTACGTCACTAGTTAGCGCGTGAAAACAGTCCATTTGAAGAAATTAAATAATTCACTGGTGAGCGATTACTGGGTTTTCTTTCATAGAGAAAAGTAGGTAATTCATTGTTAGAAATGTAATAAAGACTAATAATGTTTCTAAGATTAGTTTGGTTCCCTTTTCCTACAAAACTGACTTTAAGATTTCACTGAATATTTGATGTCAACGTCAAAATAGCCCCAATTCTGAATAAAATCGAGGTTCCTGTCAAAATGGAACACCGAAACTGGCACCACAGCAGAGCAATAGAAATTAATCTCAATATTATAATAGATAATACTCTAGTTAGGAACAAAAGAGCCCTAAAAACTTTTTTTTACTGGGAATACAGTACAGCTCAGGTGGTTTTTCAAAATCCTCCCCCGAACCGGTGGGGTTGATTTTTTAGCCCACCGCGGATCTTCCTGATACCCCACACCAATTCCCACCGCGACGGATTTTTGGTCCACCGTGTTTCCGCCGAGTTCCCTCCGCAAAACCACCCACTTACCTGTAGAACTCGGCGGTGGGCAAAAGTTTATCATGGCGAGCTCGCAATGAAAGATAAGTGACGTCAGACTGATTGACAGCTCAGAATTTTTCCAAGTTTGCATGGGGAGGAAATCGGAACCTTTATTTTGCTTACGCATCATTCGGCTGATTTGCTGCTGAATAAATACAGAAATATTTCTACCTAGAGATTAAAAAAAAAAAAAAAAAAAGAATTAATGAATAAAACAAGAAATAAAAAATAACGTATTTCTGTTTGTTTATTTCTTACCTTGTACCCGGGTACTTAAAGTGGCACTTCTGCTATCTTAGAGGCTTTTATTTGGAGACCAACGAGCATCGTCCCGAAAAAAAAAAATATGAGCAATGTCACGTAGGCGGACGCATTAATCTCTGATGGTCAGGATCGTCCATTCGATCCTCACAGATTGAGCAATTTATCATGAAACACATGAATTTGCTACGGTCATTCGCTCCTTCCACTGCTTCAAGATTGGCAGTTACAAGTTTCTGGCGGAAGGGAGTTCAGTGTACTAGTTAACCACTTATTGTATAAGCATGCCCCCCACCCCCCCCCCCTCCACCCCCCGTCTGTATTCCCAATTCCATTTCGCTGTAAGATGCGCCATCCGACTGGATACCAGGAGGTCGCGGGTTATACCCCCGCCGAGGTCGGCAACATTCTTTTGTGGAGATTGATCATGAAATATTGTCTACGGTCATTCTCTCCCTTCCGCTGATTCAAGAAGTGCAATTGTCAAGTTTCTGGCGAAAGAATGTGCGCAATACTGTTTAACCACTTAGAGGACTAAGCCTGCCCAGTAAACGTGTGGTTAGGTAAACTGACGGTGCTCGACATGACCCCATTGGGTTGACTGGGCCGTAAAACCTCAACGCAAACAAACAAACATTCCATTTTGCATAGATCAGGCGCGTAAAGCAATTGCAGTTAACTCCCTTTTAAGTCAGTTACAGTTAGCTCCCTTAAATCAGTAAAACCTGCAGTGTGAGTACCTTACCCAGCATTTATCAGGGTACAAATGAATACTTTGTTACGTTATTCTCTTACAGTATAATACATTAATAACATTATATTTATTGGCTTATACAACAATCTTCAGAACTTTCGTTTCCATGTAAAGTGTTCTGTTTTTGTGGCTTCAATATGCGATATGCAAAACCAAGACCGTAATTTATTTAACGAGTAAAAGAGACGCATTGTATAAACCTAGCGCATCGGCGGGAAAGCGTCTTCTGGGCAAATTCAGCAGACGACAGACTGAATTCGTTTTCTTTTCTTTTTCTTTTTCTTTTTTTTTTTTTTTTCTTTTCATTACCAAGAAAACAGGAGTTGACGTTTCATGCAGTGGAGACAATTTGCATGAAGTGCAAATAATCTCTTGGAAGAATGAGAAAAATATTTCAAAATGTCGTCTGCTGAAAATTGTACTCAATGTGCTTATCGTTAAGGTTTGCACAGACAACTCGCGCCTGAGTCTGTGCATGGCAAAACCTACAGTAAAACTTGTATGAAGAGATGAATCAGCCTGCACACTCTGAGACTGCACATCAGCAGATCTCAGTAGTCTGATCAGAGCCTTCGCTAATCATAAGTACCCCATATGATTACTGGGTGTAACAAAACGTCTTGTGCGACGAGCGAAGACTCGGGTCAGTACGCACCTGCACATTCTGATGAGAGCATTCGCTGATCGTATTAACCATCGATAGCCGGGCTGTCCAAAGCGGAATAAACAGTGCGACTGCAACAGCACATTCTGTTCAGACCCTTCACTGATCGTACAGTATGCAAGAAGCTTGTTTTATCTAGTGGGTTGATGCAAAGACTAACCTGAGTCTTTGCTGGTCACACGTACATTGTAGTATTGTAGGTTTTATCCGGTTCAAAGTTTGTACATTGTAAATCATATTTCAGACATGAGAACTTTGTACCGACGTAATTTTTGTTTGAACTGGAGTTAAACTGCCCAGTCAATACTTTTCATCGAGCCCGCACACTTTTCCGGGCGGGCTTATTCATAAGCTATTAGAGCAGAAACTGACAACTGCCCTTCTTTTCTTTCATATATTTTGACGATAGAGCCTACTTTTGGGGTTGTGGCCCTTTGAACACTGAAACTATTTTAGTGATTTCTGTAATATATTTGTGTCCGCTCTGTAACTTGAAAACTGCCTGTGATATTTTCTTGAAACTTAGTTAATTTATTAACAAAGTTATGGTACTTGTTTGACGTAAGTGCAGTGGTGGGGCATGGTGAAATGTCTGCAGCCCTTTTATTAGATATTTAACACATTGTAATATTGGGAAAGGGTGCCTCGGTGGTATAGTGGTAAAGCTGCGCGCCTTGTCACACAGGGGTCATGAGTTTGATCCCAGGCTTCTTTCATATGGGATTTTAAACCAAGGTCTGCATCTCCGTATGAACTAGCTGTTAGTGGGACGTTAAAAAAACTCACTAACTCATTTGAATTGTCATTAACTTCTGTGGCCCCTTGTTCGTTACGTGTGTTTTTTATATGACAGACGCCATTTTTGCTTGGGCTGTCTCTTGATTCAATGTCTCTTTGATAGCAGAAGCGCCCCTTTAAGTAAATTTATATTGACACGTGCGGTTGCTGCACGCGAGTGAGAATTTCCCGGTCTTTTATCACAGTACGTCATTTATATTTAGCGTGTGCGGTTGTTGCATGGAAAAAGGCAGTTACAGGAATACCAAACATAAATACGTAATTCGTGGATTCGGGGCAGATGTTTGATTCTTTTTGTGATTTTTGAGTGTTTGTTTTGCTTTTTACGGCACATTAAGTAAAAATGACCATGCCCTGCCCACTTGTTGACCGGACCAAACTAAGCCACAGAATCCGGTACTTTTTCATATGGAGCTTTGTTGCGGCCCATGTTACCTGCTCGAACAGTGAATGGGGCTACCCGGGTTTTCTATGGACCAAGGGAACACCCAAATATATTTCAAGGAACAGGGCAGCATTGGTTAATATTTCAAGAGAACAAGGGAATAAACCTAATTTTTGGGGATCGGAAAGTGGCAATTTGGAAAACTCATCCTTTTCTATGCATTGGCCATACGCATTCGTTATTGTCCGCCGTCAATCGCAGTGTTTCGATGCTTTATTAATATTCAAAAGGATGCTGATTAACGAAAACTGACTCAAGCAGGACGTACGAATATTGCAATTTATGCACCGAATTTGCGGTACGTTTTGTGTACGTAGATACCAACAATTCTGTACGTTCATGGTGAATGGGAATGCTTACAATCAAAATTCGTTAATTGCTGTCACACAATGAGTTGAAAAGACTGATTTGATCAGCTCGGCAGTTTGGTCCTATTCAACTGTGCATGCCGAAAAAGTACGACTGGCTTTAGCCACGCCCCTTTGGAAACAGCTTTCTCACTTCATCGCGGAAACACCGCGTGCCCCCAACGGCTGTTTCAATTGCCTGTCATAATCGCATCGAATTTTACCTGTTCGAAATAAATTTTATCAGGCGATTTTTACCACGGGAACGCAGCGGATCCACCGGCCCGGGTGAAACCACAGTGGGATACTAAAATTTAATCCTTTCCACCCGAGTCCACTCCCCACCGGCTCGGGGGAGGATTTTGAAAAACCACCAGAGCTGTACTGTATAACATTGAAGCAGACATATATGGAAAACCACAAAAGGGTTAAAAGATGATCAATATTTGTAAGACCTCAACAGACGATGTCAGCGTACATTGTCTATTTTGCATTAATTATGTATCTACTTTAAAAAAATAAAATAAAATGAAATAAAAAAAAAAATAATTTGCCTTTTCACTCTTTTTGTCTTTCTCTGCAAAGAATACCGTATTTACCATATATTTTTGGACAACATTAATGTTCGGACACCGTCTATTTTCTGCAAAATACATGTATGATAATTTAATGCACCATAACAATTCGGACACCCCCTGAATTATAAAAAGGCAATTTCCTAATTTCGGACACAAAAATGCCTGCGGACAAAGCCGAATTTTCAATGAAATCCAACACCAAACCCACAGCGTCGCTATTTTCACGGATGTTTTGATAGACGAAGCCATTTTCTAACAGGTAAGAAGGTAAGTAGTAGAATCTAAAATTTAACTTAGTTCAAGTTATTTTCCATCAGGGTTTGCTGTTTTCATTCAGGGAGAAACTACTTTTATTTGTTTATTCAAATCGCCGAGCTGTATAAAATGCGCATGCCATTTACTATATATTCGAAGACGATAAAAGCGCCCCTCGTCCAAATAGACTGATCTACCATACACAGCTAAAAATATGCAAGAAAATAAAATAATGAAGGCCATGGAACATGCCAAAATCTCATTACCTTTTAATGTTGTTCAATGAGATGATTATAGAACCTTTCTAATTCTCGGTACTTAAAAAAAAAAAAAAAAAAAATACAAAAAACACTTGTATTCTATTTATTGTACTTTTAAAAACCTTAATATTACCACATGGTTCTACACCACGTGTTAGTCACATGCAAACTTTATGACACCCGAGGTCACGTTTCCTCTATATGGTGTGTTGGTGTGTCGAGTAAAAAAGACGTCATTATATAATTTTCATTATGGGCATTCCCTCATTACCAAGATATAAAACGATCACAGTGGTGTTCAAAGCAGTGAAGCTTGTGAAATATTTTAATAAAATTAATGTCCATTAATACTTATTAAAACAAGCACCTATTAAATAGGCAATCAGCGACCTTTTGTTTTTAATACGCTGTGTAACTGTCAGTGCGTTAATATTACACAATTTTATGATCGTCTGCTCAGGGCGATTGGGCAACCTCGTGAAAAAAACTAAGGCCTGAGAGGACACCATTTACTTCACCAACAAAAGTACCTTGCCGCTTATGTGACTGATCCGACGCACGCGGGCCGAGGCATTCTCGCAGTTAGTTGAAGATTTATGTAATTGGTAAATCTGATTCCGAAGAGCTTAAAAACAAATCAGAATTCATTTTTTTAAGCGCAGACTCATCTGGGTCTCTGTATTTTGCAATGGCTCAATTTTCCTTGTTGCTATTCCAGAAAGTTATGCAGGTGGTCATTAAATACTTACCGATTCTAAAAAAAAAAAAAAAATAGCCAAAAAATAGGGCAGGGTGTCGGATCGGCTTGTTCTGATCAGGACCGACTCTGTTTGCTTGACAGAGTTTTCAGGGCCTAGAAACAGCGCGTCTTTTCAAACATTTAATGGGCAGGCAGGTCCAGGTCATGGTACCTTGCCCCAAAAGTAAGTTACTATTTTTCAGATCACGAGTCTACCTGTTATTTAATCCCATGCAGTGTCCCACTGACAGGCTTACAATAATTGTTCTGACATGTCAAAAAAATTAAAAAAAAAGTACTTTATCGCAAATGTGAAAAGGGAAACTCCAGATTAATGTGCTCATCTGCGCGGTCCGATAAGAGTCTATTTTATTTATTGTGCAGACTTACAAGGCCTGACATTCTTTATGTACAATATTAGCAGTTTTATTATTCTGAGTAGTCTGCGCAGCCGATCTGGTTGAGATTAATTTGTATGAACAAAATAAGGTCTGTTTATCTTTCTGGTAACATCAAAGAGATTATAAAAGTGGCCGATTTGTTTGATGGTAATTGGTTTGTTCACATGTCGATCATGTGGCCAGTTAGTGATGGATGTGATTAACCTTTACAACTCTGTGGGCTAATTCAACAGAAGACAAATTGATCACATTTTTCCAAGAAAACTGAATTTGACATTTCATGCAAATTGTCTTCATTGGAAATAATTTGCATGAAATGTCAAACCTGTTTTTCGGGACATATATGTATCAGAAAAAAATATTTCTAAATGCTGTCTGCTATTATTTTACCCGGAGTGCTAAGTCCTTGTTTTTTGGGGTTTTTTTTACACAACTAATTTCTTTGACCATTCCACCTAATGGACCAGTCCGAAAAGTCAGTGTAATTATTTCCTGTGTCCATTGTAAGGAAAAAACGTCTTATGTTTTAGTGTTCCTCGGGGATAGATAACATTTTTGAAAATATTGTGATTTTAATTAGTCTGGATTAGTAAATTTTGGTCAAGGGACGAAGGTAAACATAATGGCTTTCTACTGCTTTCGAAGGTCGGCATTTTCCATGACCATGTGGCACCACCGGACTTTGCCATAAATACCGATATGGCCAAAGACCTTGATTTTTGGCCGAAAACCGCTGATCTACCAGCCTTAAAATCTTCATTTTTATCAGAATTTTTCGGGTATTTTCTTTAATTTTCGGACACGGCGTTTTTTTTTTTTTAATTATATTTTCCTAAATATTCAGACAAAAAATAAAATAATTATCTTAAAGTGTCCAAAAATATATGGTAAATACGGTAATTATGATCAGTTTATTTTGAAGATTTACATTAAAGAAAGATTGTGATCGGCACATTAAACTTTTGCATTTGTGATGTAGTTTGGTGTGTTTTTGATGCACTTTAATAGGTTTAAACATGGTTTTATGTATTAATGAAGATGATGGTCCATCCTACTATATACTAGTCTACCTTACACTTCATTTTCCATCCCTATAAGGGAGGTTTGGGGTGGTTTGTGAGTGGTTTGGGGTTTGGGGTGTTTCAACAGACCTCACCCTATTTTACACCTTAAAAAAGTCTTAAAAACACAAGGGTAGCTAAGGTGTACCACAGCTTCCATTTATTATACTCCCAACATACGAAGTATGTGGGGGTATATGGGGGTGGTCGGGTGGTGCGAAGGTGTCATGTATCTTATGTCACCGGGGCGTCCAGCTCATATTGGCTTACAGTTGGGCAAGGCCTGCTATCCTTGTAGCAGGTAAGGGTAGGGAGGTGATGTTTTTATTTCTTCTGTTTCTTCACTTTCATTCCTGTTCCTCTTTCTTCCCTGTCCTCTCTTTCATCTCTTCTGCTATCTCTTCTGTCTCTTTTCTCCCTTTCTCTGGGAGACGACACAAAATGACCCACAAGGGTTGACGTGTCGTTAAACCCCAACACAATCAATGTGGGGGTATATAGTTTTCGCCTTTCCGTTCGTTTGTTCGTATGTACGTTCGTTTGTCTTTCCGTCACAGGGTCAAAGTTTTTGCATTAAAGTTTATAAGACCTCATATTTTGAAGACCCTTTGATGGATTTCATTCATATTTGGCATGATGGTAAATATAGGTCTAAAGTTTTTATCAGCACCATCCCCACCCCGGGTGTGACCTTGGGGTCAAGGTCACAGACTTAGAATTTTCATAAAAAAGTCAAAGTTTTTTGTGTTTAAGTTTATATAACTATATCATCAAAACCCTTGAGGAATTTCATTTATATTTGACATTGGTAGATGTCAGCCTAGAGTCTTACTCAGCATGATCCCCACCCCGGGTGTGACCAAGGTCAAGGTCACAGAATTTCCATATAAAAGTAAACAAATTTGCGTTTAAGTTTATATATAGCCATATCATCAAGTCCTTGTGTTAAATTTCATTATCCCCTAACTGAAAGGTTGAGCGAATATAGCTATCAGCAAGGAAGCTGTTCCTCTGTCCATCCGTCCATTGAAGCATTATTTGTTCATACTGCTATTGATTATTGGCCTTTTTGTGAGGAGGTTTATTAGTATCTTACGAAAATGAAGTTAAAATGCCTGCCCATTAAATGTTTAAAAAATCAAAGTAGGACTGTTTTGGGAATTTTAATGCGGCCCCTGGACACACAATTTGAAATTTTGTGTCCCCCGGCAAAATTATGCATCTGAGAAGCAGGGGTACAAAAAATCAATTGGGAGTGCAGCGCTCAAATTTTTTTTTTTTTTTGAAGGTACTTGCCCTGCAGGGCAAGTGCTTTCAATTTTTTTTTTTACTTGTCCTTTCAGAAATCTGCTTGTCTGGATTGAGGGAAATAATACTGAATGAAACTTTTAATGTGTAAGAAACAACATAAGACAAATAATGACTAGACAGTACACTTACAGAACTAGTAAAAAGTAAGACATATTGTACAATTATCATATTCCTTTTACTGCTGGCATCTCTTTTCTAATTACAGGCGATCACTTCCTCTTTTTTTCTGAATCACCACGTCCCTGCTTAAAAAACTGTCTAATATCACTCATTTTTCACTTGGTTGTATTCTACTTTCACTTCAGAAGGTTGGTTATTACTGGTACTTTCCGTAGGTTTCGTCCGAATTCAAGTTCGTACTGAGGGGTTTTGCCCCAGCAGGTTTTGTTCCTAGAGATTTCTGCATCAAAGATTTTTTTTCTGCTCTATACAAGACAGGAAATGAAAATAATGTCCAATACAACTATTTGGAGTTGGACATGCATTTGTAATCAAGCAGTTATAGAGAGCAAACAACTTGTGCGAAACCATGTTGAGACGAATCCTCAGGTCGATGTTCGTAATGTGCAGGCGCAATATTTGTTTACAGTTTCCATTTCCGATTTGTGCCTTACAATGCGGAAATATACGGAATTTATGCATTTTGCGTTACATTCAGTATTTGTTTGCTGTAATTTGATAGATTTGTAAAGTGCTTATGCTGAATGGCATGATCGATGTGACAATTTTTATTGAGGAAAAATTACTTGTCTGGCAGGGCAAGTCAGTAACAATTCCCACTCGTCCTTAACGACCACCTACTCGTAAATACGAGTGGACGAGTGTAAATTTCGAGCCCTGGAGTGTACAATGTTATTTACTCAACCTGCCTAGAATGTTCGCGAGGGCATATGGTAATATATATAGATTGATAGATATTTCCCATAGATGTCTGTCAATGGCATTATTGAATCTGTTCACAGTATCACATCAGCATGCCCATTCATGTACTGCAGTATATATACATGTACATGTAGTTCACATTATAAAGAAACTGCCATCTGCTTTTAACTTTTAACATTGACATCTGTTTTTTTCAACTCACTATCACACTTTTTTGTCCCACTAATTTTCCTTTATTTCTCATGATGCGCAATCATCCTGCACATATTCTCATGAAGGAATGTTGCAGTACTGCTAGATAGATAGATAAATAGAGTAGTGTTTTCCCCCCGACTCGCATTTTGGCAGTTTTTATCCCCAAAACCTTGTTCTAGACCTCAAAAGCAAGCCAAAGGGTCCTGAGTGATGCAGATATGATCAATCCCAAATGAATTTTGTTTATCTTCGGCTTTGCATTTTAATCTATTGCCATCTAAAGGGCAAAAATTATCAATATTTAATATTATTCAATAGTTAACCCTTTAAGCACTAAGCAATTTGTAGCAGACATTCTAAAATTGATTATTTTTTTTTTTAAGAGAAAATAAGACATGACATTTCATGTGAATTGTATGATGTCTGCTTTAGTTGCTATTAACACTTTAATGGTTAACCTCTTTAGCACAACAAACCCCTAAATCTTATTAAAGAACCCATTAACTCCACATATAAGGGAGTCCCTGGGACCCTCATTTTTAGCTCGCCTGTACGAAGTACAAGGAGAGCTATTGTAGTCACCCCGGTCGTCCACGTTTGCGTTTGCGTTTGCGTTCCCGTTCCCGTCACACTGTGTTAAAGTTTTTCAAATGCTTATATCTCAACAGTCACTCCTCACAGAGGCATCAAATTTGGAACTTAGGTACCTTGGAGGGTCTTCCAAGAGATTCCAAGAGAATAAACCCCTGGGTTCATGCCCCTGGGTGGGGCTAGGGATCAGAATCTAGGACACCTTTGTAATACTGTGTTAAAGTTTTTCAAATTCTTATATCACTCCTCATAGAGCATTCATATTTAGAATTTGGGTACCTGGACGAGTCTTCTGAGATTCCAAAAGAACATACCCCTGGGTTCATACCTCAGGGTGGGCCTTGGGGTGGGGCTAGGGGTCAAAATCTAGGACACATTTGTAAAATCTTATATGCCTACAGGTTATAGACACAACTGGTTATACATCAGCTAACTATGTGACATCAGTTTAAGTGTAAGAGAGTGAAGGTCATGGTGACCTACATTTTACGGTCAAGGTCACCTAGATTTCACGGTCCAGTGATTTTGCCTTATATCTTGAATACTATTTGTTGGATAAATGTCACACCTGGGATATTACTTCCATGTGACCCAATGAATGACCACTTACTATATCTAGGTCATTGTGACCTATATTTAATGGTTCAGTGATTTTGCCTTATATCTTGAATACTTTTTGTTGGTTAAATGTCACACCTGGGATATTACTTCCATGTGACCCAATGAATGACCACTTACTATATCTAGGTCATTGTGACCTATATTTCATGGTTCAGTGATTTTGCCTTATATCTTGAATACTATTTGTTGGATAAATGTCACACCTGGGATATTAGTTCCATGTGACCCAATGAATGACCACTTACTATATCTAGGTCATTGTGACCTGTATTTCATGGTTCAGTGATTTTGCCTTATATCTTGAATACTATTTGTTGGATAAATGTCACACCTGGGATATTAGTTCCATGTGACCCAATGAATGACCACTTACTATATCTAGGTCATTGTGACCCATATTTCATGGTTCAGTGATTTTGCCTTATATCTTGAATACTATTTGTTGGATAAATGTCACACCTGGGATATTAGTTCCATGTGACCCAATGAATGACCACTTACTATATCTAGGTCATTGTGACCTATATTTCATGGTTCAGTGATTTTGCCTTATAGCTTGAATACTATTTGTTGGATAAATGTCACACCTGGGATATTAGTTCCATGTGACCCAATGAATGACCACTTACTATATCTAGGTCATTGTGACCTATATTTCATGGTTCAGTGATTTTGCCTTATATCTTGAATACTATTTGTTGGATAAATGTCACACCTGGGATATTAGTTCCATGTGACCCAATGAATGACCACTTACTATATCTAGGTCATTGTGACCTATATTTCATGGTTCAGTGATTTTGCCTTATAGCTTGAATACTATTTGTTGGATAAATGTCACACCTGGGATATTAGTTCCTTGTGACCCGATTATTGACGTCAAAATATATCTCTGTTGGTGTGACCTATATTTCATGGTTCAGTGATTTTGCCTTATATCTTGAATACTATTTGTTGGATAAATGTCACACCTGGGATATTAGTTCCTTGTGACCCGATTATTGACGTCAAAATATATCTCTGTTGGTGTGACCTATATTTCATGGTTCAGTGATTTTGCCTTATATCTTGAATACTATTTGTTGGATAAATGTCACACCTGGGATATTAGTTCCTTGTGACCCGATTATTGACGTCAAAATATATCTCTGTTGGTGTGACCTATATTTCATGGTTCAGTGATTTTGCCTTATATCTTGAATACTATTTGTTGGATAAATGTCACACCTGGGATATTACTTCCATGTGACCCAATGAATGACCACTTACTATATCTAGGTCATTGTGACCTATATTTCATGGTTCAGTGATTTTGCCTTATATCTTGAATACTATTTGTTGGATAAATGTCACACCTGGGATATTAGTTCCTTGTGACCCGATTATTGACGTCAAAATATATCTCTGTTGGTGTGACCTATATTTCATGGTTCAGTGATTTTGCCTTATATCTTGAATATTTGTTGGATAAATGTCACACCTGGGATATTAGTTCCATGTGACCCAATGAATGACCACTTACTATATCTAGGTCATTGTGACCTATATTTCATGCTTCAGTGATTTTGCCTTTTATTTTTATTACTATTTCATGGAGAATTGTCATACCTGGATTATTATATCTAAGTGACAAAATGATTTACATACAAATACATCTAGGTCAGTGTGACCTATATTATATGGCTTAATGATAAAAATGTTACAATATAAAATGTACCCAGCAGGCGAGCTTGCTGTCCTCCGACAGCTCTTGTTAAACCCTGAGGGAAAACCCTGATTGGCTTAGACACAATAAAGTAGGGATAACATGTTGCAAGAATGACCAAAAATGAACTTGTGAGGAATGATCAAATTTATACAAAAGTAGGTTCCTCCAACATTCACACACACTGTCCTGAAGGGGTTTTGTTTTGCAGTAAGTAGTTTTTATGCCCCGCCACCAAATAAGTGGCTGGGTATTATGTTATACCCTCTGAAATTTTGAGTGCCCGTCCGTCCGTCAGCGCCCCCACCATTCTTCTGCCCGCAACTCCTCCTACAGTTTTAGGCCAGTCCTTTTCAAACTTCACAGGCGCTTTTAGGATGGTCTGAATATATGCATATTGTTTTTTTCAGAATCCTGAAATTATTTTTTATCACATTTTTTTTCATTTTTAACACTTTTTTTCAAGCCCTAATACTACAGAAATGTATAGGGAGTATGTACCTTGTACGCACAACTCCTCCTACAGTTTTAGGCTAATCCTTTTGAAACTTTACAGGCGCTTTTAGAAGGGTCTGAAAATATGCATATTGTTTTTTTTCAGAATCCTGAAATGATTTTTTATTACATTTTTTGCATTTTTAACTTAGACTTTTTTCGAGCCCACATACTACAGAAATGTATAGGGAGCATGTACCTTGTATGCACAACTCCTCCTACATTTTCAGGCCGATCCTTTTGAAATTTTATACACGCTTTTAAGATGGTCTGAAGATATGCATATTGTTTTTTTTTCAGAATCCTGAAATTATTTTTTATCACTTTTTATTACATTTTTAACTTAGACTTTTTGTGTTTTTTTTTTTTTTTTTATTTTTTGAGTTATGAAATAACTGTTTATTGCTTCTCTTCATGTTTAACTTAGATTGTTTTCAGCCCTTATACTACAGAAATGCATAGGGAATATGTCCCTGTGTGGCGGGGCATGGTGCATGGCTTGCAGTTTTATTATGATGTAGGTTGATACTCATATCCACCCTATGGGGGCTACGGACTCTACTAGGTGAAGCAGTGGTTTGCTGAGACTTGACAGGATTACATAAAATCTTATTCACGCAGCAAAAATGTGATTTTGTAGATCTCCAAGTACTTTGGTATAGATTTAAAATCTCTGAAGGGTGTTATTTTACTTTTTTTGATCCTTTCAAATCAACAGAATCGTAGTTTAACAAGATTTGTAAGTGAAGAATAATAAGATATTGTAAACTGAAACAAAATATCACGGCTGGATTTCCTAAAACCATCTTATAATGGAACATGTATGTGGGGGCTATGGACTCTACAGTTACATTAATAGAGGTTAAAAGAGGTATCAACTGTTGTCAGCTGGTTTCCTATAGCCTTGTTAAGTTACAACAATGCACATTTTAATGCACCTGTTGCCCTTTTCTACAGGTTTAGAAGGAATTCTAACAAATACAAAAAACTAATTATATGAAATCACCCTTTCTAAAACCTAGAAAATGTATTATCAACTTGTTCATGAAGAATATTGAATGAAAAATGTTTTGAAGTTAATAAGTTTTGAAGTTGACAAGACATATCCCTGATTATAACATCTAGTAGCATAGCAATTACTTGGACAGTCAGGGACTACGGACTCTACAGATTGAATGGCTGAATTCTGATTGATGTCTACTGAAAGTTTCTACACCCTGCAGATGGAAACTTTGTTATTATTAGAGATAATAGTTCAAAATTATTACACAAATTTAATATCTTAAGCAAAAGTGTAACACAATTGCTGACATAAAAATGTCAAAAAAAAATTTTGGGCTAATATCAACGTGTCAGTGGTATACATCAGTAAAGGTTTTGAGAGCTATATAGAGACTTGACAGAATAAGTAAGCAAATGAGGCTACATTCAGATGGTTATTCTATGAAGCTATAGTATTTAACATGATAGACAGTGGGATCAGCGGTGGTCGCACGTGTGTTTCAGAGAATAACGGTGGTCGCAAATGTACGTCTGTGATCAATGATGGCCGCACATGTATGTTGGGTGTCAGTGGTTTCCGCACATGTCTGAAATCAACCTTAGCCTCACATGTAAACGATGGCTGCCCATGTACTAGGGATCAACTGTCCATGCATGTATGTTGGGGATAAACTTTGGCCGCACATGTATGTCAGGGATCAACTACGGCTGCAAATGTATTTTTGGGATCAGCGGTGGCCACACATCTGTTTTGGTGATTAATGGTGGCTACAAATGTATGATGGGAATCAACAATGGCTGCACATATACGTCGGAGATCAACGGTGACCACAAATGTGTGTCTGGGATCAAGGGTGGCTGTACATATATGTTGGGGATCAACGTTGGCAGCACATGTTTGCTTGAGATCAGTGGTGGCTGTTCATGTATGATAGGGATTAACGGTTGCTGCACATGAATTTTGGGGATCAACCATGGCAGCACATGTATGTTGGAGATAACCGTGAAAGCACTTTTATCGTTTATTGGGATCAAATATGGACACACATCTACATGTTGGAAGATCAATGGTGGCAGAAAATGTGTTGAGTATTGACGGTAGACACACATTTATGTTTGTGATCAAAGGTGGCCACACATGTACATGTATATAAGTGACCAACAGCAAAAGTACATTGGTAATCAGTGGCGGCTGCAAATGTATATTGGGAATCAATGGCGGCCATGCATACATGTATATGCCGGGGATCATTGATGGCCACGCATGTATGTCGGGAATCATTGGTGGCCACGCATATATACTGGGGATCAACAGTGGCAGGGCATAGGTGTCAGGTATCAACAATGTCTGCACATGTATCTTGGGAATCAACGGTGGCTGCAAATGGATGTCCGGGATCAACTGTGACTGCAAATTATTATATATGGAATCATCAGTGACTGTTCATGTATATCAGGGAACATGAATGCCAGGGATCAACGATGGTTGTACATATATGTTGGGGATCAGTGGTTACCACACATGTATATATCGGAGCTCAATGGTGGCTGCACATGTATGTCAGAGATCAGTGTTGGCCACACATATATATAGGTGATGAACCGTGGTCGTATATATATATGTTGGAGATCAGAGGTGGCCGCACATGTATATCTGGGATTACGGGTGACTGCACATGTATGCTGGATATCAGTGGTGACTGACCACACATGTATGCTGGGATCAACGTTCAACGGTCCCACACATATGCTGGGGAAACGTTGGCCCTTCATGTATGTCGAGGATCAAGGGTGGCCGCACATGTCCAAGGTAGCCGCACATGAACATTGGGGATCAACGGTGGACACATGTATGTCGGAGATCAACGATGGCCGCGCATAATTGTGAGGATCAACAGTGGCTGTGCATGTATGTCGGCAATCAACTGTGGCTGTGTATTTATGTCTAGGGATCAACAGTTGCCACAAATGTATGTTGGGGATCAATGGTGGCCGCACATGTGTCCAGTTCTATGGTGGTTGCAAACATTAATTATGTTTTAAGCACTATAGCCTGAAAACAAGTATAGGCATTTCATTGAAAGACACATTTGCAGAGTCCATAGCCCCTAGCTACTTCAATAGAATTAAAACAAAAAATCATTTATTCTGAAGCATTCAATGTTTTGTTTTAAAAACTATTTTGTACATTAAATTATCTTTCCAAAACTATCAAAATCACCTTAACCAATATATTCAGTTGTCTACAAATTTCACTTTTACTATGTAACTTGGTCTTATTTGTGTCATTATCATCTTAAGCACTATTTATAAGAATCATTATTTTCCAAAATGATATTTCTTTTTTAACGTTTGCTTAGAGGTAATGTAAAAAGGAAAGTTTAGCAAAGGTTCTATGGAATGAAATCATTTTATGCATTATAGAAAAATGGGGGCTACAGACTCTACAGGGCTGTGGACAGCATTTTCTCAGCCGTATCTAAGCCACATGTTGAGACAGCATGAATCCCTTTGGTATGTCAACTAGGTCTGCTGCCATACAATGGAAAATGAAAGCTTTGTTGGAATTGAGGCTAACATGATGATGCTATGATTAATGAAAAATAGGGGCTATGGACTCTACAGAAAAAGGGCTTTTTCCCGGTGCTCGACGTGTAATATCTGTGCTGTTTAGAAGTATAAAGAGCCTTTTCTTTTAGACTTTTGTATCTGAATTCATTTGCAGAATAACAGAAACACTCATGAAATACCTTATACTTAGCTTAAAATGCTTGTAATTGTGGGAACCTCAAAAACTGAAAGAGACATAACACCAAATTATCACTATCATTCCACTTTTCTTATCTTTAAAATCACTAGTAGACACCATATCCTGGCTAGAATGTTTGTGAGGGTGTATAGTAGTGTTTAGACTGGCTCCCACCTAACTGATATTTGAATTAGCATAAAAATGATTTATATTTTACAAAAAAAAATCCAATCTTTTGGAATTTCTTTTTCTCTTGTTTGGCTGATCAGTTACGAGGTTCTGCCAGGTAAGGGAGATGATACATGTGTCAAAAATAGTCAAGGAGGAGTATTTTTATATCTTTAAGGTTTAACGAAAACTTATAGCTATGGGATCAGGCTAAATAGTGTTGGCCAGGGCCCAGTTGTTCAAAGCTAACGATGTCGTTAGTTAACGATTCGTTAAAATTTACATCGAGTGATACGCAAATATGCTGAAATTTTTTGCTGAAAAAATGTGAGTAGCTTTTGCAGTGCAGAAGCTACTTACATTTTTTCAGCAAAAAATATCAGAATATTGTATATTGAATCTGCTAAAACAGTTAACGAAATTACCTTTAACGAGCTCGTTAAGCTAACGACGCTTTGAACAACTGTGCCCAGAATTTTACAATTGATCATCGGTTTTGTAAAACCAAACTGATCATTGATTTTGTTAAATGTCCTAAAATTTTGAACACTTTATTCCATACTTTTTGTGCCTAAATTTTGCTTTTTATGCAGTTGTATCTTAATATACTTACATATTGGAATGGCAAACACTGTAGATCTGGGTCTGCACAGTTTGTGTTATAGTCGAATATGAAAATTCAAAAGAGACAACACTAATTTATGTATTTTATTACAAACAGATGTAGTCTCTACCCAACATCTTCTTGACCAAGCAATTATCATTATCATATCATAATATCATAATCAGATTTTTGATTAACATGCAGGTACAGGGCCAACATCCACATCAGTGGGCCCCCTTCCAGATAGCTGGCTTGCTGCATGCATGGCAGATCTCACACCTGATCTCCAGGTACGTCTATCATGAGGGTTATAGCCGAGAGCTTCCACAATTAGTTTTCTTGTTTCTCCATGCTGGCATTTTGCAGCTCAAATAAACTTGAATCTGAAGCCTTTTATTTTTATTTCAGGGTGTGGCCTTAGTGGTATGAGCTCCTTTGCACCATGTCAGGTACGTCATGAACATTTCACTGATTTGTCATCTTCCAGCTCAGTTGGTAGAGTGTCTGCTTTGTGTCCGGAAGGTTGTGGGTTTGAACCTCAGCCAAACTACACCAGACTTCAAAAATGACATTAGCTGCTCTTTCGCATGTTGATCAACATAAGATTAGAAAATAGGGTAGGAATTAAAACTGGTCAGCCAGGTGTCCGTTTCGTGACGAATCCAGGACAAAATCCCCTCCGGACAAAACCCCCTTCAATGATTTTTAACATGGTGGACAAAACCCCCTTCATGGTTTGACAAAAGGGGAGGACAAAACATCCTTCACGTTTTGACAGGGGAGGACAAAACCCCCTAACATGGGTGGACATATAAACCCCTTTTCCCTTAAGCATAGGATAGGAAAATCAATTTCTTTCAAGACATTGGAAGGAAAAATAAACAGTAGTACATCTAAACGTGTCTGTGGACTATGAACAATGATTGCAAAACACAAATTTTAAAATATTTTAACAGACTGGTACCTTATTAAATTCACTTTATTATTTTGATGTGTACATTGGTATTATTCATGATGAATTTTAATAAATAAATCCATGATAGTTAAACTGCCCCCACCTGAAATCTCTGAGGAATATACAGTGGTACTACAGCTAATTCCTAAATAGTTAATGAAGGCCCATTACCATTATCAGTCAGGAGCATAACTTCTACAAGTTATTTTTTTTAACTCAAAAGAGTTATCAATTTTGCTATGTACAATTTGTGAATTTAACTTGTTTCATTTATTTTTTGATTTGTGTCATTTTTTCACCTGATTGTAGACAGTAATTTTCAAGGGCAAGTGGTTAATTTTGTATGAAAGATCTGTTACATAACTTTATGATCAAGCTATAAAGTTTTGTATGCATCGTCTGGAAATGTTTACGCAGGGCCTTTGAAGTTAATGAAAAAGTATGCTTTTTAACTTACTTAGGTTATTTTCAAAATATTTACAAATTTCAGAAATAACCTAAATAAGTGAAAACCTTCAGCCAAAGGAAAGTTAACTCTTACACTTTGGAAGGGAGATTACTTTATAGTTGAATTTTAACTTAACAAAGTTATAAATCTTCTCAAAAGTAACCTTTAGAAGTTTTGCTCCTGACTGATTATTAGCTCACCTGAGCACAAAGTGCTCATGGTGAGCACAAAGTGCTCATGGTGAGCTATTGTGGTCAGTCAATGTCCGTCGTCCATCGTGCGGCGTCAACAATTGCTTTAAAAGCCTACTCCTCCTACACTCCTGGGCCAATTGACTCGATACTTGGTAGGAAGCATCGGGGTGACTTGTAGATTAAAAATAGCTAAAATTGTGCCGATCGGAAATCCAAGATGGCCGTCATCTTGAAAATCTATTTTTCGCTTCTTTTCCTGAACCGAAAGGCCAATTGACTCCAAACTTGCTAGGAAGCATCAGGGTGACTTGTAGATCAAAAATAGCTAAAGTCATGCAGATCGGAAATCCAAGATGGCCGCCATGGCAGCCATCTTGAAAATCTATTTTTTTTGCTTCTTCTCCTAAACCCAAAAGCCAATTGACTACAAACATGGTAGGATGCATTGGGGTAACTTATAGATCAATAAATAGCTAAAATTGTTCCAATCTGAAATCCAAGATGGCTGCCATGACAGCCATCTTGAAAATCTATTTCTTGCTTCTCCTGAATCGACAGGCCAATTGACTCCAAACTTGCTAGGAAGCATTGGGGTGACTTGTTTAAGCAATCATGAATCTTGCTCAAAATGTTTTTCTTGATGATTTCTAGGTCAAGTTCAAAACTGGGTCACCTGGGGTCAAAAACTAGGTCACCTGGCCAAATCAGTGGAAAACCTTGTTATCACTCTAGGCTCTCTAGCGGTCACATTTTTCAAGCAATCATCATGAATCTTCTCAAAATGTTTGTCTTGATGATTTTTAGGTCAAGTTCAAAACTGGGTTACTTGGGGTCAAAAACTAGGTCACCTGGCTAAATCAGCTAAAACCTTGTTAACATTCTAGTGGTCACATTTTTGAAGCAGTCATCATGAATCTTGCTTAAAATGTTTTGTCTTGATGAGTTCTAGGTCAGGATTGAAATTGGGTCACTTAGCATCAAAAACTAGGTCACCGGGCCAAATCAGCAGAAAACTTTGTTAACACTCTAGCAGTCACATTTTTTAAGCAATCATCATGAATCTTACTCAAAATGTTTGTCTTGATGATTTCTAGGTCAAGTTCAAAACTGGGTCACATGGGGTCAAAAACTAGGTCACCAGGCCAAATCAGCAGAAAACTGTTAACACTCCAGAGGTCACACTTTTTAAATAATCATCATAAATATTGCTCAAAATGTTCATCTTGATGATTTCTAGGTCTAGTTTAAAACTGGGTCACTTGATATCAGAAACTAGGTCACCTGGCTAAATCAAAGGAAAACCTTGCTGATGCTCTAGAGGTCACATTTTTGAAGTGATCATCATGAATCTTGCTCAAAATGTTTGCCGTGATGATTTCAAGGTATGTATATTTTTCTATCCAGTGACTTTCTTAAGTTTTTCGGTTTAGGTCAAATTCTCAGTAATTATTGATCTTACAGAGTGGTATTTGGTTCTTGCGAAGTGTTTGTGTTTAAGTCAGTTTCTCAGTAACTATTGCTCCTACAGCCAGTGATACTTAGTACATGCATACATCTTAGCATGGCCTCTTGAGTGCAGTCATCCATTTTTGACCTTGACCTTTATTTCACAGTCCATTAGACATGCTACATTGTCTTACTATTGTTAATATTGTTAATATAATCATTTTGAATTTTGATCAGAATGTTTGCCTTGATCAGTTCTAGATCAGGTTCTCAAAGTGCTATGATGCTCAGGTGAGCATTACAGGGCCATCATGGCCCTCTTGTAATAAGATACCATTTTGGCCTAGGCAGATCTACAGCTAATTCCTAAATATTTATTGAAGGCCCATTACCATTATACAAAAGATTCCATTTTGGTCTAGGCAAAATGGAATTCTAATTTGGACTTAAGATAGCTTAGGCAGATCCGGAATCTGCCAAGGCCAAAATAGAATTCCATTTTGGCCTAGGCAGATTCTGGATCTGCCTAAAAACCATTTTGGACTACGGCATACATGCATGTGTGTTATAATAATAGTTTGTCTGTCATTACTGACAATGACCAATCTTAATCACATGCAAGAAATGCTACTGTTTGTGTTTTCTAAGATGGCTGATTAGACCAATTGTAGCTCTAAACTGTCTGTTGCAGATGAAACAACAGAGGTCAGAGCAAGACAGCTCTTTTGGTGATGCCTTAGGTCTGGCTTTGCACTGTGCATGTTTCTGCTCAGCTTCGCTGATTCTTCTTGCCTCATATTCTATACCACCTCTTCTGATGAGGCCTCGCCACTGTGCTCGGACCTGCGCATTTTGTTCCCACGACTCTATTGGTATGTTGAAGTCTTTGAGGGAGGCATTGAGGGTGTCTTTGTATCCTTCTTTGCCCATTTCTAGTTCTCCATAGAGGATTTTCTTTGGCAAACGTTCCTCAGGCATCCTGGTAACATGGCCTGTCCATCTTAACTGTGCCAGTTTCAGAAGAGTATGTACACTCTGCATCCCTGCCCTTTTCAGGACTTCCGTGTCTGGAATCCTGTCTTGCCACTTAATTTATAAAAGTTTTCTAAGACAGCTTGTATGGAAGTGGTCCAGTCTTTTGGTGTGCCATTGGTAAACTGTCCACGTTTCGCATGCATACAACAGTGTTGGCAGCACCACAGCTCTGTAGACTTCCAGCTTTGTGTCAAGCCTGATTCCACTTTGATTCCAAACACTACCAAGTAGTCGGCCAAATGCTGCACTAGCTTTGGCAGTCCTGACATTGACTTCATCATCAATGTGCACGACTCTTGACAATGTGCTTCCAAGGTAGGTGAACTTGCAGTTTTTGAAATTTCACTGTAATGGTGGGCTCCTTGTAAGGCTTGCCAGGTGCTGGCTGATAAACCACCTCTGTCTTTTTGATGCTGATTGTGAGGGCATAGCTGTCACACGAGTCAGATACTTGATCTACACCTTTTTGCATCATCTCTTCTGTTGGGGCATCCTTTGCCATGTCATCAGCAAAGAGGGCCTCATGGAAGATTAGCTGTTGTATGCTAAATGTTGTTACCCTCTTTAAATAAAGTCTTTACTTACTTACTTACTTACTAAAGAGGAACTTGTCTAGAACCTCTGTCTTGGATTTGGCTTGCAACCCTTTTAGGTTGAAAAGCTTCCCATCAAAGCGATACCTAATAGGTATACCATTGTCACCATCCTGGAATGCATCTGTGGGCATTGCAGAGAACATCATGCTGAACAGAGTTGGGGCTAGTACACAGCCTTGCTTGACACCATTTGTCACAGGGAATGGATCAGAAAAATCACCAAAAAATTGGTCGGCCTCGGTGGCTCAATTGGATGCGCCGTCTGACTGGAGACCAGGAGGTCGCGGGTTCAACCCCCACCGAGGTTGGCAACATTCTTTCGTGGAGATTGATCATGAAATATTTTCTACGGTCATTCTCTCCCTTCCGCTGATTCAAGAAGGGCAGTTGTCAGTTTCTGGCGAAAGAATGTGCACAATACTGGTTAACCGCTTAGAGGACTAAGCCTGCCCAGTAAACGTATGGTTAGGTAAACTGACCGCGCTCAACATGACCCCATTCGGTTGACTTGGCCGTAAAACCTCAACATAAACAAACCATCATTTTGGACCCGTGCAAGCACACCATTGTGGAACTGCCTCACCATTGCTATGAGCTTGATAGGACAGCCAAACTTCGCCATAATTTTCCAAAGACCCTCACGACTGGCTGTGTCAAAGGCTTTTTAGTAAGGTCAACAAAGGTCACAGCAACAGATAATTTTTTAGATAATAAGGTATTTTACCCTTCAAAATTCAGTTAATTGGGTAAAATCTTATTTTCAGTTTTTGAATTGAATATTTTACCCACCAAAATAAAAATAATTGGGTGAAATTTCAAAAATGAACAAAAAAGCACTAAAACAGGCATAAAATCAGAGACCAAAAGTAAATATCCATTTTTAATAAGTTTTGTTTATCAAAATAACTTCAAACAACTTAATTTTTTAACTTTATAATTTCAACAAAAGAATTGCAGCAGTGAAACAGATAAAGTGGGTATTTGGTGATAATTCAGGATGATTTTTCTTATTTCTCAAAAAAAAAACAAAAAACAAAAAAGCATATGCTAAGGGCATTAATTAGAATTGCCTCAGTGCTTGAGTTGGAGTAAAGAGTGGAGTGTGAGTCCATGGAGTATACGTAGTTTTAGCGCAGTTCCTTGGTGTCATCAGAGAGAAAAAACAACAAATGAAGAAGTAGGGTATTGCTGTTAATCCCAACCTACTCTACTAGCACAGTGAACATCGCCAAACTTTTAGTTTATTAAAGTATATATGTAGTTTTTTTTTGTTGTAACTTGTTTAATTTTTTAGCTTTTTATTTCAATGGTAATAATATAACAACAATTGAACTCTTCCATCATTTGCTGCAAGGAGAGCAGCTATTTTTTCTGGTTTCTTTTGCATACATTTTGAGGAACATTTCTTTAAAAAATTATTGGACTAATCCTTCCAGTGGCACCGCTCTTTCCTTTCTTTTCATTTGAATTCGGTACCCAAACCCACCCAAAAAGTGTGTTGCTGTCTGCAGTTGTCTTTTAATTTTGAGTGCAGTTGTTGTTAAGTTAAATAATTAGCAATTAAAACCAATTATGATCTGTTATACGCTACAGCAAATTCAAACAGGAAATATACCCGTACATTCTGATCATGGACTTCGAATCTCTATTGAGCTTCCCGCAAAACATCTTTTCAGTGTTTACTTCGCACTGTGTTGCGAACAACACGTTACGACAAAAGTCCGGGTTCTTTTTACTTGCTTTTTTTTTATTATTTTCGCAGAACAAGGCTTGGTAATTTAGTTTCCTTTTTAATTTGTGTCTGTTTCATATGCATTTCTGACGAGGAAAGGCTCTACAATTTAACAAACATAAGTTCGTTTTTCCTCTCGAAACTGTTTTCCGCCACGATTTCACGTGATGTCACCATTACAGCTCATGGTTTCTTCATGCGAGGTGTGGAAAAATGAAACTTTGTAACCTATACTGGTACATCCCAAAATTGTGTACCGTCGCATGCGGGGAGCAACTGAGCAGTCCCATGAGAATCTACGAAATGTTTATTAGATAAATTATGTCAGATTTAGAACAGTTTTGGGCCAACTTAAATAACCATTTTTATTCGCAGACTGATATCTCGCATAAGTGCCAAGGTACTGTTTTGCTTGTCGCCGCCTTTTAATTGTCTTTCAAACGAAAATGGTAAATATTTAAAGAGAACGGCGTGTCTATCATCTCGGTGGCGAAAGTTCAGCATCCCGAAACATTGGAATGAAAAAAAATACTGTTGAAATCACCTGTGCGAATAGTTTGTAGAAAGGAAATAAAGAAAGTGAGAGAGGAAAACTGCTAAGAATCGGGCATGTAAGAATGAGGTCAGGGTATCGGAAAACAAACAATGTTATTTGCCTGGGTAGTGTAAAGTATTTCACAGGTAGACATATCTGCCGATAATCTTAGCCTCAAGGGATGAAAGATCATGACATCTGCTGTTTTTTGTTTTAGCATTGTCGTAAAACATGTAAAATGCTTTACTGTATGTTCAAAGTTAAAAATATTCTAGACTGGTATCGCATCCATTTGCGACAGTACAAGGCACGAATTTCGCCCCAAATTTATGAAAACACAGAACTCAGTCTGGACTATGGAGAGAAATGTAAACAAATTGGATACGCATCAAACGAAGGTGATTTGCATATTGGAAAAACGTTCTGCGTATCTGATACACTTAATTTTCGAAACAATTGAGTATCTAGACTTGACACTTGCGTAAAATACGCAGATACGCTGCTTATCTCTTCTCCTGAAAGGTCATGTAGAGGTCCATGGCATTTCTCTTGAAGCTGCCTTGCTGTGAAGATCATGTCATTTGTTCCTCTGTCCTTTCTGAATCCACACTGGCTTTCTGGTAGATGCCCTGACTGTTCAAGGTGTTCATTCATTTGGTTAAGTAGAACTCTTGCAAGGACCTACCCAACAACTGACAATAAGGAGATGCCACAGTGATTAAATATGATATATCTTTTTTTTTTTTTTTTTTTAGGATAATTTCCTAAAACCACAGCACCTATTTGCCATTTGAAAACTTTTACAGTTAAACATAAAATTAATTTTGGAGTCTATTGATTTATCTGAAGTAAAACATCTTATTTATAACCTCTGATACAACTGCCAAAAAAAAAAAAAAAATACTTCATATTTGGTACCTGCTTGCATATACTTAATTACCTAATTAACATAAAATTAACTCTTTTCAAGTATCAATTTAAGTTATCTAACCAACTTTAAATCAATTATTTACTCTATAATTTGAGTCAATAATTTTCACAACAAATGTCATTAAGAAATAACTTCTTTGAATACATTCTTTGAGGGTATTTTGAATACTTGACAGTTTGTTGGTGTAATTATGTCCCCCCACCAAAAGGTGGGGTGGGAAGGATCCCGTTGCCATCGCCGTAAAACTTCTTGTTCGCTCTGTAACTTGAATACCCTTTGGAATATTTTGATGATAATTGGTAGAAATGTAGATCAGGACGAGATGACATGTCGCATACAAGATTGACAACTCTGGCTTTCTTACTTTTGGAGTTATCATTGTTTGTTTAATTTGAAAAAGATTTCTTGTCCGCTCTGTAACTCCAGTACCCTTTGGAATATTTCACTGGTACTTGGCTGAAATGTAGAACAGGACCAGACAACAAGTTGCATACAAGAATGACAACTCTGCCTTTCATACTTTGGCGTTATCTCCCTTTGTTTTATTTGAGTGATAATCCATTGATTTCGTGTCCACTCTGTAAGTCAAAGACCCTTTGGAATATTTTTATGATACTCGGTAGAAATGTATAACAGGACCACACGACGTGTCACGTACAAGAGTGATAACTCTGCCTTTCATACTTTTGGCGCTATCTCCCTTTGTTATATTTGACAGTGATTATCCATTGATATCGTGTCCACTCTGTAAGTCAATGACCCTTTGGAATATTTCTATGATACTTGGTTGAAATGTAGAACCAGATGACATGTCTTGTACAAGAATGACAACTCTGGCATTCTTACTGTTGGAGTTATCTCTTTGTTTTGTTTGAAATAGATTTCTCGTCTGCTCTGTAACTGGAATACCCTTTGGAATATTTCGATGGTACTTGGCAGCAATGGATAAAAGGACCAGATGATGTGTCACGGGCAAGAATGACAACTCTGATTTCTTACTTTTGGCATTATATCCCTTTGTTATATTTGACAGTGATAATCCATTGATATTGTGTCTGCTCTGTAAGTCAAAGACCCTTTGAAATATTTTTATGTTACTTGGTAGAAGTGTAGAACAGGACCAGGTGACGTGTCGTGTACAAGAATGACAACTCTGGCTTTCTTACTTTTGGATCTATCTCCCTTTGTTTTGTTTGAAATTGATTTCTCGTCTGCTCTGTAACTGGAATACCCTTTGGAATATTTCGATGGTACTTGGCAGAAATGGAGAAAAGGACCAGACAACATGTCATGGACAAGAATGATTACTCTGCCTTTCTTACTTTTGGCGTTATCTCCCTTTTATATTTGACAGTGATAATCCATTGATATTGTGTCTGCTCTGTAAGCCAAAGACCCTTTGGAATATTTTTATGATACTTGGTAGAAGTGTAGAACAGGACCAGATGACGTGTCACATACAAGAATGACAACTCTGCCTTTCTTACTTTTGGAGTCATCTCCCTTTGTTTTGTTTGAAATAGATTTCTGGTCTGCTCTGTAACTGGAATACCCTTCAGAATATTTTGATGGTACCTGGTAGAACTGTAGAATATGACAACAGGACTTGTTCCTTACAAAAATGACAACTCTGCCTTCCTTACTTTTGCTGTTATCTCCCTTTGTTATATTTGACACTGATTATGCATTGATTTAGTGTCCGCTATGTAAGTCGAATGCTCTTTGGAATATTTTGATGATACTTGGTAGTAATGTAGAACAGGACCAGACGACATGTCACATACAAGAATGACAAGTTCGGCTTTTTTTTTACTTTTGGAATTATCTCCCCTTCTTGCTATTCCCCCGCCTATTCGAAGAATAGCGGAAGGGCATTAAGTGTTACCCCTGTCCGTCCGTTCCGTACGTACGTCCGTCCCAATTTGTGTCCGGGCCATTACTCCTAAACCGTATGGAATATATTTATGAAACTTTACAGGTGCATGCATGACATTGAGATGATGTTTTGTGAAAAAGGAAGACAACTCTTGCTTGTTTGGTTTTTGAATTATCTGCCCTTGACTTATTTCCATATAGTAAATTGGGTTCGGGCCATAACTCCTTAACCATATGGAATATATTTATGAAACTTTACAGGTGCATGCATGACATTGAGAGGATGTGTAATGAACATGGAAGACAACTCTTGCTTGTTTGGTTTTTGAATTATCTGCCCTTGACTTAGTTCCATATAGTAAACCGTGTCTGGGCCATAACTCCTTAACCATATGGAATATATTTATGAAATTTTACAGGTGCATGCATGACATTGAGACAATACGTAGTGAAAAAGGAAGACAACTCTTGCTTGTTTGGTTTTTGAATTATCTGCCCTTTACTTAGTTCCATATAATAAACCGTGTGTGGGCCATAACTCCTAAATTATATGGAATATATTTAGGAAAATTTACAGATGCATGCATGACATTGAGGCGATGTGTAATGAACATGGAAGACAACTCTTGCTTATTTGGTTTATGAATTATCTGCCCTTGACTAAAATTCCATATAGTAAACTGTGCGTGGGCCATAACTCCTAAACCGAATGGAATATATTTACGAAAATTTACAGATGCATGCATGACATTGAGGCGATTTGGTTTATGAATTATCTGCCCTTGACTAAGTTCTATATAGTTCTATAAAAAGGATATCAACCTTAATAACTTCATGCTATACCTGTCACAATTACATATGTAACCTTTTTCTGAATGGCATTTTGGTGGGGGCATCTGTGTCCTATGGACACTTTCTAGTGTTTGAATTTGATTTCTCGTCTGCTTTGTAACATGAATACCCTACGGAATATTTTGATGATGCTTGGTATAAATGTAGAACAGAACAAGATGATGTGTTGCGTACAAGAATGACAACTTTGTTGTGATTGGGGGAACATTTGTTGTTTTTTTTTTCTAAAAAAAAAAAAAAAAAACATTTCTGGTTGGAGATGAATAACAAAATACTTACTGGATTTCTGAAACAAATTGCACCATATTATTTGAGCATACTTAGAATGAGATGTAATGGATGATTTTTAACAATCTAATAGTAAATATATCACAGGTTTAAATTAAAAGAGTTAGCCGGCCTCAGTGGCTCAGTTGGATGTGTGTCCGACTGGAGACCAGGAGGTCGCGGGTTCGATCCATGCCGAGGTTGGCAACATTCTTTTGTGGAGATTGACCTTGAAATATTTTCTACTGTCATTCTCTCCCGCTGATTCAAGAAGGGCAGTTGTCAGTTTTTGGCGAAAGAATGTGCACTATACTGGTTAATTGCTTAGAGGACAAAGCCTGCCCAGTAAACGTGTGGTTAGGTAAACTGACCGCGCTCATCATGACCCCATTGGGTTGACTGGGCCTGTAAAACCTCAACACAAACACAAAATTAAAAGATTTAAGAAAAAGGGGGTTTTGTCCACCCAATGAAGGGGATTTTGTCAGCCCTTGAAGGGTGTTTTGTCCGCCCTTGAAGCGGGGTTTTGTCCACCCATGGAGGGTGTTTTGTCCACCCTGCCAAAAATGACAGGGGGTTTTGTCCTGAGGGGGTTTTGTCTGTAGACTTAGAATACAGACATGTAGAATATCATGCCATATGCCTGTGGTGTGATATTTCAGTGAAACAGCACTTTAAATGTGAGTATTTATCCCCCAGGTATAGTATATAAAAACAGAAAGGAGAGAACAACTGAAGAGAAGAGACTTGACATGTAAAATTTTACATGTAATTACATGTTTTTCCACGTAATGACATGTAATTACATGTTAATTTTCCATGAACAGGTATTTTTGAGGCATTAATACATGTAGTCAAGATCACAAATTTTCAGATTTACATGTCAAATTCTACACGTAAAATTCAACATGTAAATCTAGGAACACAATTTGGTGATTAAAGTTAACATGTATAATGTTACACATAAAATTTTATGCATAAAATTCTACACATAAAATTTTACGCATAAAATTCTACACGTAAAATTTTACATGTAATAAAATTCTACATGTAAATGGGAAATTCATAGTAATATCAGATGTAGTTGTGAAACTTTTAGGTCACCTGAGCAAGTAGTGCTTATGGTGAGCTTTTGGGATATACCATGATGTTCCTCGTAAGTTGGGACATCCATCCATCAGTCTGTCCATCTGTCTGTCAACTATTGCTTGCATGTACACTCTAGAGGGCACAGTTTTGATCCAGTATAAATGCAACTTTCTCAGAATGTTTATCTGCATGAAATATCTAGGCCAAGTTTGAATCTCGGTTATGTCAGGGCAGAAAATAGGTCACAAGGTCAAATCTCAGAAAAAGTCTTGTGTACATAATAGAGGCTTCATTTTCCATCGAATCTTTATGAAACTTTGAATGTTTGCTTGAAGACTATATATGTTATGTTAAAATATGGGTCATGTGGGTTTGAAAACTAGGTTACTAAATCAAATAATTGAAAAAACCTTGTGTACACAATAGGGGCTTCATTTTTCAAGAATAGTTGCAGAAGTTTGTCAGAATGTTTTTTTTGACAGTGTTTAGACCAAGTTCAAATATGGGCCTCTTCTGGTGAAAAACTAGGTCAGTAGGTGTAATCTAAGAAAAATGTGCACACACTATAGGCTTCATTTTCCATTGAACATTTTTGAAACTTCATCCAAATAATATAATAAAATCTAGGACAAGGTCTGATACAGGTAATGTTGGTTCAAAGACTAGGTCACTAGGTCAAATCATTGAAAAACTTAGTGTACACAATAGAGGCTTCATTTTTCAATGGATCGTCATGAAACTTCGTGATAAAGTTTGTTTTGACAATAACTAGGTCAAGTTCCAAACTGAATCATGTCAGGTCAAAGACTAGTCAGATCTTCTTAAAAAAAACAAATACATGTGTGCACAAAGGAGTGCCCTCATCCAGATCTACATTATTTGCTCAGACCTATTTTTTGACATATTTGGTTTCCAATTTTTAAGAGTTAATTAAAATAAATTAACTAAAAGCCATAGACCTGGAATAAATAATCCTTTTTATCGCACCTGCTTGTAGCAGGGTGCGATATAGGCGTCCGATTTTCTGTCCGTCCGTCCGTCAGTCCGTCCGTCCGTCAGTCCGTCCGTCCGTCTGTCAACATTTATGTCGACGTTCGACATTTATGTCAAAGTTGGTATTCTAATCAACTACAAGACTAAACAACCTTCAAACCTTGCATGAAACATCTCCCTGACCTCCTGACTTTGCAACATAGGCGTCCGCTTTTCCGTATGTCTGTCCATTCGTCCGTCCGTCTGTCAACATTTATGTCGAAGTTCGACATTTATGTCAAAGTTAGTATTTTAATCAACAACAAGACTAAACAACCATCAAACCTTGCATGAAACATCTCCCTGACCTCCCGACTTTGCGACATAGGTGCCCACTTTTCCATTCGTCTGTCTGTTCGTCTGTCCGTCTGTCTGTCTCTTAACAGTTCTGTTATGTCGAAGTTCGACATTTATGTCAAAGTTAGTATTCTAATCAACTACAAGACTAAACAACCATCAAACCTTGTATGAAATATCATCCTGACCTCCTGACTTTGCGACATAGGTGCCCGCTTTTCCATTCGTCTGTCCGTTCGTCCGTCCGTCTGTCTCTTAACAGTTCTGTTATGTCGAAGTTCGACATTTACGTCAAAGTTAGTATTCTAATCAACTACAATTCTACAACAACCATCATACCTTGCATGACACATCTCCCTGACCTCCTGACTTGGCAGATATGTTGACCCAGTGACCTTGACCTATATTTTGCGCTCCATTGACTTAGACACAATTTACGTTGACGTTCCAGATCTTCTCAACTATAAGGCGTACAACTACCAAACCTTGCATAGTGCTTCTCCTAGATGTACAGACTTGGCAGGTACCTTGACCCGGTGACCTTGACCTATATTTTGCGCTCCAGTGACTTTGACATATTTTGCGTCGACGTTTGATATCTCCATAACTATAAGGCCTACAACCATTAAACCTTGCAAAGTGCTTCCCCTCAATGTACTGACTTAGCAGATACCTTGACCTGGTGACCTTGACCTATATTTTGGCTGCAGTGACTTTGACATAATTTACGTCAACATTCCAGATCTCCTCAAGTGTAAGACCTCTAGCCACCAACCCTTGCATAGTGCTTCTCCTATATGTACTCACTTGGCAGGTATCTTGACCCGGTGACCTTGACCTATATTTTGCGCTCCAGTGCCTTTTACACATTTTACGTCAACGTTCAATATCTCCTCAACTATAAGGCCTACAACCATCAAACCTTGCATAGTGCTTCTCCTCAATGTACGGACTCTGCAGGTACCTTGACTGGGTGACCTTGACCTATATTTCATGCTCCATTGACTTTTACACCTTTTACGTCACCCTTCCAGATGTCCTCAACTGTAAGGCCTTCAACCACCAAACCTTATATAGCGCTTCTTCTCAATGTACTGACTCAACAGGTACCTTGACCTGGTGACCTTGACCTATATTGTGCATTCCAGTGACTTTGACACATTTTATATTGAAGTTCGGTATCTCCTCAAATATAAGACCTACAACCACTAAACCTTGCATAGTGCTTCACCTCATTGCACTGGCTTGGCAGGTACCTTGACCTAGTGACCTTGACCTATATTTGACACATTTTACGTTGATGTTTGATAACTCCTCAGCTATAAGGCCTACAACCACCATACCTTGCATTGTGCTTCTCCTTGATGTACTTTGACGTCTGGTACAATTTGACACAATTTGCAGGTACCTTGACTCGTGACCTTGACCTATATTTCATGCTCCAGTGACTTTTACACATTTTACGTCAACGTTCCATTATCATTGGGCTGTATGATACGAAAAGTCAGTGCTGAAGATATAGCCATTAGAGGGAATGGGACTGGCCTGGAATATATGTGCCCCACTAGGCACTTTGTCTACATTTTTTTTCAACCCAGTTTTCCAAGTAAGCACTGCTAAGAATGAAATAAACTTATTTAATAACCACATTCTGATTGTGGCACCTGTGACTTTTGCGCCAGCAGGTGCGATGACGCCTTCCGCGGAATTCTTGTTGTTTCAAGCAGTTAATAAGCAGTATTAAAAATGTTAATATTTTCAACTGAAAACATGACATATATCAAACACCAAGGAGTAGAATAATTTTGAATGAAATTCAAAAGCAAACTGATCTACCCCACCCACTACATGTACATAAGAAACTACCACAAGAGCTTAGCTGCTTTTTGGTGCCAGTTTATAATGCATCAAAATGGAATATTGAGAAAGTATTAAAATAACTTACATTTTTTCAGTAAGCTATCCTCCTGTGTTCAAATATTTTATAGCAATATGTTTTGAAAAGAACAGCATTTTATAACTCCAGTGCTCCATGTGACTTCATGCTTTGAGACTGAATATACTAAAGTTTAAAACTGACCAATCAGACAACAGAATCCAGGGTTTTCCCTCAGTTTTGCGGTCTGGAAGTCCTGTGGACTCTCGCCTCAGTTATTTGAGGGTCCAACAGCAAAAATCAAGAGTCCACAAATTAAATGATGCATGAAAATGTGTAGAATGTCTTACTGGATGAGCAGAATTTGTTACAGGGATAGAAATTAAAAGGGGGTAGGGTGGCGAGTAGGGGGTGTGGGTGCAATTGTGACTCTTTGAAAAATTTTGGCATAGTGGCCCTTAGCCTAGGTATAATTCCAGCTTCAAAATAAGGGCCTTTGGAAGATAAGGGCAAGACAGAAAGGAAAAGAGTGGGGAATGGTAACTATGACTCATATTGAACAAGTGTCCAGCGTTCATAGTAAACCACTCTTTTCACCTTTAGACAGAAAAAAAAATGTAATTACGCATTGATTCTGTCAGATCAGATTCTTTATTATTCTTGACAGCTGCCTCTGATTCTAAAGGCTGTATGTTACTGTTGGTCTGACATGGCTTTTCCACAAAAAAAAAAAAAAACGCTTGATGTCAAACTGTTTTGCCATAATGAATGATAATGCACATGTACAATGGGTTTTTCGCTGACTCATTACAGTGCACGGTTTTCTGGCAAAAGCATGTGCACAATACGCTTAGAGGACTAAGCCTGCCCAGTAAACGTGTGGTTAGGTAAACTGACCGCGCTCGACATGACCCCATTGGGTTGGCTGGGCCGTAAAACCTCAACACAAACAAAACAGCGCACGGTGTTAAAAATAGACCATTTATAAATAAAAGAAAATACTGGATTCCCACCCAGTACGTAGCTCGCAAATGTATGCAGTGAAAAACCGGTAACCAGTCGTTTTCAGTTGGCTGTTCTCTTAAGTTACCATTATAGCTCGGATGCTAACGAAAGGGAACTTTGACACAATTACGCATTACGGAGGTTGCGGATCACAAAATCATATGGATTTTATCCTTGTTCTATAAAAAGATTATGGAAGCCATGCGAAAGTGAAAGAACGTCGGTAGAAAAAATGTATCAAAATCACCGAAGAACAGATTAAAATAATGATTTTTGGTTGTTTGTTTTCACACTAACACAATTTTGTGAGTCAGGTGGACGCACATGTTTTTCTTTTGTGCATCCGAGACACGTTTTTGAGAGTCTCAGATGCAGTATCCGGGTCTGGGAAAACCCTGAGTATCTTGTTCACAAAAACTCCAAAGTTCTCATTTTTATGTGTTGAAAATTACTAAGTCCAGAGCTGGCTTCTTTTACAGACTGTTTTTTGATAAAGTTATATAAATGCCATATTTTGCCAGGTTATTTTTGTCTCACAAATGACACCTAAATACATGTAAAATTTTACGCATTTTGCCATGCCTGTACAGGATTATCATGGCTTTACATGTCATTACATGGTTTTACACATAGAAGTAGTAAATCTACATGTAGTGCCATGCTGTTTTACAAGTAATTACATGTAAACTATATTTTAACCCGTCATTCTGAGGGAAGGGTAGAGGCCAATTCCCCTATTCCCCCAAATTAGCTTCATTCCCTTGTTTTCTGCGGCATCTGATCTGGGTCTACACTGTTTGCATAGGCCTATCTGTTCCAGTATTTAGGTTCTTTAAATTTTTAATACATGCCAGTTTCGTATGCATTTCTGACGAGAAAAGGCTCTATAAAATAAGTTTGTTTTTCTCCCGAAGAGGTTTCCCTCCACGATTTCACGTGATGTACCGCTACGAGCATGTGGTTTCTTAATGCGGGGCAAGGGAAATATTGGTTTGTGACTGTTCATTATGCCCCCAACTTCAAAGAAGTTGGAGGGGCATATTGCTTCTGGGACGTTTGTGTGTGTGTGCGTCCGTCCGTGTGTCCGTCCGTTACACTTTTTGATGCATAGCATAACTTCTGAACCATGCATGCTAGGGTTTTGCAATTTCATATATGGATTCTTCATGAAAAAATTGCTGACCCGTATTTTTTTTCCCATCAGGATTATGCCCCTTTCTTGAGTTATGGCCCTTTGAAAAAATATAGATGAAATCTTGTCAGCAAAATATCTCAAAAGCTATTGAAGCTAGAGCCTTGAAACCTGGTGAATATATTGGTATTAATGAGTAGATGACCTGATTAACTTTTGACCAAATTCTGAAAATTACTTCATGAGTTATGGCCCTTTATAACTTTGGCCATTTTTACAATTGCACACTTTTTGATGCATAGCGTAAGTTTTGAACTGTGCATGCTAGGGTTTTGAAATTTCATATATGGATTCCACATGAAAAAATAGCAGACACATATTTTTTTTCTTATCAGGATTATGCCCCTTTCCTGAGTTATGGCCCTTTGAAAAAAATATGGATAAATTCTTGTCAGCAAAATATCTCAAAAGCTATTGAAGCTAGAGCCTTGAAACCTGGTGAATAGATTAGTATTGATGAGTAGATGACCTGATTAACTTTTGAATAAATTCTGAAAAGTACATCATGAGTTATGGCCCTTTATAACTTTGGGCATTTTTACATTGCACACTTTATGATGCATAGCATAAGCTTTGAACTGTGCATGCTAGGGTTTTGAAATTTCATATATGGATTCCTCATGAAAAAATAGCTGACACATATTTTTTTTCTGATCAGGATTATGCCCCTTTCCTGAGTTATGGCCCTTTGAAAAAATATGGATGGAATCTTTCCAGCAAGCTATCTCAAAAACTATTAAGCTAGAGCCTTGAAATTTGAGGAATAGGTTGGTAGCGATGAGTAGATATTTCTTGAGTTATAGCCCCTTGTCATTTTAGAAATTTTTACATTGCACACTTTTTGATGCAAAGCATAAGTTTTGAACTGTGCATGCTAGGGTTTTGAAATTTCATATTTAGATTGCTCATGAAAAAATATCTGACACATATCTTTTTTTTTCTTATTAGGATTATGCCCCCTATCCGAGTTACAGCCCTTTGAAAAAAATATGGATGAAGTCTTGTCAGCAAAATATCTAAAAAACTATTGAGGCTAGAGCCTTGAAATTTAAGGAATAAATTGGTAGTGATGAGTAGATGTCCTGATTAACTTTTGAATAAAATCTGAAAAGTTCTTCTTGAGTTATGGCCCTTTGTCAGTTTAGGCATTTTTACATTGCACACTTTTTGATGCTTAGCATAGGTTTTGAACTGTGTATGCTAGGGTTTTGAAATTTCATGTCTGGATTCCTCATGAAAAAAATTTTTTTTTTTCCCATCAGGATTATGCCCCTTACCTGACTTATGGCCCTTTGAAGAAATATGGATGGAATCTTGTCAGCAAAATATCTCAAAAACTATTGAAGCTAGAGCCTTGAAATTTAAGGAATAGATTGGTAGTGATGAGTAGATGACCTGATTAACTTTTGAACAAATTCTGAAAAGTACTTCTTGAGCTATGGCCCTTTGTCATTTTTGGCATTTTTACATTGCATACTTTTTGATGCATAGCATAAGTTTTGAATTGTGCATGCTAGTTTGAAATTTTATATATGGATTGCTCATGAAAAAGTAGGTGACCTATATTTTTTTTTTCCTATCCAAATTATCTCCATTTTAGAGTTATTTCTCTTTTAATAAAATAACATTGAAATCTTGTATATTTGTACTGTTGTTACTGTCATGGGCAAGCCCTGTTGGAGTCAAGCAGTGTTAGAGTCAGGCAGTTGGGGGCATAGTGTTTTACAAAGACCAGCTCTAGTTTTCTGGGTATTTTAATAATTATAATGTTCTCAAAATAATAAATAATGTAAAAAGAATAACTACTACTATTTATTTATACCCTGGTAGATGCGGAGTAAGGTCCTCACTCTTTAGGTTACTGTTTAAAGGGAGCTAATTGCATATGCCTTTATAATGAATTTTACGAGTCGGACCCAGCATTTTATTTTTTTTGAATCAGGGGCGGATCCAGGATGATTTCTGAAGGGATTCAATTTGATCAAATTTCTGTACTTACTCTACGTATTCGGACAGACAGGCCTGAGCAAACAGTGTAGACCCAGATCACACGCACGCAGAACACATGTAAAACCTTCACTGAAATGGCGATGTATTTAACCAAAGATTTGTAATCTCTCCAAGAACAGGAGTTTACATACCTGTTTGTTAACACAAACGGCAAAATCTGACTGCCCTTGCATCGGAAGATGTGCTGTGTCTTCACTGGTCGCACGTCTTATTGTCCTAAAAGTGTTTTCCAAATTTCCATGTTCCCTGTTCCCCCTAACTAGTTTCATTCCCTCTTTCTCTGCGGCATCTGATCTGAGTCTACAGTTTGCATAGGCCTATCTGCCCCAATACTTAGGTTCTATTTTTGATACCTGCCAATTTCATATGCATTTTTGACGAAAAAATGCTCTCTAATTTAAAGAACATAAGTATATGTTTTCCCTCTAAGCGGTTTCCACCACGATTTCTCGTGATGTTACTGTTACGAGCACGTGGTTTCTTCATGCGGGGCAAGGGAATGTGACTGTTGCATTTTCTGTATTTTCACTTAAGTAGACTTCCCAAATCCTGGACATAAGCTTCTACAAATATTTCCTTCGTTCAGGTCTATGGGCATGGTCAGCGAAGCTTGCTTACCAAGTAATGCTTACTATCCGCGGATGCCTGATTACACCTTTTATTCTGGGGTTCATGTCTGTTGATCTGAACATTCTGATTCGTCATTCATTTATGGATTTATGAGTTTGGATTAGCCATTTCCTATATTTTTCACAGAAAACAGGATTTGACTGTTGACATTTCACCTTAGGAGACAATTTGTATTTATAAAATGTCAAATCCTCTTTTCTGGGAAAAAAAATTAAGAAAAATATAATTAATTTGCCATCTGTTGAATTTGCCCATAGAGTGGCATAGCTCCAGATATTAAAAGGCTTTTTTTTTTTCATCTGAAAAGTATTGATATTTTCGTATTTCTTCATGCAAACATATGTTGTGGTACTCATTAGAACCCCTTGCCGATGCAATGAGTACCATAACATATACTCAAAACCAAATGTCATATTTGGCACAAATATTTCAGTCCCCGGAAAAAATGCTTGGGAAATTTAGCAGCTTATGTATTTCAATGTTGATGGTAGGTTGCAGTATGTCTTATTTGATATGTTAAGATGAGCATTGTCCAATTTTTCAAAATATGTCTTTGAAATTGACTAAAAAACAATAGGAAAAATTACCCATTTGTTGACATTTGGAGGTTTCGTAAGTCATGGCCTGAAGTTTGCCTAAAGATTTTGAGTGCATAACTACCGGCTACCCCTTACGGGATTACCAGGTGTGAGGATTTCCATTACATACATTATAAAGTTTGATCAGATAGCCTTCTCGATAAATTCAACTCATTCTGAAGTTGTGCAAAAGATGATGATACTTTTTGTTAATTTAAGAACAATTTTCAATACATGTGTATGCGAAAAAAGTGTTTTTGCCTGAAATAAACTAGTAGGGGTTCAGGTACAATGTCTTTCCAAAAGTGAATATCGTAACTTTTGACTTTGACTCCTTCTGTTTTGAGAGAGACCCTTTTGATTATCTGTTTGACAGAAAAGGCTGAATAAATGTGTATCATGTGCACAAATGATTGTCCTTTAACATCAGTAAAACAATTTTTAAATTTCACTCAGCAAAAGTCAGTAATGTGTATAAATATAAGCTGTAAAGTTACTTTTGGCTTTAAGTATATGGTTTTGTGGAGAAATAAGAAAAATATTATGTGGATACCCTCTCTTATCTGGAGCTATGGAGTGGTAAAGGTTAATTAGATGCATACATGTATATATCAATCCTGGTCCTGCTGAACCCAAATATGCCCTGCCTTTGCAAACATATAGATCCAGATCAGTGGGCTTCTTCAGATGGCACTGTTCGGATCTGTACTGTTTGTCATTAAGTATGTGAATTTGTATTAAAAGATCTGGATCAAATAATTTGCTTGGCTGAAAATTAGAAGTGGGAGTGGCATCTTGATTTATTCAGCATGGCAAAGGTTAACCCATGTCATGCTGAATAAATTAAGGTGTCACACCTACTTATGATTCTCAGCCAATCAGGTTCCTTGATCCAGATTTCTGATTTAAATTCAGATACTAAATGGCAAACAGTGCAGATTCAGATCAGTTGGCTTCTTCAGAAGCCAACTGATCTGGATCTACACTGTTTGCAAAAGCAGGGTATATCCGGGCTCAGCAGGACAAGGGTTAAGAGTTTCTTTTCTTTCTGTAGGTGTTGTGGAAGGTATTTTAATAGACATAGGAGACCCAGAGCTGGAGGAGAGCACTGAAAACATACTGATAAATACTACAGGTAGTTGAGCATGGCTATTCTAGAAATAGTGGGAACACTCAGTCTATTCATTAAGTTTAGAAGTAGGCAGCTGCTGCTAGAATCTGAAAGTAAAAGGCAGCAGGTATTTAGGGGAATAGGTCATTTTCTGATGAAAGAATGTGCACAAGTACTGGTTAACAGCTTAGAGAACTAAGTCTGCCCAGGAAAAGTGTGGTTTAGTAAACTGACCAGGCAGACCAGCTTCGCATGACCTAAATAGTGTTGACTGCGCCGTTAAACTCCAAACCAACAAAATTAAGGGGAACGGATATGCCTGCCATATTTTCTGACATTTTAAAAGGAGAAAAGATATGCGACTTCCTGTATGCATTGTTGTAAATTGATCCCCACTGAAAAAAAGGGCCTACTCTTAAAGGAAAGAAAAAAAGGCCTACTCTTAAAAGAAAGAATTGCTTCTGATGAGCTAATTCTTTCCTTTAAGAGTAAACCCTATTCATAAGAGGGACAAACTATTTTTGACATTCCCCGTCATATTGCATAGGGTTAGCCCAAAAAGACCCCAAAATGTGCTTAAAGAGAAGAAGGCAATATAGCCTCCTGTCGCCTGCTAATGACAAGACTGGGCATCACAAAACAACATGACATATGCAGAAGACTTGGTAAGGAGGAGCATTTGGTGATAATTTTGTGATGATTTTTCTTACTCTCCAATAAAAAACATGTTTTGGGTACTCATTAGAAGCCTCTCACAGAGCACTTTTGGTGAGTACTAAAACACTACTGACCACACCATTTTTAGCTCACCTGAGCTATGCTCAGGATGAGTTGTTGTGATCACTTTTCATCCATCCGTCCGTCCGTCCGTCCATCCGTTAACATTTTCAAACGACCTCCTCTGAAGCCCTTGAGCCAGTTTTGCTCAAATTTCATATGGAGCCTGCTTAGGTTGGGGGAACAAAAAATTGCTAAAATGGTTGACCAAGATGGCTGCCATGCCCATATATGGTAAAAACGTTTAAAAATCTTCTTCTCCAGAACCGAGGATGCCTTGGGGCTGAATCTTTGCATAAGTCATCGGGGACAGGAGGTCTACCAAAATTGCTAAAATAAAGGTCGTATATTTACATTTGACCTTTTTACGGCAAGGTCAATTTTGCTTCCCTATGCATTTGTATGGGAAAAACCTTTAAAAATCTTCTTCTCCAAAACAGAGGATGTCTTGTGGCTGAATCTTTGCATATATCATTGGAAACGGGAGGTCTAACAAAGGAGCTAAAATAATGGTCGTACATTGACATTTGACCTTTTTACGGTAAGGTCAATTTTGATTCCTTGTGCATTTGTATGGGAAAAATGTTTAGAATTTCAAACGACTTCTCCTCTGGAGCCTCTGAGCCAATTTTGTTCAAATTTCATATGGACCCTCCTTAGATTGTGGGTATGAAAGGTTGCTAAAATGGTCGCGGCTAGTTGACCTAGATGGCCGCCATGCCCATATATGGTAAAACCCTTTAAAAATCTTCTTCTCCAGAACCTAGGATGCCTTGGGGCTGAATCTTTGCTTAAATCATCGGGGACTGGGGGTCTACCAAAATTGCTAAAATAATGGTTGTATATTGACATTTGACTTTTTTACGGCAAGGTCAAGTTTGCTTCCCTATGCATTTGTATGGGAAAAATCTTTAAAAATCTTCTTCTCCAAAACCGAAGATGCCTTGTGGCTGAATCTTGCATATATCATCAGAAACGGGGGATCTACCAAAGTTGCTAAAATAATAGTCGTACATTGGCATTTGACCTTTTACGGTAAGGTCAATTTTGCTTCCTTAAGCATTTGTATGGGAAAAATGTTCAAAATTTCAAACAACTTCTCCTCTGGAGCCTCTGGGCCAATGTTGCTCAAATTTCATATGGAGCCTCCTTAGGTTGAGGGTATGAAAGATTGCTAAAATGGTCCCGGTTTGTTGACCAAGATGGCCGCCATGCCCATATATGGTAAAAACCTTTAAAAATCTTCTTCTCCAGAACCTAGGATGCCTGTGGGCTGAATCTTTGCTTAAATCATTGGGGACAGGGGGTCTACCAAAGTTGCTAAAATAATGGTCATACATTGACATTTGACCTTTTTACGGCAAGGTCAAGTTTGCTTCCCTATGCCTTTGTATGGGAAAAAACCTTTAAAAATCTTCTTCTCCAAAACCGAGGATGCCTTGTGGCTGAATCTTTGCACATATCGGGAACGGGAGGTCTGCCAAAGTTGCTAAAATAATTGTCATACATTGGCATTTGACCTTTTTACGGTGAGGTCAAGTTTGCCCTTCTGTATGCATTTGTATGGGCCCCATACATTTGTATGGAAAAAATGTTAATAATTTCAAATGATTTTTCCTCTGAAGCCTCTGGGCCAGTATTGCTCAAATTTCATGCTGAGCCTCCTTGGGCAGGAGAATGAAAGATTGCTAAAATGGGCATGGTCCATTGATCAAAATGGCGACCATGCCCATATATGGTAAAAACCTTTAAAAATCTCCAGAACCAAATAAGCCCTGTGCCCTAATCTTTGCACAAATTATGGGGGACAGGAGATCTACCAAAATTGCTAAAATGATGGTTCTGTGCTGACATTTGACCTTTTTACCTCCAAGGTCAAATTTGCTTCCCCATGCATTTGTATGGGCTATGTACATTTATATTGAAAGTATCGAAGTGACTTATAGATCAACAATAGTTAAAATTGTTCTGATTGGAAATCTAAGATGGCTCTCATCTTGTTTATATTTATTATATTTCCCTGCCACTGTGCTGTTTACATGTATAAAATCATGATTCTTCAGAAACCACTTAGCTAATTTCCCCCAAATTTCGCATTGATCCTACTGTTGCGATGATAGGATTGGAAAAATGTTGCGTAATATCTGCATATCTGCAGTGATTATGTGACTCAGGTGAGCGAGCCGTGGCCCTCTTGTTTTTATCTATGTTCATAGACTGCTTGTTGCCGAACAATGTTGCTTTTTATACCCCGCCACTATTCTGTGGCAGGGTATTATGTTTTCACATTGGTCATCCGTGTGTCCGTCTGTCGTGCGTCCATCTATTTTCGTTTCTGGACGATAACTTGAGTAAATGTTACTATACATATATATACATACATGGCAAATGTCTTCAATTTTTAAAATTGAACAGAATTATCAGCCTGCAACATGTCTGGTTTTTCGTTTCTTGATGATTACTTGAGAAATTATCAAAAGATTTTCACCAAACTTGGTATGTGCAATGATACTGGGGAGATCTGGTTTTGGATAGCTAATGGGCAAATTTTGTCAATTTTTGACAGTTGTCTGCCAGCAACACATCCATATTTTCATTGCCAGACAATAACTTGAGTAAATGTGAACGGATTTTCACCAAACTTGCTATGTGCATTGATATTGAAGAGATGTGGTTCGGGATCGCTAATGGGCAAATTTCCTCACTATTTGACAGTTATCTGCCCATGACACATCTGTATTTTCGTTTCAGGACAATAACTTGAGTAAATCTCAACTGATTTTCACCAAACTTAATATGTGCATTGATATTGTGTACTGCAGATCTGGTTTAGGATTGCTATTGGGTACATTCCGTCAAATTTTGATAAGTTATCTTCCCATGACAGAGCAGTTGGGGGTGGTGTATTATCGTTTCTCGCTTTTTTTTTTTTTTTTGTCACTTGTACTCAATTTATTCACCTGTAGCACATCAATCATTGACTGTGTTCATAATAAAGCTAATATACCAGATTTACCCTAAGTATTGGGACACTGTAACTCCTTACTATACTTGTCCCTGTTGATGTGTCCAAAATATTGCTGAATGAGTTTCAAATATTGTAGACCCTGATCAGATGCTGCATTCTGTAGCATCTGATCTGGGTCTACACTGTTTGCACAGGCCTGTCTGCCCCAATATTTAAGGTTATAACTTATTACAGTAGGGATACAGACTAACGTTTGCCCAGTCGCCCACAGAGATTAAAAAAATGGCTGGGTGCCATAAAATAATTTGAGGGTCGCCCAGTTGGCGACAGTAGAATTTAGTGGTGAAACGGAACTGGGCGACAGTAGAATTTAGTGGTGAAATGGTTTGAACAACAAAAATATCATATTGCAGTTCGATTTTGACAGAACAGGTTTCTGCATCAATGCTTCATTCCATAAAGTTTATTCTATCAAACTATAATTTACATCTGAAATCCATTAATATTTCAGTTGCATTCCAAAAATGAAAGTAGAATGTTTTCGCTGTGGCCGTGTTTCTGGTGAACACCAGGTAGTGTGACCCAAAAATGACCTCAAAGTAAATATAAATCAGCATGACCTATATTTCATGGTCTAGTGATTTTGATTAATATCTTCTAGATTACCTAATGAATTAACATCAAAGGTGGTAGGGGGGTGGTTTGGTGAGGCAAAGGTGTTGTGTATCTTATGTCACAGCGGGGGTCGGGTGGGGGGGTGGGGGGTGTCCAACTGATATTGGCTTACAGTTGGGCAAGGCCGGCAATCCTTGTAGCAAGTAAGAGTAGAAGGGGAAGGTTTTTATTATGCCCCCAACTTCAAAGAAGTTGGAGGGGCATATTGCTTCTGGGTTGTTTGTCCGTCCGTCCGTCCGTCCGTCTGTTCGTCACGCTGTTTGATGCATAGCATAACTTTAAAACCGTGAATGCTACTGTTTTGAAATTTCATATATGGATTCCTCATGAAAAAATAGCTGACACGTATTTTTTTTTCTTGACAGGATTATGCCCCTTTTCTGAGTTATGGCCCTTTGAAAAAATATGGATGCAATCTTGTCAGCAAAATATCTCAAAAATTATTAAAGCTAGAGCCTTGAAACTTGATGAATAGACTGGTAGTGATGAGTAGACAACCTGATTAACTTTTGAAGAAATTTTGAAAAATACTTCTTGAGTTATGGCCCTTTGTAATTTTGGGTAATTTTACCTTGTCAGCAAAATATCTCAAAAACTGTTAGAGCTAGAGCCTTGAAACTTAGTAAATGGATTTGTAGTGATGAGTAGATGACCTGATTAACTTTTGAAGAAATTCTGAAAAATACTTCATGAGTTATGGCCCTTTGTAATTTTGGGCATTTTTATCTTGTCAGCAAAATATCTCAAAAACAGTTGGAGCTAGAGCCTTGAAACTTAATGAATAGACTGGTAGTGATGAGTAGACAACCTGATTAACTTTTGAAGAAATTTTGAAAAATGCCTTTTGAGTTATGGCCCTTTGTAATTTTGGGCATTTTTACCTTGTCAGCAAAATATCTCAAAAACTGTTAGAGCTTGAGCCTTGAAACTTAGTAAATGGATTTGTAGTGATGTGTAGATGACCTGATTAACTTTTGAAGAAATTCTGAAAAACACTTCATGAGTTATGGCCCTTTGTAATTTAGGGCATTTTTAACTTGTCAGCAAAATATCTCAAAAACTATTGAAGCTAGAGCCTTGAAACTTGATGAATAGACTGGTAGTGATGAGTAGACAACCTGATAAACTTTTGAAGAAATTTTGAAATATACTTCTTGAGTTATGCCCCTTTGTAATTTTTGGCATTTTTAGCTCACCTGAGCCGAAGGCTCAAGGTGAGGTATTGTGATCACTCACCGTCCGTCGTCGTCGTCGTTGTCGTCCGTCTGTCCGTCCGTCCGTCCGTTCGTCCGTCCGTCCGTCCGTCCGTCCGTCCGTTCACAATCTTTAAACAACATCTCCTCCTAAACCACTGATTGGATTTTGACCAAATTTCACAGGAATGATCCTTGGTTGATCCTCTTTCAAAGTTGTTCAAATGGTTCCGGTCCATTGCATATCTAGGTCACAGGAGCTAAAAATAGATTTTTTAACTAAAAACTCAAAAAATCTTCTCGTCAGAAACCACTGGACCGATTTCAATAAAATTTTGCAGAAATGTTCCTTTGGTGATCCTCTACCAAGATTGTTCAAGCCATTTGGATTCGTCAAAAAACATGGCCACCAGGGGGCGGGGCTTATTTTCCCTATATAACTATATAGAAAACTTTAAAAATCTTCTTGTCAGAAACCACTGGACCAATTTCAATATAATTTTGCAGAAATGTTCCTTTGGTAATCCTCTACAAAGATGTTCAAGCCTTTTGGATTCGTCAAAAAACATGGCCGCCAGGGGGCGGGGCTTATTTTCCCTATATATCTGTATAGAAAACTTTAAAAATCTTCTTGTCAGAAACCACTGGACCAATTTCAATATAATTTTGCAAAAATGTTCCTTTGGTGATGCTCTACCAAGATTGTTCAAGACATTTGGATTCGTCAAAAAACATGGCCGCCAGGGGGCAGGGCTTATTTTCCCTATATATCTATATAGAAAACTTTAAAAATCTTTTTGTCAGAAACCACTGGACCGATTTCAATATAATTTTGCAGAAATGTTCCTTTGGTGATCCTCTACCAAGATTGTTGAAGCCATTTGGATTCGTCAAAAAACATGGCCGCCAGGGGGCGGGGCTTATTTTCCCTTTACATCTATATAGAAAACTTTAAAAAATCTTCTTGTCAGAAACCACTGGACCGATTTCAATATAATTTTGCAGAAATGTTCCTTTGGTTATCCTCTACCAAGATTGTTCAAGCCATTTGGATTCGTCAAAAAACATGGCCGCCAGGGGGCAGGGCTTATTTTCCCTATATATCTATATAGAAAAGTTTAAAAATCTTCTTGTCTGAAACCACTGGACCGATTTCAATATAATTTTGCAAAAACGTTCCTTTGGTGCTCCTCGAGGAAGATTGTTCAAGCCATTTGGATTCGTCAAAAAACATGGCCGCCAGGGGGCGGGGCTTATTTTCCCTATATATCTATATAGAAAAGTTTAAAGATCTTCTTGTCCGAAACCACTGGACCAATTTCAATATAATTTTGCAAAAATGTTCCTTTGGTGATGCTCTACCAAGATTGTTCAAGCCATTTGGATTCGTCAAGAAACATGGCCACCAGGGGGCAGGGCTTATTTTCCCTATATATCTATATAGAAAACTTTAAAAATCTTCTCATAAGAAACAGTTGGACCGAGTTCAATGTAACTTGGCAGGAATGTTGCTTTGGTGACCTTCTACCAAGATTGTTCAAGCCTTCATGATATGTCAAAACCATGGTCCCCAGGTGGGCGGGGCTTATTTTTCGTCTATATCAGCATAGAAAATTTTAAAATTCTTATTGTCACATACCCCATGACCGATTTCAATATTACTTGGCCGGAATGTTGCTTTGGTGAACCTCTATCAAGATTGTACAAGCAATCATGATTCGTCAAAAAACATGGCTGCCATGGGGTGGGGCTTATTTTCCCTATATATCTAAATAGAAAACTTTAAAAATCTTCTTGTCAGAAACCACTGAACAGATTTCAATATAATTTGGCAGGAATGTTCCTTTGGTGACCCTCTACCAAGTTTGTTCAAGCTTTCATAATTCGTCAAAAAACATGGCCGTTAGGGCGTAGGGCTTTATAGCTATATAAAACTTTTTAAACCACTGGACCAATTTCAATATAACTTGGCAGAAATGTTCCTTTGGTGACCCTCTTTTAAGATTCAGTTCAAGTCGTCAAGATTTGTAAAAAAAACATGGCGGGGGTTGTGGTGGAAGGGGGTGGGGGTGGTTAGTGCTATAAAGTTTATACAAAAATCCTAGAGCAGTGAACTTGGCTGAAACTTCAACAGTAAATATGCAAATCTATTTGGTCAGGTGAGCGATATAGGACCATCATGGTCCTCTTGTTTTATCTTGTCAGCAAAATATCTCAAAAACTGTTAGAGCTAGAGCCTTGAAACTTAGTAAATGGATTTGTAGTGATGAGTAGATGACCTGATAATTTTTGAAGAAATTCTGAAAAATACTTCATGAGTTATGGCCCTTTGGAATTTTTGGCAATTTTACCTTGTCAGCAAAATATCTCAAAAACTGTTAGAACTAGAGCCTTGACACTTGATGAATAGACTGGTAGTGATGAGTAGACAACCTGATTAACTTTTGAAGAAATTTTGAAATATACTTCTTGAGTTATGCCCCTTTGTTATTTTGGGCATTTTTATCTTGTCAGCAAAATATCTCAAAAACTATTAGAGCTAGAGACTTGAAACTTGGTGAATTGATTGGTAATGATGAGTAGATGACCTGATTAATTTTTTTGTAAATTCTGAAAAATATTTCATAAGTAATGGCCCTTTGTAAATTTGGGCATGTTTCCCTTGTGAACAAAATATCTCAAAAACTATTGAAGCCGGAGCCTTGAAACTTGATGAATAGATTGGTAGCGATGAGTAGATGACCTGATTATGCTCCCAGTTTCGAATGAAATTGATGGGGCATATTATTTTGCCTTCATTTGTCCATCCGACTGTTTGTCCGTTCATCAAGCTTTTTTTGTGCATGCCATATCTTAAGAACCCTGCACACTAGGGTTTTGAAATTTTATATTTGGGTTCCCAATGAAAAAAATAGCCGACCCATATTTTGTTTCTTGTCTAGCATGTTTATTTAAAGTTATGCCCCTTTGAAAAAATCAGAATTAAATCTTGTGAGCAAGATATCTTGAAAAGTATTTAAGCTGGGTTCTTGAAATTCGATACAGTGAGTGGGAATGATGTGTACATTACCCGATTATATTTTGAGAGAATTCCATGAAAATATTGATAAAGTTACGGCCCTTTGCAGTTCTGCGCATTTTGACCTTGTCAGCAAGATTTCTCGAAAAGCACTTAAGCTAGGGTCTTGAAATATTATATGCTGATTGGGGATGATGTGGAGATTACCTGGTTTGTTTTTTAGGGAATTCCATGAAAAATTGATGTAGTTATGGCCCTTTGTAGTTCTAGGCATTTTGACTTTTTCAGCAAGATATCTCAAAAAGTATTTAAGCTAGAGCCATGATATTTGGTATACTGATTGGGATTGAGGAGGAGATCACCTGAATAAATTTTGAACCAATTAAATGAAATGTTGGAGTTATGGCCGTTCACAATTTCAGGCCATTTAATGTTGTTGCTTTATTGTGTATAGCATAAGTTTAGAACCATGTATGCTAATGTTTTGAAATTTCATGTTTTGATTCCTCATAAAAAAATAGGTGATCCGTATTTTTTTCTTATCCCAATCATCTCCTATTTTAGAGTTATTTCCCTTTGATAAAATAACATTGAAATCATATATTTGTACTGTTGTTACCGTCATGGCTAAGCAGTGTTGGAGTCAAACAGTGTTAGAGTCAGGCAGTTGGGGGCATAGTGTTTTACAAACACCAGCTCTAGTTTCTTCTGTTTCTTCACTTTCATTCATTTTCCTTACTCCCCTGTCCCTCTCTTTCATCTCTGCTATCTCTACTAAATCCTCTACTCCCTTTCTCTCGCCGTCCTCGGTGGCTCAGTTGGATGCCCCGTCTGACTGGAGACCAGGAGGATGCGGGTTCAACCCCGCAGAGGTCGGCAACATTCTTTCATGGAGATTATGAAATATATTTTCTACGGTCATTCTCTCCCTTCCGCTGATTCAAGAAGGGCAGTTGTCAGTTTCTGGCGAAAGAATGTGCATGATACTGGTTAACTGCTTAGAGGACTAAGCCTGCCCAGTAAACGTGGTTAGGTAAACTGACCGCGCTCGACATGACCCCATTGGGTTGACTGGGCTGTAAAACCTCAACACAAACATACTTAACCTATAGATAAGAGAGTCCACCCCCCACCCCCCCACCCACCCACCCTGCAGCTCTCTCTTAATTGTTTCTCTTGTTTTATACAACAAAGAAACTGATTCGTGATCATTTAAGCGGGAAGAGTTACATCATACAGGTAACTGCCTAAGGGACCTTCTGGATTAAGACTGTATAAGACGACTGAACTGTCGTTTTTTCTGTGGAAGGTGTGAAATACAGAATAGAATAGCACATTATCTAAGGTTAAGTATTGCTAGTTGAAATGTTTTACTTTTAAAACCTTCATTTTTGTGGGGAAATAAGAAGAAATATTTACCTGAAACCCCTTTTATCTTGTGCTTGGGTACTGCCTACCTCCAAATAAGAAATGGTATCACGGTAATTATACCCCCGGTATACGAAGTATGTGGAGGGGTATATAGTTTTCGTCTTTCCGTCCGTCTGTCCGTCCGTGCGTGCGCCCATCTCCATACGAATGTTATCATTTTGCGTCAAAGTTTTGCGTGAAAGTTTTTCCTTTTGCACATATTTTTGAAAGCTTACATTTTAGAATGTTGATGTGTGGTAACTGTTACTACTAGATGATTACAGAATAGCTGACATCATTTTGCTGATGCTGCTCACCCAAGGTCAAGGTCACAGACTTAGAAAATAGTGTGATGTTTACTTCAAAGTTTTACGTGAAGTTTTTGTCTTTTGCTTATAACTCTGCAGCCACTTATCAAAAACTTTTCAAATTTGGTATGGGGGTACCTGGGAGAGTTCTCTTCCATTCTACTTCTATGGACCCCTGAGTCATGCCCCAGGGAGGGGCAAGAGGTCAAAATCTAGGACGCCCCAATAAAGTAGTATATTGCAGTTTATGCAAACAACCTCTTATTAAAGAAGGATGGGCAGCAGACATGTTTATCACATCAACATTCAGTGTGATAAGGTCAAGGTCATTGTGACCTTGTTTTCATGCTTCAGTGATTTTGACATATTTTTAAGCCTATTTCATGGATTAATGCCTCAATAAAGTAGTATGTTGCAGTTTGTTTATACAAACAACTTCTTAAAGAAGGATGGGCATCAGACATGCTTATCATATCAACATTCAGTGTAATAAGGTCAAGGTCATTGTGATCATATTTTCATGCTCCAGCAATTTTGACTTATATCTTGAAGACTATTTCATGGAAATAATGTGATACTTGGAATATTGGTTCTTTGTGACACCACGATTGGCAGCATAACAAATGTAGGTCACCTTGACCTATATTTCATGGTCCAGTAATTTTGCTGCATATATTGAATGTTTATTGGTGTATGAACATCATTATTTGGGAGTATGAATTAGTATGATCCAAAAGTAAATGTAGGTCACTGTGACCTACGAGGGATGTTCGAAATGAATTGCTTATTGTCCTCTAGCTCGATATCCACGTGGGCCACGATAAAAACCAATACATGCCTGTATAGGCAGGGCTCTGGAAATTTTGAAATCTGAATCGGTCCAGCCGATGACGATGACGTCATCAATGAGCCCATTTCCCCCCCAAAAAATATGTATATATCACCAGTCACGAAAACTAATGACAATTGGCAGTCCTATAACTCATTTTAAATAATACACCTCAACTCCGTTATATGACGGAAGTCCGGGTATAACGAGCATGATCAAAACTGGCGTCATCAATAAGTACAGTCAGGTATGTTAAAAAAAAAAAAAAAAAAAAATGAAAAAGAAAAACGGTTTTGTTGTTATTTCCACATCCGCAGGGTTTTCCTAAACTATTTATAAACAACTGATTCCCGTCTTGTATAAGCGCGAAGACGGCGGGAAACTGGAGAGACGGAATGAAACGACTTTCATGGACCTAATTAGGTCTAATAAAAAAGGCCTGCGCCACGTTTTCAATGTTTCAAGATTTGATCAGACTGCTTAAATTTTAAGCACTGACCAATCTTGTCTAGCGCAAGTTGTGCATTACTTATTTTTACCGTGAAATCTACCTTGAATTATACTCGCGTTGTTACGGCAATCAACAAAAAAAAAAAAAAAAAAAAAAGAAGCAGTCAATAATACCCAGATCAGACGCCGTTGTATGCGACATCTGATCAGGACGTACACGGTTTGGGAATTCATTGATCGAAATCTGGGACCGACAAACCATGTTGATCAAAACAAAAAAGAAGAGGAAGAAAGCGGGTGCGTTCAAGCGGTGCATTCTTTTATCACTCTCAGTAAAGCGACCTTTGATCTTTTGGACACGCCGACTGCACCTGGATGTTTTGCAGTCTCAGTGTATTCACACGTGTCACACAAACGGATTAATTATCAGACTACCGTTACTGATGATTCGTGTTAATCGCTTGTTTACCGCACAAAGGTCAGTGAAGTGTTGATTTTTTGACAATGCTTGGATAATGACATAATTAATTTGTGCTGCGGGTAGGTTGCCGTTATTCAGCTGTCTCTCCAATATACATGTCAAATGACCGTTTAGAGCCTTTTAACTACCATAATATCGCATTTCAAAGGTGCGCGGACGTTGTCAGTTTGGGAAGACTTGACCGTTTGTGATTTTTTTAGACATCATTGGTTGGTTTGGGAAAAATGGGGTTCAAGGCACAAACCTGTTGGACCGATTTATTAGCGTTTTTGGGTGTTTGAAATCGGTCCAGAATTCTTAATTTCGGTCCAGACCGGCTATTTTTCCGGTTTTCCCGAGCCCTGTGTATAGGGCTGTTCAATATCTACACAATGGTGTATAAATGTACATGTTAGACTAAGTGTAAGACATAAAATTTGCCATTTGAATACACGCAGTCATTGACCACTGCAGTAAAAATGGTTGGTAGAAGTGTCGACAAAAAGGATGAAATACGGGCTTACATCAAAGCTCGCTCAAAACTTGGTTGTTCTTTGAAGAAGCTGATGACTGAAATTTCTACTGCTTTTGGACCTTCTTGTGTGTCTTATGACACAGTTCGGCGGTGGAAAAAGAAATTTGAGTCTGGTGTAGAGTCCATCAAAAATGCACCGAAATCAGGTAGGCCAAAATCTGCATCTCGTAAAGAAATCGTTTCCAAAATAAAGGAAATCATTGAAGGAGATGCCAGATTTACAGTTCGTGATATTGCATGAAAGGTAGGCATATCACTATCAACGGTTCACCTTATTTTGAAGAAGCATTTGAAAGTCAGAAAGATTTCTGCTAGATGGGTGCCACATCTGTTGACTGACGAGCAAAAGAGGCAACGGGTTAAAGTGGCCAAAAAGCTGCTTCAAATGTTTCCAAAATATGACAAAAAGCAGTTTGCCAATGTCGTCACAGGTGATGAAACCTGGGTCCATTATTTTGAGCCCGTCAGAAAGGTTAGCAATAAGATCTGGGCCACTAAACACAGCAAACGCCCAATAATTGCCAAACGTTCTTTCAGTACAGATAAAGTTTTATATGCAATCTTCTTCTCTGGTGAAGGAGTCGCAATAAAAGTGCCAGTGAAAAAGGGCAAAAGCATCACCGGAAAGTACTACGAAGACGTAGTACTGAAGAAACTGAAAAAGTATTATCAGAAACGGATCACTGCTTTTAAACATGTCCGTCTTCTACATGACAATGCCCCAGCTCATACCTCCGCAATAGTTGCGGCGTTTTGAAGAAAGAAAAAGTAACTGTTTTGCCTCACCCCCCGTATTCCCCAGACCTTGCCCCATGTGATTTCTTTTTGTTTCCGAAATTGAAAGCATTCCTTGCTGGGCGGAAATACCAGTCCCGACAGGCACTTGGATCTGCCATTCATCAGTACCTTATTACTGTGCCCAAGTCAGCGTACCGTGACGCCTTCAAGAAGTGGATACATCGGCTGAAACCTTGCATTTCTAGCCACGGGGAGTGCTTTGAGGGCATGAAATGAGTACTTTTGGGCTAACTTGAAATTTGAAGTCTCCAGATAGAAATAAGCAATTCATTTGGAACATCCCTCGTATGTATATGGTCCAGTGATTTTATGTTACATCTTGAAGACAATTTGATGTATTACTATCATATTTTGGGATTATGTGACCTATATTTCATAGCCCTGTGATTTTGTGTTATGTCTCCCACTGTTTGATACCTAAATGTCATATTTACATATAATGACACAGTGTGACCCAAACTTTCACCTCAAAGTAAATATAAATCAGTATGACCTAAATTTCATGATCTAGTGATTTTGCTTAATATCTTTTAGATTATTTAATGGATTAACATCATAGTTGGTATAATGCATCAGTGTGACCATCAGATTAATTTCTCAAGTATATGTAGGTCAGTGACCTATATTTTATGGCCCAACAAATTTGCTTCATGTCTTGAAGACTATTTACTCCAGGAAAGTTGTACTTGGGATGATAGAGCAATGTCACTCAGAGACTGACATTGTGAACTATATCTTGCCTTATATCATTGTTATTAACTTTATAATATTTTAAAATTAAGAAATGGCGCCAGCCGGGGGTATTCGTGACCTCTGGGCACTTGCTCTAGTATTTTTATTATTTCTCCACGAAAACATAGTTATGCTGTGGGTGCTCATTAGAAGTGCCTCAGTGAGGAACTTTTAATGAGTACCCACGTATGTTTTCATAATTCTTTTTTGGTTGGAGAAAATGCCTTAATTGGAGATATTGTACAAAAACATAAGGCTGTTTCAACTGGCATCATAATAATCAAGAATGATTAGAACATTCATATTTGCCTGATAATAAGTAAAATAACTATGAAAACATTTTGTTTTTCTGACACACTGCACCAGTTTTCCAGTTTATTCTGTTATTTTATAGCACAAAAGGGTGGCAAATCTTATAAAAATAGCTCAAAAACATATAAATAGTTCAGAAGTGAAGTTTTATTTTTATTGAAATTTGACATAGTCATACATATTTCAAATAATATATACAAAACACTGTTATGGTCAGATAAAAGGAACATGTCGTGAAGACAGAGGAGAAAAGAATTAATGGAGAAGAGAATAGAAGATAATCAACCTGAAATGGAAGTGCACAATCTACTTTGTATGGCGTGTCATAGCTCCAAAAAAGACTTTTTTTTTTTTTTTTAAAGTCCTGGGCGCAGTTGTTCAGAACTAAGGATGTTGTTAGTTAACATATTGTTAAAACTTTGATCCTTTAGTATGACATATATGCTAATATTTTTTATGAAACAAAAAAAAAAATGTGAGTAGCTTTTGCATTTGCAAAAGTTACTCACATTTTTTCAGCAAAAATACCTGTGAGTTAAATATTGTACTTACTAGAACAGTCAATATTTTGACCACTAACAAGCTCATTAAGCTAATGATGCTTTGAACAGCTGGGCCCTAATATTTTTCTTATTTCTCTAAATATACCTTGTGAGTACTCATTGGAAGTGCCTCAGTGAGGAGCTTCTAATGCGACCCACAACATACGTTTTTGTGGAGAAATGAGGGAAATATTTTGTGGATACCCTGTTATCTGGAGCTACAGTGCACGCTGTTTTACTCGAAACAAAAATTGATCGAAGTACCCTAAACGATCAGTTTTCACATTTTTGGCTTAGGCTTATCCTCGGTTATTGTAAAATGGCATTTGGCATGTGCATTGGCTAGATCTTGCCAATATCAATCTGTGTGCGGAAAATGATCAAAATATTTGTAAGGTTTCAAGGGTTATGACTATTTTCTCTAACTTACAAAATATGGCTCAAGACACAGCCATTTTCAAATTTTTGTCTTGACTTAGCCTCGAGTAATGAAAAATGGTATATGGTAAGCTATAACACAGTACCCTGAAATACCACAATTAGCATACATTTATACAAGAGCAAAATACATACAAGAACCCCTCTTGTATGTATTTTGTTCTTGTATAAATGTATGCTAATTGTGGTATGCAGATGAGACAACAGTTCAGTATATTTCTTAAAGGTGGATCTAAAAATGCAAAGAATTGACAAATAGTACATGTATGTATCTGACCACTGGTAGCACACGCTCTTGACCGAAATGCTGACAATTAATAATATTGATGATCGGATCAGAGTGGTATGACGTTAAGTAGATGGAAATGCTGACAATTAATAATATTGATGATCGGATCAGAGTGGTATGACGTTAAGTAGATGGGACAAAACATGTCTTAATTAACAAATAATGAGTTTACCAGTTGGTCAACATGTAGGACAGTTCATGACACGTTCTGCGCATTTCTTGAATGTTCTAAGGCATGTATCCACTGAGCATGTTTTCTCATTCATGGGTCAGTCACTCAGTAAGCATTTAGTCTGCCACGAGAAGCAATAAACATTGTCTTCTTATTATTCTGTTCCATGTAGTCATTTTGTCAGACGACTGCGTCAAAGTCCCTTGGCTGGAGCTTGTCAATGTCAATCTCTGTGCAAAAAATAATAAAATCACCAACCATTGAAGAATTCTGGCCATTTTCACTGACGAAAGAAAAGAACTTTGGCCTCGGTTTTGCCTTGTCAATGAAAAATGACATTTGACAATTCTTCTGATGAGATCTTGTCAATATTAATGTGTATACTAAATTTTATCAGATGTGCCATGTAGTTAAAGACCTACGGTCTGCACTGTTTGCTGTTTCATAAGTAAATTTTAAATGCATGCATGCATAAGTAGTAAAGTGGACTTGGTTCCTTGGTTTAATTTTTAGAATAAATTGGTAAGGAGATGAGGTCCAAATATTAGGAAAACCCTGTTCGACCTAATTAGTAATCGCTGTGCAGTGCACCGAGGTTTTTCAAAATTACTAGAAAAATGTAGTATAATATCCTCCTAATATGGTTACACTTTAAAGAAAGATCAGCAGAGGATGTCACGAGGGGCTTCTTTAATTATGCTTACGCGGCATTTTTTCTGATTTTATTTATAAAAGCATATGTTAAACTTCAACCCTGCAGACAAATACAGATACCTTTGCAAACAGTGCTGATCCAGATGAGATGGCTCTTAATGAGCCATCTACAATGTTTGCAGTTCTGTTATTATACCCCCTGCAAACTCTGTTTGTGGGGGAGTATACTGTTTTCACGTCCGTGTGTCCATCCACAATATTTTGAAAACGCAGTGATGGATATTCATCAATTTCTGCAGACACATTGATATCAATTAGATGTACCTACATACCAGAAAATAAGGCCGTCCTCGGTGGCTCAGTTGGATGCGCTGTTCGACTGGAGACCAGGAGGTCGCAGGTTCAACCCCCGCCGAGGTCGGCAACATTCTTTCGTTGAGATTGATCATGAAATATTTTCTACCGTCATTCTCTCCCTTCCGCTGATTCAAGAAGGGCAGTTGTCAGTTTCTGGCGAAAGAAAGTGCACAGTACTGGTTAACCGCTTAGAGGACTAAGCCTGCCCAGTAAACATGTGGTTAGGTAAACTGACCGCGCTCGACATGACCCCATTGGGTTGACTGGGCCGTAAAACCTCAACACAAACAAACAAACAGAAAATAAGGGCTAGGGGCCAGTTCTCTTGGAGTTATTGCCCTTTGTAAAAAATTTTCTTAATGCAGAAAAAAGGCAGAAAAAAGTTTGTGTGCACACTATCTCTTTAATCAATGGCTGGAATTTGAGCAAACCAGCACAGATACATCATCAGGATGGGGCGGGGTGGGGGGGGGGGGCGGGGGGAGGTGGGGAGGGAAGTGATTAGATTTTGGAGACCTTGACCTTATTTTCAAGGCCATTACATTATAAATACTCAAAAAGGAGCCTAAAGGAGCCTTATTAATGAAGTAAAAAGTTTGTGTGCACAATATCTCTTTAACCAGTGGCTGGAATTTGACTGAACTAGCACAAATACATTATAAGGATGGGGTAAAGAAGTGGTTAAATTTTGGTGACCTTGACCTTATTTTCAAGGTCACTACACTATAAATACTCAAAAAAGTGGGCCTTGTTAATGCAGTAAAAAGTTTGTGTGCACATCTCTATAACCAAATGGATGGAATTAGATGAAACTAGCAGAGATACATCATCAGTATGGTGGAAAGAAGTGATTAGATTTTGGTGACCTTGATCTTATTTTCAAGACCATTACATTATAAATACAGTAAAGCTCCAATATATCGCGGTCCTCAGGGTCCAGAGTCCGTTATTGCGATATAAACGGAGCGCGATACAAGTACAGATATGTACCATGCATGTATAACGGCATGCATAACTCTCGCTCGGTTTGTCGCTGTGGTAGTTTGCTGAGACATCACGGATACATGGCATTCAGTGATGCTGTCACCATATTTTCTAATTAAAATTGGATTAGAATTGCTCAATGGCATAATTTACAATGGTGCGCTATGTCTACCAAGTAATTTCAATCGAAACCAGCTGATAAACAACGTTTGAAAACAAGAAATCATCGGGTTGACAATTTAGGGCGCCATTTTGGATACTCTGGTTCCCTGGAAAGGCGAAGGGAAGTTACTAAAATTGCTTCCGTTGAGCTAAGATAATTTGAGTTGCTTCCCTTTGCTTATTATTGCTTTGTGGGCACAAAAAAAAAAACAACAACAAAAACAAAAAAACAACAAAAAAACTGTCGTTTCTTTTTATTTTAGTTTTATTGTTATTTTTTTTTGACGCAGTTGTTTTCTTTTGAAATATTTATTGCTACAGAAGTGTAAAATAAGCAGACTAAGATATGTGTATGTGGGACAGAAACGTAAAACTACTGTCTTGTAAAATTTGCTGGTGTTGAAAAGGAGGTGGACCGTTTTCACCTGTTGAGCAAAATTAGTTTGTGGGCATCATTGATTGATTGAGCATTGAGTAGATCTGTGTACTCAATGATGATAATGATTATGACAATAACGGGGTTATTATTGTTTGCCAATTATAATCAACGTGTGCGCTGATTGACACTAAGTGGGGGAGTGGATTGTTTGTCATAATACCTGATGGGACTTAGCGTCAAGATAATCAATTACCGGAGGCGGAACGCGTTTTTTTTTTCTGAAGTTTAATAAAACAAACATTTTATGTTTTTAAATTTTTTTGCTTATGGAAAATTTTGGAGCCATGGCCGATTAGCGATATACTGGATTTCACGAAATAACGGACCGCGATGTATTGGAGCTACACTGTACTCATAAAGGAGCCTTGTTAATGAAGTAAAAAGTTTATGTGCGCAATATCTCTTTAACCAATGGCTGGAATTTGACCTATCTAGCACAGATAATCATAAGGATGGGGCAAAGAAGTGATTAGATTTTGGTGACCTTGACCTTATTTTCAAGGTCACTACACTATAAATACTCAAGAAAGCGATCCTTATTAATGCACTAAAAAGTTTGTGTGCACATTATCTCTTTAACCAGTGGATGGAATTTGACCAAACTAGCACAGATACATGATCAGGATAGGGGAAAGAAGTGATTAGATTTTGGTGACCTTGACTTTATTTTCAAAAACAACAGTATAAATACTCAAAAAGGAGCCTTGTTAATGACGTAAAAAGTTTGTGTGCACAATATCTCTTTAACCAATAGCTGGAAATAGACCGAACTAGCACAGATACATCATAAGAATGGGGTAAAGAAGTGATTAAATTTTTTTATTAGATTTTGGTGACCTTTACTTTATTTTCAAGGTCATGCTAGCACTTTGAAACTTAAATTTTGTAAGAAAAAGGTTTTATGCTTTATGGGCTGCTTATTGACAATTTTTATATCCCCGTAAACTTTGTTTAAGGGGGGGTGGGGGGTGTATACTGTTTTCACATCCATCCGTGTCTCCGTCCACGACGCTGGTTTTTTCCTAATATCTTGAAAACACAGTGATGGATATTCATCAGTTTCTGCAGGCACATTGATATCAATTAGATGTACCTACATAAGAGAAAGTAAGGGCTAGGGGCCAATTCTCTTGGAGTTATTGCCCTTTGTAAAATTTTTTCTAAATGCAGAAAAAGGGCAGAAAAAAGTTTGTGTGCACACTATCTCTTTAACTAATGGCTGGAATTTGCTCAAACCAGCACAGATACATCATCAGGATGCGGGGAAGAAGTGATTAGATTTTGATGACCTTGACCTTATTTTCAAGGTCACTACATTATAAATACTTTAAAAGGAGCCTAAAGGAGCCTTGTTAATGAAGTAAAAAGTTTGTGTGCACAATATCTCTTTAATGAATGGCTAGAATTTGACCGAACTAGCACAAATACATCCTAAGGATGGGGCAAAGAAGTGATTAGATTTTGGTGACCTTGACCTTATTTTCAAGATTACACTATAAATACTCCAAAAAGTGGGCCTTGTTAATGCAGCAAAAAGTTTTGGTGCATATTATCTCTTTAACCAATGGATGGAATTTGACCAAACTAGCAGAGATACATCATCAGTATGGTGGAAAGAAGTGATTAGATTTTGGTGATCTTGACTTTATTTTCAAGACCATTGCATTATAAATACTCAAAAAGGAGCCTAAAGGAGCCTTGTTAATGAAGTAAAAAGTTTGTGTGCGCAATATCTCTTTAACCAATGGCTGGAATTTGACCGAACTAGCACAGATACATCATTAGGATGGGGCAAAGAAGTGATTAGATTTTGGTGACCTTGACCTTATTTTCAAGGTCACTACACTATAAATACTCAAAAAGGAGCCTTCTTAATGAAATAAAAAGTTTGTGTGCACAATATCTCTTTAACCAATAGCTGGAAATAGACCAAACTAGCACAGATACATCATAAGAAGGGGCAAAGAAGTGATCAGATTTTTTTATTAGATTTTGGTTACCTAGACTTTATTTTCAAGGTCACGCCAGCACTTTGAAACTTAAATTTTGTAAGAAAAAGGTTTTATGCTTTATGCGGGGGTTATTGAATAAGTGCTGCTTATTGACAATTTTCATTGATTTTAGACTGAAACCCCTATTCACAACAATGGACATGTCCAAATTCAGGGATGGAAGAGTCCACTTCAGAAACTCAGAGATGAAAGGGTCAATGGTAGTTATTTGAATAGCCTTGACATATGTTTTTATATTTAAAACAAAAAAGATATTAAAGTACACAGGTTGATATCTGAAAAGACTACAAAATTGTTTGACTGTGCACTTATAGGGGTATGTGCGATAATTAGGTCAAATGCGGTAATTATAGTAACCCATTTTTTTTTTTGTCAGAATCTGTTGAACTAATGCGAGAGGAACAGCCAGAAAGAAGAAACAGCATTACCCTGATAAGTCCACTTACCACTGAAGACAGAATTTTGCATGATGTGACAGATACTTTTAATAAGTCAAACAATAATTCAGTGTTAAGGGGCTCACCACTTGGTAAGTATCAAAATTAACCCATTTTAGACTGAATAAACTCCCCACACACTCAGGGTTTTTATTAACTTTTTTGGCAGCTGGAAGTTGAAGCAAAGTAGTCAGGGGATTTTCTATGTTTTCTGTATTAACCTCATTAAAATAAATCAAAGGAATAAACCAGGGGATAATGCCTGAGGAGTAAATCCCCTGCCCCCACCCATTAATGAAACCCCTGCACACTATATACTGGAATAGTCAAACTTCTGCTTAGGTCTGTCGGGCTATGTGACCGGCACAGTGGCTTAGTTGGTAGAGCGTCCACTTTGTGACCAGGAGGTTGCGGGTTTGATCCCCGGCCTAGTCATACCAAAGACTCTAAAAATGATACTAGCTGCTCTTTTGCTTGGTGTTCAGCATTAAGAAAGTAGAGCTGGGAATCAGAACTGGTCAACTCGGTGTCAGTATAATGTGACTGGGTGAAATATGTCAAGTGTCTGAGTAGTGATATTTCAGTAAGGCAGCGATCTAAAAGTGAGCATTGAGCTCCCTGCCACATCCAGACACTGTCCCGATATGACTGAAAGATTGTTGAAAGCGATGTAAAGCCTGAAAAAAAAACAAACTGTGGGGCTATGTGAGTTAGATATTCCTAAATGAAACTGTTTGCAAACATTGGAGATCCTGATCAGATGCGGCATCTGTTATGGGTCTGCATTCTTTGCCAGTTACCATTTTGGGGTTCTCCAAACTAAAATGGGTTAATGAAACTCCATAAAGAACTTTTATTAGAATAATAGTTGAATGGCATGATGTGGACAGCTGCATATTTCAACCACAATTACATCTGTTTGACATTTTATGTGACTTGGTGGAATATTATATCACGTGTCTCAGATGAAATATTTCAGTGAGGCAGCACTGTAAAAGTGAGCATTGACCTCCCTGTCACCTCCTGAATAAAGTGAATAAACAAGCAGGCAACATTCTGAAATTGATTATGTTATTTTTCATAGAAAATAAATGTTGCCATTTCATATTGATTTGTCTGTTAGGAAGACAATTTAATGAAATATCAAGCCTTATTTTCTCTGAAAAAAAAAAAAAAAGTTCTAAGTGTCATCTGCTGCAGTTGTAATAAGTGCTTTTATGCCTAGCATCCCATTAAAGGGACATTTGCAAACAGTGTAGACCCAGATCATATGCCACAGAATGCGATGTCTGATTAGGTTATACATTGTATTAAATAAAGGATTTTCTATAAAACATGGTAATAATAAAAACTAACCAGACATCCCTTGTAATAGAAATGGACCTGTCCAAAGAGTGGAGGAAGAAGAATCCATTTGGCATAAATGGGTTAAGGATAAATTTTGATCATCAATATTCAGATAAATATTTGAATTTGTGTTTTGAATTCTTTACAGTGACACTCGATGATGAAACATTTGACTTTGATTTACCAGTAACTCCAGTCACAAGTTCCGACAGGTAAGCATGATGCGCACTGTGCAGTGTGAGAAAAGGGACCTTATATCTTACCAGGATCCGGGCTCTGTGGTACATCTGACTGCAGATCCAGGGATTGCAAGTTTGAATCCAAGCTTAACCATATAACTTTGGTGGATATTGATGAGAAAATTATTTCTTTGGTCATTTTCCCCCAACCAGTGATTCAAGATTGATTTGAAGTCAATTACTAGCAAAAGTACCGTATTCAACCTAATTACCACACTGTATGCTTACCTTTTTCAAAATTACTGGACAAACTTAAAGTAAAATATCAACCTTGTAAGGGCACTCTTTAAAGAAAGATCAGCAGAGGACTTAATGAGGAATGTATTAAACGATGCTTTTGCAATATTATTTTCTGATTTTCTTTATAAAAACATATGTTGTGGGTACTCGTTTGAATTGTCTCGATTTGTCAAGACAACTCAAATGAGTTCCCCCAACATATGTTTTTATAAAGAAGTAGATAAAAGTACACTGACTGTAATCTAAAGGCTGCTTAATTGCTTTACTGTACGCTTATAGGAGCATGTGCAGTAATTAGGTAGAATACAGTATGTGTACAATAATAGGTTAACTGGGTAGAGGACTAGTCTCCCCAGGAAAAGTGGGGGAAGTTAACTGACCAACCTGATATGACCTTTAACAGTATTGATTGAGCCGTAAAACTCCAACTCAAACTAATACTAGAGCAAGTTGATGGCGTGCCATTGCATATCCCTGCGCCAGCACCATAGCATATCTCCCTGCCCATCAGAATTCCGAATGCGTTCCTCCAGTCCTCATCCATTGGGCCTGTGACAGTTTCAAGGTTCTCGCTAAAAAATCCTAAGAGGAGTTGGGTGACAATAAAAAAATCGGACCCAGAATCCTAGTTTTTGACCTATTGACCCCCAGACATGCCCCTGGGACAAACTTTTTGCATCACTGTATTCTACTCTTCATTACCTTCAATTTAATATGCAACATGACTATGGTTGTACAAAATGAATTTTGGACCCTTTGGGGCCACACCCCCTTGGCCCTGCCCAGGGTCACATGAAAATTCCGAATGTGTTCCTCCGGTCCTCATCCATTGGGCTATTACCTGTGACATTTTCAAGGTTCTTGCTAAAAAAAAGCCTAAGAGGAGTTGGGTGACAATAAAAAAATCAGACCCAAAATCCTACTGTTTGACCTCTAATGACCCCCAGACATGCGCCCGGGGCAAAATTTTTGCACCACTGTATTCTACTCTCCATTACCTAAATTCCGAGGCAACATTCTTTCGTGGAGATTGATCATGAAATATTTTCTACGGTCATTCTCTCCCTTCCGCTGATTCAAGAAGGGCAGTTGTCAGTTTCTGGCGAAAGAATGTGCACAATACTGGTTAACCGCTTAAAGGACTAAGCCTGCCCAGTAAACATGACCCCATTGGGTTGACTGGGCCATAAAACCTAAACACAAACACAAAACCTAAATTCCGAATGTGTTCCTCCAGTCCTCATCCATAGGGCTATTACCTGTGACAGTTTCAAGGTTCTAGCTATAAAAGCCTAAGAGGAGTTGGGTGACAATAAAAAAAACGGACCCAAAATCCTACTTTTTTGACCTCTAGTGACCCCCAGACATGCCCCCGGGGCAAAATATTTGCACCACTGTATTCTACTCTTCATAACCTTTGATTTGATATGCAATATGACTATGTTGGTACAAAATGAATTTTGGACCCTTTGGAGCCACACCCCCTGGCCCTGCCCCCAGGGGTCACATGAAAATTCCGAATGTGTTTCTCCAGTCCTCATCCATAGGGCTATTGTGAGAATATAGCTTAAATGGTCTAGGAGCAATGGTGTCACATTACGGACGGACGGGGAGGGGGGGGGGTGGGGGTGGGGTATTACAATATCCCCGCTTTTTCTTCGAAAAACGCTGGGATAATCATATCTCTACATAATTTGGTATATCCAGGAAATACTTTTTATTCTTTCTTCACAACAAAATGTCTGTCTGCAAAAAAAAAAATCTCTTTAAAATAAATGGCCACAAAACCTTAATGTGTGTCTGGTGCCTTTAAATGTATAGTGTATATTTTGTCATTTTGAACAGTAAAGATCCAGTTTTTCACAGTTTACATGACAGTAAATATTGGTTTCCATGGCTATATAGATAAGAGGTATCAAGTGTTGCGACCGAGCACTCCTTCCTTCGATTATCTGCCTTGGCGGATTACGCATAGCTTGTAAGTATATATTCAATCTCTGACAATTGAGTCAGGGAGTCGACTCTTTGGCTCAGTGGTTAGGGCATTGGATTTTTAACCAGGAGGACCGGGTTCGCTTCCCATGGCAGGACAGATTTTTTTCAGCTATGCTCCATTCCTTTGTTACGGCTTTCATGTCGTAAGACAAGATAAAAAGAAGTTCATATAGCTTGGTGAGGTGCTTTTGATGAGTCCTCACAGTTACATGTTTTTGTGGAGAAATCAGGAAAGCTGACGACTTTTTGGTTGTTAAGAAAAATAAATAAATAAAATAAAGCTCTTTGCATAGAGTCATGGTTTTGTAGCTCTAGATAAAGTACTATTTTGTTTTTTTCTTATATTTATTATTGTCGCACCTGCTTGTAGCAGGGTGCAATATAGGCGTCCACTTTTCCATCTGTCCGTCCGCTTTTCTGTTCGTCTGTCCATTCGTCTATCGGTCTGTTAACAGTTCTGTTATGTTGAAGTTCGACATTTATGTCAGTTAGTATTCTAATCAACTACAAGACTAAACAGCAATCAAACCTTGCATGAAACATCTCTCTGACCTCCTGACTTTGCGACATAGGCATCTGCTTTTCTGTTCGTCTGTCCGTTTGTCCGTCTGTCAACATTTATGTCGAAGTTCAACATTTATGTCAAAGTTAGTATACTTATCAATAACAAGACTAAACAACCATCAAACCTTGCATGAAACATCTCCCTGACCTCCTGACTTTGTGACATAGGCGTCCGCTGTTCCGCTCGTCTGTCTGTTCATCTGTCCGTCCGTTCATCTGTCAGCATTTATGTTGAAGTTCGACATTTATGTCAAAGTTAGTATTCTAATCAACTACAAGACTAAACAACAATCAAACCTTGCATGAAACATCTCTCTGACCTCCTGACTTTGCGACATAGGCATCCGCTTTTCTGTCCGTCTGTCAACATTTATGTCGAAGTTCGACATTTATGTCAAAGTTAGTATTCTAATCAACTATAAGACCAAACAACCATCAGACCTTGCATGAAACATCTCCCTGACCTCCTGACTTTGCGACATAGGCATCCCCCTTTCCGTTAGTCCGTCCGTCCGTTTGTCCGTCCGTCCGTCCGTCTCAACATTTATCTTGAGTTCGGCATTTACATCAAAGTTAGTATTCTAATCAACTACAATTCTACAACAACCATCATACCTTGCATGACACATCTCTCTGACCTCCTGACTTGGCAGGTACATTGACCCAGTGACCTTGACCTATATTTTGCTCTCCAGTGACTTTGACACAATTTACGTTGACGTTCCAGATCTTCTCAACTATAAGGCATACAACTACCAAACCTTACATAGTGCTTCTCCTAGATGTACTGACTCGGCAGGTACCTTGACTTGGTGAGCTTGACCTATATTTTGTGCTCCAGTGACTTTGACACATTTTGCGCCAATGTTCGGTGTCTCCTCAGACCTTGCAAAGTGCTTCTTCTCAATGTACTGACATGGCAGATACCTTGACCTGGTGACCTTGACCTATATTTTGGCTGCAGTGATTTTGACATAATTTACATCAACATTCCAGGTCTCCTCAAGTGTTAGACATCTAGCCACCAAACCTTGCATAATGCTTCTCCTAGATGTACTGACTCGGCAGGTATCTTGACCCAGTGACCTTGACCTATATTTTGCACTCCAGTGCCTTTTACTTATTTTACGTTTACATTCAATATCTCCTCAACTACAAGGCCTACAACCACCAAACCTTGCATAGTGCTTCTCCTCAATGTACGGACTCTGCAGGTACCTTGACTCGGTGACCTTGACCTATATTTCCTGCACCATTGACTTTTACACCTTTTATGTCGCCTTTCCATATGTCCTCAACTGTAAGGCCTTCAACCACCAAACCTTATATAATGCTTCTTCTCGATGCACTGATTCGGCAGGTACCTTGACCCGGTGACCTTGACCTATATTTTGCACTCCAGTGACTTTGACACATTTTACGTTGATGTTCGGTATCTCCTCAAATATAAGACCTACAACCACTAAACCTTGCATAGTGCTTCACATTGCACTGGCTTGGCAGGTACCTTGACCCGGTGACCTTGACCTATATTTGACACATTTTACGTTGATGTTGGATAACTCCTCAACTATAAGGCCTACAACCACCATATCTTGCATAGTGCCTCTCCTTGATGTACTGACTTAGCAGGTACCTTGACCTGGTCACCTTGACCTATATTTCATGCTCCAGTGACTTTTACACATTTTACGTCGACTTTTCCAGTATCATTGGGCTGTATAATACGAAGTCAGTGCTGAAGATATAGCCATTAGAGGGAATGGCACTGGCCTGGAATATATGTGCCCCACTAGGCACTTTGTCTACATTTTTTTCAACCCAGTTTTCCAACTAAGCACTGCTAAGAATGAAATAAATTATTTAATAACCACATTCTGATTGTGGCTCTTGTGACTTTTGCCCCAGCAGGTGCAACGACGCCTTCCGCGGAATTCTTGTTTCTCCAAGAAAACATGTGGGACTCATTACAGAGCAACCTCTACAATGGCTACACTTGGGATGGCATAAAAAATGACTGTTTTACACTGTGCCAGATAAAAGGCTTTGTTTTTTTTAACCCAAACATGGATATCTTTCTTATTTCTGCATGAAAACATGTTGTGGGTACTCATTAGAACTACCTCAGTGAGGCACTTCTAATGAGCACCCACAACATTTTCATGCAGAAGTTTTCTTATTTCTGCATAAAAACGTGGGATCTCATAGAAGCACCACAGTGAGGTGCTTCTAATGAGCACCCACAACAAACGTTTTCGTGCAGAAATAAGAAATGAGGTGTTTCCAATGAGTATTTGATACCCTTCTTACCTGGAACTATATGTTGTAGGGATGGCTGTTATGGCAAGTACAGTATTTACCCTAAGTATTGGGTCATCTTAACTCCTTACCATTTTTGTCCTAAAATTTTAAAAAGTCCATTTTACTTCCTGTTGATGTGTCTAAAATAGTGCTGGATCAGTGACAAACAGTGTAGACCATAATCAGATGCCCCATTCTGCAGCATCTGATCTGGGTCTACACTATTTGCTCAGGCCTGTTTGTCCCAATATTTAGGGTTATTACAGTAATTTTTTCAGCTTTTCATAATTACAGAACTTTTGGGGAATTCAATAAAGAAAAATATTTATCTTGATACCCAACTAAGTATCTTGATACCCAACTAAGTATTTAACCAAAGTATTTGGATAGAAAAGCCTGAGCAAAGAGTGTAGACCCAGAAAGTGGCATCTGATCAGGATCTACAATGTAGATTTTAAATGTCTGCTGGATAAGATTTTAAATGTCTGCTGGATAAGAAGTGGCAAACAGTGTAGATTCTACACTGTTTGCCACTTCTTATCCAGCAGACATTTAAACACATCACAGATATTGAAATGGATTTTACAAATTTTAGGACAAGTATGGTCAAGCGTTAAAGTGTAACAATATTCTTTGTAAAATGGTACAGTGAACCCTCTCTATACCAATACTTGTTAAAACAACAAAATTCAGGGCCCGGTTGTTCAAAGCTAACGACATCGTTAGTTAACGATTCGTTAAAATTTACATCAAGTGATACGCAAATATGCTGAAATTTTTTTGCTGAAAAAATGTGAGTAGCTTTTGCAGTGCAAAAGCTACTCACATTTTTTCAGCAAAAAATATCAGAATATTGTATATTGAATCCGCTAAAACAGTTAACGAAATGACCCTTAACGAGCTCGTTAAGCTAACGACGCTTTGAACAACCGGGCCCAGTATAATGATAATTTGACTGGCATGAAGCTTTAACTCAAGAGGTTACAACTGATTAAAAATTATGCAAGAATATTGTATTTGATACTTCAAGAAACATGTTTTGGATGTTTGTAAGACTCGCCACAGTGGGACAATTCTAACAAATGTTCATAATATGTTCTTTGAGGCTATAAGAATAAAATAATCCATTTCTTAGGTGTACATATTCTGCTGCATTTAAGGATTTTTCACAACAGCAGATTCATTTAACATCTTTGGGAACAAATGCTATTAATGTAATGAGTGACCACTGTATTTACAGCTATGGGTTTGCTCACAGGATATTACAAAACAAGTCTGTATGTGAGAAAATGTACCTTTGAACGTGCACTCGGTAAAGCCTCAAATCAGCACATGCACAATCTGATCAGAGACTTTGCTAGGTGCTCTTTGGATATCCAAGGTTTCTTCAGGCAGACAGAGAAGACTTGTCAGACTGAAAATATCATAGCTTTAGATAAGAGAGGCTATCAAATTAATAGCTTTGTTATTTCTCCACAAAACATATGTTGTGGGTACTCATAAGAAGCACCTCAATGAGGCGCCTCTAATGACTACCCACAACATTTTTATGGGGAAATAACAAAAATATCTGTACTTTTTACTGACAAAAATGCCTTTTCTGGAGATACGCATATTGGACGGTTCATAATCTGGGCTGGGCCATGCGAAAATGTGTCTTTAGGCATATGCATACAGTAAAAGCCCAGATTTGTCTGCACGTCCGCTCAGTCTGATCAGGGCCTTCACTGTCCACTAACAGAATCATTGGATACTATAGAATGTATGAATGGAGAGCAACGGTCCGTATGATACTTTGCACATGTGCAGGATGATCTGCATCTACGCATTTTGCGCATGTTCAAAGGCACTTTTTCTCTGAATGCAGCCCATCTCTCATGGTGGCTGTACTACTGATTTCCAGGAGTGGGAGCATAGAAGATGAGGCTGACGAAGAAGTATTCTTTGGTCCAGTTGGTTACATGGAACGCTGTGTGGCTACAGCAGTGTCATCAGTTCATAAGGAGACCAAACCCCTTAGTCCTCTCAACTCGAGGCAAATTGCAGAAATCTGCAAAGAAGCTAATGCAGTTGCAGCTAGGATATCCTCTGCGGCAGGCTCGAAGAAGCGCAGGGGAATTGCAAAGGAACAATTGTTCTGTTCTAAACAACTTAATTTAGATAAGACACCATGTATATTCAGTCCTAAAGCTGTTGGAAAGCTGCTTAAAGCTGTATCAAGTAGGACGGATAACACTGATGAGAAAGAAAACGAAATGCTTGTTGACAGTCCAGATGGCAGTAATAAGCTAAACTGTGATTCTTTAGATAGTGAGAAAGATAAAACTAACAGTGTTGGAAACTTACCACTGCTGGATATCAGTGGTGTTACAGAAATTGTAAATGAGCGTAAAAGTGATAGTTCAGAGGAAGAGAGTAGTAAGAAAAGAAGTGATGACTCTGCAGAGATGACACCATCTCGAAGGCACAACAGGTCTGGTACATACACGATCAGTAAGGTGCCACATGAAAAGCTACCAGTTGATAAGAGGAGGTCCCTGCCTGTTGTGGGTAATGCAGATAATGTTAAAAACTTGAGTGATGTGGAAAGTATATCGAGTAAAACGAACAGTGCTAGTAAAACAAGTCATGCAGGTGGAAAAGACAAGGAAGGAAAGGACAGAAAGAGCTTCTCCAAATTAAAACAGCCTGCTAGTAAGCTTATTAAACCCAAAACTGGAATACCTGCAGCTCCTGGAGTAAAAAAGGTATTTTAAACATTACCACTCTGGGGTAATTCAGCAGACAACAAATTAATGATATTTATGTTCCCCGAAGGGAGAGCCTATAGTAGTCGCCGCTTTATCTGTCCATCCGTACATAGTCCAAGCACATTCGGAGGTTAGCGTTTGTATGGGTGTCTGTTTATTCCGTCATTGTGGGTTAAAAATTGGTAAAAATTGGTGTTGTGGGGTTAAAACTAGATAAAAAGTGGTGTTGTGGGGTTAAAGAAGATCAAAGAAAGATCAAAGGAATAACCTCATAATGTTCCTCTCGTAAGAATGTCCGTCTGTCCGGGCAAACATCCAAGGTTTAATGGCTATTTTTAGGCTATTTTGTTTGGACATAATTATGAGGTATTTTGAGGTTTATTCCGTTTAAAATACATTAGCTAGCCCCCAGACCAAATTTGAGTACCGTATTTACCATATATTTTCGGACACGTTAAAATATTTTATTTTTTGTCTGAATATTTAGGAAAATATAATTTTCAGAAAAACGCCGTGTCCAAAAATTAAAGAAAATACCCAAAAAATGCCGATAAAAAATGAAGATTTTAAGGTCTGCCATGCTGGTAGATCAGCGGTTTGTAGTAGCTGAGTTTTTAAGACTGACTATTATGGACCGTTTTTTGCTGGATAAATACGAAAAATTAAACCACTGTTACTTTTTAACTGATCATCGCATCGTCGGTAGGACAGGGTGCCATTTGTAAATAAACTGGGTCACATGACCCCTCCTGTTGTTGAGAAAAATCCTGCCGGTATTGGCACACCTCATAGATGGACTAGGTGTAAAGGGCTAAGTTTGTTGCGATGAATCGTAGCAGATGGCAGATATCCGATTAGGATCTATTCTGTTTGCCAAAGATTTTTTCTGAAAGTGGATGAAATGGTTACTTTAGTTTTTTTTTTTTTTTTTTTTTTTTTTGTTCCTAAAGCCATGAAAGATAGTAATGTATTTCATAGGAAAATGAAGTTACCATACTGACTCGTCATTATTTGCAGCTATGCAAAGGCTGAGCAGGTTTTTCCACGAGGTTGCCCAGTCGCCCTCAGCAGACGATCATAAATTGTGTAATATTAATGCACTGGCAAAAGGTCGCTGATTGCCTGTTTAATAGGAGTGCATGTTTTAATAAGTATTAATGGAAATTAATTTTATTAAATTATTTCACAAGCTTCACTGCTTTGATCGTCACTATGATCGTTTTTATCTTGGTAATGATAAAAATTATATAATGACGTCTTTTTACTTGACACGCCAACACACCGTGACCTCGGGTGTCATAAAGTTTGCATGTGACTAACACGTGGTATAGAACCACGTGGTAATATGACGGTTTTTAAAAGATAACAATAAATAGAATACAAGTTACCGAGAAATAGACAGGTGCTATAATATCTCCTCGTTGAAAAACATCAAACGGTAATGAGATTTTGGTGTGTTCCACAGCAGTCATTATTATTATTATTTTCTTGCCTTTTTTTAGTTGTGTATTGGTAGATCAGTCCATTTGGATGAGGGGCGATTTCATCGTCTTTGAATGTATAGTAAGTGGCATGCGCATTTTATAAGCTCGGCGATTTGAATAAAAAATAAAAGTAGTTTCTCCCTGAATGAAAACAGCCCTGACGGAAAATAACTTTAACTAGGTTAATTTTTAGACTCTACTACTTCCTTCTTACCTGTTAGAAAATGGCTTCGTCTATCAAAACATCCGTGAAAATGATAGCGATGCTGCGGGTTTGGTGTTGGATTTCATTGAAAATTCGGCTTTGTCCAGAGGCATTTTTGTGTCCGAACTTAGGAAATTGTCTTTTTCAAATTCAGGGGGTGTCCGAACTGTTATGGTGCATTAAATTATCATATTTTGCAGAAAATAGGTGGTGTCCGAACATTAATGGTGTCCGAAAATATATGGTAAATACGGTAGCCCCTAAATCCCAATGGAAATTTAATATTGAGTCAGACCCTAAACCTGAAATGTTAGAATGTCCATCTGTCTGTCTGTCACACTTTTGTCCGGAGCACATCTCTAAAAGTATTGAAGGTAATTTAATGAAACTTGATACATTGATAGAGGGCCATAACAGGAATTGCAGGAGAACCATAATCCTGTCACCAGTATTTACGGAGTTACTTCCCTTAATTTTTGCAATAAAAAGCTTGTCCGGAGCATATCTCTGAAAATATGGAAGGGAATTAAATGAAACTTGATACATTGATATATGGCCATCAGAGGAACTACAGAGTGCCAGAAACGTAACTCTATCTCAAGTAGTTACAGAGTTATTTCCCTTCCTAGTTTTTGCAATAGTAAGCTTGTCCGCATATCTTTAAAAGTATTGAAGATAAAGAATTGAAACTTGATACAGTGATAGAGGGCTATAAGGGGAAGTGCAGAATGCAAGAACCATAACCCTATTGTCAGTATTTATGGAGTTATTTCCCTTCCTAATTTTTGCAATATCAAATTTGTCCGGTGTATATCTCTAAAAGTATAAAAAAGGATCAAATGAAACTTGTTACATTGAGAGACGGACATCAGAGATAGTGCAGAGTTCAAGAACTGTAACTCTATTACAGGTAATTACTGAGTTACTTCCCATCTTAATTTTTAAGTTTGTCCGTAGCATATCTCTTAAAGTATTTTACTCTTTCTCTAACATAACCCTCCCACTACTGCGTATCTTCGGGGAGCATCCTTCGGTTTCACCGATTCTCTTGTTTTCTTATATTATAGTAAGTTATAGACAATGCCCTTGGAAACAAAGAACACATAAAATAAAAACTCTCATATGACAACAATTTAGTTATATAACCTCAAAATTAGGGTCCTGCATATGTTGGGGAAAAAATTTCAGTCAACAACATTTTGAAGATATTTTATTTTTTGTTTGCCAGAAATTTAATATATTTCATGCATATTTTCTGGGAAAAATAAAAGTAAGACCAGTTTATCGTATGCTGAATTGACCAGAGAATGCTATACATGTAGTTAAACAATATTTTCTTAAATTGTATAAATGAAATATATGTAAAAATCAGCGTATTCAAGAGTGACATATCTATATTCAAAAGGAATCCAGCAGATTTGATACACTTGCTAAATTTCAGTCAATTCTTTTTTTAAGCTCACCTGAGCCAAAGGATGAGCTATTTTGATCACTCTTCCTCTGTCGTCCATCCATCCACACCTTTGAACAACTTCTCTTCTGAACTCCCTGGGCTAATTTTTTTCAAATTTCTCCTTGAGCTTTCTGTTGATGGGGGTTGAAAATTTGTACAAGTGGTCTCAGTCCATTAACCAAGATGGCCACCATGCCCATATATGGTAAAAACACTTAAAAATCTTTTTCTCCAGAATCAAGAAAGCTTCAAGGCTGAATATCAGTATATTGCATCAGGGACTCAGTGTCTACGAAGTGTGTTCAAATGATGACTCTAGGTTGACATTTGATCTTTTCACGGCAAGGTCAAATTTGCGTCCCTATGCATTTGTATGCATAAAGACCACTGGTTGAAACTTACAGTGTATGTTCAAAGTAGCAAACCCTTTTAGTTACAATCTAAATTTTGTCCTTGGTTATCTGCCCTTGCCCCTGGGCTATATACATGTATAAAATCTTGTAATCTTTAAATTTCTTCTCTGAAACAGCTTGACCAATTTTCACCAGATTACACTTTTGACTTTCTATCAAAGACATTTTATCAATTTATTCAAAGGGTTCTGCATCATCAAACAAGATGACCGCCATGCCCATATATGGCAAAAAAACACCTAAAAATATTCTTGACGAGAACCAAGAACGCTTCAAGGCTGAATCTTGGTATATAGCATCTGGGACTTAAGGTTTACTATGTTTAGTCAAATGATGATCCTAGGATGACCTTTGACCTTTCTATGGCAAGGTCAAATTTGGGAGCACATTCTTTCCTTTTAGAGTAGACCTTTTCCAAAGGGAAATTGCCTCCCTTGAAAGGATATCCTTTGCTCTTTGATCTATATCCTAAGATAAGAGGAATATCCAATATCCAGATAAATATTTTTGTCATGTCTCCATATCTTTCTGTATTTGTAGCATCCTAGTTGCTGAGTGGTTAGCGCTCCTGTCTTCGGATCATGAGTCGAGATCGTGGGTATAGACCCCTTTGAAGATGGAATTCAGCTCATAATTGTACTGCACTTCATAGCACAGAGCCTTACCATGTCATCCTTCCATCATCTTGATATCGCTTACAAAAAAAAAAATGTTGAAAGGGACATAAAACACCAAATCATCATCTTTTCTCCATTTGGTTCTTTTTCAGACTGCTAAGACAGCATCACCAAATGAGGAAAGCTCTCAGAGTAAACCCACATCTAGGCTGGCAGCCCCTAAAGCTGGTGTAATGGGAAAAGAGGGTAGTTTATTACCGTCAAAGTTAAAAATGCAAGGTTCTTCCAGTACGGGCATTCCTAGTAAAACAACACAACAAATACCACAGAAGTCAGGCATTCCAGGTATACACCAGACAAAATTACCTTACTTGCCTATACAAAAGTTAGGAAGAGCTGTTGCCCTGCCATTGTCATCATTGTTGGTGGCAGGATATTAGCCTAGTTCCCACAGAGGTTAACATGAAAGTTTTAACCCTTAAAGCGATAAGCGAAATTGTAGCAGATGACAATCTAATTTTTTTCTAAATTTTTAGAGAAAACAAGACTTGGCTATTTATTAGCTCGCCGGGACTATGTTCCCGGAGAGCTTATGTTGTCACCCAGGCGTTGGCGTCGGCGTCCGTGTCGGCGTCTGCGTTAGCACAATGTTTAAGTTTTCAAAGGTGTCCATTGTTTTTTAATTATTTAAGGTACTGCTTACATATTTGGCCTACACCTACCTTAGGGTAAGACCTTTCAATAACTTATACCCCCGTTCCCGAGTTAGACCATTTATGTAGGTCAAGGTCAGTTCTTACTTTGTCATTTGCATCCGTGTTTAAGTTTTGTGTTTAAGTTTTGAAAAGTGTTTATAACTGCTGAAGTATTCAAGATAGAGCTTTAATATTTGGCCTACACCAGCCTTAGGGTTAGACCTTTCAATAGCACACACTCCTTTCTCAGTTTGACCTTCTGCCTAGGTCAAGGTCAGGTCATATTTAAACCCATGTTGGAGTTCTGTGTTTAAGTTTTGATAAGTGTTTGTAACTGCTGAAGTATTCAAGGTACCGCTTTAACATTTGGCCCACAACTACCTTAGGATAAGACCTTTTGATAGCACACACCCTGTTCTTATTGTGACCTGCCTAGGTCAAGGGCAGCTCATAGTCGTCATTTAAACCCATGTTCGAGTTCTGCATGAAAAGTGTAACAGCTGAAGTATTCAAGATACCGCTTTAATATTTGGCTGACACCTACCTTAGAGTAAGACCTTTCAATATCACACATCCCTTCCTCAGTTTGACCTTCTACCTAGGTCAAGGTCAGGTCATATTTTGTCATTTAAACCCATGTTTGAGCGCTGCGTTTAAGTTTTGAAAAGTGTTCATAACTGCTGAAGTATTCAAGATACCGCTTTAATATTTGGCTGACACCTACCTTAGGGTAAGACCTTTCAATAATACACACCCCTTCCTCAGTTTGACCTTTTGCCTAGATCAAGGTCAAGTCATACTTTGTCATTAACAGCTGTCTTTAAGTTTTGAAAAGTACATAACTGCTGAAGTATGTAAGATATAGCTTTCATATTTCACCCACACCAACCTAAGGGATTTAGCATGTAAGATACAGCTTTCATATTTTGCCCACACCAACCTAAGGGAAGATATTTCAATAGCATATATCCCAACCATCAGTTTTGACATTCTTCAGACCTCAAAGTCAGGTCATACTCTGTCATATAAGTTTAAGTTCTGCATTTAATCTTTAATATTTAATAAAGATCGTTTGCTTATCTGATTAGCCCTTCCCGGCGAGCTGCGTTGTCTTCTGACAACTCTTGTTTATTTAAGTCATTGTAACCCTGACCCGAACTCAGTGATCTTTAGGTCTCAGTCATGGTCAGATGGTGGGCAAGTGAACTACCATGTTCTATGACAGGTGTTATTATCTGTCAAGTTAGAAAAGTGCTAGTCTCGGAAAGTTATGGTTCTCTTCTGAAAGCCTGCTTCCTCTACCATAGGTAAAACGTTTTCAACCAAAAGAGATTGATAAAAATGGTATATTTCTTATTACCAGTACTCAGTGAAAATGTATGTTGTGTTAACCCCAGTGAGGCCTTTTAATGAGTACCCACAACATATTTTCAAAACTTTGTTGTTGTTATTCATGAGAAGCACCTTACCGAGGCTCTTCATTGAGTTCCAACAACATACAGGTTCATGGAGAAATAAGAAAAAATGTTTATCCTGATACCCTATCTCATCTAGAGCTATGTCTACCATTCAAACTACTGTGCTTTCGACATATTTCGGTAAGTCGGTTTTTGTTTGGCGCTTTACACAGAAGAAGTAAATTTTTGCACACTTTTGTCATAATTTATTGCAAAACCATTTGTCTTAACTACCTATGCACAAAAAGTTTTATTCTAGTCGTTGATTTTTAAAAAATTGAATATTTTCACTTTTCCCATAGTAAAAATGAATGCAAGTTATGCAGAAATTTGTAGGTAGGTAACTTGGAGACAGATTTTCAACATGTTCCGCTTGTTCAATTTTTCTGAAATTTTCAAAAAATTTTGTTGCGAAACGTCAATAATTCAAATTCAGGAAGGAAAGTAAAAAATATTTTCTTAGACAAAAAAATCACTTTACAGTATAAATTGCTTTAATGTGGCAGACCAATTTTAGGCAGTATATTTAATTTTAGAGCAAATATTTGAGAACAAAACACAGAAACGGAAAAGACAAATGGTTTCTGATAAGATATGGTCAATCAGAACAAAATGTTTTCATATAAAATAAAACCAAGCATAAAACGTTTTTCCGAGTGATGTCAAAAGGATAGTAGTCTGCCCTTGTATGCCCAAGTATATCCTTTTCCAAACATAAGTTTTATTGGAAGAAATAACTAATCAATATTAAATACTGCATTATACGGTAAGTGTCCTGAAATTTCGTACACTAAAGTATTTGACAAAATGGCATATGCAAACAGCGCAGACCCGGATGTGGCCACCTCTGATCAGGGCTAGACTGTTTGCCATTCCACTAATTATTTTAAGAAACAACTGCATAAAAAGCAAACTTTAGGACAAAAATGGATTGAATAAAGCGTTTGAAATTTTAGGACATTTACCATATGCAGCTTGTCTCCAGTGTTGCAAACCAGGACTGAAGAGAAAACTAAAAGTTACTGTCAGAATTACCCATATTCACCATGTGCATTCTAGGTAAAAATTTTAGCAGACAACATTTTGAAACATTTTCCTTACTTTTTCCAGAAAGTAGTTACATTTCATGCAAATTGTCTCCTATTTAAGCAACTTGCATGAAAATTGAAATGTCAAACCCTTCTTTTGAGAAAAATAAGAAAAATACTGGCCATTTTCCATCTGTTGATGTCACTAAGGCTATGCAATTAACCCTTAACGCACCAATCACATTTGCAGCAGACAACATTTTGATTTTTTTTTTTTTATTATTTCTCGAGGAAAAAAGTCTTTATTTCATGTAAATTGTCTGCCAAGCAGACAATTCACATGAAATGTCGAGATTTATTCTGAAAAAAAAAATGTCAAATGCTTGGCACTTTGATAAAACACACTGAGAAAGTAATTGGAGTTAAACATGCTTTTATTTAGGATTAAGAGGGAAACCAGCAGGAAATGGGAATGCAAAACCAGTTCCTGTGTCAAAACTTCAATTGATGAAACCGGGAGCCATTCAGAAGACTTCTCTGGCAGCCAGCCACAATAAAGCTAACGAAATAGTGAAGAAAACTGGACCAATGAAAGCTTTTGTACCAGCAGCTGCAAATAAAGAAACTGGTAAGTTCAGTCCATTGATTGTAAACAAACCATGTTAAGAGTTTACAACCTGTTATTAAGTAGTTGCATTTAGCTTTACCCTGCATGTAGTGTCAGGGCCAAATCTTCTAAACCAGTTGTTGAAGGAACATAAAATTGGATGGATTTTTGGTGGAGAATAATCAAATTAGGTGGGTTTCCAGGTCACTACCAATTAAAACTGATTGAAGGAGCAACACCAAATCGAGTGGGCTTGTCTTTCTAAGGATAATGATGAATAATGTGAACAAGGTGGGGAAGGTGATACAACTACTTTCAGAGTTGTGCCACTTGAGAAGAAATCTGTTTCTAGGCCATACACTCAAACCTGCCCTAACGACCACCTGAAATAAGTGACCACCTGCGTTAAGCGACCAGTATAAAATCCTCCCAACAAATTTTACTATCATTTGACACTGTTACTCTGTATTAAACGACTTCATGTCTTAAGCGACCAGCGACTGCATATTTTCCGAAAATGTTTTACCTATATTGACCACAAATTACAGCTCAGAATTTTTGCTCTGGTAATTTTCTGTTAAGACATACAAATATTTGTAATTGGTATGTCTTGTTTGATTGATTCTCAGGGATAGTTCTGGCTCAAAATTAGTTTGGGCCCAAAAAATGGGTGAATGGCCCACTTCCTATTCATTTCAATGGGCCTAAGAATCCTTAATACCAATGCTAGAGTCAGTTTCTGGCGAAAGAATGTGCACAATACTGGTTAACCGCTTAGAGGACTAAGCCTGCCCAGTAAACGTGTGGTTAGGTAAATTTTTTAAGTTCCCTCGTCCGGAACGCGTACTATCATTTTGAAGGGAAATAAGTGTCGCGGGTTTTCAAAATTGAAAGTAGAACACAGTAGTCGCACTTCTAAATGATACAAGCATTCTGAATCTTCATCGACATTTTCATGGCCAGCTGTGTTAAATGGTAAGTTGTCTCGTCAATTTTTAATTCCAGGTCAAGATTGTGCTGGTGGGAAATGATCAAAGGAGCGATCACTGTGGCTTTAGCTGAAACTGAAACCACTAGTAATCAGCAAGTCCAAGAAACCGTGATGCTTCAGTAACATTAACACCTCCAATTTACCCGTCTCCTATCGCTTTAACAGAAAGGCATGGATGACCATGAAAACCTTTTTTCATTTCCTCCAAACAGTCTCAAATCACAGATTTTTTTAAGGCTTAAATATTTAAGTAATGAGCTGAACTTTTAATTACTGATTCTTGAATTTTACTATCAATTTTAACCAACTTCCAGTTAAATGATGTTTTATCATATTTCTATAAACACTAATTTTAATATGCATGTACAGGTGAGTGTTCTGAACTCTGATGGCCAACCTGAATTAAGAGATCACATATTAAGAGATCACTTTTCATACTTCCCTAGGGTAGCCTTTTAATACAGGTTTGACTGTATCTTGTAAACTGATTGAAGGAGCATCACCAAACTGGGTGGGCTTAGTCATCTTATGATGATGAAAAACGTATATTGTGGGGCATCTCAGCAGCATCTCACTGATTAGTACTTAAAAAATGTTTTTTAGTGGAATGAAAAACTATATCTGACACTGATAGTATGTTTTGGATGAAAAAAAACAAACAAAAAAAAAAACAAACAACAAACGCCTTATTTGGAGCTATGCTTACAGATATTTGTGAACAAGCACACATTTGTGCAACACATCTATATATCATTACCCTAAAGAAGAGGGATAACCAAATACCATATTTGACTTAATTGCTTACAGATATTTGTGAACAAGCACACATTTGTGCAACACATCTATATATCATTACCCTAAAGAAGAGGGATAACCAAATACCGTATTTGACTTAATTACTGCGCTGTGCACTTAGGTTTTTCATTGGGAAAACTTGTGGTAAATATGTATCCACTTATACTAAGGGTACACTTAAATAAAGGTCAGCGACTTATCAAATGATGCTTATGTGATGTTTTGTGTTTTCCATTTTCTGATTTTCTTTATAAAAGCATATGTTGTAGATACTCATTTGAAGCGTATCGACAAGTTGATGCAATTCAAATAATTACCCTCAACATATGCCTTTATAAAGTAGACAAAAAGTACAATGGCTATAATCTGAAGACTACGGAATTGCTTGACTGTGGGCTTATAGGGGTATGTGCGGTAATTGGGTCGAATACGGTAAATATTTTTTTCTTATTTCTCCATAAAACATGTTTATATGGTTATTCCTATGAATTGCCTCTCTGAGATGATTCTAATGATTATCACAACATGCATTTTCACAAACATGACAAAGGTCATACCTTTTCTCATTGCAGTGCCTGCTACATCTACTCCAGCAAAAGAAGAAAAGTGTGTACAGCCAAGAAACTTGTCAGCTAATTTTAATACTCCACAAAGATCAGGGTAAGGTTGTTTTTTTTTTGTTTGTTTTTTTTTTTTGTCCCCCGCCTTTTCGAAGAAAAGTGGAGGGACACTGTTTTTGGTTTTCCTTGGGGCGTGGGGCATGGCGCGTGGTGCGTGGCGCCGAGTTTTTAGTAGGTACTTTGTCCCCTTAACTCCTCCCACAGTTTCTGTCCGATCCTTTTGAAACTTTACAGGTGTTTTAAGGATGGTCTGAAGATATGCATGTGGTTTTTTCAGAATCCTGAAATAATTTTTTATTACTTTTTCCGCATTTTTAACTTAGACATTTTTTGAGTTCTAATATTACAGAAGTCTATAGGGAGTAGGTACCTTGTCCCCTTAACTCCTCCCACGGTTTTTGGCCGATCGTTTTGAAACTTTACATGGGCTTTTAGGATGGCCTGAAGATATGCATGTGGTTTTTTTCAGAATCCTGAAATTATTTTTTATCACTTTTTCCGCATTTTTAACTTAGACATTTTTTTAGTTCTAATACTACAGAAGTGTATAGGGAGTAGGTACCTTGTCCCCTTAACTCCTCCCACAGTTTTTGGCCGATCCTTTTGAAACTTTACATGGGCTTTTAGGATGGCCTGAAGATATGCATGTGGTTTTTTCAGAATCCTGAAATAATTTTTTATTACTTTTTCAGCATTTTTAACTTAGACATTTTTTTAGTTCTAATACTACAGAAGTGTATAGGGAGCAGGTACCTTGTCCCCTTAACTCCTCCCACAGGTTTTGGCTGATTCTTTTGAAACTTTACAGGTGTTTTAAGGATGGCCTGAAGATATGCATGTGGTTTTTTCAGAATCCTGAAATAATTTTTTGTCACTTTTTCCACATTTTTATCTTAGTCATTTTTCGAGTTCTAATACTACAGAAGTGTATAGGGAGTAGGTACCTTGTCCCCTTAACTCCTCCCACAGTTTTTGGCCGATCCTTTTGAAACTTTACATGGGCTTTCAGGATGGCCTGAAGATATGCATGTGGTTTTTTCAGAATCCTGAAATAATTTTTTATTACTTTTTCCGCATTTTTAACTTAGACATTTTTTGAGTTCTAATACTACAGGAGTATATAGGGAGCAGGTACCTTGTCCCCTTAACTCCTCCCACAGTTTTTGGCCGATCCTTTTGAAACTTTACAGGTGCTTTAAGGATGGTCTGAAGATATGCATGTGGTTTATTCAGAATCCTGAATTTTTTTTTTATCACTTTTTACACGTTTTGAACTTAGACATTTTTTGAGTTCTAATATTACAGAAGTCTATAGGGAGTAGGTACATTGCCCCCTTAAGTCCTCCCACAGTTTTTGGCCGATCCTTTTGAAACTTTACGTGGGCTTTTAGGATGGCCTGAAAATATGCAGGTGGATTTTTCAGAATCCTGAAATATTTTTTTATTACTTTTTCGGCATTTTTAACTTAGACATTTTTTGAGTTCTAATATTGCAGAAGTGTATAGGGTGCAGGCACCTTGTCCCCTTAACTCCTCCCACAGTTTTTGTCCGATCCTTTTGAAACTTTACAAGGGCTTTTAAGATGGCCTGAAGATATGCTTGTGTTTTTTTTCAGAATCCTGAAATAATTTTTTACCACTTTTTCTGCATTTTTAACTTAGACATTTTTTGAGCTCTAATACTACAGAAGAGTATAGGGAGTAGGTACCTCGACCCCGTAACTCCTACCACAGTTTTAAGCCGATCCTTTGAAACTTTACAGGTGCTTTAAGGATGGTCTGAAGATATGCATGTGGTTTTTTTCAGAATCTTGAAATTATTTTTTATCACTGGTTTCCTGCTTCAATACTTAGGTATTTGATACAGGACCAGTGGTCCTCTGGTTAACTTTACCATTTTTAACACCTCAAATAAAAATATGGCGGGGGACATAAATTCCCCATGGAATTTGCTTGTTTTTTTTTTTTTTTTTTTTTTTTGTTTTTTTTTTTGTTTTTTGCATTACAGCAAATATTCCAACACTGGAAATTTAGTGACTTTCTCAGTTTCCCACTAGGTGATAGACCTAAGTAAAGTATAGCTTCACATAAGATGGGGTATCCACATAATGGTTTTCTTATTTCTCCACGAAAGCATATTTTGTGGGTATTCATTAGAAGCACCTTGGCAAGGGCTTCTAATGAGTATCACAACATCTATTTTCATGGAAAAATAAGATTAATATCTGTAGTTTTCTTTTGAAGAAAAAAGCACCTTATCTGGAGCTGTAGAAATGCCTTCTATACTTGGAGGTGCTTCTAATGATTACGCCACAACATAGGTTTTTGTAGAAATACAAATAAAGTACCATATTCAACCTAATTACCACACATACTCCTTAAGCGCATAGTCAAGCAATTTCAGCCAGTGTACTTTTATCTACCGCTTTATAAAAACATATATATGTTGTGGATACTCATTTGACAAGTCGAGGCAATTCAAATCAAATACCCACAACATATACTTTTATAAAGAAAGTCAGAAAATAATATCGCATAAGCATCATTAAATATGATCCTCCTGAAGTCTTCTGCTGATCTTTCCATAAAATGTGTCCTTATTGAATGGATATTTTACTACAAGTTGGTCCAGTACTTTTGAAAAACTTAAGCACACAGTGCGGTAATTAGGTGAAATACGGTATTTTGTGGATAACTCAACTTATCTGGAGCTTTGATGAGAACTATTCATGTACAGCATCATCAATCACTCCCAGGCAAAAATTTCTGTATTTATGCCCCCAACTTCAAAGAAGATGGCTCAGTTGGATGCATGTCCAGCTAGTGATAGGACGTTGCAGGTTCAGTCACCCCCGGATTGGCAACATTCTTTCCTGGAGATTGATCATGAAATATTTTCTGTGGTCATTCTCTCCCTTCCACTGATTCAAGAAGGGCAGTTGTCAATTTCTGGCAAAAGAATGTGCACAATACTGGTTAACCATACAGAGGACTAAGCCTGCCCAGAAAAAGTGGTTAGGTAAACTGACCACACTCAGCATGACCCCATTGGGTTGACTGGGCTGTAAAACCTCAACACAAAACATGCACAGAAAATAATTCTGCTCTTGCACACCCTTACCATGAGGGGAAGTGATGTAGCAAGTTTGGTAGAATTCCACCCATTGGTTTAGGAGGAGATAGCATGACGAATGGATGGAAGGATGGAGGTGTTAGCAATATCCCCATCGCTTTTTTAGCTCGCCTGAACAACGTTCAGGAAGAGCTATTGTACTACCCCCAGCGTCGGCGTTGGCATTGGCGTCTGAGTCGGCGTCCACAAATGTTAAAGTTTTCGTTAAAGTTTTAAAGACCTCATTATTTCCTAACCTTACCACCGATTTGATTCATCTTTGGTATGATGATACATACTGGTCCAAAATGCGCAGTACCATCCCCACCACTCTAGGTCATGTCAAGGTCAAGGTCACAGACTTAGAATTTTCATGTTAAAATTTTATGTCTTAAGTTTTTAGGATCTCATTACTTCTACACTAAATGATAGATTTTGTTCCTGTTTGATATTATGATAGACACTGGTCAACAGTTTTTATCAGCACCATCAGCACTCATGACCGTGACCTTGAGGTTGAGGTCACAGACTTAGAATTTAAATGTTAAAGTTTTCGTTTAAGTTTTTAAGACCTCATTATTTCCCAATCTTATCACCGATTTGATTCATCTTTGGTATTATGATACATAGTAGTCCAAAATTTTGCTCAGTACCATCCCCACCAACTCAGGTCAAGGTCAAGGTCACAGACTTAGAGTTTTCATGTTAAAATTTTACGTCAAAGTTTTTAGGATCTCATTACTACTAAACTAAACGATGGATTTAGTTCCTATTTGGTATCATGATAGATACTGGTCAGAAGTTTTCATCAGCACTCATGACCATGACCTTGAGGTCGAGGTCACAGACTTAGAATTTAAATTCTAAAGTTTTCGTTAAAGTTTTTAACACTTCATTAAATCCTAACCTTATCACATATTTGATTCATCTTTTGTATGATGATACATATTGGTCCAAATTTTTCATAGTACCAATCCCCACCACCCTAGATCATGTCAAGGTCAAGGTCATAGACTCAGAATTTTGATGTTAAAATTTTACGCCAAAGTTTTTTAGGATCTCTTTACTTCTGCTACACGATGGATTTAGTTCCTATTTGGTATAAAGACAGATACTTCCCCCCCCCCCCCCCTCCCACACACACACACACACATACCCAGGTCATGTCAAAAATGTCAAAATCAAGGTCACAGACTTAGAATTTTCCAGAAACAAAATGTGCAATATCAGGCGAGCTATCCTGTCTAGCGACAGGTCTTGTTTTTAAAAAGCGTGGGGATAAAAATGACTTTTCAACATTTTCCCCAATCAAGCCTGCAACCTCTTGTCACTAGCTGGATGTGCATTCTGTCGAAAAGATGTAGACAGTTTTTTTAAATTGTTCTGCTCCATTGAACAAGATGGCCGCCATGCTGATATATGGTAAAAGCACTTAAAAATCTTCAGGGATTCAAAATGTCTAAGTTTGTTGAAATTATGATATACTACTATGACCGTTGACATTTTTATGGTGTGGTCAAATTTGTGTCCTAGTTGCTGTGGCAACACTAGAAGAAGTTGCATGGCATTTGCAGATGTGCAGTAGCTATTTTTATCAGGTGAGCGAATAGTGGCCCATGGGCCTCTTGTTCTTTTTTTTCCGTTGGACCTGTAGTTCCAGAGTTATGCCCCTTTTTCGACTCCTGCAAATGTAAGCCTATGGGATATAATGAAATTTTGTGAGCCTCTTGTGAACCGGATATCTCAAATTATTATCAAATTCCTTGAAATGTGTCAACCCAGCAGAGGCTTGTTTCTTGCCAAAAGAAATGCTCGACAGGGCATAAAATAGTCGTTGACATTTCATGCAAATTGTCTTCTTAGGAGACATTTCTCAAACACCACTATTATCGTGTCCTTGGCATCATCTTGAAATGGATAAAGAGCTTCTTGGATGGATTGTTATAGACGATACTGCATCTTCAGCTGCCCTTATTACTTCAGGCATTCCTCAGGCTATACTTCTGGGTATGCGGGCCCCCCCATATCCTTGTGGACAGGAGAGTTGACTCTTAATCCATTAGGTTTCTTACTGCTATGTTTCAAGCCTCGCTCGTGTCACATATGGGAAAGCCAAGTTCTGCTTACGGATGGTCAGGAGGTTTTTCCATGGGTTCTCTGGTTTTCACCCATCTTTGATGAACGATCGGCTCGATATAAGTGAAATATTCTTGAAAGGGCCATAAACAGTCAATGCCCATTCCCTGTCCTAGTCTTCAGAAGTCCCAGATTGTGGCTGGGTGCCTATGAACACCTACATTGTTGAGTTTTAGCCGTATTTAGTATTTACATTCCTTGTCTTATGCCTGTAACAGAGGTTAAGGAGTCCTGTTTGATGGAAGTACTAAGATGATTTTCTCCATAAAAAAATATGTGTACTTGTTAGAATTGCCTTGGCAAAGTGATTTTAACAAGTACCCTCAACAGAGAAATTGCAAAATTATCCTAGAATTATCACCAAATACTCCTCCCTAGCAAGTTACCTAACTGTAAATAGTCACCTCACTGTGTGATTATGCTTAAGAGCGACCTTGCATGTTTCTTGAAGGTGAAGATATGCAACACTTCAGTTGTTATTGTTTCAGAAGTGTCTTGTAATTGTTACAGAAGTATCTTGTAATTGTTTCAAAAGTGTGGTAATTGTTTCAGAAATGTCTTGTAATTGTTTCCAAAAGTATCTGTCTCAGAAGTATCTTGTTATTGTTTCATATGTATCTTATAATTGTTTCAGACTTGTGATAATTCTTTCAGAAGGTCTTGTAATTGTTTCAGAAGTGTCTTATAATTGTTACAGAAGACAGAAGTGTCTTGTTATTATTTCAGAAGTGTCAGCAGAAGTTCCAGTAGTATTGACTCTCCGGCCTCCTCAGTCCAGAAAAGAAGGTCTTTCCTACCAACCCCTAACAAGTCTAGAACTGGATCTTCAGGCTCCATTCCATCACCTTGGTAGGTTTGTTTTAATGTGATGGCATAGTCAATAGTGTAGAACTTGATCAAATTGCTTCTTCTTGGAAGTTAACTTTCCTTTTTGTTAGCTCGCCTAAACGAAGTACAAGGAGATCTATTGTAGTCACCCAGGTCATGTTTGTGTTACCGTTCCTTTGCTGTCATACTGCGTTAAAATTTTTGAAATGCTTATATCTCAACTGTCACTTATCACAGAGCATTCATATTTGGAACTTGGGTACCTGGGAGGGTCTTCTGAGATTCCAAAAGAACACATCCCTTGGTTCTGCCTGAGGGGTGGGGCAATCTTGGACACCTTTACAATGTTATATGCATATGCTAAGTTTTTCAAATGCTTATATCTCAACAGTCACTTATCACAAAGCATTCATATTTAAAACTTGGGTACCTGGGAGGGTCTTTCTGAGGTTCCAAAGAACACACCCCTGGATTCCTGCCTGGGGGTGGGGCTTGGGGTCAAAATCTAGGACACCTTTGTAATATGATATATGCATTTCCATTATGCTAACAAGTTGTAGACACAGTTGGTTATACATCAGCCTACTATGTGACAGTGGTTCAAGTGTCAAAGTCATGGTGACCTACATTTTATGCTCCAGTGATTTTACCTTATATCTCGACGACTATTTGTTGGAGAAATGTCATACCTGGAATATTAGTTTCATGTGACCCAATGATTGACCTCAGAATATATCTAGGTCAGTGCGACCTATATTTCATGGTTCAGTGATTTTGCCTGATATCTTGAATACAATTTGATGGAGAAAGGTCATACCTGGAATATTATAAGTTCCACTGACCCAATGATTGACATAAAAAATATATGTAGGTCAATGTTACCTACATTTCATGGTTCAGTGATTTTGCCTTATTACTCGAAGACTGTTTGATGGAAAAATAACATACCTTGAATTTAAGTTCCATGTGACCCAATGATTGACCTCAAATATACCTAGGTCAGTGTAGCCTATATTTCATGGTTCAATGGTTTTGACATATATTGAGTACTGTTCGATGGAGAAATGTAATACGTGGAATATAAGTTCCATGTGACCCGGCGATTGGCATAAAACTATATCTAGGTTAGCTTGACCTATGTGGCCTATATTTCATGGTTCAGTGATTTTGCCCTTCAAGACTATTTGATTGAGAAATGTCATACCTGGAATATAAGTTCCAAGTGAACCAATGATTAACCTCAAAATATATCTAGGGCAGTGTGACCTACATTTAATGGTTCAGTGATTTTGCCTCATAACTGGACTATTTGATGGAGAAATGTTATACCTAGATTATAACTTCATTGTGACCCGATGACTGACCTCAAAATATATCTAAGTCATCAGTGTGACCTATATTTCACAATTCAGTGCTTTTTGCCTTAGGCCAACCTTAAAAAATTGATGGTTTGCTGTGCTCCTACCTACCCACCAAAAACTGGCCCTACCCAAGTTTTTTTGGCCATTCTGGAGAAATTTTTTTTGTTGCTGTAAAAAGCCTTTTACATTCACTACAATCTTTTTATCACAAATTTTATTTTCAGTTGTTTTGAAATATTATATTTTTATGGACAGCATTTTGGACCATATACTGTCTACAGTAAAAGAAAAAGTATATCCGATTAAAAAACAAAACAAAAAACAAAAAAAAACAAAACAGACCTACCTACCTACCTACCTACCCATTCTGAAATTGATGGGTTGGAGCACAGCAAACAAAAAATATTTTAAGGATGGCCTTATAACAGGAAGATTTTGGGATGGAGAAATGTCAGACCTGGATAATAACTTCCATGTGACCCGATGATTGACATAAAGATAAATCTAAATCAATGTAACCTATATTTCATGGTTCAGTGATTTTGCCTAATAACTGGAAGATTATTTGATGGAGAAATTTCCTACCTGGAACATTAGTTCCATGTGATGCAATTATCAGTATCAAAATATATCTTGGTCAATGTTCCATGTAAGACATAGATTTGCATTAAAATTTATAGAGGGGTGTGTGATTTATATTCAGACTCACAAAACTTATTGTATTTGGAATAGAATCATATAAAAATACTAAATATACCTTTGACGTGTTAATGTGAAAACATAGGTAGACAAGGGCGAACAGGTGAGCTATGCTGTCATGTGACAGCTCTTCTTTACCTAGCTGTAGTGTTTTAAATGGTTAACGTCTTTGATTATAAAGTTTAACTTTTTTTTTTTCACTCATCAATTTATTTATTTATCTATTTATACTTTTAAAAATGCTCATTTGGAGAAAAATTGTGTCCAAAGGCAAAATCATGTTATTTACAAATTTCTTCAACAAGGAAGCATGCTGTATCAAAGTTGGGATGTATTTTGATTAGTTGTTATGGCAATGTTGGAAATAATGTTGCATGGCTTTTGCAGATATGCAGTTGCTGTTTCACTGTGAGTCATGGCCCATGGGCCTCTTGTTCAGTATTGTTATTGTTAGATAGATTGACCAACATGATAATTTCTTAGGCTGATCTGGTTCTGCTATAGGAATCCTTATAGGGCAGAGTCATGGGAAGAGAGCAGTTATATGCAAACAGCAAAAATTCAGGCAAGCCTGCTCATTGGCGCAGTCTCGCCGGAACCTATGCTGTTTGCTCATTTAAGCAGTAGGCCAAGGGTTAACTTCAGCCCAAAAACTGAACATGTGGCCTTGTTAAGTGGCCAGGCATGCACATGAAAGATGAAAGTCCTGTGAGCCTTTTTCTTGCAACGCAGCTCATTTTATGAATATTTCAGTCCAAGTAAAAACAACAGTGTGTTTTCTAACAACTCGAGAGGATCTTCTATGAGTGATTCCCCAAGTCTCAATGGCAGTGTCAATAGAGGAAGGAAGAGACAGCCTTCAGGAAACAAGGTAAGTTGGAGTGTAACCACAGTGTCCAACTTGATCTCCCACATTGCTTCAGATATGAGGGGGTATCAGAATATTTGCCAGGGTAATAGGAGTCCTTTACTAGCTTATTTACACAACATATTTGGACACAGCCCTAAACAACTGTGTAGACCCTGATTTGACAGTGTAGACTCATATTTGGATGCACAGGCCTGTCAGAACAAATAGTACCGACTCAGATCAAACTGCAGCTAAAGGAGCAGTTTGAACAGGACCTGATCCATTTTCCATTCTATGGCAGTATTTTAGACATCTTATCAGGTAGCCAAATGGACGTGTTCAAATTTTAGGATACATTTGGTGAGGAAGGTGTTCAAATAGAGTAATTTGCCATAAATGATTATTGTAGAATGTGTTCACATTGCTACTATATAAAGGAGTTTTTTACTGGTACATACCAAAGGATATGCAAATGTATTAGGCCAAATAAAAATATATGTGTGATTCCGGTTTCCCAACCATAACTAGTGTTTTGCTCAGACACTAAACATTTAGTTGAGAAATCTGGGCAAAATACTGAAAAAATGACAAAAATATATGAAGTACTTACATAACAAGTTTGAATAAAATAAAATGGTAATGCCAACCTACCATACCTAAATTTTTTAAGGTTGAAACTGGAAACACATATAGATTTTATTTTGGGCTTATGATTATCACCCTAGTATGATAGAGCACAAATTGATAAAAGTACCATAATACCTGAATATTTAGACAGTGTAAATCCTTATTATACTGATCTGAAAGTCTAAGTAAGTCCATGTGACTACCTGGTAATGTGGCTAAAAATTGCCAGCTGAATGGCAAGTACTGAATTTACCCTAAGTATTTGGACACCTCAACTCCTTACTATACTTGTTCTAATATTTGAATAAGTACAATTTTTTACCCAATGTTGTGTCTCAAAATTGCTGGATGAGTGGCAAACAGTGTAGACCCTGATGAGATGCCACGTGGCATCTACACTGTTTGCTCAGTCCTGTCTGTCCAAATACATGTGGTTAATATGGTTGTTCTTTAGTTCTGGGTCTGTACCATTTGCCAAGGCCCGTCTATTCAAATACTTAAGGTAAATTGGGTAAACCTATAAGATCAATCTAAAATCTACATACCTAAATTTTTAAGAATCTAAAAATATCACAAAATATTTAAACATTGTAATATTTGCTACATATTTGCTGTCCTTTTATGGTTGCTTTTAATTTGTTTGCCTCCCTTTAAGGTGTTGGCATCTGTCTTAAATTCTGTTTCCATCCCATACAACCTACATCATAATAACAATTAAATCACATACTTTTGACAGTAGCTCTTAGTCAGACTCTCCAAAATAGAAAAGTACAATTGAATTCAGAAAATACATTTAGTGCATCAAAATATCTTATTGTCATATGATATAGAATGGCCAATTTTTGAAAAAGTGGGCTTCAAAAATACATGGGATATTTAGATACCTGTATTCCAACAATCGTTGTTTACACACTGTAAAATCTGTTTTGCTGCACAATTATTTTAAGTGTTTGCAATAACTGTTATTTGCAAGAGGTTTGTATTTTTTCTTGAAAAGCACTATTAAAATGATGTTTGGTGCACTTGCTAATTTTGCACTGTCCTTTTTTTCATTCTTAGTGATATGTTGGTGGGGGTGTGGGGTAAATTGTGACAAGTGTTACAAGCCAAGTTATCTAATTGTTTTCCATGTTGATGATGTTAATTGTTACCTTTGTTTTGGTCTTGCATCACGAAAACATACCTATATAATTTTGACTCCCTTAAATCCCACTTTTATATAGTAAAACTGGGGTTTTCAGGTGTATACATTATTTGTTTTATTTTTGCTTGAAAACATAGATTGTGGGTACTTGTTAGAACCGCCTAGGCTGCCTCGCAGAGGCGGTTCTAACCAGTACCCAGTCTATGTTTTGAGCAGAAACAAGAAAAATATCAGAATTTTTTATCTGAAAATTTTCAGTTTTTGTAGTTGAAATTTGCTATATATTTGAATAGGCATATTTTCGTAATTTAAAATGTCATGGGTTACTAAATATTTAAGGGAATTGGATACACTTGCTAGAATTTTGGCTATTGTTAACAAGATAGAAAACTCTCTGTGGCTGCAGTGGTTTTACTAACTTTTCTGGCACCCAGTGCTTCAAGGCTAAGTTGGCGGGTGGTTCTGTATGTTCTATATATACCATAATAACCCTAAGTTTTTGAACCCCTAAACTCCTTGCCATACTTGTCCTAAATTTTGAAGAAGTCCATTCTACTACCTCTTTAATGTGTTTAAATAATTGCTGTAGGTACATGATGTATGGCAAACAGTGTAGACCCTGATCAGATGCCACATTTTGCAGCATCTGATCTGGGTCAACACTGTTTGCAAAGGCCTATCTGTCCCAATACGTAGGATTATTATGGTAAAACCTATGCAAATTTGTCAAAAGTAGCGGGGGAAAAATTGCCTCTGTAGAAGGGTAAAATCCCCGTCCCCCGCCTCTTATGAAACTCTTGGTGACTTCTGTTTACTTTTCATGCAAACCAAGCACTTCTGAATAGCGGTCTACCCTAAAAGAAAAAACAATTACTCACAAGGGGGAGCAAGTTCTTTCCTTTCAGGGTTGACTCATTTACAGAAGGGAGGCAAGATGATTTTGACTGTTGCCTCCCCTGAAACTATCCAGGCATTCAAGCGGGCCCTACTATTCCTACTTTTCCCTACTTTTTTTTTGGTGCTCCTACTTTTCTAAAAATGCCCTACTATCCCTACTTTTTAGTCCAAAAATGTTTGAAGTGATAAAAAACTGTATTTTTATATTTCCTCGCTCACTTGGAGTTGTAAAAATCAGATCTACTTAATCTGAGCAGCCACGATGCAAGTTTATAAAATATTTTACTTCAGTTGAAACTCCTTTTTTGGAACACTTATTTTGGCATTTCCTTTTCATGGTAATGTAGTGTTATTGTTCAGAGAAAGCTTTGTTTGCTTATTATATCTTTTTTTTAGTCTGAAAACACTCCGTACTACCCTACTATCCCTACTTTTCATGTTTGAAATTCCCATTTTTGCCCTACTTTTTCAAATTTTCGAGCCCTACTTTATCCCTACTTTTTCAATGGAGGGCACTTGAAAGCCTGCTGTATCCATTCCCCTTCATGCATGAATTTTCTTTTACATTTATCCTTGTCATTCCATGAGAACTTTCTCCAGGGAAAGTGTCAGGGAATAATTGAAAAATATTTAAAAATGGTGTCTTCTGATCTTTAACCCATTTTGGACTGAATAAATTCTACCCACACTATATATTGGAAGAGTCCCATTTCAGTTTTAGGTATGTCGGTCTATGTGATTTTGATATTTCTAGAGAAAAGTGGTAAAACTAATTGCAAACAGTGGAGACCCTGATCAGATGCCACAGTCTGCGGCATCTGATCTGGGTCTGCACTGTTTTCCAGTTATCCTTTAGGTTAAATGGTTTAAATTCTGTATAATAAAGATTAAGCTTTAGATGTGTGCATGCTTTGGAGACTGTAATAAACTTGAGTTTATAACTTCTATGTTAGAAAACACCACGTTAGTATTTTGTTTGTACATGAATAGAAATCTAGAAGATCCTTGCCAATGCCTGCTAATAGCAAACTGGGGCAGAGAGCTACAATTGCCTTGTAAGTGCGTATGGTGACATAGCTTCAGATAAGGGGTTTTCAGTTACCTCTTAACCCATTGTAGACTGAATGAACTCCAATTTCAATTTTAGGTAGGTGAGGCTATGAGATTTAGATATTCCTAGAGAAAAATGGCTTAAGTATTTGCAAACAGTGAAGACCCTGATCAGACGTTGCATTCTGTGGCATCTGATCTGGGTCTGCACTGTTTGCCAAATACCCTTTTAGAGGTCTCCCGACTACAATGGGTTAAAGCACTAAGCAAAATTGCAGCAGACAGTATTCTAAATTTTCATATATGCACCGCAATATGAAAAACCATAGCTCTTGATATGTGTGCCTAGCAAAGACTCAAATCATCCTGCACAGTCTGATCAGAGTCTTCGTTGTCCGCATGAAGGAACTTTGCATCCTTTGCTATCGAAAATGTGCCCAGTTGGGATTCTGATCAAACTGTGCCAATCTGAATCTTCTCTGGGCAGATGTCTGAAAATATGTTTTCTGACTGTTATTATTTTTCTGGCGATTATTATTTTTATGAGAAAATAAGACTTGGCATTTCATATGAATCTTTTGCTATGCAGACCATTCGAATGCAATATCAAGCTTTTTTCTCTGAAGAAAAAAACATCAAAATCTCATCTGCTGCAGTTTCAGTCAGCACTTTAAGAGTTAATTTTGTTTTATTTTTTTTTTGTTATTTTTTGTATCAAATATATATTGTGGTACTAATTGGAATGGCCTCATCAAGGCAATTCTAATGGGTACAGCAAAATACATTTTGGTGTAAAAATAACAAAAATATCCAAATTATCACCAAAATTATTGCCCTATCTGAACTATGGTAATAGCTTTACATGTATCCACATAAATAACTGCTGGTGAGAGAACTTATACATGTATTATGAGTCGGGGGCACAACAAAAGGTACAAGTTAGTATACAAATGGTGAAGATCACACCAGCGTGTGAACCTGTGCAGTCATGGTCTTCATGCATAGGTCCAGATAAGTCCACAACTTTGACAATAATTTAGGGTAATTTTTGTTGATATTCCTCCAAAATATGTCTTGAGGGTATACTCAGTCAGTGAGACAATTCCAGTGAGTACCCACAAGGTATGTTTTGTGCAAGAATGATAAAATTTATCTTCTAAATATTTTGTTTTATCTGGAGCTGTATAATCAGTTCACCATGTATATCATCAGAGGAGTTGTTAAGGATGAGTATCTGGGCCCGGTTGTTAAAAGCATCGCTAGCTTAAAGAGCTTGTTAATAGTCAAAATGTTAACTGTTCTAGTAAATACAATATCTAATTCAGGCATTTTTGCTGGAAAAAAATGTGAGTAGCTCTCTCATTTTTTCGGCAAAAATATTAGTGTATATGCCATATTTAATGATCAAAGTTTTAACAATAATTAACTAACAACATCATTAGTTTTGAACAACTGGGCCCTGATTGTGATTCTGCGATAATTTTTCTTATTTCACCATAAAAACATATATTGTGAGTGCTCATTAAAATGTCTAGCCAAAGTGTTTCTAATGAGTATCCACAATATTTGTTTTGATGGAGAACTAAAATATCCCAGAATTATCATCAAGTACTCTTCCTTTAACTTCTCTGAATTTTGCAATCTTGTCAGTGCTTTCAGTCTACGTACACATTCTAATATTTGAAAGTTCCTGTTCAAACTAGCAACAAAGTCCCAAATGTCCAGGCTGCATGAATGTACAGACTGATTTTTGAACTTTAACATTCATATATGACACTTTTTATGGTTTTGTTATGTTCGGACTGATTCCTCTACCCTATTAACTCTTGCCATGCTGAATAAATTAAGATGCCTAGCCCACTTCTAATTTTCAGCCGATCAGATTACTTGATCCAGGTTGTTGATACAAATTCATAAACTTAATGATGATCAGTGCAGAACCAGATCAGTTTGCTTCTTCAGAAGCCAACTGATCTGGATCTACACTGTTTGCAAATGTAGAAATATCTTAACCCGTCTTCATATTTTTCAAAATCCTCATATTTCAGCAGCATTGGAAAAAGTGGTTACAAAATGGTTTCTGTGCCTTGTTCTCAGATATTTAGCCTTAAATGAGATCTAGGGTAAAATATATAAGATGGGAAACAGTCTGTAAAGAAGGGCTAGCTAGTTACTTTGAAGTATTATTCTCTATTGACTGATAACATGGTGAAGGTACATGTATATAAAATAACTAACAGCATTCTATATACATCATTGCTGTTATATACATGTATGACTAATATGTTTTTCTCAGTTCAGACCAAGAACTTCCTGTATTTTACTGCTATGTGTTCCTGTGTATTTTCAGTATTGCTATGTATTTTATTGCTACGTATTTTACTGCATGTACTTTGCTGCTATTTATATTAGATTAAGAATTCTAATGCATTTGCGTATGTAACGCGACGTCTGATTGGATAACGTCAAAAATTTGCGACGGTATATTCTGCAATATACTGTCGCAAATCCGACGTCATCACGTAACGTCGCTTCTCATTGGCTGGCATTTGGTTTTACGCAGCTCACAGCACTTGTCGTTTTGTGCAAACAGTACATTTTTTCATTAGAAAAAATGAATAAATGCATTAGAATGGGGATAACTGCATCAAATTTGTCATTTGGGGAGGTAAATCGGCGGTTTTACGGTCGCAAATTACGTTTTACGGCTCCGCTGACGCGTCGCCGTAAAACGAAATTTCCGACCGTAAAACCGCCGATTTACCTCCCCAAATGCCAAATTTGAAAGCAGTTATCCCCTAAATGTTCTCCTGTCTGCATCTCTTATTGACATCATTGTGTGAAATCAGTGTAGGATGAATCAACCAGTAATACAGTATTTTGATCATACCTAATGAGAACTTGTCTATGAGCAGCTCATGTGAAAAATGCATGAGCAGAACTTCATGCTCCAGGTAAGAGGGTAGCCAGATAGCTATTTTTCTTATTCTTTAATAAAACATATATTGTGGATACTCATTAGAAGTGCCTCATCAAGGTGCTTCTAATGAATACCCACAACCTATATTTTCCTGGAGAAATAAGAAAAAAATTCAATATATTTTGGTTAAAAAAAACAAACAAAAAAACCTTACCTGGAGCTGTGGCAGATGATGCACATCCACAAGGTCTCAACTGACCTATTTTGTCTGTTTTTATGTTCTTCAGTATTCATGGATTCCGTAAGTAGGCAGAAAGCATAGCTCCAGCTAAGCAGGGTGTCCACGTGAATGTTTCTCATTTCTCGGCAAAAACATGTGGGTACTCATTAGAAGCTCTACGACACATTTTCTTGGAGAAATAAGAGTAGTTTTAGTTGAAAAAAGTGCCTTGTCTGGAGGTATGAGATAGGCCATGATCAGACCGAGAGATTATGCAGGCTGGTCTGTTGCTTTGTGTGTCCCAGAGACTTCCTTTTGCATGATACAGGTGCTTTGGCAAATATTGTAGAAATCCTGATCACAGGCACCTGAAGGATCTGGGTCTGCACCATTCACCAGCCAGCCAGCCTTTTGTAGGCACATCACCAGACAGTTAACCCATTTTAGACTGAATAAACTCCCTCAACACTATATATTGGAAGAGTCCAATTTAAGTTATAGGTATGTCAGGCTATGTGATTTAGATATTCTTGGAGAACTATGGCTAAACTATTTTGCAAACAGTAGAGGCCCTGATCAGATGCAACATTCTGTGGCGTATGATCTGGGTCTGCACTACTTGCCAATTACCTTTTGGGGTCTCCAGACTAAAATGAGTTAAAAACATTCATATCTCCAGATATGGTGATTTGTTCCAACCGTAAAAGAGCTGTGATATTTTTCTTATTTCTCCAGGAAAACATAAGTCGTAGGTACTCATTAGAAGGGACTCAATGGGTTGCTTATAAGAAGCAACCACAACATAAGTTTTCTTGGATAAATAAGAAAAATATTTACTTGATATTGCCTCTTTTCTGAAGCTATGACCTGACCTGTTTTGTAAAAAAATCTGGAACAAAAAAAAAAAGAAAAGAAATGCATGTTGAATAAAGTGCCTTGCTTAAATAAAGAACACACATTGTAGAAATCACAAACATATGTTTTATTATGTTCATCAACAACTTTTTTGTTTTTATTGAATGGCCATCACAGATGCTTCACAGATTGTATGGCTAGGGTATCCCTGGACATTTGCTCTAGTTCGCTAAATAAGTAATGTGCAAATAGGCAGTTTAATAAAAGTCTGTATATAAATGAATTTCTGCTTCATCAAGTACAGAAGTGGATACATGTACAGATAGGTCTCATAGGACTTATTAGGGAGGAATATTTGATGATAATTTTGGGATAATTTTCTCCAATTTTCCATAAAAGCATATGTTGTGGGTACTCATTAGAATCACCTCACTAAGGTGCTTCTAATGAGTACCCATAATGTATGTTTTTATGGATAAGTAAGAAAAAATTCTCAAAATGATCATCAAATACTCCTTATGGGTAATGTAAAACTTTTCTCTTTTTTTTTCAGTACTCCTATTTAGATAACATAAATGACAACTCTCCTAGTGCTATGAAGGTAGGTATTCAGTATTTCTATTTAGATCTATTCAGATAACATAAATGACAAATCTCCTAGTGCTAGGAAGGTAGGTATTCAGTACTCCTATTCAGATAACATAAATGACAACTCATATAGTGCTATGAAGGTAGGTATTCAGTACTTTTATAACATAAATGACAACTTGCCTAGTGCTGTGAAGCTAAGTATTCATTACTTCTATTTAGATAACAAATGACAATGCTCCTACTGCTATGTATTCAGTACTTCTGTTTAGATAACATAAATGACAACTTGCCTAGTGCTATGAAGATAGGTATTCAGTACTTCTATTTAGATAACATAAATGACAACACTCCTACTGCTATGAAGATAGGTATTCAGTACTTCTATTTAGATAACATAAATGACAACTCTCCTACTGCTATGAAGATAGGTATTCAGTACTTCTATTTAGATAACATAAATGACAACACTCCTACTGCTATGAAGATAGGTATTCAGTACTCCTATTCAGATAACATAAATGACAACTTACCAAGTGCTTTGAAGATAGGTATTCAGTACTCCTTTTTATTCGAATAACATAACTGACAACTTGCCTAGTGCTATGAAGATAGGTATTCAGTACTTCTATTTAGATAACATAAATGACAACTTGCCTAGTGCTGTGAAGGTAGGTATTTAGTACTCCTATTTAGATAACATAAATGACATCTCTCATACTGCTTTGAAGATAGGTATTCAGTACTTCTTTCTATTTAGGTAACATATATGACACTCAGCTAGTGCTATTAAGGCAGGTATTCAGTACTTCTATTTAGATAACATAAATGATAGCTTACCTAGTGCTATGAAGATAGGTATTCAGTACTTCTATTTAGATAACATAAATGACAACTCACCTACTGCTATGAAGGTAGGTATTCAGTACTCCTATTTAGATAACATAAATGACATCTCTCCTACTGCTATGAAGATAGGTATTCAGTACTTCTTTCTATTTAGATAACATAAATGACAACTCTCCTAGTGCTATAAAGGTAGGTATTTAAATTGATAACACTCTCAAGGGGAGGAAACTTTTAACAATTTTTGTCTCCCTTCTTTAAAGGGGTCAGCTCTGAAAAGCATGAATTAGCTCCCTTTGGTGCAAATGTTGATCAGAATTTTTTCACCTGCTATGTTTGGTGCCTAACATAATGACCCACAGAGACTTGGAGCATATAATTTATGTATAGGTAGGTTTTGTTGAAAACTGAAAATGAGATTCGAGGACAAAGAGTATGTAGTAGTTATAGGTATATAATACACTTGTACTACCTTGTGAATCAAGCCCACTTTTATAGCAACGCAAAGAGTGTAGGGGATTAGAGTCTAGCATCCCTCGATTCCAACCCTGGAATGTGAGAATGGTGATGAAATTTTTACCTGCTACATTTCTCTGTTTAATGATTTTGTCATTTTACTCAGTACTAGTATTATACCTAAATGTTAGTATTATGATACTTACAAACAAGACACTGCCTTCTGGAAAATTCTTGTTTATGGCAATTGCTGTGTTAGTGTGTATCCCTATTATTATTCCCGTGCTTCATATGTCCGTCCGTCTGTAATGTCACACCATTGCTCCTAGACCATTAAACTAGAATCTCAAATCTTTCACAGGCGAGGAACACATTTGGAATTTTGATGTAACCCCTGGGGGCAGGGCCAGTGGAGTGTGGCCCAGAAGGGTCCAAAATCCATTTTGTACAAACATAGTCATATTGCATGTCAGATCAAAGGTAATGAAGAGTAGAATACATTTGTGCAAAAATTTTGCCCCGGGGGGGCATGTCTGGGTTTTTTTTTTTTTTATTGTCACACAACTCCTAGGCTTTTTGAGCTAGAACCTTGAAACGGTCACAGGTAATAGCCCTATGGATGAGGACTGGAGGAACCCACTTGAAACTTTGATGTGCGGGGAGATACGCGATGGCACTGACTCTGGGATATGCAATAGCGCGCCATCAACTTGCTCCAGTAAGTCTTGCAGTATCGTATTTACCCTATTATTCAAATATCTTAACTCCTTTCCATACTTGTCTTAAATTTTAATAAGGACAAAACACTGCTGGATGAATGTCAAGCAGAGTAGAGCTTGGTCAGACATCACATTCTGCTGCATTTGATCTAGGTCTATACGGTTTGCTCAAGCCTATCCTGCTCCAAATACTTAGGTTAAATATGGGAAGTGACACTTATATATCTGTGCATATCTCCTATGTTGTTATTGTCAGTACACCGGCCTTGGTGGCTCAGTCGGATGCGTGATAAGGAAGTCATGGGTTTGATCCCCGCCAGGTATGGCAACATTCTTTTGTGATTGATCATGAAATATTTTCTATGGTTATTCTCTCCCTTCCCCTGATTCAAGAAGAGCAGTTGTCAGTTTCTGGCAAAAGAATGTGCACAAGTACTGGTCAGCTACTTAGAGGACTAATCCTGCCCAGGAAAAAGTGTAGTTAAGTAAACTGACATGACCTTAATGGGTTGACTGGGCCGTAAAACCTCAGCCTAAATGAACAAACTGTCAGTACTAGCATATTATGGAAATAGGACAAATTGAATTTGACAAATAGGTAAGTAAAGATAAGAACAAAATAAATAATTAAAAAACAATGGCACTGAAGCTGTTTAAGAAAAACAGTTTTTCTCTCCATCATTTAAGGGGAATTAATGCACATTTTGAAGGAGGCAACAGTGTCAAATTTGTTATTTTTCCATTTCTAAAAAGGGTTCTACCCTAAAAGAAAAGTATTTGCTTCTCTTAGGAGCGGATTATTTCCTCTTACTGTAGACCCCTTCCAGAAGAAGCTTGGTGTGCTGGAAAGCAAACAGGAAGTCACAAAATTTGTCCCCCTTGTAAAAGAAAAATCAGAAAAAGCTATTATGAATATCAAGTCCCCTTAAATAGGTCTGTATGAACCTTAATAAATGCTCTTTGGATCTAAGAGCAATTTAATAACATACAGATATGTTACTTATATTTGCAGCCAAAACGACAGCTGGTAACAAACACACCAAACATGCCTCGGAAGAAAATATCACCATGGTCACCGATAAATAAGAGTAAACCAGTTGATCTGGAGGAACAAGCTATAATGTGTACCAAGAAGTTAAAGAAATAGTGCTACCAGTTATATTTACAAAGTATTTAGGTCATACCACTAGATATGGCACTCTTTTCAACCAAAACATATTAACCCTTGTCCTGCTGAATAAATTAAGATGCCTCGCCCACATCTAATTTTCAACCAATCAGATTACTTGATCCAGATTGTTGATACAAATTACCATACTAAATGACAAACAGTGCAGATCCAGATCAGTTGGCTTCAGAAGCCAACTGATCTGGATCTACACTGTTTGCAAAGGCAGGGTACATCCAGGTTCAGCAGGACAAGAGTTAATATTTTGTTTGTCCATGAAAATGTATGTTGCAGGTACTCATTACAAGTGCCTCAATGAGGCACTTCTAATGAGTTTCCACAACATAATTATGCATTCATGAAGGAAAAAAATGAGAATAGGTTTCCTTTCATATAAAAAGAGCTTACCGAGTATGTACACATATTTACTGCCTAGCTCCTGATAACAGTTCTGTCCAGAAGATAGGTTTTTGCTCTTTTTATACTAAACCATAACCTGTGTGTACTGACTGGAATTGCCTCACAAAATCACACACATTGACTGGAATTGCTTGGCAAAACCTACCTTGTGTGTACTCATTGGAATTGTCTCAGTGTGCTGATTTCAGTGAGTACCCACAAGATATATTTTGGTGAAAAAGTAAACATTTTCCTGAAATATTTCCATAATGTAGCTATATATTTTAAAGAGGAATTGATACACTTTCAGGAGGCAACTGTGATTTTTTTTGCCCTCCTGAAAAAGTCTACTGTAAAAGGTAAGAATTATCTACCCTTGGGAGCAAATTCTTACCTTTTAGAGTAGATCCCTTTACAGGAGTGGCTTGCTGTGCTGGAAAGCAAACAGTCACAAAAGTTGTCTCTCTTGTAAAAAAAAAATTGTGTAAAATCTACCAAGTGTATCAAGTCAGCTTAACTGCATGACTAGACCAGACCTCACATGGTTCAGCCTGATTAAGATATGCTGTTCCCAAAGGCATTTTGATGCAGGTTTTACAGAGCCAGTATGTGCTGTAACCAGACTGCAAATTCTGGTCTAAATATGTATATTTCACATGCTGAATGATAGGCTTTGTGATAAAGGAGTCGTGAAATGTAAGAATTATTTGAACACAATGGGAAATGCAGACTGCTAAGCCTGGTGCAGTGTGATCAAGGCCTGCACATTCCATACACCATGGGTGAAAGCTTTCAGGATCAGTCCTGATTTCAGGATTTTGTGGATTTCAGGATTTTATCGTTAACTATGAAATATAGGGAAATTCACATTTTCAGGATTAGAAACAACCATTCAAGATTCTTGTATTTTAGGATATTCACAGATAATGCACACATAATTCAAGCTTTGAACAATCTATAACACAAATTGGGTAAATAGATGTCTCTTGTGTTTGCACATGTGAAAATGTACCATTTTCGCTTTGGTCTGTCATATGTAATTACCTTAAATATTTGGACAACTTAACTCCTTACCTAACTGATTCTAAAATTTGACCAAGTGCATTTGACTACTACTGTCCTTTCGACATCGCTTGGAAAGACGTTTTTTGCTTGGCGTTTTATTTTAAATGAAAATATTTTGTTCTGGTTGACCATGTCTTGTCAGAAACCATTTGTCTTTTATGTTTCTGTGTTTTGTTCTCAAGTATTTACACAAATATTAAAGTTACGGCCAAAAGTTTGTCTGACCTATGCTATTTCTATAGTAAAGTGATTTTTTGGAATTTTTGTCTAAGAAAATATTTTTTACTTCTCTGCTGAATTTGAATTATTGACATTTTACAACAATATTGTGAAAATTTCAGAAAAATTGAACAAGTGGAACTTGTTGAAAATTTGGCTCCAAGTTACCTACCCTACAGATTTCTGCATGATTTGGCTTCATTTTCACTATGGGAAAAAGTGAAAATATTTGATTTTTTAAAAACCAATAACTAGAATAAAACTTTTTGTACATAGGTAGTTACGACAAATGGTTTTGCATTAAATCATGACAAAAATTTGCAAATTTACTTCTACACTGTAAGGCGTCAAGCAAAAAACGACTTTCTGAAAGATGTCGAAAACACAGTAGGAGATGTTTCGACATTGTGCTAGCTGTGTGACAAACAGTACAGATCTTGATCAGACTGCTTGCTCAGGCATTATTGTCCCAATATCTAGGATAATTGTTGTATACTTTGGTTTCTTTGTTTTATTCTTTAGCACTATCTGGGCAAATTCAGCAGACAACAAATTGATATGTTCCCATAAAATAGGGTTTGACATTTCATGCAAATTACCTCCTTTGAGATGTCAAACCCTATTTTCTAAGAAAAAAATTAGTGTTGTCTACTGAAATGTTTACCCAGCATGCTAAGGGTTTATATGAGAGAGTTTTCTCATAATTCTTTAGTGCTGTATATGATTTGCTGCCTATCTAGAAATGGTCACATTTTATTACATTTAGTTGGTTCTTATTGCAAAACAGTTAAGGGAAATTGATATAATTTCAGGGGAGAAAGGGAAATTGATATAATTTCAGGGGAGACAATTCTGTCAAAGTTGTTTTGCTTTCTTCTAAAAGTGGTCTACTCTAAAAGGAAAGAATTTGCTCCTCTTGGGAGCAAATTCTTTCCATTTAGGGTAGACATTTTTTCAGAAGGGGATTGTTGTACAGAAAAGCAAACAGGAAGTCAGGTTGTCTTTTTGTCAGAAAATCTGGCAAGTGTATCCATTCATCTTTATTTTGAGGTGTTCAGGATTGTATTGGGCGGCCTTGGTGGCTCAGTTGGATGCGCCGTCCGACTGGAGACCAGGAGGTCGCGGGTTCAACCCCCGCCGAGGTCGGAAACATTCTTTCGTGAGATTGATCATGAAATATTTCTACGGTCATTTTCTCCCTTCTGCTGATTCAAGAAGGGCAGTTGTCAGTTTCTGGCGAAAGAATGTGCACAATACTGGTTAACCACTTAGAGGACAGCCTGCCCAGTAAATGTGTGGTTAGGTAAACTGACCGCACTGGACATGACCCCATTGGGTTGACTGGGCCGTAGAACCTCAACACAAACAAACAAACAAAGCTATGTATTGTTTAAAGCCATACTGACAGGAGTATTTTTATATGTTTTGATGTGATTTTCTTTCCATCCTGTCAGTATTTGTACTTCCAGGATAGTAGCAGGAACCCAAAGGCCTGCTGTTGAAAATGGTTCCTTATTTTTTGAAAAGTCATAGCTCCAGATAAAAGGGGCTAACAAGGTAATATTTTTGTTAGATCTTCAAGAAAACATGTTGTGGGTACTCATTAGAAGCACCTCACTGAGGTGCTTCTTATGAGTACCCACAATACATGTATATGTTTTCATGGAGAAATAAGAAAAATATCAGGGCCCAGTTGTTCAAAGCATCGTCAGCTTAACGAGCTTGTTAGTGGTCAAAATATTAACTTTCTAGTAAGTACAATATCAAATTCATAGGTATTTTTGCTGAAAAAATGTGAATAGCTTTTGCAAAGCTACTCACATTTCTTCAGCAAAAATATTAGCATATATACCATATTTAATGAACAAAGTTTTAACAATAGGTTAACTAATGACATTGTTGAAAAAAAAAAAAAAAAAAAAGTGCCTTATCAGGAGGTATGGAGTTCTACATCAGCCTGCACTTGGACCAGTGTCTTTCTTGTTAAAAGTGGGACATAGTGATCCTGCATATCATAGCTCCAGATAAAAGTAATATTCAGAAGATTTTTGGTAATTTGACTCATTGAAATAGTCCTACTGAGGCAATACCTGTGACTTCCCACTGAATGGGCAAATAAAACAATTTATTCTAAGCCATACCCATGCTGGGATCCATAGTGCCATCATTAGAGAGGCTGCAGATTATCAAGGGGTCGCGAGTTCAAATCCCAGCTCAACCACTAACTTTTATGGAGTTTGATCATGAAATTATTTCTAAAGTCATTCCTCTCCCATCCCCCTCTAACACAACACACACACACACAAACACTCACCCCAGCCCAACCCCTCTGCTGATTCAGAAAGAGCAGTTATTAGTCACTAATGAAAGTATGTGCATAAGTATTGGTTAACTGCTTACAGGACTAAGCCTGCCATAGGAGAAATGCTGGCTTAACCTGACTTTGACATAGTTGTCTGGGCTGTAAAATTCTACATCAAACAATCGGGAGGTTAACTGACTTAGTCAACATGACTTAACAGTGTTGTCTGGGCAGTAAACCTCCACCTCAAACAATCAGTAGGTCAACTGAGTCAACATGACTTAACAGTGTTGTCTGGGCTGTTAAACTCCACCACAATCAGTAGGTTAACTGACTGAGTCAACATGACTTAACAGTGTTGTCTGGGCTGTAAAACTCCACCTCAATCAGTAGGTTAACTGACTGAGTCAACATGACTTAACAGTGTTGTCTGGGCAGTAAACCTCCATCTCAAACAATCAGTAGGTCAACTGAGTCAACATGACTTAACAGTGTTGTCTGGGCTGTAAAAACTCCATCTCAATCAGTAGGTTAAATGACTGAGTCAACATGACTTAACAGTTGTTGTCTGGGCTGTAAAACTCCACCTCAGTCAGTAGGTTAACTGACTCAGTCAACATGACTTAACAGTGTTGTCTGGGCTGTAAAACTCCACCTTAATCAGTAGGTTAACTGACTGAGTCAACATGACTTAACAGTGTTGTCTGGGCTGTAAAACTCCACCACAAAGAAACAGTAGGTTAACTGAGTCAGCATGGCTTAACAGTGATGTCTTGGCTGTAAAACCTCAAACAAACAAATTATCCCCACAATTATCTCTTAATCTGGAGCTGTGTTAAATGTGATGTATATTGTGAACAATTAAGTTTCTGACCAGACTTTATTGGAGTCTGTAAATTTGATACATGCTTGAACCCATGTATATCCAGAATTATGCTGTAATGAACAATGTTGTAAAAAAGATTTCTATGAACTTATTTAATGTTAGAAAAAATGTGATATAAATAATGTTTGTACTGCATCAAGCATATTTAACAATTTCCCCTCTCTGAGCTAATTCAGGAGACGACAAATTGGCAATATTTTTCTTTTTCTTTTTTTCCCAGAAAACAGGATTTGACATTTCATGCAAATTGTCTCCATCGGAGACAATTTGCATGAAATGCCAAAACCTGTTTTATCCTAAGTGCTAAGCATTAAAACTGACATATTTAGATTACCCTGTGGGACTGTACAGTCTCATCAAGGCCTTGGAATGGATGTCAGAGGATACAATGTATAGTATCCCGGGATTCTATAAGTTGAACACCAAGGCCCAGTTCTGATGAGACTGCACTTTTGCTGGGGCGGTTGCACTTTACCGGGCACTACTATTCAACTGACTTCATAGTTACATTTAGTTGGGGGCTGCTGCCCCCAAACTCCTGCAACATATCATCCGGATTATATGTTCCAGTCGTACACAATTCAATTAGGAAATATTAAGATGCAAACCCACACATATAACCTAGTCAAAATTAGTTGTGCCCGGTAAAGTGCATTCTAGCCGTATTGATTTTACCTAGTCAAAATTAGTTGTGCCCGGTAAAGTGCATTCTAGCCCTTTTGCTTTCTACATAGTCCCATACAGTAGCTCCAGATAAGCCTTTTTTTCTTTTTTTTTTTCAACCAGAATTTATCAATATTTTACTTATTTCTGCCTTTTACAAATGCCTTGCTGAGGTGCTTCTACTAAGTACCCACAACATAATATGTTATGTTTTGGTGGATAAATAAGAAAAAATAATTACCCAATACCCCGATATCTGGAGCTATGCATTCCTGAAGACACCTTTCTGTTTGGCTCAGCCCTATTTATTTGTACAAAAGAAACAGAAAATTAAATTGGCAACTGCAGTTTGCGCATTGTCTTATAAGTTATATATAAAAAACGTTCTATGAAAATACTAAGCCAGACTTGACCAACTTCTCCCATTTCCCTGAGGACAAGTAAGAAATTTCAATTTACATGTCCTGGGACAAGGACTTTATAGCTCTAGTTAAGAATATCCAGATTATGATATATATTTTTTCTTATTTCTCAAAGAAAACATATGTTGTGGGTACTCATTAGAAATGCCTTTGCGCTTCTTATGAGTACCCACATGTTTTCTTTGAGAAATAAGATAAATGTCAATTTTCTGGCAAGTAAATCTTGGTTGGACAAGTGGATTTTGACCATTTACTTGTCTGTGGACAAGTACCGGATGATAAATTTTGTTAATTCCAAAACCCTTCAAAAATGATATATTTTAGAATGTATAGTTCTAACATGTATAGAGCATGATGTAGATACAGAGCTATGAGAAGAAAAGGGGATTTACAGTATTTGCAAGCAATGAAAACCCAGACCAGTCTGTACATTTATGTAGTCATTTGCCACACAGTATAATCTTAAACTCAAAAACAATGCCCAGTAATTGTGTAAGCAAGCAGCAAAAGCCTGATTGGACTCTGAAGATATGCAGGTAGATTTAGGCCATTCTGATGGCATATTCTTGGAAGACCACCTTCCTCTAATTTATACTCTAAGTTATTTGTTAATGTCTATGAGCTTATTCGAGGATTTGATCTACATGTATAAGATTTAGTTGATACTTAAAATGTTACTTACTGGTCCAAAGCTTTGTGCAGTGCAAGCGCCACCCTGTCATTGACCTTGAGGTCAGGGTCAGAGAATTAGAATTTTTCTGGTAAAGTTTTTCAGGATTAGTATAGCCTGAATGCTAAGATGGATTTAGTTGATACATGGACTAAGTTATATATTCTAGTTTAAAGTTTTTTTTACTGAATGCCCCATCCCTCAATGACCTTAACGTCATGGACACAGACTTAAACAAAATCGGTAATGTTAGTTCAGCCATTTTAGACTGAATAAACCCCTTCCCCCGCCTCCAACCCAACTATATATTAGAAAAGCCGAATTTCAGTTTTTAGGTATGTCCGGCTACATGTACAGTGGAACCTCGATAATTCAAAGTCCAAGGGACCAAACAGTTTTGTTTGAATCATTGAATAACTGAGGGTTAAAATGCATACAGATATTTAAGTCGGGACTTCAAAATGATTTTGAATTATCGAGAATTTTGAATTATTGGAGTTCTACTGTATGTGATTTAGATATTCCTAGAGAAAAATGGCTAAACTATTGCAAACAGTGGAGATCCTGATCAGACACCACATTCAGTGGCATCTGATCTGGGTCTGCACTGTCTGCCACTTAGGTTAAAGGTTTAAGCTATCTGTATCTCCTGGATGCCTGGCCGGTTTAGTTTGTACTTGGGCGAGTTTGATACTGGCCCAAAGTTTCATTCATGGCAAGCCTGCTCAGTGAGCCTGTGGTCAAGATCACAGACTTTATTTGTGTGTGTGTGTGTGTGTGTGTTCTATGTAAAGTTTTTAAAGATATGTATGTCCTGAATGACTGAATGAAGGTGATGCTCCTTTACCACTCTCTGGGCTAATTCAGCAGACAACAAATTGATGATATTTTTCTAAAAAAAAAAATAGGCTTTGACATTCAAATGTCAAAACCTATTTTCTGGGAAAAATAATAATAATAATAAAAAAAAAAATGTCTTGAATTTTTTACCCAGTATGCAGAGCATTAATACTTGGATTGATGATAGAAATTTGTCCAAAGATCAGTTTAACTGAAGCCCAATCCACTATGGTTAAGTCAGCTAGAGGTGTTATATTCAATTTGTATTTAGATATTTGTATAATTAACTTTGGAAAATGGTGTGAATAAACAGAAATAACTTGCCAACATAGTTGTGGTTTTCACCCAGTATATACAATAAATGGAAGCTAACATATTTTATTTACCAGCAGGAGTTGAAATCATTGTGTACATTTTGTGCAGTTCTATCAAAGTTAGCCTGTATCATTGAATACTGCAGAAGATTGTTTTGAACAATAGAAGTCTAGAACAAAGTAGCTGTATATACTGTCATTCATCCAGCAGTTTGTAGACACATGGACAGGTAGTTAAAACTTCAATGACTCGAACACCGATGGCTCGTTGGCTGATTGGAACTCATTTTTAGTCCATAGGAAATTCTTCCAATAGCTCAGGAGAACAAATGTTTAGGGATATTTTAGGGAAATTTTCTTATTTTTTCATGAAAATGTATGTTGTGTACTCATTAGATTCAACTCATTAAGGTGATTCTAATGAGTACACGATATACCATTTTATAGGACCAAAAAGACATCCCTAAATTATCTCCATTTGCCTCCTGACCTGGCTCTGTGATAAACCTTCAGTGGCTTGAACTACCCATGTCTAGAACAGATTTCCATAGTCCCAAAAATGTTTTAGCCATTGAAGCTCCGCTGAAGTAATATGGAGCTGTTCATAGTTCAGGGCATGTATGGTTAAGAATTAAGTGTCCGAATTCTTAGGTTAAATATGGTGGAAAGCCATATCAACAGCTTTAACGGATGTATGGATATATAGAAGCTGAATGCACAGAATGACGAAAACAATATAAACTTAAAGCATATTTCCTACATCTCGAGTTCAATATAACCAGATAGAAAGATCAGAAATTTGTCCAGCTGCGCTAAATGGGCTATTAGACTGGCTCCAATCTCTAGTGACAAAATATTTTTTTCTTAGAATCTGTTTAATAATCCACTAAAATAAAACCAAAGTAATAACATGGCTATAAAGGCTGGTCACTAGAGACTGGTGAAATCCACCAAGTCTTTATGTAATGCATAAAATTGGCTTAAGGCTTTAATGGTTTATCATCATGGATTGTTTGATCTAACCCCAGGTGGGAACTCTTAATGGTCTGTGAAAAATTAGATTTGTATCTTTACAGGGATCAACCTGTGGTCAACTGTTGTTAAAGTCAGCTGATGTGTATTCTTTTATTTCCGAAGGAGTATCTGAAGTTTCTACAGGTCATTATATACATGTATATGAAAACTGTAGACCTATACCTGCCTGCGTCTTTGGACAATCTGGCATATGAAAGCATCTTGACTGGTGACTGCAGATGCTCTAGAAATTACATAATTATTTTAGCCATTCACTGACTAGGTATAAGGTGATTTTGTCCAAGTTTGGATTAATATTATTATTATTATTATCCCTGTTAGTGTTGTTATTATTGTTTTGTCTTTTAATTGTATGTCTACTATATCTTTGGATATTTAAAAATGATATTATTTTTTTAGGACTCTCTATCCAATATTTTGAGTATAAATCATATTCTACACTATCCACTGATGTAAGGTGGCATCTGATCAGGGTCTACACTGGTAGCTCAAGACTGTCTGTCCAATAGTTAGGGTATATACAGTATTCTACAGTATCAATTTATTAGATATAAAGAGACGTCTGATCTGGGTCTACATCGTTAGGTGAGGACTGTCTGTCCATTACTTTGAGAATAAAGAGGAATGGGCTTTATACTCAAAGTATCTGAGTCTATCCTGCTAGCTCAGGACTGTTTGTCAAGTTCTTAGGATATCTACAGTATTCTACAGTATCCATTTATTAGATCTAATGTGGCGTCTGATGTGGGTATACACTGTTAGCTCAGTACTGTTTTCCAATACTTCGGGTATATATGGTATTTTACAGTATCCATTTATCAGATATTAGGTGGTGTCTAATCAAGGTCTTCATTGTTAGCTCAGGACTAGCGAAAACTTAGTGTGTGTCGGTATTCTACAGTATCCATTTATCAGATGTAAGTGGACGTCTACTGGTCTACTGTTAGCTCAAGACTATCTGTTCAATATTAAGTGTGTATACGATATTCTGCAGTATCCATTTATTAGATGTTAGGTTGCATCTGATCTGGGTCTGGACTCTGTCCAATATGTAGGGTATATACGGTATTGTACAGTATCTATTGTTTAGATGTAAGGTGGTGTCTGATCTGGTTCTATTGTAAGCTCAGGACTGTCTGTCCAATCCTTAGGATATATACCATATTCTACAGTATCCATTTATTAGATGTAAGGTGGAGTTTGATCTGGGTCTACACTGATAACTCAGGACTGTCTGTCCAACTCTTAGGGTAGATAAGGTATTCTACAGTATCAATTTATTACATGTAAGGTGGGGTCTGATCTGGGTCTGTCCTGTTAACTCAGGACTGACTGTCAAAGTCTTAGGATATATACAGTATTCTACAGATTCCAATTATAAGATGTAAGCTAACGTCTGATCTGGCTCAACACTTAGCTCAAAACTGTCTATCCCAATCTTAGGGTATATATGGTACTCTGCAGTATCCGTTTATAAGGTGTTAGGTGGCTTCTAATCTGGGTCTACCCTGTTAGCTCAGGACTGTCTGTCAAAGTCTTAGGATATAAACGGTATTCTACAGTATCCATTTATAACATGTAAGGTTATGTCTGATCTGGGTCTAAACTGTTAGCTCAGGATTGTCTGTCAGTCTTATGATATATACGTTATTCCACAGTATCCATTTGTTACATGTAAGGTGGTGTCTGATCTGGGTCTACAATTCTTAGGGTATATATGATATACAGTATTCATTTATTAGATGTAAGTAGCGTCTGATCTGGGTCTACAGTGTTAACTCAGGACTGTCCTATACTTAGGGTATATACGATATTATATAGTATCCATTTATTAGATATGATGTCTGATCTGTGTCTACACTTTATCACAGGACTGTCTGTCCAATACTTAGGGTATATACCATATTCTACAGTATCCATTTTTAGATGTAAGGTGGCATGAAAGCCCTGAACAGACTGCGTGATATTCTGCTACCTGTAGGAGAGCAAAATATTACATTCTGTCCTTTAATTATGTACAGTAAATACTTATTGGGTTCTCTGATTTCTTCATATGTTAATTGTTGCTATCGAAATATTAATAATGCTTCCATTATAAAATATCTGAAAATTCCCATAAAAAATTTATGAAGTCTTGTTTTTTGTTTTTTTTTTCTATGATATTTCATGACCAGTATACACAACACATACTTAACTGCGGCAGACGACAGCTTTATTTTTTTTTTCATCATTTCTTTACAGAAAATAAGTCTTGACATTCCATGCGAAACAGATGATTTATGCAATGTCAAGACTTATTTACTTTAAAAAAAAAAAAAAAATTGTCATCTGCATCAAATTTTACTTGGTGCAAACACTATCTAATAAAGTGTAATGTAACTCTCTTTCACTGGTCAATTCAAGGTTTAAGATTTTTGTGTAAGAAGCATAAGCAGCAAGTTATAAATAAATTAGTATGTGCCAGTAGTTTGGAGAAACTTGAACTCTGCTAAGAGGTTAAACTGATAAGAATTTATTATCCCTTGTCAAACACAAACCAGCTAGCAGGTTGGACAAGACTGGAACTCACCAGTCTCTAGTGACCAGCCTTTGTAGTCATGACAGTTTTTTGGTTTTATTTTAGTGGATTATTAAACAGGATTATGAGAAAAATATTTAGTCACTGGAGACTGGAGCCAGTCTAAATGCCTATATAACAAAGTGAAGGAATACTAACAGCAGTTTGTAGTCATATCAACAAGTAGTAATATGGAGTTGTTCACATTTTAATCTTTAGCGTGCAGAGAATTAAATGAAACAAGCCTGTAAGAGGGGGTACCCCTACTCGAGGTCATTACTCCCTTATTTTTGCCTCGATTTACCTGGAATTTTCACATATAATTTGCCAATCGTAGGCGGCCATTTTACCGGCAAGAGGATGGTCAAGTGACTAGAAAGTCACGTGACAGTCGCGTAAACCGGGAACCGTTTAAGACACTAAAAAAAAAAAAAAAAAGTTACAAGAGACCAGCACCTACTGTGTACTATTGTGAATGAAACAAGTGACATACATAGGTTCTACTGTTATTCCTACTTCTTCCTCATTTCACATAGGTTCTACTGTTATTCCTACTTCTTCCTCACTGGAAATGATTTAGGTGTTATGGGCTTTTTCTTCAGGAAATCGTGATCAATCTGTTGAAGTGAGTGCTGAAATTAATGGTAGCTTCAAATTCGGTATTCTCGGTCTTTATTAGTGTGGGTAAAATCCAACACCCAACTATCTAATAAAAAGTGGGGTGTTTGTATGAAAGTAGGTTCACACCTGTATAAGAACACTTGCTCTGAATGGTTGCATGTGGTGTATAGTAAGCATGGCAGGCTTCAGAGTTGACAGACCCCTCCTGGGCGCATATAGTCGCCTACAGCAGTGTAAAGGTTAAGAAGCATATGGCAAACTTATGGTGTCCAGATTCTAAGGATAAATATGATAATGGTGTATGGATTCTTTATGTACTGTAATAACACTAGGTATTGGGACAGACAGGCCTGAGCAAACAGTGCAGACCCAGATCAGATGCCACAGAATGTGGCATCTAATCAGGGTCCACAGTTTGCCACACATCCAGCACTATTTTAGACTCATCAACAGGTAGTAAAATAGACTTTCAAATTTAAGAACAATTATGGTAAGGAGTTACGGTGTCCTAATACTTATGGTAAATATGATAAACATGACCCTAGTTGTATCAACTGCTTCAACTGATGTATGGATGTAGTCATGTTTCACTATGAAAAAATCTGAGCCTGTGAACCATCAATAATTCAGGTTTACAAATTGATAAAATGCCATCCAACTCATTTGTCAAAGACTGCAAATTGTATGCAAACAGGTGATGATATGCAATTCCATCATCTAACATGGAGGGCCAAAAGACAAACAGTTTGTAAGCAATGGCTAATATGAGTTGGGAAGGTGGAAAAATGGCCAGTGAGTGCAATTGTTTTCCACCAACAGATGGTTGGTCATGTGATTGAAAGTCCATGTGACTTATTTCCGATCAGATTTATGGAGAATAATATAAAAATAAAAGAGCTATGAAATTGACTGGTTGGATAGGAGAGTGGACAGAATGACAAAAACTACATAAGCCTCAGCATATGGATAATTTCTCCACGAAAAATGTGGATACTCATTAGAAGTGCCTCACTGAGTACCCACATTTTCATGGAGAAATAAGAAAATAATTATCTGATACTCCTCTTATCTGGCATTATGGTTTAACCAGATAGAAGACAAATCTGAAATTTGTCCAGCTCAGGTAGTAAATTTGTCCAGCTCAGGTAGATGGGCTATTTATTGCATTCATAAGGTCATAGCTCCAGATAAGTGGGGTGTCCATATAATAGTTTTCTTTTTTCTCCATGAAAACGTGGGTACTCAGAAGCACCTCAGCAAGGTGCTTCTAATAAGCACCACAACATGTTTCCATGGAGAAATAAGAAAAATACCAGTACTTTTGAAATGAAAAACAAAAAGAAACACTTTTGTCTGGAGCTAAGAAAGTGAAAGATGACCAACAAATAACAAGCAATATTTGTGCTTTATTATAATTTTACAATGTGAGGACGTCTATAATATGTAGAACAAACACAACACTTCACAAGATTTTAACGGACTGGATACACTTGGTCGATTTCCACCATTTTATACAAGGGAGAGAACTTTCATGGCTTCCTGTTCTTTGCACTAATCACCTTCTGTAAGGAGTTCTACTCTAAAAAGAAAGAACAAATCATTGTTCTTTTTTTTTTTTTTTTTTTTTTTAGAGTAGATCCCTTTCCAGAAGGGAGAAACAACTGACAAAGTTGCCTTCCCTGAAAGAGTATCCATTCTCCATAAAAACATGTACACAAAGTGACTTAATAGAAAACAATCCCATAATATTGAATGGGAGCAGTCATGCATATTTACCCTGTGTTCAAACAGATAGGCTTAAGTAAACCGTGCAGATCCAGACGATGACCTTGGTGGTTCAGTTGGCTACTGGTCTGACTGATGATCAAGAGAAGGTTGTGGATTAAATACCCACCGGGTCCAGAAAAAAGAATGTTTATTATTAACTGTGATTCTTTCATGGAGATTGATCATGAAATATTTTCTATTGTTATTCTCTCCCTTCCACTGATTTAAGATGGGCAATTGTCAGTTTCTGGCAAAAGAATGTACAAGTACTGGTTAACCACTTAGTGGACTAAGCCGCCCCAGGAAAAAGTGTGGTTAGGTAAACTGACTCCCTCGACATGATCCTTATGGGTTGACTGAGCTGTAAAACCTCAACAAACAGACAATGACAGAATGTACAGCTCAGAGTCTACACTGTTTACCATTCATCCAGTGGTTTTTAATTGCATCAACGAGGGCTTGTTCAGATTTTAGGACAAGTTGACTTTAACAGCCCTGTCAACAATATTTCAGTCATGCTGAGCCATCTGCCAGTGGGAGAGGGAGAAAAAAGAATAGAAAACATGAGAAAAACCAATCCCTGAGCTTGTTTCAAAAGAGGCAAGAACCTTCCAGCCAAAAAGACAATTATGGCAAAGCGAATCCTCAAGTTTCTGCAGGAGGGTCACCACCATAACACCCACTTTCTGGGACAAGGATGATAAGGCATTAATATGTTTCAACATTTAGGGTAATACAGTATGTAATCTTTGCTGGAATGGGGTTCCTAATACCTAATTATCTAAAAACATTATTTGATAATCTCGTAGCTAAAAGAAAAAAAAGTTGAACCAAAATCTATGTCAACATTGGTTTTTGATCAATATTTGTTTTTGAATATACCTGTACTGAAATACGCACACACCTCATAAATTATATATATATATATATATAAAAAACTGAAATAAAAAAAAAATGTTCAGTAAATAAAGGTAAGAAATAAAATGGCCAAGTTGAAATGGGTTTTTTTTAGAGAAAAAAAAATGACACATGCTGACCTTGAAAGGCAGACCATTCATTACACATGAAATGTCAAGCATTATTTTCTCCGAAAAATGAAAAAAAAAAAAACAACAACAAAATGTCTGCTGAAGCTGTAATTGGCACTTTATGGGTTATTAAAAAATCAGCACTAGTACGGGTTAAAGAAACTGGATACACCTCAAAGCGTGGTCACTCTGATCTGAAAATAAACCAACTCTTTATAAGACTTGCTAGGATCCAAAGTAAAAACCATATTACCTAAACAATCATGCTGTATCAAAATAAAATGTATAGATTACCATATTCAACCTAATTACAGCACAGACCCCTATAAGCGCACAGTCAAGCACTTTCTTAGTCTTCAGATCACAGATCGTGTACTTTTATTTATTGCTTCATAAAAGCATATGATACTCATTTGAATTGCCTTGACTTGTCGAGGCAATTCAAATGAGTACCAACATGCTCATAAAGAAAATAGAAAAAAAAATCGCATCAACATCATTAAATATGCCCTCATTCAGTTCCCTGCTTATCTTTCTTGTAAGTTTGTTCTTATTAGGTAGACATTTTACTACACGTTTTACCAGTAATTTTGAAAAACTTTAGCACACAGTGCGGTAAGTAGATCGAATACAGTATACATAAAAAAAAAAAAAAAAAAAAGATCATAAATTTCTTTCTATATGATCTCTACATTTGGTTTGGATAAAACTTGTTTGTGTCCATCTTTAAATGAAATGTCATAATTAACCATCTTATAAAGAGGTTCTGGTGTATTAGCATCCCTTCTAATAGTAAGTTGCTCTTCTAGAAAAGGATTTATTCACCCTGGAGCAAAGTCTTTCTTTTGAGAGTAGCCTTTGAGAATAGCTTTGTTTTGAGGATGCCAACTACCATATTCAACCTTATTACTGCACCGTGTGCTTAGGTTTTTCAAAATTACTGGGAAAACTGTTGGTAAAATGTGTATCCACGTATACTAAGGGTTCACTTAAACAAATATCAGCGAAGTACTCATCAAATGATGCTTATGTGATGGCTTTGTGTTTTCTTTTCTGATTTCTTTTATAAAAGCATATGTTGTGGGTACTCATTTGAACTGCATCGATAAGTCGATGCAATTCAAATGGGTACTCACAATATATGCCTTTATAAAGAGGTAGACAAAAAGTACACTGGCTGTAATCTGAAGACTACAGAATTACTTGATTGTGCACTTATAGGGGTATGTGCGGTAATTGGGTCGAATACGTTAATTTTTGCTACAGTGGTCTATCATTGTAAAGGACAGTAAATACTTAACCCTTGTCCTGCTGAACCCGGATATACCCTGCCTTTGCAAACAGTGTAGATCAGTTGGCTTCTGAAGAAGCCAACTGATCTGGATCTGCACTGTTTGCCATTAAGTATATGAATTTATATTAACAATGCGGATCAAGTAATCTGATTGGCTAAAAACTAGAAGTGGATGTGACATCTTTATTTATTCAGCAGGTCAACTGTTAAAGCTTAGCATGCTGGGGTAATCCTTCCAACATACAACATTTTGAATTTTTATCTTATTTGTTTCTGGAAAATAGGCTATGACATGCAAATTGTCTCCTAAGGAGACAATTTGCATTATGTCAAAGCCTATTTTCTGAGAAAAATAAGGAAATTATCATCAGTTTGTCATCTGCGGAATTTGCCCAGAGAGTAGTAAATGTTAAACTGTTGCTGAGGGCAGATTTTTTAAATGCTACCAGGCATATGGTGGCAGCAGCAATTGTGTTATGTACATGCCTTTGTAGTCTTGCTTTCATGGATCACATGGACAACTGGAGCCATTGTCTGTCACCAAGCACTTCCCTGTCTACTTTATACTCAACACAGGGCATGTTGAGTACAAGGTAGGTGTACTAATGGTCTGAAAATAGTTTTTGACTCGAGCAGGATTTGAACCCATGACCTTCAGCACTAACTACTAGGCTACCCAGCCCAACACTTAAACTGTCTCTGAGCCATCGTCATAATTATTTGTACTATATTTACCCTAAGTGTTGGAACAGACCTGCTTGAGCAAACAGTGTAGACACGGATCAGACACTGCAGAATGCAGGCATCAGATCAGGGATTACAGTATTTACCAATCATCCAGGGCCCAGTTGTTTGAACCTTACAATGTCGTTAGTTAATGTATCATTAAAACTTTGATCATTAAATATGGCATATACACTTATATTTTTGCTGAAAAAATGTGAGTAGCTTTTGCATTCACATTTTTTCAGCAAAAATACATGTGAATATTGTACTTACTAGAACAGATATTGTACTTACTAGAACAGTTAACAATTTGACCACTAACAAGTTTGTTAAGCTAATGATGCTTTGAACAACTCGGCCCAGCAGTTTTTATACACATTATCAGGTTGAAATGGACTTGTTTCAGTTTTAGGAAAGTTTGGTAAGTTAATGTGTCCCATTATTCACTGTAAATAGGGCATTATTAACTAGCTGCTGCAGAATGAGGTAGATTTTAACCAGATTGTACAGCTGAAATGAGCTATTCATCATCTCACAGTTCCATTTTCAGTTTACTGTTATAGTACAATTCTCTGGAGTAAATGTTAACAATGGTTAACATAACCATTAAATTCAATACTCATGAATTATACATAGCTCTAGATAAGGGGGTATCTGGAAAATTCTTATTTTTCTTATTTTCCCATGAAAATATTTGTTGTGGGCACTCATTAGAAGCATCTGCAACATATGTTTTTGTGGACAAATAAGAAAAATAAACTATAATATTTGGTTGAAAGCTCCTTACCAAGAGCTATGATGAATGTACTGAGGTATACTGCAATGACAAAACACTAAGAACAATAAAAGTAAATCCTGAATATTAATACCATTGAATCTGTTTGAAGTTGTTGGAGCATGAATCTCACAAAAATATACATATTATGTGTAATATCAGATGACATCAGAGCAAAGCCATACAAACAGATTTCTTCTTGCATATACATGTACACTGTACAACAAAACTTCAATGAATCGAACACCAATGGCTTGTTAACCATAGCTGCTTCGAACTCATTTTTGAGTCCCTAGGGAACTCTTCTGACAGCTCAAGAAAAATATTTAGGGATATTTTAGGGAAATTCTCTTATTTTATAATGAAAATTTATGTTGTGTGTACTCATTAGAATTGCCTCATTAAGGCAATTCTAATGAGAACACTCAACAAACCATACTTATAAAAGATTGAAGAGGTCTCTTAATTATCCTGATTTGCCTACTGACCTGGCCTATGATTAACCTTCAATGCCATAAATGATGCATGTCTAGAACGAATTTCCATGGTCCCAAAGATGTGTGAGCCATTGAAGTTTGACTATATGTGTATGCAAATAGCAAAGGCTCAATTATCTAGCATATCAGTCTTGCAAAAACAAAGCTTTGACGATAACTGAGATTTTGAATGAACTTCATACAATAAACATTATATCCAACAAACAAGCTTAACACTTAGCTAGCAGAATAAAAAAAAATCAGCATATCACAGTTTGAAATACTTTTCCATTTTTTCCTGGAAAATAAGGTTTGCCATTTCATCCACATTGTCTTAAAGAGTTCCACTCTAACACTCTAAAAGGAAAGAATTGCTTCCAAGGGGGTGGGGTTGGGGGTCGAATTCATTCCTTATGGGGTATATAATTTGCATGAAATGTCAAATCCTTTTTTTCTGGTAAAATAAATACCACTGAATTTGCCCATACGATGGGCTAAAAATTAGTCTCTTCTACAACAAACTTGTCTGATTTGTAACCAATTGTAGTCTGGAGACCCCTAAAAGGGTAACTGGCAAACAGTGCAGACGCCACAGAATGCTGTGTCTAATCAGGGTCTCCACTGTTTACAAATAGTTTAGCCATTTTTACCTAGGAATATGTAAATCTCACTGCTGACACACCTAAAATTGAAATTGGTCTCTTCTAATACATAGTGTGGGGGAGTCTATTCAGTCTACAATGGGTTAACAAGCTTCTTTATGTTATTTACCTAATTAGTCAGACACCTTGAATGCTTGCTATACACATCTTAAAATTTGAACCAGTTTTGTTTGACTAACCTGTGATGTATCTAAAACCTATTACCTGTCCTCGAGGTTATAAAACTTTTTTCATGCTCAACTCAGATGAGCATAACAATTTCTCTGCTAATAAATATGAAAATGCCAACTTGAGTTAGCATTTTCATATTTATTAACAGAGAAATTTTCATGCTCAGCTATGTTTAGCAAAAGAGAAGTTGCAATTGTTATTAATTTTGAGATTTATTAGCATGAAACATTTCATGCTCAGCTGGGTTGAGCATAAAAAAAGTTTTATAACCTCGGGGACTGGTTTGCAAACAACAGAGGCCCCAATTAAATTGTTACTATATTTATGTGAACAAACGATTTGCAAGCTTCACTGTACACAAAACAAAGCAGATAAAACTGGACAAAGTGACCAGTGGCCAGTACCCATGGCTGGGGCCATCACTAAAATTACCAGTCTCTCCCCAGTGACTTTGATCTTCCATTTTAGGTAATACTTACAGCTGTATACCCTAATAAACTTTTGAAACCACATGTAGCAACTGGCAAGACGTAAACTAAATTCATCAAATGGCCTTCAGAATATAACATCTTTAAAAACTTTGATGCAGAAGTCCACTAACACTACAAAAGAACATACATACATATGAACAAATGGAATTGCAAAAACTATACATCATCATCATCATCATCATCATCACCGGATTTCTGATTAACATGCAGGTACATAGGCAACATCCACATCAGTGGGCCCCCTTCCAGATAGCTGGCTTGCTGCACGCATGGCAGATCTCACACCAGATCTCCAGGTGTGTCTATCATGAGGTTTGATAGCTGAGAGCTTCTGCTTTCTGCGATCCTTTTTGTAAGCTGCTTCATTGTCATCCTGGGCCTCCCAGGCCCATGCTTTCCATCAATCTGTATGTGAAAGGCTGCTTCGTTGAAGCGTTCCACATGTCCATACCAGTGGAGCCTTCTCTCCTTCAGGATGAGGTCCAGATCCTCAATGCGCAAGTAGATCAATGGACCTGATGGTGACAATGTCTTGTGACTTGAAATTGCAGATCTGTCTCATCACTGCCCTGTCATTCTGCTGCAAGTCTCACTGGCATACTCCACACACAAGAGCTGTACATGGTGCCACGTGTCTTGAAAGAAAGGTGGAGGGAAGACAGAACTGGGAGCAGCTCCTTGAACTTTTTCTAGGCAGTTTTCACACGTGTTGTGGTTGAATATTCAAAGCCAACGGCTGCTGAGAGCATGTCTCCTAGGGAGCAACCACCTCCACCTTGTCAGGTCCAACTTGGACTTCCCTCTGTGGTCTGTGGTCCAAGGGGTGTGCAGTTCCCAGGCACCATGTACATCTGTACATGGCCTTTTGTCAAGCGCTTGAGCCCACTGCATTTCTTGTGCACCCAGTGCTTGCAGTCGTTGCAGAAGATGCTGTTGCTGCCCACTCCAGTGCAACAGACAGTGCACGGAAACTCGCCTGAACTCTGCAGGAGGTCCAGACCTGTACCACAGATCATGATCTTTGTCTTTCCTGCATTTACTCTCAGCCCTTTCTCCTCCATTGCCTCTTTCCAAGTCATGAGCCTCCTGACACATTCCTTGAGTGATTTAGCGAATGTAACATCATCAGCATAGAGGTCCTCCCAGGGGATCCCAGAGCGGAACTTGTGTGACAAGGGTTCAAGCACAATGATGAAGAACAATACACCTCTCAGCATAAAAGTATGACGTGGGTGTAATAAAGATATATATATTTTTTTAAACTACATATGCTTAATACTGAAAGAGGTAATACTTTCTATTAGACATGATTAACTCTTTCATTGCCACAGCAATAATAATAGACTTTTGCAAACAGCATAGATCCAGATGAGACGGCTCAATGAGTTGTCATCTGGATCTATGCTGTTTGACATTCAGTCTTTCAACTTTACATATAAATGTCTTTCCAAGCAATGGTTTGTTAAAATAAAAAAGCAGATGACAAATATTGTCTGAAATTTGGACCGAAAGAGTTAAAACATAAGCAATTGTGTCTTGATTTGGTTTGCTATTCAAACCATGATTAAACCATTTCTACCATTCTGCAAGTTTTACTGATTTACAATAATATAAAAATTCAGACACCATAACGTCTTACTATACTTAACATAAAACATCAACCAGTCTATAACTTACTATACTTAACATAAAATATCAACCAGTCCATGATGATTTGGTCTTTTATGTCTCTTTCAACTTTAGTTAAGTCATACTGAGACAATAGGAGGATGACAATGAAAGGCTCTGCACAATGAAGTGTCATACAGTCATGGGCTGTAATGTGTCTAAATCTTTAGGAACAATTTAATCTGGATCTACACTGTTCCAAAAACTTAGTGTAAATATGATAAACCAATCAGTGGTGAGATAAACCAATCAATGATGATGTAAGTTACTAGTGGTGAAGTATGTTGCTAATGGTGAGGTATATAACAGACAATATGCAAAACTGTTACATGTAATGGTAAAAATATGACCTTTACAGTAGCTTTTTTAAAATGAATCTTGTGTTTCTAAATGAAAACTGAACAGCCCAAGAAACTGACTAGAAAATATGATATCCCTGAGTCCAGATTTTTAATTATCATAACAGGGGCAGACAGGCCTGAGCAAACAGTGTAGACCCAGATCAGATGCCACAGAATATGTCCTCTGATCAGGTTCTAAACTACTGCCACTCATCCAGCACTTTTTTAGAAATATGAACATGTAGTGAAATGGATTTGTTTGATTTTAGGACAAGTATGGTAAGGAGTTGAGGTGTCTCAATATTTAAGATGAACAGTGCCGACTAGATTAGTTCAGATAAAAATTATATCCTAGCTATTCATACACTAGCCTATATTATATTAGAAGAATATGTCTTCCACGTAGTCTGTCATTTTTTAAGAAATTAATGTTATTTTCATTAAACCATGATCATATTTACTATTATAAAGTCCACTAAATTAGATCTATGCAATGCAAAAAATGGGATTTCTCAGTTATTTTCAACAACTCAAAGTGTTATATGATATGCATTAACCCTTGTCCTGCTGAATAAATTAAGATGCCACTCCCATTTCTAATTTTCAGCCAATCAGATTACTTGATCCAACTTGATATAAATTCAAATACTTAATGACAAACAGTGCAGATCCAGATCAGTTGGCTTCTTCAGAAGCCAACTGATCTGGATCTATACTGTTTGCAACGACAGGGCATATCCGGGTTCAGCAGGACATAGGTTAAAATATTGGGAATTCTCAGTTGTTTTCTGCAGTTCACAGTGTGAATGATATGTATTAAAGTCTTGGGATTTCTCAGTTATTTTCTCATGAAATGATATCAGTAACTAGTGAATTATTTCACAATGCTGGAACTATTTTCAAAGATTGCAACCCTTATCATTTCATTTTATTTTACATCCTCTGCTCATAAAAAGGACATAAACCAGACCAACTGAAAGTTGTTGCAGTCACGGGATGAAACTGTGGCCATTATGTCATGAAACTGACATCGACATTGGGGAAGAATCATTTATGACATTTTCTGATGTTGTTGAATGTTCTTACGCTCAAGTTGAAACAGTTCTGTAGCACTTTCAAGACAACAATACAATTACACTGGCAAAAAAGGATATCATAAATAGAACAGTGGAAAGTGTTTGCTTGGAATGAAAATTCTGCCACTCAGGGGTTTGGATAATTTGGTAAGAAACTTGTTCCTTTGGAATTCGTTTTTTACCAAATTACCACTCTCTTTCACGACAATTTTTTCATATCAATCAAACACTGTTGATTATTCTCTATATAATCCATGCCTTTGGTAACAACATGGTATTTTAACTATGTAGATATATCTTACCACCACTTTCTCTGAAGATAGTTTGCATACAAATAATAAAGGCAGGTTCAGGCTGGGCAGGGTAAAAATGACAACCCTTTTAAGGAGATACAATACACTTGGTAGGTTTTCCACCAATGTTACAAGGGAGACAACTTTTACGACTTCCTTTCTGCTTTTCTGTACATCAAGCCCCTTGTGAAGAGGGGTCTACCCTAAAAGGACAAAATTTGCTTTCGCTTTAGAGCATACCCTTTTCAAAAGGGAGACAAAACAATTTTGTGAGAGCTGCCTCCCATGACATGTATCTATTCCCCTTAACTTATATTTGCATATGTTGAAAACAACAGAGATAATACTGTCACAAGAAAAAAATTCTTTAGGCCACAGTATGACTTGCATAAAGAAGTTTTCTGTTCATTGTACAGTAAACACTGATTTTTTAAAATATGAAATATGTCTTTTAATATGGAATTTGTGAATAATTTAAATGACATTAAAAACATGAAACTCATCTTTAAGCTGCAATACTGGATGGAAATGCCTGAAAGTTTAGTGGAGGAGAGGTAATTTACTTATCATTTTAAGTTATCTTAGAATTTTAGTTGTGCATATGCACAGATTATATGGAAAGGTTCCATAGAATTCTGAATCTGTGTTTATGCAAGACGAAAAAAAACCCAGCATTCTGTAATGTTCAAAAAATAAATGCCAAGTAAATGTCAGATCTCTTTTCCACTGAACATTCAGGCATTTCCATTCAGTATTGCAGCCAGAATATGAATTTCCAGAATTTACTGGTGTCGAAGTGATTCACACATTCCATATTAATTAAAGGTCAGATTTCATATTTTTAAAATAAATTCCACAGTTTGTACTATATTTCTGGATTTTTCTGCAGGTTCTCATTATTAAAACTCTCAAGTCAAACTTCAATGGCTCGAACATCTTTGGGACCATGAAAATTTGTTCTAGTCATGGACAGTTTGAGCCACTGAGGGTTAATCATAGCCATAGTCAAGAGGTATATGGGGATAATTCAGGGATACCTTTTCTTTCTTATATAAAATAACAGTATGTTGAGTGTAATCATTAGAATCACTTCAATGTGATTCTAATACGTACACCCAGCATACATTTTCATAACAAAATAAGAATATTTCCTAAAATATCCTTAACCCATTTGGCAAACAGTGCAGACCCAGATCAGATGCCACAGAATGTAGCGTCTGATCAGGGTCTCAACTGTTTGCAAATAGTTTAGCTGTTTTTCTCTATAAATACAAATGTATGTAAATCTCATAGCCTCACCTCCCTAAAATTGAAATTGGACTCTTCCAATATATAGTCAGTCTACAATGGGTTAAAGATTAGTTTTTCTTGAACTATCAAAAAAATTTCATAGGGACTCAAAAACAAGTTCGCAGTAGTGACGGTAAACAAGCCACTGGTGTTCGAGTCATTGATGTTTTACTGTGAATTGTTCTATAATATATGTAGCTGCCAATATCTATCTGATAACATATCACTTTAGAGGACTGGGCACACATGGAAGACTTTCTTCCATTTTTTTTACAATGGAGACAATCTTAGGGGTTTCCAGTTTGATTGCCTACAAACCAAGCCCTCTCTGAAGGGTTCTATTCTAAAAGGAAAAAATCTGCTCCCAAGGGGAGCAAATTCTTTTAGAACAGAACCCTTTTAGAAGGCCTTCCATTCATGCCATCTTGTATCTGCCAGCCTCCTTACAATATCCTTTGCACTACTGGGTAGATTTTCTTTAAAAGGCATAAAACTTTCAGGACTTCCAGTTTGCCAGCCTGCAAACCAAGCCGCTTCTGAGAAGGGGCTATTCTAAAAAGAAAGAATTGATCCCAAAGGGAGTAAATTCTTTCTTTTTAGGATAGACTCCTTCTTGGAAGGGAGGCTAAACCATTTTGAAACAGTTGCCTCCCCTCTGAAATTGTAACATTAAGCACTTTCTACACTGTATTGATCATACTGGACTGTCTTCAGGAATATGCTGACAGCAAATGCCCAGATCAGCATGTGCATCTGTGCAGTTTAATCAGGGCCTTTGCTGTCTGCTAACTGATTCATTTGACACTACAGAATGTATCAATGGAGAGCAAATGCCCTGATGAGACTTTGCGCATGCATGCATGCTATGAATCTGAATCTGTGCATTTTGTGCATGTTCGAAGACACATTTTCATTTGACGTGGCCCATATTCTTCCTCTTCTCATTTACAGCAAGTCAGCTTCACCTAGAATGTAGGCTCTATCTCTCCAGAAGTCCTTCCCTTCATGCCATCCAGTATCAGCCAACCCCCTTATAATATCCTTCGCCCTATTTGGATAAAGTGGGTGGTCTATTTTAGCATGCTCCTCCCCTAATTCATACGCAGCATGCTCTGGTGAAATTTGTTTTTCTTCCGCAAGGTGCAAGATTCTTAGCATCGTTTGGTAAATCTGGAAATCAAAAACAGCAAGTATATATAGAAGGAATATTCATATATACAATAATTACCCTAAGTATTGGGACACTTTAACTCCTTACCATACTTGTCCTAAAATTTGAAATAGTCTAATTTACTACCTATTGATGTGTCCAAAATAGTGTTGGATGAGTGGCTAACAGTGTAGACCTTGATCAGATGCCGCATTCTGCGGCATCTGACCTGGGTCTATACTGTTGTCTGTCCCAATATTTAGTGTTATTTCAGTATGATGTTTCATCAGAAAATGTCATCCTGGTGGATCCTTTCTGGTGATCCAGTTTTATGGCCATTCAACACGGTAAAGGTCATGTCGAGTCAGTCAGTTAACATACACTTTTTTTCTGATGATGATATGGTGATTTACGTCCCTTTCAACATTATTTACACCATACTGAGATGATGGATGGATGATAATGAATGGCTCTGTGCAATAAAGTGCCGTACAATCAGGAGCTGAATTCAGCCTCCAGCGGAATTCAAACCTAAGAGTTCATGATCCAAAGTCAGGAATGCTAACCACTCTGCCACCTGGACGCTTCACACTTTTCCAGGGTAAGCTTAGTCCTCTAGGTGGTTCACCAGTATTTTGTGCACATGCATGTACTTTTGCCAATGACTGACAACTGCTCCTCTTGAATCAGCAGAAAGGAAAGAATAACCATACAAATTATTTGACCTCCACAAAAGTTATGTGGCTAAGCCAGGATTTGAACTTGCAACCCCTGGATCTGTAGTCAGACAAGCTACTGAGTACCAACTGTGCTATAAAGCCTGGCCTGGCCTGGTTGATAAACGCCTCCAATGATGACAGAAGGGATTCTCTTATTAGGCATGCTAATCATTTTCTTAATGGTCTCCCTTTGACAAAAGTGTCAAAATTTTTCATCTGCGAATACTCTTTCTTTAACACATAGCATGCTGGGTAACAATTTCAGCAGACAACATTATAAAGTAGTTGTCATATTTTTCCCAGAAAATAGACTTTGTTACATAAACTACTAGACGTCAAGATGATGAAAATAAGACCAGATTCTGCCATTTCTTGATTAGGTGATAATTACTTCAACTTGATATGTTCCTTGCTTCCAAAGGATCTGGCTTAATCAGAATATTGTAATAATTAAATCACCAAAACTTAGATAAACCTATTTGACTACCGTATTTACCCTAAGTAGTGGAACATCTTATCTAGTTACCATTCTTGTCCTAAAATTTGCAATAGTCCTTTCTACTACCTCTTAATGTGTCTAAAATATTGTTGTATAAATGGCAAACAGTGTTGACCCTGATCAGATGTGGCATTCTGCAGTGTCTGATCTGGGTCTACACTGTTTGCAAAGGCCTATCTGCCCCAATACTTAGGGTTATTACTGTACTTGCTGATTTGTCTAAAATATGCTGGAGGATTTGTTTGTTTTATTCTGGTTTTATATCACTTTCAACAATCTTTCAGTCATACTGGATGTGAGAGGGAGTTCAATGCTCACTTTTAGAGTACTGCCTCACTGAAATATAATGCCCCAGACATATGATATGATATTATACTCAGTCACATTATACTGACACTGGGCTGACCAATTCTAGCTCAACCTTCTCAATGCTAAGAGCCAAGCGAAAGAGCAACTAGTACCATTTCTAAATAAAATATTTAGTATGACTCGGCTGGGGATAAAACCCACAAACTCCCAGTCACAAAGTGGACACTCTCCCAACTAAGCCACTGTACTGGTTACATGTTGGAGAAATGTCAAACAGTGCAGGCCCTGGTTATATTGTTCCTTCAGCTCGGGCTTTTAAGTCTAAATCAGAGCACTTGTTAAAGAGGAGTCTTTGATGATAGTCCTGGGATAATTTTCTTAATTTCTCCATGAAAACATATGTTGTGGGTTCTCAATAGAAGTGGCTCCATAAAACATATGTTGAGGGTACTCATTAGAAGTTCCTCTCTTAAAAACATATGTTGTGGGTACTCATAAGAAGTGCCTCAGGGAGGCATATGTTAAAAACATATATTGTGGGTACTCATTAGAAGTGCCTCAGAGAGGCAATTTTATTGTCACCAAATTTTTCTCCCTAACCCTTGCCATGCTGAATAAATCAAAATACTATGCCCACTTCTCATTTTCAGCCAATCAGATTACTTGATCCAGATGGTTAACATAAATTAACATACTTAATGGCAAACTGCAGATCCAGATCAGTTGGCTTCTTCAGAAGCCAACTGATCTGGATCTACACTGTTTGCAAAGGCAGGGAATATCTGGGTTCAGCAGGACTAGGATTAACACATCCTTTGGTCTGAATATTTAGGATGATTATCCTAATGGTCTTATAAATCTGGATCTTAGATTACCACAAGAAAATTTTTGCATACTACTTACAGAATACTCCCAGTCCTCCGAGAAATGTTTATCTAACAGAGAATCATTCTCTAATCTTCCATACGGCTCCAATAGCTTGCTTACCATGCCCTAAACAAGAATAAGAAAACATGTGACTACAAACAGACAAACATCATTCATAGCTCTTGATAACTACAGGATATTTGCTCTTTTGGAGTGAATACCATAAATATTTTCATTGAGTGTAATAAAAACATAGGTATTTTCACAAGTGTGAAGCACAAGTGAAAATTTGAATGTTTTCATTGCATGAGATGAAAATATTTATGATATTTACGAAAAAAAGCGAATTTTCTTTTTATCGTATTGTTTTCGTGCTTTAGCGCTTCTGACATCATGACTGACTTTGCCAAACAAAACTGAAACATTATGATGATGACATTGAGAGAAAATAGAGAGAAAAATAAAATAATTTTGATACCAGTATATTCTTTATTTTCTAACTAAGAAAATGCATACCCAACTTGGTAGTTTAGTTCAGAAACAAAGAAGTTAGAGGTGTTCAAAGATCTGAACTGGAGGTAACATCTGCTTTTGAAACAATGAAGAAAACCTAAGTCAGCCAAAGTGAGGAGTGAAATATAAATTGTATCAGTCACTAGTGAAATGATAGTGAAATGATACAATATCATTTCATTAGTGTTTGATACCACTTTTATTTTCACCAGATATACACTGATTTCATCACTAAATATAAAAATAAAAACGTTAAACTATAATACCCGCCATTATCGTGTCACGGGCAGATAACTCCATAAAAATTTGACGAAATTTGCCCATTAGCAATCCCAAACCAAATCTCCATAATATCAATGCACATACCAAGTTTGGTGAAAATCCATTGATGTTTACTCAAGTTATCATCCGGAAACAAAAAACGGACGGATGGACGGATGGATGGATGTGACGAACGGACGGTCACACGGACGTCCAATGTGAAACTATAATACCCCGCCACTATCGTGTGGCGGGGTATAAAAAGAGATAATAAATGAGGACAATTTTTATTCGCACACTAAACACACAGGTCCTGTTAAGATACCTTTATTTAACCAAAAAGAACTGATATTATTTTTTTCAATGAAAACATATATTGTGAATACACATCAGAAGTGCCTCACCAAGGTGCTTTTAATGAATACCCACAATATATGTTTTTGTGGAGAAATAAGAAAAATATTAAGTGGATACCCTCTCTTATCTGGAGCTATGCAGTAAACCATCTTGGACCAGCATCTGCAAGGTGATTGCAAGGAGCTGGGTTGGGTTAGTGTCAGCACTATTAAGGTCATGTGGAGACAGTCTACCTAACCACATTATTCCTGGGCAGGCTTAGTGCTTGGAGCAGTTAACTAGCACTTGCACACATTCTGTAGCCATAAACTGACATCTGCCCTTCTTGAATCAGCATAAGGGAGAAAATGATCATAGAAAGTATTTCATGATCAATCTCCACAAAAGAATGTTGCCAGACTAGACGGGGATCAAACCCATGACCCTGTTGATCACCAGTCAGACGCTCATCTGACTAAGGCAAGGAGGCTAGCAACACCAAGCAGTACCCACAAATTATTATTTGGTGCAAAAATTACCTTTTGAATACATACTTTATCCAGTCCTGTGCGGTAAAATGCAAAGAAACAGAGATAAGTCTGAATGAAATTCAATGTGCAGTTTGATATGAGTCTGTGCATTTTGACTATAGTGAGTTGAGCTGAAATTGCAATTTAACATCCCTGTCAACAAGATTTCTGTCTTATTGAGTCGCTGCCTCTAAATTTGTGGGATTTTGTCTAACTCGAGACAAATGTCATACTAAAGGCCTGTCTGAGGTTTCTAGCGGTTCTGCAGTAGAGGCCCCGGGCAGCCCATCTAATTGGCAAGGCTCAGTGGTGGTGGCCCTAGTTGCCAAAATACTGTTTATCAAAGGCCAAATAACAAATGGGAACTTAGCTCCAGTTAAGAGGGTATACAGAAACTTTTTTATTTGTCCATAAAAACATATGTTGTCTGTACTCATTAGAAGCACCTCACTCACCAAGGTGCTTCTAATGATTACAGACAACATATGTTTTTATAGACAAATAAGAAAAATATCAACAATTTCTGATTGTAAAAAAGTGCCACAACTGGAGCTAATTGGGGAAATCCTGACTTATCCGATTTAATGATTCAAGGTACAGGTAAATTATGATCAGAGGACTTACTGAGGAGGAATAGTTGATGATAATTCTGTGATAATTTTCTCAGTTTCTCCATAAAAACATGTTGTGGGTACTCATTAGAAGTGTCTTAGCAAGGCCTGTGTAATTATTACCCACAACATATGTTTTTTATGGAGAAATAAGAAAACTATCCCAGAATTATCACTGTTACAAACCATCAACCCAAAGCTGCAGATAAAAGCAACCACACAAAATAATCAGAATCTATGATAAACAGACAGAAGCAAATTCATAAACATGTAAAATATTAAAACATTTGAGCCAGCGCATGACAAAACCTACAAAATGGCTTGTGTGCCCTGCGAAGACTCAGATCAGCCTGGGCAGCCACCCAGTCTGATCAGTCTTTGCTGTCCGCATGAAGAAAGCTTGGGTCCTTAGCTACCAACTGAGTACACAGAGAAGACTGATCAGACTGGGCAGATGCACAGGCTGATCTGAATCTTCGGAGGGCACACATGCCATTTTGTAGGTTTTGTCATGCTCTGGCTCATTTACCATTCTGTTTGGCACTACATCTGTCGCATGGGTAATCTTCATGTCGGCTAAAGTTTTATAATCCTCCATTCTGTCAACAGGACAATTTGATGCTCCACAGATAATTTTTGTGTTTAATAGAGGAATAGTACTCTCATTTAACACCTGAAAATAATTCAGTTATAATATGACCTGTCAGATAATAATGATGACAGTGATTATGATAATGATGATTATGGTGATGACGACTTCAATGGCACATCAACCCTGGAGTGTTGTTTGGGTCAAAATGGTATGTTTGTTTACTCTATTATGGGAAAAAAATCATTTTTGTGGATTTTATTGATGCGTAAACACTGGTGAATCACTCACAAACTGAATAAAGCCTGGGCTCTATGTTAATGACTGATTCACTGGCATTTACACATGAATAAAATCCACAAAAATGAAATTGAGCCAGTGAATGACAAAACCTACTATAAGACTTGTGTGACCAGCAATGACTCAGATCAACCTGTATATCCACCCAGTAAGGCAATGGTTCCTGTTTATCCTTATTTGAATAGCAAAGATGCTTTAGAAGGCACATGCATTCAGCGAAGACTCTGATCAGACTGCCCCTAGTCGCAGATGTCTTATTGTAGGTTTTGTTGTGCACTGGCTCAATCCATTTCTTATAATTCCAACTAGGTCTCATTTACATCAAAAATATGAGTAAAATAGCACATTTTACACATTTGTATCAAGAAAATAGTTACGGGATTCCTGCTCATTTGATTTGTCAAGGTATAAATCCCATTTTCAAACTGCTCTTGCCCAAACAAATTGCACTAAATACTTGTAAGCCTGCTGAATTGGAATTATAAAGGTTTACAAAAGAATGACAGTACATTTATAAAAGAAAGACTCTTCAGCTTGACCACTATTTATTTAATGTATTTTCAGTTTTAGCTCATTTTCTCAGAAACAATAAGGGCTAGATCACAGCTCTAAATGAGGCATGTTTTTCAACAAAATAATCCTAATATTTTTTTTATTTCTCCACTAAAACATATGTTTTGGGTAGAATTGCTTCAATGAGGCACTTCTAATGAGTACCAACATCATATGTTTTTGTGGAGAAATAAGGAAAATATTATGTGTATACCCCTCTTATCTGGAGCTATGTAATTACACACTTACATCTAGAGTAGAGGAACAGACAATATTAGTTCAGAGAACTACAAACCAAACAAACGTGTACAATTAATGTGATTCATAGCTCTAGATAACAAGGGCCCAATTGTTCAAAACTTAACGAAGTTGTTAACTAACGTGACTTAAAATTTCTATCTTGAAATATGGCAATACACTGATATTTGTGGCTGAAAAAATGTGAGTAGCTTTTGCATTTGTCATTTTTTGCAGCAAAAATATCAATGTATCTGAAAATACCTCAGCTACAACAGCTTATGGGTTTGTCATTAACAAGCTTGTTAAGTTAATGATGCTTTGAACAACTGGGCACAGATATTGCTTTTATTTCTCCATGAAAACATATGATGTGGGCACTCATCAGAATGCCTTTAAATAACAAGGTGCTTCTTATGAGTACCCACATTATAAACTATGTTTTCACAGAGAAGTAAGAAAAATATCAATAACTGTTGGTGAAAAACACCCAGATTCTTTAACACTCTGCATGCTGGGTAAAAATTTCAGCAGACAATATCTGAAACACTTTTCTGGTTTTTCCTAAGGAGACAGTTTGCATGAAATTTCAAAGGCTATTTTCCATAGCTCCTGATAAGGCGCTTTTTTCTACCAAAAAGTATCCATATTTGTCTTATTTCTCGACAAAAGTATATGTTGTGGGTACTCATTAGAAGCGCCTCACCGAGGCACTTCTAATGAGTACCCACAACACATGTTTTTGTCAAGTAATAAAAAAAACTATTAACCTGATACCCACTTTTATCTAGACCTATGATTTTCTGGGAAAAATAAAAAAAATACCACCAATGTATCATCTGCTAAATTTGCCCATAGACAGGTGAAGGTAAATGTAATCATTGTTTAAAGTAAACCATACCTTTCCACGAGCACAAGGAGAGAAAATATCACATGTACGACTAAATATACTAGTATCTTCAAATGACACTTTTGAGACAGTTAGTCTTCCCTCTGCCTGAAACAGATGCAAAGTCATTTTAACGATTAACCCTTAAAGTGCCAGTCACAACTATTGTCTTCTGCTTTGTCATCTGCTTGTGATTTTAAAAGTCATTTTTGCAAACAGTGTGGACCCAGATCAGACTGCTCCTGCTCCTTTAGGAGCAGTCTGATCAGAGTCAACACTGTTTCCTGTATGCAAAAAAAGGTTTGAAAAGTCTGCAAGAATATTCAGCAGACAACATAAACAGACGACATTTTCAGATGCAGTTTTTCTTGGCGCTTTAAGGGTTAAAGCACTACACAATATCTTCAGTAGATGGCATTCTATTTCTTTATTCATTTTTCAGAGAAATCAAGACTTGGTATATCATGTGAATCGTCTGCAAGGCAGACAACTGACATGAAATGCCAAGTCTTGATTTTTGTGATAATACAAAAACCTAGTAGATGATTCACATGAAATACCAAGACTTGTTTTCTCTGAAAAGTGCAAAAAGCTAGCAGATGATTCACATGAAATACCAAGTCTTACTTTCTCTGACAAAAAAAAAATCTAGCAGAAGATTTACATGAAATACCAAGTCTTATTTTCTCTGAAAAATACAAAACAAAACAAATCAACAGTCATCTGCAGCAGCTGTTAACTTTGTTTTTTTAAAAAAAAACAATTCTTTGTCTGTATGCACTGGGTGGTCAGTGCTCCATAGCTCTAAATAAGAGGGGGCATCAGGTGAATATTTTTCTTATTGCTTCATTAAAGTATTATGTTGTGGGTACTCATTAGAAGTGCCTCTGTGAGGTGCTTCTAAAGAATACCCACAACATGCATATTCAAGGAGAAATAAGAAAAAATATCTGTACTATTTGGTTGAAGAAAGAACCTTATCCCAAACTATGGAGCCCTCAACTTGCAAGCCTGCTGGCTTGGTCTTGCAAGTTGCACTTGTCAAGGTATTTTTTCCCATCATCGGTACTAGTACTGATAGCTTATACTCCACATGTATGTACCCTGGGTTGAGTTTAAGGGAACTGGGTACCTTTGGTAGATTTTCTGCCATTTTCTATAGGGGAGACTCTTGTGACTTCCTGGTAACTTCCCCGCATACCAATCTCTTCTGAAAGAGTCTACTTTAAAAAGAAAGAGTATGCCCTTGGGAGAAAATTATTTCTATTAGAATAGACCCCTTTTCAGGAGGAATTGGAGCAAATGTCAATCCCTTCTGAAAAGGGGTCTTCTATAAAAGGCAGAATGCACTCCCAATCCATCCTAAAAAATGGGTCTACTCTGAAAGAAAAGAAGTTAGAGCAAATGCTTTCCTTTTAGAGTAAGACCCCTTTTCAAAAGGTAAATGAATAACTTATGACAGGTAGGCACCTGGTGACATACTGCAGCAGTAAGCAATAATGCACATTTAAATGCGTGCAAAAACAAACAGTGTCACCCAGTACAACTGAAATATATCACTATAAGAGTCATAAATCCCCAGATCCTCAGAACAACAACATCATCATCATCATCCTATACTTTTTGTCTAACAAATAAGTAGATTTGAAATATGATAAGACAGATTACTGTAAAACACTTATATTTGGTGGTCACCTTATTTTGGTGATACTGGCAGTCTAGGCAAAAACGGCAACAACAAAACTCTGCTAATATTCAATTCTTAATAAATGTTTATAGTATTATATATATCTGAAAGTATGAATGTGCAAAATTTAAAATGTGCAAATAAAGGCTTTCCATCAGGGCCCAGTTGTTCAAGGTTTAACCAAGTCATTAGCTAATATGATGTTAAAATTTCTATCTTGAAATATGGCAAATATACATTTTAGAAAAGAAAAACAACAAAAAAAAACTGATATTTGTTTTTATATTTCATCTATTTTTTGATATTTTGAATAGATATTTTTTGCTGTAAAAAGTGAGTAGCTTTTACACTGCAAAAGCTACTCACATTTTGCAGCAAAAATATCAATGTACATGCATTTGAAAAAGCCATAGCTACAACAATTAATCAGTTTGTCATTAACAAGCTTGTTAAGCTAACAATGTTTTGAACAACTGGTCCCAGACTGCCAAATTTTGATGCCTGAGATATTAAGTGCTTTACAATACCTTTAGATGAGTGGATACACCTCCAAGGGAAATAACTGACATGGAATATTTGCCTCCCTTCTCCTTTAGAACTATTCTTAAATTTGCTTTCTTCCTTTACAAATAGCCCCATTTCTAAATCCTGTGGAGGCAACTTCCTGTCTGCAAATATCTCCCTATGCAAACAGTTGGCAAATCTCCAGGGCCCAGTTCTTCAAAGCATCATTAGCTTAACAAGCACTTTAATGACAAACTCCTTAACTGTTGTAGCTAAGGTACTTTCAAATACATTGATAACTTTGCTGCAAAAATGTGAGTAATGCAAAAGCTACTCACATTTTTTCAGCAAAAAATATCAATGTATTTGTCATATTTCAAGATAGAAATTTTAACATCATGTTAGCTAACAACTTTGTTAAGTTTTGAACATCTGGGCCCAGGTATATCCATTTGTCTTAAACATCATAAAGATTCTGATACTAAAACCTATACACTAATTACCAAATTCTACCACTGAAGGGAAGGAACATAACCAATTTTGTATTGGCAGATAACCTTTACCATTCTCTGTGCAGATTAAGCGGACAACAAATTGGTCATATTTTTCTTATTTTTTCTCAGAAAACAGACTCTGACATTTCATGCAAATTGTCTCCTTCAGAAAATGCAAAAGTCTATTTTCTGGGAAAAATAAGAAAAGGTAACATATTATACCCAAATTATTCAAACACCTGTCCTAAAATCTGAGCAAGTCCATTCTGCTACCTGTTAACGTGTCTAAAAACAAGTAGATGAATGGTAAACAGTGTGGACCCTGATCAGATGCCACATTCCGCAGCATCTCATATGAGTCTACAGTTTGCTCAGGTTGTTTGTCTGAATACATTGTTGAGGCACTTGTAATGAGTACCACAACATATGTTTTCATGGAGAAATAAGAAAAATATTCATGATTTTCAGTTGAAAAAAAAAAAAAGTGCCTTATCTGGCAGAATGTTGTCTGTTTGCTATCTAATATAACATATTGCGCCATGAGAAAAGAGGTCACTAGGACCTATGTGTCCAGTAAAGAGCCTGATCAGCCAGCAAAGCTGCATAGTCTGGCCCTAAAGTTATAAACCTTTTTTCATGCTCAACTCAGCTGAGCATGAAATTTTCTCTGCTAATAAAATATGAAAATTCCAACAATAGTTGGCATTTCATAATTATCAGCAGAGAAAATTTATGCTCAGCTATGTTCAGCAAGAGAGAATTTGCAACTGTTAGAAATTTAAGATTTATTAGCATGGCGAATTTCATGCTCACCTGAGTTGAGCTTGAAAAAAGTTTTATAGCCTCAGGGCTAGATAAAGGCCTTTGCTACACAGCTATATTTATTTTGTCCAGATAACAAAGGCCCTAACAGACTGTGTGGATGCTCCAGCTGATCTGAGTTATTATCCACTGATCTCCCAAGGGTATATTTTACACAGAGTAACTCATATAGCTCTGAAGCAAATGACAAAGAGCCTGGTCTTGCTCTCCATTGCTTGAGTACATAATATGTGTGGATTTTAACTGTCACCACTCTCTGGGGTAATTCTTTTAAATTCAGCAGACAACAAACGGATGATATTTTTCTCCTAAATGGACAATTTGCATGAAATATCAGAACCTATTTTCTAGGAAAAAATAGAAATATACTTTTAATGTTATCTGCTGAAATTACCCAGCATGCTAAGCATTAAGGGACAGTTACATACTTTAAGGGGAGACAACTCTGTCAACATCTACTTTGCCTCCATTCTGAAAATGGAAGGAGCAAATTATTTCCTTTTAGAATATGGTACATGTCCTAAAATTTCTAACACTTTATTCAATCTTTTTTGGCCTAATTTTTATTTTTTGTGCAGTTGTTTCTTAAAGGCCCCATATTCCTCAAAAATAGACATTTTATTATCCAAGAAAGGTTTAATAAATTCATATGGTATTAATACAATCATAAAATGTGGCACCTGACAGCCTGTAAAATTTTAGTTAGTCTCTCATTCTTGAAATAAAATTATTTTTTTATCATATCTCTGAATTAATGCTGGCAACATTACTTCAGAGATACGATAAAAAATCATTTCATTTTTGGTCTAAAAAATGAGAGACTAACTGTAATTTTACAGGCTGTCAGATGCCACATTTTATGATTGTATTAATACCATATATCAATTTATTAAAACTTTCTTGGATAAAACATTTCTGTTTTTGAGGAGTATGGGGTCTTTAAAACTTTAAAATACTTAGTAGAATGGCAAACAGTGTAGATGCTGATCAGACTGCTCCTTCAGGAGCAGTCCGATCTAGGTCTATGCTGTTTGCATATGCAATTTTGTCAGACACTTTGGTGTACGAAATTTCAGGAAATTTACCATAGACCACTTTTCAGAATTAGTGAAATGTGCAGGAAAGCTAACAGGAAGTCACAAAAATTGTCTCCCTTGGAACAAATGACGGAAAATCTACCCAGTGTATTCAGTCCCCTTAACTTCAATGTTACCTTATCAGCAAATCTATCTCGTACATCATCTACTCTCATTTTGTTACTCTCTCCAACATAAATGTGTCTTGCATTTTTCTTCAGCAATTCGTCTATTACAACTTCACCTGAAATGACGACACATTTTCGGACTAGATATAAAAGGAGGGTATTTATGTATGTTTTTCCCACAAAAAAAATATGCTGTCTATTAGCAAGCAGAAGGTTATGGGTTCCAGTCACATTCGGGTCCAGAAAATTTTCAGAACATTAGTACACCAAGCTGATACTCGATGTGCTTGGGTTGAGTATAAAGTGGACAGGGAGGGGCTTGATGACAGGCAGCAGCATCAAGTGTGCATGGGTGATCCATGAAAACAAGGCTGTACAAATGCATGTACATAATACAGTCACTGATGCCACCATGTGCCTTTGGTGTCTGGTAGAATTAAAAATCTGCCCAACAACAACATAAAAATATATTTTGTGATTACAGATTACAACTGCCTTTCTGTACTATAAATAGGGTCAATATGAAAACATCCATTTCATGACATTTTTTTCCGAGGACCTGTAACAGGGCCAATATGAAAACATCCATTTCATGACATTTTTATTAATCAACTATCAACTTTTTTTTCAACTTTTAAAGTGTTGAAAGTCAAAAAGACCTCTTTTTGACTAGTTTTGTTCTTGTCGCTTGCTTCACCATGCTGTTAATTACAGGTTTTAGTTTTTTTTTTGTTTTTTTTTTTAAATTTTCAAATATTGCTTTGTTTGAATGGCCAATCAGAACTGCTATCTGCAAATGTAGCTCCAACATCTGCAGATATCTTGATGTACTCTAAACACCAAAAAGAAGAAGTATCACTGTGCTTAATGTCTCATCGATTGGTTAATTAATACAGTAAAATATAGGCCTGGTTAGTACTGTAAAATATTGGCCCTCTTGAATCCCTCAGTATTTATCCCCTAAATTCTTGTAACTTTCAGTATTAGTTATCGAAGAAAGCCCAGGCCAAAACCGTATAAAACTCATGCCAAACATGGCATTGGTATGATGCAGGCTGTTTGACACATATTAGAACAATAATTACTTAGTTGATTAATAAAATTCTGTACAAACTGATAAACAGAAGCTTAACTTTGCAAATCCCACAGAAGAGTTGAACTAGGACAAAGTGGATGATAAAAAATGCACTGGTGCTCTGACAACCACCAAGGTTAAGGGACTGAAGTGATGAGATAAAGAATTTCTAATTCTGTGCTTTATTTATACAAATCAATGATACCGTAATAACCCTAAGTCTGGGACAGATAGGCCTTTGCAAACAGTGTAGACCCAGATCAGATGCCACAGAATGCGGCATCTGATCAGGGTCTATACTGTTTGCCATACATACAGCAATATTTTAGACACATCAAGAGGTAGTAGACTGGACTGTTATAAATTTTATTACAAGTATGGTAAGAAGATAAGGTGTCCCAATACTTAGGACAATATATTGGTTTTAGAAATTCTATTTAATCCTCATTTCTCACTTACAGTACCATAGCTCCAGATCAGGCACTTTTTTCAATCAAAACTTATTGCTATTTTTCTTATGTTGCCACAAAAACATACATTCTGGGTACTCATTAGAAGTGCCTCACCGAGGCATTTCTAATAAGTAATCACAATTTACGATTTTGTGGAGAAATAAAAGAATTATTATACATGTACCTTATAATTATATGGATATGGATATATGAAAAACAATTATATGGATACCCCTGTTAATGCCATGAGTCCCAGTATGATAAAATTTGGAAATTATTTTTTTCAGAAAAACTTACCAACTAATCCAGCCCCCTGAACAGTAACAGTCTTTCCCTCTAGAGACCCCATCTGTAGGAAAGCTAAAGCAGCTTCCATTGCTTTCACCACACCTGGTAACAATAAAGAATGGTAATTCTAGACTGAATAAAACCCCAGCCCCCCCCCACCCCCCCCCCCCACACACACACACACACTATGTATATGTATATATATATATATATATATATATATATATATATATAGTTTCAATTTTAAGTATGTCAGGCTATGTGGTTTAGATATTCCTTTAGAAAAATGGCTAAACTTCTTGCAAACAGTGGAGACCCTGATTAGATGCCACATTTTGAGCTGATCTGGGTCTGAAATGTTTGCCAATTACCCTTTTAAGGGTTTCCCGACTAAAATGGGCTAGAAACGGCATTTTTTCAGCTAAAACATATTGATATGATTATCCTTCTTATTTCTCCACTAAACTGTGTGGGTACTAACTGTAACCGATAATCTGAAGCGATTCAAGCATGTTATAGATACTATTTACAAATGCCTCAATGAGATAATTTCAATGATTGAGAACAACATTTGTATTCATATTGCCTCACTGCAGCAATTCCAATGACTACCCAAATATATGTTTTCATGGAGAAATAGACAACGGTTTTGCCTCAGTGAGACAACAATGATTACCCACCATATATTTTTTAATGCAGAAATAAAAAATTGCCTCACTAATGCAATTACAATGACACCCACAGCACCAGATCTGATAAGGCACTATGTTTTCCCCACCTAAAAGTATTGAAATGTTTCTTATTCTTCCACAAAACATTTATTGTGGGCACTCATTAATGTTCCTCAGCAAGGCACTTCTAATGAGTACAGAACATATATTTTTTATTTATTCTTTCTTTTAGAGTAGATCCCTATTCAGAAGGAAGGCAAAACAAATCTGACAGTTACTTCTCCTGAAAGCTTATCAATTCCCCTAAAGTTTATTCATTTTGCACTAATTGTTTGACTGAAATTTGAACACATTTAAAACTGACTGACACAGGATGCTATGACTGACTACATTTAGTCCTAAAATGAAAGTCATTCCAAATTCTCTTAGGAAAAGTCTACAGTGTCATTTCAGTTGGACAGAAAGAGTTAAATTTGCAAAGATCTTCTGAAACTCTCCCAACTTTATTAGCTTCGTCCATCAAATTGACATATTAAGAATACCTTGTCCAGTATAGAGTGCTGTGAGGCCTGTCCCACCAAGGTTTGATGATACATTTGAGATATATCTTGTCTGTGAGTACATATCCTCCATATCAGCCATAGAAGTTCCAACTCCCAACCCTGCAACTAAAATCACATGGCAATCTAATGCCTGTAACTTGAAATAAGTTGATTTATGACTTTATGGTATGCAGCCAGATTCTGATTATCTACAGTATAGTTCCTAACTAACTAAAGTTTCTAATCTGTATGAAAACAATTTAAAAAAAAAGATAAAAAAAAAATAAATGGAAGAGTGTTTTGGAATATGTGACACAAATCCATGCATTAAAATATTTGACCTTTAGATGTTTCCACAGAGTTGTAAACACAATGTTGAAAATATCCATGTTTGTGTGACTGTACAACAATATTTAGATCATTATTCTGTGCTATTTGGCATTTCTACAAACAATCAATACTGTGCACGAGTTAAGAATTGCTGAAGTATGAATAACTGGAAAAGTGTCTTCTGTACTATATGTACCATACTTACCATAAATATTTGGACACCTTATCTACACACCATACTTGTCCTAAATTTGAAATGGTCCATTCTACTACCTGTTGATGTGTCTAAAATTCTGCAGCGTCTGATCTGGGTCTACACTGTTTGCAAAGGCATATCTGTCCCAACACTAACGGTTATTACGGTACATTACAATGATCTGAAAAAGTGTCATTTCAACCCTCACACCTGATCTCAATCCACCCCATGGCCCAATCTTAGTCTCAGTCTCACTTTTAATTAACCACCTGGGCCCAGTTGTTCAAAGCGTCGTTAGCTTAACGAGCTCGTTAAGGGTCATTTCGTTAACTGTTTTAGCAGATTCAATATACAATATTATGATATTTTTTGCTGAAAAAATGTGAGTAGCTTTTGCAATGCAAAAGCTACTCACATTTTTTCAGCAAAACATTTCAGCATATACGCTTATCACTTGATCTAAATTTTAACAAATCGTTAACTAACGACATCGTTAGCTTTGAACAACTGGGCCCTGTTCTTTATTTCATGCCATTTGATTTGATATGCTACATGAATATGTTAAAAAAAAGGTGTATTTTTGACCCTCAGCCACAACTATCTCCAACCCATGATCTAGCACCACCACCATTCATCTCAGGCAAAACTTTTAATGAATACTTGTTTTATTCTTCCTGTCATTCGATTTGATATGTTACATATTCAGGTTTGGGAAAAAATCTAGTCCTGAGCCCACCCATCCCCATCCCCTATGGCCCTACCCCAGGGGTTAGACAATAATTTAACACCACATCTACATACATTTCCTAAAGACATATCCAAGTTTCCAAGTTTTTAACCCTAATGATCTATGAGGAATTGGCCCTTAAAGCACTAAGCAAATTTGCAGCACAAGGACAAGAGGACAAGCAGTATGACATCATTCCTAATATTTTTTTTCTTTTGGAAAAAAAAGAAGATAGTATTAATGTGCAGAATGATCTAGATCTGTATTGTTCATATGTAGTAAAATACTGTTCTTCTCATATATTCGAAATAAAAGCTACATACTAAAACAACCATTGAGAGAGGTAAGGAACTCTCCAAAGTCCATGTAAGCCTGTGTTCTGAAGGATGGTTCCAAGTGTTGGTTCCCCTTGGGAGCTGCAATGATGCCTTTTCCTCCACCAGCCCTGAAATTGAACAGATACAGTGAGGCACTTCTAATGATTACCAATAACATGTGTTTTCATGCAGAAATAAGAAAATTAATCATCTGGATACCACTTTTATCTGGCGCAATTTAAGACTCTTCAACCAAAAGGTATGGTCTAGATAAGAGTGGGTATCAGGTAAATAATTTTCTTATTTTTCCATGAAAACATATGATATGGGTACTCATTCGAAGTGCCTTACCGAGGTGCTTCTAATGAGTACCCACAACATATGTTTTCGTGGAGAAATAAGAAAAATATCAATACTTTTGGAATGAAATAGCATCCTATCAAGAGCTATGTATATTTTTCTTATTTTGACATAAAAACATGTTGTGGGTATTCATTAGAAGCATTCCTGTGAGGCAATTTTAATGAGTATCAAAAACATATGCTTTCATCAAGAAATAAGAAAATTATTTATCTGGATACCCCTCTAAAACTCTATCTTCAACCAAAAAATATGGATATTTTCTTATTTCTGCATGAAAACATGTTCTGGGCACTCATACCAAGCGGGATTTCATTCTCATTAGAACTGCCTTGATAAGTCGTTTCTAAAGAGTACCTACAACATATGTTTTCATGCATAAATATGACAAACATTTACCTGATGCCCTCTTATCTACAGATAGTACCAAGTGAAAAAGCGTCTTTCAGTCAACAGCACGAAAACATGCTTATATAATTTTGACCCCCTTAAACCCCACTTTTTTTATAGTAAAACTGGGGTTTACAGGGGTATACATTATTTTTCTTTATTTTGCTAAAAAACATAGATTGTGGGTACTCATTAGAACTGCCTCACTGAGGCAGTTCTAATGATTACCCACAATCTATGTTTTCAGAAGAAATATGAAAAATATCAGAATTTTGTATCTTCAATATATTTGTATATGCGTGTTTTCGTAATGATGTGAACTGGCCAGTTTCAGATCATCCTGTACACACACACAGAGTGTCATATACTGCCTTGATCCATTGTTGAAGCACTCTTCAGTAGCCAATCATTCTGTAAGCAGACGGTGAAACCTTTATCAGACATCTCAAAGACACATGATCTCCCAATGCAGGGCAGACAGTGTTTGATAGATCTAAAACTTCCACTTGAACTAAATGGCAAGACATAGAATGACCTTAATAAATTATAACGGGAAAAACTAGACTGTTCACTTGTCCTGTGCTCAAGACTACTCATCAAGACAATCAGATGAGTAGAATTTTCTAGCCCAGTTAGACAATGCTTTTCACCTGAAAATACATTTTCTTGTTCCTAATTAAAACAAATCTTTTGACATCTCAATAGAAAGAAATACATTTTCTTGTACTCCCATGAAAACATATCTTGTGGCATCTCATTTGAAAAGGAAAGCATGCAGACACTGCATATTACCCCGCCACAGCATGCAAAAAGGATCTTACCGTTATTCTTTTATATCTCTATGAATTCCAATAAATATAAATGTGTAAATAAAATCTAACAAAATACACATATTCATTTTCAAGATATTCAGCCAAGACAAAATTATGACATAAATCAAGGGCCATAATTCTGTCAAAAATTTATAAAACTGGCCTATTTCTGATCCCACCTAGATCTAGTCAATATCAATGTCTATATAAATCTGGGCCCACTTGTTCAAAGCATCGTTAGCTTTACGAGCTCGTTAAGGGTCATTTCGTTAACTGTTATAGTAGATTCAATATACAATTTTCTGATATTTTTTGCTGAAAAAATGTGAGTAGCTTTTGCTACTCTCATTTTTTCAGCAAAAAATTTCAGCAGATTTGCATATCACTCTATGTAAATTTTAACAAATCGTTAACTAACAACATCATTAGTTTCGAACAACTGGGCCCTGATAATCCATCAAGTTCTTAAGATATTAGGTAAAAATCGTAATTCTGAAGACAATCAAGGGCTATAACTCTGTTGAAAAGTAACAATATTCGCCAATTCAACCTAGTCAAATTCAAAATCAATGAGTACATAAAATTTGATCAAAATTCATCAATTTGCTCTTAAGATATTACTGAAACTGGCCCATTTTCAAATCCAACCAAGATCTAGTCAATATCAAAATACAGTATAGTAGTTTTTTTAATGAATGACCCAACTACACTACAACTGTTTGTTTTTTTTATATCACTATTGCTAGGACCATTTGAAGCAAAACTATGTTAGATAAACAACCATGTTGCATCTAAAAAGAAGTATGTAATACATGTACAATATATTTAGAAAAATGACATTACCGTAAGTATTCAATTCTCTGTTCAATCTATATATATATATTTTTAGATATAACATTCATAGCAGATGACATTTTAAAACTGATACTGTTATTTTTCAGAGAAAATAAGACTTGACATTACATGGCAATCATCTGCTAGGCAGATAATTCACATGAAAGGTCAAGCCTTATTTTCTCTGAGAAAAAAAAAAAAAAAAAATCAAAGTGTCATCTGCTGGACTAGTGATTTGCTGGTTAAACTGTTATATATCTGAAACCATGCTATAATGAACCATATTATAAGGTGGTTTCTGTGTATTACCATATTCCTGCCAGGGAGCATTTGATGCCGAGATTTTTGGATAGTCTGTGTCCTTCCATGAGCAAGTCTTTCATACTGCTAACTGGTATGAAGTCAACACCACCAGACTGAAATGTACAATGGTCAACATAGGAGCCTCTCCTAATAGAAAACAAGCTTATGACATATCGAGGGTTGAGCGCAAGACTAGCGTAAGTCAGATGGTTGTTTTTCCCCAAACCTAATCTCCTCACCATGAAGGCGTTATGAAGATTACAACATTTCTTTCTGTAAACAATGAAAATTTAGGTGCCATTGCTCGTATAATTTAGGTGCCATTGCTCGTATGAGCAATGGCACCTAAATTTGCATTGTTTACAAAGGGGTCCAAGTTGCCCCTAAACAAGGGTTTCAAAAATATGTTTGAGTTACTATAGTCTTGCGCTCAACCCTCGATATGCAATCCGTACAGATACAGATCAGTCTGAACATAAGCATAGCCTGATCAGAGTCTATGCTTGTTAATAGCTACAGATAAGAACTGGTATCTAGTAAATATTTTTCTCATTTCTCCATGAAAACAGATGTTGTGGATACTCATTAGAAGTGCCTCACTGAGATGCTTCCAATTAGTACTCACAACATATACTTTTGTAAACATATGTTGTGGTCACTCATTACAAGTGCTTCACTAAGGTGCTTCTAGTAAGTACACACAAGATACACTTTTGTGGAGAAAATATTAAAAAAAATATCAATATTTTTTTGTTGTAAAAAAAAAATGCGCCTTATCGGGAACTATGTTGTTGCTATCATAATGCTTTTAACATTAGCAACAGCATAGATCATGATCGGGGCCCAGCTGTTCGAAACATTGTTAGCTTAACAAGCTTGTCAATGACAAACTCGTTAACTGTTGTAGCTATGGTATTTTCCAATAGACTGATATTTTTGCTGCAAAAATGTGAGTATTTGCAGCCAAAAAATCAATGTATTTGCTATATTTCACGACAGAAAGTTTTTTCTAATGTCATGTTAGATAACATCTTCGTTAAATTTTGAACAACTGGGCCCAGACTGTGTGGCTGCATAGGCTTATCTTGTGTCTACATTAGTCAAATATGTCATAAGGTTGTTTTCTGTTTGGAGGGTCTCATAATACTGAATGCATATTTCTTTCATATCAACTGTAGATTACAGAATACAATGTTATCACATAGTAGCCTAAATTCCCAAAATTCAGCATGAAATGTCCCGCGATGTGGTTGGTCTGCATGCATGAAAATATGATAAATCAGTTATACCATGGTTCTGCGCATGCATGTGTGATAATGTACTCGCATTGTACATGTGCACAAACCATGATAAAACTAAGACTTAGCACATCACTGGAAATATTCTGTGCCCCTTTTCACTAATGTGCTGGTTTGTTTTGCTGACGTTTTATGGCCCAGTCAATCCATTGGGGTCCTGTTAAGTGCTGTCAGTTTACCTAACCACACTTTTACTGGGCAGGCTTAGTCCTCTAAGCGGTTAATCAGTCTTGTGTGCATTCTTTCACCAGAAACTGACAGCTGCCCTTCCTGAATCAGTGGAAGGGAGAGAATGACCATAGATATTTCATGATCAATCTCTACGGAAGAATGTTGCCGACCCGGTGGGGGCAGACCCCGCAACCTCCTGATCACCAGTCAGACACGAATCCAACTGAGCCACCGAGGCCAGCACTAATATGCTGGACTGCATGTATATATTCATTTATTTTGTTGCAAGCAATGAAATCACTTTATATCTGAAATAAATAAAAATGATATTTTCAGACAGTGAAAGGTCATGGTATTTTCACTTGTGAAAAAGTAACATGGTCATGTTATTTTTACTCCTTGTTTCCGAATACTTCAGTTGTTTTCACTGTTTTCCTAACAGATGCCGATCCCACTTTGATTTGTTAACTCCTCTAGCTTTTCTCTTTCTGAGCAAAACTATCAAGGGTTAGTATGCATTTTCTTAAGTTAGAATGTAAGGAATATTTTGACAACAAGATTATTTTGATTTGCCGTAACTTTTTGTTTCTGTCTCTCCAGCACTTCACATGTTAAGCACTAAACATCGACGCCATGATGTTCATGTTTTGTTAGGCGACATCAGGTGTAAAAAAAAAAAAAGGTGTGTTTTCACTAACCTGTTTCAAACACCCAACTCTGCTATTTTTTTATCAGTAAAAAATGCAAAATAAAAAGGTAAAGCATCGACCCTAAACAAAATACAATGTACCTGCATTTTTATAAAATTGTAAGCCCGACCCTGTTCTTTTCTGGAGGAAAAATAAAAAAAGTTTCTCCTACCTACTGACCAATTTTTTTTCAGCATGTTAGTGAAAACACAGCTATTTTTTTTATGCCTTAGTTATGATTTCAGAAGGGCACATTCACTGGCATGTAAACAATAAAATAAAGAGAAAATTTACCCTTTTTCAATGAATACCATAAAATTTTCATCTTATATAATGAAAACATTCAAATTTTCACTCATGTTTGGCACTCGAGAAAATACTGATGTTTTCATTACACTTGAAAATATTTAAGGTTTCACAGCAAAAGAGTAAATATCTTTTTATCAATCCTTATACTGTCACATTTTCTTGTAATCTGGGTCATTGGAAGGGATTCCCTTAGCCAAGTACCAGTTATTTCCATTGTTTGTTATTGATTTTAACACTGTATGCTGGGTAAAAATTTCCCCAGATGATATTTTGAAATATTTGTCTGTGAAATATAGAAAAAGAAAATTAGAATGTTGGCTACTACAATTTGCTTGGCGTTTATGGGTTAATTACTGAGAGTCAGCTTGTAATCAGAAACTGGGTAGCTAAGCTTGAATATTTGCATTTTATGTTACTTTCCATTGCATGTATGCTTTGCATGACAGACAGGACAGACTAGCATGCATGTTAAATACAATTCACAAATCTGCCTATTCAAATATACTGAAAATTTCACCACCAAAAAATGAAAATTTTCTATTACAAAATTCTGATAGTTTTCATATTTCTGCTCAAAACATAGATTGTGGGTACTCGTTAGAACTACCTCAGCGAGGCAGTCCTAACAAGTATCCACAATCTATGTTTTTGAGCAGAAATATGAAAAATAATGTACACACCCCTGTAAACCCCAGTTTCACTATAAAAAAGTGGGGTTTAATGGGGTCAACATTATATAGGCATGTTTTTGTGATGTGTATGCTTTGCCTGACAGACTAGCATGCATGTTAAAATACAATTCACAAATCATAGCTCCTGCTAAGGTGTTTTTTTTCAACTACAAAGTATATCTATCTATACATCCTGCAACAATTTCTCCTTAGGATTATGTGCAACTATTGATATTTTCTTATTTCTCCACCACAAAACACTCAGTCATTAGAAGCTGATGTACTACTGAGTACCCACAACATATGTTTTCATAGGTCTAGATAAAAATTGGTTCGTATTACATCACGAAAACATGCCTATATAATGTTGACCCCCTTAAACCCCACTTTTATATAGTAAAACTGGGGTTTACAGGGGTATACACTATTTTTCTTATTTCTGCTAAAAACATAGATTGTGGGTACTCGTTAGAACCGCCGAGGCGGTTCTAACGAGTACCCACAATCTATGTTTTGAGCAGAAATATGAAAAATAATTGAGTTTTTATCTGAAAATGTTCATTTTTCGATGCGAAAATTTTCAATATATTTGAATAGGTATGTTTTTGTAATAGTATAATATTTTTTTTTAAATTTCTTTATGAAAACATACATATTGTGGGTACTCATTAGAAACGCCTCATTTTCATGGAGAAATAATAAAAATATCAATCTTTTTCATTGAAAAATGTTTCTTATCAAGAGCTATCTCTTTTCATGGAGAAATAAGGAAAATGTGTATAACCCATCACGAAAACATACCTATATAATTTTGACCCCCTTAAACCCCACTTTTATATAGTAAAACTGGAGTTTACAGGGGTATACATTAGTTTTCTTATTTCTGCTCAAAACATAGATTGTGGGTACTTGTTAGAACTGCCTCGCCGAGGCGGTTTAACGAGTACCCACAATTTCTGCTCAAAACATAGATTGTGGGTACTTGTTAGAACTGCCTCACCGAGGCAGTTCTAACGAGTACCCACGATCTATGTTTTGAGCAGAAATAAGAAAAGCTCAAAACAGGCGGTTCTAACGAGTACCCACAATCTAGGTTTTGAGCAGAAATAAGAAAAAAATCTGAATTTTTATCTGAAAATTTTCGTTTTTTGGAGGAAAAATTTTCAGTATATTTGAATTGGCTTGTTTTCGTAATGCCCTCTTATATGGAGCTATGGCAAATTTGTATATATACAAACCCCTTGACCACGATTTGTTTTCCATAAAAATGCACATAGCAGACAGTTGGACCTTGACCCACGTGCAAAGAAAATTGCTTCATGATTCTGGTATTCAAACTCTCCAGCCCCTAGCCTGTCTGCCAGATCTTGTAGTGCTGGATTAGATGCCTCTGGCTTTCCAGTTTTTTCATTGAAAATCACAAAACCCCTTTGAATACTGTTCTGTGTTAAATAGTCAACAAAGTCTTCAGGACTCAGCAATCCCACATCAACTCCTGTTTCTGTATGTTTCAATCCAACATCAGCTGCTGTATTTGTGTCTTTACTTTTACTGTAGTATCTTTGGATTCCAGATTTCCACAAGCTTTCTTGGAGAGATGCTTTTTTTACTGGATGCTGTAATGTGTCTTTTATTTCTGATTTTAGAATAGCCCGGCTAACACATGCTGAAAATTGCTTTTTCTGTTGCAAACCTTTACACTGGAATGATTTCAGGGCATATTTTAGTATTTTGGAAGGGATAATTCGACCTTTATTCATTTTCTTCACAAATAATGTTTTGGTTGCATTCGAGATAAAGTTGTTAAAGAGGGTGGATCAATAAGTCTTGATGATTAAGGCTTAGTGGAGACTTACTCGTACAGCATACTCATCCACCATCAATCCTGCTCGTTCACTCTCTAGCTCTCTCACTCTCTCACTTGCTCGCTTGCTCACTCACTCATTCCCTCGCACACTCACTCACTCACTCTCTCTCACACACACAACACTGTGACACACACTCACCCACTGGGAATCTGAATTGGTTGCAGTGATACAGACTCACTTAACCAGCCAAACAATCCAGAGACAGACAGACAATTTCAATTTTGACAAACAAGTGCACAGATAATCAATCAATTTCTGAAACAAACATTTACACACACAACCAAGCAGACAAACACTCAAAGCAACAATTAATCAATCAGTCACTCAGTTAGACAGACATATTCAGTATTTAAGTCAGCAAATCACTCACATATTCACTTACTCACTCATTCGCCAAATCAGTTACTCAACCAAGCTTACTCACTCACTCACTCTTTCATTCATTCATTCATTTATTCAATAAAGCAGTCAATCAATTCAATCGATCAATCAATCAAAATCAGACACTAACCCACCATTGACCCACTCATAAACTGGGAATCTGAATCTGAATTGATTGCAGTGATACACCAAATGAAATATATATTTTTTTCATCCACTCAACCAGACGAACAATCCAGAGAAGACAGGGACTTTTATTTTGATAACCATGTGTAGAAATAATTAATTACTGAAACAAAAATTTATTCACATTACCAAGCAGACAAACACTCAAAGCAACAGCATTATAAAATCACATACTCAGTAAGTCAGGCAAACAGATAGTCAGTAGTCAGCAAGTCACTCAAACATCCATTTGCTCACTCATTCACCAAATCAACTATTCAATCAAGCTCATGCTCTCAGTCAGTCAGTCAGTCAGTCAGACACTCACTCACTCACTCACTCACTCAATCAATCAATCAATCAATCAATTAATCAATCAATCAATGAATCAATTGCTCATTTATGTAGTCAGTCACTCGCTCAATTAATCGGTCAGTCAGTCAATTAATCAATCAAACATCCAAGCAGACAAAAACTTACCTAAACAATGTGATCAAATCAAGTTAGTAAATCTCTCTATCTCTTATATAAAAGCAAACAAACAGTCTGTCAGTCATACATAAACTATCTTATCGTATCATGTTTTAGCTTTGTCATTTTTGAGGAAAGACCCTGCTGTGAGTTATCACCTTTTTTATCGACCCTCTTTAGTAGGCACTAAAGTGATTAATCGAATTTTACCAAAGTAAGCCGAGTACCAATTAATTGGTTTGTACAAGGGAAGTAACTGCAAAAGTTAGTCCAATTTAGACGTAGGAAATTTGTTGATCGAATTAAAGTTTTCTTGTTTGAGTGGTTTTCTGGTTATGTCTTCCTGACGAACGGAAACAGAATGGAAATATACACTGCAATTTCCGATTTCACACCGCCAATTGTTGACGGTTCTCAAAACATACTTGAATTTAAGAAAGGAGACACGTTTGAAATTTTTGATGTGCACAAGACCAGTGAGGATTGGTGGGGAGCAAGAGCATTAACTACAAATTCTGTTGGATATGTGCCTTCAAGGTATATGCAGGTAATTAACTGAACTTTGTAAATTATTTGTTTCCCTGTATTCCCAGAAAATGCCAGTATTACAGGGCTTGACATTTTGTGAATCATTCCCTGAGATCAGATGACTAGCATGAACTGTCTGTGTCAGGATCAATCTTGGGGGAAAAAGGTAGACTATATAGCTCCAGATAAGAGGAGGTACCGGGAAATATTTTTGTCTTATTTTTCCATGAAAATATTTGTTGGTACTCATTAGAAGCACCTCAATGAGGTGCTTCTAATGAATGTCACGTTTTCTTTTTATGGATAAATCAGAAAAATAATTTAGTGCCTTATCTGGAGCTATGATAACAGTACAGGTTTGATTTTCAAGTTTGGGTTTAGCAGCAATTTAGCATAAACCTATAAATAGCTATTTACCTAATTAATATGAAAATAAAATCAGAAAAAAATATCACCTGTTGCCAGTTTGTCAGGAGTGTAGAGAAAGTTACCATAGCTTAATTAAGCCATTCAGCTATGAAAAAAAAAATATATAAATATATATAGACAATGATGGCTAGATGAATAATTGTAGTCTTTCTGTTTTATGTACAAGATTGATCAGGGTCTTCCACTATAACTTTTCTGACAGGTCTGCCTAGTCTGTAGATAATCTGTGAGTTGCCTCTGACCTGTTTTTTTTTTTTTTGTTTTTTTTGTTTTTTTGAATTTAATCCTTCTTCTTTTTTTTATGTAATTTTTATTTTTTTATATTTTTTTTTATACTATATAGCTATATAATATCTTATTGCTGCAAATAAAAACTGCCAAGCAAGAAGAATTAATTTTTGTTTCATATCATAGAAGATACACCTGGTATCCACAAAATGTTCAGACTGTATTAAAATATTTTTTTAAAAACCAGTCAGATCTTTTTCTTGAGTTCTGAGCAATTGGCTCTCTCAAACACAGTATAATATTTGCCTAGAATGTCTGTGATGGGGTATGGCAGTGTATAGAGATAGACAGATAGATATTTTCAGGCATGTACATGTATGTCATCTCTGTCTACTCTCTTGGTCCTGGCTGTTGTAGATGTACATTCTCATATTTAATTATTCCAGGTAGGGATTGCAACTTCAGGGAAGGGTAGTTACCTCACTTAAGAAAATGGGTCATGAGATAAAATTTCATATTCATCCTCTTTGATTCAATTCAAATTTTTTTTTCTTGTTTTTTTTTTTTTTTTTTTTTTTCTCACATTGTTTAGCTTCAATTTTGTTTGACAACTGGTTGAACCAGTATTATTAATGCTTAGCACTCTAGGTAAAATTTTCAGCAGACAGCATATAGAATTATTCTCCCCAAACAACATGATTTGTCATTTTGTGCAAATTGTCTCCGATGGAGACAATATGCACATTAAATGTCAAATCCTGTTTTCTGGTTTGAATAAGAAAATATCATCAATTTGTCGTGTAACAGGTGAAAAAATTCTAATCACCAATGCTGTGACCGGGGAGTGAACCCGGGCCATCCTCGTGACAGGCGAACACTTTACCACATTACCATAAAAACTGGCTTGTACCGCATGGCAGTACAAGCGTATCATATACCTATCACTACTACATATAGGGGCTTACCATGTCGCTATAAAAGCCGGCTTGTATCGCAAGACAGTACAAGTGTATCATATACCTATCACTACTACATATTCCCCCTCCATTTTTAGATTGTGAATCTCACTTTGAGCAACCATTAAGCCCATCAGACGGGGTTATATATGTTGGACACCAGATGTAACAGGTGAAAATTTCTAATCTCCAATGCTGCGACCGTGGATCAAACCCGGGCTGTCCTGGTGACAGGCAAACACTCTACCACGTCGCTATAAAAGCCGGCTTGTACCGCAAGGCAGTACAAATGTATCATATACCTACATGTATCACTACTACAGTCGGCTACTGACTTTGCCCGGAAAGGTTAAAATATTTCTTTTGTCATCTGTTAACTTTAGGTACATGTTGACACCATAGATCAAGATAAGAGTGGGTATCAAGGTAAATATTTTTCTTATTTCTCCACGAAAACATATGTTGTGGGTACTCATTAGAAGTGCCTCGGTCAGGCACTTCATTAGGGTACTCATTAAAAGTGCCTAGGTGAGGCACTTCTAATGAGTACCCACAACATATGTTTTTGTGGAGGAATCAGAAAAAAATATCAATACTTTTTGGTTGAAAAAAACATCTTATTGAAAGCTATGTTGACAAGGAAATGATTTTCAAAAAAGTTGTGGCATTGTAGGATAGTTTATAGTTACAGATCTATAGTTTCAGTCATTTTGAAATACAGGCTGTTGATACTCACCAGACAGTTGATTTCAGTGCATGAGCACCAACATTAAACATTTTCCTACAAAACAGACATTATAAATTTCTTTTGAATGCTCCTTTAATGTTGAACTGTTTAGTTAGATACATAGCCTTAGGAAAGGCACCCTTTTCAATGAAGAATACTAATATTATTTATTTCTCCATGAAGACATAATTATGTTGTGGATACTCATTAGAAGTGCCTCAGTGAGGCACTTCTAATTAGTTACTAAGTACCAACACAATGTCTTCTAAGAGAAATAAGAAAAATGTTTGCTGTTGTTGTGTGGATTTTTAATGCTACCAGGCACTCCAGGAACAGAGAGGCAGCAATGAAAATATTTATCTGGGTACCTTTCTTTTATATATTGAGCCATGACTGATCTTCTCATTGTAATATTTGTGATCAGTCATCTGTGTCTACTGTTGTTATACCTTTGGGCTACCTGTAGCGGTTTACTAACTACTGTATTTGTACTCTAAATAATGCAACATCTTAACTCCTTACCATACTTATTCTAAACTTTGAACAATTCCATTTTACTACATGTTGATGCATTTAAAAACTGCTGAAGGAGTGGCAAACAGTGTAGACCCTGATCAGACACTGCAGAATGTGGCATCTGATCTGGGTCTGCACTTTTTGCTCATGCCTGTGCTCATGGTGAGCTATTGTGGTCAGTCAATGTCCGCCGTGCGTCGTGCGGCGTCAACAATTGCTTTAAAAGCCTACTCCTCCTACACCCCTGGGCCAATGGACTCTATACTTGGTAGGAAGCATCAGGGCTTGTAGATCAAAAATAGCTAAAATCGTGCCGATCGGAAATCCAAGATGGCCGCCAAACTTGACTCCAAACTTGCTAGGAAGCATTGGGGTGACTTGTAGATCAAAAATAGCTAAAATCATGCTGATCGGAAATCCAAGATGGCCGCCATGGTCGCCATCTTGAAAATCTATTTTTCGCTTCTTCTCCTGAACCGAAAGGCCAACTGACTCCAAACTTGCTAGGAAGCATCAGGGTGACTTGTAGATCAAAAAAAGCTAAAATCGTGCCGATCGGAAATCCAAGATGGCCGCTATGGCCGCCATCTTGAAAACTTATTTTTCGCCTCTTCTCCTGAACCGAAAGGCTAATTGACTACAAACTTGGTAGGAAGCATTGAGGTGACTTGTAGATCAAAAATAGCTAAAATCATGCCGATCGGAAAACCAAGATGGCCGCCATGGCTGCCATCTTGAAAATCTATTTTTCGCCTCTCCTCCTGAACCGAAAGGCCAATTGACTCCAAACTTGCTAGGAAGCATCGGGGTGACTTGTAGATCAAAAATAGATAAAATCATGCCGATCGGAAATCCAAGGTGGCCGCCATGGCAGCCATCTTGAAAATCTATTTTTCGCTTCTTCTCCTGAACCAAAAGACCAATTGACTCCAAACTTGCTAGGAAGCAGCGGGGTGACTTGTAGATCAAAAGTAGCTAAAATCGTGCCGATCGGAAATCTAAGATGGCCGCCATGGCAGCCATCTTGAAAATATATTTTTTCACTTCTTCTCCTGAACCGAAGGGCCAGTTGACTCCAAACTTGCTAGAAAGCATCGGGGTGACTTGTAGACCAAAAATAGCTAAAATCATGCTGATTGGAAATCCAAGATGGCCGCCATGGCCACCATCTTGAAAATCTATTTTTCACTTCTTCTCCTAAACCCAAAAGCCAATTGACTCCAAACTTGGTAGGAAGCATCGGGGTGACTTGTTGTCACGCGATCGGACGAGCGTTGGCGATGGACTAGACGCAATCACAAGCAATCAGAGGACTAGACGCAGTCACAAGCAATCAGAGGATAAACACAACACTTTGTAGAATAAAAACAAGCATGTATTTAAAAAGTTAAAAAAAAACCAAAAAAACTATAATTAAAGTTCCAATTTCCATGTTCCAATTTCTATGTTCCGAAGCTTCCATAATCCACAGGTACTGTTAAACTTCATAATCTGAAAATACTGTTTTTTTAATTATAATTCCGTAATTAAATATAATATAAATCTGAAGTAAATACATACCTTAATATAAAGTCCATGGATGTATCCTCCATGATATTTCCAGTAATCACTAACACTTGTTTCTATAGAACTTTGAACAAAACTTGCCGGAAAACATTTGATGGTCAATCATAGTGGGATAACAGTGGTGAAACAGATACATATACGGATACGGGACCTGAAAATAAGTATCATGTCCTAGAACTCTCGATATCAAACATGACAAGAAATTTCCTTATTAATTTCCACTAGATATACAGAGTGTGTATGTATGCCAAATGTTATAAATGCGACAAGTCCGTTGCAATTGATTATTATATAGCAAAATCAGATCCTAAAACCACATGGACGCTGTTAATGACATATAATATTGTACAAAAATCTAACACAGGCAGACACACAGTCAGAATATATCTGACATCCATATTAATCGGAGGAATGGCATCTCGACGATTACACATTCTTACAGGAAGAACCCATGCGCCTTCCACTGTAAGAATTCCTTTAGAACGCTAAAGGCTAAAATAAATTATAACTGCCATTATACCACAATGATTACACGATCACACATCGTCCCCACGTAATCATTGGGTACAATATCAACATGCCATCGTCATAGCCTCAAACATGACTCCTTGCTGCTTGAGCCATTTCACTGTAAAATATTCTAGTAAACAGACTTGTGATTAAAATAAAAAGGACCTCTGTATATGTGTTCAAGGTGAATATAGTATGTGTCATTTGTGTAAATCGCGCTAACTAATGAATGTGTATGCAGTTAACATAACGCCTAACGGTAGCGTACTTTTACGCGTATATGTACGGTGTGTGCAGTTAACATAACGACATAACGCCTAACTGTGTCATACATTTAAGCGTATATGTCTGGTATGTACATGTCAGATGAGAATATGTAATATCAAAGTACCGTAGTGCTATCATTGTGCCGATCCATTTATCTTATTCAAATAAAAATATTAATGATTGCATTCTGATCAGGGTCTACAGAACCTATCAGACTCTGACTGATCAGGATCCATAGAATCGATCAAACTTAACCTCCCTATTCGGTTTATAGTTTACACACCCGACACGGCTTATTCGTCTGATCAGGGTCTACACATATAACCAAAGTATACACATCTGATCAGGGTCTATCTACTTATCATGCCGGGTTTGTAAGTACGAATGATACATAAAATCGCAACGTAGTAAAGCAATAAATTTACCTACTCGAATTTTAGCTGCGGTAAAGACGAGCAAGAATATTGCAAGAATAAAATTAAATAAATTATTGACTTACCATGGTCAGATTCCCCAGATACAGCACAACATAAATATTAGAAACAGGAAGACAAGGATCAGTTTTCGATGAAATAAATTTTGTAGTGTGTATCGTTCTGTTCAACCAGGGAACTTTTATAGTAATGTGGCACGTTTTGAAACATTGTGTCCACAAGAAATCCGTGAAATTCAAGATCTAAAAATAATATTCACAAGAATACCATGATAGTCAAGATTTAAAATAACCTGTTCGATTGTCCGAACGGTGCAAAGTTTCACACAGCAACTGCTAAAACTATGAAGTAAAAAACATTTTTCTCTCGGAACGCTACAAAACTGCAAAATTACGACAGAAAATTGTCTCCCCTTTCAAAAGATAGCCTTGAGACGAAAATCAATCCCAGAACAGTGAAGATATTGATCACCAAACCTAGGTTCACTCGGAATATATAGTGTTCTGGTAACGGCTCAAGTATATAGACGTAAATAATCAAATACACCCTCAGCATAACTATCTGGTGATTACCGTAATGCCGTAACTTGAAAGCTGAAGTGTACCTACTTGCTTAAGAAGTAAAACTCATCATACTCAGCGCTCCCGTTACAAATGCATTAATCTAACCTGGTTGATAAAAATCGATACAAACTTCTTTTTATACTATGTACATGTAAAATATATTCAAGATAAAACAGGGACGTGACACTTGTAGATCAAAAATAGCTAAAATCATGCAGATCGTAAATCCATCTTGAAAATCTATTTTTCGCTTCTTCTCATAACCCCAAATGCCAATTGACTCGAAACTTGGTAGGAAGCATCGGGGTGACTTATAGATCAAAAGTCGCTAAAATCATTCCAATCGGAAATCCAAGATGTTCGCCATCTTGAAAATCTATTTTTCGCTTCTTCTCCTGAGCCAAAAGGCCAACCGACTCGAAACTTGGTAGGAAGCATCGGGGTGACTTGTAGATCAAAAATAGCTAAAACCATGCTGATCGTAAAATCCAAGATGGCCGCCCTGGTGGCCATCTTGAAAATCTTTTTTTTTCGCCTCTTCTCCTAAACCCAAAAGCTAATTGATTTGAAACTTGGTAGGAAGCATTGGGGTGACTTATAAATTAAAAATGGCTAAAATCGTTCTGATTGGAAATCCAAGATGGCTGCCATGGTTGCCATTTTGAAAATTTATTTTTCACTTCTTCTTCTGATCCAAAAGGCTTATTGGCTTTAAACTAGGTAGGAAGCATCAGGGTGACCTGTAGATCAAAAATAGATAAAATCATCCCTATCAGACATCCAAGATGGCCGCTATGATGGCCATCTTTAAAATCTATTTTTCGCTTCTTCTCCTGAACTGAAAGGCCATTTGACTTGAAACTTGGTATGAAGCATTCGGGTGACTTGTAGATCTAAAATAGCTTAAATTGTTGGATCGGAAATCCAAGATGGCTGTCGTGGCGGCCATCTTAATTTGAAACTCTTTTTTTTTTTTTTTTACTTATTTTCCTGAACCAAAGGGCCAGTTGATTGAAAAGTGGTAGGAAGCATCGGGATGACTTTTTGATATAAAACTAGCTAAAATCATTCCGATTGGAAATCCAAGATGGCGGCCATCTTGAAAATATATTTTTCTTTATTTCTTCTGAACTGAAAGGCCAGTTGACTCAAAACTTGGTAGGAAGCATCAGGGTGACTTGTAGATAAAAAATAGCTCAAATGGTTGCGATAGGAAATCTCAAATTGCGGCTATGATGGCCATCTTGAAAATCTGTTTTGAACTTTTTCCCCTGAACCAAAAGGGCAATTGACTTAATGTAGAGTTAAAATCATTCTGATTGGAAATCCAAGATGGCTACCGTCTTGTTTATGTTTATTATATTTCCCTGCCACTGTGCTGTTTACATGTATAAAATCATGATTCTCCAGAAACCACTTAGGCAATTGCAACCAAATTTCACATTGATCCTACTGTTGAAATGTGATTGAGAGTTTGTTCAAATGATCATGCTCCATTGACTGTCATGCCATATATAATATTCTTCTTCAAAATTAAGAACTGCTTAAAGGATGATCTTTTCATTAGTTGCGATGACAGGATTGGAAAAATGTTACATAACATCTGCATATCTGCACTCACAATGCTACTCAGGTGAGCGACCAGTGGCCCATGGGCCTCTTGTTTCATCTTTAGGTTTGCAGGAGATTTCTTGAAAAGTTGTTGTTGGGATGTGTGGGAGGAAAGAATAGAAATATATAAAAGCTTGGTTTGATCAAATAAAATAATTTTCAAACAAAAATACTAGTAAAAAATGCAATATTTTGGCCCCAAATTTGCAGGGTGAGGACCATCTCATCTGGATCTGCACCATTTGCATCCATATTGGTCTGGAGGGAAAAAAGGGTTAATACCTATCACCAACCATAACCTTAAAGGGGAACGCAATATAAGTTGTAAGTATATCTTGGAGTAAAGTGCTTAACAAGCCATTTATTTTGATGCAAGAGTTTTCAAAATTGGCCTAGAAATAAGGAAGTTATGGTGGTTTGAATATATTTAAATTGGCTGTCATGGATGCCCCCATATTGTAGGCTTTGTGACGTCACACAGCCCAAATTAAATATGCAAACCAAATTATAAAGGGTTTTTAAGAATAATTTTACTACAGATTTTTTTATAATCTTTTAATTCTAGTGACAAGCAGTCATTTCCCCAAAATAAACCAACTTTATGAGAATAAATACCGTTATGAAAAGAATTTCAATTTTTATGAAACCTCATTAAATATTCAAAATGGCGGCGCCCATTCCACCAATGTTAAAATATTCATTTGTCTGTAACTTATTAAATTTTCCACCAATTTTAATCAAATTTGTGTCAAAATTCATTGTTTAAGTTCTTTCCTTTAAAGCACGATACCTTTTAAGGTTGCATTCTCCTTTAACATAGCTCCAGATAATGTGCATTTTTCAACCAAAAGTTTTTTCATATTTTTTTCTTATTTCTTCACAAAAACATATGTTATGGGTACTCATTAGAAGCACCACAACATATGCTTTCATGGAGAAATAAGAAAAAGTATTAAACTGATGCACCTTCTTATAATCTGGAACTGTGACTATAACCAATACCATAATCCCAATGATGCTGTTTTTCCTCCTGTCTAAACCTTAATTGCACTGCTCACCCAGACCTGATAACCAATGCAGCAGTGATGAAGATTGTTTGAGGTGAACGAAAGTAGGGACAAGTCTCAGCTCTGTAAAGTCAGAAATACCCTGTAATGTCACTGCCACCCATTAAATAGTCAACAACCAGAACGTAAACATACATAACCTAAGTATTGCAAAAGAGAGGCCTAGTGTAGATCCAGATCAGATATTGATCTGGATTGAGATGGAGAAGAAAGGACTGAGAGTAAATGCAGGAAAGACAAAGATCATGATCTGCGGTACGGGACTGGACCTCCTTCAGAGTTCAGGCGAATTTCCATGCGCCGTCTGTCGCACTGGAGTGGGCAGCAATAGCATCTTCTGCAATGGCTGCAAGCACTGGGTGCACAAGAAATGCAGTGGGCTCAAGCGCTTGAAAAAAGACACTGACTACAGATGTACATGGTGCCAGGGTACTGCATGCCCCTTGGATGGCAGACCACAGAAGGAAGTCAAGGTCGGACCTGACAAGTTTGAGGTGGTAGTTTCCTTTTGCTACCTAGGAGACATACTCTCAGCAGCAGGTGGCTGCGAACTTTTAGCCACAACACGTGTGAAAACTGCCTGGAAGAAGTTCAAGGATATGCTACCAGTTATCTCTTCATGCCACCTCTCTTTCAAAACACGTGGCCATGTGTACAGCTCTTGTGTGCGGAGTGCAATGCTCCATGCCAGCGAGAATTGGCCATTGACAAAGCCAAACCTCCAGCGTCTGCAGCGAAATGACAGGGCAATGATCAGACAGATCTGCAATGTCAGACCGCAAGACATTGTCACCACCAGGTCCAATGAGCTACATGTACTTGTGCGGCTTGGCATTGAGGATCTGAACTTCATTCTGAAGAAGACTCTGATGGTATGGACATGTGGAACGCTCCATTGGTGCAGTCAAGACAGCCTTTGACATACAGGTTGATGGACAGCGTGGGCCTGGGAGGCCCAAGATGACATGGAAACAGCTGACAGAGAGGGATTGCAGAGAGTGGAAGCTCTGGGCTGTCCCCTCATGATAGACATACCTGGAGATCCGGTGTGAGATCTGCCATGCGTGCAGCAAGCTAGCTATCTGGAAGTGGGCCCACTGGTGTGGATGTTGCCCCTGTACCTGCAGTTAATCAAAAATCTGTTTATGATGATATATGATATTGATTGATCCAGATCAGATACTGCAGCATCTGATATTAAGGGTCAACTATTTTTAGCTCGCCTGTACGAAGTACAAGGAGAGCTATTGTAGTCACCCCGGTCGTTTGCGTTTGCGTTTGCGTTCCCGTTCCCGTCACACTGTGTTAAAGTTTTTCAAATGCTTATATCTCAACAGTCACTCCTCACAGAGGCATTAAAATTTGGAACTTAGGTACCTTGGAGGGTCTTCTGAGATTCCAAGAGAATAAACCCCTGGGTTCATGCCCCTGGGTGGGGCTAGGGGTCAGAATCTAGGACACCTTTGTAATACTGTGTTAAAGTTTTTCAAATTCTTAAATCTTGACTTTCACTCCTCATAGAGCATTCATATTTAGAATTTGGGTACCTGGAGGAGTCTTCTGAGATTCCAAAAGAACATACCCCTGGGTTCATACCTCAGGGTGGGCCTTGGAGTGGGGCTAGGGGTCAAAATCTAGGACACATTTTTAAAATCTTATATGCCTACAGGTTATAGACACAACTGGTTATACATCAGCTAACTATGTGACATCGGTTTAAGTGTAAGAGAGTGAAGGTATGGTGACCTACATTTTACAGTCCAGCTCACCTAGATTTCACGGTCCAGTGATTTTGCCTTATATCTTGAATACTATTTGTTGGATAAATGTCACACCTGGGATATTACTTCCATGTGACCCAATGAATGACCACTTACTATATCTAGGTCATTGTGACCTATATTTCATGGTTCAGTGATTTTGCCTTATATCTTGAATACTATTTGTTGGATAAATGTCACACCTGGGATATTACTTCCATGTGACCCAATGAATGACCACTTACTATATCTAGGTCATTGTGACCTATATTTCATGGTTCAGTGATTTTGCCTTATATCTTGAATACTATTTGTTGGATAAATGTCACACCTGGGATATTACTTCCATGTGACCCAATGAATGACCACTTACTATATCTAGGTCATTGTGACCTATATTTCATGGTTCAGTGATTTTGCCTTATATCTTGAATACTATTTGTTGGATAAATGTCACACCTGGGATATTAGTTCCTTGTGACCCGATTATTGACGTCAAAATATATCTCTGTTGGTGTGACCTATATTTCATGGTTCAGTGATTATACCTTATATCTTGAATACTATTTGTTGGATAAATGTCACACCTGGGATATTAGTTCCATGTGACCCAATGAATGACCACTTACTATATCTAGGTCATTGTGACCTATATTTCATGGTTCAGTGATTTTGCCTTATATCTTGAATACTATTTGTTGGATAAATGTCACACCTGGGATATTACTTCCATGTGACCCAATGAATGACCACTTACTATATCTAGGTCATTGTGACCTATATTTCATGGTTCAGTGATTTTGCCTTATATCTTGAATACTATTTGTTGGATAAATGTCACACCTGGGATATTACTGCCATGTGACCCAATGAATGACCACTTACTATATCTAGGTCATTGTGACCTATATTTCATGGTTCAGTGATTTTGCCTTATATCTTGAATACTATTTGTTGGATAAATGTCACACCTGGGATATTAGTTCCTTGTGACCTGATTATTGACGTCAAAATATATCTAGGTCATTGTGACCTATATTTCATGGTTCAGTGATTTTGCCTTATATCTTGAATACTATTTGTTGGATAAATGTCACACCTGGGATATTAGTTCCATGTGACCAAATGAATGACCACTTACTATATCTAGGTCATTGTGACCTATATTTCATGGTTCAGTGATTTTGCCTTATATCTTGAATACTATTTGTTGGATAAATGTCACACCTGGGATATTAGTTCCTTGTGACCCGATTATTGACGTCAAAATATATCTCTGTTGGTGTGACCTATATTTCATGGTTCAGTGATTTTGCCTTATATCTTGAATACTATTTGTTGGATAAATGTCACACCTGGGATATTAGTTCCATGTGACCCAATGAATGACCACTTACTATATCTAGGTCATTGTGACCTATATTTCATGGTTCAGTGATTTTGCCTTATATCTTGAATACTATTTGTTGGATAAATGTCACACCTGGGATATTAGTTCCATGTGACCCAATGAATGACCACTTACTATATCTAGGTCATTGTGACCTATATTTCATGCTTCAGTGATTTTGCCTTTTATTTTTATTACTATTTCATGGAGAATTGTCATACCCGGATTATTATATCTATGTGACAAAATGATTTACATACAAATACATCTAGGTCAGTGTGACCTATATTATATGGCTTAATGATAAAAATGTTACAATATAAAATGTACCCAGCAGGCGAGCTACGCTGTCCTACGACAGCTCTTGTTTGATAAGGCCTGTCTGTTCAAAAACTTACCAGTAAATAGGAATAACTCAGGATAAGAGGGGCTATCCACATAATTTTGTTTCTTATTTTTGCAGAGCATATGTTATGGGTACTCTTTAGAAGTGCCTCAATGAGGTGCTTCTAATTAGTAGCCACAACATATTATGTTTTCCTGCAGAAATAATAAAAAATATAAGTATATTTCAGTTGACAAATGGGCCTTATTTGGAGCTATGGTAAATGCTGTATAATCACCAGTTTTCTAGAGCTATAAATTATCATATTCATTTTCTTGTTGACACCATTACTGAAATTTTTATCTCAGATTATTCATGGTTGAACCTTATCTTAAACCATAAGTAAACCACTTAAGTTGTAAAATTTATTGAAAATTTACAAACTTCCTTGTTCTACAATAGATCTATTGGATGTACTGTGGAAAACACACACACACCAGCCTCGGTCGCTCAGTTGGATGCGCCGTCCGAATGGAGACCAGGAGGTCGCGGGTTCAACCCCTGCCGAGGTCGGCAACAATCTTTCATGGAGATTGATCATGAAATATTTTCATGACCCCATTGGGTTGACTGGGCCATAAAACCTCAACACACACACACACACACACACACACACACACACACACACACACACACACACACACACACACACACACATAAACACACACACACACACACACAACCCAGAGGAATTGTTAGGGAGGAGTATTTGGCAATAATTGTGGGATAATTTTCCTTATTTCTCTATAAAAACATATGTTGTGGGTACTCATTAGAAGTGCCTCACCGAGGCACTTCTAATGAGTACTCACAATGGCATCGGCGAAATACTTCTAATGAGTACCCACAACATATGTTTTATGGAGAACTGGAGAAAATTATCCCACAATTATCACGAAATACTCCGCCTTAACAATTCATCTGTGAAACTACATGTACTTGAGCTGCAGTTGCAGAAAACATGTGATCCCGGCAAAGATGAAGAACAGTCTGCACATTTGCAGTCTGATCAGAATCTTTCCTAGACCCATTTTGATTAGCCAAGGATGCAGTTTCATTGTGCAGACAAGAAAAACTTTGATGAGACTGCGATGATGCACAGACTGATTTGAGTCTTTCATAGCTCTTGACAAGATGCTATTTTCTATACAAAAGTATTCAAGATATTTTACTTATTTCTCAACAAAAATATATGTTGCGGGTACTCATTAGAAGTGCCTTGGTGATGCGCTTCAGTGAGTACCCACAACATGTATTTTTTTGTGAAGAAATAAGAAAAGTATTAACCTGATACCCACTCTTATCTAGACCTATTGACTCTATGTTGGGTGCACATGTCTGAAGGTAGGTTTTCTCACATTGTGGTCAATTTCTGAAACAAGGACCTTGGTATGAGATTTTTTCTTGCAATATGACCTCATATTTGATCTTCAAGGCAATTCCAGTGAGCACCTATAATCTGCAAAAAATATATTTGTAGCAACAATATCATAAATACTCCCTTTGTCTGAAGCTCTGTCAAGAACATAGTTTTGGGATTAACTTTTGTTCCATCCCAAATTCTAAATAGGATACCATAATAGCCCTAAGTATTGGGACAGACAGGCTACTAAATAAGTTAAAAGGAGCAAACAGTGCAGACATAGATGACAGATGCTGCAGAACATGGCATTTGATCAGACTGTGGCCCTTCCTTGACATTTTCTTTATTATTTTACAGTGTTTACCACTCATCTAGCAGCTTTTTATATCATAACAGGTAGGAAAATGGAGTTGTTTAAAGTTAAGGACAAATAGTGTAAGGAGTTAAGGTATCACAATATTTAGGGTAAACGCAGGCCCCTGTAGCCTAGTGGATAAAGAGAGCTGACTCTTAATCCATTAGGTTTCTCACCGCTGTGGTTCGAGCCTCGCTCTGGTCACATGATTGTGGGAAAGCCAAGTTCTGCTTACGGATAGTCAGGTGGTTTTTTTTCTCGGGTTCTCCGGTTTTCGCCCACCTTTGATGAACAATTAGCTCAATATAAGTGAAATATATTCTTGAAAGGGCTGTAAAACCCAAATCAAAAAAAAAAATTAGGATAAATATGATACTTAGGTTTTTGCTAACAAATTGTGGTACTTTTCTTTGTTCACCTCAAAAATGTCTAAAAGCTAAATAAGTTAAAAGGAGCCGGCCTCGGTGGCTCAGTTGGATGCGCCGTCCGACTGGAGACCAGGAGGTCGCGGGTTCAACCCCCGCCGAGGTCGGCAACATTCATTCGTGGAGATTGATCATGAAATATTTTCTACGGTCATTCTCTCCCTTCCGCTGATTCAAGAAGGGCAGTTGTCAGTTCCTGGCGAAAGAATGTGCACAATACTGGTTAACCGCTTAGAGGACTAAGCCTGCCCAGTAAATGTGTGGTTAGGTAAACTGACCGCGCTCGACATGACCCTATTGGGTTGACTGGGCCGTAAAACCTCAACACAAACAAACAAGTTAAAAGGAGCAGTTTGATTCTCTGCACTGTCAATGAGCCATTCAGTAAATTTGGACTTTTTAGACACATGAGAAATTTAGTTCAAAACAGAAAGTCTAATGAACTTATTCAAATTTTATAATGATTATTGTAAGCGTGTAGTCTCTGAATATTTAGGAATAGATAAGACACTTTTTTTTTTCAACCAAAAACTACCAATATTTCTCTTATTCTTCCATGAAAACATTTTGTGTTTCTCTGAAAAATGAAAAGAAAAAAACAACAAAACACACACACACACACACACACACACACACACACACACACACACACACACACACACACACACACACACACACACACACACACACACACACACAAAATGTTGTCTGCAACAGTTGTGATCAGAACATTACAAGGGTTACAGTGTCTGAATATAGGGTAAATACATTAGTACCGGAGGAATTGTCAGGGGTGTAAAATTCCACTCACCTGCTCACATTTGTGAGTAAATTTTAAAGCAGGGCGAGTGAGATTTTCAGAACTTTCTTCACTTTTTTTTCATTTTTAGCATCTAAATGAAAAATTTAGACCTTAAGGGTGTGTAGGTTTTGAGGGAATTTTACACCTCTGGTTGTTAAGGAGAAGTATTTGGTAATAATTCTGGGATAATTTTTCTTATTTTTCCATAAAAACACAGGTTGTGGGTATTCATTAAAAATGTCCTGTGAACAACATATATGTTTTTATGGAGCACTGGGGAAAATTATCCCATAATTATCACCAAATACTCCTTAACAGTTCCTCTGAATACTATGATGTGGAGTTGTGCTTCTTATAAATAAATATAAAGTCACTGAGATTTCCATATTAGATATCATAAAAGGTTATGTGCACATTAAAATACCTATTAATGTTTTTTTTTTTTTTTTTTTTTTTTCATTTTTCATGATTTGAACCCATTTCACGAATTCATTTAATTATTGCTCTGCCAAGTTCCCTGTGGCTTGAACACAATCCTTTTTTCGTAAAGTTATAACCCTTCTGCACATTGACAGTTGCTGAACTGTAAACATTCCTATCATGGCTCCAGATAACAGGGGTATCAGGAAAATATTTTTCTTATTTCTCCTCGAAAACATGTTCTGGGCACTCATTAGAAGCGCCTCAGTGAGGCACTTCTAATGAGCACCACAACATATGTTTTTGTGGAGAAATAAGAAAAATATCAAGACTTTTGCTTGAAAAAGAATGCATTATCTGGAGTTATGGTTATATGTTTTGGAAACTCTGGAAAAGAGTAGTATCTTGATATATGTTTTTCCTTATCTCTCTATAGGATATATTTATTACATTCACATCACTGTATGGGGGCAGTTCTAATGAGTACCTACAATAAACATTTTTGTGGACAAGTAAAAAAAAAAATGTTGATGTTTTTTGGGTGAACAGAGCATCTTATCTAGACATTTGAATTATTACTATCTTTACCCTTGTCCTGCTGAATAAATTAAGATGCCGCGCCCACTTCTAATTTTCAGCGTATCAGATTGCTTGATCAGGATTATTGCTATAAATTCACATACTAATGACAAACAGCGCAGATCCAGATCTGGATCTACACTGTTTGCAAAGGCAGGGTATATCCAGGTTCAGCAGGACAAGGGTTAATATTTCAAGTATAGGACAGACAGGCCTGACAAAACCTTGTAAACCCAGATCAGATGCCACAGATCACGGCATCAGATCAGGTTCTACACCATTTGCCACTCAATCAGCAATATTTTAGACACATCAAGAGGTAGTAGATGATTATGAGACCATATCAAGTTTTAGGATAAGTATGTCATGGATTTAACCCTTAAAGCACCAAGAAAAACTGCATCTGAAAATGTCGTCTGTTTATGTCGTCTGCTGAATAATATTCTTGCAAACTTAACAAACCCTAATTTTGCATACAGGCAAACAGTGTGGACCCAGATCAGACTGCTCCAGTCTGATCTGGGTTCACACTGTTTGCAAAAATGACTTTTAAAATCACAAGCAGATGACAAAGCAGACGACAATAGTTGTGATTGGCAGTTTAAGGGTTAATACAATGTCCTAATACTGAGAGTAAATACAGTATATTGGACAAGTGTAAAGGATCATTTTTACAAACATAAGAGAACATTAAGATGAAGTACAATTACACAGGTATATATAAACCAGATAAAATACACCTATTGGGACCATTGGATGTTATGTCAACAAACAGCTGATCAAGTTGATCTTTAAATGATTAATGGGGTCAATGTTAAGAAGTAAACAAACATCATGTCTCCAGATAAGGCATTTAACCCTTGTCCTGCTGAACCCGGATATACCCTGCCTTTGCAAACAGTGTAGATCCGGATCAGTTGGCTTCTGGTCTGGATCTGCACTGTTTGCCATTCATTATGTGAATTTATAGCAACAATCCAGATCAAGTAATCTGATTGGCTGAAAATTAGAAGTGGGAGTGGTAGCTTTATTTATTCAGCAGGACAAGGGTGAAATATTTCATAGATAGTTTTCTTACTTCTCCATGAAAACACGTGTTGTGGTACTCTCTGGAAGTATCTCATTGAGGTGCTTCTAATGAGTACCCACAACATCAAGGTGCTTTAAATGAGTACCCACAACATATATTTACATACACAGAGAAGTAAGAAAAATATTATTGGGTGGGGGAGGAGGGTGCTGGGAGGTGGGGGTGAGGGATTTTCTGCCATTTTTACAAGGCAGACAACTTTTGTGACATATTTACTACCCTGCACACCAAAACCCTTCTGAAAAGGGTCTCCATTAAATGAAAAGTTGGTCCCAAAGTGAGGGGCTGGGCCTCTTCAGACGGGCGGCAAAACCAGTTTTAAGATAAGTGGCCTCCCCTGAAAGTATAGTCTGATATAAAAAAATTATTGTTGTTATTTTAACCAGACTGCATATATTTAGAGGATTAACTCTAAAAATTTCTTTGTTATGTGAGTTTCTTGATACAAAATTTACCTGCTACTTCGTAACATAATTGTATAGGGGAATCCATGGAATCCTTGAGTGTCTTAAGAGCCAGGCAGGTGGAGTGGTTAGTTCTTTGGATCCCAAGGTCCCAGGTTTGAATCCTACTAGAGGCGGAATTCAGCTCATGACCATGGCATTTTGTTGCACAGAGCTTTTCATTATAACCATTCTATGGTCTCAGTATGACTTAACCCATTAAAGCCTAGTTTCCCATAAAAGGGACATTAGCAAACAGTGTAGAACCAGATGCTGCAGAACGGGGCGTCTGATCAGAGTCTTAGTAATACAATGTACTGTTAACATTAACTTCATACATTTCTACAAAACATGATAATGATAAAAACTAACCAGAAACCCCTTATATAGGTAACGGACCTGTCCAAAAAGGTAGAAGAGTCCACTTGGCATAAATGGGTTAATTAATGTTGAAAGAGACACTCATCCCTCATTCATTCATCGTTCAACCTTTGACCTCTGAAGAGTCAACATCTAACTAACGAATACCCATGACTGATTCCAGCTGTACCACTCAATGCATTACGAGAGTACAACTTTGTCACCTCTCCACTGGAGAATGTCCGACGGGAAGGACAGTTTGGGTTGAGCCTACAGCTAACCTTCCACAAGAACCTACCAATAACTAGATACTACAAGAAGGGAGTGGAAAGCAGGAGGCAGCCTGCACCCTCAGCGTGCGAGTAGCCTCGCCATCCCACAGCTGCGACTAGACCAACAACCACAATCAGAGGGACACCTGCATGCTGACAGCCTGGGCCGGTGAAGGAGACATCACCACCAGCTATCCAGACACTGCAGACCACAGCAACTATCACTATCAGACACCAATGCAAGCCACAGATAGCAGAGATCATGCCATCACCAATCATCATGCGACCTACAACTCTGCCTCCTCCAGATTCTCCCCTACAAAGAAACTGAGGATCAAGTCGCCGAAGTACATAACAAAAACAACCTACAGTTTTTCCATGTCAAGATGGAGGATGAATACCCCCTTTCATGAGAAAACATCCAGGACGTCCACGCCACCACATACAAGGTCGTCGTAGAAGCCACCAGACAGCCCAGAGAAGACGAAGAAATCAACATTTGTCTTCCGGCCTACTTCCTCTACTACCAGAAGAACAAACACTGGATTTTCATCAAAGGGCCAACAAGCAAGTACTATGATGAGCCATGGTATAGCAACATAGAGCTGCTGAAAAGTTCAACTGGTGTTCACAACAGACCAACACAACATATTGGTACATGACGTTCTGGAGCAGTCTTGTCTGGATCCCTTAGGGGAAGGTGGAGGACCATATATAGCACACCACTACTTCAGCTTAATTGTGCTGCCAAGTTATCTTGGTAAGACCTACTCTAAGTAGCTCAAACTTATGGCACATGTACCTGGGTGAGGACTCAACAGACTCTAGGGTGAGGACACCCTCTCAGCACCAAGTGATGACAGCCGCCCTGCATCCTTTCCAGCAGCGACCAACACGTGGCTAGTGAGTGTATCTTACGACTTGAGCTGAGTACCGAAATGCATTGTGCAGTCTAAATTGAGACGCATTAGGTATGAGATTGAAAGCTCAATCCTTTCAGCCGACAGTCTAAATTCTGAAACTTACAGACTAGACGACTGTTGACACGCACAGTATCTGGGCAAGGTGACTTAGTTATGAATTATAATTAGGCACGTTTCAAGCCGATCCAGTCGTCCAGTGAAACTAATCCAGATTTTTTTGGCGTAGCTTCTATGCAACTCAGTTACCCAGCTACATTAAAAATCTGACTGATTGATTGAAAGAGACACAAAACACCAAATTGTCATCTATAGGTGTCTAGCATAGACAGTATGTTCATAAATCCATTTTTCAGTACAGTTTCATGAAAAAGATAGCATTTTCTTCAAAAATTAGGTTTACATATAATTACAGAATATTGGATGAGTGGCAAAACATTTGAGACTCTGACCCACATTCTTTGACATCTGATCAGGGTCTACACTGTTTGTGTCCCAATTATACTTAAAATACGGTATTACTATGTATGATATATTGTGATGTTCTGACTATTTTAAAACACTTAACATGCTGGGTAAAATTTCAGCAGATGGCATTTTGAAATGTTTCTTCATATTTTTCCCTCAGAAAATAGGCTTTAACATTTCATGCAAATACAATTTGCATGAAATATCAAATCCTATTTCCTGGGAAAAATAAGAAAAATATAACCAGTTTGTTGTCTGCTGAATTTACACATAGCATGCTTTGGGTTAATAAATAATGCACCAATCATTTAGAACCATGAAACACCTTTTGGGTAGGGCAGTTGATAGCAGGGGGAAAGTACAGAATTTTTACTTTTGTGTTATCTCAGCAGTGCTAGATTATAAATTGCTGGGGCCATGTCAGTGGGGATTGTAGCCCTTGCTCAGAATCTCAGGGCCAAAGAGAGAGGATTATGCCATCTGTTTGTCCCCATAGTGCAGAGCTTTTAGGAGGCTCTGCTGAATGAAAAATTCTGGTCCCCTCTTTTCCATGATGGTGGTGGTAGGGCTGTTGTTAGAAATTACTGGTGCATAGGTACCTTGGCTGACAAATTCTTAAAAGCAATATGAAGAAGTATGTGTAGTAACTATTAAATCTTGTCATGCTGAATAAATTAAGATGCCATGCCCATTTCTAATTTTCAGCCAATCAGATAACTTGATCCAGATTGTTGATACAAATTCACATACTTAATGACAAACAGTGCAGATCAAGATAAGTTGATTTCTGAAGAAGCTATCTGATCTGGATCTACAATATTTGCAAAGGCAGGGCATACCTGGGCTCCAAAGGACCAGGGTTGAATTTTTCAAAGTAATTGATAAAGATAAGAAGGGTTGTCAAAAAAATAATCCTTATTTCTCCATGAAAACATGTGGGAACTCAATTGGAGTACCTTGGGCGCTTCTAATCAGTATCCACAACATATATTTTTGTGGAGAAATAGGAATATCAATACTCTGGTTGAAAAAAAAACACCTTATACCATAGCTCTTGATAAGAAGATTAATATGTTTAATTAACCCTAGTCCTGCTGAACCTGGATATACCCTGACTTTGCAAACAGTGTAGATCCAGATCTTGGCTTCTGAAGAGCAGTGCACAAGTACTGTTTAACTGCTTAGAGGACTAAGCCTGCTCAGGAAAAAGTGTGGTTAGGTAAACTGACCACACTCGACATGACCCTAATGGGTTGACTGGGCTGTAAAACCTCAACATTAACAAACAAATAAGTACTCACCACATATAGTATCATGGAGATATAAGAAAATTATCTGGATACTCTTATGAACTATTCAGGTAAAATTTGTGCAATTTTAAACATCCAATATATTACTATTAATGTGAAAGCAGGGAACTTTTTTTTTATCTCCCCTTGTATATGCTTCTAAACAGGCTACATGGTTCCAAATCAGGTGCTTTTTTCAACCGGAAAGTGCTGATATTTTTCTTATCACTCTATGTAAACCTATGTTGTGGGTATTCATTAGAAGCAGCTCAGCAAGGCATTTCTAATTAGTACCCATAACATGTTTTTGTGGAGAAATAAGAAAAATATTATGTGGATACCCTCTCTTATCTAGAACTAAGAGGTCATGGCACATGTAATTTGGCAGTTATCACCTCTAAGAACATCATTTGCATAATCAGTTGAAGGATGAATTTTTTTTCACAATATTAAAGTATTGATTTGTCACTTTTTCAGTTTGAAGAAAGAAAAATAGGAAAACTTCTACCTACAGATTACAAGGTAGGTAATTTTATGTAATGTCAGTAGTAGGATTTGCTCAGCTTGGTAAATGATGGCTTCAAACATGCTTGAATGTGCTTTCTGAACATATAAAATAAATAAGCTGTTCCATAGATACGTCTGAACAGGACTTAACCCTAGTCGTGCTGTATACTGATTAAGATGCCACACCCACTTCTAATTTCAGCCAATCAGATTGCTTGATCCAGATTGTTGATACAAATTCACATTCTTAATGGCAAACAGTGCAGATCCAGATCAGTTGGCTTCTTCAGAAGCCAACTGATCTGGATCTACACTGTTTGCAATGGCATGTTATGTCCAGGATCAGCAGGACAAGGGTTAAATAACATCATTGGATGCTGTAGAATAGTTATATTGATGCATAGTAAAGGTCCTCATTGGATTATGCAGCATCTGCTGGCTGGTCAGAATCTTTACTGTTTATATAATGTCTGAAGAGGCAGTTTCTCATGACATGGTTCAAAGTAATAACTCACTTGAAAAAGGTACTGAAATTTTCTGTTTCAGATAGATTTCCAGTGGTTGGGCATTAACTGTGAGATGCTTTTTTTTCTCCATAAAAATATACTGAAAGGAAAAAGAAATGCAGGGTAAATTTTATTCCTAAATTTCATTCAAGTTTGAAAAAGTTTGTTAAATATTTTACTATGATTACAAAACGGTACATGTATGGAACAAAAGTTCCAAATTTCATTGGTTTGTGATCAACAAGTCTCGAGTTATTGAAGTTCATTGGTAGCTACCCCACAAATCTTGAAATCAAAATCAAACTGAAAATCAATATCGGGTGTGCCCCCTCTTGCTGCCGTTGCTGCCCTTAATACAGTAGGTACGCATAATCGACAAATTTCTCCGAAGACTTTTGGAAGTCGATTGCGTGAGATTGGTCTTCAAGCTCGTCGTCCATACGTTGGTCTGCCTCTGACCCAGGCACGTAGGTTGCGTCGTATGGCGTGGTTGACGGCGCATGCGCCCAGGCTATTTCCGATGAGGCAGTGGAGACGAGTTCTTTTTACGGACGAGTCTAGGTTCACTCTCTATCGCGCAGATGGTCAACGTCGTGTGTACCGACGTCGCGGAGAACGCTTTGCCGACGCCTGTGTTGTCGAACGGGATCGGTTTGGGGGTGGCTCCGTTATGGTCTGGGGAGGCATTGCTCACGAGATAAAATAACAGTTGATTATTGTTGCGGGCAATATGACCGCAGTAAGGTATAGGGATGAGATCTTGCATCCTGTTGCAGTCCCGCTTGTGCAACAACGTAATCTGATTCTGCAGCAGGACAATGCCCGACCACATGTTGCCCGAGTTTGTCAGGATTTCCTGGCAAACAATAACATCGCACCACTAGCATGGCCACCGTACAGTCCAGATTTGACCCCAATAGAGCACATGTGGGATGAGCTGGACAGAAGGGTTAGGAAGCGCCGAAATCCCCCCGCAACTCTCGCACAACTAAGGAATGCGTTGATCGATGAATGGAATAACATCCCGATGCGAACTGTCAATGCTTTGGTTAACTCTATCCAAAGGAGAATTAGGGCAGCAACGGCAGCAAGAGGGGGGCACACCCGATATTGATTTTCAGTTTGATTTTGATTTCAAGATTTGGGGGGTAGCTACCAATGAAATTCAATAACTCGAGACTTGTTGATCACAAACCAATGAAATTTGGAACTTTTGTTCCATATATGTACTGTTTTGTAATCATAGTAAAATATTTAACAAACTTTTTCAAACTTGAATGAAATTTAGGAATAAAATTTACCCTGCGTTTCTTTTTCCTTTCAGTATATATCTTGTGGGTATATACTCATTTCAGAAGTATCTCATTATGGAGTTTCTAATAATTATCATTACCCACAATATGCTATTATAGAGGAATAAATATTTTTTATTCCCTCATCTGCCAAAGGCAGCAGTGGGGCATACAGCACTTCCCTGTGAAGTTAGGTCCGTACATGCGTATGTCACATTTGTAACCAGAGTGTAACAAATGTTTAAGTTTACATTTAAATTTACATTGATATTTATGTTCGCCTTTCTCTTGGAGGTCATAACTTGGGTCCCTTTTATGCTTGGAAGTTGAAATTTGGTATGCTTCTTACCCTGACCAAAACCTTGACTTATGTGCTAGAATTGTCCCTCAGGTCATTCCCTGTGGTGGGGCTAGGAGTCTGAGTGTATAACAGATCAGATTGAGCATTTGGAAAATAGTTTTTGAAAATGCATCCAGATGTTGTTGCCATATGGGCAAAGACCAAAGGAGGAGGGCATTTGTGTACTTTGGACACATGTCTAGTTTTATCTTGATAGCCTTGTATTCAGAGCTATATAAAATGGTTAGAAATCACAGGAACACAAGCAGTCTGGAGCCATGGCTTGATACAGTTATTAATATCATAGCTCCAGATCTGCTTGAACATCATGTGAAAACTTTCTTATTTCTCCATGAAAACATATATTGTGGGTACTTGTATCAGTTTGAAGTGCCTCAGTGGCATGCTTCTAATGCACAACAGTATATGTTTTTGTGAAGAAATAAGAAATTTGGTTGAAAAATGTGCCTGTTCCGGAGAAAAGGGGTCATTATGATAGGACAGCTAGTGTCTTCTAAGGCTTAATTCAGTTTGCAGATCTACACAGTTCAAGCTGTGTAGTGTCACTGTCTGTTTATAGATTTTCTATGATACTTCAGAGTACATGGATGAAAAGGGACGTCCTGGATCAGGAAACTGATCTGGGCCTTTGTTGTGCACTTAACCCTCAATTAAATGCTGAATAAATTTACAAGCCACACCCACTTTTAATTTTCAGCCAATCAGATTTCATGATCCAGGTTGTTGATACAAATTCACATACTTAATTGCACACAGTGCAGATCCAGATCAGTTGGCTTCTTCAGAATCCAACTGATCTGGATCTTCACTGTTTGCAAATGTAAGGTATATCCGGGGTCAGCAGGACAAAGGTTAATTAATTATTATAGCTCTAGAGAAAGGAATATCCAGGTAAATATTTTTCTTATTTCTCCACAAAAACATAGGTTGTGGGTACTCATTAGAAGCCCCTCTCCAAGGCACTTCTAATGAGTACCCACAACCCATGCTGTTGTGGAGAAATAAGGAAACTATCCATACCATTTAGTTGAAAGAAAAAAGTGCCTTATTTTTCACTATGCCTCATTAAAGTTTTTCTCATGACCAGGCTCATTTATGTTGTGATGGTGACGGTATTGAGTAGATATGAATGTATAGTATACTATTGTGAAATAGTTGTAAAAGTTGTATTAAAAAATAACAGCTTGGCTGCACGGATGTACTGTGGGTTTTTCTTGCCTCGCTTTCTTTCATTCCAAGCTGTTATGATGGGAATGACATAGTAAATAAATAGAGAATTAATATAATGCAGTGAATCGTGTTTGCTGTATAAGGAAAAAAAAAAATACAACAACAACAAACATGAAGGAGTGGATCTTTAGAACATTATTGACCCTAAATCTGTAGATATATTGATGTGTCAAAATATCACACAAGACTGATCCTGACCAAGGAGTAATTTGATCTGGGCTACCATCTACACTGTTTGCTCAGGCATGTCTGTCCGAGTATTAACCCTTGTCATGCTGAATAAATTAAGATGCCATGCCTACTTCTAATTTCCAGCCAATCAGATTACTTGGTCCGAGTTATTGGTAGTAATTCACATATTTAATGACAAACAGTGCAGATCCAGATCAGTTGACTCTGAAGAAGCCAATTGGTCTGGATCTACACTGTTTGCTAAGACAGGGCATTGTCATGTTCAGCAAGAGAAGGGTTAAATAAGATGCAAATCTTGAGTGACAGGTTTTTAGCTCACCTTGGAATTCAGAAGAAAGAAAAACAAACTTTTTGAATTTGATTTTGATGTAAAACAAGTTACAATGTACAAAATTTTACCAAATTGTTACCAGTCCTAAATGAAGGATTTTTAGCTCACCTGAGTAAAGCACCGCACTCAAACTACTTCGTGTTGAAGCAGTTTAAAATGTACTTTGTTAGAAAATAATGCTTGTTTAAGGAGAATCCATGTTTTTGAAATTTATGACAATCAGCCATTTTGAGTGGTTGCCATGGCAGTTGAAGTAGACAAGTTATCTTAACCCTTGTCCTGCTGAACCCGGATATGTCCTGCTTTTGCAAACAGTGTAGATCCAGAACAGTTGGCTTCTGAAGAAGCCAACAGATCTGGATCTGCTCTGTTTGCCATTAAGTATGTGAATTTATTTCAACAATCTGGATCAAGTAATCTAACTGGCTGAAAATTAGAAATGGGTGTGGCATCTAAATTTATTCAGCAGGACAAGGGTTAATGAAGCTTATAATGTCCAGTGAAGTTGAAAATTTCAATCAGTATTTACCGTAATTGAACAGATACAGTTAAATGAAATTATCCTCATGTGTTTTCAATCAATTTCCTTTTTATCTAAATTATAAATTTCAAACTATGAACAGTCTACTTTGCTAATGCGTTGAAGAGAGTATGTGTACACAAATTGGAATGTTTTGTATTGGAAGTTAACCTTCATTTTAGACTCCTCAAACCTTAATATTAAGATGTCAGCCCTTTCAACTTCAAAATCTTAATATTCAGATGTCAACCCCTTCAACTCCACCATCCCCACATCCCACGCTCACCTTAGCCATTTCATCCCTCACACCCCAGCTTGAGTTTCTGACACGAGTATACTCAACAGGTTGGAGGGGCATAATGCTTTTTGGTCATTCATCCATCAGTTTGTCCACCTGTCCATTTGGCATGCTTAGCATATGAACAGTTAGAGGTAGGATCTTGATATTTTATGTATGGAATAAGGGTGAAAAAAAAGCAGACCATATTTTTTTTATTATTATTATTCTGTCAGACCTGTAGTTTTGGAGTTATGCCCCTTTTCAACTCATGCATTGTAAGACATACTTCACTTTTGTGAGCAAAATATCTCAATAACTATTTGAGCTAGGACCATGAAACTTGGTGAGCTTGTTGGGGATGATTAGAAGATCACCTGATGAACTGTTGAAACCAAAATTGAATTCATCAGACTTATGCCTATTTCCAACTTTGGCATTTAATCTTTGACAAGCTTATGAGTTAGGGGCATAGAGTTTTACAAACGCATTTCTAGTTTTGTCAAAAACAACTACAAAAAGAAATGTCTTAATTCAAGTCATAAAGTCATATATTTCTAGGATCATGTGATGGTTCAGATAATAATAGCTTCATTTCCCGCTCTTATCAAGGGGAATTTGTTACTGTTACATGGAATACAAGGGCACTCTAGTATCAAGTGATTGTTGTGTCAAGTAGGTGTACACAGGAAGGTTGTGAAGTGCTGCTTGCTGGAAAGTTTGTGTTTATAATATTTACAGTATATTATGGTGAAGATACTATTTCATCCTTGAGATAACCCAGAGATTCTTGACCCTTAACATTTATCGCTTACCACACTTTTCTTAAAATTTGAACAAATCCATTCTACCACCTGTTGTTGTGTACCAAAGCAATTCTAATGAGTACCCACAATGTAATTGTTTTATGGAGAAATAACAAAAATTATCCGAGAATTATCTCCAACTACTCCTCCTTAACATTTAGGTCTCTGATTATTGCATTGCATTGTGACTGTTTGTAGTACCTCCCATCATCATCATCATCATCATCATCATCATCATCATCATCATCACAGGCCTGGGCAACATCCACATCAGCGGGCCCCTTCCAGTTCTCTCTTCCCACCCAGTCAAGTAGCTGGCTTGCTGCACGCATGGCAGGTCTCACACCAGATCTCTAGGTATGTCTATCATGAGGGTCGATAGCCGAGAGCTTCCACTCTCTGCAATCTCTCTCTGTCAGCAGCTTCCATGTCATCTTGGGCCTCCCAGGCCCATGCTGTCCGTCAACCTGTATGTCAAAGGCTGTCTTGACTGCACCATTGGAGCATTCAACATGTCCATACCAGTGGAGCCTTCTCTCCCTCAGAATGAGGTCCAGATCCTCAGTGCCAAGCCGCTCAAGTAGCTCATTGGATTTAGTGGTGACAATGTCTTGTGGCTTGACATTGCAGATGTCTGATCATTGCCCTGTCATTTCGCTGCAGACGTTGGAGGTTTGGCTTTGTCAATGGCCAAGTCTCATGGCATGGAGCATTGGGCTCTACACACAAGAGCTGTACACATGGCCGTGTGTCTTGAAAGAGAGGTGGTGGGAAGAGAGAACTGGTAGCAGCTCTTTGAACTTCTTCCAGGCTGTTTTCACACGTGTTTCGATTGAAAGTTCACAGCCACTGGCTGCTGAGAGCATGTCTCCTAGGTAGCAAAAGGAAGCTCCCACCTCCAGCTTGTTTGGTCCCTCTGTGGTTTGCGGTCCAAGGGGCATGCAGTTCCCTGGCACTGTGTACATCTGAAATCAGGGTCCTTTGTCAAGCGCTTGAGCCCACTGCATTTCTTGTGCACCCAGTGCTTGCAGCCGTTGCAGAAGATGCTGTTGGTGCCCACTCCAGTGAGACAGACAGCACATGGAAATTCACCTGAACTCTGCAGGAGGCCAAGGCCCATACCACAAATCATGATCTTCGTCTTTCCTGCATTTACTCTCAGTCCTTTCTTCTCCATTGCTTCTTTCCAAGTCAAGAGCCTCCTGACACATTCATCGAGTGATTCAGCAATAATGTTAATAAGGTCATTGGCATAGAGGTCTTCCTAGGGGACCCCAGAGCGGAACTCGCGTGACAAGGCTTCAAGCACAATGATGAAGAGCAGCGGGCTGAGTACCAGGCCTTGGTGAACAAACGACCTCCACTTCAAACTCTTTAATGTACCCCTCACCATGCCGGCCTCAGTGGTGCAGTTGGATGCATGTCTGACTGGAGACCAGGAGCTCGCAGGTTCGACCCCCGCCGAGGTCGGCAACATTCTTTCGTGGAGATTGATCATGAAATATTTTCTACGGTCATTTTCTCCCTTCCGCTGATTCAAGAAGGGCAGTTGTCAGTTTCTGGCAAAAGAATGTGCACAATACTTGTTAACCACTTAGAGGACTAAGCCTGCCAGGTAAATGTGTGGTTAGGTAAACTGACCGCACTCAACATGACCCCATTGGGATGACTGGGCTGTAAAACCTCAACACAAACAAAAACCACTCACCAACATGGACACAGCTCCACGCATTGGCGTACCTCCCCTGCACCAGTCGTACAATCCAGTCCTCCACACCAAGTTTTCTCAGCGCCCACCAGATGACCTTCTGAGGCACTTGGTCAAACACCTTCTCCAGGTCAACAAAAGTCATGTAGTCTCTTGCTGGCAGCTAGATACTTCTCTTGCAGCTTCATGACTACAAAGATTGCATCTATTATGCCTCTGCCTGGGACAAAGCCAAACTGGGAATCGTCAATTGACACCAACTGTCTGATGAGGCTGTCCACAATCCTCTCCAGGACTTTCATGACCAGCTCTATCAGTTTTAGACTGCAGTAGTTTCCCCTTTCCAATGCATCACCCTTACTCTTGTGGAGGCAGACAATGCAACTCTGCTCCCAGTCAGAGGGTACCTTGCCATCAGGAAATTGCAGCTGCGAGATCAAGAATCATGGAGGCGCCTGTGTCACCGGCTGCTCGTATCATCTCCACCACTATGCCTGATGGGCCCAGTGCTTGGCCAACCTTCATCTTAGAGATAGCCTTCTTAACCATATCAGTGGTGATTGGGATAGGCGGGCCTTCCACAGGTGGTTCGCCAGACAGGTGGTCTGGGTCCCAGTCAAACTCAACATTAAGAAGCCTTTGGTAGTGCTTTAACCAGGCCTTCTGCTTTGAGTCTTTGCTCATTGACATCTCCCCTGCATCATTATTCACCAGTTTGTCGCTGACAATATCAGTGTTCTCTTTTCTAAACTGGTTAGCAAGGCGGTAGACTTTTGAAGACTTGGGGTCAATATTCTCGTAGACCTTGTCGGCTCCTTGATGAGCATGGTGCACTGCACGTCTGGCAATGCGTTTGGCTGCATGGTATGATGCCCTAGTGCCTTTACCAGTCTTCCAGGCCTTGAAAGCTTTCTGCTTGGCAGCAATGGCCTTTTCCACGTGCTCATTCCACCACCAGGTTCACGATGCCAACTCTGGGGCCCAATTGTACCACACACCTCCTCAGTTGTCTTGAGCAAGCAGTCTTGATGTTGTTCCAGATATCCTCAGTGGCAGCATCAGCTACACCTGCAGATGCACTCACATGGGATTTGAAAACCTGGAAATGATTGCTCATCGGAGGGTCTTTAAGCTTCCAAACTTTAAGGGGAGGGATGAACTTGCGCTTGGATTTTGGTGGCACATCAATCCTCATGTCGCATACAAGAAGCTGATGTTGCAGGGCTACTTCCTCGCCAGGGATCATTTTTACATCTGTGACAAGTTTGCGCATGGTCCTATGGAAAAGGATGAAGTCTATCTGCATGGCTATTTTCCCAACTTGTGATGAGATGGCTGTCATGTTTCTTGAAACATGTTCCCAAGAAGCAGGTTGAATGCTAGGGCATACTCTAGGGTTCTCTCACCCTCAGTATTTGGTTCCAGCCTGCCATACCCCATCCCACCATGCACCTCCCTGTATCCAGAGCCTGCATGGCCTACATGGCTGTTCCAGTCTCCACATTGGGATCAGAAATTTGGCTCCTGGGATCCAGTGTCAGTCACAGCACACAGCTGATCAAAGAACAGGTCCTTAACTTCATCACTTAGACCACTCTGTGGGTATACACAGACAGAACGGTAACCACACACTGGCTGACTATGAGTTTCACTAAGATGATTCTGTCGGAGACTCTCTGCACCTCAAAAACTTATTCTATCCACTTTTCTGCCACAAACACTCCTACACCAGCAGTGCCTTTGTCTTTTCCGGACCAATAGAGCTTGTACCTGGTATCCTTGCCCTTGATTGTACGGTAGTTGCCACCACAGTATCTGGTCTCCTGGATACAGCAGACATCCACTTTCCTGACGGATAGGATTGCCACTACCTTACAAACTCTTCCTCTCAGAGTGTTAACATTGAGTGTTCCCACTCTGAATTTCCTCAGGTGCTTGCTTGATTCGCCACAATGGCCCGACCCTGCCTCCCACACCTGACAGGAGGCCAAGCCGGAGATGTTACCAACAGAACTGATGTCTATTGGCACCGCCTAACAGAATATCCCAGAGCTATGTTTTTGAATGGCAGCTTTTGATTTTAAAAACTAACATATTTGCTGTACTATTATACTAATGCCATACATACATTGTATATAAATACATGATACCGGGCAGTGCAAAAAGACCTTTTGGCAAGGCCCCAATCAGCGTGTACATTCAGGTCTGTGATCAGGGCTTTCTGTATACATCATTGTATACTTAAGTAACCATATATGCTTATTTCCCTCAGTGTAAAAATTTCCACAGATGACAGTTTGACATATTTTTGAATGTGTTTTTTCAAAAATCCATCCCGTAAAATAGCGATGTCCATGTGGGCAGGCAGGCGGGTGGGCAGCAGGTGTCATCTGAGATTTACCTTTTGGTTAACCTTTTAGAAAAACCTGTCCATAATGCAGTTAGGCATTTTCTTGTTCTTATTTTTATCTAGAAAGTAGGCTTTGTCATTTTATGCAAACTGGCCATGCTCAGGAGACTGTTTGCATGAAATGTCAAAGCCTATTTTCTGGATAAAAATAAGAAAAAATATTTCAAATGAGTCTTCGAATTCTGTTGCTGACTTGCAGCCCAGAGAGTTATAGAGTTTTATTCTGTAGACTGGTAAGTGGGCTGCAAAGTACCTGATCTGATTGCTTGAAGGTGCAAGCTTATCTTGATTTTCCTTGCTCAGTGGCAGTATATAAGGGCCCTTTTCTTGTATTGCCAATTATATGCATAAGTGGTAAACAAAGATATCATCAACAGCCTTCAAGGGACCAAATTTCATTGATTGCTTCAGGTAATTCAGTATCAGTGTTTTTATTTCATGTAACCCTTAGAATGTCTGTCAGGACATTAGCAGATTACATATATATATATATATATATATATATATATATATATATATATATATATATATAATATATATATATATATATATATATATATATATATATATATATATATATATATATATATATATGTATGTATATATAAATTTTTTTTTTTTTTTTTGAGAAAATAGGATTTAATATTTCACATGAAATGTCAAATCCTGTTTCCTCTGAAAAATATTTTAAAGTGTCATTTTTAAATTGTTTAAATTTGCACTTCTTGATTAACAGAAATTATGAAAAAAACATGTTTTTTTTTTTGTTTGTTTTTTTCTAATTTTCCCCAGAAAAAGATATTTTATCAAGACTGTGAGTATTGTAGTGAAATACAATATATGAACCCCTGTCTCTGAGAAAGGATCCAAAAAGAAAAATTAAACATATTTTACAGGTTCACATAATTTTCCCTACAACAGATCAAACTAAATGTTTACAGTGTTTCCTGAGGTTAGATGTTCAGTATGATATCAAATTCATGGTTTGTATAAGGCCAAACAGGGAAGAGCAGTTAAAATCAAGATAAATCTTTTCATTGAAAACAGTTGCATCGATCATTGATGCACATGTGAATTTTATACGGTTCGTTTTGAACAGCAGATCCTTTAATGGGCCTTCTGGGGCATTCAGGGTAATGGAAATGGCAAAAAAAAAAAAAAGACAACCCCCCCCCCCCCCACCCAGAAAAGGTCTTGTTCTAAAACAGTTACTTAATGTTTAAGATGCTGTGTAAAATTTCAGCAAAATATTTTTCTTGTTTTTCCATGAAATTAGGCTTTGACATTTCATACAAATTGTCTCCATAGAAAATAGGCTTTGACATTTCATACAAATTGTCTCCTCATATGAAATGTCAGTACCTGTTTTCTTGGAAAAATAACAATATTTCAGTATGTCGTCTGCTGAAAATTTTACCTAGCATACTAAGGGTTAAAGTACATTTTGTGGCTATTGTATTTGAAATCATCCAGTAAACCTGGGGAGAACATTGTCTGTAAATGAAGCATACAGGAGCTGTTGGCTAATGGGAAAAACACCTTCTTGTATGAACAACAGCTGCTGGCCTGTAGGTATTGTATTTACCCTAAATATTAGGATATCTTAACCCTTAAACTGCCAATCACAACAATTGTCGTCTGCTTTGTCATCTGCGTGTGATTTTAAAAGTCATTTTTGTAAACAGTGTGGACCCAGATCAGACTAGGAGCAGTCTGATCAGGTTCCCCACTGTTTGCCTGTATGCAAAAATAGGTTTGAAAAGTTTGCAAGAATATTCAGCAGATGACATAAACAGACAACATTTTCAGATGCATGTTTTCTTGGCATTTTAAGGGTTAAATCCCTAGATTGTCCATATCAGACCAACATGGATACCTCCGCAAACAGTATAGATCCAGATGAGACAGCTGATAATGAACCATCTTATCAGGATGTACACTGTTTGCCATTTTGATTTTAAACTAAAACTCTCTTTTGCATCAGTGGACGTGTCCAAATTTAAGGATAGGAAAGTCCATCAGAAGTTCAGGGATGAAAGGGTTCATGATTAGTGCACTTGGTACAATTTTCAGCAGACTACATGTTGAAATATATAATTTTTTCTTATTTTTAGCTCACCTGAGCAAAGCTCAGGTTGAGCTATTGTGATCACCCTCTGTCCGTTGTCGATCATCCATTGTCCAGCATCAACAATTAGTTTGTTAACACTCTAGAGGCCACAGTTTTTACCAATCTTGATGAAACTTGCTCAGAATGTTTGCCCCTATGAAATCTAAGTCCATTGAAACTGGGTCACTTGGGGTAAAAAACTAGGTCACCAGGTCAAATCAAAGGAAAATATTGTTAACACTATAGTGGTCACATTTTTCAAGCAATCATCTTGAATTTTGCTCAAAATGTTTGTCTTCATAATTTCTAGGTCATGTTTGAAACTGGGTCACTTGGGGTCAAAAACTAGGTCACCGGGCCAAATCAAAGGAAAACCTTGTTAACACTCTAACCGTTACATTTTTGAAGCAATCATCATGAATCTTGCTCAAAATATTTATTTTGATGATTTCTAGGACAAGTTCAATACTGGGCCACTTTGGGTCAAAAACTACGTCACCTGGCCAAATCAAAGGAAGACCTTGTTAACACTCTAGAAGTCACATTTTTCAAGCAATTATCATGAAGACATCATCTTGCTCAAAATGTTTGTCTTGATGATTTCTAGGTCAAGTTTGAAACTGGGTCACTATGGATCAAAAACTAGGTCACTGGACCAAATCAAATGAAAACCTTGTTAACAATCTAGCGATCACATTTTTCAAGCAATCATCATAAATCTTGCTCAAAATATTTGTCTTGATGATTTCTAGGTCAAGTTTGAAACTGGGTCACGGGATCAAAAACTAGCTCACCAGGCCAAATCAAAGGAAAACCTTGCTAACACACTAGCAGTCACTTTTTTGAAGCAATCATCATGAATCTTGCTCAAAATGTTTGTCTTGATGAGTTCTAATTCAAGTTCAAAACTAGGTCATTTTAGATAAAAAAATAGGTCACCAGGCCAGATCAAAGGACACTCTAACAGTCAATCATCATGAATCTTGCTCAAAATGTTTATCTTAATGATTTCTAGGTCGGGTTCAAAACTGGGTCACTTGGGGTCAAAAACTAGGTCACTGGGCCAGATCACTAGAAAGCCTTGTTAACACTCTAGAGGTCACATTTTTTAAGCACTCATCATGAATCTTGCTCAAAATGTTTGTCTTGATTTCTAGGTCTAATTCGAAACTGGGTCACTTTGGGTCAAAAACTAGATCACCGGGCCAAATCAAAGGAAAACCTTAACACTGTAGAGGTCACATTTTTGAAGCAATCATCATGAAGCTTGCTCAAAATGTTTGTCTTGATGATTTCTAAGTGAAGTTTGGAACTGGGTCACTTATGACATATATTTCAGGGTCCAGTGATTTTCTTAAGTTTTTCTGTTTAGGTCAGTTTCTCAGTAATTATTGGTCCCACAGAGTGATATTTGGCGCTTGTGAAGTGTATGTGTTTAGGTCAGTTTCTCAGTAACTATTGCTGTAGGTCCTACAGCCAGTAATACTTAGCACATGCATACATCTTAGCATGGCCTTATGAGTGCAGTCATCCATATTTGACCTTAGCCTCTATTTCACAGTCCATTAGACATGCTACATTGTCTTACTTCTTAATATAATCAGTATGAATTTTGGTCAGAATGGTTGCCTTAATCAGTTCTAAGTCAGGTTCTCTAAGTGCTATGATACTCAGGTGAGCATTACAGGGCCATCATGGCTCTCTTGTATCCAGAAAACAGGTTTTGACATTTCATGCAAATTGTCTCCAGTGGAGACAGTTTGCATGAAATATCAGTTCTCTGTTTTCTTCAGGAACAATTTGCATGAAATGTCAAAGCCTATTTTCTGGAGAAAATAAGAACAAATTCACAAATTCGTCATCTGCTGAAATAGCCCAGAGAGAGATAAGGGTAAAATCCCAAGGTTACCTTACCAGGGACTTGGTAGATGTTCTGCCATCATTTACAAGTGAAGTAACTTTTGTGACTTCCTATTTGTTTTCTTGTACATCAAGCTGCTTCTGATATAGAATCAACAAATTGAATCACAGTGAGTACTGATGGCTTCAACATATGTTTTCATGGGCACATTATTAACAGCCGTGCATTAACCAGCGAAAAGCCATGTATTAACAAGGCAATTCATGCGCTGTTAATGCACGGCTACGCAATTTTCAACGGATCTTACAGGGGCCACAGATTTGCTGCCAGTATGAGAAGTGTACTGCCCGGCCCTGGAATGAGCATAGTCCATGGAAATTGTGTTCGCAAAACATCGGTGAAAAGGTGAAACAAAATAGTGCAAGAAATAACGCAAAATGTAGCAAATGTTTTCAGTTTTTATGCAATAATGGCAATCGAACATCGTTTTTCAATGCATTAACATTTGCCAGGTCCCTTGGTAGGTGTTGAAAACCTCCCTTAGGACCTGGCGAATGTTAATGCATGAAAAACCATGTTTGATCCCTATATTATATTTTTTTTTCATTTGATATATTTTTCGTTTCATATACACAAAGCGATAAACATCCCGTTTAAACAGTGAAACATAAAATTGTATTCCTTAGCCAATAACATAGATCCAGCCTAAAGCAGCAGTCTGATCAGGCTCTGCAATGTTTGCTGTTTAGGCAGCTCCTTATTTGACTGTTAAAGCACCATGCAAAATTTTTAGCAGATGACATTCAAATTTTCATTTATTCTTCACAGAAAATAAGTTTTGACATTTCATATGAATCATCTTGGCAGACAATTCACATAAAATGCCAAGACTTATTTTCTATGAAAAATAAAATAAAAATGAAAATTAGAATTGTCATCTGCTGCAATTGTGATTGGTGCTTTAAGACCAGGTACTATATTTACCCTAAGTATTCAGACATGTAAACTTTTCATGCTCAACCTAAAATTTGGCAATGTCTACTTCATCAATTGATGTGTCTAAAATATTGCTGGATGAATCACTAATGATGTAGACTCTCATCTGAGTCAACAGTGTTTGCTCATGCCCATCTACTGAATGTTTAGGATAAATATGGTAGCCAAATGGATTTGTTCAAATTTTAGAAGAAGCATGTTAAGTGGTTATGGTGTCAGAATATTTTGGGTACTGTATTGAGACACCTTAACACCTTACCTTTCTTTTCCTAATGTTCAACGGGATGATCGGGTGTGGCAAAGGTGTCATGTATCTTACGTCACCAGGGCATTCAACTGATATTGGCTTACAGTTGGGCAAAGCCTGCTATCCTTGTAGCAGGTAAGGGTAGATGGGGAATGTTTTTATTTCTTCTGTTTCTTCACTTTCATTCCTGATCCTCTTTCTTCCCTGTCCCTCTCTTTCATCTCCTCTACTATCTCTTCTGTCTCTTTTCTCCTTTTCTCTGGGAGATGACACAAAATGATCCACAAGGATTGACATGTTGTTAAATCTCAACAAAATCAAAATCCTAAAGTTTGAAAAAGTCTATTTTACTACCTGTTGATGCATCTGAAACAGTGCTGGATGAGTGGCAAACAGTGTAGACCCTGGTCAGATGCTCATTCTGTGATATCTGATCTGAGTCCACACTGTTTGCTCAGGCCTGTTGTCCCAATATTTAGGGTTTTGGTACATTTTTATCTCACCTGAGCCGAAGGCTCAGGATGAGCTATTGTGATCACTTTCCATCTGTCGTCCGTCCATCCGTCCATTTACCCTTTGAACAACTTCTCTTCTGCAACCACTGGGCCAGTTCCTTCAAATTTCATGTGGAGCCATGTGTTAAAGGAGGATTTAAAATTTATACAAATGGTTATGGTCCGTAAATCAAGATGGCCATCAGGCCCATATATTATAGCTCCTTTAGACTTACAATGCAAAAAAAATTTAAAAAAATCTTCTTCTCTGAAACCGTGAGGCCCACAGCTTATATATTTAGTATGTAGCAATGTTTAGTGGTCCACTACATAAATCCTGCCAATCAAGCCCCTGGGGTCAAAACTGGCCATGCCCCGGGGAGCATTAGCTACCAGAGACTTATAATGGGAAAAACTTTAAAAAATCTTCTCTGACTCCATTAAGCCCACAGCTTATATATTTAGTATGTAGCAATGTTTAGTGGTCCCCTACATAAATCCTGCTAATCAAGCCCCTTGGCTCCAAATGGGCCACAACACAGAGGGATCATATGTTGATATAGACCTATATAGCTAAAGAACCTTCAAAAATCCTTTTCTCTGAAACCATTGAGGCAGAGAGCTAACAGATTAAGTATGTAGTGATGTTAAGTGGTCTCTTACATAAATCCTACCAATCAGGCCCCTGGGGTCCAAACTGGCCATGTCCTGGGGGTCATTAGCTCCCATAGACTTATAATGAGAAAAACTTAAAAACTCTTCTTCTCTGAAAACATGTGGCCCACAGCTTATATATTTAGTATATAGCAATGTTTAGTGGTCCCCTAAATAAATCCTGCCAATCAAGTCCCTGGGGTCCAAACTGGCCATGCCCCGGGGGTCATTAACTCCGCAGGCATAGACTTATAATGGGAAAAACTTAAAAAAATCTTCTTCTCTGAAACCATGAGGCCCACAGCTTATATATTTAGTATGTTGCAATATTTGGTGGTCTCCTACATAAATCCTGCTAATCAAGCCCCTGGGCTCCAAACTGGCCACGCCCTAGGAGACATATGATTATATAGAGCTATATAGCTAAAATACCTTCAAAAATTTTCTTCTCTGAAATCATGAGGCCGAGAACTAACAGATTAAGTATGTAATGATGTTAAGTGATCTCCTACATAAATCCTGCCAATCAAGCCCCTGGGATCCAAACTGGCAAATTGCCCCTGGGGTCATTAGGTCCCATAGACTTATAATGGTCTATGGGACCTAATGACCCCAGGGGCAATTTAAAAAATCTTCTTCTCTGAAACCATGAGGCCCACAGCTTATATATTTACTATGTAGCAATGTTTAGTGGTCCCCTACACAAATCCTGCCAATCAAGTCACTGGGGTCCAAACTGGCCAAGCCCCAAGGCTCATTCACTCCCATAGACTTATAATGGAAAAAACTTAAAACATCTTCTTCTCTGAAACCATGAGGCCCACAGCTTATATATTTAGTATGTAGCAATATTTAGTGGTCCTGTACATAAATCCTGCTAATCAAGCCCCTGGGCTCCAAATTGGCCACACCCCAGGGGGTCATATGTTTAAATAGAGCTATATAGCTAAAGAACCTTCAAAAAACTTCTCTGAACCCATGAGACTGAGAGCTAACAGATTAAGTATTAGTGGTCTCCTGGAGAGCTAACAGATTAAATATTAGTGGTCTCCTCGAGAGCTAACAGATTAAATATTAGTGGTCTCCTCGAGAGCTAACAGATTAAATATTAGTGGTCTCCTACATAAATCCTGCCAACCATGCCTCTGGGGTCTAAATTGACCACGCCCTAGGGGTCATTAGCTCCCATAGACCTATAATGGGAAAAACTTAGAAAATCTTCTCTGAAGCCATGAGGCCCACAGCTTATGTATTTAGTATGTAGCTATGTGTAGTGGTCCCCTACTTAAATCCTGCCCATCAAGCCCCTGGGATCCAAACTTGCCACATCCCAGGGGGTCATATATTATATAGAACTGGATAACTAAAGAACCTTAAAAATCTGAGAAATCATGAGGCCAAGAGCTAACAGATTTAGTATGTAGCAATGTTTGGTGGTGTCCTACATAAATCCTGCCAACCATGCCCCTGGGGTCCAAATTGTCCACGCTCCAGGGGTCATTAGCTCCCATAGACCTATAAACTTAAAAAATCTTCTTCTCTGAAGCTACGAGGCCCACAGCTTATATATTTAGTATGTAGCTACGTGTAGTGTTTCCCTACTTAAATCCTGCTAATCAAGCCCCAGGAGTCCAAACGCCACACCCCAGGGGGTCATATGTTATATAGAACTGGATAGTTAAAGAACCTTAAAAAATCTTCTTCTGTGAAACCAGTGAGGCCCAGAGCTAACAGATTTAGTATGTAGCAATGTTTGGTGGTCTCCTATATAAATCCTGCCAACCATGTCCCTTGGTTCCAAATTGGCCATGCCCCGGGGGTCGTTAGCTCCCATGGACTTAAAATGGAAAAAAAAAAATCTTCTTCTCTGAAACCATAAGGCCCACAGCTTCTATATTTAGTATGTAGCAATGTTAAGTGGTCCCCTACATAAATCCTGCCAATCAAGCCCTTGGGGTCTAAATTGGCCACACCTCGGGGCTCAGTTGCTTCCACAGACTTATAATGGGCAAACCTTAAGAAAATTCATCTTCTTCTCTGAACCATGAGGCTCACAGCTTATGTATTTAGTATGTAGCAAAGTTTACTAGTCCCCTACATAAATCCTGCCAATCAAGCCCCTAGGGCTCAAATTAGCCATGCCCAGGGTGTCATTTGTTTATATAGAACTATATAGCTAAAGAACCCTCAGAAATCTTCATCTCGGAAGCCATTAGTCCCAGAGCTAACATATTTAGTGTGTAGCAATGTTTAGAGGTGTCCTACATAAATCCTGCCAACCATGCCCCTGGGGTCCAAATTGGTCATGCTCCGGGGGTCATAAGCTCCCATAGACTTAAATAGGAAAAACTTAAAAAAATCTTCTTCTTTGAAGCCATCAGGCCCACAGCTTATACATGTATTTTATATTTAGTATGTAGCAATGTTTAATGGTCTCCTACATAAATCCTACTAACCATGTCCCCGAAGTCCAAATTGGCCATGCCCTTGGGATAATTTATTAATATAGAACTATATAGCTGCGGGCCCCCCCCCCCCCCCCCCCCCCCCCCCCCCCCCGTAGCCTAGTGGATAGGAGTGTAACTCTAAATCCACTAGGTTTCTCACCACTGTGGTTTGAGCCTTGCTCGGGGCACATGTGGGAAAGCCAAGTTCTGCTTACGGATGGTCAGGTGGTTTTTCTCCGGGTTCTCCGGTTTTCACCCACCTTAGATGAACGATCGGCTCAATATAAGTGAAATATTCTTGAAAGGGTTGTAAAACCCAAATCAAAACAAAAAAACAAATAAATTAATAAATAAATAAAATAAAAAGAGCTGTATAGCTAACACTTAAAGAAAAAACTTCTCTGAAATGAAAGGGCCCTAAGCAGGTGCGATCATCACGAATCTTGCTCAAAATGTTTGTCTTGATGATTTCTAGGTCAAGTTCAGACCTGGGTCACTTATGACCTATATTTCAAGGTCCAGTGACTGTCTTAAGCTTTTCCATTTAGGTCAGTTCTTCAGTAGTTGTCAGTCCTACAGCAGTGATACTTGGCACTTGCAGACATCTTAGCATGGTCTCTTGAATACAGTCATCTATATTTGACCTTGACCTATATTCCACGGTCCACTGACAGTTAAATTTTTGCATTTAGGTCAGTTTCTCATTAATCATTGGTCTTACAGCCAGAGATACTTAGCACATCTTAGCATGGCCTCTTGAGTGCAGTCATATATATTTGACCTTGATCTATATTTCATGGTCCATTAGGCATACTACATTGTCTTACTTGTTTATATAATAATCATGAATCTCAGTCAGAATGTTTGCCTTGATCATTTATGGGTCAAGTCTCAGTGCTGTGGTACTCAGGTGAGCATTACAGGGCCATCATGGCCCTCTTGTTTTTTCAAATCATTGCAATTTATTGCACTATTTTTTAGCTGTAAATATAGACATCAACATATCTTTGAAGAAAAATTTCAGTTTATTATCAGAATGGCCATTTTATATTTAAATGGTTCAATGACGATCCATCAAAATGAAGCTTTATTAATGGTGTTTATAAAGTCATCCAAACCATTAACATTGTTGAAGAAATATGTGGTTCAAAGTTCCAGATAACAGGGGTATATGATTAATATTTCTCTTATTTCTCCATGAAAAAATATGTTGTGGTTATTCATTAGACTGTGCATCAATGCGACATTTTAATGAGTACTCACAGTTTGTGGTTTCATGGAGAAATCAGAAAATATCAAGCACTTATTTTCAGCAATACTTTTTTTGCTGACAAAAGTGCTTAGCTTGAGCAATGGGTTATACAAAAACCAAGTCACATGAGACAATATCAGTATTTTCTTCTTGAAATTCTCGGTTATTTAGCTTTCCCCTGGAGTTTTACTTGGTGTTACTAAATGTTTACATTGTGTTGATGGTCTTGTATTCAGTGTAGAAACTTTGAGTTAGCAACAACTGATTTATTTTCTTCAAGAATATTTAATGAATGCTCGTTTATGTGTATGAGATACAGTAACCTGTTAGATTATATTGATATTGAAAGTGCCAGTCACATGGGTACTAGTGTTTGGTGCTGTATACTTAATCTTTACCACGCTATGGGCAAATTCAGCAGACAACAGGTTAGGTCATATTTTTCTTATTTTCCAAGAAAACAGAATTTGACAGTTCATGCAAGTGGAGACAATTTGCATGAAATATCAAATCCTGTTTTCTGGGGAAAATTAGAAAAATGGAGATTTTCTGGGCAAAAATAAGAAAAATATCTCAAACTGTGTTTTGCAGAAAATTTTACCCAGAGTGCTAAGCGTTAAATTGCTCAGCAATTGACTCCTCCGTCAGGCCGTTATAACCACGCCCATGTGAATTTCCTTAGACAAACTTTGTATTGATGTACCTGTGCTTACCTATAAAAAGCATGTGTTGATTTGTTTGTCTAACTAAAAACGTAGACAATTACCTTATCAGCGATTTTGAATGGTCAGTTGCGGTTGTCAATTAAATGGTCAAGTGACTTGATGGAGGAGTCAATTCAACAACCTTTGAATGAAATGTTTCTTTCCTTAAAGTAATGCAACTGTTTAAGTAGTGCATTCTTACTGCAGTCTTATTGAGGATTTCAATGACACTCATACTTGAAGGTTTTTCAAGAATTCATTGATACTAGAATACGTTTCTAAAATTCATATACAATGTATTTTGGAATACTTTCCAAGAATCCTCTCAGTTGGGAACATTTTCCAGCAGAACACATGAATAGTGGAATTTGCTTTGTAGGAAGACATTCAAACTGGGCACTTACTTAGAAACTACTTGCAATCTTTTCAAAATTCATTTTATATCAGAACATTTTAGGAATTCACTCATACTTGAAACTGTATCAAGAATCATATTTGAACCTTTTTACAGGAATCTGCTAGGAATGTTTCACAGGAAGACATAAATTGGGACTGAGTTCCTGGAAATCCACTTATACAGGGACACTTTAGAGAATCTAGATTTGTAACACAGGTTTAGAGATTAATGAATGCCTCTGTAGCACACCCTTGGTAAAATAAATTTCACTTATCACCCTAATTCATGAGTTCAGATTCAAATGTCATTGACAGTATAGATTTTGGAAAAAAAAGTTTCTAGAAAAGCAATAAAAAATAATGACTAAAACAGAAAAGATTAAAAACAGATTGCATTAACTGCTTGAATTCTGACTCCAGTTATTTAGTACAAAGATATCAGGTTAAAGCTTTAATTGCAATTAAACTTGTTGCCCTATTTTTTTTTTTTTTTTTAATACCACAAGGAGGTTTTTATTATGACCTGGCCAAAGAGTGCCATGCCCCAGTTAAAACTTAATGGATCTTTCAGTAATTGATACAATCAACTATTGTATAATTAACCAAGGAAAGGTATATAAAAAGGTGTTACAAACAGAAAACAGACCATTTCTTTACTGATTTTGAAGTCATAGCTCTGCCTGAGCTGAGGAAAATTCTGTCTGTGTATTTCTTTATAATTAGATCATCTACTTGAAAATCTGATGAATTTTAACCGATGGTGTATTATAGTGTTGGAATGAAATTCATTTTATATTTCTGAGCAAGTGTTTCATGTTTGTTAATTTTGGGACACTTATACTTGCCCAAGTCTGAATAAAGCTAGTGTCTGCATGCTATATTTGCATGCTTCTCTATGTCCAATGTGGAAAGTTTCTGACATGCAGTGAATATTGCTCTGTCGTCGCATGACCAAAATGGAATGCTTAGACATAGCCGTCAAAACAAACAAAATTCACAAAGCAGAGGTATATTCAATCACTTTTAAATTTAAATATTGACTATAGTCTGACTCTCAAAGATGATGAATTGAATCAGTACCTTTCTTATGGAAAGGAGACATACCAGTATACCTTTCTTATGAAAAGGAGACATATTGCCTATACAAGTGGCATAGTGGAAACTATGGAAAATCCTTGTTATAGTGCCCAAGAGAGATTATTGTCCATGATTTTATTGACAATCAGAAAAAAAATCAGCACAGATTGGAGCACTGTGAAAATGGGCCGAAAACATTCCGTGAATTTATTATGAAGAAGAGACAAATGGGAAATTTAAATCTCACCAAAAGGCAAGGAGGGAAACCTACGTTGTACAAAACTGTGAAAAAGACTATAGATTGTTGCAAAAAGGGCCCGTTCAAATTAGTAAGTTGCTGTTGTTTTCCATTTCGTTGTTCTGACAAAAACCAGGATTTATTATAAATGTAGCGAGAAACAAGGCATTTATATTGGCAAAGTTATAATACATAATCTTATTGTCATTGTTGAGAACACTCACATACAATAATTTATAAGGTCAAAATATTGTGCCTGAGTGTTCTCAATGATGACAATACAGTAGTACAATCAGATCTGTGAATATAAGTACTTACATCCTTGGTTCATACCCTGAGCTTGTTCTATTTTTCATCTAAACAAGAAAAAAAATAATAAAAAAAAAGGACTTAACTGAGTTGAAGGAGCCCTCAGTGCTTTTTGCAAAAATATTGTCTTTTTCCCTGTTTTGTTTGACGTAGTTTTCCCCCATTGAAAGAAATGGATGCACTTTTGAGTAGTTTTTATAGCTCACCTGAGCTATGCTCAGGATGAGCTGTTGTGATCACTTTTCATCCATCCGTCTGTCAGTGTGTGCGTCCGTCCATGCATCCATCCGTTAACATTTTCAAACGACTTCTCCTCTGAAGCAAATTTCATATGGAGCCTCCTTGGGTTGGGGGAACAAAAAATTGCTAAAATGGTTGCGGTCCATTGACCAAGATGGCCCCCATGCCCATATATGGTAAAAACCTTTAAAAATGTTCTTCCCTAGAACCGAGGATGCCTTGGGGCTGAATCTTTGCATAAGTCGTCGGGGATGGAAGGTCTACCAAAATTGCTAAAATAAGTGTCGTATATTGACATTGGACCTTTTTACGGCAAGTTCAAGTTTGCTTCCCTATGCATTTGTATGGGAAAAACCTTTAAAAATCTTACTCTCCAAAACCGAGGATGCCTTGTGGCTGAATCTTTACATATATCATCGGAAACTAGAGGTCTACCAAAGTTGCTAAAATAATGGTCGTACATTGACATTTGACCTTTTTACAGTGAGGTCAATTTTGCTTCCTTATGCATTTGTATGGGAAAAATATTCAGAATTTCAAATGACTTCTCCTCTGGAGCCTCTGGGCCAATTTTGCTCAAATTTCATATGGCGCCTCCTTAGGTTGGGGGAATGAAAGATTGCTAAAATGGTCATGGTTTATCGACCAAGATGGCCGCCATGCCCATATATGGTAAAAATCTTTAAAAATATTCTCCTCCAGGATGCCTTGGGGCTGAATCTTTGCTTAAATCATCGGGGACAGGGGGTCTACCAAAGTTGCTAAAATAATGGTTGTATATTGACATTTGACCTTTTTACGGCAAGGTCAAGTTTGCTTCCCAATGCATTAGTATGGGAAAAAACATTTAAAAATCTTATTCTCCAAAATCGAGGATGCCTTATGGCTGAATCTTTGCATATATCATTGGGAACGGGCAGTCTACCAAAGCTGCTAAAGTAATTGTCATACATTGACATTTGACCTTTTTACGGCGAGGTCAAGTTTGCTTCTGTATGCATTTGTATTGGCCCCGTACATTTGTATGGAAAAAATGTTGATAATTTCAAATGATTTTTCCTCTGAAGCCTCTGGGCCAGTGTTGATCAAATTTCATGCTGAGCCTCCTTGGGCAGGAGAATGAAAGATTGCTAAAATGGGCATGGTCCATTGATCAAAATGGCTGCCATGCCCATATATGGTAAAACCTTTAAAAATCTTCTTCTCCAGAACCAAATAATCCCCTCGGCCCTAATGTTTGCACAAATTTTGGGGGACAGGTGATCTACCAAAATTGCTAAAATGATGGTTCTGTGTTGAAATTTGCTTCCCCATGCATTTATATGGGCCATATACATTTATATTGAAAGTATCGAAGTCAGACATGCATATCTGCAGTGGTTATGTCACTCAGGTGAGCGAGCCGTGGCTCATGGGCCTCTTGTATTGAGATCATTTAGTGACAGGACCCAGTATGAGCCAGTGTCTGTCACATCATTTTGTTTTTTCTACTGGTGTCAAGTTTTTGTGATGTTTACCAAAAAATCAAGAAAATCAAATAGCTGATTTGCTTCAAGCAAAATTGTAGCAGACTACATTGTTAACCCTTGTCCTGCTGAACACGGATATGTCCTTTCTTTGCAAACAGTGTAGATCCAGATCAGTTGGCTTCTGAAGAAGCCAACTGATCTGGATCTGCACTGTTTGCCATTCAGTATTTGAATTTATATCAACAACCTGGATCAAGTTATCTGGTTGGCTGAAAATTAGAAGTGGGCATGGCTTCTTAATTTATTCAGCAGGACAAGGGTTAATATCATGGCAAACCACACTTTGAAGTACGTTTTTTTTATTATTATTATTATTATCATCATTTTTTAGAGAAAATAAGGCCTATCTGCCTAGCAGACAATTCACATGAAAAGTCTAATTTTCTCTGAAAAATAAAAAAACAAATTGGTTTTAGAATGTCGTCTGCTACAAATTTGCTCAACACTAAAAGAGTTAAATGTTACCCAGTTTGATTCTGGTCATTTGTCTTTCTTACATATGAGTAATTCATGATTGAAAACTATACTGATAAATGTTCAATATAAAAAATATAATTCAACATCAGTCAATGGATGATGGACTGCCTTTAACAACCTGAAAGCGTTAAGCAATATTATTATAGCTGACAACATTCTTAATTTTTTTATTATCTTTCAAAGAGAATAAGATGGCATTTTTGTAAAAAATCATCTGCTAGGTGCATGGTTAACATGAAATGTCTGGTATTATTTTTTCAAAAAAAAAGAAAAAAGTATACTTGGTTGATCATCTTAGCAATTGTACTGACTTGTTCGAAACAAAACTACAATATAGAATTGACAGACAGTATGATTTATATGGACATTATACAGACCAAGTGAACAGGCTAGTGTCTGAGGCACAGGAGGACAGTAAAGATTCAGATCAGTCTATGCGTGTGTGCAGTCTGATCAGGGCCTTTGCTGTTCACTTACAGAATCATTGTGGATTCACTGGGCCGTAAAACCTTAACCCTAGTCATGCTGAACTGTGATATATCCTGCCTTTTGTAAACAGTGTAAATCAAGATTAGTTGGAAGAAGCCAACTGATCTGGATCTGCACTGATTGTCATTAAGTATGTGAATTTATATCAACAATCTGGATCGAGTAATCTGATTGGCTGACAATTGGAAGTGGGCATGGCATCTTAATTTATTCAGCATGACAAGGATACAATCTGGATCGAGTAATCTGATTGCCTGACAATTGGAAGTGGGCATGGCATCTTAATTTTTTCAGCATGACAAGGATTAACACAAACAAATACAGAGTCTTTGGATACTGTAAAATGGATAAATGGAGAGTAAAGACACTGATGAGACTGTGCAAATGTGCAGGATGATTGGAATATGTGCAGTCCACATAATGCTCAAAGACATATATATATATATATATATTTTTTTTTTTTTTGTCTTTTGATGTGTCTGTGAATAATGGCTGTGTGAAGCATAATTACTTAGCTCCAGTTAGGAGGAGTATCTGGATTTTTTTTCTTATTTTTCCACAAAATATTTGTTATGAGTGCTCATTACTGAGTCTCTCTGCCCATAGCAAAAGTTTTCATGAAGAAATAAGAATTATCTCCATATTTTTTTTTTTGTTGTTGTTGAAAAAAGACATCTTAAATGGAGCTGATTAGCTCTGATGCTCTGATGCTTGGTAAAACCTACTTTAATTTCAAAAGATATGGGATCTACATGTTAATTTGTAGTATATTTTTATCTGTAAATTAAAGACTAATAATGTAACATTTAAGAACTGAATTATAGCTGAGAACAGAGGCGGTTCATGACCAGACAGCATGGAATGGTGTTATAGATATTGCTCACTCAGATCACTCAGCTCTATTATTTTCACCTATGTGCTGTACACATATATAAATGCTGTTTCAGTGCCCTACTTTTAGACAGTATAAAAAAAATGAAATCTGGATCACATTGTTAATATAGCTTTGTAAAATATGCTATTTTAATTTTATAGTTTGACACAGTATCATACCATAATAAGTAAATATGAGATTTACATATTCCTAGAGAAAAATGGCTAAACTATTTGCAAACAGTGGAGACCCTGATCAGATGCTGCAGAATGCGTCATCTGATCTGGGTCTGCACTGTTTGCCAAATACCCTTTTACGGGTCTCCCGACTACAATGGGTTAACATAAAGACAGGAGAAAAAAGACTAAAGAAAGTAAAGAAAAAATTCCTTTGTTTATATGAAAGTTTTGATCAGGAACTTTGTCATAATTTTTGCTGGAAATATAAAACAAAAACAGCAAAAATTCAGTGTTAAAATATATCGAAGATGGAATTTTATGATTATCAAAGATGTTTGAAAGTGACCAACTCTGTGTAAAGTTTCTGTGAGATTGATATGAAGGAAACTATGGATAAAAAAGTACTAGAAATGAGCAAAGAGAATTAAGGGGCTGTTATTACCATTCTGATAAAAATCATAAAGGATGTATCATATCTATACTTCTCATGGCTGGGCTCTGGTAAATGTAAGTATTTTGTTGCTTTAGTTTATGTCAGCCAGATGCAATCACAACTTCAGTTGCAATTGGAAGATTTTCTACCATTTTGTACAAGGGAGACAACTTTTGTGTCTTTCTGTTTGCCAACTTGCACACTGAACTCTTTCTGAAAAGAGATCTACCCTAAAAAGAAAAAAAAAAACAACAACAAAAAAACATTGCACTCCTTTTAGAGTAGGTCCCATTTCAGAAGAGAGGCAAAATCCATTTTAACAAAGTTGCCTCCCCTGAAAATGTACTCATTGTTGCGAGCCAGGCGTATTGAGAAAGAAATGAAAGTGAAACCAGCAACAAGCTTTAAAATTATTTACCATATTTATTTACAACAGAAAAAAATAAGACAATGTGCAAAACAAAATAAATATACGTAAAACAGTATCTTTTAAGTTTTATTGTCACAAAGTCCCTCAAAAATATTCCACAAGAATTTCTAAAACAAATCCTTTGAATGAAAGTTTCTGATCCCACAATTTGAAGTCCCTGAATTCAGAGTTTAATTCCAGAATGAATAAAATATTAAAGTAATCCAGTACAGAATAATTTCCAATGAAAGAGTACAAAGGTGCCCATATGAAAACGTTTTCCCTTCATATACTATGAAAGAACATTCTAGAGAAAGAATTTGCTAGAGGCATGGTCACTCATTTTCTAGTTTTAGTCAAGAATATTCTAAATGTTCTAAATGTTCTATTACATACCAAAAAATAGCTCAGTCCAGCATATTCCTTCTGGAAACTTCCAAAAAGAATATAAACAACTTCTTATTGTAAACATGATTTTCCAGAAAGTTCTATAGAGACTTTCAGTAAACATGAAAATATTGATATTTAAAAGAATTAAACATCTTATGTACAGCACAATTCATAACAATATCAACAGACAACCCCAATGAATAACCATTGGAATATTTACTAGTTTCTGGTGGAATGTACCAGCTAGTTGTAATTCCATATGGAATTTCAATGTCCTGGAGAAAACTCACTTGCATATATGTATAAATTTCATATAACACTATTGTGAATATATAAACTGCACTGGAATTCCACTTTTGTTACTTGAATATATATACCACTGGAATTATATGTCAAATGGGCATGTTAATTTTTTAGGATAAAATTATTTTCACATCTCCAGACAAGAGGAGTATCCAGATAAATACAGTCGAACCTCGTTATCTCGAACTCGCTTATTTCGAATTACCGCTTATCTCGAAGTGAAAATCTGGTCCCTGTTTTAACATGAAACTATGACAATAGGTAACAAAATAATGTGGAAAAGAGGAGAAATTGCTCCTGAGGAGCAATTTCTCCTCTTTTCCACATTATTTTATATATATATTTCTAACTTCAGGAATCAAATTACATATTCATTTGTTAAATGTGGTTGTTCAATTTATTGTTTTCCTCACTCTCTCAACTCTGATATGTCGAGGTATGGATATCTTGAAGTATTTCAGTGAGTCCCTTGGAATTCGAGATAACGAGAGTCGACTGTATATTTGTTTTCTCATTTCTATTTACCAAGGCGTCTCTAATTAGTACCACAACATACGAGCCACCTCATGACAAAACCAACAAAATGGGATGTGCGCCCAGCAAAGGGTCAGATCAGCCTGGGCCTTTGCCCAGTCTGATCAGAGGCTTCGCTGTGCACTGAATAGGTAGCTAAGGACCCATGCTTTCTTCATGCTGACAGCAAAGACTGATCAGACTGGGCAGATGCTCAGGCTGATCTGAGTCTTTGTTGGGCATATGTGCCATTTTTTTTTTTTTTTTTTTTTTTTGTTTTGTCATGCGCTGGCTCATTTGTTTTTGTGGAGAAATAAGAAATATAGCAATGAATTTTGTTTGAAGAAAAGCAACTTATCTTGAGCTAGGTATTATTATAGATCCGAGTTAGGACAAATATGGTCACCTGATGTCAAACATTTAGTGCACAATGTGCCCAAAAGAGCATGTGCATTTCATGCTTGTTGAAAAAATACAGTGTTGTCCAAAAGTTAACTCTTTTATATCAGCTGAAATGGAAATTGGGTGGACTGATTTGACTATTCTACACCAGGGAAAGGGCTGGCATTTTGCAGCAAAGGCATATTGTGGCTTTGCAGAATAGCAGATAATTCATGTGAAATGTCAAGCCTTATTTTCTAAAAAGAAAAAAAAAACAACAATTATAGTAGAATGTCATCTCATGCTGGTTTGACTGGTACTTAAAAGTTTAACTTTATATCATGTACTCAGAGATCCAGATCAGAGATCTTACTTCTCCATGAAAACATTATGTAGTGGTTCTACTCCTTAGAAGCACCTCACTGAGGGGCTCCTATGAGTACTGCAACATACGTTTTCATGGGGAAGTAAGGAAAATATCAGTATTTTTCAGTTGAAAAAAGTGTCTTATCTGGAGCTATGTGTACTAATATTTAATTTATTCAGCAGATGGTTTAGTATGTCAATCTGTGACTTTTGGATCAACTTTATTGGGCTAAAATGAAAACTGGTTTATTTGAATATTTCTTTTCCACAAAACACTACTATTTTTTCTCTAAATATTCAGACAGACAGGCCTGAGCAAACAGTGAAGACCGAGATCAAACTGCTTCTGAAGGAACAGTGTCCCGTGTCTACACCTTTTATACCCCAGTACCTGATATAATGGTTAAATATTGGTCGTCTGTGGTCCATCCATATTTGTCTTTCAGGACAATAAATTGAGTAAATATCTATGGTTTTTTACCAAACTTTGTATGTGCATTGATATTGTGGAGATCTTGGTTTGGGATTGCTATTGGACAAATTTAATCAGTTTTTGACAGTTATATGCCTGCCACACAACTATAGTTGGGTATTATGGTTTCACATTTTTATTAGCTCACCTGAGCACGAAGTGCTCATGGTGAGCTATTGTGGTCAGTCAGTGTCCGTCGTGCGTCGTTCGTTGTGCAGCGTCAATAATTGCTTTAAAAGCCTACACCCCTGGGCCAATTGACTTGATACTTGGTAGGAAGCATCAGGGTGACTTGTTAAAATAGTTAAAATCGTGCTGATCAGAAATCCAAGATGGCCGCCATGGTGGCCATCTTGAAAATACATTTTTCCCGAAAATCTATTTTTCGCTTCTTCTGCTGAACCGAAAGGCCAATTGACTCCAAACTTGCTAGGAAGCATCGGGGTGACTTGTAGATCAAAAGTAGCTAAATTCATGCCGATCGGAAATCCAAGATGGCCGCCATGGTGGCCATCTTGAAAATTTATTTTTCGCTTCTTCTCCTGAACCAAAAGGCCAATTGACTCCAAACTTGCTAGAAAGCATCGAGGTGACTTGTAGATCAAAAATAGCTAAAATCATGCCGATCGGAAATCCAAGATGGCTGCCATGGCGGCCATCTTGAAAATTTATTTTTCGCTTCTTCTCCTGAACTGAAAAGCCAATTGACTCCAAACTTGCTAGGAAGCATCAGGGTGTCTTGTTCAAGCAATCATCATGAATCTTGCTCAAAATGTTTGTCTTGATAATTTCTAGGTCAAGTTTGAAACTGGGTCACCTGAGGTCAAAAACTAGGTCACCTGGCCAAATCAGCGGAAAACCTTGTTAACACTCTAGTGGCCATATTTTTCAAGCAATCATCATGAATCTTGTTTAACATGTTTGTCTTGATGATTTCTAGGTCAGATTTGAAACTGGGTCACTTGGGGTCAAAAACTAGGTCACTGGGCCAAATCAGCAGAAAACCTTGTTAACACTCTAGCAGTCACATTTTTGAAGCAGTCATCATGAATCTTGCTCAAAATGTTTGTCTTGATGAGTTATAGGTCAAGTTCGAAACTGGGTCACTTGGGGTCAAAAACTAGGTCACCAGGCCAAATCAGCAAAAATTTTGTTAACACTCTAGTGGTCACATTTTTGAAGCAATCATCATGAATCTTGCTCAAAATGTTTGTCGATGATTTCTAGGTCAGGTTCAAAACTGGGTCACATGGGGTCAAAAACTAGGTCACCAGGCCAAATCAGCAGAAAACTGTTAATACTCCAGAGGTCACATTTTTTTTAAATAATCATCATAAATATTGCTTAAAATGTTCATCTTGATGATTTCTAAGTCTGGTTTAAAACTGGGTCACTTGATATCAGAAACTAGGTCACCTGGCCAAATCAAAGGAAAACCTTGTTGATGCTGTAGAGGTCACATTTTTGAAGTGATCATCATGAATGTTGCTCAAAATGTTTGTCTTGATGATTTCAAGGTGATGTATATTTTTCTGTCCAGTGACTTTCTTAAGTTTTTCTGTTCAGGTCAGTTCTCAGTAATTATTGGACCTACAGAGTGATATTTGGTACTTGTGAAGTGTTTGGGTTTAGGTCAATTTCTCAGTAACTAAAGCTCCTACAGCCAGTGATACTTAGTACATGCATACATGTTAGCATGGCCTCTTGAATGCAGTCATCCATATTTGACCTTGACCTTTATTTCCCAGTCCATTAGACATGCTACATTGTCTTACTTGTTAATATAATCATTTTGAATTTTGATCTGAATGTTTGCCTTGATCAGTTCTAGATTAGATTCTCAAAGTGCTATGATGCTCAGGTGAGCATTACAGGGCCATCTTGGCCCTCTTGTTTGCCATTTATCATGCTCTTGTTTGGCCCTTGGGAGGGCAGTTTTCCATTTCAAGCTAGGTTATCATATTTATTTTTTAGTTACATAAGGCCAGGTAGTCAAATGTACTTTTTCAAAATTCCAGTGATGGGTTATGGTTTTCCAGTATTTAGGGTAATTACAATATACAAAATGATATTTTGCCTTCTTAGCTTGTGAAGAAATTATAAGTAGAATGTTTTGGGCAGTAACTGTAGTATTTGTTGCATCTTGAATTGTGACATAATTCTCTTACATGCAAAAAACAAGAAAAAGATATAGAGGTTACATCTAAGATGTTTAAAAATGTCATTAGGAAAAAATACAGGGATTTCTGGATTAAACAAGAAGACAGCATACCAACCTGAGATTTATATATCGCGACACATGACCAGAATAGATGTAAAACGTATACCTCGACCAAAGGTCATTGATAAAGTCAGGTCCCATTCTGTGCCATGTTATTTTAGACAGGACCATCATGGCAAGGTAAGAAATTAAAAACAAAATTATGCATGCTGGTTTGGTGACAGGCATTTATCATGGAAAATAATCAGAGGTTTATGTGAAACTAAAAGATTGATATTGGAAGTTATGAATTATTTCTATATGAATTATATAGAACTTATATAGAGAAATCATCCATGTGACACTGGTGCCGTTTTGAGTCAGTAATTTGATGATGTGCTATAGGTACCAGAACCTTTGAATTTGATTGTTCAAGAGGGCCATCACATGACCTTGTCATCTATGCATGAAGTTCACAGGATTTGACAAAGCTGTGACTAAAACTGACAAAAATGTACAGGATCATGTTAAAATCCATATTGGCTCAGTCCCTACAGACTCAGTTGGCTGAGAGTTAATCAACCTTTCAACCTGGAGTTCCTGAGGTGGACCCTTCTATCTTTGCATTTGGACAGGTCTGTTGTTGCTAATAGCTGTGTGAGTCAAGGATGAAAAACAGTAATTGGCAAACAGGGTAGATCATGATGAGATGGCTCATTATGAGCAGTCTCATGTAGAGCTACACTGTATGCAAAGATGTTTGGTTTATAAGGCTGAAAATGTTAATAAATATGTCCTTGACCTGGTGATTTCTTATTGGTCTGGTTACAGGTTCTTGAACAGCTGTATTGACCAACAGCCTTTGGCTGGATGAGTGGTAAACATGGTAGAACTTGGTTAAAGCTGCATTCTCCAGCATCTGATCTGCTCAGGCTTGTCTGTCTCAGTACTTAGAGCAAATATGATACCTAAGTATATATATAGTTCATCTGTCATTACTGACAATGACCAATCTTAATCACATTTGGGGAGGACCTTATCTAATGTTGTGAGAACTTGTGATCCAACCCACTTGCTATATGATTATTTGGCAATAAAATATGATTAAACTAAATCTTAATCACATGTGAGAAATGCTACTGTTTGTGTGTTCTAAGATGGCTGATTAGACCAATTCTGGCTCTAAACTGTCTGTTGCAGATGGAACAACAGAGGTCAGAGCAAGACAGCACTGTTGGTGATGCCTAATAGCTCTGGCTTTGCGCTGTGCAGGTTTCTGCTTGGCTTCACTGGTTCTTTTTGCCTCATATTCACTAACACCTCTTCTGAGGAGGCCTGCCCACTTTGCTTGGTCCTATGCTATTTGTTCCCATGACTCTATTGGTATGTTGAAATCCTTGAGGGAGGCTTTGAAGGTGTCTTTGTATCGCTTCTTCTGACCTATTGAAAAAGTCTTTGAAATTTCAGTGAAATTACACTGAAATTTCAGTGTTTTCCACTGAAGCTCTAAATTTCAATGGAATTTCAGTGAAGTTCCAATGACCTTTAAGCTGTAACTGAAATTCCACTGAAATTTCAGTGAAATTCCACTGAAATGTAGGTGAACATCCTGTTAATGATCTCCCCTAGTATGATGAGGGTGGTCCCTATGTAAATATGGCAACAAAACTATTTGGAGCCAAAATTTGTCACTGGTATAAAATCTTAAAATATCCAGAATCGCTTGTTAGATGTAGTCAGTTTTTGTTTTGTTTTTTTAAATTTACTTGATTAATTTTGCAGCGTCAGATTAGCCTAAGAAGCTGTTAAAATCATTAAGGTATAAAAATGGAAGAAAAAGTAAAATTACAGGTTATGCTTACTACCCCACCCATTTGTGTTTGCATTGAAAATGTTTTCATTGATATTTCAGTGAAATTTCACTGGTATTTCAGTGAAATTTCACTGAAATTCTGGAGAAATATTTCACTGAAATATCACTGAAATTTCAATGCAATATCACTGATATATCATTGAAATTTCAATGAAATATACCAATCATTTCACTAATTATCTGAAATTTCAGAAAATTATTTCCTTGAAATATTAGTGATGATTCTCGGTAGGGTGGTTAAACTACTTAGAGGACTAAGCCTGCTCAGGAAGAGTCTGATAGAGTTTATCTGGTTGTTTTGATTGATTACCGAGAAATAATTCATTAGTGTTCTAGCGCTTGTGCGTAAAAAAACAAGTGAGCGAAGCGAACAAGTTTTTTACAAGCAAACCTTAGAACACGAGTGAATTATTTCTCTGTAATCGATCAACTTTACAACCAAATAAACTGTTCATTACATTTTCATCCATGTTTTACCTTTGAATTTTTACATTCAACCATTATGATTTCCTACCAAAATAGTTCCAGTCAGTGCATGATTTCAAGAGGCGTGGTTTAGTTTGAAAATCAGTCGCCATCTTGTTTTCACTTTAATGCAAAAATCATCCTGTGCTTGAAATACAGACACAACAGTGTCACGAATGTTGGACTGGATTGTCAAGAAAATCATACTTTATATTTGTGTTGCAGGTCTTTCCTCAAAAATGCCAGCTGGACATGAAAATTGCAGTCTGATTTCCATGATTTTATCAAAGTTTCCGCGAAACGTCAACTATTGTTATTGTTGTTACCAACAACGTCAGCAACGTCGCCTAGCAATTATGACATCAAAACATTCAAAATGAAATAATTCACTCAATGAATTATTGATTATAATTCACTGAGAAATCTCAGTAAATCACTGCTGAAAATGTAATACAGTAGGCTAACTGACCAGCTCGGCATGACCATAACAGCTAGCTAGCTAGCTAGCTAGCTAGTGGTGACTGGGCCTTAAAACTCCATATCAAACAAAGAAACAACATGAAATGTTGTCTGTTGAAATTTTTACTCAGTATCCATAGATCTAGATAAGAGTGGATATCAGATTAATATTTTTCTTATTTTTCCACAAAAACATATAATGTTGTGGGCACTCATTAGAAGCACCTCATATGCTTTTGTGGAGAAATAAGAAAAATATTAATACTTTTGCATTGAAAAAAAGCATCTTGTCAAGTGCTATGGACTAGATCTGCCTGTAGAATCATGGATCCATGGTTATTCCAGAGAGTGGCGCCTAGTGAAGATTGATCTGACTGTGGAGCTGACCCCATTGGGTTGACTGGGCCATAAAACCTCAACACAAACAAATCTGACTGTGGATGGAAAGGCTGATCATAGTCTTAAAGTGTTTGGCACATTGTGTCATGAGATATACATTTTTTCAAAATGGTTCATACAATTAATATCAAATTTCTCAACTACCTTTCCAGTCATCTTATTTATTAATTTCATTGAATGCAACTTTAAAGGCTCCATATTCCTCAAAAATAGACATTTTATTGTCCAAGAAAGGTTTAATTAATTTATATATTCTATTAATGCAGTCATTAAATGTGGCACCTGGCAGCCTTTAAAATTTCAGCTAGTCTCTCATTCTTGAACTGGATCAAAAACAAAATGATTTTTATCATATCTCTGATTTAGTGTTGCCAACATTAATTCAGAGATACGATAAAAAAATAACTTCATTTATGATTCAGTTTACTAACTGAAATTTTACAAGCTGTCAGATGCAACATTTTATGATCGTATTAATACCATGTATCAATTTATTAAACCTTTCTTGGATAAAAAATGTCTATTTTGGAGGAATATGGAACCTTTAAGCATTAGGGCTTTCTTATGTTATTTGTTATACTGATAATTGTTATATTAAAAAAAGAGTGGGATATGATAAAATCATTAGCATTGAAGAGTGAAATTGATCAAATTTTCATATTTGTTTGCTTTCAGATTGGTATCTTAAAATATTAGCTAACTCAGTTGGGTATTTTTTAATACAATGTATTTTTCCTGATATTAATGTCACTTCAATAGCATTGGCATCGTTTGGGGCTGTACCGTATACAAACTGTACTATGAAATTTGGGGCTGTGTACAATGTACTATGAAATCATAAGAATTCTACCTCCTGTTGGCAGGACTGCAGAAATGCTGATCCAACTGTATTAATAGTCACTCATAATCACACTATTGATTTCAAACAATAGTACTTCTATATTGACCCTAAAAATTAATGATTACTACACTTTTACCCCTAACCTGAGCAAGGCCATTTGGCTACAATGTATCCTGTAACTAAAAAAGTAGTTTTTGAATGGCTTACTGTAGATTCTAGTCAGAATTTCTGTTCTGTGGTATTATATCTGGATCTTTGATTGATTGAGGTTTTACTACGGCCCATTCAACACATTAGAGTTGTTGAGCATGGTCAGTTTACCTAACTTTTCCTGGGCAGGCTTAGTCCTCTGAGTGGTTAACTAGTACTTGTGCACATTCTTTTGCCAGACACTGACAACTCCCTTCTTGAATTAGTGGAAGGGAGAGAATGACAGTAGAAAATATTTCATGACCAATCACCATGAAAGAATGTTGCTGGACCTGGCAGGGATCAAACCCATGACCTCCTGATCACCAGGCAGACGTGCATCAGATTGAGCCACTTAGGCCGCCTGATTTGGGTATACATTGTTTACTTGGGCCTTCTTACAGGTTATTATGTTAGCTCTTCCTTCACTTGGTGCTCAGGTAGAAAGTAAAATGAGGAATCAGAACAGATCCCCCAACTCCCATAAACCAGATTCTTGGAACCTTCTATTTAATGGGACTGGACACTTTGTATATTTTCCACCATTTTGGAGGATTGTGTTTGAGGGGGTGGAGGTGGGGGGGGGGGGGGGGGGGGACAGTTTTTGTGACTTCCTGTTTGCTTTCCTTAGACAGTGCACAAAATCACTTCTGAAAAGGATCTATTCTAAAAGGAAAATTTGCCCCCAAGGCCCCTTTTCAGAAAGGAGCAGAAGGGTCTGTAGTTCTTCAGGAAACAATTTGCTTTCCTTAGGAGCAAATTCTTTTTAGAGTAGACCCCTAATCAGTAGGGAGGCATAGACAATTGGACATTTTTCCTCCCCTGAAAATGTATCCATTCCATTTTAGGGTTCATGGGTTAATCTAAGATTTGTTTATAACCCAGTAGCTGACAATGGTATAATGAGGTTTGATAATCAGGCATGAAATATGAGGAACAGTGGAATTTAAACCTAATTGTGTTTTTTACACTTAGCATGCTGGGTAAAAATTACAGCAGAAGACATTTTGAAATGTATTTCTTATTTTGTTTCTCAGAAAATAGGCACTGACATTTCATGCAGATTGTCTTTTCAGGAGACAATTTGCATGAAATGTCAAAACCTATTTTCTGGGAAAACAAGAAAAAATATTTTGATATGTTATCTGCTGAAAATTTCATCCAGCATGCTAAGGATTCATAAATTCTCATACAGGATGTAAATATCTGTTAGGTTTTGATTACATTTGTTTTGATGTTATGTCTTTAGGGAAATCTTTCTTGTAATACAAATATTTTATATTGGAAGTATCATAATTCAATCCGCAGGACAAGAGAAGAGAGACCCTTTTACATTATTATACTAGGCTCCCATTTCAGACATATTTGGTTCTGTTGGTGGTTTTCTTGTGTTCTGGCTTCAGATCAACATTGAGCTCTTTGCTTTAACCCTTGTCCAGCTGAGCCCTGATAATGTCCTGCATTAAATTTGCAAACAGTGTAGATCCAGATCAGTTGGCTTCTTCAGAAGCCAACTGATCTGGATCTGCACTGTTTGTCATTAAGTATGTGAATTTGTATCAACAACCTGATTCAAGTAATATGATCTGCTGATAATTAGAAGTGGGCCTGGCATCTTAACCCATTGTAGTCGGAGACCTGTAAAAGGGTACTTGGCAAACAGTGCAGACCCAGATCAGACACCGCAGAATGCGGCGTCTGATCAGGGTCTCGACTGTTTGCAAATAATTTAGTCATTTTTCTCGAGGAATATGTAAATCTCATAGCCTGACCTCCCTGAAATTGAAATTGAACTCTTCCAATATATAGTGTGGGAGAGTCTATTCAGTATACAATGGGTTAATGATTAACCGTTAATCTATTCAGCATGACAAGGGTTAATTTAACTTCTGACATGATTTCAAGATGCTTAATTCTTCTGTTGTAGTTTGTTTGTCTGTGGTTTCATGTGTAGCATTTGTGTTGTCCTTATACCTCATCTCTCCTTCAGGTGCCTATGGAAGACTGCTTCATGATTGTGACATTTCCTGGGTACCTTCACTTATATGTTTGCCCAGTGATGGTGATGGAATTAAGGTTTTATGACCCTTTCATCAATGTTACAATACTATCCAGCTGGTGCATGAATTGCAATTGTTTGTATGAGAATCTACCCATCAGTCATCAAAGTGTTGAACCCAGATTGGCCCTGCATCAGAGTGTTTAGCATACCCTAATTTTTTTTTTCTAAATTGTCAGACAGGCAAGCCTGAACAAATAGTACTCTTTGGAGCTAACTCTTCTCCCACAGCTATTGGAGCAGACTCTTCTACCACAACTCTTTGGAGTGTACTCTTCTACCACAACTCTTTGGAGCAAACTTCTACCACAGCTCTTTGGAGGGGACTCTTCTACCACAACTCTTTGGAGTGTAGTCTTCTATCACAACTCTTTGTAGCAGACTTCTACCACAGCTCTTTGGAGGGGACTCTTCTACCACAACTCTTTAGAGTGTACTCTTCTACCACAACTCTTTGGATTAGACTTCTACCACAGCTCTTTGGAGCAGACTCTTCTACCACAACTCTTTTGGGCATACTCTTCTACCAAAGCTCTTTTGACCAGAACCTTCTACCACAACTGTTTGGAAGGTACTCTTATAACACAACTCTTTGGAGCATACTCTTCTACCACAGCTCTTTGGAGCAGACTCTTCTATCACAACTTTTTGGAGTGTGCTCTTCTACCACAAACAACTCTTTGGAGCAGACCTACCACAGCTCTTTGGAGGGGACTCTTCTACCACAACTCTTTGGAGCATACTCTTCTACCACAACTCTTTGGAGTGTTTTCTTCTAACACATCTCTTTGGAGTGGACTCTTCTACCACAGCTCTTTGGGGCAGACTCTTCTACATTTCTTTGGAGCATACTCTTCTAACACAACTCTTTGGAGTGGACTCTTCTACCAAAACTCTTTGGAATAGACTCTTCTACCAAAACTCTTCGGAATGGACTCTTCTACCACAACTCTTTGGAGCATTTTTTTACCAAAACTCTTTGGAGTTTACTCTTCTGTCAGAGTTTTTTGGAGCAGACTCTTCTACCACAACTCATTGGAGTGTACTGTTCTACCACAATTCTTCTACCATAACTCTTTGGCGCTAACTTTTCTACCATTATGATCTTTGTAGCAGACTCTTTTACCATAACTCTTTGGACCACTCTTCTACCACAACTCTTTGGAGCAGACTCTTCTACCACAACTCTTTGGAGCAGATCTTCTACCACAATTTTTGCAGCATACTCTTCCACTACAACTGTTTGGAGTGTACTTTTCTACCACAACTGTTTGGAGCAGACTCTTCTACCACCACTCTTTGGAGTGAACTCTTCTTCCACAACTCTTTGGAAAGGATTCTACTACCACAACTCTTTGGAGTGGACTCTTCTACCACAACTCTTTGGAACAGATTCTTCTATCATAACTCTTTGGAACGGATTCTTCTTCCACAACTCTTTGGAACGGATTATTCTACCACAAGTCTTTGGACTCTTCTATCATAACTCTCTGGAATGGACTCTTCTACCACAACTCTTTGGAATGGCTTCTTCTACCACAACTCTTTAGAGTGGACTCTTCTAAGACAACTCTTTGGAACAGACTTTTCTACCACAACTCTTTGGAGTGGACTCTTCTGCCACAACTTTTCTACTGGAGCTTTTTGAAGCAGACTCTTCTACCACAACTCTTTGGTGGGGCCTCTTCCACCACAACTCTTTAGAGTGGACTTCACAACTCTTTGGAGCACTACCACAACGCTATGGACTGGTCTTTTTCCAAGAGCTAGGTGTCTCTTTGGTGGGGACTCTTCTACCACAACTCTTTGGTGTGGACTTCTGCCACAAGTCTTTGGAGCGGACTTCTGCTACAGCTCTTTGGCGCACACTCTTCTACATGCGGGCCCTCCTAGCTTAGTGGATAAGAGAGCTGACTCTTAATCCATTAGGTTTCTCACCACTGTGGTTAGAGCCTTGCTCAGGTCACATGTGGGAAAGCCAAGTTCTGCTTACGGATAGTCAGGTGGCTTTTCCCCAGATTCCCCGGTTTTCGCCCACCTTTGATGAACGATCGGCTCGATATAAATGAAATATTCTTGAAAGGGCCGTAAAAAAAACCCCATCACACTCTTCTACCACAACTCTTTTGGAGCGGACTCTTCTACTATATATCTTTGCAGTGGACTTCTACTACAGCTCTTTGGTGCACACTCTTCTACCACAGCTCTTCAGAGGGGACTCTTCTACCACAGCTCTTTAGAGGAGACCTCTACCACAACTCTTTGTAGCACTACTGCAACACTATGGACCTGGTCTTTTTCCAATAGCTTGGTATCTCTTTGGTGGGGACTCTTCTACCACAACCCTTTGGAAAGGACTCGTCTACCACAAATCTTTGGAGTGGACTTCTACTAAAAGTCTTTAGAGTGCACTCTTCTACCACAACTCTTTGGAGCATACTCTTCTACCACAATTCTTTGGAGAGGACTCTTATACCACAAGTCTTTAAAGTGAGCTTCTACCACAGCTCTTTTGAGTGGACTTGTACCACAACTCTTTGGAGGGGACTTCTACCACAACTCTTTGGAGCACTACCACAATGCCATGGACTGGTCTTTTTCCAAAAGCTGGGTATCTGGTTAGTTTTTAACATTACTATTCAGTGTAGACTCTGATCAGATGCTGCCTTCTGTGGCATCTGATCTGGGTCTGCATTGTGTGCCAGTAACCCATTTACGGGACTCTCAGGACTAAAATGGGTTAATGCACATTTTTATTTGGTTGTTTGATGTCTTCATTCTTGCAAAAGATCTTTCTTTATTGACCCTAAACCTGGTACCTTTAAATATTCACTGGTGACATAAAATGCATAATATATCTATATTGCATTTTTTTTTCTCTTCTCTAAAACAGAGCTTGACATTTCATGCTAATTGCCAATCTTTTTGACAGAATTTGTCTGAAATTTCAAAAAAAATATTTTCTAGACTTCTAAAGGAAAAAAATATGTGATTTTTTTTTTTTTTTTTTTTTTTTTTTTGCTTCAGCATACTAAAGATTAATTGATGTTTCATGGCATCTTGGGAAAAGTACAGTATCATTCTCAGATAGTTGTATTTTCAAGGAATTCTGAGAAATCTTGGCTGGTATAAAAAAAATAGAGTATTGATTTGTTAGGTGAAACTTAATCATCAGCTTCCATAATATACGTTTTCACTGGCTGGAAATGATAAGGTAAAAATGATTTGTCATTCCTGCGATATACATCAGGTGTTAAGGAAGATTTTAAAATCCATATTAGGAAGGTGGAAAGTAAAAAAAGTGAGTGTATTCTGAAAAGTTAACCCTGGTCCTGCTGAACCTGTATATGCCCCGCTTTTGCAAAAGGTGTAGATGCATATCAGTTGGCTTCTGACTGATCTAGACCTGCACCATGTTTGTCATCAAGTATGTGAATTTGTATCAACAGCCTGGATTTTTATATTTTATTTTTTCAAGAAATTAAAGCTTTACATTTCATGTATGTCATCTTATTAGTTCTTGCCAGAAGAAAAGGCTTGACACTGCAAGGAAATCATGAGTAGATAAAATTCTGTGAACAATTTAACATCTCTTGATTGTTTATTCTAAAAACTTCTTTCTCTGGATACTGCCTTGCAGGCATTCTAGGGTGAATGAGGGAATATCAGGGCCCAGTTGTTCAAAGCGTCGTTAGCTTAACAAGCTCGTTAAGGGTCATTTTGTTAACTGTTTTAGCAGATTCAATATACAATATTCTGATATTTTTTGCTGAAAAAATGTGAGTAGCTTTTGCACTGCAAAAGCTACTCACATTTTTTCAGCAAAAAATTCCGGCATATTTGCGTATCACTCGATAAAAGTTTTAACAAATCATTAACTAACGATGTCGTTAGCTTTGAACAACTGGGCCCAGTTGTTTTGGTTCAGGTCTCTATAGTATTAGTGTCAACTTCACAATGCTAAATCTTATCATTATACCCCCGACATACGAAGTATGTGGGGGTATACAGTTTTCGCTTTTCCGTTCATCCGTTCGTTCGTACGTACGTTCGTTCGTACGTTGGTTCGTTCATTCGTCTTTCCGTCACAGGGTCAAAGTTTTTGCGTTAAAGTTTATAAGACCTCATATTTTGAAGACCCTTTGATGGATTTAGTTCATATTTGGCATGATGGTAGATATAGGTCTAAAATTTTTATTAGCACCATCCCCACCCTGGGGGTGGCCTTGGGGTCAAGGTCACGGACTTAGAAGTTTTGTAAAAAAGTCACAGGGTCAAAGTTTTTGTGTTAAAGTTTATAAGACCTCATATTTTGAAGACCCTGTGATGGATTTCGTTCATATTTGGCATGTTGGTAGATATAAGTCTAAAATTTTTATTAGCACCATCCCCACCCCGGGGGTGACCTTGGGGTCAAGGTCACGGACTTAGAAGTTTTGTAAAAAAGTCACAGGGTCAAAGTTTTTGTGTTAAAGTTTATAAGACCTCATATTTTGAAGACCCTATAATGGATTTCGTTCATATTTGGCATGATGGTAGATATAGGTCTTAAGTTTTTATCAGCACCATCCCCACCCCGGGCGTGACCTTGGGTCAAGGTCACGGACTTAGAATTTTCATTAAAAAAGTCAAAGTTTTTTGTGTTTAAGTTTAAATAGCTATATCATCAAGACCCTTGAGGAATTTCTTTTATATTTGACATGTTGGTAGATATTGGCCTAGCGTCTTACTCCGCATGATCCCCACCCTGGATGTGACCGAGGTCAAGGTCACGAACTTAGAATTTTCATATAAAAGTAAAAAATTTTGCCTTTAAGTTTATATAGCCATATCATCAAGACCTTTTATTAAATTTCATTATCCCCTAACTGAAAGGTTGAGCTGATATAGCTATCAGCAAGGAATCTGTTCGTCTGTCTGTCAGTCCGTTGAAGTATTATTCGTTCATACTTTATTTTTGTCTTAGGGTCAAAGTTTTTGCGTTAAACTTTATAAGACCTCATATTTTGAAGACCCTTTGATGGTTTTCATTCATATTTGGCATGATGGTATATATAGGTCTTAAGTTTTTATCAGCACCATCCCCTCCCCGGGGGTGACCTTGGGGTCAAGGTCACAGACTTAGAATTTTCATAAAAAAGTCAAAGTTTTTTGTGTTTAAGTTTATATAGCTATATCATCAAGACCTTGAGGAATTTCATTTATATTTTACATGTTGGTAGATATCGACCTAGCGTCTTACTCCGCATTATCCCCATCCCGGGTGTGACCGAGGTCAAGGTCACGAACTTAGAATTTTCATATAAAAGTAAAAATTTTTGCGTTTAAGTTTATATAGCCATATCATCAAGACCTTTTATTAAATTTCATTATCCCTTAACTGAAAGGTTGAGCTGATATAGCTATCAGCAAGAACTCTTTTTGTCTGTCTGACCGTCCTTTGAAGCATTATTTGTTCATACTTTGTTCATATTTTGAAGACCTTTCGATGGATTTCATTCATATTTGGCATGATGGTAGATATAGGTCTAAAGTTTTTATTAGCACCATCCCCACCCCAGGGGTGACCTTGGGGTCAAGGTCATAGACTTAGAATTTTCATAAAAAAGTCAAAGTTTTTTGTGTTTAAGTTTATATAGCTATACCATCAAGAACCTTTGAGGAATTTCATTTATATTTGACATGTTGGTAGATATAGGGTATGACCTTCAGGTCAAGATCACAGACTTAGAAATTTCATATAAAAGTAAAAAAAAATGCATCTAAGTTTATATAGCTATACCATCAAGACCTTTTGTTGAATTTTGTTATCCTCCTACCGAGAGGTTTAGGGGATATAGCTATCAGCATGGAATTCATCCATCCTGCCATCTCCAGAGTCAAAGCTACATATTTTGTGCTCGTTAAAAACTGGCGGTAGCGCTGGTCGGGGGTATACATGCTCCACTGGGCACTTTGTCTAGGTTATAATGCACAGAAATTATTTACAACCAAAGAAATGAGGCAATACTAAATCTGATGAGTAGTAGGTGATTATCTGTGCATATCAATCAAACATATTGCAAAACTCTTTGAAATCATAAAAAATGTCCAGGGCCCAGTTTTTCATAGCTAACGACATCGTTAGTTAACGATTCGTTAAAATTTACATCGAGTGATACGCAAATATGCTGAAATTTTTGCTGAAAAAGTGCAAAAGCTACTCACATTTTTTCAGCAAAAAATATCAGAATATTGTATATTGAATCCGCTAAAACAGTTAACGAAATGACCCTTAACAAGCTCGTTAAGCTAACGGCGCTTTGAACAACTGGGCCCTGAATAATATATCTCAAATGCCTGCATGCATGCACTTTATCACTTAGCAATGGAATGCCAACTCAGACTAAAACAAAAGTACAGGTATATGTTAGGCAAAAACTGTCAGTCAAATCTAACTTACCAAAGTGGCAGGAACCCTATTTGTCTCTTATCCAATGCCTGTAAACACATTAGTGTTCATCTTCTTGTGTGTATGATATCTCTTGAGCCAGTTGGCTGATGTTCATCAAGCCTGCAGTGAAACATCATCTGGACAAGCTTTATAGATAGTTTGGTGATTTTGACCTTATTTTCAAGGTCAGAAGTGGATAAATGGTATCAGATTTACCTCAGTTTTTTATATGCTTGATAACTTTTGATCATCAAACTTGCAGTGATACCAAATTTATATAGTTGGAAAGAGATGAGCACATTTTTTTCTAAAATACCTTTCTATTATTTCTTATTTCTCCAAAACATATCAGATGCAGACTCATTAGAAGTGCTTCTGTTAAGGATCCATCACATGTTGTTTATATCAAACACATTGTTTGAATAAAGGTGTCTTATCAAGAGCTGTGTGGTACAGAGCAGGGCCTTTTACAACACATAGTAACACTCAAGAAGAGCTGATTCAAAACCCTTGACTATTTTAATTAGCATGAAAGATGATTCCTGTCCACAGACTCCACATTCATCTGTATATACAAAACAATACCTGTCTTATAGGGGTTTAACACTTAAAGTGCTGCCTAAGCAAAACTGTCAGCAGATGACATTCTAATTTTTTTTAGTGCACCTTTGCTTTAGGTCAGCTTATACCATGGCCTGTTGTCCATTGTCCATCCGTCCATCATCTGTCATTAGCTTTTCACATTTTCAACATCTCCACCAGAACCAAAAGCTGGATTGAGCTGAAACTTAGTGGGAGGCATTGTGGCAACATGGAGATTCAGAATTGCTAAAATTGTTCTGTTCTGATATCTAAGATGGCCGCCATGGCGGCCCAACTCGAAATTCTTCAAATGACATCTCCCAAACCATAAGTCAGATTGAGCCGAAACTTGATGGGAGGCATGGGAGCGACGTAGAGAGTCAGAATTGCTAAAACCGTTCCGTTCCGATATCCAAGGTTGCTGCCATGGCAGCCATCTTAAAATACTTCAAACAACATCTCCTCCCAAACCGTAAGTTGGATTGAGCCGAAACTTGATGGGAAGCATCGGAGCGACATAGAGATTCAGCATTGCTAAAATAGTTATGTTCGGCTGTCCAAGATGGTCGCCTGGGAGGCCATCTTGAAAATCTTGAAACCACATCTGCTCCAGAACCTTAAGTCAGATTGAGCCCAAACTTGGTGGATGGCATTGTGTCCACATGGAGGTTTAGAATTGTTAAAATCATTCCATTCTGATATCAGAAATGGTCGCCATGTCGACCATCTTGAAAATCTTCAAACGACATCTCCTCCCAATCTGTAAGTCAGATTGAGCATGAAACTTGATGGGAGGTATCGGAGCAACATAGAGATTCAGAATTGCTAAAATCATTCCGTCAGTATTCAAGCTGGCCAATATGGTGGCCATCTTGAAATCTTCAAACCACATCTTCTCCCGAATGGTAAGTTGGATTGAGCCTAAACTTGATGGGTGGCATTGGGGTGACTTGGAGAGTTAGAATTGCTAAAGTTCCATTCCAATATCCAGGATGGCCATCATGGTGGCCATCTTGAAAATCTTGAAACAACATCTGTAGAAAGTAGAGCTAGAACTGGTCAGCTCAATGTCAGTAAAATGGGACTGGGTGGAATACGCCCCAGACACTTTGACATGAAGAACTGGTCAGCTAATTGTCTGTAAAATGGGACTTGGTGGAATATTATGTCAAAGTTCTGGGGCGTGATATTTCAGTGAGGCAGCACTCTAAAAGTGAGCATTGAGCTCCCTGCCACATCCAGACACCATCACGATATGACTGAAAGATTGTTGAAAGCGGCGAATCAAACAAAACGGTAAGACTCGGATTGAGCTGAAACTTGGTGGGAGGCTTTGGGGAGACATGGAGATTCAGAACTGCTAAATTCTTTCCTTTCTGCCATCTATGATGGCCATCTTGAAATTCTTCAAATGACATCTCCTCCCAAATCATAATGCGGATTGAGGTCAAACTTCATTGGTGGCATCAAAGCAACATAGAGATTCAGAATTGCTGAAAATTGTTCTTGTCCAATATCTGAGATGGCCCCCAAGGTGCCGTCTTGAAAATTTTCAAACCTCATCTGCTCCCTAATGGTAAATCAGATTGAGCCAAAACTTGGTGGGAGGCATTTGGGCAACATGGAGATTCAGAATTGCTGAAAATATTTTGTTATGATATTCACGATGGCCGCCGCAGCAGCCATTTTGAAGATCTTCTATTGTTAGCTCACCTGGAGCTTATGCGGTGGTCTGTTGACCATTGTCTGTCCCTCATCCATGTCTGTCAGTAACTTTTTCACATTTTAGACATCTCCATCGGAATCGTATCCATGTGGCAGCCATGGCGGCCATCTTGAAAGTCTTCATTTGTTATCTACTCCCGAACAGTAAGTCTGAAGGAGCCAAAACTTGGTGGAAGGCATCCGGGCAGCATGGAGATTTAGAATTACTTAAATTGTTCCATTCTGGTATCCAAGATGGCCACCATGGCAGCTGTCTTGAAAATCTTCAAATCACATCTGCTCCCGAACGGTAAGTCTGATTGAGCTTAAACGATGGGAGGCATTGGGATGATGGAAATTCAGAATTGCTAAAATTGTTCTGTTCTAATGTAAAGATTAAGGAGCCATCTTGAAATTCTTCAAACTACATCTCCTCCAATACAGTAAGTCAGATTGCGCTGAAACTTGAAGGGAGGCATTGGGGTAACACGGAGATTCAAAATTTGCTAAATTGTTCAGTTCCAATATCCAAGATTGCAACCATGGTGGCAATCTTGAAACTCTTCAAACAACATCAGATTCTAAATTGCTAAAGGCAATCTGATCTGATAGCCGAGATGGCCACCATGGCGCAATGTAACATATCATGTATGATGATCAGCCTAATCCAGGTGAGCGATTCTGGGCCCTCTTGGGCCTCTAGTTTTAATATTTCAGAGAAAATAATTTTTGGCATTTCATGTGAATTACCTACCAAGCAGACAAATCTAATGAAATGCCAAGTGTTATTTTCTTAAATTATTGTCTGCTGTGGTTGCAATTAGTACACCTAAGGATTAAAACAGTCCTGTCATTGTTTAACACTTGCTAGGATTGTTTCAAATGGTAGTGGGGTGAAGTGGGTGTTGTAGGGTGCAGGGGAGAATTTTCAAAAAAAAAAATTTCAGTATTTGAATTCAGCATTTAATTGTGTGTACCAATCTGCTAGTTTAGTAAATTTTCAAGGTTACAATCTTTTTACCTCATCAAATTTGAATTACAATGTTCAATGTTAATATTGCGTACCGTATTTACCATATGTATTCAGACAGACAGGCCTGAGCAAACAGTGTAGACCCAGATGAGATGATGCAGAATATGGCGTCTCATCAGGTTCTACACTGTTTGCCACTCATCCAGCAATTTTTAGACACATCATTGGGTAGTAAATCGTACTTGTTCAAATTTTAGAACAGGTATGGTAAGTTGTTGAGGTGTCCTAATAACTATGGTAAATAAGGTAATCCAAACATTAAATATTCACAAAGAAGATTAAAAAGTTAATTTTGTGCCAAGGTATGGTCCACAGCAGACTGCATTTAGTGTATGGTTGAAGATTCACTGAATTCTTTAGACTATATTAATTGGCAAACAGTAAATGCCTCCGATAGCTCTAGATAACATGGGTTGGGTCAAACGAAAAATTGTCTTGGAGCTTGTACAAAATTTGTGGATTCATATCATTCTGAGCATGCACAGTCTCGTCCTGGCATTTGCTTTCCATTGAAACATATAGTACTCTATGATTCTGTTTGCTGACAGTGAAGGCCCTGATCAGACTGCATGGATGCGCAAGTGTGCGAATGTGCAGACTGATTTAGGCCTTCACTGTCTACATATATCTGAAGACACGTTTTCGCATGGCGGTGCCCACATAATTTTTTTTTAAACCAAAATATTGTTAATTTTTATATATTTTTCCATGAAAACAATTATTTAATGGAATCAAACTTATTGATTTTTGTGGAGTAATAGTAAGAAAAATATTTATTTGGATATAAACACCATAGTTTTAGATTAGTCGGGGTATCCAACTGAATATTTTTCTTATTTCTTCACAAAACTGTTTAATATTGGTATTAACCCTTGTCCTGCTGAACCCCGATATGCCCTGTCTTTGCAAACAGTGTAGATCCAGATCAGTTGGCTTCTGAAGAAGCCAACTGATCAGGATCTGCACTGTATGTCATTCATTAAGTAAATTCATATCAACAATCTGGATTAAGTAATCTGATTGGCTGACAATTAGAAATGGGTATGGCATCTTAATTTATTCAGCACGAGAAGGGTTGATAAAAAAACAACACTTTAGTACTTATTATTAGATGTGCTTTCCAAGGGTGCTTTTTATGAGTACCCACGACTTACATATATGTTGTTTTGGTGAAGTATGTTTTTTTTTTTACCTGGCTACCTTTCTTATTTATAGCTATTTACTGTAATAACTCTAAGTATTGGAACAGACATGCCTGAGCAAACAGAATAGACCCAGATCTGACACTGCAGAACACGGCATCTGATCAGACTACATGTATTACTATTTGCCCCTCATCCAGCACTATTATAGACACATGAACAGATAGTAAAATGGCCATGTTCAAATCTTAGGAAAAGTATGGTAAGGAGTTAAAATGTCCCAATACTTTAGATTAATATGGTAAACAGGTAATCTTCAACTGAGCTCTATAATCTGGTGGAGGAACCAGGTAATGATATTTAATATTAGGTACCATAAAAACCTTAAGTATTGGTACAGCCAGGCCTGTACAAACAGTGTAGAACCAGATCAGATCCTTCAGAATGCAGTATCTGATCAGGTTCTGCACTATTGCATGCTTTAGACACATCAACAGGTAGTAAAATGGACTTGGTCAAATTTTAGGAGAAGTAAGATAAACTGTTAATGTGTTACAATATTAGGGGTAAATACATTCAGTAGGTTAACAGAGATCTTGCTATGTGTGCTTGTCTGGGTCTTCTCTGTTAGTGTTAAGATAAATTTGTAAGTTAATAGTTTCACACCTGAATTATTTAAAAGTATTTATGATAATATTTCACCTGTGAAACAGACACTTCAGTAAATTATTTGTGAGAAGGAAGATTATTGTTATCATTTATAAAGATTGAAAATGTTTTTTGTAATGACCTTATTATAATTATTTACCATAGTGCGTATAATGAATTTTTGACTTTTGTCAAACCTCTGTTGTGACAACTGGTTTCCAGCATTTCATACAGAACTCCAGGTGAGATCAAAAAAGATTTGCAAAAAGAAAGCCCATATGTTATAATGAATACCACAATGTATGAATTAGATAAATGTATGTCTGAATGTCTGAATATGTTTTATCTGGAGCTATGAGAAGCATCTGGATGGATTGCCGAGTGATTATATATATAGATATTTAGTGACCCCCCCCCCCCCCACACACACACACACATCCCCTCCCCCACCCCACTTGACTTTGAATCATGAGGTCACATGTTAGAATCCTGCTGGAGGTGGAATTCAGCTCATGCATGACTGTATGGCATTTTATTGCACGGAGCCTTTCATTTTCATCCTTCATTCATCTCAATTATGACTTATTCATTAAAAGTTAGACTGGCTCCAGTCGTTTTTGTTTTATATCTATTTCTCTCTTTCTCTACATTATTTTTTTTATCATGATCCTCTTTAATCCAACTTCAAGTTACCTATCCCTGAACAAAAACTAGCCAAGGGACTGAAGTAAACAAAAATTCTACAAGCTATACAAGTGTTGTGTCCCCTCAAAATAAAAAAAAAAGAAGAAAAAGAAAGAAAAGAAAAATAAAGAAAGGGTCTGGGGCCAGACTAATTAGAAGTATGTACTTGAGGTTTTAATTTTGTTGGGCACCTATGCATCCGTCTAGTTTAGAACATGTTTTGTTTATTTTTCTTGCTTCAGTAAGTTTGAATGGCATGGCAAGCACTATAATTCTTGTTCACTAATAAAGGGAAAGTAATGAAATTTTACTTACCCCGCCATGCTTAAGCACACTGCCAAAGTGGGTAGCTGTCTGAATGAGGCAAGAAAATTAGTAACAAGCATCTCATCAGAGTTGCTAAAGTGAATCTACTGTCATTGTTTCACTCAGGTGTGTGAATCTTTGTCCATTGGCTTCTTGTTATCTTTCTGATTTGATTTTTCCAATACTGTATTTACCTTAAGCATGCAGACACTTGCACAGACAGTTCAAACCCAGATCAGATGCTGCAGAATGCAGCATCTGATCAGGGTCTGCACTGTCTGCCACTCATCCAGCAGTATTTAAACACATCAACAGATAAATTAATTGTGTTCAAATGTGAGGACCAATATGGTAAGAAGTTAATTAAAGATGTCTGAATATTTATGGTAAATATGATTTGCATGGTCTTGTTTTTCGCTCTTTTATAACAATCAATTTCAATCTGTCACCAGTTTGATTACCTGATAATTCAATAGCTCCAGATAATTTTGTTATGGCCATGATGTTATATTTTGATGTAAAAGTAATAGAAATGCATATTTCTGAGTGTTGGATTGATCTGGAGCCATGGATTGTTATGTGATAAAGAATATGGATGTAAAGAAAAACAGAACAGCACATTGTACATAGCAAAGCTGCAGTTTGAGTCTTTCTGTTTAGGATAATTCTGATTTGAATCTGAATCAAACTATGTAAGTTTAGACACTTTTGTGAAATTCATAATTTATCAGTCATTGGCATTAAGTAGAGTTCTCTGGGCATAATCAGCAAACAGCAAGTCATTGGTATTTTTAAGCTTCCCAAAGGGAGCACATATAGTCCCACTTTGTCCATCTGTCTGACTCCCTCCATCTGTCTGTCTGCACCCATGGGAGAGACAATAAGGGGCTCGAAATTGGGACATTTTGCCACTTAAGTAGTCAGTTGTGAGTTGAAATGTGATTTATTCCATATAATTGACATTTAGGTGGCTAAAATTGCCTCTTATGTGGATAACCCTGTAAGAGAAGTTTGCCACATACCGTATTCGATCTAATTACCGCACATACCCCTATAAGTGCACAGTCGAGAAATTCCGTAGTCTTCAGATTACAGCCAGTGTACTTTTTCTTTACTTCTTTATAAAGGCATATGTTGTGGGTACTCATTTGAATTGCATCGACTTGTCGATGCAATTCAAATGAGTACCCACAACATATGCCTTTATAAATAAAATTAGAAAAAAACGCATAATTATCATCAAACAAGGCCTTTTCTGACCTTTTTTGAATAGTGTATCCTTTGCAGGTAGATACATATTTTACCACAGCTGAGTGTTCCCTGTAATTTTGAAAAACCTAAGCGCACAGTGCGGTAATTAGGTCGAATACAGTATGTGTCTATTATGCTGATGACGAGCCACTTAATATCCCAACCGAGAGAACGTCCATCCATCCGTCCGTCTGTCACACATTTGTCCGGAGCTATCTCTAAAAGTATTGAAGGTAATTTAATGAAATTTGATACACTGATAGAGGGCCATGAGGGGAATTGCAGAATGCAATAACCATAACCCTGTCACCAGTATTTATTGAGTTACTTTCCTTCTTAATTTTTGCAGTTAAAAAGCTTGTCCGGAGCATATCTCTGAAAATATAGAAGGGAATTAAATGAAACTTGATACATTGATAGAAGGCCATCAGAGGAAGTGCAGAGTGCAAGAACCGTAACTGTACCACAAGTAATTATAGAGTTATTTCACTTTCTAATTTTTGCAATAGTAAGCTTGTCCAGAACATATCTCTAAAAGTATTGAAGATAAATAAATGAAACTTGATACAGTGATAGAGGGCTAGGAAGGAAATTGCAGAATGCAAGAACCATAACCCTGTCACCAGTATATACAGAATTACTTCCCTTCTTTCTCCCTTCCACTGATTCAGGAAGGGCAGTTGTCAGTTTCTGGCAAAAGAATGTGCACAATACTGGTTAACCGCTTAGAGGACTAAGCCTGCCCAGTAAACGTGTGCTTAGGTAAACTGACTGCACTTGACATGACCCCATTGGGTTGACTGGGCCATAAAACCTCAACACAAACAAACACTTCCCTTAATTTTTGCAATAAAAAGCTTGTCCGGAGCATATCTCTGAAAGACTTGTATAGAAGGGAATTAAATGAAACTTGATACATTGATAGATGACTATCAGAGAAAGTGCAGAGTGCAAGAACTGTAACTCTGTTACAAGTAATTACAGAGTTATTTCCCTTTCTAATTTTTGCAATAGTATTTTGCTAGTTCAGAGCATATCTCTAAAAGTATTGAAGATAAATATATGAAACTTGATACACTGATAGAGGGCTATGAAGGAAATTGCAGACTGCAAGAACCATAACCCTGTCACCAGTATTTACAGAGTTAATTCCCTTCTTAATATTTTGCAATAAAAAGCTTGTCCGGAGCATATCTCTGAAAATATAGAAGGGAATTAAATGAAACTTGATACATTGATAGATGGCCATCAGAGGAAGGGCAGACTGCAGGCAAAGGTGCCTGAGGGTCAGTCTGTCCGGCCATATGTCCGTCTGGAGTTATCTCCCTTACTTATACTCTGGATGCACACATTATTTTTTTCATGATTTCTACATGTTTTGTTGAAAATCACTTACGAGGGAAAACAAAACTGAGTTTCTTAGTTTTATGGTTTAAGAGTTACAGGCCTTGCAGGCAAAGGGCCTTATATTTCTCATTATATTTGGATTCTTTGTTGAAAATTATTTACTAGAGAACACAAAATTGAGTTTCTTAGTCTCATGGTTTAAGAATTACTGACCTTGCAGGCAAAGGGCCTTATATTTCTCATTATGTTTGGATTCTTTGTTAACTAGAAATGTGTCCAAAGTACACAGATGCCCCTGCATTGAGGTAGGCTAATTTGGCAAGGTTTGCACAGTTTTATAGAGCTACTAAAAGCGGGGGCATCCATGTACTGTGGACATATTTCTATTTTTTATTTATTAATTTTTTTATTTTGTACATTTTACATGCTTTCAAATGGATCACTGATTCAAGAAGGGCAGTTGTCAGTTACTGACTAAAGTATGTGCACAAGCACTGGTTTACTGCTTTGAGGACTAAGCATGCCCAGAAAAAGAGTGTGTATATGTAGGTTACTTGACTAGCTCAACATTACCTTAAATGAGTGTTCGACTGGGCTGTAAAACTCAATCTCAGGATGCATGCAGTAAAGACTGGTCTGACTGGATGTACAGACTGATCTAAGTTTTCCTGGCTGGGTGCACATGTTATAAAGTAAATTTCATCATTTTGTGGATCAATTAATTTTTGATGACAGAAGGGGGTGGTCGGGTGGTGCGAAGGTGCTGTGTATCTTACATCACTGGGGCGTCCAACTGATATTGGCTTACAGTTGGGCAAGGCCTGCTATCCTTGTACAAATGTAGTGGGTAAGGGTAGAGGGGGAATGTTTTTATTTCTTCTGTTTCTTCACTTTCATTCCTGTTCCTCTTTCTTCCCTGTCCCTCTCTTTCATCTCCTCTACTCTCTCTTCTATCTCTTTTCTCCCTTTCTCTGGGAGACGACACAAAATGACCCTCAAGGGTTGACGTGTCGTTAAACCCCAACACAATCAATTGATGACAGAATCTGATTCTATCTGTCATTCTTACTTGCCATGCATGGTTTTAGAGAAAGTGGCTTTGACTACTATTGAATTTTGTATTTATCCAAACACAAGCCGGCCTCGGTGGCTCAGTTGGATGCGCCGTCCAACTGGAGACCAGGAGGTCGCGGGTTCAACCCCCGCCGAGGTCGGCAACATTCTTTCGTGGAGATTGATCATGAAATATTTTCTACGGTCATTCTCTCCCTTCCGCTGATTCAAGAAGGGCAGTTGTCAGTTTCTGGCGAAAGAATGTGCACAATACTGGTTAACCACTTAGAGGACTAAGCCTGCCCAGTAAATGTGTGGTTAGGTAAACTGACCGCGCTCGACATGACCCCATTGGGTTGACTGGGCCGTAAAACCTCAACACAAAAGTAGACCCAATGTTTCCATGTGTGTATATTAATATGCCATTGAAAAGATATCCATAAAAGTGTAGTGTCACTTATTCTTGATCTATGGTTTAAGTTTTAATATGGACCACTGAGAAAACCTGCCTTAATACATATTTACAAACAACAACAGCGCAGAGCAGCCTGCACATCCATGTAGACAGATTAGCTCCTTTGTTGTTCGCTACTGCTCGTTGTTTTTGACAGAGAAGCTTCTCACAAGCTTAATTGTAGGGCAGAGTAATTTCTGGAATTTATTAGTTATTCATAGAATCTGTCATTTCAGGGCTATTCAGCCCTTTGATTAACTCTTTGCAATACCAACAAAACTTACCATATTTACTCAGTGTATTGGGACAGACAGGCATGAGCAAACATTGTATTCCCAGTTGAGGCACCAAAGAATGTTGCATCTGATCAGGGTCTGTGCAATTTGCCACTCAGTAGAAGTTTTCAGATGTCAGCAGGTAGTAAAATGGGCTTGTTTAAATTGCAGACAGGCCCTGGTGGTTCAGTTGGATGTGGCGCATCTGACTTGTGATCAGGAAGTTGCTGGTTCGATCCTGCTGGGTCCAGCAACATTCTTTTGTGGTGATTGATCATGAACTATTTTATGTCAGTCATTCCCTTGAAGAATGTCTGATGAATGAATGTGCACAGAAGTACTGGTTAATCGCTTAGAGGACTAAGCCGTAGCCTAGGAAAAGTGTGGTAAAATTAACAGAATGGCGCGAGATGACCTTAATGATATTGGCTGGGCTGCTAAAGTCCAAACCAAACAAACAAATTTTAAGACATGTATGGTAATGAGTTAAGATATCCTAATATTTAGGGTAAATACAGTATCTTTTAACAGAACATACAAAATATATCTTATGTGTGAATGTTTGTTTCTAAATAGTAATATCTTGTTAGGCTGGTTTAGTTAACAAGGTAAAAAGTAAATATCTTTCAATTCATCACGAAAACACACCTATATAATTTTGACCCCCTTAAACCCCACTTTTATATAGTAGAACTGGGGTTTACAGGGGTATACATTATTTTTCTTATTTTTTGCTCAAAAACATAGATTGTGGTACTCGTTAGAACCGCTTCGTCAAGGTGGTTCTAACAAGTACCCACATTCTATGTTTTAAGCAGAAATGAGAAAAATATCAGAGATTTTTATCTGAAAATTTTTAGTTTTAAGTTGTAAAATTTTCAGTATATTTGAATAGGCATGTTTTCGTAATGACTGGTAACCCTTAACCCGTTGTAGTCTGGAGACTCCTAAAAGGATAATTGGCAAACAGTGCAGACCCAGATTAGAAGCTGCATAATGCAGTGTCTGATCAGGGTATCCACTGTTTGCAAATAGATTAGCCATTTTTCTCCAGGAATATCTAAATCTCATAGCCTGACCTACCTAAAATTAAAATCGGACTCTTCCAATATATAATATGGGAAAGTCTCTTCAGTCTACAATGGGTTAAAGTACCAAGCAAATTTGCAGCAGATGACATTCTCATTTTTTATATTTCAGAGAAAATAAAACTTGACATTTCATGTGAATTTTCTGCCTAGCAGACAATTTACATGGAATGTCAAGTTTTATTTATTCTGAAAAATATAAAATGCAAAATATTTTTTTAAAAAATTGGATCGTCATCTGCTGCAGTTGTGATTGTCACTTATAAGAGTTAAAATACAGTTTGTTTTTGCCCAAAAGGAAAATAAATTAAACAAGAGGTCAAGTTGAGGTTGAGTTTGTAGATTTTATCAGTTTGGCAAACTAAAAGATTTCCTGTTTTAAATGTAATTTAACTAACAACTAAAAGATAAGAATACAGTTATTTTATGGGGAATGGATACACTTTCAGGGTGGAGGGGGGGTGGGGGGAGGGGGAAAGAGGCAACTCTGTCAAAAATTGTTTTTGCTTTTCTTCTTAAAAGAGGTCTACTCTAGAGAGCAAATGCTTTCCTTTCAGAGTAGACAGAAAAAAGAAAAAGTATACCTCTTTTCAGAAATGAATTGATGTACAGAAATGCAAACAGGAAGTCTAAAGTACTCTCCCTTGTAAATAAATGGCAGAAACTCTATCGAGTGTATCAAGTTTCTTTAACCCATTTTAGTCTGAAGACCCCCAAAAGGGTTACAAATTAGCAAACAGTGTAGACCCATTTGTAGCCGGCCTCTGTGGCTCAGTCAGATGCACTTCCGACTGGTAATTGTCAGTTTCTGGTGAAAGGATGTGCACAATACTGGTTAACCACTAAGTCTGCCCAGTAAACATGTGGTTAGGTGAACTGAAAGAGCTAGACATGACTCCAGTGGGTTGAATGGGCCATAAAAACTGAACACAAACAAACGGATCAATTTGCAGCATCTGCATTCAGTGGTGTCTGAACAGGGTCTCCACAAATGTAAATAGTTTAGCCATTTTTTTCTCTAGGAGTATCTAAATTGCACACATTTTCCGACTGGAGACCAGGAGGTCGCGGGTTCAGCCCCCGCTGAGGTCGGCAACATTCTTTCGTGGAGATTGATCATGAAATATTTTCTACGGTCATTCTCTCCCTTCTGCTGATTCAAGAAGGGCATTTGTCAGTTTCTGGCGAAAGAATGTGCACAATCCTGGTTAACCGCTTGGAGGATATAAGCCTGCCCAGTAAACGTGTGGTTAGGTAAACTGACCGCACTCGACATGACCCCATTGGGTTGACTGGGCCGTAAAACCTCAACACAAACAAACAAAATCTAAATCACACACCTAAAATTGAAATTCAACTCTTCCCATATATAGAAAGGGATGTTTATTTAGTCTAAAATGGGTTACAGTTTTGATACACATGTATCATTTACTCAGGCATGGGTAATCTTATAAAAGTACCAAGAGGAGCAGTCTCGATGCACCAGTCATTTATAATGGACCCAGTCATTTGTTATAGGTCAAGGGACTGGAGGACATTAATTTTTCAATCAGTAAGTTTTAAGCCCTGCATGGTGATGAGTTGGAATGTTAAATACCCATAATTTGGTTTAGATTTGAAGTTTGATTTTCTTTCACATTTTGATTGCATACAAATTCAAGTTTCCTTGCATATTATCTTAATTAGTATATTTTAGTTATAAAGTACCAGGGGATGTATGCCAGTGTGTGGAGCCATGTCCGTGTTGGTGAAGGGTATAACCCCTGCAAAAATTTTAAGAATAGGTCAAGAAAAACTCATGTATTTTTCAAGACATTTACCAGACCTTCCAATTTATTCACTAGCATAAAACAGATACTGGTAGAGAAAGTTGAAATTTGATCACCAACTTTTCTGGAAAATGGCATATGCAAGCAGTGGAGACTCAGAGCAGAATTTTTCTGATGAGGGTCTACACTGTTTGCCATTCCACCAAGTATTTTGTGAAGCAACCACATAAAGAAATTGGTAACAAAAAGTATGCAACATTTGAAATTTAGGACATTTTCCATGCATGTATTGAATATAGTAAAATTCTCTTATCTGTAGGAATTAGGCTTATTTGGTTTTTGTTACATGTACAATACTTCAGAAGATGACTATCTAAACAAATACAATTATGTATAAACAAAATATATACAACCAGACATTTAATAGTAGCCAGGCTTGAAAGTTTATATGATGTAAAATACATGTACTATAAAAGGTACCTTACACAGTGTCACAGGACAATAGATGTTGAGATTGGCCTGCTAACAAGTGCAGTCTGATCAATGCTTCTTTGTTCGCTTACAGAATCTGGATACGGTAGAATATGGACTGACAGAGAAGGGCCTGATAAAATGACCATATGCACAGGCCAATATGGGCCTTTCAGGGTGTTGGAGTATTGACATAAGGGCACTTTCATGATGTTGCACCAGGTATATTCTGTCAGTTACAGTAGAATCCAGATACCATTTATCTGTGATTCCAGTATACTTTTGTACAGCTCTAATAATACATTTTGATTTGAGCATTTCCTACAAGAAGATTACATGTGCACCCAGTGAAGACTCAGATCAGCCATCCCATCCGCAGTTTGATCAGAGTATTGGCAGGGCTTTCTGTGGGTTGCCAAGGATCCAGAGCATCTCCAGATGCACAGCATAGACTCTGATCAGCTTGATGCCCAGACTGATTTGAGTCTTCCCTGGCTCACATGCAAACATGTTTTCATAGAAAATTACCGGTATCAATACTTTTTCATTAACCCATTGTAAACTGAATGAACTCCCCCACACTATATATTACAATATTTGATTTTTTATTTTAGGCATGACAGGCCATGTGATTTAGATATTTCAAGAGAAAAATGGATGAACTATTTACAAACAGTGAAGACCCTGATCAGATGCTGCAGAATGCGGCATCTGATCTGGGTCTGCACTGTTTGCCAATTACCCTTTTAGGGGTCCCAGACAAAAATGGGTTAAAAAAAAGCGTCTTATCTAGAACTATGAATACATGCAATAAATGATGTTCATCTGAAATACAAGATTAATGTTTTTACCCTATATATTAGGGCACCTTATCTAATTACCAAAACTTGTCCTAAAATTTGAAATAGTCCATTCTGCTACATGTTGATGTGTCTAAAATGTTGCTGTATGTATGGCAAACAGTGTAGACCCTGATCATACACCACATTCTGTTTCATCTGATCTGGATCTACATTGTTTGCAAAGGCCTGTCTGTCCCATTAAGAGTTATTATGGTACTTTTATAAAAAAAAAAAATATGACACTTGTGGAGCAGTGTGACTGGAAGTAATTTATTGGGGTTTGGGACAAAGGAAGAGGAGAGAGAATAAAATTTCGATTCACAAAGCAATGATTTTTTTTTTCTAGTATTCTACTTTACTTCATTTCCTTTTAACTCTTGTCCTGCTGAACCCAAATATACCTTGCCTTTGCAAACAGTGTAGATCTAGATCAGTTGGCAACTGACCTGGATCTACACTGTTTGCCATTAAGTATGTGAATTTATATGAACAATCTGGATCAATTAATCTGATTGGTTGAAAGTTAGAAGTAGGCATGGTCTTAATATATTCAGCAGGACAAGGATTAAACAGGATGTTCATTATCATAATAGCTTATAGCACATCTCTATATAAAAAGGCAATAGCACATGAATGTTTTTTTTTATTTCTCCATAAAAACGTATGTTTTGGGTACTCAGCAAGACATTTCATATGTTTTCATGGAGAAATAAGAAAAACATCCATACATTTTGGTTAGAAAACACCTTGTCTAGAGCATAGCTCCAGATAAAAGGAGTTGCCACTTTCTTATTTTTCCACAAAAAACGTATATTGTGGGTACTGGCATAAGAAGTGCCATCTTGGAGGCATTTCTAATGAGTACCTGCAACATGTTTTCATGGAAATATAAGAAAAACAAGAGTTTGGTTTAGAAGAAGCTCTTTATTTACCCTTCTCTTGCTGAACATGACATGCCCTGTCTTAGCAAACAGTGTAGATCCAGATCACTTGGCTTCTGAAGAAGCCAGCTGTTCTGGATCTGCACTGTTTGCCATTAAATATGTAACTTTCTATCAAAAACCCAGATCAAGTAATCTGATTGGCTGACAATTAGAAGTGGGCATGGCATCTTAATTTATTCAGCAAGGCAAGGGTTAAGCGCTCTGAAAGGATGTTCCTGTATGGTAATATGATATTAGTTATACCCCTGGCATACAAAGTATGCAATGGGGGTATATAGTTTTTGTCTTTTCTGTGTGTCTGTGTGTCAGTCTGTCTGTTAACATTTATTTTATGTCAAAGATATCTCAGGAACTACTTTACCTAGAAACTTGAAATTTTGTACATATGACAAGTATGACTAGTTGTATTGTGGGAAAGAAAATAAGGGCCAGGTCTCTTAGAGTTATTTCCCTTTGTTCTTCTGGCAATACTGATGGCCATGGCCGGGGGTATTAGTGAGCATAATGCTCACTTCATGGTCTAGTTTTTATAAGAAATAAATATGACTCTTGTAGAGCAGTGTATGGAGGTCATTTCGAGGGTTGAGCGCAAGACTGGCGTAAGTCAGATGGTTGTTTTTCCCCAAACCTAATCTCCTCACCATGAAGGCGTTATGAAGATTACAACATTTCTTTCTGTAAACAATGAAAATTTAGGTGCCATTGCTTGTATGAGCAATGGCACCTAAATTTGCATTGTTTACAAAGGGGTCCAAGTTGCCCCTAAACAAGGGTTTCAAAAATATGTTTGAGTTACCATAGTCTTGCGCTCAACCCTCGATTTGATCATGAGCGTTGTCAAGCACAAAGGTGTCTTTTAGACCATAGCTCTTGATAAAAGGGCTCTCCTGGATACAGAGGACACATTTTAGCAACATATGTACTGAGGCAAATAGAACACATGGTTTTCTGAGACAAAATCTTTATCAGTGTCCTCAAGATGTAAAAGAGGCAGCATAATTATAAAGGACTTGTTTGCCCGGTTTTTGAATATGGCATTTGTGTTTTGGATCCCTAAGGTGTGGTTCTTCGAGTAGAAATGGAAAAGGTTTAGAATTGAGCTGTTAGGTTTGTAACTAGTAATTACTGCTTTGAAAATGGGAGTATGATTGGAATACGGGTAAAACTTAGATGGGAGTCTCTCAAGAAAAGGCGGAGAGAAAGTAGACTAATCTTTTTGTACACTCAGGTCTATAAGGTGCTGCCAGCATTCCAACAGATGACCTTATCCTCTCAATTATGCGCAGTAGAAATAGATCATTACTCATTGACTTTTCAGACCCCCACTGCAAGAACTGACAGTTCAAGGGCTCATTCTTCCCTCAAACAATTAGAGATTGGAAGGCACCTCTAATAAGAGTACCCACATCATAAGTTTTTATGGAGAGATAAGAAAAAATATCCCAGAATTACACCAAGTACTCCTCCTTTACAAGTCCTGTGTTAATTAGAAAGATATAACACATCTTCTTATTAATTTATTGTCCATGAAACTCCAGACAAAAGGGGTATCCAAATAAATATTTTCTGTAGTTCTCCACAACACACGTTTTTTAGGGAACTGCAAAAATACCCAATATATTGGGTATCTTACCTGTACTATAATTCTATATGTACATCTATTAACCCTGGTCCTGCTGAGCCTGGATTTGCCCTGTCTTTACAAACAGTGAGGATCCAGATCAGTTGGCTTCTTCAGATCTGGATCTGCACTGTTTGTCATTAAGTATGTGAATTTGTATCAACAACCTGGATGAAGTAATCTGATTGGCTGAAAATTAGAACTGGGCATGGCATCTTAATTTATTCAGCATGACAAGGGTTAAAGGAATATTTTTGTATATTTCAGAATCAGAAGGAAAAGTCACTGAAGAGATTATCTGACATGCAGAACAGCCCTGATCACAGAGCACCAGGTAATTATTCTAATAAAAAAAATAAATTAAACAGCATCATTCATAGCTCTATACGTAGATAGGATGGGTATGCATGTATATTTTTCTTATTTCCCCATTAAAACATAATTAGGTTGTTGTACTCATTAGATGCCCCTCACCAAAGCATTCTAGTGTATACCCACAACATAGGTTTTTGTTGAAGAAGAAGAAAAATATTAGCACTGCAATGCAATTTATTGAAGGCAGTCCCTTATCTGGAGCTATGAATGCACATAAAATGTCGAGCTAGATTTTCTGGTAAAACATTTTAGTCATCAGCTTTGAGTTAGATGTGCAAAAGAAGAGAAAACCCTATGAATGTGTATGGCAATGACCGAGATAATTATGACCATCCATACAACTGACAGAATGAGGATATAATCCTGATCTGAGCAGTTAGTATAATCGTGCATATCTTTGGTCTGAGTATGCAGTATGGTGATGACCATTTGACTGCATATGTTTGGTCAGACTAGGGGTATTCAGTGTTTGCATGCATGCATTTAGTCAGATGGTGGATACAATGATAACTAGATATTCAATGTGTGTGCATGTATTTAGTCACTGTGGATATAGTGATATCTAGAATATTGTTTGCATGTATGTCTTTGGTCAATCTGTGGATACAGTGATGTCTAGCTATTCAGTTTTTGCATGCATGCCTTTGGTCAGACTGTGGATACAATCTGGTCTAGATGTTCAATGTTTGCATGCATGTCTTTGGTCCAATTGTGGATAAAGTCTGTTCTAGATATTCAATTTTTACATGCATATCTTTAGTCAGATTGTGGATACAATCTGGTCTAGATATTCAATGTTTGCATACATGTCTTTGGTCAGACTGTGGATACAGTGATGTCTATAGCTATTCAGTGTTTGCATGTATGTATTTGGGAAGACTGTGGATACAGTGATGTCTAGATATTGTGTTTGCATGTATGTATTTGGTCAGCCTGTGGATACAATGATGTTTAGATATTGTGTTCGCATGTATGTATTTGGTCAGACTGTGGAAACAGTGATGTCTAGCTCTTCAATGCTTGTATGCATGTCTTTGGTCAGACTGTGGATGTATCCAGATATCTGGAGCTATGAACATTTGTTAAGTGGTTATAGTGGCCACATATTTTGAGTAAATACAGACTTCAGTGTATGCATGCATATCTTTAGAAAGACCATGAATGCAGTCTAATTTGTGTATTCGGTGATTTCATGCCTGCAATATTTTCTTTTCACCTTATATGCTTCATTGAACAATTTACATTTATGTTGGAAATACGAAACTTGATTTCAGAGGAAGTGATACCTGAGACCCCAGTTCCAGATTATGAGGAGGTTTTATCACCACAGAACCAATCTGTCTTTCAGTTTGCCACAAAATTTAAAAATGTTATTACAAGCATACAGCAGATAGGTATAGAGTAGCACACTTTGGTTTTGTGCAATTAGTTATTCAACCTGCACTTAAGTATCTGTTTTGTTTCTTGCTGTAATATAACACGGTTTGGTGTAACAGGAAAATGCAGTCTTCAAATTATTGATTAATGAGTCCACTAAAAGTTACGCCCATAATATCAGCTGTTATTAGCTTACTTATCTTGCTATATTGCTTGCATTTTCAGTATGATTCCAATTTTATGATCAGTTTCATTACAAGTTGCTGCAAATCTTCGCTTGAAGTTTCTGATATGAGGATACTTTTGAACGGATACATATCATTTGACTTAAGATCTTGCTACTGCTGTCAGTTGACATCATATCACTGCAGTTGCAGAACAAATATCCACAATTGTCATAAGACCCTTTTTCTTATGACATAATTCAAGTGCAATGAAAGGCATATGAAAATAGATAGCTTATTCATACAAATCCTCTAGAACATTTTCTTTTAAGTAAAGATTGAAGAAGTTTTATTTTTAGTCATATATTCAGGTTAAAAGTTAAAAAGCTCTTTAGAACTTTTTTCTCCAGGACTCATTTTCTCACTATTTATTATAATATCTGTTAATTAATGATACTGCTTTCAAACAATTAAGTTTCTTACAGTTTGATCCAAAAAGTCAGATCAATTGAGAATCTCAGTTTTCGCAGATCCATACCACATCTCCTCAAATGAGGCTTGTTTACACTGACATCATAAAGTCACATACGTTAATGTTCCCACATCTTTAACTGCACCAAGTGGCCGTTAACAAAAAATTAAAATAAAAAAAAAATATTTAGTCCTTGAAGTGCCATTCAAAGTTATAGCAGATAACATTCTGTTTTTTTGTTTTATTCTATTCTATTTTTCTGGGAAAATATGGCTCAATATTTCCTGTGGATCATCTATAAAATAAGGCTTGAAATTTCATGATATGCAGACAATTCACATGTCAAGCCTTATTTTCTTTGAAAAATAAAGACTTCTAGAATATCATCTGCTATAATTTTGCTGCTATTACATTGCAACTGACATTCCTCGACCATTTGCTTCAAATGTGATGTCATGATTTTGTCACATTATGTATTTGAACTCTGCTTCCTAATTTAAATATTATAGTTTACCATAATAACCCTAGATATTGGGACAGCATCACGAAAACATGCCTATATAATATTGACCCCCTTAAACCCCACTTTTATATAGTAAAACTGGGGTTTACAGGGGTATACATTATTTTTTTCTTATTTTTGCAGCAAAAGTATGAAAAATATCAGAGTATTTTTATCTGAAATTTTTCAATTTTTGGAGGTGAAATTTTCTATATATTTGAATAGGCGTGTTTTGGTAATGGACAGGCCTGTTCAAACAGTGTATACCCAGATCAGATGCCACAGACTGTGGCATCAGATCAGGGACTACACTGTTTGCCACTCATCCAGCACTATTTTAGACACATCAACAGCTAGTAAAATAGACTTTTTCAAGGACAAGTATGGTAAGGAGTTAAGGTGTCCCAATACTCAGGGTAAATGCGATAATTTAATACAAAAGGTAGTTAAGTGACAAAAAATTATGTGTTATAGCAATAGTTTGTGAACATTTTAATACCTGCTTGTATGATGTGGATTCTCATCAGAATTGCCAACAAAATATATGGTAGAGAAATACGAAAAAAAAAAAATTATCTATATACCCCAGCTATCTGCAACTATGGATTTTATAATACACAAAAACTGGACCTTGTAAAATATAATTCTATAAATAGCACAGATCTTTACCCATTTTAGTCTGTAAACCCCAAAAGGGTCATTGGTAAACCATGCAGAGCCAGATCAGACATCTGTCAGGGTCTCCACTGTTTGCAAATAGTTTAACCAGTTTTCTCTAGGAATGTCTAAATCACATAGCCTGATATGCCTCAAACTGAAATCAGACTTTTCCAGTATACAGTGTGGGGAATTCTACTCCATCTATTCTATCTAAAATGGGTTAACTTGTCAGTTAACTAGTCAGTTATGGTTAGTCCTGTCTCCGCTAAGGTTAATAGATAGAACATATTTCCATTTAGTGTATTTGATTTTGCTTTTTATTGAAGGGAGACAACTTTGGCTGACAGGAAGTTGCTTTCCAAGTTTTCCGAAACCTTTCAAAAATGGAGGCTGCTCTTAAAAGTAAGAATTTGCTCCTCAGAGATAGCAAATTCTTGCTTTTAAAAGTACCCCCACCCCATTGAGAAAGGAGGCAAATGTTTCCATGTCAGTTATTTCCCTATGAGATATATCCGGGCTGTCTCCTTAATTGTGTAGTAATGAATATTCATGTATGGTACCTGAAAATATACAATCAGTAGTGCTGCATTTTCCTGAAGAAATTTGCTTTTTTAAACCCAGTAGTGCTTTCTTGTACAATTTTACTGTTGAAGAATAATTTTAACCTTTGTGGAAGATAACTGTTTTTATCCTAAGTATTGTGGCAGAGTGGCCCGAGTGATCAGTGTAGACCAAGAATGTGATATATAATCAGGGTCTACAATGTTTGTCACTCGTGCAGCAGTTGTTTAGATACAACAACAGATAGTAAAATGATTTTGTTTTCAAAGTTTTTTGGAAAAATAAGGTAAGGAGTTAAGATATCCCAAATTTAGTGCAAATAATTTTTTATTATGATACCTAGCTGCCATCTAACCAGTGTTTACTATTAACTCTGGTCCTGCTGAATAAATTAAGATGCCACACCCATTTCTAATTTTCAGCCAATCAGTTTACTTAATCCAGATTGTTGTTATATTTTTATTCACATAATGACAAATAGTGCAGATCCAGATCAGTTGGCTTCTTCAGAAGCCAACTGATCTAGATCTACACTGTTTGCAAAGGCAGGGTATATTTGGGTTCAGCAGGACTAGGGTTAATGATCAGTTGAACAGCAATGTCAGAGAATGTTCATTCGCACATGTGTGCCCAGTGAAGATACAGATCAGTTTGCACAATTGTGCAGTCTGATCATAATCTTCATTGGACACATTTTGGATAGCCAAGGATGCAAAGTTTCTTCATGCAGTGAAGACTTTGATCTTGCGCAGATCTGCAGGGTAATCTGAGTCTTTATTGGGGTGCACATGTCAGAAGGTACATTTTCTCACTTATAGTTCAGATTGTCTTGTATTTGGATAAAGAAAAGTTGCAGTGTTTAATGAAGCCATAGGTGCACACAGCTATTATTGAGTCATCTGAGATGGAAACTTAAAGTGCTAATCACAACTGCAGCAAATGGCATTTTGAAATACAAATGTATATGTTTTAACTACATAATATATTAAACTATGGATAATGTGCTATTCTCTTCTGTATTTAAACCTGACACAGAAAAAATGGCAAGTCTTAATCCAGAAAATCCCTTAGGCATTTACATGTGTGACATTACCTTTCCTGCTATTTCGATCACATGTTCAGTTTCTTTTCTGTGGAACAAGTACAATTTACTACACGATTTTGTGTCTAAAAATTGCTGGATGAGTGACAAACAGAGTAGGCCCTGATGTGACACTGCGTTCTATGGCATCTCATCTGGGTCTGCTCTCTTTGCTCAGGCCTGTCTGTCCGAATATATATAATAACTACAGTATTTATCAAGGATAATTGTCTTATCTGGAGCTATGGGGTCATGATAGTTCCTGTTCCCTTCCGCTGATTCAAGAAGAGCAGTTGTCAGTTTCTGCCAAAAGAATGTGTACAATACTAATAACCGCTTAGCGGACAAAGCCTGCCCAGTAAAAGTGTGGTTAGGTAGACCATGATTGACATGATCACCTTGGGTTGACTGGGCCGTAAAACTTCAACATACACAATAAAAAAGAAGAAATTCCTGTTAACCATTAGAATGCTTATCCGAAGGCTAGTGTTCTACCAGCTAAACCACTCGGACTGGTTATGGGCCTTTGCTGTCCCCATATATGCCCGAAAGGCACAATTTCACATAGTGTGGCTCATTTATTTTCAATGCTCTCATTTTACATGAATTAGGAAGACTAAAATTGTACATTAACCAGTGAATGAATGGAAAATGGGGGTGAGTAGGTATACTTTCCCATCCATCCCAGCGTACTCCAGCCCATCTCATGTGACCCCACCTAACCTCCCTAAAAGTGGGTAACTGTCCAGGAGATCACTTTCCCTGACAATGAAAAGAAAATGCCTGCCTTCTTTTTCGAAGTAATAAATTGAAATTCTTTCTTCCAAGTAGAACAAACACTGCAAGTCTTTGCTGGCTGGGACATTTTCGAGAATTTTATGTAGATTACCTCTACAGCATTGTCGCTGGACAGATTTTGCAAAGCTATAAAATAAAAAACTTCTTCCCAGAAACATCGCGCAGAAAAGTATTGAAAATCCTGGTTACAGTTCTCTTGGTAAGTTTTAAACAACGCTCTAGTATGATGACTATTGATACCCGTGTCAAGCACACTTTTCACCTACTTACTTTATATCACAATGGCATGATTGAGAGATCAGACTTTGAAAAACAATGGTATCTTGTAAAATTCAGATTTCTTCTTCTAATTAGCAGAAAATCTGTAATTAATTTGAAGCTGGAACCTTTTGGAGAAGTTTGCAGAGGTTGCCCACTACAGCTTTGTCGCTTAACATCTTATGCTAAAATCAAAAATAAAAAAAACATATTGTGAAAAATTAAGCAAAAATATATATAAAATAGAGTTTAGTATTATAGTTGTACTACTCAGTTCAGTCTGTGCCCAGTGCTATTGATATTTCATAGTTTCCCAGGGCCCAGTTGTTCAAAGCATCATTAGCTTAACGAGCTCGTTAAGGGTCATTTCGTTAACTGTTTTAGCGGATTCAATACACAATATTCTGATATTTTTTGCTGAAAAAATGTGAGTAGCTTTTGCACTGCAAAAGCTACTCACATTTTTTCAGCAAAAAATTTCAGCATATTTGCATATCACTCGATGTAAATTTTAACAAATCGTTAATTAACGACATCGTTAGTTTTGAACAACTGGGCCCAGAAGTGTATATTCATGTACTTGAATACATGTATATTTTATATTTTGGAAATAAACACTGTAGAGTGTAGTATAGGTACTGTATTATAATTTATTGTGTTTATATGTGCTTCTTAGCAGATCTTAAAATCTTTTAGTTTGCAAACTAATGATCCACTTAATTGCTTTTCATGGTGTTGGTCTAGTTATAAATATTAGAGATTATCTACATCATGGATCCTGTCTCAGTATGAGTTATTACAGTACACAGTACATGTGTAATACTAGTAGTTTCAAGGTTATAAGTTTAAAATGAAAAGTTAACCTTTACCACTCTCTGGGCAAATTCAGCAGACAATAAACCAATATTTTGTTCTTATCTTATAGCCTAAGGAGACAATTTGCATGAAATGTCAAAGCCTGTTTTCTGGGAAAAAAAGAAAGTACTTCAAAATTGTTAAAATGGTACAAGGGAGAGCACTGATAATTATGTATTTGATTGTATTTGGTCTGAGCTCTGACAATCAAAAACTAATGATTTTTTTGATTATCTGAAAGGTATTGATGCAGATTTTCTGTGCCATTTTCTGTATCGATTCTATGGTCACCTACGTATGTGCAAGTTCACAAGCTAATCTGGGTTTGTGCATTTAACATATGCAAGAACATACCCAGTGGGCACTCAACATTTATACAACGTCGCATTTACTTGTTGCATCGATACTAATGAGACCTTGTAATCACGTCACATGCCAACTGGGTATCTGACTGTGATAACTTGAATAGAATTGCAAAAATTTATATCTGAAGCTGGCTGAGCATTTGACTGGTGATGATGATGATAATAGTATTATCATGTACATAATAACCTCTTTATAACACTTAATTGTTGGGATCCAAAGCAAAAACCATGTTGTATCCAAACATAAATGTATAGACTATATAGAACGATTACCATAAATGCTGCTTTTTGTAAAAAATCTATACATTATCATTTGCATAAAGCATTCTTGGCATCCATTTTTAAGCCGTATTACATTTGAAAACATGCTACAATGAATCATGTTATGAAGAGGTTTCCTGATTTAGTCATTATCATTTATTTCTACAAGGAAATTCACCTTTACAACTCTCAAGGCTAATTCAGCAGACAACAAATTGATACTTTTCTTATTTTTTCCCAGAAAAAAGGATTTGACATTTCATGCAAATTGTCTCATTGGAGACAATTTGCATGAAATGTCAAAACCTGTTTTCAGGTAAAAATAATAATAAAAAATATATTTCAGTATCATGTCATCTGCTGAAAATTTTACCCGGAGTGCTAAGTGTTAAGAAAAAGGAGGGAAAACATAGACACCCACACATGCATGCACACAGACACAGACACACAAAAAACTGGTGCACAGCAAAATCTGCAAAATACAATAATGGGAAATATTAAGTTTGGATCAGACTGTGCATATGCATGTATCTGGTCCAATATTTTACTTTACTCTATTTAGGCTCAGTAAAATTCAGATGGCATGATGCATGAGATGTACTGAGTGTACTGAGCAGGCAAGAAAGGTTGTTTTGGGAATTTCTGCTTAATAAAGAGCTTTGGTAGAATTGTTTTCTGCTAATCATCTTAAGAAAAATACAATGAGCCAGAACAGAGGAAAATCTACTTTCTGCCAATTTTTGGCCCGTGGAACACTCAGCACTTATCAGAAAAGAAATTGATTATAGTTTCCTTATTTTTCCCAGAAAATGCGAGTTGACATTTCATGTAAATTGTCTTCATAGGAAATGTCAAATCCTGTTTTCTGGGAAAAATAAGAAAAATATTTTAAAGCATCATCTGCTGAAATGTTTACCAAGCCTGCTAAGCTTTTATTCTGGTTATAGAATTGCTGTTTCAATTTTGCATACACACTGTTTTAACTCTTAAAATGCCAAGCAAAATTTGTAGCAGACGACATTCTTTTTTTTCTTTTTTTTTTTCCGAAGAAAATACATAAGTCTTGATGCCTGGCAGATGAGATGATTCACATGAAATCACAAGTCTAATTTTCTATGAAAAATAAAAAATATATATATTTATATATATTTAAAAGTGTCGTCTGCTGCAGTTGTAAGAGTTAACTTACTATGTTGACTTAGTAGGACCATACAATATGAACAGCAGATACCCTTTCCAGACTGTGTGGGTGTACAGGCTGATTTAGTCTTCAATATTTACCTATATATAGCATTTTATATGCTAAATGTTCTAAAAGTTCAAACAGAGGGAGCTGGCCATGGTGGTTCAGTTGGATGCATATTCGACTAGAGATCAGGAGGTAGTGGGTTGGCTCCCTGCTGGGTCCGGCAACATTCTTTCATGGAGATTGATCATGAAATATTTTCTACAGTCATTCTCTCCCTTCCGCTGATTCAAGATGGGCCTTTGTCAGTTTCTGGCAAAAGAATGTGCACAAATACTGGTCAACCACTTCAAGGACTAAGCCTGCCCAGGAAAAGTGTGGTTAGATAAACTGAGCCGTTTGAATGATGGGTTGACTGGGCCATAAAACCTCAACTCTGTCAATCAAATGAAGGAAAAAAGAAGAAGAAACAAACATGAAAATTTCTTCTGTCAGTAAATTTGCCTCTCTTTGCAATCTTGGCCACTTCCTGATGCTTGATTCACGAAGTGAGATAGTAAACTTAGATCTCATTTGTTCTACTGCTTAGCATGCTGGGTAAAAAATTTGGCAAATGAGATTTTTCCTGGAATGTGGGCTTTGACTATTGATGCTATATAATTGTTTCGAAAGGAGGAAAATAAGAAAAATATAATCAGTATGTCATCTGTTGATTTCGACCAGAGAGTGGTAAAGGTTAATGGTATAGAAACTTGAATTGAAAATACATCTGTTATGCAGAAAAGCAAACTCTGATTGAGATAAAACTTAACAAAACATGAGAAGAAATATTGTTGTTCACTATTTGCATTGTGGTTTTGGGAAGGATATAAATGGAAACGTACCATAGTTTATGGGTATGTTTGTTTTGTTTAATTGTTGTTAGATTTAAAACATGCTATATTTGCATTGAATAATGTCCCATTAATAGTACAACTATAATTAATTGTAAGGTTTGGTACCTGTCTTACCATTGCTATTTTTGATATCAGCCTTTACCATATTTACCCAAGTATGATGATAAATGTCCTAAAATTTTGTACACCAGGGCCCATTTGTTCAAAGCATCGTTAGCTAAAGAAGCTCGTTAAGGGTCATTTCGTTAACTGTTTTAGTGGATTCAATACATAATATTCTGATATTTTTTGCTGAAAAAATGTGAGTAGCTTTTGCAGTGCAAAAGCTACTCACATTTTTTCAGCAAAAAAATTTAAGCATATTTGTGTATCACTCGATTAAAATTTTAACGAATCATTAACTAACGACATCGTTAGTTTTGAACAACTGGGCCCAGATTTTCTGACAAAATGGCATATGCAAACAGTCCAGAACAACTGCATAAAAGTCAAAATTTAGGTTAAAAAACAAATAGAATAAAGTATTTGAAATTTTAGGACATTTACCCTATAGGTCGGGCCATGTGAAAATGTTTGTTCAGGCTTATGCAGACCGATAAGGCTCAGATCATACTGCTCAGTCCATGCAGTCTGATCAAGATCTTCACTGCTGACAGAATCATTGGATACTACAGAATGTATGACTAGGGAGCAAAACCCAGTTGATACTTTGCACATGCAAGAATTATCTGAATCTGCACATTTTATGCATGTTTGCTTGATGCAGCCCGTATAAAGAGGTTACCATGTATAACTTGACCTGTTACCTTGTTTCAGAGGACATGTATCTCGACCTTCCAGAGCCAGAACCAGATTACTATGACGATGCTGAAAGAGACCTACTGGATACAGCCCACATACCTCCACCAGATACTGAACTAAATTCTCATAAAGAAAGATCCTCTTCTCAGTCTTCAGAGGATGGTCTCATACAGCCCAAGAAATTACAAAATCCATGTTTAGAATCTTCGACCCGACAAGCATTGCATAAAGAGCTTTTATTAAATTATAAAAGGTAATGTAGACATAATAGATATAAACATAAAATTAGCCCAAGCATAAAGTGTCTTTGAGGCATTGTTATGTGGACAGTGACGATTAAGATCAACATGCACTTTTGCTTCATCTGGTCAGTGCTTTCTTTGTCAGTGTACAGAATCATTGGCTACTATAGAATGTAAGGTAAATGTCCTAAAATTACGAACACTTTATTCCATACTTTTTAGCTTAAATTTTGCTTTTTTTTTCAACTGTCTCTTAAAATGCTTAGTATCATCATATATCATCATAATCGGATTTTTGATTAACATGCAGGTACAGGGGCAACATGCACATCAGTGATCCCCCTTCCAGATAGCTGGCTTGCTGCATGCATGGCAGATCTCACACCAGATCTCCAGGTACATCTATCATGAGGGTTGATAGCTGAGAGCTTCCACTCTTTGCAATCCCCCTCTGTCAGCAGCTTCCATGTCATTTTGGGCTTCCCAGGCCCACACTTTCCATCAACCTGTATGTCAAAGGCTGTCTTGACTCCACCATTGGAGCGTTCCACATGTCCATACCATCGGAGTCTTCTCTCCTTCAGAATGAGGTCCAGATCCTCAATGCCAAGCCGCACAAGTAGCTCACTGGACCTGGTGGTGACAATGTCTTGCGGCCTGACATTGCAGATCTGTCTGATCATTGCCCTGTCATTTAGCTGCAGACGCTGGAGGTTCGGCTTTGTCAATGGCCAAATCTCGCTGGCATGGAGCATTGCGCTCCGCACACAAGAGCTGTACACACGGCCACATGTTTTGAAAGAGAGGTGGCGTGAAGAGAGGACTGGTAGCAGATCCTTGAACTTCTTCCAGGCGGTTTTCACACGTGTTGTGGTTGAAAGTTCACAGCCACCTGCTGCTGAGAGCTTAGTGGAATGGCAAACAGTGTAGACCCTGATCAGACTGCTCCTTTGGAACAGTCTGATCTGGGTCTGCACTGTTTGTGTTTGCCATTTTATCAGACATTTAGGTGTTTGAAATTTTAGGACATTTATCATATAAGAGGAAGGCAATTCCCAGTAAGCATTCTTTTTAAATCTATAGCGGGCCGTTATCAGCCTGTCAACTACCCTGACGGGCCGCAAACGGCCTGCTATAGATTTATAAAGAATGCTGGCTGGGAAAGTCCTTGATAAACTGCAGCACTGCATAAGGAGCATATACTAGATTATAAAGGTAATAGAGACATGAAATGAACAGGGCCAAGACACAAAGTGTCTAAGAGACATATGCAGATAGAGAAGGCCAAGATCAGCTTACATATAATTCACTCTCTGTTTACGAATCATTTGATACAGTAGAAAATATCAAAGGAGGCTAAAGCCCTTCATGAATCTTCAGATGTACAGGGCAGTCAGAATCTGCATAGTTTGTCTTGATGGATGACACCTTTTCTGTTCTTGCATACTTTATTCTGCTCAGCCATGTAACAGATTTTACCAAGGGTAAACCCTAACTATTTTTTCTAGAGCTCAGACTGCCATGTTTCTGACTTTATTTCATTTCCTTTGGGATCAGTGGGCCCATTGTGGTATATTTGAAAATTGAGTTCTGCTCATGTATACGCTAGAGGGCGTAAGCATTGTTGCAAACTTCATTACTGCTGATGAAGAATCTCAGTAAAACCTAGACTTCCATTTTCTAATCCATAGTGTGTTCTTTGTTTCCAGAGGCAATCTTTTTTACATTTATTTAACATTATTACAAAGTATGCCATAGGGTGATAGTTGGTGTTATTCTGCCTAAAAATCTGTTTGCCCATCTGTCCAACCATCCAACATTTGTCTGGCCTTCTGTACCTCCATTAACATTTACATCCAAGTTTTGCATGAAAGTTTTAAGTTTGTTTGCTTTGCTTATAGTTCTGGGCCCAGTTGTTCAAAACATTGAGCTCGTTAAGGGTCATTTTGTTAACAGTTTTAGTGGATTCAGTATACAATATTCTGATATTTTTTGCTGAAAAAATATGAGTAGCTTTTGCACTTTTTGCACTTTTGCACTGCAAAAGCTACTCGCATTTTTTCAGCAAAAAATTTCAGCATATTTGCATATCACTAGATGTAAATTTTAACGAATCATTAACTAACGACATCTTTAGCTTGAACAACTGGGCCCTGATAGTCTTTACCTGGGCCCAGTTGTTCAAAGCATCTATAGCTTAACGAGCTTGTTAGTGGTCAAAATGTTGACTGTTCTAGTAAGTACAACATCTAATTCACAGGTATTTTTGCTGAAAAAATGTGAAATGCAAAAGCTACTAAATGCAAAAGCTACTCATACTTTTTTAGCAAAAATGTTAGCATATAAGCCATATTTAATGATCAAAGTTTGAACAATATGTTAACTAATGACATCATTAGTTTTGAACAACTGGACCCTGAAGTTGTTGATCTGTGATCAGTATTACTGTATTGGATCAGTCAACATTGTACTGATATCACTACAAACCAACAGTCAAGGTCACTGACTCAGAAATGAGGTTAACATTTGTGTCAAAGTTTTGCATTAATTTTGTTTGCTTCACTTGATATATTTCGGCATGTTTCACTTGGAAGTTGATGTGTGCCAAACATTACACTGTTAGCTGGTTATAGGTTGTTTGGCATTGTATTGCTACTGCTTATATTTCTGAATGTCTTCTCTTGAAAATGATTACCGTATTTGACCTAATTACCACACTGTGTGCTTAGGTTTTTCAAAATTACTGGGAAAACTTGTGGTAAAATATGTATCTGCCTACTAAGGGTACACTTTAAAAAAAAGATCAGCAAAGGACTTATTTGATGTTTCTGTGATTTTTTTCTGATTTTTTTTATAAAAGCACATGTTATGGGTTCATTTGAATTGCATGGACAAGTCAATGCAATTCAAATGTGTACCCACAACATATGCCTTTATAGAGAAGTATACAAAAAGGACATGAGCTGTAATATTGCTTACTGTGCATTTATAGGGGCATGTGCAGTAATTAGGTCAGATCTGGTATATGTGGTTATTATTACTTCTGGGCCCAGTTGTTCAAAGCGTCATTAGCTTAACAAGCTCGTTAAGGGTCATTTCGTTAACTGTTTTAGCAGATTCAGTATACAATATTCTGATATTTTTTGCTAAATAAATGTGAGTACTCACATTTTTTCAGCAAAATATTTCAGCATATTTGTGTATCACTCGATGTAAATTTTAACAAATCATTATCTAACGACATCGTTAGCTTTGAACAATTGGGTCCTGGATACATAGGTTAGTTTACATCATCTTGCTGCTGGTGGGGACCAAACTCGGAGTCATAAATTAGAAATTCTTTTTATGTTGAGTCGAAGTTTTGCATTCAGTTCTTGTGTTTTGCTTTTATTTCTGAAAGTCTTCACTTGAAGTTGGTGACTATGATTAATGCTACCACAGGGTGGATGCATATTATTTGACATCCTGTTGCTGGTGGTATTAATCCCCTGGTCACAATCTCTAATGCAAGCAGGCTATTCTTTCAAAAATAAGGGCCCAGCTTAAAAGTTTAAGGGAATGGATGATTGGATCAGTGTAGTTCATTGTCATCCCTGTTTATTATACCTACAATAATTACAAATTTGTACTAGCCCATTGTAGACTGATAGCCTTCCCCATACTATATATTGGAAGAGTCCAATTTCAATTTTAGGTATGTTCGGGTAGGAGATTTAGATATTCCTAGAGTAAAATGGCTGAAGTACTTGCAAACAGTGGAGACCATGATCAGATGTCATGTCCTGTAACATCTGATCTGGGTCTGCACTGTTTGCCAGTTACCCCTTTAGGGGTCTAAAGACTACAATGGGTTAATAGAATGATCCTAAAACTTGAATGTCCAGTTTAGCTATCCGGTTATGTTCTAAAAGTGTTGATGGAATAGTGTAAAGTGCAAAATTTGATCAACTGGGCCCAGTTGTTCAAAGCGTCGTTAGCTTAACGAGCTCGTTAAGGGTCATTTCGTTAACAATATTCTGATATTTTTTGCTGAAAAAATGTGACTGCAAAAGCTACTCACATTTTTTCAGCAAAAAATTTCAACATATTTGCGTATCACTCGATGTAAATTTTAACGAATCGTTAACTAACGACATCGTTAGCTTTGAACAACTTGGCCCTGGTCTTGTAGAATATCTGTAAATACAGAAGCTGTCCTTTTATACTAAGATGATGTTATTAATTTCAGGGGTGTAAATGTATTAGAAAAACCAGAATTAAAAAAGACCTTTGACAATCGTCGACAGACTCAGCGAGCAAAAGAGTGGGATGAACAGACTCAGGCAAATAAACGGACAAGTTTAGAGATGAAACTGGAACAGAGAGCCAACAAATTAAAAGAGGTAACAAACCTTGCCAGTCAAGATGACCATATTTGGACATTATAAATAACTCTGCTGTACTTATCCTAAATTTACCCATATTGATCCAGTCATGGCAGCAGCAGATGACTTTTTTTTTAAAATGTCAGAGAAAGTAAGGCTTGGCATTTCTTGTGAATCATCTGTCTAGCTTATGAATCATCTGTCTTGCAATGTATCTAAACAATTCTGACACTATAAAATGAGCTGTATCCCCGAAAAATGTAGTTTTGGATGTGTGCCAGTGAAGATTCAGATCAGCCTGCACATCTGTGCAGTCTTATCAGATACTTCACTGGGCACATTTTGGTTAGCTGAGGATGCAAAGGTTCTTACGTGGACAACAATGCCTCTAATCAGACTGTGTGGATGCACAGGTTGATTTGAGTCTTCATTGGGTGCACATGTCAGAAGGTACATTTTCTCAAGTTTTGGCTCAAATAATTCACAAGTCACTGATAAACTCATCATTGCTACAGCATAGGGCTTGATAAGAGTGGGTATCAGGTGAATATTTTTCTTATTGCTCCATGAAAACATATGTCATGGGTACTCATTAGAAGCACCTCACCGAGACATTTCAAATGAGTACCCACAACATACATTTTTGTGGAGAAATAAGAAAAATATCAATACTTTTGGATTGAAAAAAAAAAAACCACCTTATCAACACCCAGGGAAACTGGATATTGGGATATCGGAGGTTGCTAGATTTCGGAGGTAAACAAATGATGTCATGCAACAGCAGGGTATGTACTTATCCTCTTTTAATGATCAGAAAAGTGCTTCTGGAGGATAAGCAATGTTACAAATATTTTCTCAGTTGAATAAATGAAAATGAAAATGGCATTTCAGTATAAAGTATATGTATCCTCCTATTTATTCAAAATCACGTTTGAAAAGGAAATTTCATTGTTTTTCACCCAAATTCCATTTTCAATTGTTTATATTTTTTATCATGTAAAGCATTTCCGTTGAGTATGTATGTCCGTATAATCTAGAACCTTTCTATAAATTATTCAAAAAGTTGCAGAGTGTGAATGAATTACCAAAATGGCAAAGTTTAACAACTCTTTAGGGTTGTTGTCATATTTCTTGGTAACAGGATGTTGGAGGTATGATGCAGGGATGTCGGAGGACAGATTTAAATTCGTTAAAGGAATATCGGAGGACAGGAAATTTTGTGTTCTTGTTAAAATGGCTACAGCTTTCTGAAATGTGATCTTGCCTGGTTAAATACTTCGAAGACGATCACCTGAATTGTCAGGGGTTGCATGTAGCAAGCGAACAAAATGTCAATTTACTGATTGGCAATGAACAAATGAAATAATGTGTCAAAGATTTATCAAGATAGAACATCAAGATAACCAGCCTATGCGATGAACACCCCAGTAAACATGCCTTCACATAAAAAAATGGGGATTGCAGGGGTATAAATCTTTTTTTTTTTTTTTTATTTCTGCTCTAAAACATATATTGAAGGTACTTGTTAGAACCACATCGATCTCATTTCTGCTCTAAACATAGGTTGTAGGGTACTCATTAGAACCGCCTTGATGAAAAAAATACGAAAATTATCAGTTATCTTTCTGAAAAGTGTGCATTTTTTAAGACATGAAAATTTCATTAACAAGAATATGCATGTTTTCATATTTGTATATCACAATGTCTTGTGCTTTAGGTGAGTTTCCAGGCCTATATGCAGACGTTTGAAATGGAAGGGGCGGGTGTGTGAATTGTTAGCTATTCTTAAAGAGGACACAGATGCAAACAAAATGTCGATGGAGGGAGGCAAAATTAAGGAATATAAAGCGATTTTATGGTCAGATCTGCATGATTTTAAAATAGTTTGCCCAACAGGGATACAGGTTTTATTTCATCTTTTTGTCAGTCAGATACTCCATGGATTTTTCATTTACATTTAGGCTTAAAACTCCAGGCCCATATGCTTTGAAATGGGGAGGTTGTGACCATTTAGAGGTGGTGCAAATGCTCAGAAAATGTTGATTTAGAGGCGAAAATTAGGGGTGTAAAGTGTGTAAGTGTGTTTAAGGTTAAAATCCACTTGATTTTTTAAATAATTTGTCCACCATGGGGGCTACGTTCGTAGCCCCCCCCCCCCTCTCCCCCCCACACACACTCGGTGTGTCTCCTAACAAAAATAGATACTTGACCCCTGTGACTGGTTCAGCTCAAACAAGTCCATCAAAATTAAACAGCACGCAATACTGTAGGAACCAGGCCTATAATGATGCCCTGAATAAGTCTTTCTTTCCTAGAACTGTTCTTCAGTGAAATAGTCATGCCTGCAGAGGAGTTCAAAGCCCATATGGTATAGATTGGGACTCAGAGGTATGCGTTTTAATAGAGTGTAAATAATTTTTAAGAGCTCATCAAGTGATTTTTTGTTGCTAAATTCTAAATTGAGCGACCCATCTAACAGAGATAATGGCCAAATATGACCGACTCAGTATAAAAATAGATAGATTCTTATAATCAGACGTATCAATGTCAGCTCCAGGGATGAATAAGCACCTGCTAACTTTATAGAGTTATTGACTGATTTTGGTGAATATTGTCCCGAGTTGGGATATTGCTATAAATAATTCTTTAGAATATGATATGTCATAGATTTACAGTGGTAACATTATGATTATTATTTCTGATCTGAAGCATAGAAACTTAGGAAGGAAAATATCACAATGTTTCACATGCAGAACTTTATATTTGCGGCGAACAGCTGTTACATTACATATAGGTTCTTAAACGTAATGGCGTTGGTTCTATTATTACACTAAACTCCCCTTTAAATTCATCAAACCTAATTAAAATTGCTACAATAAGAGACACTAATATTTGCACACAAACTTAACACCATATTGTGCCAGCAGGTTTTAATTTATATTGCTTTTTTAGACCGAGCTCACCTCCACAAAGTAGCTGAGAAAGAAAATATTTGCTTTTACATATTCATTATTATGTCTCTAGAATGAGCACCTCAGCTCTTTTATCAAATGATTAAGATATAAGCAAGCAAAAATGGATAATTACATACCCTGTCGCTACATGACATCATTTGTTTAACTCCGAAATCTAGCCTCCGATATCCTGATATCCAGTTTCCCTGGGTGATCAAGAGCTATGCACAGTGATACAATCTGATTCTCTATATCATGTCTAGTGGATGTTTCAAAAGACAGGATCACATGGGCCGCATCAAGGGAAAAAAGTGTCTTTGAACATGTGCAGATTCAGATCGTCATGTGCATTCAGGCCTTTGTTCTCCATTCATAACATTCTGTAGTATCCAATAATTTTTTTAGCAGACAGTGAAGGCTCTGATCAGACTGTGCAGATGCACAGGCTGATCTGGGTCTTAGCTGTCTGCATTTGTCCGAAGACACGTTTAGGCATGGTGCGGCCAACATGATATGGAAATCTTGGAACATCGATGATACATGATACATAGCCTCAGATCATGTTAATGCTGTGTTTATTTTATACCTTGAAGATTAACAGACAGGCATTTAGCCAGGATCTACACTGTTTGTCACTCATTCATCAATTTTAGACACATTCACAGATATTAAAATAAATTTGTTTGAAATTTAGTGAACAGTAAAGTACACGTGTATATTTAGGGCAAATAGCCAAATACGGTATCCAAAAATTATCAGATTTATCCAAAATTTCCCAAGACAATTAATTTTTGAGTTGTACTGAATCAAGCTGAGGGTTTCAGCTGAATCCCATAATCCCCTCTGTATCCATTCGAAGACACATCACAAAACCATGCCTATATAGTTTTGACCCCCCTTAAACCCCACTTTTATACAGTAAAACTGGGGTTTACAGGGGTATACATTAATTTTTTTAATTTTGCTCAAAAACATAGATTATGGGTACTGGTTAGAACCGCCTCACTGAGGTATTTCTAACAAGTACCCACAATCTATGTTTTGAGCAGAAATATGAAAACTACCAGAATTTTTCATCTGAAAGTTTTCAATTTTTTTTTTTTTTTTTTTTTGGTGGTAAAATTCTCAATATATTTGAATAGGTGTGTTTTTGTAATGATCCCACATTTTTGTTTCTGAAGTGAAAATTACCTTCTGAATACTCCATTTATCTGCTGGCCTCGGTGGCTCAGTTGGTTGTGCATCTGACTGGTGATCAGGAGAACGAGGATTCGATCCATGCTGGGTCGGTAACATTCTTTCGTGCAGATAGGTCATGAAATATTTTCTACGATCATTCTCTCCCTTTCGTTGATTCAAAAGGGGAAATTGTCAGATTCTGGCAAAAGAGTGCGGACAAGTACTAGTTAACCTCTTAGAGGACTAAGCCTGCCCAGGAAAAAGTGTGGCTAGGTAAACTGATCACACTGGGCATGACCCTAATGAGTTCTAATGAGTTGACTGGGCCATAAGACCTCATTACGAAAACATGCCTATTCATATATACTGAAAAGTTAATCACCGAAAAATGGAAAATTTTCAGACAAAAAATTCAAATATTTTTCATATTTCTGATCAAAACATAGATTGTGGGTACTCGAGTACCCACAATCTATGTTTTTGAGCAGAAATAAGTAAAATAATGTATATCCCTGTAAACCCCAGTTTTACTATATAAAAGTGGGGTTTAAGGGGGTCAAAATTATATAGGCATGTTTTTGTGATGCAACACACACAAAAAAAAAAAAAAATAGAAACACCATTTATCTAGAGCTATGATATCATAGTTTGATCTTCTAATTGCAGGACGATGAGATGAAAACAATCAAAGAGGCAGATGAGACCAACAAACCAGAATTCCACAAAGTTTTTGCAAAGATTACTCAGAAATCTAATGGACAAGTGAAATGAACATTGCCACATATCGGACATAAATCGCTATCCCAGTGCTTTCAAAATATGTTGTTCTGTCAGAGGAGTAGTTATAAAGGAGTATTTGATGATGCTTCTGGGATAATTTTTTTTATTTTTCCATAAAAGCCTATGTTGTGGGTATTCATTAGAAGCATCTCACTGAGGTGCTTCTAATGAGTAGCCACAGCACAGGTTTTTATGGAGAAATGGAGAAAATTACTCCAGAGTTATCAGTAAAAATATTCCTAAACAACTTCTGTTTAACTGACAAAACGGTAAAAGTGTGAGAGATACATCATGTTTGCCTTTTAAAGATGAAGATCTGTAAACAAATAAACAGCTAATCACAACTACAACAGATGGCATTTTCATTTTTTTTTCTAGTTTAGTATTTTTTAGAAAAAAATAAGACTTAGCATTTCATGTGCATTGTCTGCCTAGCAGACAATTCACATGAAATGCCAAGTCTTATTTTCTCTGAAAAATGATAAAAAACATCAAAATGTCATCTGTTGCAGTTGTGATTAGAGCTTCGAGGGTTGATTAAGAAGTGATGGCAGCATATTATGTCTTACAAGAACTCAGATAGGTCATGTTGGATATAAACCTATTGATATTTCATTATATCATCCATAGTCTAGGTTTGAATGGCAAAGGAATTGTTAAGGAAAGAGTATTTTGTGATAATTCTGGGAAAATTTTCTCTATTTGTCCATAAAAACATATGTTGGCAGAGGAATTGTTAAGCAGGAGTATTTAGTGATAATTATGGGATAATTTTTCTTATTTCTCCATAAAAGCATATGTTGTGGGTACTCATTGGAAGCGCCTCGGCTTTCTCCATTAAAAACATATGTTGTGGATACTCATTAGAAGCGCCTCGGAGAACTGGAGAAAATTATCCAATAATTATCACCAAATACTCCTTAACAATTCCTCTGGTTGTGGTGAGGTGCTTCTAATGAGTACTCACAACAAATATTTTTATGTCTAAATAAGAAAACATTGTCTCAGAATTAACACCAAATACTTTTGAGTGAAATCCAGTTAAATTTTTTTTCTTATTTCTCTTGAAAAGAATGTTGTTTGTACTCATTGGAATTGTCTATGGGACGCTTGGAGAAATAAGGACCATGTTAATACTTTTGTGTTTAAAACAGCATCTTATTATGAACCAGCTGGCCTCAGTGGCTCATTTGGATGCGCATCCAACTGGTGATCAGGAGGTCGCGGGTTCGATCACTGCCGGGTCCGGCAACATTCTTTTGTGGGGATTGATCATGAAATATTTTCTACTGTCATACTCTCTCTTCTGCCGATTGGAGAAGGGCAGTTGTCAGTTTCTGGTGAAAGAATGTACACAAATACTGGTTAAAGCTTAGAGGACCAAGCCTGTCCAGGAGAAGGTAAAAGGTTAGGTAAACTGACAGGCTCGACATGATGCTAATGGATTAACTGGGTCATAAAACCTCAACTCAATCAGTTGTCATGAACTATGTCTATTAGAACAATGTAACCTGCATACAAATAGGCTCTTTCAAATGTTACAATTTTGGGTGTCTGATTCATCCTAGTGATTCTGATGAGCTGCCAAACCATACCTTTGAGGCACTTATTAGAATTGCCTTTTTAACCCATTGTAGTCTGGACACCCCTAAAAGGGTAATTGGCAAACAGTGCAGACCCAGATCAGATGCTGCAGAACCCAACATCTGATCAGGGTCTCCACTATTTGCAAAAGTTCAACCATTTTTCTGAAGGAATTGCTAAATCTCATAGCCAAACATACCTAAAATTGAAATTGGACTCTGCCAATATATAGTGTGGGTGAGTTTATTCAGTCTACAATGGGTTAAGGCAATTCCAGTGATATCTCACAAGATATGTTTTGGTGCCAAAATCACACACACACACTTACTCCCTGAGAAGGAATGTAAATATGTCCATGTCAGAGTTATATGCCTGAAGGTTTACCCATTCTGTTTAAGTCTTTTTCCTTCCTGCAGTCCATATATTGATGAGTAGTTTATAACTGACAATCAGCCATCAAGTTGTCACGAATCAGAAAATAATGTCTGTTATTAATGGAAAGGCAAGATTTCTCAGTGGAATGACAATCAGTGTATGTGTTTTTTAGAAACCCATTTATCAAAGTTATTCTTCAGAAACATTTGATCAGCAAGGGAGCAGCTTAGTCCAGTATGCTTATTGCCTTCAAATTTCCTACTCTGAATTTAAGGGGGATTTGATTCACTGGTACTTTTTCCACCATTTTTTCAAGGGATGCAAATTTAGTGACTTCCTGTTTGCATTTCTGCACACCAACTCCCTTCTGTAAGGGGTCTACTTATCTGAAAGCAGTCTACTCTTTTATAATAGCCCCTTTTCAGAAGGGAACAAAAATATTTTTGACAGAGTTGTCTCCCTTGAAAATCTATTCATTACCTTAAATAACAGTTCAAGCTTCCACGCTCTAAAGGAGACAGTTTTTGAATGAAATATGAGAAAAAGAAAGACATATCTTTCTTTTTATCCATCAAGGAATTCCAGAGATAAAATATATTGATGCAACCTTCTTACATATGCTTTGCTGACAGTTATGTTTTATGCTGTATGCTGACATTGGGAAAGTTTTAACCAGCTTATGTTGACAGTAAAAGTATTACTTACATGTGCTGAAAGTAAAGTTTTTACTGCTATATGCTGACAGTAGGAATGTAGTTTGCTGGTATTTGCTGACAGTAGGAAAGTCTTTACTTGCATATTTTGATAGTAAGGAAGTATAGTAGGAAAGTTTTTTGTAAGCTTAGGCTAGGAGAATTTTACTTGCATATGTTGAGAGAGGGAAAGATATTTACTTGCGTATGCTTATAATGGGAATGTTTTTAACTTGTACACATAGAAATTGGAAAGATTTAATAGTACATACTAACAGTTCCTAATTATATTTGACAACTGCTTTCAGTGTTGTCTCTTGTGGACAAAAACTTGCCATCTGCATAGACTGAACTGGGCTTTCCACCAGAGGAAACCTTAGAAGTTAACCCTATATGCCTGAGTTTCAAAAGTGGACTTTTCCATTTTTGAATTTGGACACATCCATTGTTGCAAAGAGGGGTGTGATTTAAAATCAAGATTAGAATGGCAAACAGTATATATCCTGATGAGATGGCTCGTTATGTTTGCAAAAGGTATATGTTTCTTGACTGGGTTAATGTGTGCATTCACAATGAAGGCCCTAACCAAATTGCACCGATGCACTACTGGTCTGTCCTTTGTTCATGAGACTATAAGTCTTATTTTGTTTGACAAATGTCATATAAGATGTATATATACAATATTGAAAAGGGACCTAGAAGCATGTATGGCCAAAGAAGGCCAAGCTCAGCCTGCATATTTGCACAGTCTGGTTAGACCTTCAATGTTAAATTGGCCTCGGTGGCTCAGTTGGATGCGCCGTCCGACTGGAGACCAGGAGGTCACGGGTTCAACCCCCGCCGAGGTCGGCAACATTCTTTCGTGGAGATTGATCATGAAATATTTTCTACGGTCATTTTCTCCCTTCCGCTGATTCAAGAAGGGCAGTTGTCAGTTTCTGGCAAAAGAATGTGCACAATACTGGTTAACCACTTAGAGGACTAAGCCTGCCCAGTAAACGTGTGGTTAGGTAAACTGACCGCGCTCGACATGACCCCATTGGGTTCATGTCGGGCCGTAAAACCTCAACACAAACACAAACAAGCCTTCAATGCTAGCTTACTGTATCAGTTGCTCTTGTAGAATAGATAAACAGAGAAGACCCAAATCAGACTGCAGATGCACAGGCTGAGCTGAGCCTTCACAGGTTGTGTATGATATAAGAGTCTTTTTCTTACTTGGCACAACATACTAAACTATAGAGAAGAGCCAATACCTCCTGTTAACCCTTGTCCTGCTGAATAAATTAAGAAGCCACACCCATTTCTAATTTTCAGCCAATCAGATTACTTGATCAAGGTTGTTGATATAGATTCATATACTTAATGGCAAACAGTGCAGATCCAAATCAGTTGGCTTCTTCAGAAGCCAACTGATCTGGATCTACACTGTTTGCAAAAGCAGGGTATATCCAGGTTCAGCAGGACAAGAATTAAGATGTTGTTTTTTTGTTTTTTTTGGCAGGGGTCGGGGAGCAGTTTGTTGTTGTTGTTGTTTTTTTTTCACCAAAAAGTGTCAATATTTTTCTCATTTCTCCTCAAAAACACAGAAGCACTTCTAATGAGTACCCACATCATAGGTTTTCTAATTAGAATTGCGATTTGTTTTCATGGAGAAGTAAGAAACATATTTTTTCTGGGTACCCCACTTATATGGAAGTATGAGAGACACACCAGTACTGTTTTGAGAATCATTAATTGTTTTCTTTATTAAGTTTTCTTTTGTATATGCTATTATGTTTGTAAAATGTGTAACTACAGTGTAAATGTTTTACTCAGGTACAGGGTAATGAAAGAGGTTACATGTCCAGATAAACTTTTGTTAACTCTTAACCCTGAAAGCGCCAATCAGAACTATGGCAGATGCATAGCTCTTGATAAGGCACTTTTCTCAACCAAAGAGTATCTATATTTCTCTATATTTCTCATCAAAAATGTATGTTGTGGGTACTCATTGGATGAACCTTACCGAGGCACTTCTAACGAGTATCCACAACAGATGTTTTCATCAAGAAATAAGAAAACTATTTATCTGATACACCCTCTTAACAAGAACAATGAGATGACATAATACATATATGAAAATTAGAATGTCCTCTCCTACAAATTATGCTTGGCACCTTAAGGGTTATACTGGTTAACCGCTTAGAGGACTAAGCCTGCCCAGTAAACGTGTGGTTAGGCAAACTGACCGCGCTCGACATGACCCCACTGGGTTGACTGGGCCGTAAAACCTCAACACAAACAAACAAACCTTAAGGGTTAAAGTGACATTCAGAATCATAGCAGATTACATTCTAAATTATGTGGGATTTTTTTTTTTTTTTTTTTTTTTTTAGAAAATAAGGCTTGACATTTTATGTGAGTGATCTACTAACAGTCTGAAATATTTCTTCCAAGAAAATAAGGCTTTACATTTCATGTGGATTTTTTTACAGTAAACTAAGGCTAACATTTTATGCGCATTGTCTGCCTAGCACACAAATCTCATAAATGTCAAACCTTATTTACTTGAAAAAAAAAAAAAAAGCTTGGGTCCATAGCGCAGTTCATAGTGCATCTGACTGCAGTCAGATATCTGCACTATGAACTGCGCTATTGATCCCAGTTTGTTTTTTTTTTTTTTTTTTTTTTTTCCCAGTTTTTCGAATCCCATCTCAGCCCAATAACTTCCATAGAGGTTGATCATGAAATCAATTCTATGGTCATTCTCCACCTTCAGCTGGTCCAAGAAGGCCAGTTGTCAGTTACTGGTGAAAAGTATGTGCACAAGTATTGGTCAACCACAGGGGACTAAGCCTGCCCAGGATAAGTTTTAGTAGGTTAACTGACCAGCTCAACATGACCTTAACAGTGTTGACTGGGCCGTAAAACTCCAGCTCAAACAACTCTTGGAAAAAAAATATGTATATAGTTTAGAATATCATCTGCTGCTATTGTGGTTGGCTTTTAACTTTGCATGCTGGGTAATTTTGCATGCTTTTTTGTCGTCTGTGGATTTTTTTTTTTAAATTTACTTTTTCAAAAAAAATCTTTCAGGAATACCATCAGAGTGTCAAACAGTTTTGTTGGCCTGATCTGGGTCGAAGCTATTTGCCAAGGTTATCAGCAGATGACAAAAGTCGCCACAAGTGGGGAAAGAGTCAAGGATTAACATAGGGGACTATTATTTAAATCATTGTCATATGACAAAATGATCAGCAAATACCATTTTTGTATATCAGTTTTGCACAAGTATCAGCATTCTGAATATTACTGAAATCTCAGGACCCAGTTGCTAAAAGCATTATCAGTGACACAAAATAACATGTTATGTTAAAGAGAGAAGTAAGGTTGGCAAAGAATGCATCTAAAATGATAGATCTTTTCACACTATATATTTTGATGCAAAATTGATCAAATTCAGATAAAAAAAAAAAAAAAAAAAAAAAAAGAAAATCAATGACATTTGAAATATTTCAGATATTTTGTTGCAGGTGCCACCATTTTGAATATTTAATTAGGTTCTAAACATTTCAAAATATTGAATAAAATCTTCTTTCTTACAAGCAAAATCAAACTAAGAGTAAAAATTCAAGTCCGTTGTGATCAGCACTTTAACCTTTACCACTCCCTGGGTTAATTCAGCAGAGGACAAATTGGTGATATATTATTCATTTTTCTCAGAAAAGAAGATAAATATTTTAAAATGTCATCTGCTGAAAGTTTCACCAAGCAAGCTAAGCTTTAAAGGTTAGTTGTTTCCCAGTAAAAGTACATTGAAATACATTGTAGTCTTCCAGGACTATGGCAGTCTTACATTCTTCGGTCATTTTTGTTCACTACTTGTATAATGTGATTTTGTTGTGCTTGCTGCCTTATTTACTGAAAATATTTGGCCAGGCATGCTTTAGCAAGTAGATCCAGATCCTTTAGGAGTAGTTTAATCAGGATATAGACTGTTTGTTCAAAAATTTACAGTAAATATGGTATAACGTAACAGTGGTTAGGTCATTAGGGCATATATGAACAGTACTTAAAACACTCCAGATCGCCCACACAATCTGCTAAGGGCACTTCCTATACCGTATTTACCATATGTATTAAGACAGACAGGCCTGAGCAAACAGTGAAGACCCTGATGAGATGCCGCAGAATGAGGCATCTCATCAGGGTCTACACTGTTTGCCACTCATCCAGCAATGTTTAGATACAACATCTGGTAGTAAATTGTTCTTGTTCAAATTCTAGAACAAGTATGGTAAGGAGTAGAGGTGTCCTATACTTTGGGTAAATATGGTACAATCAATAATCTGCAGTATCCAATGATTCACTAAGTGGACAGTGAAAGCCATTACGAAAACACGCCTATTAAAATATATTGAAAATTTTACAACCAAAAAAGGAAAATTTTCAGATAAAAAATTTTGATATTATTCATATTTCTTCTCAAAACATAGATTGTGGGTACACATTAGAACTGCCTCGACAAGGAGGTTCTAACAAGTATCCACAATCTATGTTTTTTAGTAAATGAGAAAAATAATATATACCCTTGTAAACCCCAGTTTCACTATATAAAAGTGGGGTTTAAGGGGGTCAAAATTATATAGGGATGTTTTGGTGATGCCTGATCAGAATACATGGAAGCAAACAGTGTAGACCCAAATCAGATGCTGATCTGATTCCATAAAGTTTGCTCAGGCCTGTCTATTTGAATACTTAGGTTAAATTTGGTAAATCTGAAACCTTGAAGCAAGCACAGAAGTGGTATATACACAGCTTGATTAAGTGGGCTTCCAGAATCAATTTGGAACACTAGATAAACCCTCAACATGCTAAGTTTAAATGGCAGCAAATAAAAATTTATTATATTTTTCTTTTCACAGAAAATAAGGGCTGATGTTTGGACAATCTGAATAAAGTTTCAAGACTTATTTTCTGTGAAAATATAAATTTTGTGGTCTGTTGATTTAGCCTACAGAGTATTAAAAATGAGCGACCTGTGCCCCGAGTGTCATTCTTGAATTAACTTGGGAGCAAGATAAGTCTGTCATACATCTAGATGTAGCTTTTCAATAAAAGCACAGTTATTTTGTAAGGTTTAATATTCCGATGTTTCATTTAAGAATTAAATTATAGCATTTTTTTTTTTTTTTTGTTATTTTGTTGTTGTTTTTTTCTGTGTAGTTTGGTAAGTAAAGAGTGTTGAATCTGTGAAGTATACAAATGTGGTCAGTTTTATCCCAAAACAGCATTCAGGTATTTTTCAGTTATTGTCATAACTGCATATAAAGTATCAACTGATGAGGTGCTTATTTGGATAAACTTTGTTATTTTTGCACTAAACCATATTTTATATTTTATGGGCACCCATTGCAATTGCCTTGGCAAGGCCATTCCAGTGAGTACTTACAAGATATATTTTAATGCAAAAGTTACAAAAAATTATATTTTGAATACACCCCTTATCTGTTTCTCCATATTTTAAGATTGGACCAAACTTCAAGACAGGGCTGTATATTGAAGGGGCCAGTAATTTGTCATTGGTGCTTATGGAAAATGATTTCAAATTTCAGTACCCTTTATGTCCGTTTTCTTGTGATTCAGGTACTTCACAGGATATCAGTTTTCTTATTGTTTTTGTAACAAATTTTAAATTCATCTAGAGATGCTTAGGTTAAAAATTCCTTGTATCAAATGTACATTGTAGATCAATAATCATTTGTAAGATTTTCAGTCACCACTGAAATGCTTTTGAGATTTTCTGAATGTTTTATATCTAGTAGTAACTATAACTATTTTGCCCAAAGTGAAAAAAAAACAACAACAAAAAACAAAAACAATACACACACCAAAAAACATTATCATCGTAAGGCTAGTTTCATCTTTATTAGTCTTGAATTCTTTTTAACTGTTACCACTCTGGGGGCTTTTTCAGCAGATGACAAATGGATGATAGTTTTTTCTTATTTTCCCCAGAAAACAGGTTTTGACATTTCTTGCAAATTGTCTCCAATGGAAAATTCAATAAGAAAAATATTTTAATATGTCATCTGCTGAAAATTTTACCCAGAGTGCTAAGCATTAATATTAATTCTTCCTCCAGTAGGGAACTTATTACTACAAGTCTGTTATTCAGGATTAAGTTTTCATTTTGCAGCCCTATATTTTAGTAAGATTCCTCAAATGTATGTTCTAGAAACATAATAGATATTTTTCCCATAATGTGCCAGTCACTACTGCAGCAGATGTCATTCTGTTTTTATGCTCCCACCCTTTTCAGTAGGGGGGCATATAGTATCACTGCTGTCCATACGTATGTCCCGTCCATATGTAAATCATTTCTGTTGAATATCTTTTGAAAAGATCAGTGTATTCTTGCAGCAGGTAAGGGTAGATGGGGTGGGGAATGATTTTATTATAGCCCTGCTTTAAAAAAGTGGGGCTATACTGGGTTTGCCATAATTCGTGATTCCATGACTGCAAAAATAAAATGCATTTTGCTTTGTAACTTCTATGTTTGTGGTCCTACTTCAGTGAAACTTATACTATACTTGGCCTCTAAGGTAAGTAAGGTGTTTTCTCAGAATAGTTGCCTAGGGCCCATAACTCTTGGACTTAGGTCCCTTGGTAGGTTTTCAAAATTTAAAATGCATTTTGCTTAATAACTTTTATATTTGTGGTCCTACTTCAATGCAACTTATATCACACTTGGTCTCAAAGGTAAGGAAGGTGTAATGGCAGAATGGTAGCCAAGGGCTCATAACTCTTGGAGTTATGTCCCTTGATAGATTTTCAAATTTTGCCATTCTTGTTTCTTCTGTTTCTTCACTTTCATTCATTTTCCTTTCTCCTCTGTCCCTCATTTTCATCTCCTCTACTATCTCTTCTGTCTTTCTTTTCCCTTTCTCTGGGAAACGACACAAAATGACCCACAAGGGTTGATGTGTTATTAAACCCCAACTCAAATCAATTGACTTGAATTTAGCCTTTACTGTCTGTCTGCCTGTTATGCTTTGCATAGGGTCAGGAGTGCTTAGAGCTAGGATCCTGAAATTTTGTATATAGCATCAGCACGAAAAATAAGCTGACCTGAATTTTTTTTTTCTATTGGGTTTCTCCTTGCAGAGTTATGCCCCTTTTTCAATAGGCATTTGACAACAGACTGTGGGTACCTTGTGTGGGCAACTCCTCATACAGTTCTACCCAGTCAGCATTCTACGTAAATCTATATTGGGCCGTCATCGGCCCGTCAGGGTAGCTGACGGGCCGATGACGGCCCGATGTAGATTTACGTAGAATGCTAGCTGGGTATACCAATCAATTTGAAACTTTGCAGGCTCTTCTATCATGGTCTGTAGATGTGCATGTGGCTTTTGCATTATTGTCAGTTTAATTTTTGTCACTTTTTTTTACTTTTGAGCTTAGCCATTTTTTGGGCTTAAATGCTATTAAAGGGCATTACCATGGGTACCTTGTGTGTGCAACTCTTCCTACAAGTTTATACAGACAACCCTCTTTATATCTACACTGGATATGACAAAATTCGTTATAATGTCAATTTGACTGTCATGAAACCTTCGCTTAAGAGGGAACAATTAGTCACAAATTAAGCAAGAATATTGTGTTTAATACTTTAAAGAAATATGTTTTGGATATTTGTTAGAATCGCTTCATTGAGTCAATTCTAACAAAATTTTGGATATTTGTTAGAATTGCCTCAGTGAGGCAATTCTAACAAATATCCAAAACATATATTCTATGAGGAAATAAGAATAAAAATTTCTTTCTTACATATCTTTCTGTCCATTAGGGATTCTTTACAACAACAAATTCATTTTAATGGCAACTTCTTTGGAAACAAATGCTGTCATTGTAACGAGGGTTCACTGTACGTATCAATTTGAAACTTTGCAGGCCCTCTTATCATGGTCTGTAGTTATGTATGTGGTTTTGGCATTATTGTCAATTTAACTTTTGTCTTGACTTTTGAACCTTGGCCAATTTTTGTGCTTAAGTATTACGGTCAATGAATTTTTGAAGGAAAGCATATAGTTGAGGGCATAGTGTTTTACAAACACATTTTCTAGTTCAAGTTCATTTTTTGCAAACTGCTTGTTTCTTGGTGAAGATGGCTCCTAGGTGGGGGCATCTGAGTCATATTGACACATTTCTAGTTTTCTTTTTTTATTTTTCTGAGAAAATTAGACTTGACATTTCATGTGAATTGTCAGCTAGACAGATGATTCACATGAATGTCAGGTCTTTTTTTCTCCCTAGAAACAAAAAGAAAAATTAAAGCTGTCATCTGCTGCAAATTTCCTTGGCGCTTTGAGGGTTACTAACTTATCAATTTATGCATCAGGTTTTATTACATTGTGTATTTTTCATCAGGTCATGTTTATCATTTCATAGATTATTTTTTTAGTTTGTTCTTTGCATGCATTTGTGTGTTTACCGCAGTCACTTCCTGTAATACTATTTGTGGCTAGAAATTTTATTGTTTGCATGGAGCAGAAATCGGTACAAACCATAGATCCAGATATAGGAAATATTCAGGAGCTAAATAAAAAAAGAAATGAAAAAATGAAGCATCCAGGTGGCTGAATGGTTAGTGTTTTCAATTTCTAATCACGGTGCTTTATTACATAGAGCCTTTCATTATCACGTCTGGATATGACTTGAATAATTTTGAAAAGGACATAAAACACCTAATCATCATCATCATCAAACGACAAAACATATCTTGTAGGTAATCATTGGAATCGCCGTGGCTATTCAAATGAGTACCTGCAAGATACATATTATTGCAAAAATAACAAAATTACCTTCTCATTACTATCTCTGTCTGGATCTTGATTAGATGTGCATAGCTCCAGATAACACTGGCATCCACATAAATATTTTTCTTATTTAACCATGAAAACATATACTGTGGGTTTTCATTAGTGCCTCAACAGTTTTCTGATTTCACCATGAAAACATATATTGAAAACATATATTGAGGGATTTCATTAGCTCCTCAACAGCTTTCTGATTTCACCATGAAAACATATATTGCAGGTTTTCATTAGCACCTCAACAGTTTTCTGATTTCACCATGAAAACTAAGTTATACCCACAACATATGTTTTTTATGGAGAAATAAGAAAAATTTAAGTATATTTTGGATAAAAAAAGTTCATAATCTTGAGCTTTGGATGTGTAACTTACATAATAAGGTACTTTTTCAAAAGCCAAGATTCTAATATTGAGATAAGTAGTGTATATTGATTTTTGTTTCAGGCTGAGATAGACATCTGAAACTTTCTATTTCAGTAACAACAAGCAAAATAGTACCTTATCACACAACAATGCTGATACAAGATTGAAACAATATGGGTGGCCAAGTGGTTAGTGTTCCCAACTTTGGATCACAAGGTCCCTGGTTCAAATCCCACTGAAGGTAGAATTCAGCTCATGACTTTACAGCACTTCATTGCACAGAGCCTTAATCATCACCCTTCTATTGTCTTGATATGACTTAAATGATGTTGATAGGGACATAAAACACCAAATCATGCTGATCAGTGAGGGATCAGTTGCTCAGCTTATCCTCTTTTCAAACAAAAAGTGTCAATAAGCAGTGCTTATTGGATCCCCCACCCTTGCAAGCTAATGACTGCCATCTGATAAATTATTTAGCAAGGTAAGAAAAAAAGAAACTAAAACATAACAGACAAATGGATATACATATACAACATGAAAACAGTATATTCCCCTCCCCTCCCCCCCCCCCCCCTCCCCCGCACAAAAAAAAACAAAAAACACACACACACACAAACACAGTTTGCAGGGGGTATAATGAGCCACATTTGAATTCTGCCTGAAGTATTTCCTTTTCATAGGGGATTAGTGAAAAGCCAGGGAAAAATCTGTGGATCTTGTGTTTAGTTTCCAAACTCAACCCTTGCTTGAAATGTCAACCCTCCATGAGTGAAATCCTGGATTGGCCCTGATCAGATACCTTATTCTGCAGAGAAGCAGTCTGTTCTGGGTTTTGGTGTTTTCACACATCTTTCCTCTTCCCTTGAACACTTGTTAGTATTTTACTATCAAATTTGAATATAAGCAGATGACATTTGAAAATATATTTTTACAGAAAATATCGGTTTACATTACATTCATATCATTTGCTTTGGATTTCAAACAGTACCGGTATTTAATGAAAACAACATTACATATTCTACTAAAATTGAACTGTTAACCTACTGAATTTAAATAGCAGCAGACATTTTAGTTGCTAAAGAAAATAAGGCTTGATATTTCATAAAACTGTTTCCACTGAAATATCAAACCTTATCTTCTATAGCATATAAGAAAAAAATATCAGTACATTGTAATTTATTGTCTGCTGATATAATATAGAGCACTCTAAAAGTTAACCCTTAAAATGCCAAGCAAAATTGTAGCAGACAACATTCTAATTTTTTTTTAAATTATTTTTTTAGAGAAAAATATTGCTTAAGATTTCATGTGAATCGTCTGCCTAGCAGACGAATCAGATGAAATTTTAAGTGATATTTTTCTCTGAAAAAAAAAAAAAAAATCAAAATGTCATCTGCTGCAATAGTGCATTAATACATACAGGATAAAACAGCTGGCAGCTGCTATCACTGCTTTCTATTAATATTGTTGGTTGTTTCTTATTACCCTTTTATAGTATATTACCTCATAATTTCAGTATGGTTCAGTGGTTTAGGTGTTTTCATGTCTACCATATTTGACCTGATTACCACACTTTGTGCTTGTTTTTTTTAGCTCACCTGAGCTCTGCTCAGGATGAGCTATTGTGATCACTTTACGTCCGTCGTCCGTCCGTCCATCCGTGCGTCCGTCCGTCCGTGCGTCCGTCCGTTAACATTTTCAAACGACTTCTCCTCTGAAACCGCTGAGCCAATTTTGCTCAAATTTCATATGGAGCCTCCTTAGGGTGGGGGAACGAAAAATTGCTAAAATGGTCGCGGTCCGTTAACCAAGATGGCCGCCACGCCCATATATGGTAAAAACCTTTAAAAATCTTCTTCTCCAGAACCGAGAATGCCTTGGGGCTGAACCTTTACAGGAATCATCGGGGACGGGAGGTCTACCAAAATTGCTAAAAGAATTGTCGTACGTTGACGTTTGACCTTTTTACGGCAAGGTCAAGTTTGCTTCCCTATGCATTTGTATGGGAAAAACCTTTAAAAATCTTCTTCTCCAAAACCGAGCATGCCTTATGGCTGAATCTTTGCATATATCTTTGGGAACAGGAGAGCTACCAAAATTGCTAAAATAATGGTCGTACATTGACATTTGACCTTTTTACGCTAAGGTCAATTTTGCTTCCTTATGCATTTGTATGGGAAAAATGACCAGAATTTCAAACAACTTCTCCTCTGGAGCCTCTGGGCCAATTTTGCTCAAATTTCATATGGAGCCTCCTTACGGTGGGGGAACAAAAAATTGCTAAAATGGTCACGGTCCGTTGACCAAGATGGCCGCCACGCCCATATATGGTAAAAACCTTTAAAAATCTTCTCCTTCAGAACCGAGAATGCCTTTGGGCTGAACCTTGGCAGGAATCATCGAGGACGGGAGGTCTACCAACATTGCTAAAAGAATTGTCGTACGTTGACGTTTGACCTTTTTACGGCAAGGTCAAGTTTGCTTCCCTGTGCATTTGTATGGGAAAAACCTTTAAAAATCTTCTTCTCCAAAACTGAGCATGCCTTATGGCTGAATCTTTGCATATATCTTCGGGAACAAGAGGGCTACCATAATTGCTAAAATAATGGTCGTACATTGACATTTGACCTTTTTACGTTAAGGTCAATTTTGCTTCCTTATGCATTTGTATGGGAAAAATGTTCAGAATTTCAAACAACTTCTTCTCTGGAGCCTCCGGGCCAATTTTGCTCAAATTTCATATGGAGCCTCCTTAGGTAGGGGGAACAAAAGATTGCTAAAATGGTCACGGTTCATTGACCAAGATGGGCGCCATGCCCATATATGGTAAAAACCTTTATAAATCTTCTTCTCTAGAACAGAGGATGCTTTGGGGCTGAATATTTGCATAAATCATCGGGGACGGGGGGTCTACCAAAGTTGCTAAAATAATGGTCATACATTGACATTTGACCTTTTTACGGCAAGGTCAAGTTGCTTCCTTATGCATTTGCATGGGAAAAAACATTTAAAAATCTTATTCTCCAAAACCGAGGATGGCTTGTGGCTGAATCTTTGCATATATCATCTGGAACGGGCGGTCTACCAAAGTTGCTAAAATAATTGTCATACATTGACATTTAACCTTTTTACGGCGAGGTCAAGTTTGCTTCTGTATGCATTTGTATGGGCGCCATACATTTGTATGGAAAAAATGTTGATAATTTCAAATGGCTTTTCCTCTGAAGCCTCTGGGCCAGTGTTGCTCAAATTTCATGCGGAGCCTCCGTGGGCAGGAGAATGAAAGATTGCTAAAATGGGTATGGTCCATTGATCAAAATGGCTGCCATGCCAATATATGGTAAAAACCTTTAAAAATCTTCTTCTCCATAACCAAATAAGCCCTGGGTCCTAATCTTTGCACAAATTATAGGGGACAGGAGATCTACCAAAATTGCTCAAATGATGGTTTATGTTGACATTTGACCTTTTTACCTCCAAGGTCAAATTTGCTTCCCTATTTGTGTGGGCCATATACATTTATATTGAAAGTATCGAAGTGACTTGTAGATCGACAGTAGTTAAAATTGTTCTGATTGGAAATCTAAGATGGCCATCATCTGATTTATATTTATAATATGTCCCTGCCACTGTGCTGTTTACATGTATAAAATCACGATTCTTCAGAAACCACTTAGCCAATTTCCACCAAATTTCACATTGATCCTTCTGTTGAAATGTGATTGATAGTTTATTCATGATCATGCTCCATTGACTGTCAGGCCCATATATTCTTCTTCAAAACTAAGAACTGCTCAAATGATGATATTTTCATTAGTTGCAATGATAGGATTGGATAAATGTTGCATAACATCTGCATGTCTGCAGTGGCTACGTCACTCAGGTGAGCGAATCGTGGCCCGTGGGCCTCTTGTTTTTCAAAATTACTGGAAAAACTTGCAGTAAATTATCTGCCTAAAAGGGGCATGCTTTAAAGATCAGTAAAAGACTTCTCGAAGGGCATTGTTGAGGCAATTTAAATGAGTATCCACAACATAAAGGTAGATAAAAGTACACAGGCTGCAATCTGTTGTCTCTGAAATTGCTTGACTGTGCATTTACAGGTGTATGTGTGGTAATTAGGTTGAATATGGTATTTTCTGACGGTTATGTGCCATCAGTGGAAAAGGTATCATTGACCTATGTGCAAATTCAGCAGATGAGGAATTCAGAATCCTTTTCTCAGTTTTTCCAGTAAATAGAGTTTGACATTTCATGCAAATTGTTTACCTGTGAAAAATGAGAAAAAAGACTTCAAATTGTCATCCACTGAAATTTTTACCCATAATGCTAAGCATTAATCTTTGAGCCACATGCCTTGGCAGCTTATTATAGGTCATAATATGACAACTGAGCTTAGCGCGAGCTAAGAGTTGTACTCAATATGTTTTCTCATTTTGCCACGAAATAGTTTGTTGTGTGTACTCATTAGAAATGCCTCATACATCAATTTTGACTACTACTCAAACACATTTTTCTGGAGAAACAAAAAAAAAAAAAAAAAAAATTGATACCCTTCAACTCATTTACTGCAACAGGCGATAATAATAGGCTTTTGCAAACAGCATAGGTCCAGATGAGACAGCTCATATGAATAAGTTTCATCTGGAGCTACGCTGTTTGACATTCAGTCTTTCAACTTTACGTATAAACTTCTTTTCAAGCTATAGTTTGTTAAAATAGAAAAGCAGACAATGACAAATGTCGTCTGAAATTTGGCACCATCAGAGTTAAAGCATTGGACCATTTATTTAAAGTTTTTACCAATTTACATTGGTGTGTAGTACTTCTAGCTCCAGATAGGAGCTTTTTCAACCAAAAAGTATTGATATTTTTCTTATTTCTCCATAAAAACATGCGTTGTGGGTACTCATTAGAAGCACTTTAGCTTTTCTTATTTCTCCACAAATACATGTTATGGGTACTCATTAGAAGCGCCTCACCACGGCGCTTCTAAGGGTATCTACAGCATATGTTTCTTGTGAAAAAATCAGAAAAATAATATATGAATACCCGGTACCCACTCTTACCTGGGACTATGATATATTCTTATAGAAACAAGACTGTTACCATGGACAGTCTTGTTTTTCTGTACATGTAGTTACACTGTACATATCAAATGCATTTATCAACGATAGCTTTTACATGTGATATTCCTATTAGATTGCCATGAGAATTTGAAAACATAGCTATATTTTCAGCATTGAAAGAGAAGGAATTGTATACTCATTACTTGTATTTATATGTTAACCCTTGTCCTGCTGAATAAATTAAAATGCCATTCCCACTTCTAATTTTCAGCCAGGCTGATTACTTGATTGGATTATTGCTATAAATTCATATACTTAATGGCAAACAGTGCTGATCCAGTTCAGTTGGCTTCTTCATTCTTCAGAAGCCAACTGATCTGGATCTACACTGTTCGCAAAGGCAGAGCATATCCAGATTCAGCAGGATAAGGGTTAATAAATCCAAAATTTGTTGAGCCTTCCCAAATAGAATTCAGCCCTATGATATACTCAAATCAGAATCTACTCCGATTGTTTGTATATGAACTTGGATTCTATGGCCCTGATCTTACAATGTTAATGTGCAGGCTGATCTGAGTCTTTGTAGATTGCTTAGTGTGGTAAGGCTGATTTCATTTTGAAAAGTCTCATATTGTAATTTCTTCATCCTAGCTTACTGTGAATGTCTCTGTATGAAAGATTATATAATTAATGGTGGTCCTGAAGACTGAACGAAGCATTAACACTATGGGCAGATTCAGCAGATGACAAATTGATATTTTTCCCCAAAATAGGAGTTGACATTTTATGCAAATAGCCTTCTTATGAGACAATTTGCATGAAATGTCAAAATCTGTTTTCTGGGAAAAAATATGAAAATTAATTCAAAATGTCTGCTGAATGTTTTTACCCAGCATTCTTAGTGTTAACCCACAACTAGTGTTAGCTCATAATCATGTGACATTACGAAACCACACCTGTTCAAATATAATAAAAAATTTATAACCAAAAAAGGAAAATTTTCAGATAAAAAAATCTGATATTTTTCATACCAGTACTTCTGCTCAAAACATAGACTGTGGGTACTCATTAGAACTGCCTCAGTGAGGTGGTTCAAACAAGTTCCCACAATCTATGTTTTTTTAGCAAAATAAGAAAAATAATATATAACCCTGTGAAACACAATTTTACTTTATAAAAGTGGGATTTAAGGGGGTCAGAATTATATAGGTATGTTTTCGTGATGTAATTTAGTTTAATTTTTGTACCCAATTACAGTCAAACCTCAATGGCTCGAACACCAATGGCTTGTTTACCATGCTAATTCGAACTCGTTTTTGAGTCCCTACAGAGCTCTTCTGATAGCTCAAGAAAACAAATATTTTAGGGAATTTTTCTTATTTTATCATTAATTTGTATGTTTAGTGTACTCATTAGAATTGCCACTATGAGACTATTCTAATGAGTACACACAACATACAATTATTGTGTAGGGAATTGAAAACATTTTCTGGATGCGCCGTCTGACTGGAGACCAGGAGGTCGCGGGTTCAACCCCCGCCGAGGTCGGCAACATTCTTTTGTGGAGATTGATCAGGAAATATTTTCTACGGTCATTCTCTCCCTTCCGCTGATTCAAGAAGGGCAGTTGTCAGTTTCTGGTGAAAGAATGTGCACAATACTGGTTAACCGCTTAGAGGACTAAGCCTGCCCAGTAAACGTGTGGTTAGCTAAACTGACCGCCCTCGACATGACCCCATTGGGTTGAGTGGGCCATAAAACCTCAACACAAACAAACATTTTCCTAAATAATCGCTATTTGCTTCCTGACCTGGCACCATGATTAACCCTCAGTGGCTCGAACCACCCATGTCTCGAACAATTTTCTGTGATCCCAAAGATGTTCAAGCCATCGAAGTTTGACTGTATATCCTGTGGGTACTTATTGGAATAACTGCACAAGATGCATTTTAGTGCAGAAATAACTAAAATTTTCTTTTTATTTTTTTATCTGGACCTATGTTTCCACATCCATCTTTCTCAAGTATTTTCTTTGCTTTTTCCATTTTTTTGAACAGTGCAAGGAGTCTTGAAACGCCAAGTTTCATCGATCAGCATTGTGAGCCTTCAGGATCTTCTCAACTTTTAACCCAGCAGGCACACAATGTTCAATCAACCCCGATTCAACGACAAGATGTTGACTCACCATGGTTTCAGCATTGTATGCCTGCTAGGTAAAGTTCCAAGCAAAATTTTAGCAGATGACAGCGTAAAATATTTGCACTTATTTTTCAAAGAAAAGATAGCTTGACATTTTATGTGAATCATCTGCTAGACAGAGGATTCCCATGAATTGGCTTTTTCTTTTTCTCAGAAAAAAAATTAGAAAACTCTAAATATTAACTATTGCAGTTGTGTTTGGCACTTAAAGTTTAATGAAAATGTGCAAGAATGTTAATAAGAGCACAGCAGTAGCAGATTATTAAGGTAGTGTGTGAAAAAATTATGTCTGTGACCATGACCTCTAGGTCACTGAGATGGGTGGGGTTTAAGCTGAACAAAATATCAGTCCAAGAATCCTCTATAGTCATTGAGGCATCCAGGAGATATAGACCTTTAAAACCTTTAACATTAGTCGATGCCGACTCCCAAAGCCAACACCAGGGATAGTGCAATAGTTATCCTGTATTTTCATATAAGTGAGTAAAAAGCATAGTGATGCCTTGGCTTAAGTCTGCCATTGTGTTTCAACCAAAGGCTCCTCTGTTCTGATGTAAGGGGTGGTCGGGTGTGGCAAAGGCGTCGTGTATCTTACATCACGGAAGCATCCAACTGATATTGGCTTACAGTTAGGCAAGGCCTGCTATTATTGTAGCAGGTAAGGGTAGAGTGGGAATGTTTTTATTTCTTCTATTTTTTCACTTTCATTCCTGTTCCTCTTTCATCTCCTCTACTATCTCTTCTATCTCTCTTCTCCCATTTCTCTGGGAGACAACAAAAAATGACCCACAAGGGTTGACGTGTTGTTAAACCCCAATACAATTAATGTTCTAACTAAAACATCCCCTGATGCAGCCACTAACCTTCAGTCTTCCCCGTTATCCCAGTTTGTTAGGTTATTGTTGTTGGGTCTACTCATCTTTCTCCACATGTACTGATCCAGTTTCCTGTTATTCAAGGGTACAAATGGGCTTATTGAGACAGTCCTCCTGATCTTTGGTGATGAGGTCACAGCGTCATTCATCTTTAAGGGTTAACTAGAAGAGAAAGCCTTGCTGATCAGGGCCCAGTTGTACAAAACTTTCCGAAGTTGTTAGCCAACGTGATGTTAAATTTCTGTCTTGAAATATGACAAATATGCAAAAGCTGCTCACAGTTTTGCAGCAAAAATATCAATGTATCTTAAAATACCTTAGCTACAACAGTTAATCAGTTTGTCATTAACAAGTTTAAGCTAAGGGTGCTTTGAACAACTGGACCCAGACTGCTTGAATGCACAGGCTGATTAGGGCTTCCACTGTTTGTACATGACAAGCTCTTTTGTTGTGCATCATAATGCTTCTGAATTCTTTGGCTAGCCATTTTTGAAGCGTTTGTTTTCCCATGTTCATATTATTACTAACTATGTTATATTCTTTTAGTGAAAGTTAACAGCACTTTGTCATTATTCATTTGTCAAAGGTTCTGGATGAAGGCAAGAACATTGATACTTTTTTTCCTTATTTCTTCACAGAATCAACCAGGTCCTAGCATTAACTGTTTCTCTGTTTAGTGTTATGGTGAATAACTAAAGGGGACAGGATACACTTTCAAGGGAAGTAACTGTGTCAAAATTGTTTTGCCTCCCTTCTGAAAAGGGATCTACTCTAAAAAGAAAGAATTTGCAACCCATTTGGAGCAAATTCTTTCTTTTTAACTGGCAAAAAATCAGCTGATGAGACAATTTGCATGAAAAGTCCGAACTTATTTTCTGGGAAAAATGAGACAATTTGCATGATAAGTTAGAATCCTATTTTCTGGGAAAAATAAGAAAAATATTTCAGAATGTTGTCTGCTGAAATTTTTACCCAGCATGCAAAGTGTTAGAATAGAGCCCTTTTCAGAAGGAACTTGCTGTGCAGGAAAGCAGACTGAAGCTCACAGAATTTGTCTCCCTTCTTATATACCCCTGAAGGGAAATGGAAATATATCCAAGGGAAGTAACTCTGATATTGAAATATTTAGCTCCCTTCTTATTGGAAGGCTATTCTTAAAGGAGGCAGTTTTCTCCCACTGGAATTAGCCTTCCTTTTAGAGTAGTCACCAGTTTTTGAGACTTTTCAAAACTTCATATCTGCAAGTTGCCTCCCTTTGCAAACTAGAGACAAAATTTTTCATGGGTATCCTTTCACCTTAAACCCTGATCTGATTGCAGGCAAAGGTGGTGTTTGAAAGAAATTTGGTTTTCCACCAATCAGACCCTCGCATATTGCATGTACGGTACCCTAAATATTCGAATGTCTGAACCATATGGTCTTGGGACACCTTATCTACTTACCATACTTGTCCTAAAATTTGAAATAGTCCATTCTACCACCTGTTTATGTCCCTAAAATATTGCTGTATGAATGGCAAACAGTGTAGACCCTAATCCGATGCCACATTATGTAGCATCAAATCATAGTCTACACTGTTTGCAAAGACTTATCTGTCCCAATACTTAAGGTTATTATGGTATTTGTCAGCGACCTTGAATCTCTTGCTGTGTCTAAAACCTGCTGGATATGTGGCAAACTGTAGACCCTGATCAGCCATTCCATGATCTGGATCTAAACTTTTTGCTTAGGCCAGCCTGTCCCAGTACTTAGGGAAAATACAGTACTCTTGGATCCAGGAACATATGTTTCCTAGGAGAAATGAGAAAACAATCACAATACTCTTGCTTACCTTTTATCCAGTTCTGTTTGTATGTAGCTTTAGGAGAATAGACATTCTTGGTAGATTTTCTACCATTGCTTATAAGGGAGACAACTTTTGTCACTTCCTGTTTGCATGCCTGCACGCTATGAGCTTTCCAAAGAGGAGTCTACTCTGAAAGGAAAGAATTTGCTCCCAAAGGGAGCAAATTCTTTCCTTTTGGAGTAGATTCCTTTTTTGTAAGGGAAGAAAAACAGTTTTGACAGAGTTACCACCCCTGAAAGTGTATCTGTTCCCCTCAGTTTATAAGTGTAAACTATATATAGTTATATGTATATGTATTGTTTATTATGTTCAGTATTAAAATGTTATGATGTACTGTTTTATATGAATAAATCTATGAAACAGATAAATGTATCCTTTGTCACCCTTATCTGTACTAAACAATGTACATGCACAGATGCTGAATGCCCAGATCATCTTACACATCACTGAGTCTGATCAGTGCCTTTCCTGCCCACTTACATATCATTGGAAAATGTATATATTGCTGACTTGTTACCTCTAACACTGAAAAACTACCGCTTTAGTCAAATTAAATAAAGGGCAACATAGGTCTAGTTTCCTATATATTAGTTACATTTCAACTCCGTTTCTGTTCATTCTCCTTTTATTTCAAAGAACAGTCGAGACTGTCTGGATGTGTAGGGTGATGTAAAGCTGCGCATAATGCACATGCTCCAAGACACAGTTTCATTTGATGTCACCCACCCTGATTAAGTTTACTGTATTGTTTATTTTTTTTTTTAAATAAACTCCCTGGACTTACTGAATTCATACGTTTAGTAAAACTGAATTATAAAATAGATATGTATAATGCTGTAAAAAATCAAGCTCAGATTGCCTGTGAGAAAAAGTGGGACAAATACAGAGAACTGCTTTATAATTAATAATATATAAGGTACAACATATATATAGAGCTTGCCTTGCCGGAAGAAGGCATTGTATGTTATGTCATGTCTGTCCTACCAATTGGTAGACCGTCTTCTTTACTCTTTTTATGTGTCCGTGTTTTTTTGTTTCTTTTATTTTTTGGTTTGTTTGTTCTACCTATTTAAGTACAAACAGATGAAGATAATTTGCCTAAATGGAATATTATGGAATCTAGCCAGACGGGCGGATGGCGTTTGCAAGGCGTTGTATGGGAGTCAATGAAACCTCACTGCATTGACGCTTATGTGATGTTGGTTGGGCGTCTTTGGCTGGCTGGCTAGATTCCATGTTGTGTGACTAGAAAGTTCAAATGACGAAATGGTGTTTCATGAGGTATGAGCTATATTTAACAGGAGCATGGCCAGGCAGAAGTTGCGAAGCCCGGGCTTCGACATAGTTTCGGGAATTTGATTTTATTTTCATTCTAAATTTGTATGGAGGAATTATGTGGACCGGGGCGGAACATTTTTTTTGCGGGATGGCATGACCGCTGAGCAATGAACTAGACCAATCTGAGCAGATGTGCAGGTGGAACTGAGTCATTACCAAGCGCTGATTAGCCAAATTTACAAGCTTTTAATCGGAGAACAATAGAGGTTCTGATTGGGATGTGTATAAGCACAGGCTAATCTGAATCTTCACTGAGTACATATATGGTCTTGCATGGGCTGCTGAGCCTCTGCTGACATTTTAGAGATTCTATTGACAGGCTTCATCTTCATAAAGTTCCTGGCTATGCCCCTGCTTAACAACATTCATTCAGCATGTTTGGATTAATAACATACCAGTATTGATGACATCAGATTTCCGACGGTATTTCGCAGAGTATACTTTTGGAAATTTTGACGTTATCAAATCAGACGTCGCGATACATGCAGGAATACACTTGAATTAATATTGGAGCTATACAACGACAGCATTTGTTTTTAAAGATGTTGCCATTAAAATGAGTCTGTGGTTGTAAAGAATCTTTAATGAGCAGAATGACAAGCAAGAAAGGCCATTAGAGTTAGGCGGTGCCAACAGACATCAAAGTTCTGTTGGTAATGTCTCCGGCTTGGCCTCCGGTCAGGTGTGGCAGGCAGGGTTGTGCATTGTGGCGAATCAAGCAAGCACCTGAGGAAATTCAGGGTGGGAACACTCAATGTAAACACTCTGAGAGGAAGAGTTTGTAAGGTAGTAGCAATCCTATCCGTCAGGAAAGTGGATGTCTGCTGCATTCAAGAGACCAGATACTGTGGTGGCAACTGCCGCACAATCAAAGGCAAGGACACCAGGTACAAGCTCTGCTGGTCAGGAAATGACAGGAAACAACAAAGGCACTGCTGGTGTAGGAGTGTTTGTGGCAGAAGAGTGGATAGAGAAAGTTTTTGAGGTTCAAAGAGTCTCCGACAGAATCATCTTAGTGAAACTCAGTCGGCCAGCGTGTGGTTACCTTCCTGTCTGTGTATGCCCCACAGAGTGGTCTAAGTGATGAGGTTAAGGACCTGTTCATTGATCAGCTGAGTTCTGATCCCATGTGGAGATTGGAATGGCCATGTAGGCCATGCAGGCACTGGATACAGGGAAGTGCATGGTGGGATTGGGTATGGCAGGCTGGAACCAGATGTTGATGGTGAGAGAATCCTAGAGTACGCCCTAGCATTTGACCTGCTTCTTGGGAACACAGGTTTCAAGAAACGTGACAGCCATCTCATCACATACAAGTCGGGAAACATAGCCACGCAGATAGACTTCATCCTTTTCCATAGGACCATGCGCAGACTTGTCACAGATGTAAAAGTGATCCCTGGCGAGGAAATAGCTCTGCAACATCAGCTTCTTGTATGCGACATGAGGATTCATGTGCCACCAAAATCCAAGCGCAAGTTCACCCCTCGCCTCAAAGTTTGGAAGCTTAAAGATCCTCAGACAAGCAATCATTTCCAGGAGGTCTTCAACTTGCATGTGAACACATCTGCAGGTGTAGCTGATGGGGCCACTGATATCTGGAACATCAAGACTGGACTGCTCAAGACAACTGAGAAGGTGTGTGGCACAACTCGGTCACACCATTGGCATCGTGAAACCTGGTGGTGGAATGAACACGTGAAAAGGCCATTGCTGCCAAGCAGAAAGCTTTCAAGGCCTGGAAGGCTGGTAAAGGCACTAGGGCATCATACGATGCAGCCAAACGAAATGCCAGACATACAGTGCACCATGCTTGTCAAGAAGCCGACAAGAAGGTCTACGAGAATATTGACCCCAAGTCTTCAGAAGTCTACCGCCTTGCTAATCAGTTTAGAAGAGAGAACACTGATGTTGTTGGTGACAAACCTGTGAAGAATGATGCAGGAGAGATGTCAATGAGTGAAGACTCAAAGCAGGCTTGGCTAGAGCATTACCAAAGGCTTCTCAACGTTTAGTTAGACTGGGACCCAGACCACCTGTCTTATCAACCACCAGTGGAAGGCCCGCCCATCCCAATCACTACTGATATGGTTAAGAAGGCTATCTCACAGATGAAGGCAGGCAAAGCACCGGGCCCATCAGGCATAGTGGTGGAGATGATACGTGCAGCCGGTGACATGGCCGCCTCCATGATCCGTGACCTCGCAGCTGCAATCATTCGTGATGGCAAGGTACCCTCTGATTGGGAGCAGAGTGTCATTGTCTGCCTCTACAAGGGAAAGGGGGACGCACTGGAAAGGGGCAACATCTCTGTTTGTCTCAAGCTGACAGAGCAGGTTATGAAAATCCTGGAGAGGATTGTGGATGGCCTCATCAGACAGTTGGTGTCAATCGACGATTCCCAGTTTGGCTTCGTCCCAGGCAGAGGCACTACAGACGCAATCTTTGTTGTCAGGTAGCTGCAAGAGAAGTATCTAGCTGCCAACAAGAGACTCTACATGGCTTTCGTAGACCTGGAGAAGGTGTTTGATCGAGTACCTCGGAAGGTCAGCTGGTGGGCACTATGAAAACTTGGTGTGGAGGAGTGGATTGTGTGACTGGTGCAGGGAATGTATGCAAATGGGCGGAGCCGTGTCCGTGTTGGTGAGGGCTACAAGGAAGAGTTTGAAGTGAAGGTTAGTGTTCACCAAGGATCAGTATGCAGCCCACTGCTCTTCATCATTGCGCTTGAAGCCTTATCACGAGAGTTCCGCTCTGGGGTCCCCTGGGAAGACTTCTATGCTGATGACCTAGTTATCATCGCTGAATTGCTTGAAGAATGTGTCAGGAGGCTCTTGACATGGAAAGAAGCAATGGAGAAGAAAGGACTGAGAGCAAATGCAGGAAAGACAAAGATTATGATCTGCGGTACGGGACTGGACCTCCTGCATAGTTCAGGCGAGTTTCCATGCGCCGTCTGTCACACTGGAGTGGGCAGCAACAGCATCTTCTGCAATGGCTGCAAGCACTGGGTGCACAAGAAATACAGTGGGCTCAAGCGTTTGAAAAAAGACCCTGACTACAGATGTACACGGTGCCAGGGAAGTGCACGCTCCAGGGATGGCAGACCACAGAAGGAAGTCCAGGTCGGACCTGACAAGCTTGAGGTGGTAGCTTCCTTTTGCTACTTAGGAGACATGCTGTCAGCAGCAGGTGGCTGTGAACTTTCAACCACAACACGTGTGAAAACCGCCTGGAAGAAGTTCAAGGATCTGCTACCAGTTCTCTCTTCACGCCACCTCTCTTTCAAAACAAGTGGTCGTGTGTACAGCTCTTGTGTGTGGAGCACAATGCTCCATGCCAGCGAGACTTGGCCATTGACAAAGCCAAACCTCCAGCGTCTGCAGCGAAACAACAGGGCAATGATCAGACAGATCTGCAATGTCAGACCGCAAGACATTGTCACCACCAGGTCCAATGAGTTACTTGTGTGGCTTGGGATTGAGGATCTGGACCTCATTCTGAAGGAGAGAAGATTCTGATGGTATGGACATGTGGAATGCTCCAATGGTGCAGTCAAGACAGCCTTTGACATATAGGTTGATGGAAAACGTGGGCCTGGGAACAGCTGAAGAGAGGGATTGCAGAGTGGAAGCTCTCAGCCATCAACCCTCAAGATAGAAATACCTGGAGATCTGGTGTGAGATCTGCCATGCGTGCAGCAAGCCAGCTATCTGGAAGGGGGCCCACTGGATGTTGCCCCTGTACCTGCACGTTAATCAAAAATCCGATTATGATATGATATTATGATGATGATATTCCTCGTGAAACATACACGTTTGGATATTTATTGGAATCACATAACTGAGGCAATTCAAACAAGTATCTGGAACATATGTTTCTTAAAGTAATGAATAAAATATTCTGACAGAATGTCTGACTGTCACCTTTTCAGCAAAGGCTTTGTGCCAGTCAACTTGTCATTATAACGAATTTTGTTGATCGTATCAAGTGTTGGTATAGGGGGGTTGACTGTATAATGAGTTTATGTGTAGGTCTGGTAAATGCTTCTTGTATGTTTGTGCTGAAAGAAAAAAATAAATTACAAAAAAAAAGAAAGAAATTTACTGTATTGACCGTATGTATTTGGATAGACAGGCCTGGGCAAACAGTGTAGACCCAAAATGAGACCCCGCAGAATGTGGCGTCTCATAAGCGTCTACACTGCTGGCCACTCATCCCGCAATTTGAGACACAACATCGGGTATTAAATTGTAATTGTTCAATTTTAAGAACAAGTATGGTAAGGAGTTGTGGGTATACTTAGGGTATACACAGTATAAACAATACCATACTCCAGTGGCTGTATACTGCATTTACGCAACGGATCGGCAACATTCTTTTGTGGAGATTTGATCATGAAATATTTTCTACGGTCATTCTCTCCCTTCTGCTGATAAAAGGGCAGTTGTCAGTTTCAGGCTAAAGAATGTGCACAACACTGTTTAACCGCTTAGAGGACTAAGCCTGCCCAGTAAAAGTTTGGTTATGTAAACTGACCGCGCTTGACATAACAAACTGCATTTACCCAAAATATTTAAACTCCTTAATTCCTTACCATACTTGTCCTAAAATTTTATCAAGTCTATTTGACTACCTGCTATAAATATTCATCTGCATGAAAATGTACATTTTGAGTAACTGGAATTCAATATGCAAGGCAATTCTAATATCCATATTTTTGTGGAGAAATACAGTTTTTGTACAATAAAAAGCTTTCTAGACTGATATTTACATCCCAGCAACACAAATTCCATAACAGGTATGTGGCTCTGTCCAAGAGAACCCTTTACAACTAAATAATCACCCTCAATTTCTCTTTTCTGTGCACACAGACCCCACTGGGATTCAAATTGGTTACCTTAGACCTGGAAGTAAAAGAAAGCTAGAGAATTTCTTAGCATCATGAAAACATGCCTATATAATTTTGACCCCCTTAAACCCCACTTTTATATAGTAAAACTGGGGTTTACAGGGGTATACATTATTTTTCTTATTTCTGCTCAAAAACATAGATTGTGGGTACTTGTTAGAACTGCCTCACCAAGGCAGTTCTAACGAGTACCCACAATCTAAGTTTTGAGCAGAAATATGAAAAATATCAGAGTTTTTTACCTGAAAATTTTCGGATTTTGGAGGTGAAATTTTCTATATATTTGAATAGGCGTGTTTTCGTAATGGCATTCTTCTGTGGAAGACCAAAAATAAGGTAACACTTGTAACCAAAGCTGGTTTAATTTTATCTTTAACAACAGCAAATTCACCCTTAAAACAACAGCAGCAGACAACATTATAAAACCTGTTGTTGTTTGTTGTTATTATTTTTTCCAAGAAAAATAAGGCTTGACATTTCATGTGACTTACCTGATCAGCAAGCAATTCAGAAAAAGAAAATTGAATCCTTATTTTCTTTAAAAATAAAAACAATATTTTAAAATATTGTCTACTATAATTTGAATGCTGCTTTAAGGGTTAATAAAACAAGCGTGGAACCAGTAAAATCTACAATATGACATGCGCAAAAAGTGAAGACACATATCAGCCTGCTTATCCAGGCAGTCTCATCATCACCTATGCCTTTTTCAGACATGATGTTTGAAATTTAATATGTAGATGATTGACCTGTGTACCATTTATGCATAGGGACATAACTTTTGCTGGAAAACTGCATCCCAAGCATATGACATTTTTTCCTTTAAGAGTAGCCCCTAATCAGGTAAATATTTCCATTCCCCTTGAAAAGTGAATTCAGGCTGCACAGATATGCATTCACTGTTCACATCTCTGTTTGCTGAGATTCCCTTGTTCCTGACTCAAACAAATTATACTTGAGCCAGTAAAAACGCAACTGTCTACATTTAACCTTACTCAAAGTTTAGCCTTCTATCTTGTTTATCAAAGAAAATCAACAGCAATTAATAAGGCTGATTTCAAGATAACACTTCACCAAAGCTGATATTGGTTATAACTGGTCAAGCTCCATCTGTCAAAAAGGGACAAAACTTAACCCTTGTCATGCTGAATAAATTAAGATGCCATGCCCATTTCTAATTTTCAGCCAATCAGATTACTTGATCCGTATTATTGCTCCAAATTCACATACTTAATGGCAAGCGGTGCAGATTCAGATCAGTTGGCTTCTTCAGAAGCCAACTGATCTGGATCTACACTGTTTGCAAAGGCAGGATATATCCGGGTTCAGCAGGACAAGGGTTAACTTTGATGTAAACTATGGACAAATATCCCTTTTATTGAAAAAGTTGTAATGACTGTATGACTGGTTCTTTTGTGTCGATTTCCGAAGCTCCAAAGTTTGTGGATACATGATGGGAACCACTTTTTATTTATTTTTAAACTTTTAAACACGTTTAGTGTGTCATAAAAACAAGAAGGGACCCTTATTATTGCATTTTAATGGCAAAACCCACAAGAAATGAGAACCATTCAATCAAATATTTTGATTTAAGTTTCTCAAAAATGTCATGATTTCATTTTAACTGACATTCAAGACAATTTTGAAAAATCTGTAAAAACTTCTAAAACAGAATTTAAAGATACGACTTCAAGTTGTATCCGCATTGGGGAATTTAGTTTTTATTGCACATTTTTTATTGTTGGGAACATAATGGATACCATCATATAAAAATTTAAATTCTAAAAAAGTTAAAAAAGAAATTTGACAACCATACCATTTTTCATCAAAATTTTAAGCATTAGTGAGCATCTGAGGGCAACTTTTGTAAAAAATGTTCTTGTACAAAGGCAAGTTGATTTAAGTAAAACAAATGTTTGAAACGTAGCAATAAATGAAGAAATTCAACAAATATAGGTCTAGATAAGAGTGGGTATCAGGTAAATTTTTTTCTGATTTCTCCACGAAAACATATGTCGTGGGTACTCATTAGAAGTGCCTCAGCGAGGCGCTTCTAATGAGTACCCACAACATATGCTTTCGTGGAGAAATAAGAAAAATATCAATACTTTTTGGTTGAAAAAAAATATGTACAAATATACCAGTTGTGTTTCTAATGGCTTTAAGTATATACAACTGCACAATTAAAACTTAAGCCACTAAATAGGAACCCGTCTTACACAAAAGAAAAGGGCCAAGATGGTCCTGTACTGCTCACCTGACTACCAGACAACCTGCGAGTTGATTGTTTTCTTTTGGTTCAAGAAAAGAAGCTCAATATAGATTTTCAAGACGGCAGCCATGTTGGATTTCCACATAGAGTGATTTTATATATATAGCTACTTTTGATCTAAAACTCACTTTGATACTTCCGATCAAGTTTTGAGTCAATTGGCCTTTTATTTTTTGGAGGAGAAAACGTTCAAAATAGATTTTCAACATGGCTGCTAGGGCAACCATCTTGGATTTCCAATCTAGCTATTTCTGATCTACAAGTCACCTTGTACTTCCTATATAGTTTCCAGTCAATTGGCCTTTCCGTTCTGGAGAAGTTCAATACAGATTTTCAAGACGGCTACTAGGGCAACCATCTTCGATTTCCAATCAGAATGATTTTAGCTATTTTTGATCTACAAGTAACCCTGTACTTCCTATACAGTTTCCAGTCAATTGGCCTTTCCAGGAGAAGTTCAAAATAGATTTTCAAGATGGCGACTGTGGCAGCCATATTGGATCCAATTAGAACAGTTTTAGCTACGAGGGATGTTCGAAATGAATTGCTTATTGTCCTCTAGCTCGATATCCACGTGGGGCACGATAAAAACCAATACATACCTGTATAGGGTTATTCAATATCTACACAATGGTGTATAAATGTACATGTTAGACTAAGTGTAAGACATAAAATTTGCCATTTGAATACACGCAGTCATTGACCACTGCAGTAAAAATGGTTGGTAGAAGCGTCGACAAAAAAGATGAAATACGGGCTTACATCAAAGCTCGCTCAAAACTTGGTTGTTCTTTGAAGAAGCTGATAACTGAAATTTCTACTGCTTTTGGACCTTCTTGTGTGTCTTATGACACAGTTCGGCGGTGGAAAAAGAAATCTGAGTCTGGTGTAGAGTCCATCAAAAATGCACCAAAATCAGGTAGGCCAAAATCTGCATCTCGTAAAGAAATCGTTTCCAAAATAAAGGAAATCATTGAAGGAGATGCCAGATTTACATTTCGTGATATTGCACGAAAGGTAGGCATATCACTATCAACGGTTCACCTTATTTTGAAGAAGCATTTGAAAGTCAGAAAGATTTCTGCTAGATGGGTGCCACATCTGTTGACTGATGAGGCAACGGGTTAAAGTGGCCAAAAAGCTGCTTCAAATGTTTCCAAAATATGACAAAAAGCAGTTTGCCAATGTCGTCACAGGTGATGAAACCTGGGTCCATTATTTTGAGCCCGTCAGAAAGGTTAGCAATAAGATCTGGGCCACTAAACACAGCAAACGCCCAATAATTGCCAAACGTTCTTTGAGTACAAAGAAGGTTTTGTATGCAATCTTCTTCTCTGGTGAAGGAGTCGCAATAAAAGTGCCAGTGAAAAAGGGCAAAAGCATCACCGGAAAGTACTACAAAGACGTAGTACTGAAGAAACTGAAAAAGTATTATCAGAAACGACGCCCTGCCACTGGTTTTATACATGTCCGTCTTCTACATGACAATGCCCCAGCTCATACCCGCAATAGTTACGGTGTTTTCGAAGAAAGAAAAAATAACTGTTTTGCCTCACCCCCCGTATTCCCCAGACCTTGCCCCATGTGATTTCTTTTTGTTTCCGAAATTGAAAGCATTCCTTGCTGGGCAGAAATACCAGTCCCGACAGGCACTTGGATCTGCCATTCATCAGTACCTTATTACTATGCCCAAATCAGCATACTGTGACGCCTTCAAGAAGTGGATACATCGACTGAAACTTTGCATTTCTAGCCACGGGGAGTACTTCGAGGGCATGAAATGAGTACTTTTGGGCTAACTTGAAATTTGAAGTCTCCAGATAGAAATAAGCAATTCATTTCGAACATCCCTCGTATTTTTGATCTACAAGTCACCCAGATACTTCCTACTGAGTTTCAAGTCAATTGGCATTTTGATTCAGGAGAAGTTCAAAATAGAATTTCAAGATGGCAGCCATGACGGCCAACTTGGATTTCAATTTAGACCAATTTTAGTATTTTTGATCTGAAAGTCACCCTGATACTTCCTACCAAGTTTCAAATCAATTGGCCTATCAGTTCAAGAGAAGTTCAAAATGGACTGTCAAGATAGCAACTGTGGCGGCCATCTTGGATTTCCAATCCGAGCGATTTTACCTATTTTTGAACTACCAATTGCCATGATACTTCCTTCCAAGTTTTAAGTCAAAAGTTGCAAGTTTCTGGCGAAAGAATGTGCACAGTACTGGCTAACCACTTACAGGACTAAGCCTGCCCAGTAAAGTGTGGTTAAGTAAACAGACTACACTCAACATGACCCCATTTGGTTGACTGGGCTGTAAAACCTCAACACAAACAAAATATTGACATGACAAAAAAGGTTTCCTCACAAGACAGGCCAAATGAAAAATATGTGTGTTTAGGGTAGCATGTCTGAAAAAAAAAATAAGTAAGGTAGGTAGGTATTATTATTTTTTACATTTTTATGAAGAGTTATAATTACCAAATATATTTAGACTCAGCTCCGTAATTCCAATAAAATTTTATCAAGTCTGTTTGACTACCCTTTCATGAGTGTAGAAAATACTGAGAGGATAGCAAACAGTGTAGACCCTGATAAAACTGCTCCTACAGTTTGATCTGAGTCTACATACACTATTAGCTCAGACCTACCATCTTCTCTGAATATTTAGCATAAATACGGAAACAAAAATATTTTATCCAATATTATTTTAAACACTTATTTTTAATTTTGTTTTTAGAAAACATGAAAAATGTTCCTAGGTTTAACTGGGAAAATTAAGTGGCATAGGGTCACCCTGAACACATGCATTTTTTTTTTTGTTTTGTTTTGGCTACTAGGTATTTCAAATGTCTCTACCTTTATATAGCAAAATAAATCAGTTTAATCTTAAGCATGCTAAATTTATTTATCAGCAAATGACATTTTAAAATACATTTTCTTATTCCGAAGACAATTTGAATGAAATTAGAAAAAGAGAAAAGAAGATGTCCTGGAAGAACCACAAACACAGAAAATAGTCTATCAATGATGTCAAGAGGGATGAGTCATTACGAAAACATGCCTATTAAAAAATATATTGAAGATTTCACCACCAAAAACTGAAAGTTTTCAAATAAAAATTCTGGGCCCAGTTGTTCAAAGCGTCGTTAGCTTAACCAGCTCGTTAAGGGTCATTTCTTTAACTATTTTAGCAGATTCAATATACAATATTCTGATATTTTTTGCTGAAAAAAATGTGAGTAGCTTTTGCACTGCAAAAGCTACTCTCATTTTTTCAGCAAAAAATTTCAGCATATTTGCGTATCACTTGATGTAAATTTTAACGAATCGTTAACTAACGATGTCGTTAGCTTTGAACAACTGGACCCTGATATTTTTTCATATTTCTGCTTAAAACATAGATTGTGGGTACTTGTCCTCACTGCAGTGGTTCTAACGAGTACCCACAATGTATGTTTTTGAGCAGATATAAGAAAAATAATGTATACCCCTGTGTAAACCCCAGTTTTACTATATAAAAGCGGGGTTTAAGGGGGTCAAAATATAGGTATGTTTTCGTGATGTAAACAAATTTTAATAGATAGCACACATGCCAGACAGGAGCCAACAAACACAATAATAAGACAACAAAGAACAAAGAAAACACAACATGGGAACTACTGCCCTAGAATGATTAGTAATATAAACTACAGGTGTAGAGGAGAGGGGTGAGGCTGGATCCAATTCTTCACCCTTAGGTGAAGCCCTGTTTTCAAGACAAAATAACAATAAAATGATACTGAATTTGTATGAACCTTCAACCCCTTTTTTCAAGAACAAAATAACAGCAGGCATTTGTCAATTGCTGATGTAACATTGCCAACAGCATGCTATCAGTCAATAAACAAATGATTCACTTATCACACAAAGAAATTAGATGCTGCTGCTGATTTTGTGTTTTGCCATAATAATCCTCAGTATTGGGACAGATAGGCCTTTGCATACAGTGAGGACCCAGATCAGATGCTGCAGAATGCAGCATCTGATCTGGATCTACACTGTTTGCCATGCATTCAGCAATATTTTAGACACATCAAGAGTTTGTAGAATGGACTATATCAAACTGTAAGATAAGTATCTTAAGTAGATAAGGTGTTCTAATACTTAGGGTATATGCGGTGGGACAAGTATGATAAGCAAATAAGGTGTCCCAATACTAAGAGTTATTATGGTATGACTCTTTCAACAGTGCTTATAAGTCACACCATGATTAACCCTTGTCCTGCTGAACCCAGATATACCGTGCCTTTGCAAACAGTATAGATTCAGATAAGTTGGAGCCAACTGATCTGGATCTGCACTGTTTGCCATTAAGAATGTGAATTTATATCAGCAATCTTCATCAAGTTATCTGATTGGCTGAAAATTAGAAGTGGGAGTGGCTTCTTAATTTATTCACCATGACAAGGGTTAAGGAGTATAATGAAAGGCTATATGCAATGAAGGGCATAAGTTGGTCTGCTTCTAGCAGGATTCAAACGCAGCACCTCAAGATCAGAAGTCACTAATCAATTAGCTACGTGGATACTTCACAAACAAGAGGACCATGATGGTCCTATATCGCTCATCAGAGCAAACAGATTTGCATACTTACTGTCCAAGTTTCGCCAAAGTTCATTGCTTCAAGATTTTTGTATAAATTCTATATTCAAGAGTGACATGATGGTCCTATTAAATGGAATAGCAATGCTGCATATGGCAAGCAGTGCCTCATTTTTTTTTTCTTTTTAAATCTGATCTTCAAATGTTCTAGAAGGATATACAGAGAAAATAAGACCTGCCCAATGGGGCCATTTTTTTTTTTTTTTTTTTTTTTGAAGCATCAGGATGGTTTGGACAATCTTGATAGAGGGTCACCAAATAAACAGTTCTGCTAAATTATATTGAACTCAGTCCAGTGGTTTCTGACAAGAAGATTTTTAAAGTCTTCTGATATATAGAGAAAATAAGCCCCACCCCTGGTGGCCAAGTTTTTTGATGAATCATGATGGCTTGAATGATCTTGGTGGATGGTCACCAAAGAAAAATTGATGCTATATTATATTGATATCCATCCAGTATTTCTGACAAAAACATTTTTAAAGTTTTCTTCTTTATAGATATACAGGGAAAATAAGCCCCATCCCCTGGCAGCCATGTTTTTTAACAAATTATCATGGCTTGAGCAATCTTGGTGAAGGGAGACAAAAGGAGCATTTCTGATTAATTATACTGATATTGCTCCAGTGGTTTCTGACAAGAAGAGTTTTAAAATTTTCTATATAGAGGGAAAATAAGCCCTGCCCCCTGGTGGCCATGATTTTTGACGAATCAAAATGGCTTGAACAATCTCGGTAGAGGGTCTACAAAGAAATATTTCTGCAAAATTATATTGAAATTGGTCCAGTGGTTTCTGACAAGATGATTTTTAAAGTTTTCTATATAAATATATAAGGAAAGTAAGCCCTGCCCCCTGGCGGCCATGTTTTTAACAAATCATCATGGCTTGAGCAAACTTGGTGGAGAGTCACCACAGAAACATTTCTGATGAATTATATTGAAATCGATCCAGTGGTTTCTTACAGAAAGAGTTTTAAAGTTTTCTATACAGATATATTGGGTAAATAAGCCCTGCCCCCTGGCGGCCATGTCTTTTGACGAATCATGATGGCTTGAACAATCTTGGTAGAGGGTCACCAAAGAAATATTTCTGCCAGGTAACAATGAAATCCTTCCAGTTGTTTCTGATAAGATTTTTATAAAGTTTTCTGTATAGATATATAGGGAAAATAAGCACCCCCCCATGTTTCTTGATGAATCATGATGGCTTGCACAATCTTGGTAGAGAATCACCATCGAAATGTTTCTGCAAAATTATATTGAAATCGGTCCCATGATTTCCAAGAAGATTTCAAACATTTTCTATATAAATATATCATGACAGCTTGAATAATCTTGGTAGAAGGTCATCAAAGGAACATTTCTGCCAAGTTATATTGAAATCAGTCCTGTGGTTTCTGACAAAAAGAGTTTCAAATTTTTTTATATAGATATATAGGGAAAATAAGTCCCGCCCCCTGGCAGCCATGTTTTTTGAGGAATCATGATGGCTTGAACAATCTTGGTAGAGGATCACCAAAGGAATATCTTTTTCTAAATTATATTAAAATTGGTCCAGTGGTTTCTGGCAAGAAAGTTTTTAAAGTTTCTTTTGGTTGCCATGGCAACCCAAATTCTGCATGAATTCCAAATCTTTGAACAAATTTCAGTCATTCTGAGAAATTTGGTTAAAATTGGCTCAGTGGTTTAAGGAGGAGATGTTGTTTAAAGAAATTGTGGACAGATAGACGATGACAACGGACAGTGAGACGGGTCTAATGAGTACCCACAATCTATGTTTTTGAGCAGGAATAAGAAAAATAATGTATACCCATGTAAACACCAGTTTTACTATACAAAAGTGGGGTTTAAAGAGGTCAAAATTATACTGGTATGTTTTCGTAATCTTTTTTTTCAGTTTTGTCAGAGTGTCCATTGCTCTTAAGGATCATTCTCCTAATTAGAATCTATTAGTCGTCCAAAACAATGCTGTGACCAGAAAACACACTGCTCTGCAGAATAGATGCAGCTTATAGATTAGACAAGACAGCAAAACAACACATAATTTTACATATTAATACACATACAAGTATTTATAGTCTTACTACAAAAAAACATACCTTTGCATCATTAATAAAAATAAATACATGTGTACAATATTTACATATCACAATAAAATTTGGCATATTTAACAATATAATAGCACATATCTTCTAACGAGAAAATATATTTAGGCCTGTTTATAATTGTTTCTATTCTACAGACCAAACTGATAGATCCTTTCTGCATGATATCTAGCTCCAAAGAAGGTATGTTTTTGAACCAAAAAATGTTGCTATTTTTCTAATTTCTCTATAAAACCATGTGTTGTTAACACTCAGTAGAAGCTCATTGCAAAGGCAATTCTAATGAGTACCCACAACATACGTTTACCTAGAGAAATAATAAAAAAAAAAAATTCTTGATATCCCTTCTAATCTGGAGATATGCTGATACATAATTTTCTCCAAACACAGTGTGAATATGCAGAATAGCCTAGTTATATATGTATCATAATTCTGCTGCACCTGTCAGTATTATACACCAGTTGAATATTAACCCTTGTCCTGCTGAATAAATTAAGATGCCATGCCCACTTATAATTCTCAGCCAATCAGATTTCTTGATCCAGATTGTTGATATAAATTCAGATACTAATAGCAAACAGTGCAGATTCAGATCAGCTGGCTTCTTCAGAAGCCAACTGATCTGGATCTACACTGTTTGCAAAGGCAGGGTATATCCAAGCTCATCAGGACAAGGGTTAAAATTCATGTCAAAAATGACAGTCACTGGACAGTGATATGTTGGTCATGGTCATGAAATGATACCACAATATTTGAGCTCCTGTTGGGGAGGATGTGTATGCCAGGTTTCATAACTATATCATATAGTTAACTAGAGGCCCAAGTGGGTCAGAAATCACTCACCTGGATTAGGCTGATCATGATATGTTACACTGTGTCATGGTGGACATCTTGGCATTCAGATCAGATTGTCTTTAGCAATTCGGAATCTGATATTGTTCAAAGTTTTTCAAAATTGCCACCATGGCCGCCATCTTGGATACTGGAACTGAACGATTTAGCAATTCTGAATCTCCATGTCACCCTGATGCCTCTCAAGTTTTGGCTCAATCTGACATACTGTTTGGGAGGAGATGTGGTTTGAAGAATTTCAAGATGACAGCCATCTTGGACATTGGAACAGAACAATTTTAGCAATTCTGAATTTCCATAACACTCCAAAGCTTCTCATCATGTTTAAACTCAATCAGACTTACCACTTGGTAGCAGATGTGATTTGAAGATTTTCAAGACGGCTGCCATGGTGACCATCTTGTATATCAGAACAGAACTATTTTAGCAATTCTAAATCTCCATGCTGCCCCAATGTCTTCAACCAAGTTTCCGCTCCATCCGACTTACTGTTTGGGAGCAGATAACAAATGAAGACTTTCAAGATGGCTGCCGTGGCGGCCATCATGGATACGATCCTGATGGAGATGTCGAAAATGTGAAAAGTTACTGACGGACCATAGTCAACAGACCATGACATAAGCTGACCTGGAGCAAAGCTCCAGGTGAGCTAACAATAGAAGACCTTCAAGATGGCTGTTGTGGTATCGTAACAAATTTTTTTTAGCGATTCTGAACCTCCATGTCACCCCAATGCCTCCTACCAAGTTTTGGCTCAATCTGACTTACCATTCAGAAGCAGATGAGGTTTGAAGATTTTCAAGATGGCCACCTTGGGGGCCATATCAGATATCGGACCAGAACTATTTTAGCAATTCTGAATCTCTGTCACTCCGATGCCTCCCATCAAGTTTGGGCTCAACCCGCATTATGGTTTGGAAGGAGAGGTCTTTTGAAGAATTTCAAGATGGCCCCCATGGCGGCTATCTTCAAAGTCGGAATGGATAAAATTTAACAGTTCTGAATCTCCATGTCTCCCCAATGCCTCCCACAAGTTTCAGCTAATCCGACATCATTTCAGAGCAGATGTCATTTCAAGATTTTCAAGCTGGGCACTATGGTGGCCATCTTGGATATTGGAACAGAACCAATTTAGCAATTCTGAATGTCCGTGTCACCCAAATGCCTCCCAACAAGTTTGGGCTCAATCGGACTTACCATTTGGGAGCAGACATGGTTTGAAGATTTTTAAGATGGCCACTGTGGAGGCCATCTTGGATATCAGAATGGAACGGTTTTAGCAATTCTGAATCTCTATGTTGCTCCAATGCCTCCCATCAAGTTTCAGCTCAATCCAACTTACAGTTTGGGATGAGACGTTGTTTGAAGATTTTCAAGATGGCCAACATGGGGGCCATCTTAGATATCGGAACGGAATGATTTTAGCCATGTGGCCCCAATGCCTCCCACCAGGTTTGCGCTCCATCTGACTTAGGGTTCAGGAGCAGATGTGATTTCAATATTGCAGGGAGTCATCTTGGATAGCCAAACAGAACAATTTAAGCAATTCTGAAGCTCTATGTCGCTCTGATGCTTCCCATCAAGATTTGGCTCAATCCAACTTATGGTTTGGGAGGAGATGTTGTTTGAAGAATTTCAAGCTGGCCATCTTGGATATCAGAACTCAACAATTTTAGCAATTTCTGAATCTCTATGATGCTCCAATGCCTCCCATCAAGTTTTGGCTCAGTCCAACTTACAGTTTGGGAGATGTTGTTTGAAGAATTTCAAAATGCCTGCCATCTTGGATATCAGAACGGAATGATTTTAGCAATTCTGAATCTCTATAATGCTCCAATGCCTCCCATCAAGATTTGGCTTAATCTGACTTATGGTTTGGGAGATTTTGTTTGAAGAATTGCAAGATAGCCCCCATGGCAGCCATCTTTGATAGCCAAACGAAAGGATTTTAGCAATTCTGAATCTCTGTGTCACTGTGATGCTTCCCATCAAGTTTTGGCTCAATCCGACTTACGGTTTGAGAGGAGATTCATTTGAAGAATATCTTGGATATTGGAACAGAATGATTTTAGCAATTCCGAATCTCTATGTCACTCCAATGCCTCCCATCAAGTTTTGGCTCAATCTGACTTATAGTTTGAAAGGAGATGTCATTTGAAAAATTTTAAGATGGCCACCGTGGCTGCCATCTTGGATATTGGAATGGAACTGATTTTAGCAATTCTGAATCTCTGTGTCACTGTGATGTCTTCCAAATAGTTTCAGCACAATCTGACTTACAGTTTGGGACGAATGTCATTTGAAGAATTTCAAGATGGCCACCAAGGCGGCCATCTTGAATATCGAACGATTTTAGCAATCTGAATCTCCATGTTACCACAATGCCTCCCACTAAGTTTCAGCTCAATCCAACTTATGGTTCTGGAGTAGATGTTGAAAATGTGAAAAGCTAACGAGTGAAAAATGGACAGATAGATGGACAGATGATGGACAACAGGCCATGGCATAAGCTGACCTGCAGCAAAGGTCAAGGTGAGCTAATAAGAAATAGAGTTATAATGGTTGATGCAAAAAATCAAAAGGCATTAGACCATGAAACATAGGTCAGGGTCACAGTATGATACTGCAGTGTCTGAATCCCTGTTAGGGAAATAACATATGCCAGATTTGATGATAGTAGGACACTCAAATTCAAGAGTTGGTGTAAAAATAGATAAAGCCATTCAGCAGAGCAGTATAGCTCAGGGTCATAAAATGACACTGCAGTGTTTAATCCTATTAGGCAGAAAGTATATGTGATGTTAGATGATTGTAGGTGTTGCAGTTATTCAGAAAAGGAGGTAAACCCTAGAGTTGACATGAAAAATGGCAAAAGTCATTAAACCACTACCCATAGGATCAATGGTCCTATGGCTCACTCGAGACTATTTGTTCTGAGCAAATTAATGGTAACATATTTAAAGAATGACACATATGGGTATGGTAGCTGGTACAGTTTGAAAAACCTTTGGGCACTGTATCCTAAAGTAACTTGGTATGGAATTTAGCTTTAATTAATTTGGTGAAACAGAAACTTCACATTAAATATGGCTTTGATAAAGTGACATACCAAATACTAAATGCCTGTGCCAGCTAGTTTCACACAAAAGATTTTATTTTAAGATTTTCCCCAAAGGAGTCTATGTAAAAAAAAATGACCCCCTAGGTTTGACCCCAGAGCTATAATGTGAACAATCTTGGTAAAGGTCCACTAGATAAAACTAAGTACTAAATGTCATTGGCCTAGGCCTTCTAGTTTCACACAAGAAGATTTTTAAAGTCTTTCCCTATATGAGTCTATGTAAGACAAGTGATCTAGAGGACAAACCATTTTGACCCCAGGACCATAATTTGAACAATTCTGATAAAGGCTCTCTAGCTAAATATCAAAGGTCTGGACCATCTAGTTTTTAGACAAGAAGACTTTTAGTTTTTCCTTTAATGAGACTATGTAAAACAAGTGACCCCTGTAGGGGGGTGGGGAAGGGAGAGGGGGGAGGGGGGGGGGGGCTATTTTCTATGCTAGGCTATTATTTGAGCAATCTTGGTAGAGGTCCACTAGATGAAGCCATACACCAAATATCAAAGGCCTGGGCCTTATAGTTTCACACAAGAATTTTTTTAAAGGTCTTCCCTATATGTGTCTATGTAGAACAAGAAACCCCAGTGGCTGGGCCATTTTTGACCCCAGGGCTAGAATTTGAACAAGCATGGTAAAGGCCTACTAGATGAAGCTACATACCAAATATCAAAGGCCTGGGCCTTCTAGTTTCAGAAAAGATTATTATTAAATGTTTTTCCTTGTATGTGAAACAAGTGAAACTGGAGTGGGGCCATTTTTACCCTGGGGCTATAATTTGAACTATCTTGATAAAGGTCCACAACATGAAGCTACATACCAGATATCAAAGGCCTAGACTTCTAGTTTCAAACAAGAAGATCTTTGAAGTTTTTACCAATATGAGTCTATCATTAAAACAAGTGAGCCCCAGGACCAGGCATGTTTTACCCCAGGGTTATAATTTGAACATTCATCGTAGAGGCCCATTAGATGAAGTTACATACCAAAAACCTAAGGCTTTCAGATAAGAAGATTTTTTAAGTTTTACCTATAGGAGTCTATGTAAAAAAAAAACTGACCTTTCCGTAAAAAAGGTCAAGGTAAATCCAAGGTTATCATTTTTCAAACTTTATTAGGCCCATATCTCCAATGCATACTAAGCCCCAGGGCTATTGGCCCTTTGGTTCAGGACAAGAAGTTTTTATGGTGTTTTTACCATATATTGGCATGGCGGGCATCTTGATCATGTGACACAGATGTGTGAACAACTTTCATTCCCCCAGCCCATGGAGGCTCCATATGAAATTTAGCTTTGATTGGCCCAGTAGATTCTGAGGAGATGTTTTTTCTCTACATGCGACTATGTAAAATAAATGACCTCTGGGGCTGGGCCATTTTTTACCCTAGGCCCATTATTTTAATAATCTTGATAAAAGTCCATAAGATTTTTAAAGTTTTACCTATAGGAGTCTGTGTAAAAAAAATTGACCTTTCCATAAAAAAGTCATGGTCAACCAAATGTCATCATTTTTTTCAAATACTGTTGGGCCCATGTCACAAATGCTGCATACCAAGCCCCAGCGTCACCGAGCCTTTGGTTCTGGAGAAGAAGACTTTCAAAGTTTTTGTTTTTCATATACGGGTGTGGCGGCCATCTTGGCCATGTGACCCAGATGTGGCAGACAGACTTTTTTTTCCCCTTATCCAGTGAGGCTCCATATGAAATTTGGCTTTGATTGGCCCAATGGTTTCTGAGGAGAAGAGGTTTGAATAGTGTGGAAAGCTGATGGACAATGGAACCTGCCTATACTATAAGCTTACCTATGAGCTTAAAGACTCAGGTGAGCTAAAAATATGTCATAGGCTTGTTTGAATCCATATTAGGGAGAAAGTGTATGCCAGGTTAGATGACTGTATGTGTAATAGGGTTGATGCTAAGATGACAGAGGGAGGAACACTGGATGCCTATATCATACCTGTTAAACAGGTGTCACAAAAATTGTAGGAAACTAGTTGGTAGATGTTTTACAATAAAACAGAACATACTGACACCAACTTAGAATCAGAATTGTTTTGGAGACAATTCCATTGAATATTGTCAGCCAATTCTGCCCAGAACAAAGGAGTCTCAATGTAACATAATATACCCTCAGACAAATTAGTAAAGCCATGACTCAGATCAGCCTGCACACCTGTGCCATCTGATCAGAGACCACTGTCCAACTGCAGAATACTTGGATCTGTGGCTATTCAAAGAACAAAGTAAAGACTCTGATCAGACTACACTGAAGAGCAGGCTGATTGGAGTCTTCACTGAGTGCACATGTCCAAAGGTAAATTTTCTCACTTGGGGATAACACTATTTCATGCAGAAATAAGAAAACTGTTCATCTGAAAACTATATTCTATTTTAACCATTGTCATGCTGAATAAATTAAGATGCTACGCTCACTTCTAATTGTCAGCCAATCAGATTACTTGATCCAGGTTGTTGATACAAATTCACATACTTAATGACAAACAGTATAAATCCAGATCAGTTCAGAAGCCAACTGATCTGGATCTTCACTGTTTGCCAAGGCAGGGTATATCAGGGTTCAACAGGACAAGAGTTAAGAAAGAAGACATGATACACCTGGCAGAATTTCTGCCATTTTTTTTTTTGTACCCGGGAGACAAATTTTGCGACTTCCTATTCACTTTCTTGCACTTCAAGCCCTTCTGTAAAAGAATCTACTCTCAAAGAAAAGACTTTGCCCTTTTAAAGGGTCTACTCTAAAAGAAAAGAATTTGCTCCCATATGGTAGATCCCCTATCAGAAGGAAGCCTAAGCAATTGTGAAAGAGTTGCCTCCCTTGAAAGAGTATCCATTCCCTGTAACATTTAGACTAAAGATGTAAATGCTACAAGTGATTTGCCCTTGTAAAAAGAAGAGCAATCTCAAATCCTTGTCAACACCTTGATCACATTACAGGTAACCAGTCACTTGCATCAATATCATCTGGATTAGAGAGTCCCGGAACAAGTGAAGCCCTACATAATCCCCAGAATTTCTGTGGTGCCAAGTCTTTCTGTCTGGCTGTAAACTTCCATCCCATATGTGCTGTACAGTTTCTACACTGTGCTATGGTCCATGCATAGCTGTAGAAAAAAGACAATAGTTATAAATTATAGTACTAGAACTGTGTCCAAAGGACAAGGATGCCCCCACCTGGAAAACCTGAACGCAAATTGTTAACGCCCGAAAAACTTAAATGCAAATTGCTAACACCATTTCGGACAAGGACGGAGACAGACCGACAGGGGTAACACTACTTGCCCTTTCCACCATACTTCTAATGGTGGGGGCATAAAAAAGACAATGTTGAAATTATTAATATGACTAACAATAATGTGTAATCCTTATCTCTAGATTTGTATTTTTTTTTTTTTATTTCCCCGCAACACCACATATTAATACAAGAACTGCCTCTTTGAAGCCATTCGAAAGAATATCTTGTGAAGACATACAACAAGCTCAATACTTTTGGGTTGCAAAAAATATAGCACCTTACTATATTTACTCTAAATATTTGGACATCTTCTTAACCATACCTGTCCTAAAATTTAAACAAGTCAAACTTCCAATATTTTTCTCATTTCTTCATGAAAACATAAGTTGTAGTATTCATTAGAAGTGTCTCACTGAGTACCCACAACATATGTTTTGTGAAGAAATAAGAAAAACATTTTCTGGTTACCCATTCTTATCTTACCTGGAGCTATATATAATGTCAGTCTAGCCTGCACTTCTGCATAGTATTTTCTGACTGCTTACAGAATCACCGGATGCTCCAAAGATGCTCCCTTTCTAATGCTGCATCTCTTATGAATACTTTCTTATTTCTGCACAAAATCATGTGGGTCATGCCAAGCCAATACATGTCTTCAAGCATGCACAAAATACAGAGATTCTGATCATCCTGGGCATGGGCAAAATATCATCTGGGCCTTTGCTCTTTATACATTCTGTAGTATCCAGTGATTCTGTTAGCCCACAGGGAAGACTCTGATCAGAGGCTGATCTGAGCCTTTGCTGTCGATATATGCCTAAAGACTTTTTCGCATGGTGTAGCCCATGATTTGGGTATGCCTAAAAGCTTCTAATGAGTACCCACAACATATGTTTTCATGCAGAAGTTGAGGCACATCTAATGAGTACCTACAACTTATGTTTTTGTGCTTAAATTAAAGATAAAGATGTACTTCTGAGTATCTGCAACTTGTATTTTTATGCAGAAATAAGAGATGCTGGGACCCTTATAATGAATACTCACATCTTATGTTTTTGTGCAGAATTAAAAGACTGTGATGTTCTTCTAATGAGTATTCACAATGTACGTTTGATGTAGAAGAAGGAGAAACTAGAAATTGTGTTTTTAAAAATACTTTGCCCCCAACCATATGTTTGCCTCTAAAGATAAAACAAGGTAAAAATACCCCAATTTACAAAGGGTCATAACTTGTGAAGTATTTTTCAGAATGTATTCAAAAGTTAATCAGGTTATCTTCTCATCGCCACCAATCTATTCATCAAGTTATGAGGCTCTAGCTCCAACAGCTTTTGAGATATTTTGTTGACAAAGTAAAAATGCCCAAAATTACAAAGGGTCATATCTCATGAAGTATTTTTCAAAATTTCATCAGAAAATAATCAGGTCATCTACTCATCACTACCAATCTATTCATCAAGTTTCAAGGCTAAAGCTTCTATAGTTTTTGAGATATTTTGCAGACACAATTCCATCCATATTTTTTTTCAAAGAAAGGGCCATAACTCAGGAAAGGGGCAAAATCCTGTTGAGAAAAAAAATATGTGTCAGCTATTTTTTCATGAGGAATCCATTTTAGAAATTTTAAAACAGTAGCATGCACATTTCTAAAGTTATGCTATGCATCAAAAAGCGTGATGAATGAACGGATAGATGAACAAACAATCAAACGACCCCAAAGCAATATGCCCCTCCAACTTCTTAGAAATTGGAGGCATAATAATTTTCTAGATACTCCTCTTATCTGTAGCTCTGCATGCAACATGATCAAAGTCTGTATTTAGGTAACAGGTTACTAATTAGGATGGTGAGGACTGGAACCCACAAAAATGTATACAGATGTCAAGAGTTTTAATATATGTGACTGCTTCATTTGATGTAAGTTTTACATAAAAATATATTTCATTTAATTGCAGACCAAATCTAAATTTGTCAACGGTATCTTTAGTATGCTAGTGTTGAAAAATCAGACCTGGTAAACTTCTTTTTTTTTTTCTTTTCTTTTCCACCAAAATGAGGGTACATGTGTTCAAGGGCAGAAAATTGCCAAAACATCCAGATAGACCCCTACTTTTTTGTGATGTTTCAGTCAGACTGAGTCTTTCCTTTAATTTGAGACCAACTTTGGGAGTCAAGGAGTATTGTGAGTGTAAGACTTTAGCCAACTGCTATAATGAAAGCCTATGGAAAAGTAACTGGGCTTCTCGTTTGTTACAAGCACACATTACAGGAAGTCTTAGCATAATCTATGTACAGCAAAAAGACTATGCCATGTGCAAAAGTGTCTTTGGGAACTGTGTGGAGAGAAGTCCCAAACAAAGGACTTATTAACCCTTGTCCTGCTGAACCCGGATATACTCTGCCTTTGCAAACAGTGTAGATCCAGATCAGTTGGCTTCTGAAGAAGCCAACTGATGCTTCTGAAGAAGCCAACTGATCTGGATCTGCACTGTTTGCCATTCAGTTTATGAATTTATGTCAACAATCTCGATCAAGGCATCTGATTGGCTGACATTTAGAAGTGGGCGTGGCCTCTTAATTTATTCAGCATGACAAGGGTTAAGGAGAAGTAAGTGATGATAATCCTAGGATTATTTTCTCTAGTTCGCCATAAAAATATATGTAGTGGGTACTCATTAGAAGCATTTTGCCAAGGCACTCCTAATGAGTACCCACAACATGTTTTTATGGAGAAAAAAGAAAAACAAAACATCCCAGATTATCATCAAATACTCCTCAACAAGTTCTCTGTCCACATCAATCAACACATCTGCACAGGTTGATCAAGACCTACAGAGTCAGCTGATATTCTTTGATATTTTGGCAAGGATAAATGGTCCCAAACAGATGGCGCCGATGTGCAGGTTTTAATGGTGGGCCTTCATTCTTCACATATGACATGATGACACTTTTTTTAGAGTGACTCAAATGAATTACATTATTTTTTTTATCTTAATCAAGGTCTACAATGTTTATTTACTGTAGATTAAATAAATCATACCTGCACCAAAGTACAGTAATAATTCACTATTAAGGCAATTTGGTCACAAAACAGGAATTTTTGTAACTGTCTGAGCAGAGATTTTTGTATTTCATTAGTACTCAAGTAACCAACTAATCCAGGATTAAGTTTTAAAATTATAACCAATTATATTGTGATAAGATTTCTTCCTGATTAATACTTTATACTTTAAGACACCTTTAAAAATTGTAGTAGGAGACAGTCTTTATTTAAAAAAAAAAAAGAAATCCAAGAAAATGAGGGTGACTTTTCATGTTAACTCTCTACTAGGCAGATGATTCACGGATGTCAGCCATAACTTTTCTTGGTAAATAAAATATTTTAGAATATTGTCTGCTGGTATGATTAAATGGTGCTTTAGGGATTAATATACCTGACAAGTCACCTGAAGAAAGTACATGTCATAAAAACTTTTGGACATTATATATCCTACAAAGCAGAGTACATGCTAACTTTATACAGACTTAATCCTTTTCAAAATAAAAAAAATCTTACCCTGGAAACCAACTGTGTTCTGTTGATGGTCTACCTAACAGCTGTAAATTATGGACCTTGTAAACAGTTAGGGTTTCATGGACATGACCTCCCGGGTTTACATAAGCAGCGAGGGGACCCTCATAGGAAAGACTAAAGACATCACACTTGTCGGCTACTTGCTGATTACACTCTCGACAACATAATACAGAATACTGAAAGAAGAAATAAATAAAATAGAATCTACACTTCTCAACAGAATGATCTCTCATACAGCATTGTGCTTTAAATAGGTTCTTAGGCATATGAAAGTTAGAATGAACTTTGTTGGTTTATGTCGTGCCTACATACTAAAAAATGGAAAATACAGCAAAGAGTGAGCAAAGCTCACATACCCCCGGCCATAGCTATCAGAGGTATGTTGAACCATAATTTTGTAGATGCAAATTTCCCTAAGTATTGCATGGGTGAGATGGGCAAAAAGAAAAAATCTCACCATCTTGGGTTTTCTTACACTACATACCTTCCCATTGTCAGGATGTATACAAAATTTAAAGACTCTGGCTCTAATAGCAGGTGGGAAATCTGTGACAAAAAATTTATATTGGGGAAAAAGAAAAATTGACAAATAAAGAGAAAGACAAGCATAAGGATGCTAATTCTCTCTTACACAATATAACTAGTCATACCTAATGTTTGTACCAAATTTCAAAATTCTAGGTGAAGTTGTTCCTGAGAAATCTGTGATGAAAAATGTTTGAGAAAAGGAAAAATGGATAAATAAAGGAAATGATGAGCATTAGAATGCTGAATCTCTCTTACACAATACAAGTAGTCATACCTAATGTTTATGCCAAATTTCAAATCCTAGGTAGAGCAGTTCCTCAAAAATCTTTGACACAAATTTCCCTTTGCATTACACTAGAGTGAGAGATGGAAAAAAAAGTTAGCACCATGGTTTTCTTTTATACAATGTACTCAATGATCTGTAGGTGTATACAAAATTTATACTTCCAGCTGGACTTGAACCTGGGACCGATGAACTGGTCGGAAACACTAATCACTCAGCCACCCGGACACTTCAACTGGTTAAGGAGGAGTATTTGATAATAATTCTGGGATCTAAATTTTCTCTAGTTCTCAAAAAAAAAAAAATATATATATATTGTGGGTACATATCAAAAGTGCCTTGGTGAGGCTCTCCTAATGAGAATCTGTATGTTTTTATGGAGAACTGGGGTACATTATCCCAGAATTATTGTCAAATACTCCTCCTTATCAAGACCTCTGGTTCTTCAAGCAATCAGTCTAGCTCCTATATTTTGTTTGTTTGAGTTGAGGTATTATGGCCCAGTCAACCCACTGGGGTCATGCTGAGCGTGGTGAACCTACTCACACTGTTCCTGGGCAGGCTTAGTCCTTTAAACCAGTACTTGTGCACATATCTTATCAGTAACTGACAACTGCCCTTTTAGAATCAGTGGAAGGGTAGAGGAAAGGACCGTAGAAATTATTTCATGATCAGTCTCCCAGACAGCTATGAGGCCAAGCTGGAATTCGAACTGGCTACCCCTAGATCTACAGTCAAATGTGCTACTGACTTGTGCTATGGAGCCTGACTAGCTCCTATATCTATTTACCTTAATTATCATACTGAGCGCACATCTCAATCTCTGTATAGCATTATTTATACTCAGAAGATGTAATCTTAAACTATCATCCAGTGGCAAATTCTGAGTGACCCAGTATGATAGTTCCGTGGCATCATCTGGCATCTTTTCAGGGCTTAACGTTTCATTCCATTTCTGTAATTCGGACTTTGTTCTTCTTACTAGTAAAGCCTATAAACAGATCAAAGTTATTTAACCCTTAACCAATTTTAGTCTGAAGACCCTCAGAAGGGCAAATGGCAAACAGTGCAGACCCAAATCAGACACAACAGAACATGGCATCTAGTCAGGATCTGCACTGTTTGCATTAAATACAAGAATTTCTATAAAACATAGTAATATTAAAAACTAAACAGACACCCTAGTATTGGACACAGACTGGTCCAAAGAGTTGTGGTAGAAGAGTCCATTTGACATAAATGGGTTAAAGGAAAACACACATTAAAACTGATGTGATGACGAGGATGCCAAAAACAGGTTTAACGGTGTATATACCCATGAAAGTCATTTGCTTCTAAACAATATGTTAATTAGTCTGGAGACCTCAAAAAGGCAGAATGTGGCATCTGATCAGGGCCTCCACTGTTTGCAAATAGTTTTGCCATTTTTCTCTAGGAATAAAATTACATAGCCTGACAAACATAAATTGAAATGGGACTCTTTTCATATATAGTATGGGGAAGTTTATTCAGTCTAAAATGAGTTAGATAAAGAAACCTTGTTTGTGAAGCTAAGTCTGATATATTTTCATACAGTAAGTAAATATTTTCAATACATGGTCTGATTAGCTCCAGATAAGAGAGGTTATCAGGAAAACATTTTTTCTTATTTCTCATTGAAAACATATGTTGTGTATACTCATAGAAGCATCTCAGTGAAGCACTTCTAATGACTATCCACAACATATGTTTTTGTGAAGAAATAAGAAAAATATCAGCAATTTCAGGGTGACAAAAGCACCTTATCTGGAGCTACCAGTCTGCATTTGTTCTTGAATAGTTTACTTTTTTGTGACATTGTTTACCACTTTTACCTGACTACCAGGACACCTCAACTCCTTAACTCTTTCCCCACTAGTGACAACTTTTGTCGTCTGTGAATAACTTTTGCTAACAATTTGGACCCAAATCAGACTTGACAAAATGTCGGGCCTGATCTGGATCCAAACTGTTTGTCACTCTGATGATATTCCTGAAAGATTTTTTTGAAAAAGTTAATTTAAAAAAAAATCCACAGTTGACAAAAAAGCATGTAAAATTACCCAGCATGCAAAGAGTTAACAAACTTGTCCTGGACAAGTTTATTTGACTACCTGCTGATGTCTCTATAAAACTGCTGGATTAGGACTGGATCCAGGGCCCAGTTGTTCATAATTAACAATGTCTTTAGTTCACCTAATAATATTTTTGCTGAAAAAAATGTGAGAAGTTTTTGCATTTGCAAAAGCTACTTACATTTTTTTTCAGCTAAAATACCTGTGAATTAATTATTGTACTTACTAGAAGAGTTAACATTTTGACCACTAATGAGCTTGTTAAGTTAATGAAGCTTTGAACAACTGGGCCCTGAATTTCATGAAAGGATTAGGAAGGGAGGTTGACTTGGACAGTTTTAGGCAGAATTACATGACTTCATATTTTATCTTTACAAAATTTTCCATTAAAATAAATATTTCTGGCCTTCCTGTCCCCCTCTAATCCCCTCTGGATCTTCCTATGTGGATGAGTAGCAAACTGCATAGACCCTGATCTGGGTCTACACTGACTGCTCAGACTTGTCAGGTATATGGTACAAAGGCACATGTATGTATGAGCAGCAATAAGATATGAACTTGATAAATGTCATATAGGTGGGACCCACAGTTTAAGGGTAAACAAGCTAAATATTTAAAATCATCATGAAAATGTGTGAAAATGGCTTCAAAATAGTATTTAATACAATTTGCACTGGACCTTTTTGCCTTGCTCTTTTAATTTTTCAAACCATCCTGCAGTACATCATAGTTTTCATCTCAGTTAAGTACCATAGTTTCCTTAGGTATTTGGACAGACACCTGATCAGAGTGCACATTGTTTGTCACTCAGCCAGCAGTATTTTACATATATCAACAGGCAGTCAAATTGCCTTGTTCAAATTTTAGGGCAAGTATGGTGAGGAATGCCAAAAACTGGTAACTGGTGCAGTGCAGATCAAGATAAGACCTCTGATCAGGGTCTACACTCTTTGCATTAAAAGCAGGAATTTCTATTATAAACATAAAAAAGATTGCCTTTGCAAACAAAGAACATACTACAGATTAGAAAATGGGAGTCTCGGTTTTATTGAGACTCTTCATAAGCAGTAATGAAGTTTGCAACACTGCTTATGCCCTCTAGCATATACATGAGCAGAACTCCATTTTCAAATATACCAGAATGGGCCCAATGATCCCACAGGAAATGAAATATAAGCCATAGTACATGTAATAATAAAAAACTAATCAAACATCCTGCTATTGGAAGTAGACCGGTTCAAAGAGTTGTGGTAGAACAGTCCACTCAACATAAATGGGTTAGGGTATTATGGTGCATGAACTGGAATAAGTTGCCTGTTCCTCTTTTTTCCTCAATCTAACTTGCACTCTGTAATACTTAAATGCCCCAAAAAGAACAAGCTACCAGTCAAAGGGTGTTTGACCATGCTGAAACCATAATGATACTAACGGTTAATTTTACTTACTGTATCATACATTTTGTAGACCCATGGTGGCCACCATGTAAAATTGGCTGAAGAAAACCGGTTGACCTGCAAAAACAGAATCACGCACATAGCTCCTGATAAGATGGCGTATCCACGTAACTTCTTCTGTCTCCATGAAAACATATGTTGTGGGTACTCATCAGAAGCATCTCAAAAAGGCACTTCTGATGGATATCCTAAACCTATGTTTTTGTGCAGAAAAAAGAAAAAAAATATCAAGAGTTATAGGTTGAAAAAAGTGCCTTATCTGGAGCTATGACACAGAAAGAGGCCTTTGTGTGACCTGAAAAAGTAAAGGCTCAGATCGGCCTGCATATTTATGCAGAGTGATCACATTACTAAAACATGACTATTCAAATATACTGAAAATTTTACCACTAAAAATGAAAATTTTCAGATAAAAAATTCTGATTTTTTTTCATATTTCTGCTCAAAAACATAGATTGTGGGTAAGCGTTAGAACCGCCTCACCGAGGCAGTTCTAACATGTACCCACAATCTATGTTTTTGAGCAGAAATAAGAAAAATAATGTATACCCCTGTAAACCCCAGTTTTAATATATATAAGTGGGGTTTAAGGGGTTAAAAATTATATAGGTATGTTTTCGAGATGAAGGCCTTCCTTTTTTGCAACTGAGCTTCAACTGAGAAAGTGTACTTCTGGACATGTGTGCCCAGCAAACACTTAATCTATGCAGCTGGCTGATAAGTCTTTGCTTAGTACTGTTTGGCTTGCCAAGAATTCATAGCTTTAGATAAGAGTGGGTATCAGGTAAATAATATTTTTATTTTTCCACAAAAATATATGTTACGGGTACTCCTTTGAAGTGCCTCTAGAGCTGATCTACTTTGATTATTACACAAAGAAACTGGCGAAAAAGTAATTGTATCCTTTAGAGTCTACCAACTTTCCACCACCACACAAAGAAATCCCACCAACAGTTTTGACTGTCATGTTGACGCTGCAATGACATGTATTTCTTACGTTGTTGGACATGAGAAAAAAGCATGTTACACCCGTCCAACATTGTAGTAATGAGGATTGATGTCAGCAAAGTATTGAAATGATGTTGGAATGGTGCCAGATAGTGTTGCAGGCTTCCACCCAGTGATTAGTTGCAGAATAAATCACACTTTTTCTCCATTGCCTATACAGGCAGGCTGTGTTAATGAGTACTTACAACATATATCTTTTGTGGGCAAATAAGGAAAAATACATATATCAGTACTTTTTGGTTGAAAATTGCATGTTATCTAGAGGTACAATATTCATGGGTTTTTTAAGCACCCAGGCTGATCTGTGTCTTTGCTGGACATTTGCAGGTTGGTAGATTTTCTCATGTTTTGGCTTAACAATATGGTAAATGTCCTAAAATTTTGAACATTTTATTCCATACTTTGTTAACCTAAATTTTCCTTTTCAGATAGTTGTTTCTTAAAATACTTGGTGGAATGGCAAACAGTGTCTGATCTGGGTCTGCACTGTTTGCATATGCTATTTTGTCAGAAACTTTGGTGTACAAAAGTTTTGTCCATTTACCGTATCTAGGCCTTCTGCAGATGAAGAGATTACCCTAATCCAGCTGCATACTGGGCACACATGAGCTTGCATATAACACAACCATTTGAACCCTGCACACCAAAGCAAATACCTTTGCACACAGTCCAGATCCAGCTAAAATAGCTTGTAATGAGCAAACTCGATGTAGCTCCAGATTAGGTACTATTTTTCAACTGAAAAGTACTAATATTTTTTTTTAATTCTCCATAAAAACATACAATGTTGTACTCATTAGAAGTGCCCTGTTGAGGTGCTTCTAGTAAGTACCCACAACATATGTATTCATGGAGCATTAAGAAAAATATTTTGTAGATACCCTTTATCTGGAGCTATGTTACTCATCAGGTTCCTCAGGATCTATACAAATAATCTAAAACAGGGTTTAAACACTCCAAAGTTTGGATTTTTTTTGTTTTGTTTGTGTTGAGGTTTTACGGCCCAATCAACCCAATGGGGTCATGTCGAGCGCGGTCAGTTTACCTAACCACACGTTTACTGGGCAGGCTTAGTCCTCTAAGCGGTTAACCAGTATTGTGCACATTCTTTTGCCAGAAACTGACAACTGCCCTTCTTGAATCAGCGGAAGGGAGAGAATGACCGTAGAAAATATTTCATGATCAATCTCCACGAAAGAATGTTGCCGACCTCGGCGGGGATTGAACCCGCGACCTCCTGGTCTCCAGTCGGACGGCGTATCCAACTGAGCCACTGAGGCCAACAAAGTTTGGATTATTTGCTTATAAAATTGCATGATAATGTAGAAACCTTCATGTCCCTGTTTTCACTATACATTATAGGGGTGGCGGACATGAGGGTATACATTACCTTGACTTGTTAAGGTGATTTGTTTTTTATTCTTCAGAGAAAAAATCAGGTTTGACATATGTGAATTGTCTGCAGACAATTCACATGAAATGTCAAACCTTATTTTTCTTTGAAACATTAAAGAGAAAAAACAACAAATGTTTTCAAATGTCTGCTGTTGCAACTGGTATTTATGGGTTTATGACAGATGATTTATTAACTAGTTGAGCTAACAGTGCTTTAAAAACATAGCTAAAATGAGACCCAAAGTGGTATCACTCACTAATAATTTTACTGGCCATACCTAGGCACTATGCAAGAGAGATGAAACGCATGGCATAAAGAGGTGATAATGAGATTCCAGCAGGGGACGGTAAAGAGGCCTTCTGAAGGGAAATAAATTTCATAGGATAACTGCTGTACCCTGGTTCATATATTACCTACGGAACAGACAAATAAGCCAGCACTAAATTCCCCTATCGGGCCTCTATCTGTCTATCATTTATTGTCAGTATACATGTACTAGGTTTTGTTGCGGCCAGCCTCTTATCAGTGATCTAATGACAAACACAAATCTTATTTTTATGCTTTTAAGTAGCCAAAACCTAATACCTTTCCAGTTCTTCTCATGTTTACACAGGCTATAATCCTCCCCTGTCTATCAACAGCTGTCTTCAAATTTTCCTCCTCGTCATCATCTTCATGACAACAGAATTTGCAGTGAGATGGTGGACGTGCTCCTTCTAACACTTCTGGCACTGAGACATCTTTCAGAATCTTCACTTTACCAACCAATATTCTGAAACAAAAGGATAAAATTTTTCTAAGTGCTTTTGCCATGGTTTGAACCCAGGTCATGCCAGGTCTGACCAATGCAGGGCAAGAGATAAGAGGAGTATCCGAGTAAACTACCCAAATGTTTTGAGCAAATACTCAATTATTTTAAAAAACTTGGGTATTGATACCCAAATCATTTGACAGAGAACCTAATTATTTCCAAATTCAAGGGTGAAAATATAAAGTTTCAAGGCCAGAAAAGCACATAATTACTACTTTATAATATGATTACTGCACATAATTTGTGTTTTTATTCTTCATATGACACATATAATCATAAAATTTATAGGGTATAATGAAATACCAGGTTTTAAATACCTAAATCAGGCTTTTTTGTGCTCTTTCCTTCAGTTTTATAAGTTTTACCCAATTAAATTTTCATTTTGTGGGTATCTTTACTCAAACCAAAAAATGAAAACATGATTTTACCCAACTGACTCAATTTTGGAGGTGTTAAATACCCAAATGCCCACAAAATTATCTGTTGCTCTGCCAATGTGGCAAAGTCACCTTGCACTGCAACATCCGTCCTCTTTATCAATTGTGCTACCGAGAAAACCCAAAACAAGTGGGCTTTCAGAGAGCAGATTCTTCCTTTTAGAGTAGACCCCTTTAGGCAAAATCTTTTGTTTTAGAGTAGACCCCTTTAGGCAAATTCTTTTGTTTTAGAGTAGACCCCTTTAGGCAAATTCTTTTGTTTTAGAGTAGACAACTTTTCAGAAGGAAGATAAAAATGTTTATAAAGTTGTCTTCCTTAAAAGTTTATCAATTCCCTTAAAGCAGGCAATGAATGCCCTGATAATACTACTCTGGGCCCGGTTGTTCAAAGCGTCGTTAGCTTAACGAGCTCGTTAAGGGTCATTTCGTTAACTGTTCTAGCGGATTCAATACACAATATTCTGATATTTTTTGCTGAAAAAATGTGAGTAGCTTTTGCAATGCAAAAGCTACTCACATTTTTTCAGCAAAAAATTTCAGCATATTTGCGTATCACTCGATGTAAATTTTAACGAATCGTTAACTAACGACATCGTTAGCTTTGAACAACTGGGCCCTGATGTATATAGAAAGTATCTATTTATGGGAGGGTAACAAGTATTTTTTTTCCAAATTTCAATGTTGTCTTACAGTACTATCCTAGAGTTGTATACCAAAAACATTTAATAATGCCACCATATTAAATTTCATTCATAAAACATTTACCACTATGTCACCTGTGGGGACTACTCTACTGAATATGAAATAACAATGGTAAATAGAGAATCTTACATGAGTGGTCATTTCATACGAAATTTATGAAACAAGCCTTCGGCAAGTTTCATAAATTTGATACCAAATTACCACGAATGTATGATTCTGTTTATCAAATGACTTTTAAACTGTATTTTATGCCTTAGAGTTGAACTGTTTTTCAACAGAAGACATAACACAACCACGGACAGCGTGATGATATTACATGCCAGTAACCAAGTGTTTGTGCAGTCGTATCATTTTTATGATATGATGTTATCTAGTGAATAAAAGCAATGTCTTAAGATAAATTTATTTACTGAACCCCGAATTTGAAATATTGTTCTCATTAGTGAACTAAATTAGAAATATGGTACTAGGTTGTCTGGTACCAAGTGGAATAGCTCTCTTTGTTTCCAGATGCACATTAATTACTATTTTATTTATTATTTAAGCTGCAACATGCATAAACATACCTTCTCACATGTGCGCCTAACAAAGATTAAGATCAGCCTGTGCATCTGCTCAGTTTTGATCAGAGACTTCTATGTCTGAATAAGGAAACGCCGCATCATTGTCAACCAAAATGTGCCCAGTGAAGATTCTGATCAGACAGTGCTAATCAGGGCTTGAGAAAATGCAGGTTCTTTGGTCTGAGGTTTTAAAGAGCTGGACCGATGTTCACTTCAGAAAAACATAAAAAATTTTGTCCATAACAATTCATCTTTTCTAATATTCTACTTTAAAATTTACACCTTATCTGGAGCTATAAAAACAAACAAACCTTTTATCAACACATAACAATAACCATGTGCCTAAAATCGCCTTGAGCAATGTGCTCAATATCGCGCTGCCGCTTGATCCACTTCTAAAAAGCAACTGCCTATTTGATTGACGTGTGAAAAATCAATACCGGCTGTTACCATAGTTACCCTAAGTATTGGGACACATTAAAGTCTTACCATACTGGGCCCAGTTGTTCAAAGCATCGTTAGCTTAACGAGCTCGTTAAGGGTCATTTCGTTAACTGTTTTAGCGGATTCAATTTACAATATTATGATATTTTTTGCTGAAAAAATGTGAGTAGCTTTTGCACTGCAAAAGCTACTCACATTTTTTTAGCAAAAAATTTCAGCATATTTGCGTATCACTTGATGTAAATTTTAACGAATCGTTAACTAACGATGTCGTTAGCTTTGAACAACTGGGCCCTGGTCCTAAAATTTGAAAATGCATTTTTACTTCATCTTTTATATTGCTGGATGAGTGGTAGACAGTGTAGATGCAGATCAGAAGCCACGCATTTTGAATCATCTACTCTAGGTCTACACAGTTGGTCAGGCCTGTCTGTCCCAAGACTTGGGGTTATTACAGTAAGTACAAAAGGAACAGCGCCTCATACCTGCTTGGTTGCATTACAACAATAAAAGATATTTTTCTTGCTGTTGTTAATTTGTTTATTCAATTTTAAAAGATCTGTTTAATGTGTTTCATTTTAATTTTAATGTGCTCAACCTGCCGAACTGGGATGTGCTGGGCCTCGAGGCAGCACTAGGGTGAAACACTAAATTTTTTTACTGGTCCATAGAAAGAAAAAACAAGACCTGTCGCATGACAGCATAGCTTGCCTGTTTGTGCCTTTTTTACCTATGTAATCATATTAACACGTCAAAAGGTGTATTTAATATTTTTATATGATTCTATTCCAAATACAATAAGTGTTGTGAGTCTGAATATAAATCACACATCCCTCTATAAATTTTAATGCAAATCTATGTGTTACATGGAACACTGACCTAGATATATTTTGAGGTTGATCATCGCATCACATGGAACTAATGCTCCTGGTATGAAATTTCTCCATCAGATAGTCTTCCAGTTATTAGGCAAAATCACTGAACAATGAAATATAGGTCACACTAATCTATATTTTTTAAGTCAATCAATGAGTCACATGGAAGTTAAAATCTAGGTTTGACATTTCTCTATCAAATAGTCTTTGAGATATAAGGTAAACTTACTGGACTGTAAAATGTAGGTCCCAATGACCTACATATAATTTTAGGTTACTCTTAGTGTCACACGTAACTAATATTCATAGTATGATATTTCTCTATCAAATAGTCTTTGAAATATAAGGAAAAATCACTAGACCATGAAATATAGGTCACACTGACATGCATATATTTTCAGCCTTTGTGTCACATGGAACTAATATCCAAGATCTGACATTTCTCTTATTAAATAGTCATCCACATATAAGGCATAATCACTGGACCATGGAATATGGGTCACATTGACCTACATATATATTGAGGTCACTCTTCACATCACAAGGAACTAATATTTAAGGTATGACATTTCTCTATCAAGTAGTCTTCGAGTTATAAGGCATAATCACTGGTCCATGAAATACAGGTCACACTGACACATATATTTTGCGGTCACTCTTCATGCCACATGGAACTAATATCCAAGGTATGACTTTCTCTATCAAATAGTCTTCGAGATAAAAGGCATTATCACTGGACCTTTAAATATAGTTTGAATTGACCTACATATACTTTGAGGTCACTCTTAGGGTCACATGAAACTAATATCCAAGGTATGACATTTCTCTATCAAATAGTCTTTAAGATATGAAGCATATTCACTGGACCATAAAATATAGGGTACACTGACCTAATTATACTTTGAGATCACTCTTCATGTCACATGCAAATAATATCCAAGGTATGACATTTCTCCATCAAATAGTCATCGAGATAACAGGTGTAATCACTGGATCCTGAAATATGGGTCACATTGACCTACATATATATTGAGGTCACTCTTCGTGTCACATGGAGCTAATATCAAAGGTATGACATTTCTCTATCAAATAGTCTTCAAGTTATAAGGCCTAATCACTGGTATAAGAAATATAGGTCACATTGATCTACATATATTTTCAGGTCACTCTTCGTGTCACATGGAACTAATATCCAAGGTATAACATTTCTCTATCAAATAGTTTTCGAGATGAAAGGCATTATCACTGGACCTTGAAATATAGGTCTAATTGACCTACATATACTTTGAGGTCACTCTAAGGGTCACATGAAACTAATATCCAAGGTATGACATTTCTCTACCAAATAGTCTTTAAGATATGAAGCATATTCACTGGACCATAAAATATAGGTTACACTGACCTAATTATATTATGAGGTCACTCTTCATTTAACATGGAACTAATATCCAAGGTATGACATTTCTCCATCAAATAGTCATCGAGATAACAGGTGTAATCACTGGACCCTGAAATATGGGTCACATTGACCTACATATATATTGAGGTCACTCTTCGTGTCACATGGAGCTAATATCTAAGGTATGACATTACTCTATCAAATAGTCTTCAAGTTATAAGGCCTAATCACTGGTATAAGAAATATAGGTCACACCAACATAATTTTATTTTCAGGTCACTCTTCGTGTCACATGGAACTAATATCCAAGGTATGACATTTCTCTATCAAATAGTCTTCGATATATAAGGCATAATCACTGGACCATGAAATGACCTACATATATTTTCAGGTCACTCTTAGTGTCACATGAAACTAATATCCAAGGTATGACATTTCTCTATCACATAGTTTTCGAGATATGAGGCATAATCACTGGACCTTGAAATATAGGTCACACCAACATAATTTTATTTTGAGGTCATTTTAGTGTCACATGGAACTAATATCCAAGATATGACATTTCTCCATCAAATAGTCATTGAGATATAAGGCGTAATCAGTGGACCATGAAATATGGGTCACATTGACCTACATATATATTGAGGTCACTCTTCGTGTCACATGGAATTAATATTTAAGGTATGACATTTCTCTATCAAATAGTCTTTGAGTTATAAGGAATAATCACTGGTAGATGAAATATAGGTCACACTGACCTAATTATATCCTTCGAGTTATAAGGCATAAATATGAAATATAGGTCACATCGATCTACATATATTTTGAGGTCACTCTTTGTGTCACATGGAACTAATATCCAAGGTATGATATTTCTCTATCGAATAGTTCTATCAAATTGTCTTCCAGATATAAAGCATAATCACTGGACCATGAAATATAGGTTACACTGACCTAATTATATTTTCAGGTCACTCTTTGTGTCACATGGAACTTATATCAAAGGTTTGACATTTCTCAATAAAATAGTCTTAGAGATAAAAGGCAATATCACTGGACCATGAAATAAAGGTCACTGGACTGTGAATTGTAGGTCACCATGACCTTCACCCAATGACACTTAAAGCAATGTCACAAGGTTGACTGATGTATTACCTAGGATGTGTTTACAATGCTAGCATAACAGAAATGCACTAAACACTTTACAAGAGGTGTCTTGGATCTTGAGCCTTAACCCCAACCCAGGGGCAGGTACCTATGGAGACTTAGACGACCCTTCCAGGCAACCATGTTCCAAATATGAATGCTTTTTGACAACTGACTACTAAGATATAAGCATATGAAAAACTTAAACACAGCAATAGAGCATTTTACAAAGGTGTCCTAGATTTTGTCCCCTAGCTCCACCCCTGGGCATGAACCCAGAGGTCTGTTCTTATAAAATCGCAGACGACCCCCTCAAGCACCTATGTTCCACATATGAATGATCTGTGGTAAGTGACTGTTGAGATATAAGCATTTGAAAAACTTAAACACAGTGTGACAGGAACAGGAATGGGAATGCAAACGCGCATGTGGACGACCAGGGTGACTACAATAGCTCTCCTTATACTTTGTACAGTCGAGCTAAAAATGTGGAGACTAGCTGCAGCACAATGGGAACTTGCCATGACAAGAAGAGATTCCGGTTGTTTCTCTTTTGCGCTCTTCATCGACTGAGTGCTCTGTTGTTGTGAAAGAGAATATACATTAAATTGTGCATGTCTGCTAATATTGAGCTATATTGCTGTTTATAATCGTGATACTTATAAGCATGTAAATTTAGAAAGAGTAAGCAATGTTGGTATGTCATTCATTATGCTAATAATAACGTAGCATCTGCACTTGGAAATTACAATACAGAAATTCTTTAACAATGGTTACGGAAAATACCAAGATCTCTGCTCGGCAAACTCTGTAAATGCGGCCGAAAATGACTGGGCAAACTCCGTAAATGTGCCTGAAAATGACTGGACCTATTGGTAAATTTTAGTTTCTGAAGCTCTGGTGCTAATGTGCAGGCTGATCTTAATCTTTGCTGGGCGCACATGTCTGAAGGTACATTTTTTGACACTGCAGCTAATTTGAGTTTCTTTGATAATGAACAAATCAGTGTCTAGTGTATATTTACCCCATACCTACTGTGTTTACCCTAAATATTGGGGCATCTTAACTCCTTATACTTCTCCTAAAATTGGAGCACTGTATTTACCCTAAGTATTAGGACACCTCAACTCCTTACCATACCTGTTCTAAAATTTGAACAAGTACAATTTATTACCCAATGTGTGTCTAAAAATTGCTGGATGAAAGGCAAACAGTGTAGACACTGATGAGACGCCACATTTTGTGGTATCTCATCTGGGTCTACACTGTTTGCTCAGGCTTGTCTGTCCGAATACATTCAGTATATACAGTAAGTCTGTTTTGCTATATTTCAAAAAACCGGTGGATGAATGGCAAGAGCTTATCAGAATCTACCCCATCAAACCAGGGTTACAAATAGGCATCCAGTCTGGCAAATAAGAGAATATAACACTGAGATGTTCCTGGAATGTGAACAGCTCCACTTGAATTCTTGGAAATGTGACTAAAAGGGCTGGCGGACAGATAAACATTGCAGATACAGATCAAACTGCTCCCAGGAGCAGCTTTTATTTGGGTCTGGGAGCAGTTTGATCTGGGTCTACAAAGTTTGCCCCAATATTTATGAACTACAATGCAAGAAAACATACCTTCTGACATGTGGGTCCAACAAAGACTCAAATCAGTGTGGGCATCCTTACAGTCTGATCAGTCGTCATTGTTCCCCGTGATGAAACCTTGCATCCTTTGCTATCCTAACTGCCACCAGAAAAGATTCTGATCAGACTGCGCAGTTGCGCAGTCTGATCAGAATCTTTGCTGGGCACATATATTATCCAAAGGAATGTTTTCTGATATTGCATGTCTCACGGTGAATGCAGCATTTTTATTTACCCAGTGACGCTTCTTTTGTACTCTTTGAGTTCAAATCTCTGTCGACCTCGTGCCTTTACCCGTACAGTGGAAATTCCAGATCCTTCATCCATCTCATTCTTCACAGAAAATATTTCAGCGGTTGTACCGATCCCAGCTAGACTGGTTGTGTAATCTTCTAGAGACTGCCTGAAAGTCAGAAAAACTTGAGTCTAAACATTAGCTATGGTAAATTTTCGAACACTGTTCCTTACTTTTTTTTACCCTAAATTGTTCTTTTTGTGAAGTTGTTTCTTAAATACTTGGTGGAATGGCAAACAATGTAGACCCTGAACAGTCTGATCTATGTCTTCACTGTTTGCTTATGACATTTTGTTTGAAACTTTGCTGTTCAAATGTTTTGGACATAAAATAATCTATAAAATATGATTACTTTGTGAAAAAAAAAAAATGGGGTTACATTCTTTATCATCAGAGAAATCAAAACTATGAATCACTGGTAAAGTAAATCTTTATAGCCATATTTGAGTCACATCATGAAAAAACAACCACACATAACCTTGCTACAGCAATCTCTATTGGGAAGTCTTTATTTGTTTGTTTTATGTCACTTTCAACAATCTTTCAGTCGATGAGGACTGGATGTGGCAGGGATTTCAATGCTCACTTTTACAGTGCTGCCTCACTGAAATATCACACCTCAGACACTTGAAATGATATTCCACCCAGTCACATTATACTGACACTGAGTTGACCAGTTCTGATTCCTAGCTCTAGTTTCTTAATGCTGAGTGCCAAGTAAAAGAGCAGCTAGTACATGTACCATTTTTAAAGTCTTTGGTATGACTCGGCCGGGGATCAAAGCCACAATCTCTCCGTCACAAAGCAGACACTCTACCACTGTGTCGGTCATCTTGGGAAGTAAAAATACTGGTTATTGTAGGAGATTAGATATATAGTAAAACAGCACTTTGGGACATTAGGAAAGTGACTTTATAGAGAGGTAGCTGTTGCTGAGAGATGACCATTGGTGGAGGTTCAATTGCATTTTCTGCACAGGAATATATTGAAGGTCCCAGAGCTGACTGTGCATTTGGGCAGTTTCATCAGGGCTTTTATTGTCTAAGACTCATTTTAACCCTTGTCTTGCTGAATAAAATAAGATGCCACACCCACTTCTAATTTTCAGCCAATCAGATTGCTTGATCTGGATTGTTGCTATAAATTCACATACTTAATGGCAAACAGTGCAGATCCAGATCAGTTGGCTTCTTCAGAAGCCAACTGATCTGGAACTACACTGTTTGCAAAGTAGGATATATCCTGGTTCAGCAGGACAAGGGTTGATGCTTAGCATGCTGGGTAAAATTTTCAGCAGAAAACATTTTGAAATATTTATCTTATTTTTCCCCTGCCTATTTTCTGATGACTTGCACAAGAGTATATTTTTGTTGAGAAATAAGAAACATTTCTTTCTGGATACATTTCTTATCTAAAGCTCTGCGGCACTCATAAAATTTAACAAGTCCATCTCACAACAGGTTAAGTGGAAAACTGTGTAGACCCAGATCAAACTGCAGTTTGATCTGGGTCTACACTGCTTGCTCAGGCACATATGTCCAAACATTTAGAATTAATAAGATAACTCTTACTTGACAGTGACTATTCCAAAAGTTTTATCAGTGTCGATGACTCCTCGGATCATTGCTACAGTCTGCTGATGGAAGAGATGGAGTGGTATTATCTGACCAGGAACCAGGATGGTACCCGGCAGTGTGATCAAGGGCATAGACACTTCAGATTCTTCCTCTAGGATAGTTCTTCCTCGAACCTCTTCAAGGTCATCTCCAAGATACTGAAAGTCACAAAGTCGTTAGCCCATTGTAGTCTGGTGACCCTTAAAAGGATAATTGGCAAACAGTGCAGACCCAGATTAGACACAGAAGGACATGGCATCTGATCAGGGTCTCCACTGTTTGCGAACAGATCAACCGTTTTTCTCTAGGAATATCTAAATTACATAGCCTGCCAAAATCAAAATTAGGCTCTTCCAATAATATAATGTGGGAGAGTTCATTCAGTCTACAATGGGTTAATGAGCCATGCTATGGGAAAATTTGACTTAGCAAAATGCATTATTATTACATCTGTCTGCTTATGTCAACAATTTACTACACATCTGGGCCCAGTCGTTCAAAGCGTCATTAGCTTAATGAGCTCGTTAAGGGTCATTTCGTTAACTGTTTTAGCGGATTCAATATACAATATTCTGATATTTTTTGCTGAAAAAATGTGAGTAGCTTTTGCACTGCAAAAGCTACTCACATTTTTTCGCAAAAAATTTCAGCGTATTTGCGTATCACTCGATGTAAATTTTAACGAATCGTTAACTAACGATGTTGTTAGCTTTGAACAACTGGGCCCTGACTTTGGAATCCACACTCACAGTCAGTAAGAATGCTATTTGGGACTAAATGTTTATTAATATTACTAATAGTTATATGCCCAATGGTCTTATAACAGATGCATGTCAGTGATACAGGTCTAAAATATCTCCTCTTTCTTGAATACTGATGCTATATTGCTTGTCATCAGTCATCTGGTACTGAACCCTAATAGAGGCACTACACCAGTGACCTACATTTTTGCATTATTTACTACATAAAAATTTCAAAATGCCCTCACTTTATCTGGTTTCAGAAGGACATTGTTACAAGAAATTTGTTCCTAATTCTTAATGTGCTTACTGTTTGTACTTTGCTTTTATTGTATGGTCCTACAATCCTTTGTAGACATGGGACATACGTCTCCTCCTATAAAATTTCTGGAAGAACACTGTAATACTGCCAACATTTGTGCAGTTACAATTATTTCAGTGTCTCAAAACATGTGATCCAAACTGAGAAATTTTAGATGTTTGTTTTTTGTGTGCATGTTCTTTTTGAAAAGCTGAAACACATTATTTTCTGTCCAGAGAAAACAGGGCCCAGTTGTTCAAAACTTAATGAAGTTGTTAGCTAACGTGATGTTAAAATTTCTATCTTGAAATATGGCAAACACATTGATATTTTTTGCTGAAAAAAAGTGAGTAGTCTTTGCAGTGCAAAAGCTACTCACATTTTTGCAGCAAAAATATCAATGTATCTGAAAATATCTTAGCTACAACAGTTAATGTTTGTCATTAACAAGCTAGCTTAGCTAACAGTGCTTTGAACAACTGGGCCCAGATGTTGTTGTTTTTTTTTCTCAGTGAAAACATTCTTAACATGTATAGATCAAAGCATGCCAACTATCATGCTAAAGTTTGGATGAGTCCATCCAAAATCTCTACTTAGGCAATACATAGATAAAAGTAGCACCCTGAATATTTTAGGACTTGTTAGTGAAGTATTCAACAATATAGCCAGTTAGCCACTTGACTAACATATACTAGCTGACTCACTGCTGTAGTGTATACATTCACAGTCAGCAAAATCAACACGCAAAATTGTGTATGGGCATTGCGAACATTTGTATTAACTACTAATTTTATGTGTTTTTATACAAGGTTACCTAGTATACATTATGTTGTGGATTTAATTGTTAATCATTTACTTTTCATATTTTCTTTGCTCACAAAACTACAACAAGCTATCACATGCACATTGCACTGATCTTTTGATCAGTTAAAACAGAATCACTGTCAGATCAGTAGCCTTGTCAGAAGTCTGTGGCTGTGTCAACCACTTGCTCCTCCCACCCACTTCCTGATTCCGTCTCATAGGAAAAATAACAACAGAAAAATGATGCTTGAAAACTGTTATTATTTTCATGTCAATTACTTAAATTCCCAGTCACTTTTTTCCACAAACATGGAAAAAAATATTGATCCTTTTCTTATTTCTCCATAGAAAAACATAATTTATGCTGTAGGTATTCATCAGAAGCTCTTCAGTGAGGCACTTCTAATGAGGACCCACAACATATGATGCACAGCGCAATTTGCAATTTGCGGACAATGCAGACCCACATCAGCCTTCCTTGTCCGCTTACAGAATCAACAGATACTGTAGTATATGTCGATGAACAGAGAATGCTCAGATCAGACTGCACGGATATGCATGCTTTTCTGGACCTCTGTTGTCCGCAAATTGAATAAGGGCCTTTTTCATGCCTTGTGCATGTTTTCATGGAGAACTAAGTAAAATATTTATCTGGTCTCTCTTATCTGGAGTTAAGCAGACTTACAGTGTGTGAACTTGGTAAGGACTGATCAAAGGAAATACTCGTTGAAGACTCTTGTCTTTCTGTTTTCTTCTTCTTCTCTTTCTTTTTCTCCTTTACTTCTCCTACATTTTCCTCAAGCCCTTCATCTTCCATGTCATTATTGTTCTCATCTAAAACAAACAAACATACCAAAGATCCAGATAAGGGCATATCTGGGAAATATTTTGTGCGTACTTACATGTATTTGAAGCATCTGAACAAGACAAGTTTTCATGGAGATATATGAAAAACATCATAACCATCGGTGCCTTTGGGTTGAAAAAGTGGCTTACCTACAGCTATCACATACCAGTGTCAAGCATGGTTACTGATAAGCAAAGTACAATGTATTCAGAAATACTGAGATACCATAACATAGCTCTATATAAGAAGTGTTACGGTAAATGTCTCACTGGCCTCAGCATCTTAGCTGAATGCCGTCAGAAGGAGGTTGCGGGTTCGACTCCTGCCAGGTTGGCAATATTCTTTTGTCGAGATTGATCATGAAATATTTTCTGTGGTCATTCTCTCCCTTCCACTGATTCAAGAAGGGCAGTTTATCAGTATCTGACGAAAGAATGTGCATAATACTGGTTAACCCCTTAGAGGACTATGCCTGTCCAGTAAACATGGGGTTTGGTAAACTGACCTCGCTCGACATGACCCCATGTTGAATGGACCATAAAATCTCAACACAAACAAATAGTAAATGTCCTAAAATTTTGTACACCTAAGTGTGTCAAAATTGTATATGCAAACAGTGCAGACCCAGATCAGACTGCACAGTCTGATCAGAGTCTTCGCTGTGCACTCAATGGGAAGCTAAGGACCCAAGCTTTCTTCATGCGGACAGCGAAGACTCAGATCAGACTGGGCAGATAATTGTACATTAAAATTTGCTTGCATTTTATTTATAGGCACTATGGTCAGTATTGGTTACTGACGTGGTGTGTCTTGACATGAGCAGCAGAGTACACAGTGGATACATGAACAGACAATGTGATGTCTACACATTTTATTTAGTTTCTGTCAATAAAATGAATTGATGGCAAATGATCTTCTGTTTGTGTGGCGACTATTGGTTTGGTAAGCTGCATATCAATTAATGTCTTGCTTTCTTGACAAGAAAACCATACGATGCTATTATTTTGTTGAGTCCAGCAAATAATTGTTGATGATTCAGTCATTTTTATGTTTCGTACCCAGATAGATTTCCGCCACTTGTTTTTGGCCATGTTTTGCAAATGGGGCATCATTCTGTTGGAAATGAAATTCTTTGTTACTTTCTGTCCTGTAAAATTCTACTTTTTCTCTACATACGAGGGCATGTCAATAAATAACCAGCCTATCTCATTTCCGATGGACCGAGATGGTCACGATTTTCATGCTTTGTTTCACTATATGTTTTATACATGGGTACAAAATTGCACACGTATCGAGTCATTCTTTAATAAGATACTGAATGTCAAACATGGCTAGTGATGCAAAGACATGCTTTTCATCTAAAGTTGAGTACCGTGCTGTAATTCCTTACTTGTATTTAAAAGATAAAACAGGCAAGGAAATGCACGGCGAGTTAACCAATGTTCATGGGTCTTCTGCACCATCTTATGCTCAGGTTAAATTCTGGGTAGGGGAGTTCAAACACAGCAGAATGTCTTTAGAAGATGAAGCCAGGTCTGGACGTCCACTGGATGCCACCGACGAAGAAATGTGTAAGAAAGTTCGAGATCTGGTATACTCTGATAGGCAAATTCAGGTGGAAGAAATAGTGCAGGCATTAGGCATTTCACATGGTAGCGTTTCAACAATCTTACATGATGGTTTAGGTAAGCGCAAGCTAACAGCCCGCTGGGTCCCCAAATCCCTTAGCGATAAGCAAATGGCAACCAGAGCATCAGTATGCAGCGTCTTGTTGAAGCGTTTTAGGTCAAAAGATGATTTTCTTTTGCATCTGGTGACTGTAGATGAGATTTGGGTTCATTATTATGAGCCAGAGAATAAAGCTCAGAGACGTCAGTGGGTAGGGCCTGGGTCCCCGAGGCCAAAGAAGTGCAAGACGCAACCATCTGCTGGCAAGGTGATGGCCACAGTATTTGGGACGCAGAAGGCGTTATATTATGTTGGACTTTTTACCCAAGAGAAGTACAATAACTGGAGTGAACTATGCAAACTTGTTAGACCAGCTGTGAAAAGCGCCGAGGTAAACTCCCTAAAGGTGTTTTGCTGCAACAGGACAACGCAAGAGTCCACACTTGCAAAATTGCAATGGAAGCTGTAGAGCGAAACGGGTATGAAGTAATACCACATCCTGCCTATTCGCCTGACCTAGCTCCTTCCTATTCCCAAACTTGAAAAAGGATATCCGTGGACTTCAGTTCCTGTCTGATGAAGAAGCTGTGACGGCAGTTGGGGAGTGGGTCAATGGAAAGGACCCTGACTTTTTCAGTTCTAGGCTGATGGCACTTGAACACCGTTGGTCTAAATGCATCACACTAGAGGAGAATTACATCGAAAAAGAAGAGGTGGATCTCAACCGGAAATAAATTAGGCTGGTTACTTATTGACTCACCCTCGTATCTACTTATTCATTATACATTTAGTAAAACATTGCATGATGGTAGCAGTCTAACCATGCTGCTACATGTAGCAGTCTAACCATGCTTTATACTGCAGGAGCGGATTATATTTCATTTCCCTCGCCAGCCTCGGTGGATCAGTTGGATGTGCCGTCCGACTGGAGACCAGGTCACGGGTTCAACCCCCGCTGAGGATGGCAACCTTCTTTCATGGAGACTGATCATGAAATATTTTCTACGGTCATTCTCTCCCTTCCACTGATTCAAGAAGGACAGTTGTCAGTTTCTGGCGAAAGAATGTGCACAATACTGGTTAACCGCTTAGAGGACTAAGCCTGCCCAGTAAATGTGTGGTTAGGTAAACTGACTGCGCTCAACATGACCCCATTGGGTTGACTGGGCTGTAAAACCTCAACACAATCAATTTCATTTCTCTTGGGATCACTGGGTCCATTGTGGTATATTTGAAAATGGAGTTCTGCTCATGTATACGCAAGAGAGCTTAAGCAGTGTTGAACTTAAGCAGTGTTGAACTTAAGCAGTGTTGAAACTTCATTACTGCTTATGAGGAGCCTCAATTATAACTGAGACTCCCATTTTTTAATCTGTAGTGTGTTCTTTGTTTCCAAAGGCAATCTTTTTGATGTTTATTTTGGTGTATTTTCTGACCAGTTTCCTGTCATAACTAAATACAGTTATAATCAGTCAATATTATATGATTATCATGAGTCTCAGAAGGGATTATAAAAAGCAGAAACATATTTTGTTTTTTTATTATGACTTAATATCCAGGTTATTTAAGTTATTACTTCATGATTCCACAATCATCAACATAAGAAGTCTTAACCCTTGTCCTGCTGAAACCGGATATATCCTGTTTTGCAAACAGTGTAGATCCAGATCAGTTGGCTTCTGAAGAAGCCAACTGATCTGGATCTGCACTGTTTGCCATCAAGTATGCAAATTTATAACAAAAATCTGGATCAAGTTATCTGATTGGCTGAAAATTAGAAGTGGGTGTGGCTTCTTAATTTATTCAGCAGGACAAGGGTTAAGAGACAATGAAGTCTTAAAGGTCAGTTGGCTTCACCATTGATTCCGGAGTCAAATGAAAGGTTCAGCATGTCTCAATCCACAGCCAACTCTGACACCTGCAACCAAAAGGGGAAAAATTGTAAACTGTGGTTCGATAGATCTGTTCATTCTTGGCTCAGTTTCCCTTTAAAAGACTCCCAACAATGAATCTGTTGTCTTTGCTTTGAGACAGGGTTCCTCAGGAAATATAAGAACACCATGTTATTTTTGAAAATCTAACAACTGAAAAGGGTGTGAGAGCCCTGGATTCTTCCTCTTCCAGTTAACGAGCTGGGATGAGGCAAGGTAGGGTGATGGCATTCAAAATGCCCCAAGCACTATGTACATCTTTAAAGTTTAGAAGTCTGGTAAACTATGTACACTGATGTCACTGGTGTGGTTGTGAAGCAATCAGGCCTGGAGGAGGAACATGAACTCTTCCAGTGAGGCCGCCGCCACTACTCTTGACAGGAGTCTGTTCCAGGCTCACAGACTTCTGAAAGAAGGAGTCAGAGTAGGTGGAGTCTGTTAGCCTCTCCTGGTAGAACTTGGATGGTCCTCCAGTGTTCAAGCCAGGCTGGGCCATTGCGCCAATGGCGCATGTTTGCATGTTTTGGCACAGAAAAAATAAGTTCTGGCGCCATCCTGGCGCAGAAAATATATATAAAAAAAAACAAAGTTGAAAAATTGCCAATTTTCACCGGAGTTTGGCAAACTACGTTGTTGTTGGTTTATATACCCCACTGTGTATTTATACTTTAGCCTCGTTCGCCAGGCGACTATTAAAAATGCTATCGAGCTGCGCAAGGAACTGGACACTTTATACTTGTGCCAGCAGAAGTGTTCCGGATAGCAACTACCGATTATATCATGCCTTCTGATTGGATACGGAGGTCCAATCAGCGTTTGTGTCATGTATTGAAAGCACATGGTCTGATGCTCAATATTGTTGATACGTTGTCATGGCTGAATGCAAAAGAAAAGGATCAATACTGAGCTTTTTTCCCCAAGCCATCGAAGGGGGAAACCACAGAATCTTCGACCGAACTAATGAAGAAGGCCCCTCCCAGTGATCAATCTGACCCTCAATCCCCAGCTGCTGCGGCAGAAAGCGATCGTGACAAACCAAAATCAAGTGAAAAAGAAAGTAGTCAAATAAATCATGGCTTTCAAGAATCAAAAACTGTGTTGTCCCCAGATGTTTTCAATTGTCCCCAACATTTTGAAGGGTAGGAGCCCTTGAGTCCCAAAACTGAAATTCCTGGCTTGAACACTGGTCCTCTCATGTGGCTATCACTGACACTCAGGTATCTATCTGTGAGTATATCCACTAGACCATACTGCATCTTGTAGAGTATGCCAGTCTGTCAAGTCTACGCCTGTCTTCAAGAGGCTTCCATTTAGGTTGTCTAACATCTGAGTGACGCACCTGGATGTCCTAGTTCTATAATCATTGAAGACACTTTGTCACAAAGTATGCCATTTGGAGCTGTTATTGCTCCAGACTTCTGACTTGACTCTGTTGGCTTGTGTATGGGAACCCAGACAGCTGACGCGTACCCAAGACAGGTTGGAATATAGTCTCAAATGCAATGGCTTTCACTGGCGGCTTGCAGTCTTTCAGGTTTCTTCTGAGGAAGCTGACTGTCTTGTTGGCCTTAGCAACTGTGGTCTGCACATGTGTGTCCTATAACAGATCATCTTTGATAGTCATCCCCAGGTATTTGCTGACATCAACCACATCAAGGGTATGGCTATGGAGCTGGTACTGACTCATACCTATCCTACTTATTATCAGCAATCTTTCTATCCAGCAACTACTGTATTCTAGAATAAGCTTGATCCTGAGGTAATCCTTATCAAGGATAGAGTAAGGATGATCTCATACCAGTCACTATAAATCCCAAACACTGTTTTTAACAACCTGCTTTTAAACTCACTCATCTTGTACTAACACGGTCAAACTTTTTCTTTTATCCTCTATGGCTCAGGTTGTCTCTAGTATGCTGCTGGCCACTCTTGTACGTGTAGTTGTCTTCTCACTTATGTAACTAGACTCCTCCTGCTTTTTAGTGTGTCCCATCCAAGATTCTCAACCATTCTTGTTACACAGCCTGGTTTATCTCGGAGTAGTTCCCATTGACGAAGCTTGCTGCCTGTCTCTGCACCTTCTCTAGCTTAATAATGTCCTCTGTGCTGGTAGCATCCCAGGCCAGGGATGCATATTCCAACGTTAGATGGACCAGAGTGGTGTATGTGGTGCTCTTCACTTCCATGGTACATTCTCCGAGGTTACGTTGCAGAAATCAGAATCAGAATATTTCACTGGTGACACATCAATACATTCATTCACCAGGGCCAACGATTGCAAAGACTAGTCTCTAGATCTCACAAGTGATGTAAATCTTGCGACAGGGTCCTCAGAACTTTCAGCAGAGGAGATTATAGATGCAGGGAGTGCTTTCCAATCCCTAATGGTGTCTGGAAAGAAACTGTACTTATAAATGTCAGTTCTAGCATATGGCACTTGAAATGCCATTGGATGCTGATTTCTTCTGCGCATATTTGGGAGTTGAAGGTCGTCACAAGGTATACTTGCTCTACCTAACTACCTTTCAGACCTTTGAATAGCAATATGAATTTACTACCTTTGCATCTCTTGTGAAGAGACTCCCACCCTAACTGTTCAAGAATGCTAGTCATACTTCCAGTATCAAAATTGTAGTTTCCAGTCACAAACCTAGCTGCACGATACTGAACCTTTTCTAATTCTTCCTGGACTACTATTCCATGTGGGTCCTAAACAGGGCTAGCATACTCCACGATTGATTGCACCAACCTCTTGTATGCTGTCTCCTTAATATCCTGGGGGCATGACGATAGATTACGTCTTAAGAAACCAAGAGTTCTGTTTGCTTTTGTGCAAACATTGCTTACATGAGTATTCCATTTCAAATCTTTAGAAATTGTCACACCAAGGTATTTAATATTATCCACATTTTTGAGGACTATTCCTTCTAAGGAGTAAACTGCATTGACCTTTTTGATCCACTTCCTAGTAAGCTGTATAATGTTACATTTCACGGGCTGAAATCTCATACCCCATTTCCTGGCCCATTTGCCCAGTTGATCAATATCCTTTTTGAGTTTTGATGTGTCTTCAGTGTTATCAATATGACAATAGCAGACACTGTCATCAGCGAACAAACGAATCGCAGATTCTATTCCAACCATGATGTCATTTATATACAAGGAAAACAACATTGGACCGAGAACAGTGCCCTGTGGCACACCAGACAAAACAGGTGCCCATTGAGATTTTGCTCCATTGACCACAACCCTTTGTTGCCTATTGCACAGAAAAGAATCAACAGCTCACACTAATGTCCGGGATGTTCAGGATGTAATGTCCTGGATGTATGGGGTAGTGGTGTGTTGCACTCAATATCTCTGCTGGTAGTGGTCAGAATTTAATAAAGTTGGTATCATTGAAAAAATTAAGCTCCATTCTAAATGATAATTAAAAAATATTTTTCAATTTTTATCCCCTTAAAGCCAATTTTGGACTCTGAAATGTCCGGGATGTTCCAGATGCAATGTCCAGGATGTATGGGTAGTGGTGCACTGTCCTTAATATTTCAACTAATAATAAACAGAATTTAATGAAATATGTATTATTTGAATGTTAAAGCTCTATTCTAAAAGAAAATTAAAAAACATTATTTATTTTATACCCTCTTGCAGTCCGTTTTTGACTTTAAAATGTCCGGGATGTCTATTTCGAACTTTAAAATGTACGGAACGATCCCAGGTGTTAAGTGGGATTGACATTTTTCTTTAATAACATTCGTAAATGTTGTCTTTTATGTATCAACATTAACTTGTAACTACAGACTAATAAAATTGTTAAATTTGTAAAACAAAATTTGAACATATATGATGATTTCAAGCATTTGGTATATGTCTGGGATCATTCAGGATCATCATCATGTTGCAGAAGTAAAACAAAAAAAGTAACATAAAATGCTATATGGTATGTTCAATTAGAAAAATTGGATATTTATTTATTTATTTATTTATTCTCTAAAACATAGATTGTGGGTACGAGTAGTTGTTTTTTTTCTCGAGTGTGCGGACAGTCTCAAAAACTGCACCAAAAAAAAAGTAAATAAAGTTTTCAGAATTGTTTTTTTTCTAATTTCGGCTCAAAGCATAGATTGTGGATACTTTACCCAAAATCTTGGTTTTAGAGCATAGATGTTGAATTTTTTTGTTTATACAGGTTAGGCTGAGTAATTTTACGGGTCATTAACTTAATGACGGCGTTTAACGACTTGTGAAGCTTTAACGACTTGTTTGCTAATTGCACTAACTCTTAATTAATTGGACGCGTGCCACAATCGGGTTATGTGTTGATTGATGCGTTTAACTGATGCTCATTCCAAATGATCTTATCGATAAACATGATAAATATATTTACAATGTTCGATTTTCTTCTAAAATGTGGTCTTGATACAAGGGCAGGTGTACGTGAAGATAAATAATTCAATAGGTAATCGAGTTATATCCCTTCTATAGTAAAATCATTAACCATTGTTCATAGATCATAGATCAATAAATGCAGTCATTAAGCACCAAGTAAAAACGTGTATGGGAACAAATTGCCGCTGATCAGTTTTATCCTTGCAATTTTTTTTATTATTATGTCGAGTTTTCCGAGTTTTCACCGTTTCCGTAGTCCGACTTGTGAAGCTTTAACGACTTGTTTGCTAATTGCACTAACTCTTAATTAATTGGACACGTGCCACAATCGGGTTATGTGTTGATTGATGCGTTTAACTGATGCTCATTCCAAATGATCTTATCGATAAACATGATAAATATATTTACAATGTTCGATTTTCTTCTAAAATGTGGTCTTGATACAAGGGCAGGTGTACGTGAAGATAAATAATTCAATAGGTAATCGAGTTATATCCCTTCTATAGTAAAATCATTAACCATTGTTCATAGATCATAGATCAATAAATGCAGTCATTAAGCACCAAGTAAAAATGTGTATGGGAACAAATTGCCGCTGATCAGTCCTATAACTCCTTTTAAATAATACACCTCAACTCTGTTATATGACGGAAGTCCGGGTACAATGAGCATGATCAAAGCTGGCGTCATCAATAAATACAGTCAGGTATGTAAAAAGAAAGAAAAAAAAAAAAAAAAAAAAGCAAGAAAAAACGGTTTTGTTGTTATTTCCACTTCCGCAGGGTTTTCCAAAACTATTTATAAACAACAGATTCCCGTCTTGTATAAGCGCGAAGACGGCGGGAAACAGGAGAGACGGAATGAAACGACTTTCATGGACCTAATTAGGTCTAATAAAAAAGGCCTGCGCCACGGGCGGTTTGGCAGTTTTCAGTGTTTCAAGATTTAATCAGACTGCTTAAATTTTAAGCACTGACCAATCTTGCCTAGCGCAAGTGGTGCATTACTTATTTTTACTGTGAAATCTACCTTGAATTATACTCGCGTGCTACGGCAATCAACAACAAAAAAAAAAAAAGAAAAAAAAAAGGAGCAATCAATTATACCCAGATCAGACGCCGTTGTATGTGACATCTGACCAGGACGTACACGGTTTGGGAATTCATTTATCGAATCTGGGACCGACAAACCGTGTTGATCAAAACAAAAAAGGAGAGGAAGAAAACGGGTGCGTTCAAGCGGTGCATTCTTTTATCACTCTCAGTAAAGCGACCTTTGATCTTTTGGACACGCCGACTGTACCTAGATGTTTTGCAGTCTCAGTGTATTCACACGTGTCACACAAACGGATTAATTATCAGACTATCGTTACTGATGATTCGTGTTAATCGCTTGTTTACCGCACAAAGGTCATTGAAGTGTTGATTTTTTGACAATTTTTGGATAAAGACCTAATTAATTTGTGCTGTGGGTAGGTTGCCGTTATTCAGCTGTCTCTCCAATATACATGTCAAATGACTGTTTAGAGCCTTTTAACTACCATAATATCGCATTTAAAAGGTGCACGGACGTTGTCAGTTTGGAAAGACTTGACCGTTTGTGATTTTTTAGACATCATTGATTTGTGAAAATTGGTTGGTTTGGGAAATGTTGAACCGATTTATTAGTGTTTTGGGGTGTTTGAAATCGGTCCAGAATTCTTAATTTCGGTCCAGACAGGCTATTTTTCCGGTTTTCCCGAGCCCTGTCCCGGACATTGCATCCAGAACATCCTGGACATTTCAAAGTCCAAAATCTGCTTTAAAAGGATAACTATTGGAAAATATTTTTATTTATCATTGAGAATGGAGCTTAAATTTTCCAATGATACCAAGTTTATTAAATTTTGACCACTACCAGCAGAGATATTGAGTGCAACGCACCACTATCCCATACATCCCGGACATTGCATCCAGAACATCCCGGACATTTCAAAGTCCAAAATCTGCTTTAAAAGGATAAAAATTGGAAAATATTTTTTATTTATCATTGAGAACGGAGCTTAAACCCCCACCTGTTCTATAAAAGGATGTAGGCGGGGCTTATTTCAAAATGGTGCAGGACTTTTACATTTTGTTACTTGCAGAAGCTTTATCGATGAAAATAAAAGAAATAGAAAACCTTCATACACAAAATTTGGTTTGCTAGAAGGCATGTCTTTACTTTATACATTAACACTAAAATACTATGTTATAAATGATTATTAAACGAGCAAGCTGAATAAAATAACCTGAAAGTGCTGAGAAATTCAAACTAGATATAAACTTTAACCTTGGTCATGTGATGTAAACATAGCAACCTGGAGTATAGAGTACAAACACTGTCCACTTGTAAGACGGCAGTCACAGTAAAATCAGATAAATTATCATATCTTTGATTCCTTCAGAGAAAATTGCACTCCTATTCCATGATTCAAAACGAAAATTGTTAAAACCATTATTAATAGGCATTTATAGGAGCTTATGCAATCTGCATACATGTAGGGAGATATTTTAAGTAGTCAGTTACAATTTTATTCCAGCAATGGAAATTGCACTAAAACATGTAATATATTGTGAATCCTGTTTCTTTAAACCAAGTAAAATATAGTAAACAAATTTCGAACCCTGTTATGCCACTGTTTGCTGGGTACAATTTGTTAAAAGTCACAACCATTTGTGCCCCATGTAAGCCAGGCATGTTAGGCACGAGTTTAAATCTTATTCGCCATATTCATACCTAGTAGTGAGTATATACATTATTTTGTAGCCAGGAGGCTAGCAGACCCCAGGTAAACATATAAACAGCTGACCAGTAATCAGTAAGCCCCGCCTACATTTTCTGGTGGTAGCTGCTACCGCAAATGCCAGTTTAAATTTTCCAATGATACCAAGTTTATTAAATTCTGACCACTACCAGCAGAGATATTGAATGCAACACACCACTACCCCATACATCCCGGACATTACATCCCGAACATCCCGGACATTAGTGTGCACCAGAATCAACCCATACTAAAGTTTTTCTACATATGCCATATCCACGGAGTTTGTATTTCAGAAGTTCATGAGAAGGAGTGTCAAGGGCCTTCTCAAAGTCCAATACCACGGGGTTTGTATTTCAGAAGTTCATGAGAAGGAATGTCAAAGGCCTCAAAGTCCAATATAAATGTATCAACTTGACCTCCTGCATCCAAAATTTTGGCCCAATCATTTATTACTGTGATCAATATAAAGAAACCCCAGTGTATTGGATGCCTTGGCAGTAACTACATATTGCACTGTCAGCGCAACTGCACATAATGCTCGAAAGAGAGTGCTGCAGTATATGAAGATAGACAGATCTATCACGACAAGCTGAAGACGAAAATATGGATTTTTCTGTCCGAAAATAAGTAACGGTTGAATTTTAGAAACGTTTTCACGTTTATTTAGGCTTACTGAATCTTTAAGACACTGACAACTCGATAACTACAATGAAAAATTTACCACTAGAATCGTCAGATTCATCACTGTCGTCTTCTGGGAGATTAAGACCTAAAAGTGGCAAAATATCTTCATCTGCCATTTCCAGTTGATCTATAGAAAAATGAAAACAAAGTTACTTCCGGTTTGAAATAATATCGCAAAGGAATTAAATGTGCCGAAAAGCTTATTGTCTAGCTTGATGGGTAAGTGTGTCACGGTGTGTGTGTGTTGTGGGTGGCGTGGGGGTGGCGGGGGGGGGGGGGGGGGGGGGGCTTTTTCAGGCTTTTTTTTTTTTTTTTTTTTTTATTAAAAGCCGGCTCCCACAGCGAGACTGTAGAAGTGATATATATATATACTATTCCGTTACACCTCAAAACAGCTAGCTTTTGTGTTTAGAACATTTATAAAGAGCAACAACTACATAGAGTATTTATAAAGAACAATAAGGACAAGGAACATCTATAAAGAACAACAAGGGCAGATAACAATTATAAAGAAGAACAAGGACATAGAACATTTATAAAGAACAACAAGTGCATACATCATTAAAAAAAAACAAAAAAAACAAGGACATAGAATATCTATAAAGAACAACGAGGACATAGAACACTTATAAAGAACAACAAAGGCATCGAACATTTATAAAGAATAACAAGGGCATGTAACAATTATAAAGAAAAAACAAGTACACAGATCTTTTTTTTTTTTTTTTTTTTTTTTTTTTTTTTTTAAAGAAAGGACATCTATAAGGACATAGATTATTTAGAAGAGCAACAATGGCATAGAGCATTTATAAAAAAAGGCATAGAACATCTATAAAGAATAACAAGGACATAGAACGCTTATAAAGAACAACAAGGCCATTGAACATTTATAAAGAACAATGAGGCCATAGAACATTTATAAAGAACAACAAGAATATAGCCTAGAACATTTATATAGAACAACATGGACAAGACCATAAAATATTGACTATTTATAAAGAGCAACAAGGACATAGAACGTTTTATAAAAAAAATGACAAAGAACATTATAACGAGCAAGAAGGGCATACAAAATTAATAAAGAACAATAAGGGCATGGAACTTTTATAAAGAACATCAAGGACATAGAACATTTATAGAGGACAACAAGGACATAGAACATTTACAAAGAACAACAAGAACATAGAACATTTACAAAGAACAACAAGAACATAGAACATTTATAAAGAACAACAAGGACATAGAACTTTTATAAAGAACAACAAGGACATAGAACTTTTATAAAGAACAACCAGGACATAGAACTTTTATAAAGAACAACAATTAAGGACATAGAAATTTATAAAGAACAATAAGGACACAGATCAGTTAAAAAGAACAACAAGGACATAGAACATTTGTAAAGAACAATAAGGACATAATAAGGACATAGAACATTTATAACAAACAATAAGGACATAGAAGATTTATTATGAACAATAAGGACATAAAATATTTTTAAAGAACAATAAGAACATAGAACATTTATAACGAACAACAATGGCATATAATTATATAGAACAACAAGGGCATATAACTAATATAAAAAACAACAAGTACCATTGTTGAAGAACAACAAGGATATACAGCATCTATATAGAACATTAAGGACATAAAGCATCTATAAACAACAACAAGGCTACAGAACATTTATAAAGAACAACAAGGACATAGAACATTTATAAAGAACAACACGGAACATTTATAAAGAACAACAAGGGCATAGAACATTTATAAAGAACAACAAGGACATAGAACATCGGATCCATCGTTGTCCAACTTGTTCTTTTTTTCGCTGGCTTCAAATCGCAATTGAACTCTCTACTTTATGTCATTGCAGTTTTGTGATATTTCTATTTTATTGTAATGTTTCGTTGATGAGGTAGAGGACTATACGCGGACCGAACACATATAAATTTGTAATTTTGAGCTGCATTAGAATTAAGAGCGAGGTTTGGATCTTGTAAAACTAATATAAGCACCCAGTATTTGCTTCTGCTGACCGCTTCAAGTGGGTCAAGTCATTTGCGTGTTTTGCCTGTGCCTTGTAATTGTTTGTTCTTTATCTTTTTTTTTCTGTCGGTGCTTCGGGACGGCTCGGCTTCGTGATTGTGGCCTATCTGGATATCTTCATTTATATTTTTAAGGTACTTAGGCTTCTTAATGTCTCTGCTTAAATAATAAACCATTATTTGTTGACTTTAAATCCTGATAATGTCAGAATGGAAATGCGTTCTAATTAGAGATGCATAAGAAAGCTGTCTACTGGGACGGACGCAATGTTTTATCTCGGAGCCAAAGGTTGTCGGCATATTCGCCATACAACGAAAAGCTCCTAAGATAAATTGGCAGTTTGGTTTCAATCCATTGTAAGAGCGAATTCACTCGTCATTTCGAATAAGTATATAATGTAAAGAACAACATCGCAAATTTTCTTATTCTTTATCAAGTATATGTACTTGTTTTGAAATAAAAAATGTAAGATTTTTTTAAAGTTGTTTCTTATTTAAATTTCACCGGAGTTTCATTTTTATATTTTAGTATATTTAAGTCGCTGCACAAGACACGGGCCATTGTGTCATATATCAAAAGCGAGTGTCCAGAACAGCATGTACATCTACACAGTCTGATCAGTGATGTTTCTTGTTGTCAGTATATATCTGAATTAATATTCTGTAACCGGATATTGAAGGCTTTGAGAAACTGCAGATGCACACGTCACCTTGGATTTTGAGGTCCGCAAAACTTAGAAGGATCTTTTTCCAGCAAACACACAACGTCGAAACAACGTCGTTTGGACATCACCGCGACGTCATGACATCGCGGCGATGTCCAAACAACGATGTTACGACATTATGTGTTTATACTGGGTTCTCATGACACGTCCTTTGATAATGATTCTTTTTGTTCGTCGTCATCTCAATACATGTATGTGTCTGCTTCTCAAGTGTCAGAGAATTGAACAATTATAAAAATAAAATTAAACAGGAAAGATCTTAAAAGTCTCCATCACGCAGAGTCAGATACCAAAACAATAAAGAAAACTTACGGCAAAAAACAAAAAAAAAAAAAAAAAACAAACAAACAAAAAACTGCCATATCTATAGATTCGACAAAGAAGAGAACATAGAAATCAGTCTGAGATTCACCATGAGGCAGAAGGTCAATATTAAGAACAATTAAACTGATATAATCCACCTTGGCGAAATGTATGTTCTTAACCCGTTAATGTCTAATCGGTTCTTCCATCTCGGAAGGCGGACACAAGCATTGAGTATTTAAATGAGTGTTTTACGACAGTGCCATTCTTTCATACGGCAAACAGTTCAGGCTTCTAATTAGATGCCGCGTTCTGATCTGTGTCAGTACTGTTTTCCAGACTACGCAGGACAAAAACATACTTTTTTCCCCATTTCCCATTTGCCCTGAAAATGAGCCTAACCATTCAACTAAATGTCAAACTTTTTTCTTCTGGAAAACTACCAGGAAGAACAAGCGAATTCAGAGAATTTATGTCCCCTGACTATTAAAATCCTCCAAAAATGACCAGGTCAGAAGGTACCTAAGTTACAACGTGAAGAAATTAATGTAAGGATTATGTCCAAACCACATGCACATTTTCAGACCATCTGAAAAATGCCCATAAGTTTCAAGAAGACCGATTAAAACCTGTAGGCGGAGTTGCGCACACAAAACACCTACTCTAAATACATTGTATACACTATTGAGGAAAAAAATGACTAAGTTCACAACATAAAAAAGTGACAAAAATAATCTGAGGTTTATGTCCAAATCGCATGCACATCTTTAGACCATGTAGAAAATGCCGTCAAGGTTTCAAAAAAGATCAGTTGAGAGCTGTAGGAGGCGTTGCACACACAAGACATCTACTCTATACATACTATTGACGCAAAAATTGCTAAGTTCACAATGTGAAAAAAAGTAATAAAAATTAATCTGAATTTTACGTCCAAACCAAGTGCACATCTTCTGACCATGTAGAAAATGCCTGCAAAGTTTCAAAAAAATCGGTTAAAACCTGTAGGAGGAGTTGCACATACAAGACATCCACTCTATGCATACTATTTAGACAAAAATGATTAAGTTCACAACGAGAAAAAAGTGATTAATCAGAGGTTTATGTCGAAACCACGTGCACATCTTCTCCCGGTGGGAGCAAATTCTTTCCTTTTAGAGTAGACCCATTTTTCAGAATTAAGGCAAACAATTTTGACGTAGTTGTATCCATTCTATTTAAACCTTTCATCTCTGAGTTTCGGAAATCGACTGTTCTGTTTTTAGCACAGCAAAGTAAATCCTGATGAGACGGCTCAAAATGAACTGTCTGATCAAGAACATCACTGTTTGCAAAGCTACAAAGATTGTATATGTGTTGAGCACATTTTTATGTCATTCGGCTCCGATGATATCATCATTACGAAAACACGCCTATTCAAATATATAGAAAATTTCACCTCCAAAAACTAAAATTTTCAGATAAAAGAAAACCGATATTTTTCATATTTCTGCTCAAAACAAAGATTATGGTTACCCGTTAGAACCGCCTCGGCGAGGCGGTTCTAACGAGTACCAACAATCTATGTTTTTGAGCAGAAATAAGAAAAATAGTGTATCCTGTAAACCCTAGTTTAACTACAGTCGACTCTCGTTATCTCGAATTTCAAGGGACTCACTGAAATACTTCGAGATATCCGTACCTCGACATATCAGAGTTGATAGAGTGAGGAAAACAATAAATTGAACAATCACATTTTACAAATGAATGTGTAATTTGACTCCTGAAGTTAGAAATATACGTATATATAAAATAATGTGTAAAAGAGGAGAAATTGCTCCTTAGGAGCAATTTCTCCTCTTTTCCACATTATTTTGTTACCTGTGGTGTCATAGTTTCATGTTAAAACAGGGACCAGATTTTCACTTCGAGATAAGCGGTAATTCGAAATAAGCGAGTTCGAGATAACGAGGTTCGACTGTATATAAAACTGGGGTTTAAGGTGGTCAAAATTATATAGACATGTTTTCGTGATGGACATATGCGAATTTCTATTCGAAAAGATACAAGTACTTTTGTGGCATATGCGGGTAGATATGTAGTCCCTGTTAGAGCAGGGAGTTCGCTGTCCGCTCATACTGTATATACCAACAAACGGCAAAGTCCATCCAGACTGTGATTACATTTGCTCATAAGACTCGATTTAAAGCTTAGCATTCTGGGAAAATTTCTCAGCAGACGACATTTGAATTTTTTTTTTTTAATTTTTTTCCCAGAAAATAGGCTTTGTTATTTCACACAAATTGTCTCCTTTGGAGACAATTTGCGTGAAATGACAAAACCTATTTTTTGGGGGAAAATAATATATGAAAAATATTATCAATTTGTCGTCTGCTGAATATACCCAGAGTGGTAAAGGTTAATACAATATATTATCATAGTGCACTTGTTGGCAACTGTTCGACAGCGACTACTGAAAAGGGATCTTACCGCACATGCAAAAAACTACAAGGGATTGGATCGTCACTCCTTGAAATATGAGCATGGTTTGTGCCGTTCACTGATTTTTATATGGATTTCGTAAGTCCGAAATATTTTGTTTGCGTACGCGGAACAGACGTGCATCATCAGAACTGCACAGATATATAGGGCTGTTCGGTGTTGGACTGAAATACATTTTCAGCCAGCTGTGAATTATTTTATGGAAGTTGTTGATGAGCGACAATCCAAGTTTGCACTTTGACATTATGAATAGAAACAAACACCTGGTTAGTCCGAGAGACTGGGCTCATAAATCGGAGTGAGTGAGGTTATTCCAGTAAATATTGTAGCTTCATATTCCTCAAACATAGATTTCTTTTTATCCAAGAAAGGTTTAACCCTTCTCTTGCTAAACACGTCATGCCCTGTCTTAGCAAACAGTGTAGATCCAGATCAGTTGGCTTCTGAAGCCAACTGATCTGGATCTGCACTGTTTGTCATTAAATATGTGGATTTCTATCAAAAACCCGGATCAAGTAATCTGATTGGCTGGAAATTAGAAGTGGGCGTGGCATCTTAATTTATTCAGCATGAGATATAAATTGATATATGGTATTAATACGATCATAAAATGAGCCATCTGACAGCCTGTAAAAATTCAGTCAGTCTCTCCTTTTTTAACTGATTAAAAAATGAAATGATTATATATATATACATATATATATATATATATATATATATATATATATATATATATATATATATATATATATATATATATATATATATATATATATATATATATATATATATATATATATATATATATATCTGATTTAATGTTGCCAATGTTAATTCAGAAATGCAATAAAAATCATTTAATTTTTGATCCAGTTCGAGAACGAGAGACTAACTGAAATTTTACAGGCTGCCAGGTGCCACATTTTATCATATATCAATTTATTAAACCTTTCTTGGATAATAAATGTCTATTTTTTAAGGAATATGGAGCCTTTAAGGACGTCTGTAAAACGCTCAGCGAAACTGTAGCGGACAGCATTCAATTTATTATTCTTATTGTTCAGCTGAAATAAGACGATTCACACGAAACGTCCCTTATTTTCTCTGAAAACATAATACAAAAAAAAAAAAAAAAAAAAAAAAAAAAAAAAAAAAATCATGTATGCTCATAAAATGGACCTTTGCACATCATGAAAACATACCTATATAATTTTGATTCCCTTAAACCCCACTTTCATATAGTAAAACTGGTGTTTACAGGGCTATACATTATTTTTCTTATTTCTGCTCAAAAGCATAGATTGTTGGTACTCGTTAGAACCGCCTCGGCGAGACGGTTCTTACGAGTACCAACAATCTATGTTTTGAGCATTAATATGAAAAATATCAGAATTTTTATCTGAAAACTTTCAGGTTTTTGGTGGTGAAATTTTCAATATATTTGAATAGGAGTGTTTCGTAATGAAACAGTCTAGACACAGATCAGACGTCACGTTTAATAAAGCTGCGTCTGGTCTGGTACTACTCTCTTTGCATTAAATACAGATATTTCTTTAAAACGGTAATATTAAAACTAATCAGGTACCCTGTCAATTGGGAATGGACCTGTCCAAAGAGCTGAGATAAAAGAGTCTACAAAGCATACATGGTTTTACTTTATGCAATGTTAAATGTTCCCTTCTGTCAGTGACTGACTTGTTATTTTCGTTTGCGAAAGACTATTTAAATGAAAATCAAACGGCAAACGCTTTTTTAAGGCACATCTATTTTCAAGGACAAAAAATAAAAAGAAGTCACTCAGTTGTCATCTGTGAAATTATCGTTTGCAGCTGGCTAAACTAGAAAGAAACCGCTAACAATCTCGGAAGGACAGCTCAAATATGTTCAAATGAATTTAATCTTTAGAGTTCTTTGCGAAAAATAAGCAGCATTACGAAAACATGCCTGTTCAAATATACTGATAATTTTATAATCAAAAAATGAAAATTTTCAGGTAAAAAATTCTGATCATTTTTTCAAATTCCTGCTCAAAACATAGATTGTGGGTACTCGTTAGAACTGCCTCGACAACGAGTACCCACAATCTATGTTTTTGAGCAGAAATAAGAAAAAATAATGTAAACTCTTGTAAACCTCAGTTTTACTATATAAAAGTAGGGTTTAAGGGGACCAAAATTATATATGTATGTTTTCGTGATGCAAAAAAATTCGCGATATTTCTTTATCTCCCCCCCCCCGCCGCTCCCCCCCCCCCCCCCGCCCCCGCCTCCACCTTCAGAAAATAGAGTTTGCTATTTCATACCAATTCCCTCCTTAAATCAAACATGCATGAACTAGTAAATAAAATTGAAAGTAAATATATAAATGAAGCTACTCAGGATACGCCAGATCACGAAGCAGAGGTCTCCCGAGGCAAGAGGAACAAATAAAGACAAAACAAACGCCATATATGAAACCACAGAAGCACAAAGAAGAACTGAGACAGAGAAACCGCCTTGAAACAGCCAGTAGGAAAACACTACTTGGTAGGGGGAGGGGCTTAAACCAGTTTTACTCGCGCAAAACCTTGCCTCTTTAGCCGATACTGTTGGTGGAAATTCTATTAAAATCGATTTTGAAATAATAAGAAAGTTATTGGGTTTTTAATGTTTAGACTAGAGAAAACAGTCACGAGAAAATCGCAAAACACCTATTATTATAGTCTGCTATTAAAAATAACAAAAAAAAAAAAAAAACAACAACAAACAACAACAACAACAACAAAAAAACCCCAAAAACAACAACAACAACAAAAAAAAAAAAAAAAGAAAAAAAAAAGAAGAAAAAAAAAAAAAACATACAAAAAAAAAAAAAAATAAAAAAAAAAAAAAAATAAATCAAATCTGCTGCAACATTTATTGCTATATACCTGTAAATATGTACAGTGCATAAATATGTACTACTATATAACTTGCTCATAGACGCAAGGCATTCCTGTCAATACGAAACTTGTATTTGTTTCTGAATAGTACATATCTGGTTTACTGACTAAATATTCAAAATGAAGATGTACTTGTTCAAAATAATATATATATATATTTTTCAATTTTCAGTATCTTTTTTTTTTTTTTTTTTTTTTTTTTTTTTTTTATCTTTAACAGGTTTCGTCAAAATTTGCACAAAATATCCTTTTTTACGTTAGAATATTTTCAAGCATAAACTAAATCTGGTGAGTCAGTCTTTTTCTTTTTTACACTGAGTGTCCGCAACCTCTCTTTTTGTGAAAATCAAAATGTGTCTGCTGAACTTGTTATCCAACATGTTATTTATGATCCCTTGAAAGAAGAATAACTTATAATTTACCGAGTGAATTATTTCATTTCGAACATTTTGACGTCATAATTGCTAGGCGACGTTGCTGATGTTGTTGGTTCCTTGATAATCCAGTTCAATTTTCGTGTCTGCATATCAAGCACAGGATGAGTTTTGCATTTAAGTGAAAACAAGATGGCGACTGATTTTCGAACTAAACCACGCCTCCTGAAATTCATGCACTGACTGGTGCGACGTTGTGTTTAATGGGTGGAAAATGTGATTGAGACCATTTCAAGGACATCAGTGTGCCGTGTTTCAAAGATCACAACCTGAGGAAGAAGAGGAGCATATCTTAATATAGGGATCAAACATGGTTTTTCATGCATTAACATTCGCCAGGTCCCGTGGGAGGTGTTGAAAACCGAGGCCCACAAGGGACCTGGCGAATGTTAATGCATTGAAAAACCATGTACGATCGCTATTATTGCATAAAAACTGAAAACATTTGCTACATTTCGCGTTATTTCTTGCACTATTTTGTTTCGCCTTTTCCCCGATGTCGCGCGAACGCTATTTCCACGGACTATACTCGTTCTAGGGCAGGGCAGTACACATCTCGTTACGGCAGCAATTCTGTAGCCCCGGTACGAGCATATTGAAAGTTGCGTAGCCGTGCATTAACAGCGCGCGAATTGCCTTGTTAATACACGGTTTTTCGCCGGTAAATGCACGGCTGTTAATAACGTGCGGCACTGCTTTTTATGCAATAATACTGAATGCCTAAGAGAATAACACTCCCCGGGGATTCGAGGAATCATTTTCTCCGAGGAAGCATAACCTTATTCCTGTTGCATGAAAATAAAACAAACACGATTTATTGGTGGTGATGTAATTGTACTTTTGAACTAACATTAATGTCATTAATGTTTTTCCAAGGTTTATTGCGATGATGATGATGATGATTTTTTGTCTGTTTTTTTTATTTATTTATTTATTTATTTTGTGGAACTTTGGAACCCACATTAATTCTGTTAATGTATATTCAAGAGGTACTGCGATGATGATGATCTTTTCTTTTGTCGTCGTTGTTGTTGTTGATAATGATGATGATAGCTGCTAATCATGAGAATGTTAATGATAGTTTTTATGTATTATTATTAATGGTGATTACAATGATAATGAGAATGCATATAAAACAGTTCTGTTAGATGTACTAATTGAAAGGATTCTAATAATAGTGTTTGTGTTGAAGTTTCAGAAAAATTGTTCATTGCAAAACTTTAATTATTATATGTTAGATACGAGAGTTCCGCAGAGGTACACCAGCGGCGTGCTTACGGTATTGTCATAAAGTTGCTCAGTTTGAACATGTACACAATATCTGATATAATACGGTCTAAGGAGAGAATGCTGCCTATCTCACTTGTATATTGTCAGATCGCATAACACTACCTGTGTTGTCGCCGGACTGGGGTTAAGTGTACAAGAACACATTGCGGTGGGAATACACTTTCTGTATTGGGTGATGGACCTTTAATCACCAGCCTGACCAAATGTACTGGAAGGCGGTTTCTGTACTGGCTTACCATCTGCAAATCCATTTTACTTATAGTACGCTAACGCTTTATGGTAGTATATGTATGTATTAATATTATTTTAACATAGGGTTCAACACCAGTATCTATCGCTCATTCACTCGCTAATCCATCCATCCATCTAACAATCATTCGTCTAATCATCCGACAAGCTAGCTAGTCAACCAGTCAGTTATTTCGACTACCGTTAACTAATGCAAAAAAAAAAAGACAAACAATTATACGTTGATACAACATAGATACAGGGCATCAAAACACAACAAAGCAAAACATTTACACTAAAGTATTCATTAGGAAAACACGCCTATTCAAATATACTGAAAATTTTACCACCAAAAAATGAAAATTTTCAGAGAAAAATGCTAATGCTGATATTTTTCATATTTCTGCTCAAAACACAGATTGTGGGTACCCGTTAGAACCGCCTCGACGAGGCGGTTCTAACGGGTACCCACAATCTATGTTTTTTGAGCAGAAATAAGAAAAATAATATATACCCCTGTAAACCCCAGATTTGCTATATAAAAGTGGGGTTTAAGGGGGTCAAAACAATATAAGTATGTTTTCGTGATGCATCATAATACTAATAGTAAATAATACAGTGTAGCACAATACAACACAAACAACATATTCCAATTTAAAACACTGCATTATAATACACGACAAAACAACACAATACAATACAATACAATACAATACAGACACGCCATGACAATGAAAGACAAAGCACCGCATGATACGTTACAAAATAGCATATGAAAATGCATCAAAATAGAAAATACAGTCGACTCTCGTTATCTCGAATTCCAAGGGACTCACTGAAATACTTCGAGATATCCGTACCTCGACATATCAGAGTTGAGAGAGTGAGGAAAACAATAAATTGAACAACCACATATAACAAATGAATATGTAATTTGACTCCTGGAGTTAGAAATATATATATCCAGAGAGTTCCTTGTATATAATGAGTGCGCTAGCGCACCAAAATATACCCTATCCGACGGGTCATTCAGAGAAATCAAGCATAATACTGTTCCATGAAACTTGTTTTTTAACAAGCGTAGTGGTGCAGTGGTTATGACTCCTGACTCTGAAGGGCTAGGCGCTGCCGTCGTAGCCGGCGTGGGTTCGAAACCTCACTCAGTCCAGTGGTATTTCATATTTCTCCCTATACACTTTTTTCTGAAGTACTTGCATCAGTATTGATCCTGGGCTGGAATTCTTTGTTGAAGTTTGTTTAAATCTTAAATTAAAATAATATTTTCAAGCTTCAGTATCCTATGGATCCAGAGAGTTCCTTGTATATAATGAGTGCGCTAGCGCACCAAAATATACCCTATCCGACGGGTCATTCAGAGAAATCAAGCATAATACTGTTCCATGAAACTTGTTTTTTAACAAGCGTAGTGGTGCAGTGATAATGACTCCTGACTCTGAAGGGCTAGGCGCTGCCGTCGTAGCCGGCGTGGGTTCGAAACCTCACTCAGTCCAGTGGTATTTCATATTTCTCCCTATATATATATATATATATATATATATATATATATATATATATATATATATATATAATGTGGAAAAGAGGAGCAGCAATTTCCCCCTCTTTTCCACATTATTTTGTTACCTGTTGTCATAGTTTTATGTTAAAACAGGGGCCAGATTTTCACTTCGAGATAAGCGGTAATTCGAAATAAGCAAGTTCGAGATAACGAGGTTCGACTGTATATAAGATTTTTTAGCCTTACAGTTCGCTATAGTATTTTATTAAAACCACGATCATCAAAGAGCACAGTGTTTTTTTTAATACTAACAACAATTTAGATAGTAGCAGACCATACTGGAACATATCTTAAACAGAACATAAATAAAAATTAAACCTAATAAATATAATAAATATCCTCTTCGTAAATCATTTTTACGATAAATTCCTAAAGTTCCAACACAGCATGATACGCTAGGAATAGCTTGAGTTACATTAAAGCAGAATTAATGAAATGCTAACTAGCATCACTCAGTCTCCAAAAACAATGATAGTTTTGTTATTTATCTTTTGCTTTTTGCTATTCTTTTCTTCTCATTACTGTGCTTTAGCTTTTCTTTTATTCTGGTCCGACAGATTCCCGCAAACTACTACCTCACATTGTGATAAAATTTACCGACAAACATTTAGTAGCACTAAAATTGTGATACCCCAGACTTGCCAGCAAGACTATTGGTTATCTCTGCTAATTGCTGTCAGCAAAAATGTGTTGTTAATTAAACACCTCTGGTCTTGGTGGCATTCTGAGCGTATCGCAGCCATTAGGTTTGGGTGTAAGGAAATCTTTGACGCATAAAAAAAATCTAGTTCTTTTTATTACTCCTCTTCTTCTTCCAAACAGACAACAACACATACAATTCTGACTGTATGAGTCTTATAATTGCTTTGCAAAGGAGTAATGAATTATACAATAATAAGATACCCTTTCAAAATGTAATAACAAGCTGTAAATAATAACCAACAATTCACGCTGAACTGCATATTTGTTCTTATATTTAGTAATTTCGCTATTTGGCTTTTGGCGCCTCCTTACATGCGGGGACATTCACATTACGAAAACACGCCTATTCAAATAAACTGAAAATTTCACCACCAAAAACTGAAAGTTTTCAGATAAAAAATCTAATATTTTTTTTTCATATTTCTGCTCAAAAATAGATTGTGGGTACTCGTTAGAACCGCCTCGGCGAGGCGGTTCTAACGAGTACACACAATCTATGTTTTTGAGCAGAAATAAGAAAAAAGTATACCCCTGTAAACCCCAGTTTTACTTTATAAAAATGGGGTTGAAGGGGGTCAAAATTATATAGGTATGTTTACGTGATGTCAGGAACCCGGGTCTAGATTCTGTCGAAAGCCTGTCTGATTCCAGCGCACTAAATTCTAACAGTTCATTTGAATTTTTCAGTAATCACCTGAGCAACATACATCTAAATATACAAGATCTTCTTCCAAAGATGGTCATGATTAAGGCAGAAGTACAGACATATGACGTAATTGTCTTTTCTGAGAGCTAGCTACAATCTTCAGAATGCAAACGCTTTGCACCAAATGCATGCCAATATTACTTTTTTTTTAACGTTTTTCTTTCCTTCTACTATACGTGCATGGAACGAACTTTCAGAGGAAATAAAAGCAAACATGGTCTCAGCATTTGAATATTGCCGTAATAGAAACAAACGATCACCACTTAAATATTATAATGTTTGCACAAGAATCGGACAGATCTTACATGCTAGGATATGCATGGAATGTAGTTCTCTTAATTCATAAATATAAAACTCATTTGTAAAACCATGCCTGAAACTGAAGTCACTTTCATGATTATACTCGTGAAGATTACATGTTCTTCTTAGGAATCGGTCAAAACTCTATATTTCCATTTTATACATTATCTGTACTGTAGTATTATAGACAGCCATAAGATGAAGTTGAAATAAAAATTATGTCTCTGTCATAACGTACTTGCCACTACCCATTACGAAATCACGCCTATTCAAATATATTGAGAATTTAACCAACAAAAAATGAAAACTCTCAGATGAACAATTCTGGTAGTTTTCATCTTTCTGCTCGGTGAGGCGGTTCTAACGAGTACCCACAATCTATGGTTTGAGCAGGAATAAGAAAATTAATGTTTACCACTGTAAACCCCAGTTTTACTGTATAAAAGTGGGGTTTAAGGGGGTCAAACTATTTAGGCAGGTTTTCGAGATGCTACTCGTGATGCTTACAATAGGATACATGTGCATTGCCCAGTTTATTAATCAAGTACGGCAACTTCCAGACAGAACGGAATAAGTTTTTTTATTTCTGAAAAAAAGTATATATATATATATATATATACATATATATATATATATATATATATATATATATATATATATATATATATATATATATATATATATACTGTATCCATCTGTATGTGCAATTATATGGAAATGTACTCTCTTGATTTGCTTGATAAGCGTCTAGCTTACAGTCAGATCCGGGAACATTGATGTTGTATATATTAAGAATTTTTTTTTTAAACCAAAGATGTGATGAAGGATACAACAGAAGATCAGCTAAGAGTTTTTGTTTTCATTTTTGTTTTAAGTCTCCAATTGACTGATTATTAAAACTTCAACCGAAGTCTAATTTACGAAACTTTCAACGAAAGATTCATGAAAATTTCAACTTCAACTGATTTTTTTATTATGAAATAACTTCAACTGAATGTGTATGAATGTATCGCTGTACATTTTAGAAGATAAACTCCTGTTCATAAATAGATATCAACTCTCCGGGTACGTTTCGGAGAATCAAAAGAACGGTAGTTGATAATATGATTAACCACTGTTTAAGAAATATCTTGGCATTACAATAGGTATTTATTTATGCACATTCCGACCATTCTATGGCAGTTTGTTGAGGGGAATAGATACACTTACAGCAACTACGTAAAATTTGTTTGCCTCTCTTCTGAAAAGAGATCTACTCCAAATGGAAAGAATTTCCTCCCGAAGGAAATGAATTATTTTCTTTTGGAATAGTTCCCTTTGAGAAGGGGTTTGTTATGCAAGAACGCAAGAAGTCGCAAATGTTGTCTTTTGTGTAAAACATAGCCGACAAAGTAAAGTACCAAGTGTATTTATTCACCTTAGAAATAGCCGAAGAAGTAAAGTACCATGTATATCTATTTACCTTAGAAATTTCCGAAAAAGTACAGTACCAAGTGTATTTATTCACCACAGAAATAGCCGAAAAAGTAACGTACCAAGTGTATTTACTCACAATAGAAATAGCGGAAAAAGTAAACTACAAAGTGCATCTATTCACATTATAAATAGCCGAAAAAGTAAAGTAGCAAGTGTATATATTCACCATAGAAATAGCCGAAACAGTAAAGTGTATTTATTCACCTAAGAAATAGCCATATATATCTATTTACTTTAGAAATTTCCGAAAAAGTAAAGTACCAAGTGAATTTTTTCCTCTTAGAAAAAGCCAAAAAAGTAAAGTACCAAGTCTATTTATTCACCATAGAAATAGCTGAAAAAGTAAAGTGCCAAGTGCATCTATTTACATTAGAAATAGCCGAAAATTAATGTATCAGGTGCATCTATTCACCCTAGAAATAGCAGAAAAAGTAAAGTACCCAAAGTATTTATTCACCATGGCAATAGCAGAAATAGTAAAGTGTCAAGTGCATCTTTTCACATTAGAAACAGCAGAAAAAGTAAAGTACCAAGTGCATTTATCCACCATAGAAATAGCCAAAACAGTAAAGTACCAAGTGTATTTATTCACCTAAGAAATGATCGAAAGTGTAAAGTACCAAGTGTATCTATTCACCTTAGAAATATCCGAAGAAGTGAAGTAAAAAGTCATCTATTCACATTAAAAATAGTCGAAAAGTAAAGTATCAAGTGCGGTTATTCACTTAAGAAGTAGCCGAAAAAATAAAGTATTAAGTGCAGTTGATCACATTAGAAATAGCCGATAAAATAAAGATTCAAGTGTATCTATTCACTTTAGGATAGCCGAAAAAGTAATGGATAAGTGTACCTACTCACCTTAGAAATAGCAGATAAAGAAAAGTATCAAGTGTATCTATTCATATTAGAAATAGCCGATAAAGAAAAGTATCAAGTGTATCTATTCACATTAGAAATAGCCGATAAAGAAAAGTATCAAGTATATCTAATCACATTAGAAATAGCCGATAAAGGAAAGTATCAAGTATATCTAATCACATTAGAAATAGCTGATAAAGAAAAGTATAAAGTATATCTAATCACATGAGAAATAGCCGATAAAGAAACGTATCAAGTGTATCTATTCAAATTAGAAATAGCCGATAAAGAAAAGTATCAAGTATATCTAATCACATTAATCACATGAGAAATAGCCGATAAAGAAAAGTATCAAGTATATCTAATCACATTAGAAATAGCCGATAAAGGAAAGTATCAAGTATATCTAATCACATTAGAAATAGCCGATAAAGAAAAGTATCAAGTATATCTAATCACATGAGAAATAGCCGATAAAGAAAAGTATCAAGTATATCTATTCACATTAGAAATAGCCGATAAAGAAAAGTATCAAGTATATCTAATCACATTAGAAATAGCCGATAAAGGAAAGTATCAAGTGTATCTATTCACATTAGAAATAGCCGATAAAGAAAAGTATCAAGTATATCTAATCACATTAGTCAAGTGTATCTATTCAAATTAGAAATAGCCGATAAAGAAAAGTATCAAGTATATCAAATCACATCAGAAATAGCTGAAAAAGTAAAGTATCAGTGTATCTATTCACTTTAGAAATAACCGAAATGAGAAAGTAACAAGTCTATTTATTCGCCCTAGAAATAGCCGAAAAAGTAAAGTTCCAAGTGTTTTTATTCACCTTAAAAATAGCTGAAAATATAAAGTTCCAAGTGCATCTATTCACCTTAAAAATAGCCGAAAAAATAAAGTACCAAGTGTATTTATTAACCTTAAAAATAGCTGAAAATGTAAAGTACCAAGTGCATCTATGAACCTTAGAAATAGCCGAAAAAATAAGGTACCAAGTGTATTTATTCACCTTAGAAATAGCCTAAAAAAATCAAGTACCAAGTGTATTTACTCATTTTAGAAATAACTGAAAATGTAAAGTACCAAGTGCATCTATTCACCTTAGAAATAGCCGAAACAAATAAAGTACCAAGTGTATTTGTTCACCTTAGAAAATAGCTGAATATGTAAAGTATCAAGTGCATCTATTCACCTTAGAAATAGCCGAAATAAATAAAGTATTTATTCACCTTAGAAGCAGCCGAATATATAAAGTACCAAGTGCATCTATTCACCTTAGAAATAGCCGAAATAAATAAAGTATTTATTCACCTTAGAAATAGCCGAATATATAAAGTACCAAGTGCATCTTTTCACCTTAGGAACAGCTGAAAAAATAAAGTACCAAGTATATTTATTCACCTTGGAAGCAGCTGAAAATGTAAAGTACTAAATGTATCTATTCACTTTCAGGTGAGTAGATACATTTGGTAGACTTTTTTTTTTTACTTTTTCGGCTATTTGTTTTTACAAAGAAGGCATCTTTTGTGACTTTTTGTTTGCATTCTTGCATATGACTATTGCAGACAAGCAGTTGTTTCCTTACTTCTTGACCTCTTACAAAAATGGGATCTTTCTCGCAAAGGAAATAGTTTCCTTTAGGGAGCACAATTGAGAAGTGAGGTAAATATTTAGAGATTAGTGTTATTTCTCTTGACTGTGTAGCTGTTCCTCGTAAAATGTTCATACGTAAAGTATGGACCGGACATGCAAGATACACATTTGCTCCTGTATTGGCTGTCGTGCGTTTGTCCCAGAGGAAAGGGGTAAATCGGGAGCTTAACTTTACTCTGGCGAATTTGAATATTATAGATGACATTTTAAAGTAAATTCAATCCTGTTGTTTTCCTTTTTCGGAAACAGTACATATAGTTTGATATTTCATTCAAAATGTCTGCTTTAAAGATCATTCATGAAGTTTGAAAAGATGCTTCTTGTTTCTTGTTTTTAATTCTGCTGAATGCTTTAGTTTCTAACTCGCTCTGAAGACATGTGTAAAATATCTTTTAGCATGCTTAGATTTTTTCTAGATTATTATCATAACACTTACAGATGTTCATACTTCAGGTTTTTGCAGAGAAACATTATGTTGCAATTTTACCCTGGTCTTTTGGTAATTTGATCACACTAATGCTACAGTAGTTATCGACAGACATCTCGAAAACATGCCTATATAATATTGACCCCCTTAAACTCCACTTTTATATAGTAAAACTGGGGTTTACAGGGGTATATAATATCTTTCTTATTTCTGCTCAAAACATAGATTATGGGTACTCGTTAGGACCGCCTTATCGCAGCGGTTCTAACGAGTATCCACAATCTATGCTTTAAGCAGAAATATGGAAAATAAGAGTTTTTTTTCACCTGAAAATATTCATTTTTTGCTGGTATAACTTTCAGTATATTTGAATAGATATGTTTTCGTAATGCATCAAGTTCTTGATCTGCAGATGGCGCACATCTAGGTTTTAGCTGTCTGCTAATGATTCACCTTCATGGGAAATAATTCGGACACTGAAATGATTTCTCTGTTCTCACTAGGGTTATTCATATAAAGTTGTTTTTTTTTTTTTTTTTTTTTTTTTTGTTTTTTTTTTTTAATGCTAGGGAGCAACTTCCGATCTGTTGTTTTCTTTGCAAAATGGAGCCAAACATTTCATGTCACAGCAGGCACGTAAGTTGACAACATCGCATCAACGTCAATGCAACGTCATGACGTTGCATCGACGTTAACGCGACGTTGTATAAACATCATGTGCCCGCAGGGGTGTATTTATTCACCTAGGACAACGAAAATATTTTACCCCATTTTGCAAACAGACAGCTTTGCAAACAGGACATTGTCTCCCTTAGATGTGAACTTTTCCAATATGGGGTCTACACTCCAGGGAGAACACATTTTGTTTTCACTTAATAGTACATGAAGCCCTTAATTAAAATGGAGGCAAATATTTCCATTTCAGTAACCGCCCTTGGAAGCATGTCCATTCCTCATAAGACCACGTTTACATTACGAAAACACGCCTATACAAATACATTGTAAATTTTACCGCCGAAAAAACGAAAATATTAAGATGAAAAATTGTGATATTTTTCTGCTCAAAATATAGATTGTGGGTACTCGTTAGAACCGCCTCGGTGAGGCGGTTCTAACGAGTACCCACAATCTATGTTTTAGGGCAGAAATAAGAAAATAATGTATACCCCTGTAAACCCCAGTTTTACTATATAAAAGTGGGGTTCAAGGGGGTCAGAATTATATAGGCGTGTTTTCATGATGTATGATTCGGCTCAAACGATCACCCGAGCCATGCAGTGCCTACTTATATTACAAATCTTTTTTTATTTCCATGGTCTGGCTCGTATTATAAATTTAATATATATTTTACGACGTTTTTTTTCCTTTTTGTCTTTTCATATAATGATAAGATTCAGGAAGTTCCTTAACGATCCTTGTCCGGAGTGTTCTGTTAAACATGCGCTCCCAAGAAAGACTCAAATCAGTCTGCGGATCTGCGCAGTTTGATCAGTCTTCGTTGTTCTCATGAAGAAATTAAGCAGCATTGGTTATCCAAAATGCGTCCAGTGAATCAGTTTATCAGACTGTGCGAATGCTAGGAGCACATGTCCGAAGGTACGTTTTCTGAAGTTTGGGCTCATCTGCTTTTATTCGCGTGAAAGAGAACAATTTTTTAACGTCAAAACAAAGCGATGATAGGAATGGTATTTAGAGGATGGGACCCGGTCCGTGCACCGAAACTAGACCACAGATGTAACAATGGTTGTCAAAACAAACGTCACGTAGTTCTCTGAATTCCTTATTTAGCGATTCAAATCACTGAAATAAACAACTGTTGGATCATGTTTCATCTTATGCGGGATAGTCGCAGATTCAAACGCCCTCTGTTGCAGAAATTTGCCATGAATGGAGAAATATGTATACGGTATGTTTACATTTTAATATTTTTTATAATTATTATTTTGATAGCTGGTTGAAATGTATGATGGCTATACACATAAATATGATAAAAAATGAACTAGATTATTTTAATCGTTTGCACTCCATAGGGAAAATCAGCAGTAATAGCGTTTCTTAATTTTTACAAAAAAATATGGCTTGACGATTCATGCGACTTTTCAAATAGGACATTACATGCGATATTAAAAAGAAAGAAAACACAAACAAACAACAACAAAGGACAATGCTTGGCATTCCTTAGGAGACAATTCGCAAAATAATGCCATGTTCGTTTTCCTGGACAGGTTTGAAAATAAAAAGACTTTTATTTGTCGTCTGGTGCTTTCTAACTTTAGCAGGTTGTTAAAGATTAAAATATACATATTCTCAGTATCTCAATACATGTTTTGTTTACAACATACAACAGTTTTGTTTGCTAGAATCCTTCTGTGTGTAAATACAATCTTCTATTTAATTAACCCTCAAAGTGCTATTCACGGCTGCAGCAGACGACATTTTGATTTTTTGTTTGTATTTTTTTTTTCAGGCAAAATAAGACTTGGCATTTTATGTGAATCGTCTGCCGATTCACATGATATGTCAGCTGAAAAAATAAGTAAAAAATGTCGTCGGCTACGAGTTTGCTTAGCACTTAACGGATTAAACAGCAAATCTACTACTAATCTATTGTTCTACAAATTTATACAACTTGTTAATATATACTAGCAAAAATAGTCCGTACGATGAATATCAATAAATGGCTGTCTTGGGACCAAAGTTATTGTATATCATCTTTAGGTAGTTTTATGCAGGTTTCATATAGCAACATTGTCAGTATGGTAACCTGTACATAATTTTTGTAGACATGCTTTTGTACAGTAGGGGTCTGACCTAAATATTACTGCTGATTTTTAGTCATCGTTTTCGCTCTTCCACGGGCCTTTATGTGACTGCCAGACATACAGTTTCTCATTTAAACTGTTAAAATTTGAATGTTTACGGTCATTGACATGTGCTACTATCCTTGGAGGTGAAGTTGACAGTGACGTCACTGATTGTTTATTATCTTAGACCAAGTCCGTTTTTAATAAATAGGTAAACGCCACCCGAATAGCTACCTTCAATAAATGTTGTAAGCAGAGGTAACCGTAAATCCGCAATATCCCAGTGGTAGTTTTCCAAGACTGCAAATCTCGACATTATGAGTTCGAATCCTAGTGTGTTTTTTTTTCTCTAATTTTTTATTTCTTAAGTTTTAAGAATTAAATATAAAAGAAAAATATGTTAAGAAAGAAAATGTATTTTGCAATTATCGAATATGGAACAGATTTAAAATAGTTAAAAAAGACAAGACGTAAATCGATCAGTCAAGTTAAACTTTTAGTTTGAATGATAATCCGTGCACATATATGTGGAGACAAGAACATTGGAAGTATGCTCTTTGTGTAAAAAATTCAACAATACAATAATAATGCCCAATAATATATATTTAAAATGATATACAATGTATGTAACACATAATGACCATAAGCGAAGTAAAAATAATTTGAAAAAAAAAAAAAAAAAAAAAAAAAAAAAAGCTGAGACAATGCTATGACGCGTGCATTAAACAATAATTTAACCGTTCGTCCAGAGTGCCACGCTCTATCTTGATGTCTGGGAAGGGCTGCGGTTTGTGATTGTGGCACTCCCTGGACCTTTCTCTTCCCTTTTTTTTTATGCAAAACCTGCTTTACCCAGGTAGACTGGTAGCTCCCGTGACGTCAGGGTCAATTATTCTCCGAGCATTATATATATTCATATAATGTTTAACATGAAAGGGGAGACTATTATATATATTCATATAATGTTTAAATATGAAAGGGGAGACTACTGCATTGTCACTGAATATAAAAAAGGTAAATACAGTTTGCATTGAAAAAAAATAACTTGAAAAGTTAGTGAAGTCGGAAAGTTACACACACACACACGCACGCACGCATGCATGCATGCACACGTACGCGCGCCAAAATTACGAGAATACCAAAGTCTCTTCAAAGAAATAAACGTTGGATCAGTTGGATGCGCGTCCAAATGGAGATTAGGAGGTCGCGGGTTCGATTCCCCCGCCGAGGTCGGCAACATTCTTTCCTGGAGATTGATCATGAAATATTTTCTACGGTCATTCTCTCCCTTCCACTGATTCAAAAGGGCAGTTGTTAGTTTCTGGCGAAAGAATGTGCACAATACTGGTTAACCGCTTAGAGGAATAAGCCTGCCCAGTAAACGTGTGGTTTGGTAAACTGACCGCCCTCGGCATGACCCCATTGGGTTGACTGGGCCGTAAAACCTCAACACAAACAAACAAACAAACGTGTAAACAAAAAAAAAACAAAAAAAAAACAAAAAAAAAAAAACAACAACAAAAAAAACAAAAACAAAAACAACAACAACAACAACAAAAAACAACAACAAAAAAACAACAACAACAACAACAACAAAAAAAACAAACAAAAAAATCAAACAAAAAAAACACACATTAATATTGACACAATTCAAACACGTTCTTGCATGAACACTCAGACTAATTTATTTTATCTAATCAGCATTATCACCATCACCATTGCTATCACTGTCTTGTTAGCCCTGCTGTTTTCACAGTTAAGGCATTCACAAACACCAGTACAGAGGAGACCCACTTTGTGGCACTTACATCGCCATCCAGTACAATCTCACCGCGTCCAACGCATAACGCTGGATAACCGATTGTAACGCCGGATTATCGGTCTAATAACTCCTGATTACGGTATTTTTCATAGGATTGGCCGCCATTTGAAGAAACGCGTTTGACGGTAGGTAGAAGAATTCATTTATTTAAAATATTAGGGTAAGTTGATCGAACATGAAAAGTAGCCTATCCGGATCTACATAAATTCTTCTAAGTGCCAAATCTTCACTTGTTACATATACTTTGCGGAACTTGTCAAACACTCAAAGAGAAAGTTGTTGTGCAGTTTCGGAAACAAAGACAGAGGCACAATCCACGAAATTTAAGGTAACGCCGGATAAAACGGTATTTTAATCTTCAGCTGCTCAATCTTCTCGCAGACAATAACACTTGAGAGCATTAATCCAAAAAGATGTAACAATTAGAGTGGGCAAAGAAGAATTGAAAATAATCGTCAAAAGTGAATAACTTGTTAAAGTAGTTTGCAGACTCTCTCTGGATTCCTTTAGAAAACGGGCTGATCATATCATTAATCTCATTTTTCATTGTCTTGCACGACGGCGGCTCGGGCCTCAGACTCAATGACGGCATCTTCGTAAAACTTTAACCAGTGGGTTAGGGCTTGACGATTTGTCTTTGGCTTGGCCGACCGTGGTTCAACTATTAGTTTTCATTTACTCTGTCACACAGTAGAATTAGCCATGAGTACTCGTCATTGTTTATCATAGTGATGAATTTGATTTTTATGTTTTCGCTTTGATGCATTGACTGAGTAGGAGCATTTATATGAACCGAATTTTTATGTTTTTCTGTATTAAGATTTACATCGGGACCTAGGGTGAAGTTGGCTGGCCGTAAAACTGCTTTACCCCCACTCCCACCTACCCCCGTGGTTTATTCTACTGACCGTTCTAAGGCGGTGATCCCGGTGTTAGTCTTACTCTTTGTTGCTTTGTGGTTTCTTCTACGAGGCGATTTGTTTTATGTCTTGCCTTGTGTCATTTTGTTCTTGTGTTTTTTGGTCCTTTTAGCATTGCGATTACCTCGCTTGGGGAAGAGAGAGCTAATCTTAGTGCTTTACGTACGTTTGTTCGATTTGTGCTTGTTTGGTTTTGTCTGTTTCTTCTTCCTCTTGGTGTCTGGGAAGGGCTGAGGTTTGTAATTGTGGCACTCCCTGGACTTTTCTCTTACTTTTTTTTAATCAAATGACCGTTCTAAGGCGGTGATCCCGGTGTTAGTCTCACTCTTTGTTGCTTTTGTGGTTTATTCTACGAAGCGATTTGTTTTAAGTCTTGCCTTGTGTTATTTTATTCTTGTGATTTTCAGTCCTTTTAGCATTGCGATTACCTTGCTTGGGGAAAAGAAGAGACAGCTGGTCTTGGTGCGTTTCGTACGTTTGTTCGATTTGCGCTTGTTTGATTTTGTCTGTTTCCTCTTCCTCTTGGTGTCTAGGAAGGGCTGAAAAAACACAAGAACAAACTCACATATAAAATGTTATCCAAAAGATAAACAATGGCGTCACAGACTTTTTGCCAAGACCATAAATTGTAATTCTTGTATACATCAGAAGTAAAAAAAAGCACACTCTTCGTTGCAAGCCAAATATTGGGTATTCTCCCGAATAAACGTTCGGTTAATTAAATCAATAAGTTTATCTTTTATAAGATGATAAGGTAACGTAGTATACTGTGTAGAAAAATCATATGTAGACAATTTAGAAGCCTTAAAGTTTTTAGATTTAAAATTATTGAGAACTTCATTGGAATTTTTAATTGACCAAAAATAGTTAATCCATCCCTTTCATAAACAGTGTCATAGTATCTAATCCAATGTTTTTGACAGATGTAAGGCATAAAGTTAGCAGTTTGGTCAAAATAGTACATGAACTAGAATTTGCAATGAAACGTGCTTTATAAGGTCGTTTATGAAATTTCGGTTACCAATATAATGTAGGAAGTCTGTCTTGAATGTCTGTTTTCTTCAATACCCACTGCAAACTTAGCAGTAATATCAATATAATGGGTATTAACAATAGATCTCTCGTCAGCAGAAATCCGTTCATAAGTTTTGGTACTACCAAAAAAGGTAAGAGAAAAGCAGGGAGTGCCACAATCACGCCGCACCAGTTCTTGTATTAGAGTATTGATATAATGAATTCGTCACACAGCAACAACATTATTAGCAGCTTTATCAGCTGGAGCCAAAACATATGCCCTATGAACTTCTTGGATACCTTGTTTCAAATATCCAAAATATGATATAGGCTTAGGGGGAGAAGATCAAGGTTATTAGAGTAAAATAACACACGTTCATCAATGATCTTAAGAATCTTTAATTTCCAATTATTTATAGCATTAGACTTAACATGCTCTCTCTCGTTTACACCAACGCGTACAATAATTATTTAAAGCACTGGGCAATTGTTTCCCGACACTTATTGAAATCAATGTGGGCTGAAAATCTATATTTAGGTCCTTTTGAAATAACTGAACGGATTCGTGAATCAGTTATAATCTTCAAGTCACCAGTGACAGTATGACCCGCTGGTTGATAACAAAATTTAGAATCTTTACAATCTCTTTACAATCTCAAGAATCAGGGGAACTAGTTTCAGTATCAAGATCAGACACTAATTTATTGAAATTAAGTATAGTATTAAGGACAGGTTTGTTATATTTGTAACAGATAATAGGAGCTTCCGTTTTTCGAAATATGAAGGTATAGATGATATAACATTATCTCGAAATATGCTAGTAAGTCTATGTATTCAATATCTTTATTAATGAATGGAATTTTGATGAGCATGTTGAGTATAACATCTAGTAAGGAGAGCTGCTTCATACAGGTCATGTTTTCTATCATAAAATTTATTCGCCTCATCATCTAACTTACGTAATGAAGAAATTGACAGTGAAGCTAGTTTAGAAAGCATTTGATGACGTCCAGAATTTAAGAGGATATTTAAATCGAAAAGAGATAAGACAGTTTTATGTTTTCGTTTAAAATTCCCATTTTTGCGCTTACAATGGGATAGTTTTTTTTTGTTTTTTTGTTTTAATATATATATATATCTAAAAGGGGGAAAACAACGAAATCCGGCATTTTAGAAGTATTTTCTTCATAGTAAATATTATCATTAAATCCAGGTGGAAAAGGGATTTGCAAACGCTTATTCCATTTAAGTTCAAGTTCTATAGGCAGTTTAGAGCTAAGATTGGTCTCATCAGCCATCTTAGAACATACACATAATAACACATCACACAATTGATTAGGACTGGTCATTGTCAGTGATGACAGACGAACGAGAATATTTGAATAGGCGTGTTTTCGTACTGTGAGTCGCGCTGTTCATTTGTTGTAATATCAGTGGGGTATGAAAGACTTGAAGTTGGTAGAATTTCCTGTGTTTTTACAAGAAGACAACTTTTGTGATTGCCTGTTGGCTTTTCATTGTGCTCATTCTCAAAAAGGGTTTACTTTAAAAGGAAAGAATTTGCTTCCAGGGAGAGCAAATTCTTCCTTTTTAAAAGCAAACTCTTTTCAGAAGGGAGGCAAAAACAATGTTAGTAAAGTTTGCTCACTTGACAGTGTATTGTTTCCCCTTAAAGCTTTGAACCAGTCTTTTAGCACTGATATTCATAGTCTTCATATATACAAAACACCTTTTATTTTTTTCCTCCAGAAAATCCGTTTTCTTAAGATAACAAAATATAACAATTTATCGACACACCTCTCCCCTCCACAAAACACACTATTTGGCTTCTAAGACTATCCCTTTCCATCCGTGTACCTGATCATAAGAAAATATGCATATGGGACATACACAGAGAGCTAAGGTCAAGATCAGTCTGCGCTTCTGCGCAGTCTGATTCGGGCCTCGAAGTCCGCTCACAGACGCATATAGCACTGTTGAATATTTCAGTGTCTAGCAGAGAGTCAGAGTGTGTAGTTTCGCTGGGTGAGCTAAACTTTCACTGTTCGTAAATGCCCCCAAGATACCTTTTCTCAAGGCGCGACTAAAGTGAACCGCGCATTCGCGCAGCCTGATCAGAATCTTCATTTGGTGCATTGTGGCTGGCCAAGGATGCAGCTTTCCTTCATGCGGACAATAACGACTCGAATCAGACTGCGGGGATGCGTAGGCTGATTTGAGTCTTCGTTGTGTGCATATGACAGAAGGTACGCTGCAGTTCTGATGTACTTCAATCTTACATAACATGAACCCCAATTAAGCATGTGCGGAACTCACAACATCATGCTCAGAATCACGAGTCTTTATACCCTACATTTCGTATAGCCAAACAGTGATTTTGTGAGTGGGCAGCGAAAGCCCTGATCTGACTGCGCAGATGCGCAGTCTGATCTGGGCCTTTGCTGTCCGCATATTGCCTGAAGGCACCTTTTACATGGCGCGGCCCCTTAATTACAGAATAACAATGATAATCATATAAAATTACCTTCAGGAAGCACCTCAGACTTACAAAAATACGGACTGATGAGAAAAGCTCTGCGCACTCACGTTTTCTTAACGATATTAAACAAAACATCTTGCAATTAACTCTAACATTACATTCATAGAAATTAAAAAGAAAAAAAGCAACAATGATGGTTATATCTAATAACTGGCGAATTACGAAATGAGATTCCTGTGATGATATTATTAGACAAACTTAGACGCATATCGTGTATATTATCTAGTAATTTTAGATATTTTCCCTCTCATTATCAAAATGATTCCATATCTAAAGATGTGGGAAGGAATTTGATTTCCTTTATGGTAAATATGATACAAAATGATAATAAAATATTCAAATTTATGGATACCGTCATAATGAGTGTAAAATAATTTTAATTGATGTCATGTCATCAGGCCAATAAGTACTGCCAATTACATGAGCACTTCTAAAATACTGCTGCTGCTATTTCAAAAGAACAACAAAAACAATCAAACAAAAATCAACATAAGCAACAATAAGAACAAAAGACATACATCTATAACCACAAGAACAAACTTATTAATACAATCAATACTACATATAATATTAAAAATCAATGAATCTAGGATCCCTGCGGCGGTAGTTCATACATGATGGAGAAAATGAATCAAGATTCCCTATGGCAGAAGTTGGTATATGATGGAGAAATGAATCTAGGTTCCCTACGGCGGTAGTTGATATATGATGGAGAAAATGCATCTAGATTCCCTACGGCGGTAGTTGATATATGATGAAAATGAATCTAGATTCCCTACGGCGGTAGTTGATATATGATGGAGAAAATGAATCTAGATTCCCTACGGCGGTAGTTGATATATGATGAAAATGAATCTAGATTCCCTACGGCGGTAGTTGATATATGATGGAGAAAATGAATCTAGATTCCCTATGGCAGAAGTTGATATATGATGGAGAAAATGAATCTAGATTCTCTAAGCTAGTAGTTGATATATGATGGAGAAAATGAATCTATATTCTCTACGGCGGTAGTTGACAGAGAAAATGTGTCTAGATTCCCTAGGCTACGACAGTAGTTGATAGAAAAAATGAATCTAGATTCCCTAGGCTACGGCAGTAGTTGATAGAGAAAATGAATCTAGATTTCCTAGGCTACGGCGGTAATTGATAGAGAAATGAATCCTGTTTCCCTAAGCTGCGGCGGTAGTTGATAGAGAAAATAAAACTAGACTCCCTAGGCTACAGCGGTAGTTGATATATGATGGAGAAATTGAATCTAGATTCCCTACCCTAGGCTACGGCGGTAGTTGATAGAGAAAATGAATCTAGATTTCCTAGGCTACGGCGGTATTGATAGAGAAAATGAATCTAGATTTCCTAGGCTACGGCAGTAGTTGATAGAGAAAATGAATCTAGATTTCCTAGGCTACGGCGGTAATTGATAGAGAAATGAATCCTGTTTCCCTAAGCTGCGGCGGTAGTTGATAGAGAAAATGAAACTAGACTCCCTAGGCTACGGCGGTAGTTGATATATGATGGAGAAATTGAATCTAGATTCCCTACCCTAGGCTACGGCGGTAGTTGATAGAGAAAATGAATCTAGATTTCCTAGGCTACGGCGGTATTGATAGAGAAAATGAATCTAGATTTCCTAGGCTACGGCGGTAATTGATAGAGAAATGAATCCTGTTTCCCTAAGCTGCGGCGGTAGTTGATAGAGAAAATGAAACTAGACTCCCTAGGCTACGGCGGTAGTTGATATATGATGGAGAAATTTAATCTAGATTCCCTACCCTAGGCTACGGCGGTAGTTGATAGAGAAAATGAATCTAGATTTTCTAGGCTACGGCGGTAGTTGAGAGAGAAAATGAATCTAGGTGGCAACGCAAAATATAGAAATCTTTCTACATTTCGTGTTGACATCAGCGCAAAATGTAGATTTTTTTTTTACATTTTGCGTTGATATGGCCAATACTGGCGCAAAATGTTTTAAAAGATGATTTTACCATTAATGAATCTTGTACGGGAGATGTATTGTTTTTGTCACTATCATCTGTCGCTACGTCTATAAGTCTGTAATGCAATGTTGCCCACTTCATAAATTAACAGACGATTAATCCTTATATCCCTGTTTTTCTGAAGTGGACTCTTCCATTCTTGAATATGGACATCTCTACTGCTTTAAATAGGGGATTCAGTCTTAAATCAAAAGCAGATTGGCAAACAGTGTAAATCGTGTTTAAACAGCTCGTTACCAGCGGTCTCATATGGACATACACTGTTTGCGTAGGGTAAAGCTATTGTATGCTTCTGAAAAGATTAATATTTTGCACATGGGTGTCTTGATGGGCCGCTTCTATACTATAGTGCCGACTCAGGGTTCCTCCCCGTGCATGGTGGACTGGAGGCGAAAAACTGGAATTCATCGATCAACACTATTCGATATTTAAGAATTCTACAGTGTAATTATTTTGCCGTGAGATGTGCTGACCCTCTGGCCATGACAAAATATATGAGCCAGCGCCTGACAAACCTACAATAAGACTTGTATGACCAGCAAACACTCAAATCAGCCTGTACATCCAACCAGTATGGCAAGGATTCCTTTTCATCCTTCTTTGGATAAACCGGAGGCTGAAAAAGGTACATGCCGTCAGCGAAAACTCTGATCAGACTGCGCGGATGCGCAGGCTGATCTTTCACTGGTCACAGAAGTCTTATTGTAGGTCTTGTCGTGCGCTGGTTCAATTATGTTATAAAGATGACTATACACACAACATATACACGCAACATACATTGTCATGATGAAATTTACCTAAAATACCCCTATCTATTTGTTTATTTGAGCTATCGGAACAATTTTCCTAGAGAGAGTTTGAATCAGCGACAGCAAACGGGCCCTCGGTTTTTCGAGTCACAGAAGTTTTATAGTGTATGGACCGCGCTGTCCGCAAACAGAATCATTGGGTACTACAGAATACATATGAATGGAGAGCAAAGGTCCAGATACTTTGCGCATGCGCAGTATGATCTGAATCTGCTCATTTTGCGCATGTTTGAAGGCATGTGTTGCTTGACGCGGCCCATATGGTGACCCAGCAGCTGTCGGAAAGTGCCTGTGTGGAAACCATAAAAAGTCGACCGTACTTCAATATTATGCCAATATCAAATACATTTGCTAGTCCTTTGGAACTCATGAGTTCATACATTTACATATAAAAATAAGTTTCGCCGACGTCGCTGCTAATTGGGCGTGATGGAAATTTCAAGTTTGTCATTATTTCTGGTGAACAGAGTCAATCAGCCCGAGACTACTATTTTCTAGTTTTTACTGTCAAGTATTGTTATCAGCTCGCTGGGAAATAGACAGACAGCAAACATGTCACAAACCAAAGAAGAGCAAAGCAGTCAGCTGATTTGGTTTTCTGACATGTATGCTGTTTGTCTTGGTTTGTTTGTTCTTCCTCTTTGTATCATTAGTATGCTATGTTCCGCAAATTGTGGATCTTCTACTATATCTATACTGTTTTATGTGTGTGTGTGTGTGTGTGTGTGTGTGTGTGTGTGTGTTGTTCAGTATTTCCGAAGGATCCCAGTTTCACATTACAAAAACACGCCTATCCAAACATATTGAAAAAAATTCACCACCAAAAACTGAAAGTTTTCAGATAAAAATTCTGATATTTTTCATATTCCTGCTCAAAACATAGATTGTGGGTACTCGTTAGAACCGCCTCGGCGAGGCGGTTCTAACGAGTACACACAATCTATGTTTTTGAGCAGAAATAAGAAAAGTAATGTATACCCCTGTAAACCCCAGTTTTACTATATAAAAGTGGGTTTACAGGGGTCAACATTATATAGGCATGTTTTCGTGATGTATCAATTTAATCGGAAATTAAAGGCCCTGATTTGGGTCTTTTTTGTCCGCATATGGCATAAGGCTGCTTTTGCGTTGCGATTCAGATAGGAAAAAACCCAAATAAGGCCCACTGTAGAGTGCTGTACTGTGTAAATGGAAAAGAAATCTTCGAAAAGCCCGCATATGTTGGTGTTGCTGACTGTGGTATATCCAATAGTATCCAACAATTTTACTGTCCTAGTCAGACTGCAGGTAATCATGATGGTTTGGTTCTTCGCTGTCTGTAAATACCCTGAACACAAGGCTCAGGCTCTACAAACAACATTTTCTGCTACAAATCTGAGTTGCGATTTAAAGGGAGTCGATAATTGCAGGGTCAACAACTCTTTCACAATGGTTTTGCACCCCTTCTGAAAAGGAATCTACTATAAAAGGAAAGAATTTGCACCCATTGGGAGCAAATTCTTTCCTTTTAGAGCAGACCCCTTTTCAGAAGGGGAGGTGTGCAGGAAAGCAAATAGGAAGTCAGAAAAAGCTATCTCCCTTGTATAAAATGGCGGAAAATCTACAAAGTGTACCCAGTCCCCTTAGGGTTAACTGTTTAAAAAGTTTCAATCAAGGTACCAGTTAGAATGAGAAATTTATTGTTTTATGTTTAATCATTACGTCTGATTGTCTTTCAAAACAATCTTAAGATCAGGTATTCTACAGGCTTCCTGCAAAGATCTTAACTTTTTGTCTAATGACATAAAATCAAAACTGGTTACCATAGAAATGAAATTTAAAGCTTCATTTGGACGATGCGTTTCCGAGATTTCAGTATAAATTTCAAACTTTAAATTTTGAAGTTAATAATCATGCCGTATGCATTTATTTATTGGAGTTAATGAGCGAAAGACATCCTTTAAAATCTGGCAAAATGTGTGTTAAAATAGTAAAAGGTCATTCTGATTTCTCGATTGTTTTTCTCTGATTGTTTCCATAATTTCTTACTAATTGGTTCTCAAGTAAAGCTTAGACATTTCAAGAATCGCTGCACGTTACATTTGTTGCTTTGTGGTTCGGACGAAGATGTTCGTTTCGCATATCTCTAACGCTGAGCACTCTGTGTAAAATTTTGATCAGACGACATATTGAAATATCGTACCTTCTGATATGTGCGACAAACAAAGACTCAAATCAGCCTGCACATGCGCACAGTAAGATCAGAGTCTTTGTTATCCGCATGAAGAAACTTTGCATATCCGAAATGCGCCCACTGAAGATTATGATCAGACAGTGCGAATGCGCGGGCTGATCCGAATCTTCGCTTGGCGGCCATTTCCGAAGGCACCTTTTGTGGCGTTGTGGTTATTTCACGTTCGTCTGAGACTAAAAATTTTAGGCTTAGAGTGTATTTCGCAGACGACCATGATTTGGATATATTGTTTTTCTTAATTTTCTCACAAAGTGTAGAGTTCAACGGTGTTCAGAGGTGTGTCTTTTTTTAGTGGCGAACATACGAAAACATGAGTCGTCTGCTAAATACTCCTCTCAGAACAGAGTGGTTAAACCTGTCTTTTTTTTCTTTTGGTATTAGCAAAACAAAATATCGGTGGACAACAGCTTGAATAATTTTTAGGAAAGAGTTTTCGAAAATTATTGGAATTCTGCGAAAAACAGAAAATAAATGTGTCATTTTTTCTGCTTATTTCGCTTGTAGCATAAAGGTAAGTGACGTGTATATGTGGACAACTTTCCGAATGCGAAATGTCAGTTAATTAGAACTATTTTTGTAACCATTTAGACGCGTTTGTTTCTGCTTTTTCGACGTAGTCGTTTAAGCTCATCGTCTTGAGCAGCTGTATGAAATCACGAATATGCCATACAGTCCAAAAGAATCTGCACAATGACCTTTTCTGTTATTACCGTAAAAGGTGCACGCCATCTTAGTCATTGTACAATATGCTTTGAAAAGTGTTTTCAAGATCACGGTAAAACTGCGAGGTTAGGGCAAACCAAAACAAGCAAATACTCAAAAATAAAAACAGGATACTTATAATTCTTTTCGAACGATACTGTACTCTTTGTCCTTCCATACGCACATTATTGAGTTATGTTTATTTTTAGCTGTAGAAAAATGTAGCTGCTTAGCTATTAGTTTCCGGGAGGCACCGAGAGAGCCCCCATATCTCAATCGAGAGAGGGTTCGCCTATCACGCTGAAGGTTGCGGGTTCGAAACACAGGATTTTTTTTTCTTTTATGAATCTGTCCCATTCCCTTTTTTCATTGTTATAAGTATGTAAATATACTTTTGTTCCTACGTCGTGTATCTGTTTGTTTTCACAGATATTACTTGTTTATATATAGACCTTTTTAATGTTATTGTTTTCATCCGGGCTACTGACCACGTGATTTCAATGTTATGCCACGTGACCAAATATTGTGGATGGCAAAAACATTTCCGTTTCCATTGATACCAATTGATTCAAGCCTAATTTTACTTGGAAAATAAATCACTTTTGATTTATATTTGACCGTAAATTTTATCTATTGTTTTAAAATACAGCTTTAAGAAGCAATCTGACTGCTTTTCCTAAGAAAAATACAACTGTTTCAATGATTTTTTTTTCTGATATGAGCAGGCACGGGTGCAACCGTAATATTGCTTTATAGCGACCATTGTTTTTACGCCTAGTCTTAGCTATTATATAGTCAAAGTATATGTTAAAATATTTGCTTATGGCATTTAAATGATCACTTGATGAGAAGCTGTTCTGAAAAGAAATTTTTGACGAATGAAACTGCTTTATTTTTCTGAATAAACATCGGCAATTATACTGTCCGGTAAACGTAAACAAGAAAGTTTTGCCATCCAGTAGGAACTGGGCTAGAATGTACTCTGCGTTAAAGACCGAGAGGCTTCGAATGATGTTAATTGTGTGACGTAGTGTTTAAAAGGTCTATATAATAGTTTGATAAAGATGTTTGTAGCTGAAACAGCCACTTTCAGTATTTCATTTAACCCTTAACTTTCTGTAATTTAAGCAAACAGTGCAGAACCTGATCGGACGGCGCGTTCTGCGGCGTCTGATCGGTGCCTGCACTGTTTGCCAATGTCCAAGTCCAGGTTTTACAGATAATTCTCCTTATACAGTGACGTCACAGTGACAACAATAGCGCGGCTATAAATAACCGTTACCTGGATTTCGTACAAAAGCGCGGTTTGATTTTATTTGTCAATGATAATCACGTGGACAACAACCTTAAGAAAATTTTGGTGTAACTGACCCAAAAAAGTGGGACTTCAGTGGCTCAAACCTCTTTGGGACCATGGAAATTTGGTCTCGAATCACTGAGGTAGGTCAGGAGGCAAATGGGGATATTTAAGGATGTCTTTTTGACCTTATATAAAATAATGGTATCTTGAGTGTACTCATCAGAATCGCCTCGATGAGGCGATTCTAATGAGTACACACAACATACATTTTCACGATAAGAAAATTTTCCTGAAATATCCCTAATTATTTGTTTTCTTGAGCTATCGTAAGAATTTCCTAGGGATTCAAAAACGTGTTCGAATCAGCCACGGTAAACGAGTCACCAGTGTTCGAGTCATTGAAGATGTACTGTAGTCATTTAGTATCAATAATTTGTGACTTTTGTTTCTGTACAATAGTAACGTTTTGGTTTTAAATACAGTTGACTCTCATTATCTTAAATACTGATAACTACAACTACTTTAATTAAGTCAAAAGTAACTGTAAAGAAAGGGCAATATTGGTTTAGTTTGCACTATGTTCCTTATATTTCGACTCCTTTTATCTCAAACTACAGTAAAACCTGTGTAAGACAGCCACCTTCGAGACTGACTTTAAATAGTGGTTGATGTGGAAAAAGTTGTCTGTCTTATAAAGGTACATGTCATGTAATTTTGCTAGCAAAATTACATGACATGTACCTTTATAAGACAACCACCTTTCCACATCAACCACTAAGGTCAATTTCAAAGGTGGCTGTCTTACACAGGTTTTACTGTACTGTCAAATATTCTGGTCCTTTTGAGTTTGAGATCATAAGAGTCGACTATACTTTGTTTAACTACGTATAAACCATCGAGCTACCGCATGGCAAAATCAACAAAATAACTATGCGCCCAGCGCGGATTCAGAGAAGCCTGGGCATCTGCATAGTCTGATCAGTCTTCACTGTCCGCACTTAGGAACATTGGGTCCTTAGGAAGCCATTGAGAGCACAGCTAAGACGGATCAGACTGGGCGGATACCCATGCTGATCTGACTCTTCCCTGGGGGCCCAGTCATTTTATTGGTTTTATCCTGCGCTTGCTCGCTCAGTATTGGGACAGCCATACGTGAACTTACAACGTAGATCCAGATCAGACACCACAAAAGACTGCACACACTGTTTACTACTCATCCAGCGGTTTACACACATCCAAATGATGATAAAATATATCAGTTCGAACTTTAACTCTTAAAGGGACCAGTCAAAAACGGAGCTGACGACATTCTTATTTTTTTTTGGTTTTTATTTTTCAGAGAGAAAAAGGCTTGACATTTCATGTAAACTGTCTGTTGGCAGAAATTCACATGAACTATCAAGCCTTATTTCTTTGAAAAATAATAACAATAAATAATGTTATCTACTTCAAGTTTGCTGGGCGCTTTAAGGAATAAGACGTGTTATGTTATGGAGCTAAGTTGGCCCAATATTTAGGGTAAGTACGATGTTTTGATTTTATGAAGTGTACAATTTTGCCTAACGGCCCCGTTCGTCCTTCTTGTAGGAAGCGACATCGCATAACATTTTAGTTCAAGGGTATCTACTTGAAATTTCTGTGCTAATCTAGTGTAATTGCTTCTGAACTCAGAAGGACCACCAAGTTGTCAGTGGTCGGGGTAGTACTCATATTATAACATCCAGTTGTATGAAATGGGGTCTGTCTCATGCATAATTATGCAAATTAAGTTATCAAACCCTTAAATCTCCGAAAAATGACAACAGCAGCGGACATTTGGATGTTTTATATATTGTTTTAGTTTTCAGAGAAAACAGGGCTTGAGAGGGTTTTCTCTTCCTCTTGGGGTCTGGGAAGGGCTGCGGTTTGTGATTGTGGCACTCCCTGGACTTTTCTCTTACCTTTTTTGATATTTCATAAAAATTAGAATGTCGTCTGCTACAATTTTGTTCGTAGTTGTTGCTTTAAGTATCTCTCCCGCTCTCTTGATCAAAGTACCACCAAAAAGTGTCGTTTAGTATGCAAAATGTTCAAGATTAGATAGGAATAAAACAAAACCAATGCTTTCCAAATACAAATTTATATCAATATTAGCGGGTTTGGTTTTTCATGTAAAGACAAATTGCACTGTAATAACGTGTTCGTTCAAACTTTACAGCATGCTACTGGCAGATTCAGCAGACGAAAAATTGGCGATATTTTCTTATTTTTCGCATAAATAGGGTTTGGCATGTCATGCAATTTTTCTCCTTTATTGTCAAATCCTATTTTACGGGAAAAATAGGAAGACAATATTTCAAAATGTCATGTGCTGAAATTTATACAGAGCCTTCAGTGTCAATATACCATTTTCGGGAACATTGTAAATTAAACTACAAGCCTTATAGGAATGTATCTAATTTTTATGGATTTTATCGATATACGAACGCCTGTAAATCACTTACAAACTGATTAAAACCCGAATGTTTTTGTTAAGTTTGTTTGCCTCAGTTCAGTCCTGGCAGTCTGTTCAGAATCTTCTATGCCCATCAATAGATTCAGCGGTAAGCGGACAGCGAAGGTCTTGATCATACAGGGAAGACATTTTTCGCACATCTCATATTTACTTTGAATATTGAGACACCATAACGCCCTAACGTACTTATCTTATAATTTGAACAGCTCCATTTTACTACCTCTTGATGTGTTTTCTTACCGCACTGGTCCTAAAATTTGAATAAATCAATTCCTGTTGGAGTTTCCTGAAACTGGTGGGTAAGTGACAAGCACTATTGACACTGATCAGACCTGAACTGGGTCTGAATTGTTCGTTCAGGAATTACCGTATTTGCTCTAAATATACGGACACAATAACTCCTTACCAGATATCTCTTAAAATTTGAACAAGTCCGTTTTAACGTGTCTAACACTGTTGTACATGTTGCAAACAGCTTAGACGCTGATCCGACGCCGCGTCTGTCCAAATATTTAGGGTAAATTGCCTATTAACCACCTCTGAAAAACAAATATGGTTGTAACCCCAAGGGTGATCCTTCTGACATGAAAGTGGTTACTCTCCCCATCCCCACCCCACAAGGCGGACTATTAACGTAAATAATTTGGCAGGAAAAAGCTACTTCAGACATTTGCCAGATTAGCCTGCGCATTCGCGCTGTCCGATCAAAATCTTCACTAAGCGTATATAGATTGCGTAATATGTTTAGTTTGTTCATGCGGACAACGAAGACTCTAATCAGACTGCGCGGATGCGATCAAGATACGTTTTCTGATGTTTCGACTCGTTTGCTGATTCTGAAAATAAGTTCACGGTACATGGGCCGGCGTCTGAGGAAAAGGACCTAAGAATATATGCGAACCGCGCATCCGTGCAGTCTGTCCAGGATCTTGTTGAAGATATAGGACTGAAAGCGAAGATCTTGACTTGATGCGTGGTTGCGCAAACTGGTCTGGGGCTTCGCCATTAGTATATGCCCTAACGGTATTTTTGTCAGCCGGCGGCCCATATGAAAACGGGCCCTTATGACTTATGCGAACAGCTACGCCCCAGTTCTGCGGCCTTGCAGTCTGACCAAGATCTATGTCCGTTAATATATTCAGCCGTAAGCGGGTAGCAAAGGTCTTGATCATAAACGTTTTTACATTATTCGCATATATCGTATTTACTCTAAATATTAAGACCTACCGTACTTATCTTAAAATTTAAAACAGCTCAATTTTACTACCTGTATCTGACAAACTGCTGGCTGAGTGGCAAGCATTGTGAACCCTGACCAGAGGCCTGGTTCTGCCGCGTCCGATCTGGGTCCGCACTATTTGCTCAGGCCTGATTATTTGCAATACTTAGGCTAAACAGGGCAGTAAAAGGTTCTTCTTATATGGTGCAGCTCATTGATTTCTACCTGTTGCAGAGAGCATGGAGAAGTTTCAAGAAAGGCAGGTATTTGCTGACCTCCTCAAGCAAAGGACAATGTCTCTCACTGATATGAAGCGACCGTACATCACAAAATCTCCAGTATCTCTTTGTTCCTACCGTGCGAGGGTGACAGTAGAAGACAAACTCATGCATCCCGCGTCTAGTTTTTGTTCACTTCAACAGGAATTTATTCAGCTAAACAAAGTACACAAAACACAATCTTACACAGGTATAAATAAGGCTTTGGAGGATGCAAGGGGGGCAAATCATCACAAAGAATCTTCTAACGTGGATAGTGGATCAGATGTTATTGTTGATAGAAATACAGTAAAGTCTTCAGGGACAATGTCATGTGTTGTGAAAGATGATTCATCAAGCGCTACAATAAAAGGCTTCAAAACATCGACCCGGAGTATGAAAATACAAAGTCAAACTGATGGACACGAAAGACTAAAATGTAGAAATAAAGTAAAAGCACCAGTAGTGAAAAGCGTAAGATCTGAATCAAAATTAAATGAATTCAGGAATACTGACAATGTCGCATGTCCTTGCAGAAGTAGTACGTTGTCAGATCTAAGAAACAAGAGTATGGCGGAAAACATTACAGATAATGCTTCACCCGCATTACACCGAGATAGAGATAAACGCTTTAGGACGATAAGTGATTGTGTTGCAGAGGCTATAATTATTCGAAATTCCTGTGAACAAGTTGAATGTAGACGTGGCAGTCAGGTTCGAGAACATACTGCCACGGACAAAGATAATGACAATGAATCTGTGGTTGGAAATGAAATGAATGAAAGGAGGCACTTGGGCTGTCTGCTTGCCGATGATCTTATAAGAGTAAGCGATGGCAGATTTGCCGAAGATCTGACTTTAGAAAACAGAGAAAGCAATATGAACCGTATTTCTAATCCTAGGGAAGCGCCCGTGTTTATAAGGTATTGTAGAATTTCATTTGTTCTAAGTTTTCTTTTTCTTTCTCTGTCTCTTTATGTGTTTTGCTTTCAGCGCTAAATGACTCAATTCTTAATAAATGACTTAAACTCTTCCATGAATTAATGTGTCTAAAAATTGCTAAATTGCTGGATGAGCTGGTAATCAGTGTAAACCCTGACCAGACTGTATGTCACCAAAATCGATCGGTAACATAAAGTTTTTTGGAAAACATAAGTGCAATCAAACATGTATGATTATCAAATGAAGAAAATGGTTGACGAAGAAATAAAAGCAGAAGCATAATGGAACAGAAAATTCGATGATAAATAAATTATATGGAAAAATACTTACATGATGGGTATAAAATTGACCAATAATGTGCAGTTAAGAGATTTCTAATACAGGTATATAATGAGGATTTTAGGCTACAACAGGTATTTGATGAAATGCAATCTGGTGGATTCGTCTTTATGTGACTCCTGCTTCATGACAGAAGAAACATTTGAATCTTTATTTTGGGAATATATATATATATATATATATATATATATATATATATATATATATATATATATATATATATATATATATATATATATATATATATATATATATATATATATATACAAAAAGATTTGGTCGGGCTTGTGCGTCTTTCTAGATGCAAACAATGTTCATATTGAATTAAATTATTTAGTAGTCAGTTTTGATTTAGAAACTGTGAATATTAGAAACTTTTTACTGAATTTCAGTATTTTCAGCAACAGTATATAAGTACAGAAACACATTACTAGAGACTAAACGTTTTTAGATTATCTAAGTTCAAGAAGAGAAATAGGAGCAGAAATAGCACTGTTGACAAATGAGGCAGAAAAACATAGTGAAAAATGGAATACATCACCAACTCTTAATGAACTTAGGTAAATAAAACAACACTAAGAATTAAAACTTAAAATATGACTGAGTGAAATTTTAGTACGATACATAACAAAAAGATACACAGTGCAACTTTGAAAGTCAAAATAGTATAAAAAATAATCATTTCTAATGGTTTAAAATAGTATAAAAATAATTATTTCTAATGGTTTAGATTCTCTCTATCGCTCTATCTCTCTGTCTGTCTATCTCTCTCAATTCTTTTGAAATACCTTTTTTTTTCATTATAATGTTTATTATTATAAATTATTCACCAAAATACAAAAACGATGCATATAAAAATTATTAAAAACACGTATTGTGTGTTGAATATATTAAGAAATAAAGTGCAAAAAATGAAATATGATTATGAATTATTGGAAAGCTATACAGTTATTAAAATCTATTATAAAGTTTAGCTGCCATTATGTAAGTGATTAAACTACATGTATTAGATTGGAACCATACCTGAAGATAGACTTGAGGGATGAATTTAGCATATACTAAATACAAACAAGATTAGCCGTTCAATTTAGAAAAGCGCTATATGGGTCAAGGTAAAGATGAACGGCTTCTTCATCTTTAATAGTTCCTTTAATAGTTCCTGAAAATGCCATCATAATGCCCTAAGCTGTGCTTGAGGTGGAGTCTTAAGGTTTGCGTTAAGAAACAATTGTATACTTGTTATACTGTAGCTTACACAGTTCACTCCTGTTATCTCAAACAACGGAATTTAAAATATCTGTATCAAAGTTTTCATTGGTACAAGATTGAATTAATTCTCCTTATATCTGGCACGCTTCGACAAGTTTTTGTATTGACCTTTGCTGATAAATGATGCTTGACCCTGAATTAAGAGCACCTGACTACAAGATGAACAGAATCATCATCAGTTCATGTCAACACGCGATAACTATCAAAGAGTTCGAATTTTATTTCTTTAGCCGCGTAATCTGCATTCTGGCAATACAATTCAAGGCTCAAACCTCTAGATCTACTTTAATCTTGATCATATGCATTGCCGCACAGTAATGATACACACTTATAGAGCAGTTTTAGACACATTGAAAAAAAGTACACTGGACTGATGCCAGCCTTGGTGGCTAAGTTGGATGCACGTCCAACTGGTGATCAGAAGGTTGTGGGTTCGACCTCCGCCGGGTCGGCAACATTCTTTCGTGGACATTGATCATTAAATATTTTCTACGCTCATCCTCTCCCTTCCGCTGGTTCAAGAAGGGCAGTTGTCAGTTTCTGGCAGAAGAATGTGCATAATACTGGTTAACCACTTAGAGAACTAAGCCTAACCATTAAAAGTGTGTTTAGATTTACTGACCGCGCTCGACATGACCCAAATGGGTTGCTGGGCCGTAAAAACGTAACACAAACAAACAAACTGGACTGGCACTTTCATATTTAATTATTAGCAGAGAATTTTTCGTGCTCAGCTGCGTTTTGCAAGAAAAAAATTGCAATTGCTAATAATCTGACATTTAATACCTACTTTCCTTTCAATATCTTTCTGAAAGTCGTTTTTTGCTTGGCGCTTTACGCAGAAGAAGTAAATTTGCAAACTTTTGTCATGATTTTAATGCAAAACCATTTGTCGTATTTAAATATTCACAAGTACGTTTAATTCTAGTTGTTGGTTTTTAAAAAATCAAATATTTTTACTTTTCTCATTGTAAAAATGAATGCAAATTACGCAGAAATCTGTGGGGTAGGTAACTTGGGAGGCAGATTTTCAACAAGTTCCGCCTGTTCAATTTTTCTGAATTTTTCACAATATTGTTGTGAAACATCAGTAATTTAAATTCAGCAAAGAAACATAAAAAATATTTTCTCATACAAAAATTACCCCCCCCCCCCCCCAAAAAAAAAAAAAAAATCACTTTACTATAGAACTTGCAAAGGTCAAACCAATTTTTGGCAGTAAATTTAATTTTAGGGTACATGTTTGAGAACAAAAACAGAAAAGACAAATGGTTTCTGACAAGATATGGTCAATCAGAACAAAATATCTTTATTTAAAATGAAACGCCAAGCAAAAAACGTCTTTCCGAATGATGTCGAAAGGATAGCAGACAAATTTACTGCTCAGCTGAGTTGAGAATGAAGAAAAAGTTTCATAACCTCGGGGCAAGGTGTCGGAATGTTTAGATTAAATATGGTACGTACTTTTATTCAATGCATTAGTTACTCCGAAGCAAAAAAGCCCGCCACCGAAACAGTTTAGGTGACGGGTTTTGTTTATTTCGGAGAAACGAATGCATTTTTATTTGTTGTTGACTATTTGCGCCGCGTCAAAGTAAATTTGCATCTTATAGCACATGCAAAATACACAGATTCAGATCATCCTGCGCTTCTGCACAGTCTCGCTAGAGCTTTCAGTCTGCTGAGAGTTGATACATTGTACAATGCCCATGTTTCACATTATGATTCCTGATGCGTTGCTATCGTAGATTGCGCCATAAGCCTGATAATGAGTAACATCGCTTCCGCAGTATAATACAGTATTTTTTAAGAAACATGACTAAATGCTCGTATCTAACAATTCATGTGAATGAATGCTCAGCCGTATTGCATTGGGAGGCAACTTTTACGGACAGCCCAGTAAGCATTCTACATAAATCTACAGCGGGCCGTTATCGGCCCGTCAGGGTAGCTGACGGGCCGATAACGGCCCGCTGTAGATTTATGTAGAATGCTAGCTGGGAGGAAGTTGCGTTTATAGTACTGTAAACCTTTCAATCTTCGGCCTACTCTTAAAGGAAAGAATTTCATTGGTTTAATTAGAGAATCTCGCTTATTACGTTTTTAGCATAAAATGTTCGGGTTGTCACCCCATTTAAATGAAAATATATGTACAACCTATTTCAAATCTTGAGCACAATCAATTCACCGAAGTGTATAGTCTGGCAGTTTAACGAATGGTGGGCGTTTTTATGCCCCCAACTTTGAAAAAGGGTTGGTGGCATATTGCTTCTGGCTTGTCCGTTCGTTCGTTCGTTCGTTCGTCACGCTTTCACGCTTTCTTCTGCATAGCATAACTTTAGACTATGTATGCTAATGGTTTAAAATTTCATATATGGATTCCTCATGAAAAAATCGGTGACCCATATTTTTTTCTTATCCGAATGTCTCCCATTTTGGAGTTTCCCCTTTAAATAAATAAATAAATAAATAAATAAATAATAATAATAATAATAATAAAAACAACAACAAAAAAACATTGAAACCTCGTTAGCAAAGATTTCTCAAAAAGTATTTGAGCTAGAGCCTTGATATTTGGTATAGTGATTGGGGACTGCGGAGGAGATAACCTGATTAAATTCTCAACTAATTTAATGAAATATTGTTGGAGTTATGGCCCTTTGTAATTTTGGTCTATTTGTTGCTTTCATATGCATAGCATAAGTTTAGAACAATGTATGCTAATGTTTTGAAATTTCATATACGGATTCCTCATGAAAAAATAGGTGAACCATATTTTTTTTCTTATTAAATTATCTCCCATTTTAGAGTTATTTCCCAAGTAATAAAATAACTTTGAAATTTCGTTCAAGATATCTCAAAAAGTATTTGAGCTAGAGCCTTGATATTTGGTATACTGATTTGGACTGAGAAGTATATCACCCGATAAATGTTCAACCAATTAAATGAAATATTTTTGGAGTTATGGCCCTTTGCAATTTCTGGCTATTTAATCTTGTTGCTTTCATATGCATAGTATAAGTTTAGAACCATGTATGCTGATGTTTGGAAATTTCATATATGGATTCCACATGAAAAACAAAGGTGACCCGTATTTTTTCTTATCCAAATTATCTCCCATTTTAGAGTTATTTCCCTTGTAATAAAATAACATTGAAATCTCATTAGCAAGATATCTCAAAAAGTGTTTGAGCTAGAGCCTTGATATTTAGTGAACTGATTGGGACTGAGGAGGAACTCACCTGCTTAAATTTTTAGCCAGCTTAATAGATTATTGTTGGAGTTATGACCCTTTGCAATTTTTGGTCGGTTGAGATTTTATTGTGCATAGCATAAGTTAAAAACCATGTATGCTGATGTTTTGAAATTTCATATTTGGCTAGCTCATGAAACAATAGTCTACCCTTATTTTTTTTTATCCAGATTATCTCCCATTTTAGAGTTATTTTTCATTTAAATAAAATAACATTGAGATTTCGTTAGCAGGATATCTCAAACAGTATTTAATCTAGAGACTTGATATTTAGTATACTGATTGGGACTGAAGAGGAAATCATCTGATTAAATTTTCAACCAGTTAAATAAAATTTTATTGGAGTTATGACCCTTTACAATTTTAGGCTATTTAATATTGTTGCTTATATGTGCATAGCATAAGTTTAGAACCATGTATGCTAATGTTTTGGAATTTCATATATGGATTCCTCATGAAAAACAGGTGACCCGAATTGTTTTTTCGTATCCAAATTATCTCCCATTTTAGGGTTATTTCTCTTTTAATGAAATAACATGGAAATCTCATTAGCAAGATATCTCAAAAAGTATTTAAGCTATAGCCTTGATATTTGGTATACTGATTTTGACTGAGGAGGAGCTCACCTGATTTTATTTTCAACCAATTTAATGAATGTTGGAGTTAAGACCCTTTGCAATTTCTGAACATTTTATGTTGTTGCTTTCTTGTGCATAGCATAAATTTAGAACCATGTAAGCTAATGTTTTTGTGAGCTAGAGCCTTGATATTTAATGTACTGATTGGGACTGAGGAGGAAATCAGCTGATAAATTTTGAACTAATTAAATGAAATGTTGTTGGAGTTATGGTCCTTTGCAATTTCTGACCATTTAATGTTGTTGCTTTATTGTGTATAGCTTAAGTTTAGAACCATGTATGCTAATGTTTTGAAATTTCATATATGGGTTCCTCATGAAAATATAGGTGACCCGTATTTTTTTTCTTATCCGAATTATCCCCCATTTTAGAGTTATTTCCCTTTTAATAAGATAACGCTGGAATATTGTATATTTGTACTGTTATTACCGTCATGGGCAAGCAGTGTTGGAGTTAAGCAGTGTTAGAGTCAGGCAGTTGGGGGCATAGTGTTTTTTTTACAAACACCAGCTCTAGTTTCAGTTGGTCTCTACCTATGGAATATGCTTGCATAACTACCCATGCATATCCCTGTTTGAAGCCGTTGTCGACCGGACAGATTCACGCGCTGTTTGAACATGTTTGTTCTAAGAATTCCTCAAAACGGGCCACAGCTTACTTACGTAACATTATGTGACAAAACCTTGCCGCCCTGGAATAAGCACTTTGTTGAACTTTTGTTGACGTCAGTGTAATTCTTCTTTTTGCGGAATAGTGTCCTTGTATACAAATACTCGGAAGCTTTATTACATACACTTTAACGCAATATAGAAAGATGTAAGTCAAATATAATCAGTGCATATTTTCATAAAATTGATATTTTCACAAGTGAAATATATATATATATATATATTTTCGCTTGTGAAATATAATATTGAGGAAGTACTTTTGTGTTCATTTAATAACCAGCATGTGAACAGTAACAGCATTTAATCCTTAACTCCCTATAATTTAAGCAAACAGTGCAGACCCAGATTTGACGCCGCAGAACGCACCGTCTGATCAGGGTCTGCATTGTTTGTTTGATAAATGAAACAGTCTTAAGTCCGCGTTCAGGACCATTTTCCCAGCCTACACTCAGATAAAATCGACCCACCAGTGCTGTCAGTGCTTTGATTGTTTATCGGGATTCAGTATGTAATGAAACAGGCTAGTGCGGTGAAAGCCGTGTTTGTTAAAATGATCTGAGACTTGCGTAGTTATTACAGACATGTTAAACACATGAAAAGTGAAAATGATTTTTAACAAAAATACAACTTTGTGAACTTAGCCATTTTGTGCAATTCTGGATCAATAGATTTGGTATGTACATTTATAATAGTACATGTAGCGTGAAACCAACTTGTCACAAGTACTTAATGAAGCACACTCTTATAATTTGCATACACATTACAGACATGTTGAACACATGCATAAAGAAGTTTGATGCTGAAAAAAAATGTTTTGGTAAAACACATGCATGATGAAATCAACTTGCCCCAAAATAGTTGTTGAATTAATCTGAAAAAGAAAAAAAAAGAAAACAACAACAACGCTTATTGACACTTCAAGTTCAGCATTTTAGGAACATTGAAAGTTTGAGAAACAAATTTCTCAACAAAGAAGCAAGTTAGACGTTTCAAATTTTACGGATGCGCAGGCTCGCCAGAACTTTACTACAGTCGACTCTCGTTATCTCGAATTCCAAGGGACTCACTGAAACACTTCGAGATATCCGTACTTCGACATATCGGAGTTGAGAGAGTGAGGAAAACAATAAATTGAACAACCATATTTAACAAATGAATATGTAATTTGACTCCTGAAGTTATATATATATATATATATATATATATATATATATATATATATATATATATATATATATATATATATATATATATATATATATATATATATATAATGTGGAAAAGAGGAGAAATTGCTCCTTAGGAGCAATTTCTCCTCTTTTCCACATTATTTTGCTACCTGTTGTCATAGTTTCATGTTAAAACAGGGACCAGAGTTTCACTTCGAGATAAGCAGTTATTCGAGATAAGCGAGGTCGAGATAACGGGAGTCAACTGTATTTGTATGTGCCATATAATGCCTGTTTCCCCATGACTCGACTCGTGTAGTGAACTGAAAACGGGACTGCTGTCTCTTGTGCTTGCTTTTATTTATCTCGTTTTCTTTCTTTTCCTAGTCTAAGGACACTGGACATTATTAACAAGGGAGACAATTTTTGAGACTTCCTATCAAAATGCCTTCCTGAACATTAAGCCCCATCCGGAAAGGAATGTACATGTAAGGGAAAGAATTTGCTCCCAAAGTCGCACATTCTTTTCTGTAGGAGTAGACTCATTTTAGGAGGGAGGCAAAACAATTAATACAGAATTGCCCCACACGTGCACCCATTTACCTTACATATTGTAATTTCTGTTATAGTTCTTCATCAAATAATGAAGGAAGTATGGCTAATCTAGAAACTCAGTTGACAGCGTCGCGACAACGTTGTTTAAACGTAGCCATATTGTTACGACGCTGGGGCAATGTTTGAAATAACTTTTCGCGACAGTGTATATTGGCTGGAAAGTCAGGCTTATTGTCATTGCTAGCTTATTAAGCTTGCAACACGGTCGTCTAATTCACCGTTTTTTGTGGACACGCTTTTTAGGGACTTGCGCAATAACAAATCACTTATAAACAGAAAAAAGCACTATATTTTGAATATACCTCGATGTCTTCATAATGTCCTGGCAACATCCAGAAAATCGCCAACCTACTTTTGGGTGGCATTTTTAACGTTGTCTTACTGGACGCCATTTTGATATTTTCGGATAACGTCCCATTAGCCTAACGCTGATGACATCATACGAAGATAGTGACGTAATACAATTACACAGAAATATTTTAGTTTTAGTATAACAATATGAGAACAAATATAGAAAACACTATTTTTTATTTTACATTACAAAAACACGCCTATTCAAATATGTTGAAAATTTTACAACTAAAAACTGAAAATTTTCAGATAAAAAATCTGACATTTTTCATACTTCTGCTCAAAACATAGATTGTGGGTACTCATTAGAACCGCCTGGCCGAGGCGGTTCTAACGAGTACCAACAATCAATGTTTTTGAGCAGAAATAAAAATAATATATACCCCTGTAAATCCCAGTTTTACTATGTAAAAGTGTGGTTTAAGGGGGTCAGCATTATATAGGCATGTTTTCGTGATGGATACAGCACTAGATTTTGTTTTGTAAATCAACGTTCTGAACCAGATTGTAGCTGGAGAGAATAAATGTAATTTATTTTCTGCACCTTTTAACATACACAGCAATGACGTAGCGAGAACGGAGTTCTTTTTACGCACATCCAGGAAAAATCCTGTAAAAACTATTCCTAGAATCGCTTCCAAGATAGGAGCTACTCTTAAAGGAAAAAGATTGCTCCAAGAGGAAGCAATTTTTCCCTTTAAGAGCAGCCCCTATGGTAAAGAAACAAAATATTTTATTTTAATACCACTCTATTATTATATATTTTATACGCATGTTACGCACATGCGTAATGTGCGTAATGAGTGCTACGCCTATGCATAGAACTATGCGGAGATGGAGCTATTTTAATTTGTTCATAGGTTCCCTTTCTGCATGGCAGTACTGAAACTTGCTAGTACTTACTTAGACACACGCGCGCACACACGGACACATTACAATTCTTATTTGTGAATTCATTTTCTTTTTGAACAGTTCTTTCCGTTTAAATTGATTTTAGGGTATATTTCATGGAAAAAAAATCTCTAATTTGACAACTGCAAACTCTTTCCTAAAAAGAACGCATTCAGAGAAAAATGTATCCTTTTTTGTATAATCTGGCTTCTATAGCGGGAAAGGGATTCAATAAGCATGTTGCTTTCATTCCTATCCCATTAATGTGTCATTGTATGTAAATGTCATATGCATGTTAAATGATAGATTTGAAATAAAATATGTTTAAACCAATCTGGCTTCTTGAGACGTAATTCGCAGCTGAAGTATCATGAATGCCCGATCAAATAAAATTGGACATGTAACTTATGCGAATGGAACCGTCTTGGTGAGCTTGTCCATTCGCGCAGTCTGATCAGTCTCTTTGCTGGTCGCCGATGAATAGATTCTAAAAGCCATCTTCGTACTTCTGAAGAACTTCTAATATGGCTACTAACACTTTGCATGCTGGATAAAATTTCAGCAGACGAGATTTTGAATTTTTCTTCTTATTCTTTTCTAGAAAATAGGATTTGAAACTTCTTGCAAATTGCAAATCGTAGAAGACAATTTGCATGACGTGTCAGATCCTATTTGTTTAGGAAAAATAAGACAAAATAGCATCAGTTTGTCGTCTGCTGTTTTGCCCATAGCATGGTAAGTGTTAAGATCAGACTAACCTAGCCCTTCGATTGGCAAGTATGTTTCTGTCATATGATGCAATTTTAACCTTTTCTACCCTCTTGGCTAATTCAGCAGACGAGAAAACTGATGATAACTTTCTATTTTCCCCCGAAAATCGGCTTCGACATTTCATCCATATTGTCTCATTAGGAAATAAAAATTTTAGGATACAATATCATTTGAATGAAATGTCAAAACCTTTTTAACAGGAAAAAATAAGACAAATATTTTAAAATGTCTATTTTAAAATGTCATCTGCTGACATTTTACCCAGCATGCTAAGCGTTTCAAACGGAAAGGGATGGACCAAGTGCGTGTTTGTTAGTTTTGTCGCATGTCGATGCATTCTAAAACTATAACACGTGCATACATATTCACGGTTTGCTCTTTTCTTTCAAACTTTATAAGAAAATAGGAGTAAGGCCTAAAGTTAAAGCCTATTTGCTGAGAAAAATAAGAAAAAATGTCATCGATTTGTCACCTGCTAAATTGTCCATAGAGTGGTAAAGGTCAGATGGATAGACACGGCATGATGTCCAAAGGTACATTATGTCACGTTGTGGCTAAAATGATCCATAGGTTGCTAAACCGCTACCAGATTGAACATACCACATTTCGACAATCCGTTTTCCTGTAACTTCCAACCTAATAACTACCTAACAAATAGTTCTCTACTAAATGGAAGGGAAAGCAATGATCAGGAATCGATACACTTATCCGACACCTCCCAATAGAGATATATAAGGGAAAGAAACACAAACACGAAATAACTAGACCCTAATGGAAACATCACGGGAAAGAAACACTAACACGAAATAACTAGACCCTAATGGAAACATCACTAACAGAAAGCCAAACGGACAGTTACTTTCCCACACAAAGATGCCAAATGGTTATCCAAAACAAAAAAGATGTAAGCGACACACACATTCAAAGACGAAGTATAACAAAAATAAACCATGACAGAAGAAACGCCTTGGAATGGTCGGTGAAAAGTATGTCACTTGTATTAAAGCTGACAACGCTAAATTATGCATTCAAACATATAACATGTAGACATATACACTCTGATGCTTATCAATAGCGAATAAATCAGCACCAACAAAGAAACCAAACTTCATACTTTTGAAGAAATAAGATTTTAATCATACTGAGTACAATATCTGCGGGCGAATATGAATACTCCAGTAAAACGCACAAACTGTACAGAATTGCTTAAAAAGTGCAACCCGAGTCGCGGTCCTGCTAAACACCGAAAAGGCCGGAAATGAGCTATCGAGTTCCAAAAAGAACTTTATACTAATATTACAGCCTCGGAATGTGTTTTTGTCGCGAGCTCGGAGTTTGTTATATTTCTTCTCGATAATACCGTTTATTGTCGTTTATTTACAACTCGTCTCAGTGGATAGTAAAGTATATAGGTGCAATTTCAATTTGGACAGGTAATTCTTTTCATAAATAATGGGAAGGTGCTACTTTTGCGCCATATAGTTTTGGCTATAGTGTATCTTTATGTCGCAATATACCTGAACGTTCATTTACACAGGTGAGATCTGCTCAGCACTACTCAGATAAACTCAGGTAAAGGACAATGAGCATAATGAACAGTAGTGAGCTGTTATCACGATCGCTCTCTGTGCGTTTGAATACGCGTCAGTACTCCAGGCTGGGTAAGAGGAGGTTGTGAAAACTATCGACGAAATGATTGATCTGTCGTTGGTAAAAGTAATACAGATTATGGAAAGCACATGTTTCATTACACTAAAAACCCAGGACTCGAAAGAGTCTTTGATTATAAATGTATTGACATTCGCAATACATACAATAACTTTTTTGATGTTGACAAAATTGTCACAAACGTTACAATAAAAGACGCTCCCTATGAATTTGATCTTTTTCTTACTGGGTACCTTAGGCAATATGGTGAAGTAGTAGAGCATAGTACAAAAAGGGGTAAGGTAAAGGTACCGACATAGAGACAGGCGGTTCTAACGAGTACCCAGACAATCTATATTTTGAGCAGAAATTTGAAAAAATGTCAGAGTTTTTTTTATCTGAAAATTTTCAGTTTTTGATGGTGAAATTGTCTATATATTTGAATAGGCGTGTTTTCGTAATGTATTCTATATATTTGAATAGGCGTGTTTTCGTAATGCGACACATCGTTGTCAAGAGTGACAGAGTATGGTACAATGTAGATGTAGATGAAAACGGTTGCATTAATATGAATTAATAAGAAATATTGAATAAATGTGACAGTACTGATGTGTGTTCTAGAGGCCAGTAGAATTTCAGGCAACCGCCCCCATCAGCACTCTCAGTGCTTCAATTTATTATATAGCTCTAAAAATGTGAGACAAAATCCGAGAAGCAAACGTACAATCATTCGATATCGACACGCTTACTTGATATTGCACTAACTTGATTAATAAAAGAGTTATTGCGTCCTTTGATATGCCAACTCGGGACAATATTCACCAACTTGATTTCAGTGCAATAATCTCTATTATTATATAGCTATAAATATTAAATGATTAAAATGTGCGATAAAAGACGAGGAGCTAGCGTGCCGATATCACACGATATCGGCACACTTACTCGATATTGCACACTTACTCGGATGCCTTCTCATATTACCGTTACATCCCATTGCTTTTGATGACGTCGTAATGCAATGACGTCGCGCCAAACATTGTCACGCGCATTGGTAGAATTCACATTTTATTTTTTAAACAGCGTTTTAAAGGTTAGAAATCCCAGGGACGAAATATCTATTTATAGTTATATGATAAAAGGGTTATTACACTGATATTGGTGAATATTGTCCCTCATTGGGAAATCGAAGGACGTTCGCAAGCTTGCGTCCTTCGATATCCCAACTCGGGACAATATTCACCAATATCAGTGCAATAACCTCTATAATCTAAATCCAAAGAACATTGCCTCATTATCCTGGGATTAACAGTTTATTGAGAACGGCTTGAGTTTGTTGACTTCAAATTACTTTTGATCAGGAACATGCACCATGTTTGCCACTTGTGCCACAGTTTTAGACACATCAGCTGGAAGGCAAATATTAGGAAGTACAGTCGAACCTCGTTATCTCGAACTCGCTTATTTCGAATTACCGCTTATCTCGAAGTGAAAATCTGGTCCCTGTTTTAACATGAAACTATGACAACAGGTAACAAAATAATGTGGAAAAGAGGAGAAATTGCTCCTCTGGAGCAATTTCTCCTCTTTTCCACATTATTTTATATATATATTTCTAACTTCAGGAGTCAAATTACACATTCATTTGTTAAATGTGGCTGTTCAATTTATTGTTTTCCTCACTCTCTTAACTCTGATATGTCGAGGTACGGGTATCTCGAAGTATTTCAGTGAATCCCTTGGAATTCGAGATAACGAGAGTCGACTGTATAATGTAAGGAGTTAAGGAGTTCGAATGTTTTATATAACTACGATGTTATATTTTATCATTTCAGTCGCCCGCCAACGATTCTTTTCTTGCTGATTCTATTTGGAGCTCTGTTAAATCCTCTTCTCACGCCGGTTATTATATACCTTTTAATAAGGTCGAAGAGGGCGTGGTCAAAAGGTAGATATTACTCCGCGTACAGAATAGGTTCTCACGCTGGCGGCATCACGCTGATGGGACTTCTACTAACATTGACATGTCTAGTAATCATAACGGTTACAGATTTTCATAGGAACCAAGTGGATACTGACAAATTACCTCAGAGTCAACAAACGTCTACCTCGTCTACCTTGGGAACAGTTGGTATTCATCAAGAAGGAGGAAAACATGCGGATGACATTCATTTTGCAGGGGAACGATTTGCGGATACTATACAAAATTATTCGAAGTCTCAAACAGCCAGAAGGCGAACACCATCTAGGAATGTTAAAAGAACCACCAGCCCTTGGCGCACTTTTACAAAACCAAGACATAGCTCACACAGATTTGGTAACATACACATCAGACAGACGCACAAATATGTGGATCAAACCGCACCGCCAACGAAAGTTACTGAAGCGATAAGCTCGGAACACATCAGAGACTTTATGAAAGGAGATGTCTTGACGAAACAAATCTATACGACGTTCAGAAACAAAACCATTGCTGTGTACTTTTATCCCGAAACTAACAGGACTATTGTGATAAAGATCCCCAAAGAGCTACAGTAAAATCTCTGTACAATATTGATCGTATTTACCCTAATTATTCGGATAGACATTACGAAAATACGCCTATTCAAATATATTGAAAATTTCACCACCAAAAACTGAAAGTTTTCAAATAAAAAGTTCTGATATTTTTCATATTTCGGCTCAAAACATAGATTGTGGGTACCCGTTAGAACGGCCTCGCAGAGGCGGTTCTAACGAGTACACACTATGTTTCTGAGCAGAAATTAGAAAACTAATGTATACCCTGTAAACCCCAGTTTTATTATATAAAAGTGGAGTTTAAGGGGGTCAAAACTATATAGGTATGTTTTCGTGATAAGACGCCGCAGAACGTGGTGTCTGATCAGGGTCTACGTTGTTTGCAACTCGGCCAGAAGTATGTTAGACATACCAACAGGTAGTAAAGAGCTTGTTCAATTTTAGGACAAATATGGCAAGGAGATACAGTCTACAGATAACAGGATAAAATACGGAACACTGAATATTACACTCTGGTGCAAAAATAAGTCAACTTTTTTTTTTCTAAAATCTCATTGACATACGTGTATATTTAGGTATGGGGAAAAATAATTGCAACAATGCCAATATTAAAAATGTGCACTGCTGGAAGACTGAACAAATGCAGCAATAAACAAACTGTTTATTGTGATAGTTTTTGAGTGACATTAAAATTGTAGCACAGGTCGTTTTACGCCATTTCTTCGACAAGGTCACCCTTGATGTCAGTCGAAAATTGTTTTATGGATAAGAAAATAGGACGATGTATTTTACTTATTTATTATTATTATTATTTATTTTTTTTGATATTATTTACCAATTTATGTCAAGTGGACTCTTCTACCTTAACAGGGAATGATTCTATATGGGTACTGAACTATAAATAGCTTTGTTTGTCCGAAAGTACGCATTGCAGACGACAAATGTGACAGCTTTCATTATTGTCCTCATGCTTTTGTACCTGATGTAACAAACTTCATAAACCGTTGCAAGTTTCGGACAAACAAATGACGTATTGTTTACCCGTGGAAAACCGTTCGCTATTCTTTGGACCTTTCAACTTCCAACATAATGGGTGCCCGGTTATTATTTTTACTATTACCATGAAAATAATATAGACCCTGATCAGACGTCGCATTTTGCGGCGTCTGATCTGGTTCTACACTGTTTGGCAATGTCCCTTTTATGGGACACTAGGCATAAATGGATTAAATAATATGTGAATATTGTATTATTCTATTCAATTTCCTTTCTACTGCTATATCGGCACAGCAGGAATAACCAGGGTAAGATGCAGATGGGTTCGGTGGGGGTGGTGGTGGGGTGGCGGTGGGGATGTGGGGGGAGGAGTTCAATCGACCCCCCACCCCCCACCCCCCGACTCAAAATTTCACTTTCATGGGAAATTTTGGATAAATCCAATAAATTCATAACACTTTTCCTTATACGTCTTTTCAACAAGTCCATTTTACTACCTGTAAATGTGTGTGAAATTCGGGATGAGTGGCAAACAGTGTAGACCCTGATCAGACGCTGCGTTCATCTGGGTCTACACTGTTTGCTCAGGCCTGTCTATCCGGATACGTAGAGTAAGTACGGTAATAGGATTAATTCGAACACCTCAGAAATATTCCTTGCTCTACACTTGATAACATATTTAATTTTTCTACCTGGTACAGGTAAATCAATGGGAAGTTTGGAAAAAAAGGCTTATTTTTGACCCCGTAATCTAAAACCATTTTCATTTTCCTTCTAAAGTTTGAATAAGTTGAATCAGCTGATGTGTCAAGAAAGAACTAGTAGAATAGTCATCAGTGTGGATCCTTATCAGCTCGCTCCTCAGACACACAGGAATCTAACACGATCAGAGTCTCAGCTGGGACTAACCAGATCAGACTGCTCCAAGTCTTTTTAAAACCTCAGCTGTGTCTACCCTCATCAGACTGTTCTATAGTCTCAACTGAGTTTTGCTCAAGTACTTCGGATATTTAGGTAACTTCTTTTCCATCTTAGTGCAGTGCTAATAAATCAGATGACACTGATCTACTGTTCTACCCAACAAACACACACTGTCATAACAATGTCATGGCTATGTCGCTGTGACGTCATGATCTCACAGTGCTATGGAAACGACATTAGTGATGCCGTATATTTTGAGTCCTCATTAGGAAGAGAGTTTATGCCAGGTAAAATGTTTGTACGTAGTACACATGTAGTTGTTCAGAAACGGACTTGGATGCTAGGGTGGTCACACGTATTGCCGGGGTCGGTGCGAACAGACGGACGGTAGGAAAACCGAATGCGCTTATCGCCACTGCTTGCTTAAAGCCCTGTCACACTATGCCAAGTTTCCACTGCGTTGGCAAGGCGTTGTTTAATTTTCCAGAGCGCCGTGAGATCGCAAGAAAAATCTGATAATTTTCGTGAAAATGGATCTATCACGGCGTCCTAGCAACAACCAAAGCGTTGCTACTGAGCTCACATTGCGTTCTATTGCGTTCCTACGGAGTTCTTATTGACGATTGTCTGCGCTTTCACGGCGCTTCCATTGCGTGCATTGCGGTTTCACGCCGTCGTATAAGCGCGCTAGAGACACAGTGACATCTCAGAGAACGCCATACATCTCCATGGAAACGCCACAGCGTTCTTACAGCGACCTCTGTGCGAGTCCGCGGAGCTCTTGTGGCGTTGTAGGAGACCTTACTGCGCTGCTATGGTGGCCTTACGGCGACCGCACTGCGCTCTTATCAGAACGCCGAGCGACGGTTTATTTTGTGCATGCACAAAGTGCACGCCGTCGCTCGGCGTTCTATGCGATCCTAACTGGCGATGCCAGTGTGTTGCTGCGGCGATGCATGCGATCGTACTGCGCGCACCTCTGCATTCTGAAATTTTCTTGGACGCCGTGGGATCGCCGTGAGAACGCGGCCCTGGTGTGACAGGGGTTTTAAGCAGGTGCGACAGTATAAAAAGCATTCGATTACTCGTATAATTCTCTCTTGTATTTTTTACAACGCATTTCACAGGAAACAGAAGTAATTGAGTCTGAAGTTAGAAAACATATATATGTATTTACAAATACTTATGTAGAGCTTTTTTTATTTTGTCAACAGGACCTTTCCAAAAAATAGGTCATCTCCCTTGACATTTAGTAAGTATATATATATAACTAGTGACAAGTGTATTATGTAAAATGCAAACAGCGAAGACCTCAATCAGGGCATCTGCGCAGTCTGTTCGTTAATATATTCTATAGTTCCGTATTTACTCAAAATATTGGGACACCATAACCCCTTACCATACTTGTCCTATAATTTGTAAAAGTCTATTCCACAACCTGTTTATGTGTTTATAATATTGCTGGACGAGTATCAAACAATGTACTCCCTGATCAGACGCCGCGTTCCGCAGCGTCTGATCTGGGTCTACACTGTTTGCTCAGGCCCGTCTGTCCAATAATTAGAGTTATTACGGCGCCTTATTATTTCAAAAGCGGATAATGAAGGTCCTCATCCGACTGTGCACACTCTAACTGTGCATATTCTATACTGATCTATTCTTACACCTTGCATAACATAATAGAATTTACCAGTTGTTCGAACTGCGCATGCCCAGAAAAGACTGGGCATATGCGTAATGTAGTTTCGGCATGCGCATTTCGCCCATTATGTGTTCCATAATATTCCTTTCAGCTTTAGAATGCCACAGGTTAAATCATCAGATGAAACTGGCTGATTTTCTTTTTTTTTTCTTATTTTTATAGAATATAAGAATGGACATTTCACTGGAAGTTCTCCTATGGATTTGAATGAAATGTAGTTTTATTTTCAGTGAAAAAAAAAGGCAATTACTGCTTTTATTTATAACAAGCTGGTTAAAGTTTAAGTTTTCAGACTTCGAAGCCTCTCTGATATGTTTGTGTAAAGTTAGGCTTCGCTACATTTCACTGGTCAGTTTAATAAACAACAGTTTCATAAGTCTTTATGCTGTCTGAGGTTTGAAACTATGAAAAAAGAAAAGCTTCATTTTTTTTTGGAATTCAGGCAAGCCCCCTAATTAACTCGCAGCAGACAATATATGAATTGAAATATTTTCTTATTTTTCCCAGAAAACAATTTGCCGCCAGCTGAATTTGCCCAGAGAGAAGTAAAGATTGACCACATTGTATCGTAAAAAGGGGGAATCTGGAGCTATTCAGCGAAAGGAGTGTTCTTTGACGATATTGAGAATGCACAATGCCCATATGCCCCGGACAAATTTTTACTACATGTAATAATGTTTTGTCGTTATTCTCTCATGTGATATTACAATAAAATCTGTAAAGGTTACCCTTGAAAACGCACATAAAGGAAAGAAAATCAGAGGCTCGGTTTCAGTTAGACTCTTCATATGCAGCAGTGTAGTTTGCTGGACACCATACGCCCCCGCTCCCGCCCTATCCCGCGGCAGCACCAGCTTATGTGGAACTCGATTTTCCAAGACATTACGAAAACACGCCTATTCGAATATTTTGAAAATTTTACAACCAAAAAAGAATCTATGTTTTGAGCAGAAATTAAAAAAAAAAAAAAAAAAAAAAAAATCTGAATTTCTATCTGAAAACTTTCAGTTTTTGATGGTGAAATTTTCACTATATTAGAATAGGCGTGTTTTCGAAATGTCAGTTTTCCAAGATCTACAAAAACTACACTACAAGTCCATTTTCTTCTTTTCTTTCTGTGTTAAAGTACTGAACTACATTTGAATCAGCTCATGAGAAAAGGGTACTTATTACATAGGCGACCAGCACAGGTTTAGGTGAGCCTGCACGTTAGCGCAGTCTCGCCTGAGTCTTTGCTGCTCAAAGACATATCGTAGAGACCTTGAGGAAGCTCTAGGTAAACAAGCATGTATGTAGCCCAAATAGGAGACTGTCCGTACGCATTTGAAGAACCACAAACCGGAAAACCATTAGGTCAGTTTTTGCGTGCCGGCTCATTTACTTAATGTTAATCAGCAACCTGCGGATCTGAGCACTTATCAGGGCCTGATACGACGAAAAATAAAATTCCGGCGAAAAATGATTCCCGCCAGTTTATTCCCCAATGTTCCGTCTAGAGCAGCCGAAATCTTTCAATTAAAAACACAATGTGTGTACGTCCGTAGGTACCCAAATTAATACACACAACTAAAATAATGTCCATTCATGTAAAAAACGGATTGTTCTATCTGCACGTGCAGGAGTACAGTTAAGTACATCACATATGTACGGTCAATGTACATTGTATAAAGCTGTTTGAGCAGCCTACGTTGCAGCCAGAATATGCCTTTATTTTGATGAATTAGGCTATTTCCCCCCATTTTGTACTAGGAAGATAACTTTTGTGACTTTTTTAGTTTCCGGCTGCCCTAGATAGAACACAGTAAAAATGACATTAGTATTTTCTGTATTCATGAAAAAGAAATGTTTTGTCCCGAATTTGTGCAAGTCTTATTAATGTGTTTGTTCCTCTAAATATGCATTTTGTATGCATTTAGATTAACTTTTTAAACTGAAAATGTGAGGCAAGCGTCCAATTTGCGTTTTTGTTAATAATTTATCATAAGTGTAACACGTGGCAAATTTCGCAACCAAGCTATGTGCAGCCGACGAATTATCCTGAAGAATGTATTCATTATTGCAGTAGAACCTGACTTGTATGAATAAGTATCGATGAATATTTATAGATCGAGGTTTGTTCACTGTCGTGTCAATGTTCTTTTTTAATATTGCACTAATCCAGAGTCATGACGGGTAAACGTTCAACAGTCGGTATTTTCCGGTTTTCTGATCTGTTTGACTGAGAAAGTATACACTTTCATCCGCGATTTCAAGTGTATAGAAGTATAGCCAAACCGGTTAGATTATTGAAACATACAGTTGAGAAGTTTCCTGGTCGGGAGCTCGATCCTCTTATATTAATCACATTTTTTCGTGTGTTTCTTAAATACTCCACATGTGTTCATTTATTTATTTTTTTTACTGTTATAATTGTTTGGGTCCTGTTTAGAATAATGATAAAAAAAGATAAAAAAAGTAAATCAATTCATTTGTAAAATGTACGGTCAGTTTGCATAAATACCAAAGCCTACAAACATGTGTGCTCTTGTCGGTACAATGGAATAAGAAAGAAGCATGTTATATTACATATGAGTCCATATTTTGTCTTGCATGCAGGTTGATCTTCACCACAAAAACATGCTTTTATAATGTTGACCCCTTAAACCTACTTTTAGAAAGTAAAACTGGGGTTTACAGGGGTATACATTATTGATCTTATTTTTGCTAAAAAATAGATAGTGGGTACTCGTTAGAACCGCCTCGTTTAAGCGGTTCTAACGAATACCCATAATCTACGTTTTGAGCAGAAATATGAAAATACAGAACTTTTATATGAAAGCTTTCATTTATGGAGGTGAAATGCTCAAGATATTTGAATAGGCGAGTTTTCGTAATAAATGCGTTGGTTATCGTTGCGCCTTCTGGACATTTTGAATGACTGCAGTAGGGCCGTTACGAACATGGACCTTACGCATACAGCATTCTATAGCTTTTCTCAGACAAACGTCTCAAACTCTTAAGCCACTGACATGAAAATTGTATTCAGTGTTTGAAAAATCGTTTTTATGTCCCCGGTAGCGATAGCGGGGACATAATGTTTTTGCCCTGTCTGTTTGTTGGTTTGTTTGTTGGTTGGACAACTTTAACATTGGTCATAACTTTTGAACCGCTTAAGATAGAGCCTTCATATTTGGCATGTAGGTTTCTTGTGACAAAGGGTTCCCATTCATATAAAAAATGACCTGTGACAAAATTTGACCTGTGACCTTGACCTCGACCTGTGACCTACTTTAAAGAAAAAATGACCTTGGCCCGGGGACATGTTCGTGTTTCACAAAAACATCTTGTTGCATTTGTTATTATTCATATGAGACTGATACGGCAAGCGAGGGGGAAACGTGCGGTGAGGGTTGGTATTCGAGACGGAAGGGGAACCGTCCTGAAACAGCGATGGCGATGCTGCTAATCTGACAGCGATTCTAATTTAACTGATATTTTATAGTTCGTAATATGATCGGTTTTAATTGTAATATTTTGTATGAAGAAAATATAATATAGTAACTAATTAATATTTAAATTACCAACGAAAGGCCATTGTAAAACATACGAATAAATATATGCTAAAATATAGACACAAAGTACATAGAGCTCATACACAATCTTGCTTATCGGTTTTGATGAGTATGAATGTGAATGTATTCATGACAAAAATCTATCCAGTAACATCACTGACCTTATATTTCAGACATGTTCGCGGTGACATTGCCGAATACGTCACGAAAAAGTCCGAAAAGGTCAGACATGATATGTTTAGTAATGTTTTACCTAAATATGGATTTTAGGAGGACTCGACTAGCCTTTGACACAACAGATCTACACTGGCCATGATGAAGCATGGGACTCCCATATTTTGCATAGAAATTTCAGTTTTCCCCTTGTGACGTAATGGTCAGAAAACATTCATTTGTTCATACCCAGCTTGTTATTTTGGGCCACGCCATGCAAAAATGTGTCTTGAGCATCCACGCAGTCTGATCAGGGCATCACATCCGCACAGTCTGATCAGGTCCTTTACTCTCAACTGACAGACTCATGGGACACTAGAGAATGTACCAATGGAGAGTAATTCCTTATAGGAAAGGCGAACAAGAAGATGCATGGTCTGAAGAAGGGCCTTCGGTATCCGCTTTTAAAATAACAAGGAGCCGCCATAATTCCAAGTATTTGGATAGATAGCCCTGACCAAACAATGAAGACCCTGATCAGACGCCGCGTGCGCATGCGCAGGATGAATCTGAGTGTGCATTTTGCGCCTGCTCGATAAACCTTTTCGCTAGACTTGGCCCTTTTAAAGTTGAACAGCGCCCAAATTAACCCTAGTCCTGCTGAACCTGGATATGTCCTGTCTTATCAAACAGTGTAGATCCAGATCAGTGGGCTTCTTCAGAAGCTAACTGATCTGGATCTACACTGTTTTCATTAAGTATGTGAATTTGTACTAACAAACTTGATCGAGCTATCTGAAAATTAGAAGTGGGCGTGGCATTTTAATTTATTCAGCATGACAAGGGTTAACCTATAGCATTGATCATGCATTACGTTGATTATAATAAAGATACGTCCACTGTACAATTCAGACATGACAGTTAGAAAATTCTGCATTCCACGTGAAACAGGTACTCGCTCACCTGTAGGCATGGAATTTCATATTACTACCTGTGAATGTGTGTAAAATGCGGGATGAGTGGCAAACAGTGTAGACGCTGATCAGACGCCGCGTTCTGGGGCGTCTGATCTTGGCCTACACTATTTGCTAATGCCTGTCTGTCCGAACACGTAAATGTGAAGAAGAGAAATGTGTTCTTTAAGCGTACATTATAACTTTCCCTAAATGTTCGGACAGACAAACCTGAACGGGCATTGCAAATCCAGATCATATTGTTCCTAAAGGAACAGTTTAATTTTATTCAGGATAGTTCCAGAGTGGTTTAGGGGTTTTGGTTGAGCCCCGTTTGACTCCAAATTTAGTTTTCAACAATTTCTAATTTGATAAATTTTGATACCGTAAGATAAAGATCTTAATAAATAGTCGGCCACCATACTCTTTACCTTCTAATTCTAAAATGTCAACACGATTACTTACTGGCTAAGAACGTGTCTAAAATTGCTGAAGGAGTGCCGAGCAGTATAGCCCCTGATTAGACGTCGCGCTCTGCGGCGTCTGGCCTGGGTCTATATTGTTTGCTCAGACCTTTCTGTTCTAATACTCAGAGTAACCGGATCAATTCAAACACCCTCGTAAATTTTGAAGCCCCTATTAAACATTCCTAGATCCGCCCCAGGGTAGGGGTAAACACAGTTTGTTATGCAGCTCGCTCGTTTGTAGATACTTGAAGGTTTATCCTAAATATTCGGACACCTATACCTATTACCATAATTGTCCTTAAGCTTGAACAAGTCGATTTTGTTACATGATAATGTCGCTAAAATTGCTGAGTGAGTAGGAAACAGTGTAGACCCTGAGCATACACCGCGCTCTGCGGCACCTGATCTGTGTCTACAGTGTTTGCTCAGTGTTTATTTAAGGCAAATATTGCATACCGTAATTAAACTAAGTAGATGGATACCTAATCTACTTACCATACTTGTCCTAAAATTGGAAATCGTCTATTTTGCTACTTGTTGACGTGTTTAAAATATTGCTGTATGTAAGGCAAACAGTGAAGACCCTAATCACTGGGTCTTCATTATTTACAAAGGACTATCTGTCCCAATACTAAGGGTTATTACGTTACTTACTAATTTATGCTACTGCTTTTTCTGTTTTTTAGTCATGTACGTTATCATTTTTTCAATTTATCATTAGAATGTTTTATCATATCGTAATTGTATGTCAGATATATGATCATTCCTACTTGTTTTTGGTTATTACTATAAACACTGTTTGTGCAATAAGAAAAATAAATATTTCGTTTGTTTTATTGTTGTCTCTGTGTTGACTACACTTTTCGTATTTACCCCGAAGTGTTTGGACAGACAGACCTTACCAAACAGTGTAGACAAAGAGATGTATGATCAGTGTCCGCACTGTTTTCTACTCCTAAAGCAGTTTTATACACAACAGTATTGAAGCTCTAGAAAAATTGATTTATTTAAAGTTTAGGAAAAGTATGGTGAGGAATTAAGTTGCAGAATAGTTGGGGTAAACTTGGTAATATAATAAGATCTTAATTAAAAGATGTGGCATTTCAGAAATTGAATGACCCTTTCGATAATTTTTCAATTTTATAGGGCCGGCATTGTGTACAAGACAGCCATATTTTCATAAACCTGCCAGGTACGACCGGGGCGTCTAACTGATATTGGCTTACAGTTGGGCAAGGCCTGCTATCCTTGTAGCAGGTAAGGGTAGAGGGGGAATGTTTTTATTTCTTCTGTTTCTTCACTTTCGTTCCTGTTCCTCTTTCTTCCCTGTTCCTCTCTTTCATCTCTTCGACTATCTCTTCTATCACTCTTCTCCCTTTCTCTGGGAGACGACACAAAATGACCCACAAGGGTTGACGTGTCGTTAAACCCCAACACAATCAATCTATCCATTCAGCCCAGGGCACGTCAAGTCTCGTCCTCTTGATTTGTTTTTGCTGCTGTCCCCACACCTAAAATCCTGTTTTGCTGCGTATTTATTACAAATAGAACGCAAAACCTTTGCTAATATATTGTTCTGAGGTCCATCGCATTCAATTTGATATGCAAAATAACATTATTCTAAAACTGTTGATTTTTGACAACTGAACCTTGAGGTATAACGAAGTTAAATTGATTATAAAAAAGCACCCCAACAACAAAACAACAACAACAACAACAACAACAACACACACACACACACACACACACACACACACACACAGAGCAAAAAAGTAACAAGAGAGAGAAAAAACAAAACAAAACAAAACAAAACAAGAAAAAAGAAAAATCAACATTTTCAGCACTTATGAACTGGTCCTGAGTTGAATTGATTAGCTTTTCTCTAAAACATCAGGCCTGTTGGTAACATGGAGCTAACGGACTCTTAAAAACTCGAATTGGGCAGAAAGATTCCGTTCCCAAGCTTTTGCAAACCTATATTGCAGTACTCTGTGGTCACATCGAATAGCAGACTAATGGTAGGTGTGAGTTGTCAACTTCCGTTATTTTGACTAGTCACTTTGTTGGTTGGTGACGTTTCACGCGAGTAAAACTGGTTTAAGCCCCTCCGTCCATCCCAATCCATCCTTTCAGACCCCCGACCCCACCCCCCCCCCCCCCCCCCCGCCTCCCAAGTAGTCTTTCTACTGTCTGTTCCAAGGCGGTTCCTCTGTTGCAGTGACATGGTAGTCGCTAACGAACCATAAAGGCATATATTAAATCTCATCTATTCACTTAACATTGTATTTGCAGGATCTGATGCAGAAGGTGTTAGTCTATGTCGATACAGATTGCATCATATGTTAAACTCTGTGTGTGCAGTACTTAGCAGTCTTTATAGCAAATTGTTTTCATAGCCATCAATTTGATTTTCAACAAAAACAGGAATGTATTTTCGATTTTGTATAGAAAACATGTAATGGTATGTTGAGTGAGGCAATTCTAATGAATATAACATATGGAGGACAAAAGTTCTGGTGAAACGATCCCAGCTAGCATTCTACGTAAATCTACATCGGGCCGTCATCGGCCCGTCAGCTACCCTGACGGGCCGATGACGGCCCGATATAGATTTACGTAGAATGCTGACTGGGATGTGTATGCACTGGCGGTATTGATTTTTGGGGATGAGCCGGAAGTCTTTGCAGTCACATATACTTGAAAATACCTTTTTGCTTTATGCGACCATATGTTTGTGACTACCCGTTTTACCTAGAGTTCTGCTTGATAGGCCTGTATTTTCTTCAATATTACATGGAAAATAAAAACAGTTATTCATCAACAAATTCTTGTCTTTTCATTTCATATTTCTTACAACGAGCGTAAAGTTAGCGGTTCACGGTTCATTATTCACGGTTCAGGATTCAGCGTATGGTTCAGTATTCAAGATATTATTCAAAATACGACCTGCAGCGTCTGGTTCATTATTCAGGGTTATTTATTCAAAATACGACCCTCAGCATCTAGTTCAGGATTCAGGGAATTATCCAAAATACGACCTGCAGCGTCTGGCTCATCATTCAGGGTATTATTCAAAAGTGACCAGGGTATTATTCAGCGTCTGGTTCAGGATTAGAGTATTGTCTTTACAGTGTTTTAACCCTTTAATCGCCGTTCAAAAATTACAGCAGATGACTGTTTTTCTGAGAAATACAAGGGTTGGAATTTCATGTGACTCTCTGCTAGCATAACATTCCATGCCTTGTTTTCTTGGAAAACATATTATAAAATGTAGTTTGCTGCTTTTGTTTCTGGCACTTTAAGGTGAAAGCATACCACTATTTGATCATTTATGCCTAGTTACCATGAAAGGGCATTGACAGTGTAGACCCGGAGCAAATGTCGCAGAATACGGGCGTCTGCACTGTTTGCATTAAATCTAGGAGTTTCTGTAAAACATAGTGATAATAAAAAAACACTAATATGACACCCAGCTTTTGGAAACAGACGAGTCCAAATAATTATGGTAGATGAGTCCACTCGGCACAGATGGTTTAAGAGGAGAACTAATCTTGATACTTTTCGTGCGTTTGTTCGGTTTGTGCTTGTTTGGATTTGTCGGTTGTCTCTTCCTCTTGGGGTCTGGGAAGGGCTGCGGTTTGTTATTGTGGCACTCCCTGGACTTTTCTCTTACCTTTTTAAGGTAAATAATGGGCATCTAATAAAATACCTATTCATTGTGAATGTAAAACATGTGAATAATTTGCAAGTATTTGTAGGGTGCACGTATTTGTTGAATGTATTTATCAAGAACTTGTTCCTGTAAACATATCATATGTTGTCACACGTTTGAATTCGTTATGCGTGACGAATACGTTCATGTCGTAATACAAAATGGAGCCCAAGCGATCTTTCCATTGCACTTTCTATCCCCTCAGTCACAACCTTTTAAATCACAACCGATCCCGTCGATCCAAAATTCAATAAAAAGCTGATTTTCTTGGTTAGCAGTAAGAGAATATAGTATGATTCTTGAAGTACATTATTCTGACAAAACTTCAAAATTCTGGTGATGGGTGCAATCACTCGAACTCGGCAACTTCCGGAATGCGTGTCGAAACTGTTCGCATGCAATGTAAACGGCTATGAAAGGGTATTTGTTTCCACCGTCTTATCCAGAAACCGTCACGACACGACTGAAAGATTATTGACAGTGACGCTAAATACAAAAGAAAGCAATGATCAGGAATCGATATACCAAAGAGAAAAAAGGACGCACTTAAAGCAACGGCACCGCGATGAAAACACTACAAGCAGAAAGCAAAAAGGACAGTTTCTTTCCCAAGTAATTGGCCAAATGGCTGTCCAAAATAAAACTTTCATTAGGACATACATGCAAAGACATACAATGACAGAAATATTAAGTAACAGCAGAAGCAACGCATTTGAGCGGTCAGTGAAAGTTTTATTGGGGCTGGTGGTGGTGGGGGTGGAGTTTAAATCTATTTTACGTGGCCACAACCCTCGCCTTTAATTCTGCCGTGGTATACATAAGACATTTGTTAAATCCGCGTGAAGGGTTTCTAACTCATTAGAGCAATTTCTCCGAGAGCAAAAACTCAAATAAACACAGTGATGAAACAACGATAAGGACTCGACAGCAAGAAATAACTGAAATGCTGCAGCAAAAGAAAACCAACAGTTGGACTCCGATGTGCCCAACCAGAGCCTGAGCATCAGGCACCAACCGACATTTAAAAGTCTTTAGACGGGAGTCGTCATCATAGAGTCTGAGGCCCGACTCGTCTGCGTGCAACCAAGAGGCAAGTAATATAACCGTGATTGGGTCAACAACTATGTTTGTAGTCAATGTCGTATTACATTTATGTTGTCCCCAATCTTTGTACCGGTGTTGGTCTTACTCTTTGTTACTTTGTGGTTTATTATACGAGGCGATTTGTTTTATGTATTACCTTGTGTTATTTTGTTCTTGTGTTTGTCAGTCCTTTTTAGCATTGCGAATACCTCGCTTGGGGAAGAGAGAGAGAGAGAGAGAGAGAGAGAGAGCTACTTTTGGTGCTTTTCGTACGTTTGTGCTTGTTTGGTTTTGTTCGTTTCCTCTGCCTCTTGTTGTCTGGTAAGGGCTGCGGTTTGTGATTGTGGCACTCCCTGGACTTTTCTCTCATCATTGTTTTATATATATCGAAGAAAGATTTTACAAAATTGAGTGCTAAAGTACCAAGTCATAAACTTTGAATTTTGAAACTACTGTGCTTTCAACATCTTTCAGAAAATCGTGTTTTTTTTTTTTCATTTGCAAACCTTTATCATGATTCAATGCAAAACCATTTGTCGTATCTACCTAAGCATAAAAAAATATTCTAGTCATTGGTTGTTAAAGTATCAAATGTTTTCACTTTTCCCACAGTAAATGGCAAAATATGCAGAAATCTGTAGGGTAAGTAACTTAGAGGCATATTTTCAACAAGTTCCGCTTGTAAAAAAATTCTGAAATTTTCACAATATTGTTGTGAAACATAAATTATTCAAATTCAGCAAAGAAGTAAAAAATATTTTCTACGACAAAACTTCAAAAGCGTACCGGAAGTCTCGTGCGCAACGTGATTTGGGTAGTTTACAATTTACAAATTGTATTGGTAATTATTTTTTTCATTAATCTGGTTTAGAGAGATTCCTTTATTTTCATGAATAATATTTTCTAATAAATAAACATAATCTTGTTTGACTTGCGCAGGACGCTTTTTCAATTCCGCCAGTGAGGGGACGCCACCTCACGGCCAGGCGCTTCTTTCAAATCCGTCAGTTAGAGATTCCGGGCGTTCGCTGACCAATCAGAAAAAATGTTGTTTTTTTTTAACCTGGCGGCCAATGAAATCAAATCTGTCGGCATCTGCGCACACTAGAATATAAGCATCATTGTCTGGAATCGCCGCTTCACGTTAATATCATTTCTGTGAATTTTCAAAGGAAATCTTTTAATTTTGTGTTTGCGAGAAGAATAAACCCAGATCAATGGATAATATTCTTTTAAAGACGTGACAGTTCAAATTAAACAGCTGTGTCTTTTCAAGTTTTTTTTTCACGGAAGGAAATCGACCTGCGAGTTGACAATTTAAACAACGGATTATTCAACAAACATGGAGAGGGAGAAAAACATTCCATTTCTTCGTGCGATTTTTAGAATACCAGATCAATACGTAATTTCGAAAACTGAATTTAAACGACTTGTAGATATAGCTTTCCAAGCAGAAACACAGAGTGATGCGCGATGGCATAGATTCCTTGATTGTTCAGCCTTCTGTCGAGAAACTGACTGTTATTTCTGTTCAAACTACGATAAATGATGTCATAAATGTTTATCAGTCCACCCACGCCATTAACCTCGTGCATGATCTAAGTATCAACTTGGAAAACAAAAAAAGGAAATGCCTCACACTAACCAGGACACTGAAACAATGGAAGCTGCAATGGGCGACAATTCTGGCTCAAATACGGGACATGCTACCATAGGTGACCTCTCAGACGAGGATATAATCATTAAGTATTGCCTCGACAATAAGGTGAAAAAGGTCGCTATCGACGAATTACTGGTCAGAGTTTACGACAGTCTTGAAACACTTAGACTAGTAGATTTTGCAGACCTAGGTTCTAGCAAAATCCCTATCGGTCAACGTCGATTGATCATGCAAATAGCCAAGGCTCTGGTGCCATCTGGGGCATCAAATCGCTCGGGAACTACGGCGGTGGGCGAGCAACAGACTTTCGCACCGAATTCGACGGCTCAACCAGAGGTGACACCAGTGAGGAGAACAACGACCACTTCCACAGAATTGTATAATCAAACTTTGTTAAATTCAATGATTAACCATCGAGCTCGGCTTTTAGCTACTCCTGTGAGCCAAGCTTCCTCAAGTGTGCAAGGTGCGAGTACTAGCAGTGTGACAGCGAATGTGCAACCATCATGGAATTATCCGCAGATACACATTGCCTCAGCAACGGGTAAGTCGACCTCTTTGTTTCTTGAAATTTGCGATTTCGTTCCAAATACCGTGGATGAAGACACAGTGATTGGGGAAACAGGTGATCAACAAATTGTCTTAAATTCAGGATAAAAAAAAAAACAAAGCTAGAATCTCTGTCCCTGTCCCAGTGGTCCATCGCTAACATGGCAATCCTGTACAAGCTGGTTGGGGATGGAAAATTAGAGGGCCCAGCACTGACGGACTGTCATACACTACCAAGGTGTATCAGCTAGTCCAGAAGTGCATCAGTCCTTCTATATGACCGCGAGTACAGGAAATTGCAAGGGAGTATGGGATTTAGGTGGGGCACAGATATGCAACATCTATATACCTTGTACTTGCAACCAAGAGACAAGCCCTTGACCGCTGTGGGTACCTCCAACATCCCTCAAAAGAAGCGCCTCAGCCCCACTACAGCACCAACTTTGAGACCTCAGAGATCCCTCGACGCAGAAATTTGCCGGAACTTTAATTCAGAAAAGGGATGTAAGTACACAAACTGTAGGTTCAGGCACCAGTGCATTGTTCCTGGGTGTAATGACAGTCACCCAGTAACACTCATCTGACGAAAAACACTAAGTATTGAGGTCCAACCCATTCATGGCCTTTCCTTGTCCGCTTGGCAAGAAGAATTAGGAAATGATTCCGACCGCAGTTTTATCATAGACGGCATTAAAGATTAAAAATCATTGATCCCAGCACTGAAGTGTCCTCGGTTTCCTGCCGTAACCATCCATCTGCACGCCCCAACACTGCTCTATACGAGAAAGCAACAGAGCAAGTAAGGAAAGAAATCGAATGTGGAAACTATGTCCTCTGTCAAACTCCCCCAAAAATTGTCAGTCCAATGGCGGCAATACCAAAACCAGACGGCAATGTCCTTCTGATTCATGACTGCTCCAGACCTACAGGGAAGTCAGTGAATGATTACTGTACAAAGATTGGTAAATGAAGTTTGCCAGGGTTGATGATGCAGCCAATTTAATGACAAATGGTTGTTACTTCAGTAAGGTCGATCTCCGCAAGGCATATAGGAGTGTAAAAGTAAGCTGCCAAAGTCAACAGGTGACAGGGCTATGCTGGGATTTCAATGGGCAAAATGTTTACCTAAAGGACACTCGGTTACTTTTCAGGGCACGTCTGAGTGTAGGGATCTTCCATAGGCTCACCCAAGCTGTCAAACGTATCATGGCTAGGAAGGGGTATGACCTCCTGATGGTATATCTTGATGACTTTTTAATCATAACTGATTCTCAGGGATCATGCGCTGAAACTTTGTCAGTTTTAATCCAGCTTCTCCGGAAGCTGGGATTCTCAATCCACTGGGGGAAAGTGGTGGACCCTACGCAGCGAATCACTTTCCTTGGCGTGGAACTAGATTCCGTCAATATGGTGCTTAGGCTACTCGATGAAAAACTAACTCAACTTCTCCAGGAACCGCAAAGTTTCCATCCATCCCAAAGGAAATGAAATATAATCTGCACTATGGTAAAGTACGGGGAGACGTTCTACCGCCGCCACACGTTTATATACATAAATGCCACACATGTTTTTATATTTATTTAGGAAGAAACTTTATCCATTTCACCCCAGCATTTACTAACAACATTTTCCCTATATTAGTTCGTTTCGGTATTTCGGTTTCGTTTCAGTATTTCGGTTTCGTTTCGGTAAATCTAGGTACCGTAAAATACCCGAATGGATGGTCTGTGGGTTTCAGACCCCTTGAAACGGTAAATCTGAGTTTAAAAAATAACAGCAGGTCCGATCTAAATTTCCTTTATGTTCCCAAATTGAAAAAAGTTAAAATTATATTAGTCTTGCAATCCAGGATAGAAATTTTTGTCATGGTGCCGGGTCTCGGTCACGGGAGTGTGGGTTTCATACCCGACCATTTCGGGTTTCGGGCGTGGTCAGTTGTCATCGTAAGGCTACTAGGCAGTTTACGAATACTTAGTACCCATTCTTTGGCCACTAACCATATGCTAAAATTGCCCGTCTTGAACCAATGAAAAGGTGAGAAGGATCTAGAAATATTGTGATAACCAAATCTCAAGAATGCTGGTAATGTGCAGCTCTTTATACGAGTACATTATGAAAACATGCCTATTCAAATATACTGAAAATTTTACCACCAAAAAAAATGAAATTTTCAGATAAAAATTTCTGATATTTTTCACAGTTCTGCTCAAAACATAGATTGTGGGTACTCATTAGAACCGCCTCGCCGAGGCGGTTCTAACGAGTACCCACAATCTATGTTTTTAAGCAGAAATAAGAAAACTAATGTATACCCCTGTTAACCCCAGTTTTACTATATAAAAGTGGGGTTTACGGGGGTCAAAGTTATATAGGCGTGTTTTCGTGAAGATATCGGTCCCTGGAAGTAGTGAAAGAGAGTGTGTCCAACAAGACCTTCAACCCACATATATGGGCATATTATCTCTCTCTCCCTCTCTCTCTCTGTCGATCGATCGATCCATCCATCCATTCCTACCGTCCGTTCGTCCGCCCTTCTATCTATCTATCTATCTAGCTGTCTTTGTGTCCGGCATTCTTTGCATTCCGTCTGCTGTATGTATAGCGCAGAAAGCCTTCGTGGAATAAAGGCTGTTTAGTTTTACTTAACCATTTAAAATACAACTAGAATGGTCTTTCATGCGTAATCGAGGAATACGGAAGTCCTTGGAAACGTTAAAAATACTATTCACTAAATTTGGCCTAAATCTGAGCACATAGTGTCGGTTCTAGCACCTGTCGCAGAACTCGGGCTCAGGACTATTCCATTCAGAGTTAGACATCCATCAGAACTATGAATTACACAATCAAGATAATCAAAGAAAGGAACGACAGAAAGAATGACAAGATGTCGGAGGAGTGTATTGTATTTGGGTAGTTTGTTCGTTCGTTCGTTCTACATACTTCGCATAGAGATAGGATATTGAAATTTTGTGCAAAGAATCAGAATAAAAATAACTACACTCGTATGGTTTCTGTCTGATGTAGTTCCTGAGTTACGCCCTTTTTTGACCGACACAACAGACTCTAATCAGCAAGATATCTCGATTTAGAACCTTGACACTTGGTATGCTGATTAGGAGTGATGAGTCAATTACCCAATTAAATGAATTTTTACAGGGTTATGCCGCTTGTAATATAATGATTATGAAATGTCAGCAAGCTATCTCGGTAACTTTTTGAGCTAATGCAGGGCCTTCCCAAAACTTGGTATGCTTATATGATTAGTAGATTACTCGACCGGCCTGACATGACCCTAGCAGTGTTGACTGAACCATTAAACCAACTCAAAAAATCTAAAAGAAATGACAAAAGTACAAAAAACACTTCCCAAGAGGATCGACGAATCTTGAGAAAATAAATGGATACGCTCCCAGAAGAGACGATTCTTGAAGTATCCTCTCAGTCCGACATTCTACCATTTGCAGACGGAAAAAGAAGCGTAGCAAGAAATCTTAAGATTCCGCTGTATGTTCATCAAGCAATGTGTATAAGAGTAACGCCATTTAGATAGGCTCTACTAAAATTCAAGGAGTGCTTGTTTGAGGTGAGGTAATTACCGTAAAAACTCTTAAGTATTGAGACAGATAGGCCTTTGTAAACAGTGTAGACCCAGATCAGACGCCACAGTACGCGACGTCTTATCAGGGTCTATAAAGTGTTTGCCACACATTACAGCAATATAACAGACGCATCAAGAGGTGGTAGACTATTCCAAATTTTAGGACAAGAGTATGGTAAGAAGTTAAAGCATCCCAAAACTTAGGATAAATACGGTATAACTTAAATACCGGTTAAAAATGAATTTATCCACGGTCTCGACCAGAAAATTTTACTATACACAGGCTAAACTTTGTTAACAATAAAATCTCCTTTGAGAGTGAATAATAAGTTTACATTACGTCATGAATGCATGAAACGAATGAATCTCAATTTCGTTTAGACACGATTGCCAAGAACAGCCGTGTTTTAGATGATGACTTTAATGCAATTTTATAAATTTCAACTTTTTTAATTTAAGGATTTGAATGTTTGTACGTTCTCTTCTGAGTATGCCCGGTTTGGAGATGTTGTGATATTTGTGAGTGGACCATTTCTGCGAAATTTTCGCCTTGAGGGGATAATTGTTTGTTGTTGGTTTATTTTCCCTCAAATTTATATAAGATATGTGATATAACCTTTAAAATATCTAAATTGCAAAAACATTTAAGATAACGTTTAAGATATCTAATATAATATTTTAAAAGATGTTTTATTTAGTAATGTATAAGATAAATACCATATAAGATATCTAGTGTGACGTATAAGATTTCTTATTTGGTATATAAGATATCTTATATAGGATATAAGATATATTATAAAGAAAAGAAGATATTTCATTTATTCTATTAATTTATAAGTATACACTTAACTATTTTTCACAATAGTCTATATGGCCATATCTCACAGATGCCATAAAGAGACTGACCACAGTGTACACCGATTCTGTAATGACTTATTGCGACAAGCTCTGATTGTTGAGATATATTTATCAAATTAACAACTTGAAATAACACAATCCAGCCACACCATGAGAAAACAGCTGTTTCATGTGTTTGCTGCTATGTAAGACTCAAACCGGTCTGCTAGGCTACAGAAGGCAGCTAGAGTCTTCAAAGTTTCAGTTTTTAAAACAATTACAGGTACTGTTGACTCTCGTTATCTCGACCTCGCTTATCTCGAATAACCGCTTATCTCGAAGTGAAAATCTGGTCCCTGCCTATACATGAAAACCTAACAACAGATGGAAAATATTGTAGAAAAGAGGAGAAATTGCTCCTAAGGAGCAATTTCTCCTCTTTTCCACAATATTTTCAATATATCTCTAACTTCAAAAGTCCAATTACCTATCAGTTTGTTAAATGTGGTTAATCAAATTATTTTTTCCTCAATTCTGCAAACCTGATATGTCGAACTACGGATATCTCGAAGTATTTCAGAGAGTCCCTTGGAATTCGAGATAACGAGAGTCGACTGTATTATACTTTCTACGTAGCGAATAGTTTAATCAATCTTGCATCACTATTTATGGTTTTAAAAAGTTATTAAGAGCTATATATACAGACATTTTACACTGCGCTCTCCTTTAATACACTAATCAGACTGCGGATGCGCGGATTGATCTGCGCCTTCGCCGTTCGCCTATGACAAAACATATTTTCTCGTGACGTGGCTCAATTCAAACTATATATTTAGTTTCATTTTTGGGAGAGATCTGAAGTCTGTACAACAAAGTGTGGAATATATTTTGTTTGGTGTACTCACTGTACAGAAGATATCATTTTCAGAACATATAGCTGTTGTTCAGTGCAGTGTGGGGCCTTAAACCTCTATCAGTACCTTCCCATAGTGCAGTTAATATTTCCTGGTCCCTTGGGATAAATAACTTATTTTTTTATTATTTGGAATATACCTTGTCGCCGACAACTACTTTTGATAACCTTATATGTTCATATCTTTTTTAATATCCTTGCTTCAAAAGGATCTCCTTTTCAAAACAGACGAAGAAATGTCAGTTAATCCCCGTTTGTAGTTACTCTGACGAGATAATGCCATGAGGTATATTTCTAGACCAGTATCCATAAAACAAATGGCTGAAATAGACTCTTCTACTTTATCTCTTTGGACCGATCTATTTCCAGCAGAAAGGGTGTCTTGTTAGTTTTATAAGTAGTATGTTTCATAACAATGTCTGTATTTAATGCAAACAGTGTAGACCCTGATCAGACGCCGCGTTCTGCAGTGTCTGATCTGGGTCTACACTGTTTGCAGCTGTCCCTTTTATAGGGTACTAGGTATAAATGGGTTAAAACCAGTTGAAAAATACTCACTACCTGTATCTCCTATAATCACAAGTTTGCGGACAGTCAAGAAAGCCTCTAAAACAAGACTGCTGACAGTCATCTCTAAGACACTGTTATACTGTTTATCCTCGAAAATCATATTTTCGGGAAACTGGGCTAAATAGTGATTGTATATGACGAAGGAAATGGTTTTCGCGTTCTAAGGGTCAAACAGGTCTTTCTTTTGACTGAGATAATTATTGGAAAATGCATTTTCTTGACGCTCAGTCGAAGTGAAAACGCCATATTCGCCGTGGTCGTCCACTGAGTCTTAAAGTATCTCCCGACTAAAAAGGCCATTTCATATATATGCAAAATGGGGCTTCTGTGGCAAAAGTGAAAAAAAAAAAAACCCCGCAGATTTTAAGGTACTTTCAGCATGTATAAATTTCATTTATACATGCTGAAAGACTTCCCCCACCCGCCGCCCCCCGCCTCCCCCCATTTATCTTATACGGCTTAAGTACCATATTTTAGGTGTCTGAGGACATTCATATGGGCTATAGAGGAAAATTTCCTCCCCATTACATGTTATAATACAATTATAGCTTCTATTAATCCATTTCTATTTGTCTCAATCTTTTGCATTCGACAATATATACATACCAATGCTTTGCTCTAACTCTTTCAGCGCCGCAGTCTACGCACACTCTATATTTTGCGTAAGTACCTCTATTACAAATAATACAAGGTACAACTTTACTTTTCTTCATTAAGTAATGTGCGCCGCAGTAGTTTGATCCTTTTGTAGGTTTTCTGGGGCATGGTTTATGGTTAGCAACGCTTAAAAATGCAAATTCCATTTTCTTACGATCTCTGCTCTTTTTGTATTATGATTATGTTTTTATTTTAAAAAGAAAAAAAATCATAACTATACAAAAAAGATATAATCTAATCGTAAAGGAAGACTGCAAAACGAAAACGAAAAAGGTAGAGGATTTTTTTCTGCAAAAATACGGTTAAAACACTCAAAACAACCCAATTTTATATCCTTTTTCGTCTATCTTTGGTTAAAACAGGTACAAGAACAGGATTTACATGTAAAATTTCATCTACCACTTACTAACACATGCAAAATTTCATATACCAGTGGCAGTAATGGGCTGTGCAAAATTTTTAAGCACCCAAATCAATAGTTTTTCTATCAGTGGCCTTGACCTTCAGCCAAGCAGCCTGAAAGTCGATCTTGCTCTAGATATTTTAATTCCCAACATTTATACGGTTATATTAAAATCCATAGATAATTTAGGCACTAGAGCGATGACAAAGGTTTTTTTTTCTTTCTTGAAATAGCCATAGTGACCTTGACCTTGAGTCCAGGACCCTGAAAGTCGAATTTGCTCGAAATATTATCAAACCCAACATTTGTGTGAAGTTGTTTAAAAATTCATCAATAAATGGAGGGGCTAGGGTGAGAAAAAAGTGAACATATTTACAGTAGTACGTTCGTCACGTACGTACGTTATGTACGTATTTTCGTACGGGACAGACCCTATATCCCCTCGCCACTTCGATATGCGAGGGGATAAAAAGGCAATGATTAATAGGGATGAAAGTAGGCAGCCCTGCTTCATTCCTTCAATACAAAGTGCAACCAGTCATCATTCGTACAACATCCCAGCTTGCATACCTTATGTAAGACAAAAATGGTGGGATTAATATAGCATAAATCCACGTCTTTGACATTACACCCGCCTAAATTTTAGTTTTGAAGCAAGTTCCAGCATTCAGTACTTTGATACGCATAAGTACAATAGTATTAAAAATGCCGAAAAAGCCTTTTTTCAGTACCGTCCATATTCGGGACCGGTTGTCTGTTGCTCCCACTATACGGTGTATAATTAATCCTTAATAAAATGGTTTCCGGTTCCAAATAAAGACAATGTATGGAATGACGCCATGAGGTGCACATAACGAAAATATGCCTATTCAAATATATTGAAAATTTTACAACCATAAACTGAAAATTTTCAGATAAAAAATTCTGATATTTTTCTTACTCCTGCTCAAAACATAGATTGTGGGTACTCATTAGAACCACCTCGGCGAGGCCGTTCTAACGAGTACCCACAATCTATGTTTTTGAGCAGAAATAAGAAAAATAATGTATACCCCTGTAAATCCCACTTTTACTATATAAAAGTGGGGTTGAATGGGGTCAAAATTATATAGGCTTGTTTTCGTGATGACAAGGGTGTTACAGTTTGCCACAGACTCAACGTTAAACGTGATCGATAGGGCAGGTATGTCACCGCAAAATTAACACGAATACACCTTTCCAACCAATAAAAGAAATCAAGAGACATTAAGGTGTCGTTTTGCAATATTTGTTTTTAGATCTGCTTACTTTCCAAATTTGACTTTGAAGTGGGCACATCCCAACAGAAAAGCGTAAATCGTCCTTTAATTATGATCAAATGACAATGTTTTCACTATAATTTCTGTTTAATTAGCTGCCAAAGCAAATAGTTTTTAAGAATGTATGTCAGTCTGATAAAATCAGGTGTATTTTAATTTGTGTTAACAAAATCAAGTAGCAAATAAAATTATGATGATCCATATTTCGCCATATATAAAATAATATGAAAATATTAAACCCAAATTTAACATGTTTAATTTCTTCAAATTACTTTTTTAAAAATTAAATGACCACAATGAGCCTATATTGTCGGTGGTGGGGGGGGGGGGGGGGGGGGGGGGGCGGGGGGGTTGCAGCCCCGTCGGAATGCCTACAACCACGTATCAGAAAAAAAGGAAAATCAAAGAAAAAATGTATTTGTTTTTGTGGGGTGCTATTTTTTATGTGTCCTTATATGCTCAGTAGGTTCTTTCTCTGACTTTTGCTAGATGATCATATACAGGTTTGGTGATTACTAATAATCATCACTGAATGAAGACCAGATGTGTTGTCTAGTCAGCAAGGTATCTGGTCAGTAGTCACTTTGGTCAGCAATTTGTCTGGTCAGCATCTCGGACCTCTAGTGGATCCAAGTCAGCATTCAGCAGCTCTGCAGGAAAAAATCAGCATTTTAGCCAGACCCTGTTTAATTAGGAAGTATTGGTTGTAAATCTTGGCTGGAAGTACGATGTAGATGTAGAAGTTCAAGAACGTCATCGCGGCAAGGTTTTGATGCCCTCCCGGGTGAGGTAAGGGGAGGTACCTGTTCCCTTGAAATATTTCAGCATTTTTTGTTGTTCCCCAAATTTTCTATATTCCCTGCTCCCCAAAATTATCTTTGTTACCCTGTTCCATTCATTTTAGACTTCTGTTCCCCGAAATAAATGACATTATTCCCCTGTTACCCAGAACCCCTGGAAGGACCTCGTTTGGTGGATTCACTTATGATTTGGAATATTTTGAAACCGTCTCCTTTCGCAATACTTTATTAACATTTGTTTATTTGGGAATCCCCAGATAATTTGACTGGTGACCATATGCCAGTCCGCTCGAATGAGAAAAAGTAGAATAAACGCGGAAACCAGATCAAGTCGGCTTTGTAGTTTGGTATCCGATTCATCCGTTCCATTACTTGTATTCAGAATCCAGTAGAGGTACCAGTATTTCGGTTCAGCTTCATGTAATCTATTACGGGTCAGTGCTTTTCCGACAGCTATAAATAGACCGTAACCAGTTTTCTCACAATATACCTGCTGTGTAGTTGACAAAAATACAACATATTAAGCTGCATGGAAAAAGAAGGTGTACAAGTTTCGTCGAACAGGTATGGAGTCTTGATGATTTTAGTACGCCTACTACAGAAATAGGTAGGCCAGTAATTATATAAGATTATTTTTATTCAAGTTCTCCACCCTTCTGTAGACTATTAAAACTGATGGTATGCGTGACGTCAAAGGGGTTACACGAGTAAATTGTGGTAAACTTGCCAGAATAATTATTACCGAATTTACCAGAATTATCGAACTTTCCATATTTGTGTGAAAAATTGAAAAATTTTGATTGCCCTACAACTTGGTCCGTATTTAATAGAAACATAACATGGATGGCAGATTGTAGTCTACTCCTGTACTCATAGACTGTATCAACTGATCACGGTCTGCACTGGTAGACTTCTGTTCCCCGAAATAAATGACATTATTCCCCTGTTACCCAGAACCCCTGGAAGGACCTCGTTTGGTGGATTCACTTATGAATTTGGAATATTTTGAAACCGTCTCCTTTCGCAATACTTTATTAACATTTGTTTATTTGGGAATCCCCAGATAATTTGACTGGTGACCACATGCTGAAACCCTCAAATTCCCTTTGTAAAGCTATACTAACCTTGCATTACAATGTTGCATATGCATAATACATATGCACCATGCAATTATTATTGGATGGGAACTTTTGTATATTAGTTGAAAGCCGGAATGTTTGACATACAGTAACATGTTAATACATGATATAATTTCTTGAAGATACTAATACATGATATAATTTCTTGAGTATGTGTTCTATATAACTATATACACCTTATCTTACTCAGGCGTAGCTTTAGCGGAACCTGAGGTCTGGTTAATTTTGAGACTAGGTCTGGCTAATTTACTGACTACAGTAATATGTCAATACACGCTATAATTTTTAAGGATGTTATTACACGAAAAAAATTTTTTTGATGATGTGTTCTATATAACCTTATATACCTTATCTTACTCAGGCATAGCTTTAGCGGAGCCTAAGGTCGGGAATGGCTAAACAGCGAAAGGAAGGTTCCTTTCGCGAAAGGAAGGTTTTTTCTACGAAAGGAAGATATCAGTGGGGCCCAGGGAGATATTTTATGTATCTAGTGATACTTTTGAGACAATTTAGTGGATATGGGGTAGTTTTTCCAAAAAGGTAGGTACTCAGGGGGATTAAAGGGAGCGTGTCTTTCAAGGAACAAACTATCATTAAACAGGTTCCTTTCATGAAAGGAATGTTTTATACGAAAGGAAGATCATTATGAGACCTTTGGTGGTACATTGATGTATTATAGGGATACTTATGAAACATCTAAGTGGATATGGGATATTTTTTTCCAAAAATCAGGTGTACGGGTATAAAAAGAACAGCGCGTTTCAAGGAACAAAGGCTCATTTCGCAAAAGGAAGGTTTCGGTCTACTGACTGTCTATATTGCTAATAGTTGTAACTGTGATTTGATTTCTTTCATTTGTGATAATGTGGGTGGGATTTAGGATCTGATTGTATCAATTCTGGATCGTTTTATTTATCAAATTTCCTACAGAAAGATTTTATAAATGAGACCCTGGAAGGTCATTCAGGTCCCTTACGAAAGGAAGATTTTTCTATCTTAAGAGCATATTTATAACTTTATGAGGATATTTATGTAAAATAAAATAAACTCATTTGCTAAGGAGTTTATTTTATTCAAAACGGATGCTATTTCTCTGACCTGTCATGTTAGCCTGTGGATAATTAATTATCCCCAGTTTCCAGCTGGCACCGCACAGTTTTATACTTGTGACTCGTGGAGGTATGACTAGGTCTTGTTGCTGAAACTGATATAGCATTATTGTCATACCAGCAACAAGTTTGTCAACCTTTTTTTTTTTTTATTCTTTTTTTATTTTATTTTTTATTATTTTTTTTATTTCTTTTTTTTTTTTATTTTTTATTTTTTTTTTATTTTTTTTCTTTTTTTTTTTCTTTGTTTTATTCTTTTTTATTTATTTTTTATTTATTTATTTATTTTGTATGGGGTATGTTGATACATGTACATTAAGTTTCATCGCATTATTTAATGCTTTAAAACTTAAACACGGACCTCGAAAGAAAACTGAGACATTATTTTTGCATTAACATGTATCAACAAACCCCGACCAAATTTCTAAGGCACAGCAAAACAATCTTTAATTAGTATGTACGTGTAGTCTACAACACTATTAATAATGGCAAATTCAAGTTGTTCATGATTGTTCGTTCAGGGCTAGAAGCCACAGCCTGGTCACTTCAGGTGGCCAGTTGTATCCCGAAACTTATTTCTTCTAATTTTGTTTTCTTATTTGGTGTATATTGTACTATGTTCGGTGCTAGTAGCCACAGCCTGGTCACTTGAGGTGGCCAGTTGTATACCGAATCTGTACATGTTATTCCTAAAATGTATATTTAGCTGTCCATGTTACTTCTTTCGGGGCTAGAAGCCACAGCCTGGTCACTTCAGGTGGCCAGTTGTATCCCGAATTCTATATCTTAATACGTTGTCAAGAAACTTGAACCCAGATTGTTTTGCTCTGTGTTCGAAACATGACCTATAAGTTATCTTTTATTTTATTCTCAATTCATATACATGTATAAGTACAATACTTGAAGAACATGTCATGGAAAACGGTGAAAGACACCTAACAACAATTGAGCGTAACAGTGTTTCATTTACCTGCGCGTCCTGCGAGAATCTCGCATAAAATTCGCCGAGGACGCAAAGTTTTAAAAGATGTGAGACCCCCGGACGCATGTTTTTTCCGGTTAGCGAGTCCCGTTTCCAAAAAAATACTCCTGTTCCGTCTTTTATCACGGGATTTCACCGCACCTGAATTGTTTACTATAACACCGGCTTACTGGTACCCTGCTTCGGCTTCGAGACTATTCGCGAAAATATTGACTACTGAGTGCCAGTCGCACTGAGAGTCAAATGGATTTTGATTGGACGTTTTTCAACCAATCAGCGACAGGGTAACGAAAAGAGCATCGCACGTGTTGAAAACGAAAGTAGACGTTTCTCGTTTCGTAGCCGTAACTTGAGTCAGTTTAAAGCCAATTTTAAATTGTTTAAGGCTTAATCAGCAATGCTACCCAAGAAAAAACAAAAAAAAAACTATTAATACTGATAAGACTCAGCCAACTCTGTTTACACTCCTTTACAAGGATCGCGCAAGGGAACCCGTTTCAGAGATCCAGGATTCCCAGGCCCAAGATAATTCCCAGTCGGACTCGGAGGCTGCTGAAAAGTCATGCTCGACAGATTCTGGTCAGTCTGGGTAAAAAAAAGTCAGTGCTGAAGTGGAAGAAGTCCAAAGATAGAAGAATGTATGAACTGAAAAAAAACAAACTGAAGTAAAACTTTTAAGCCTATCCACTGAGTTTGAGGCTGACTTCATACATTTTTCTATCTGTGCTGAGTCTTATCAGTATTAACAGTTTTTTTTTTAAACCTGTGCCAGACTTCTTCTACTGAGGCCTTTATTGTGGTATTCCTGAACTTTTCATTCTTACTTTGAGCACATTCAGTGAGTGCCAGTGGTGTCAGACTTTAAAGTTCTAGTCTGGAAAGAATAGTTCAAACTGAACTTATTAAGTATTTTTTTTGCGTGTTCTCTAGTCTAGAAGCCATGTGCTAGTCTTGTGTTCAGCTAGTCAAGGTCTAGGATTTGGTAATACAAAGATATAAAGCACTAGAACTAGTTGTTTAATTTTATTACATTTTATCACCATTGAATTTGAGTAGACAGAACATATTTAAATCCAGTACAGCGATTCTCACTAACCGCACAGCATGATTTCTGAAAGTCTCCAAGTGGGACTCATAAATTCTGATCAGGACTCATAAAAGTTGAGACTAGCGAGTCCTGGGACTCGCATTTTCAAATTTGTAAAAATATCACTGGCGTAATGTCATATTTATTAGGCTTATGGCATATGTGAAAGTATAGGGTGCAGGCGCGAATGCGCATCCGCGCAATCCCGCCAGAGTCTTCACTGTTCGTAAACATGTAGTTTAGAACTAGTGAATGATTCAGACTGAAAATCAATCATCTAGTCCCACTTGATTGCCGAGTATGCATATTTGAAGAGTGTTTGTACGGAGGACAAACAATGCCAAAATCTCTTGTGATGGCTCAAGTATGGTATAATACAATACAATAGATACAAAACAAAAAAAACAAAAAAACCCAAAAAAAAAAAAAAAAAAAAACATTGCCACATTTACTAGTCCCTGCATTTGTACTGTAATGGAATGTACTGTTCATAGTCAACCTTTTGGGCTTTATCAATGCCTGCTTAGCTGAAGGGGCCCTTGACTTTTCTGCCCGTTTCCTTTTGCCCTGATGTTGTTTTTTTTCGGCAGACGGAGTGTAAAGACAGGATCTTGTTCTGTCTGTTGATATGATCATGTTAGGGTTGGATCTCCCTTTGTCAGACAGGAATGTTTTCATCCTTCTTTCTCTTTGTTCCTCGGATATGTTCGACAAGTGGTCGATGTCTATCAAATGGTGCCTGAATGCATTGGAGAGTTTGAAATTCCCTTTGTCTCTAATTGCACGATCCCTTTCAATTTGTTCCCCGTTCACAATGTCATAAAACATTTCGATGAATTTTGGCATGTCTCTCGCTTTTCACGAAATTGCTGACTTCAAGATATGGTTGGCACTTTCAGAGTTATTGTTTGTCCAGTTTACTGGAACCTTTCCGCGTTGTATGGGTTTAATAACATGTGCCTCTAATAACGGCAACAATTTGTTGTCAAAATACGTTCTGAAACGCTTTTCACTGGTTGTGCTGTCTTTTTTATCAATCAACATTCGCAGCCTTGCTACCCCGCACATCAAAGACATCTACATCTGTTGCCTCTGTCAAGCCATCCCTTCCGAATATCTTGCTGATAATTTCTTGTCGATCTTTTAATGGTATTCCTACTTCATCCTCCATATACCTGTTGGCGTTTTGCTTCAAATGTCTCGTGCATAGCACATGCGTACATCCATGGAAACACCATTTAATAGCATTTTTGAACGCGGCCTCCTCGTCACTTCCTATTACTAGATTAGAAATTTCTATGTCCGAAAGGTTGTCTGCAATATCATGAAAAAATGCGCTGTACACTTTAGCTGAACTACATGTATGAATATAAGTCGGACCAAAACAAATCGGATGATCATTTACATGCGCTGAAGAGGGTGATGTCGTTGTTCTCACTACAGAAAGATCCCTTATAAACTGTAGGTCACGTGGAAATCGCCCAGATTATAAGTTTTGTCCACTCCAATAACTGCACCCTGTTCTTTGCAACAAAATCTTTTGATGTCAGCAATCTGTTGATCTGTGTATAGCGTAACCACAGGGTGTTGCACTCCACTTACATGTTTTACATTTTTGACAAAACTATGAGTTTTGGTCATTTCTTCTACTTTAATTATATTGTCTGCTGCGTTAGCACCAGAAGATATGTTTTCTTTGCGATGTATAGAATACTTGGACACGCAGTGAACAAGGGTCTAAGAAAGAAACTGGGCTCTAGTTTCATCGACGTGGGGAAAAAGATCAAATACCCCCCGCCACTACGACGACGATCTAGTTCACCCTGGGTTCAAGCAAGGTGGAATTCGTCTACTCAAATGTATAATTGAGAGGTGTTTCTACAGCTACCTGACAGGTTAGGATTTGTCTTAACCACACAAAGGCCCTTTTTAGGGTTACAATGTCATTCTGAGATAAAACCTTTATGTCGAGCATTAAATTGTTCTCGGCCTTAAACAACCCCATGTGTCCAATTTTCGCACTTAATTCCAAAATTGGCCTATATCATTGCAGAATCCATTAGGAAAACATGCCTTTATATTGAAGTGTTCGTTAGAACCGCCTCGTCGAGGCAGTTCTAACGAGTATCCACAATCTATGTTCTGAGCAGAAATATCGGAATTTTTTAATCTGAAAATTTTCATTTTTTAGTGGTAAAATTTTCAGTAAATTTGAATAGGCGTGTTTTCGTAATGCAATACACGCATCTGTTTATTTAACACGGGTTTCTTGTCTATTCACAATGATAATTCAATTAACACTAACAGGTAGATCAATACATTACACTTGAGATAAACACGTCGTCACTCAATTTTAAGAAACAAGTCAAGCTATTTCATAGACTTAGAATAACTTTAATGTGTAAACTTTTTTATCTTTACCTCACACCTTATGTAGGACGAAAAAAATGTACATTGCCAAAGTAAATAAATAAATAAATAAATAGTAATATTTTTAAAACCGCTTAAATTTTAATCTAATAAATGCGAACTCTCCATTTCATAGACCAAACCTTCCTTTCGTAGACAAAAACTTCATTAAGTAATTTGTTAATTTTGTAACAAATATATGGAAGTACTACAATATATACGATAATAAAACCTTCCTTTCGTAGATAAAACCTTCCTTTCGTAGAAAAAAATCTTCCTTTCGTAGAGAAAAAATCATTTCGTAATTTGTTCATTTCGTAACAAATATATGCAAGTGCAAAGCTATATAGGAAAATAAAACCTTCCTTTCGTTGACAAAATCTTCCTTTCTGAGACATTACCTTCTTTTCATAGACCAAATCTCACTACCTAGGCCCAACAAATATCTTCCTTTCGTAGATAAAGCTTCCTTTTGTAGACAAAAATCTTCCTTTCGTATACAAAAGTAATTTGTTAATTTTGTAACAAATATATGTAAGTACTACAATATATACGATAATAAAACCTTCCTTTCGTAGATAAAACCTTCCTTTCGTAGAAAAAAAAATCTTCCTTTCGTAGACAAAAAAACATTTCGTAATTTGTTCATTTCGTAACAAATATATGCAAGTGCAAAGCTATATAGGAAAATAAAACCTTCCTGTCGTAGACAAAATCTTCCTTTCTGAGACATTACCTTCTTTTCATAGACCAAATCTCACTACCTACGCCCAACAAATATCTTCCTTTCGTAGATAAAGCTTCCTTTCGTAGACAAAAATCTTCCTTTCTTATACAAAAGTAATTTGTTAATTTTGTAACAAATATATGCAAGTACTACAATATATACGATAATAAAACCTTCCTTTCGTAGATAAAACTTTCTTTTTGTAGAAAAAAATCTTCCTTTCGTAGAGAAAAAATCATTTCGTAATTTGTTCATTTCGTAACAAATATATGCAAGTGCAAAGCTATATAGGAAAATAAAACCTTCCTTTCGTTGACAAAATCTTCCTTTCTGAGACATTACCTTCTTTTCATAGACCAAATCTCACTACCTAGGCCCAACAAATATCTTCCTTTCGTAGATAAAGCTTCCTTTTGTAGACAAAAATCTTCCTTTCGTATACAAAAGTAATTTGTTAATTTTGTAACAAATATATGTAAGTACTACAATATATACGATAATAAAACCTTCCTTTCGTAGATAAAACCTTCCTTTCGTAGAAAAAATCTTCCTCTCGTAGACAAACAAAATGATTTCGTAATTTGTTCATTTCGTAACAAATATATGCATGTGCAAAGCTATATACGAAAATAAAACCTTTATTTCATAGACAAAATCTTCCTTTCTGAGACAATACCTTCTTTTCATAGACCAAATCTTCCTTTCGTAGACCAAACCGTCCTTTCACGAAATGAACTTTCCTTCCGAGAAATAAAAGTTTCATTCCGTCCCCATATACCATAGCATATAGCCCGAATTTGACAAAATACCCGATTTTATTTATATCATTGCATATATGGTAACCTTTTATATGAAAACTAACTAATTGGGCCCCACAAATATCTTCCTTTCGTAGACAAACCTTCCTTTCGCGAAAGGAACTTTCCTTTCATGAAATGAAGGTTCCTTTCGCTGTTTAGCCATACCGCCTGAGGTCTGGCTAATTTACTGACTAGTTCTGGCTAAATTTCTGACTAGGTCTGGCTAATGTACTGACTAGGTCTGAGTTGTGTTTATAACCAGTACATGCTGTAAGACTTTATCATTAGGGAAATATTCAAAATAAGTGATTATACCTTATATTACTTAGGTGCAGCTTAAGTGGCATCTGAGGTTTGGCGAATTTACTGACTTAAAGGTCTGAATAGCATTTATGACCAATTTCTGATGTAAGACTTTATCATTAGGGAAATGTTCAAAATAAGCGAATTATACCTTATTTTACTCAGGCGTAGCTTTAGCCGAGCCTGAGGTTTGGCAAAAGTACTGACTAGGTATGAATTATGTGCATAGTCATTTTATTGAAGGAAAATATATCTGATTTAATTTTTATAAATTTAGGGGCTATTTTTCTTTACTGAATATACCTTATCTTACTCAGGCGTAGCTTTAGCGGAGCCTGAGGTCTGCAAAATTTTCTGACTAGTTCTTAATAGCGTGTATAACCTATATCGCTGTAGGGCAATATAAATATGGCATTTTAATGTAGTTGAAAGTTCCTATTTTGTCTCTAGAAATCAGCATAATCGATATCTGTCATGTAAAAATATTCATTAACTTTTAAATACTAAGGCTCTAAGGTTGTTGTATATAAATCTGTTTATTAATCTACAGTTGTCACATTCACTTAATAGCAGTGTTTTACTTTCCATTTCATAAATAGCTATATTTATGTATGTGGTATACTTATAATTATTGTTTAGTGTGTATCTTTTACCAGTATATGCGTAATAGGCATAGGTTTTCATGCTATACTCATACATATTGACTTAGATTCTTCCCTCGAAAGGGAAGCTTAACAACCAATTTTGCCATGATATTAACTAGACTAGAACATCAGCTGTTAAAAAATGTAAACTACATAACACAATTCACAAAAACGAGTTTGATGTCCTAAGTGTAACGCTTTTTCATATCCTTTACCACTCTTTCAAAATAAACCATGGTAAATTAAATAACTACTATAACATTATTTCATATGCTGTAAGGCGTAATGATCTGAGTAATGCGTATGTTAAGAATAGCTATAGTTATTAACACCTTATGATAAACGAAAATTAATCAACGAGTTTCAAAAAGATTTTCCAATGTTCAAGTTTTTTCCCAAAATCACACCCAATGTACATTTATTGCATGAAAAGAAGCCTTTTAAATGTAATTTTAGTCATATTTCCTTATATTTCACATCATTTTAATTAGTTTGTATGTTATACTCAAGAATTTTCACATTTACAGGTTATCACTGTCTTTTGCTAAATTGGCGTTACACTTGGGACATTAGGTGTTTGGCTAATTTAAACCACATAAGCAATTCATTTGCAGTTTTAAGTACTGCAGGTGATCTTTGGGGCACATGCTCTCTTGAAGAATAGCAATAAAAACATGCTTAAATAAATTGTGAAAAAATCACAAGCCTTTAAACACAAAATGTTACACTTGGGACATTTTTGGGTGTATTTACACATGGCTTCTGTGAATGGGCCATACTGACATTCAGTAAACAAAATCATGCTGATATTGCACATATGATATTAATCTTACTATCTCTGGTAATTAAGGGTCTGAGAGGTCACTGGAGGCAAAGTCAGAACACTTTGTTTCCAAAATATTGTATTTTCAGGCTTTTTTTGTTTCGAAGGGTTCACTACTTTACTAGCAAGGTACAAGGGCAAACAAGGGGATGTTCACTCCTTAAATATCAGAAAACTATTGGCTTGTTAATTTAGTTTGTATATATGTACATTGTTTTGTCACATAAAAGCTACAATTTTTCAGGTAAGTATTTTACAGTTGACATGAAATGAAAATGTCACGCAAAAAGCGTTACACTTGGGACATTTTTTGATACATAATTGGCTATAACTTTTTTATTAATAAAGCTACTGACTTGAAATTTTGTAGCAAAACAGACAACTCAACAATTGACAAAAAAGGATAAAATTCTAATCAGTAGGAGTGATAAGTTTTGTTTTAGATCATTTTTAAAAAAAAACTTCATTATTTTTGAAATTACCCATATGGCATAGTATGGATGTGCATGCCGAATAGCCCCCTTTTTCAGCGCTGCCAGGTATATGATTGGCCCCCTTTTTTCAACAAAAAGTATATGAATGGCCCGATTTTTCTGGACTCCTACGTGAAAGGCCCCATTTTTCTGACATCCTGGTATATGCACATATTTTTCGCTCAGAGATTTTTCAAGGCTGCTTATCCTCTTGGTATAATATGAATTGACTGTGATATTTGTGTACTAACCAGCAATAAATGGGTACAAAAAATCAAAGGGCAGTATATGAATTAGGTCAACATTTTGGATGATCAAGTATATGAATGGGTCCGTTTTTTCGAAGGCCAAGTATATGAATGGGGTAGGTTTTGAAATACTGGCTCGCACACCCGTACCAAAATTACTCCTAAGTCCCCCCCCCACCCCGAGGGGTGGGGTGGGAAGGAGGGGGGGGGCGGGGTAGGGGGGGGGGGGGCAACTTCCTATATAAGGCATAAAACAAATGTGCGTACCAAATGGCCCCTTTTTCAGTGCTGTCAAGTATATGATTAGCCCCTTTTTTCAACAACTATTGATTGGATTTTTCTTGATTTGTATGTGAAAGGCCCCACTATTTCTGACATGTTAATATTTTTCACTCAGAGATTTTTCGAGGTTGCTTGTATTCTTTGTATTCAATGAATTCACTGGGATATTTGTCTACCAGCAATAAATGGGTATAAAAAATCAAAGGGCAGTATATGAATAGGTCAAAATTTTGAATGATCAAGAATATGAATGGGTCTGTTTTTTCAAAGGCCCTGCAGGTATATGAATGGGGTAGGCTTCGAAATTCTGGCTCCATCACCCGTCCACAATTATCCCTAAGTTACCCCACACCCCCACCCCCAATAAATATGGTGGGTGTGAGAGGTTTTGTTACCTTTCATTTTTGCAGCAATACCAGTAGATTTTTATCCCCCGGCCAATATAGCAATCAGGATGGCATCAGTCCGTCCATAGACAAATTCTTGTGGTCTCCATAACTTTGATACCGTTAGTCATATTTTGATATGACTAACGGTTCTTGCTACTTCAGAAGGCTATTTTATTTGATTTACCACCATATTTGACATATATATAATCGGTTGAGCCTACTGCTGAAAAAATCTAAAGGGGGGAAGAAACAGACCAGGGGGCGGAAGAAACCAGCCAGTCCATTTCTTCCCCAGGGGAAGAAACCAACCAGCCCGTTTCTTCCCCCGGGGGAAGAGCTGGATGGGGGAAGAAACTGACCATTACAGTGGACTTCTAATACACTTGGATTTTATGTAAAAATTACGCCAGGATTTTTGGACACAGAAATCAAGACATAATTTTGATAAATACATAGTCGACCATTCCATTATTACGCCTGGATTTTGTTCAATACATGAGGCAGACTACACCATCATTACGCCTAGATTACGGCTGGATTCTGAAAAGTAAAATTTGCATATGGAGCGGACTAACTTAAATATTACCACCCATTTTATGCCTTGAATAGGTCAATTTCCTTTGATCTTTTACTAAAAATAAAACTCTTGTCTATACTTAAAATAGTAAACCTCCAGATGGAATACACCAGGAAATATACTCATTTCCACCTGGATTCCAACTGGGTATTTTTGTACAGATACCAACAATCTATATGTTTAGAGAGAAATAAGAAAAATTATCTATTCTGGTGTAAATCCCTCTTTTTTCCTCTATGAAGTGGGCCATCTGTTCTCATTTTTAACTTGCTGTACGAAAGTACAGGAAGACATACTGCACTACCCCAGGCTGTTGGGTCAACAAAAATGTTAAAGTTTTATGTCAAAGTTTATAAGATCTTATATTTTCTAAATTCTAGATGGGTTTTGTTTATTATTCATTTTGTATGATTATAGAATGTTAGTCCAAAATTTTCTTGGGCTTTATCCACACCCTTGCTCATAACCAAGAGGTCAAGGTCACAGACTTAGAAATTTTATGTTAAAGTTTTGCGTCAAAGTTTTTAAGGTCTCTTAATTTCTGAATCCTTGTATGGATTCACTTTATATTTGGTATGATTATTGGTCCAAAATTTTATTTGGCACTATCCCCTCCCCTCCAAATGACCTAGAGATGAAGGTCACAGATTTAGAATGCTGGCCTCGGTGGCTCAGTTGGATGCGCCGTCCGACTGGAGACCAGGAGGTCGCGGGTTCAAACCCAGCCGAGGTCGGCAACATACTTTCGTGGAGATCGATCATGAAATATTTTCTACGGTCATTCTTTCCCTTCCGCTGATTCAAGAAGTGCAGTTGTCAGTTTCTGGCGAAAGAATGTGCGCAATACTGCTTAACCGCTTAGAGGACTAGCCTGCCCAGTAAACGTGTGGTTTGGTAAACTGACCGCGCTAGACATGACCCATTTGGGTTGACTGGGCTGTAAAACCTCAACACAAACTATCAAATCGACATGACACCATTGAGTTGACTGGGTCGTAGAACCTCAATACAAACAAACACAGATTTAGAAATTTAAGTTCAGTTTTGCGTCAAAGTTTTTAAGATCTCTATCTGATTCTTTGCATGGATTTAGTCTTTATATTTGGAATGATTATGTGTTGGTCAAAAATTTTATTGGGCTCTATCTACACACCTGCTTATGACCTAGAGGTCAAGGTCCAGTCTTAGCAATTTATAACCTCTGACCTGTGTATTAGAGCACTCTTGCACATAATGTCTGACCTTTGTATTATAGCACTCTGTAAGAGAAACTCTGACCTGTGTATAATATAGCACTCTCAGAGAACCTCTGACCTGTGTATTATAGCACTCTGTCCGAGAATGTCTGACCTGTGTATTAAAGCTATGTCTGAGAACCTCTGACCTGTGTATTATAGCACCCTGTCAGAGTACATCTGATCTGTGTACTATAGCACTGTCTAAGAACCTCTGACCTGTGTATTATAGCACCCTGTCAGAGTACATCACAGAATCTCTGACATGTGTATCATAGAACCTCTGACCTTTGTATTATAGCACTCTGTCAGAGAACTCTGTCACAAGGCCTCTGACTGTTCTGAGATGGAGGATCAGTCTTATTGTTTGTTCTTTGTACATGTATTTCTTTGCAGAGTTATTTGCATTTCATCCTGTTTGGGCCAGCCTCAATGCCTCAGTCGCATGCGTGTCCGACTGGTGATCAGGAGGTTGCGGGTTTGAATCCCAGCTGGATTTGGCAACATTCTTTGTATGGTCATTCTCTCTCTTCCGCTGATCCAAGAAGGGTAGTTGTCAGTTTCTGGCAAAAGGATGTGCATAAGTACTGGTTAACAGCTTGGAAGACAGGAGCGGTTACGTAAACTGACTGTTCAGCATGACCCTAATGGCTTGACTGGGCCATATAGCTGCAACTCAGTCCAAAAAAAAAATCATTGTGTTTTGTGTCATGATCATGTTTTTGTTCTCTCTTATCTAACTATGTGATCATTTCACTTGGAGAACTGGGAGCTGATTGTATGCCTGGCTTGGCATTGCATATGGTGTGGTTGTGGATATTCCTGTTTGTTTGCTCTTAAACCCTTGTCATACTGAATAAATTAAGATGCCACTCCTACTTCTAATTGTAAGCCAATCAGATTGCTTGATCTAGGTAATGTTGGTACAAATGCATTTACTAAATGAGAAGCAGTTGAGGTCGGCAACATTCTTTCATGGAGATCATGAAATATTTTCTATGGTCATTCTCTCCCTTCCGCTGATTCAAGAAGGGCAGTTGTCAGTTTCTGGCAAAAGAATGTGCACAATACTAGTTAACGGCTTAGAGGACTAAGCCTGCCCAGTAAACGTGTGGTTAGGTAAACTGACTGCGCTGGACATGACCCCATTGGGTTGACTGGGCCGTAAAACCTCAACACAACAACAAATGAGAAGCAGTGCAGAATCTGTATCATTAATCTAGATCAAGTAATTCGATTGGCTGAAAATCAGAACTGGGCCTGACATCTGAATTAATTCAGCACGGCAAGGGTTAATAGGTTAAAATTTCAAAATATGTCCAGTTGCTGCCTGTTGATGGAGTTCATGATTCTTTGTTATGCCCCCAACTTTGAAGAAGTTGATGGGGCATATTGGTTTCATCCTGTCCATTTATCCGTCTGTCCATTACGCTTTCTTGTGGACACAATATCTTAAGAACCATTTGAGATATGAAGTTGATATTTGGTATACAGTATCCTGACCATGTGAAGATGTGCTGATTAACTTTTGGGTGGAGTGCACCAAATATTGCTAGAGTTATTTCCCTTTTTATGAAAATTAAGTGCCTACTGTATCTTGGAAACCAATTTGTATAGGACCCTGAAACTTAATATATACTTTCTATATGAAAAAAAAGCAGAGGTTTTTTTTGTTTTGTTTTTTTTTTGATTGATCCATTAATAACGAAATTATTTCCCTTTACAACTTTCATCTGTCCGTCTGTCTGTTATGCTTTCTTCCGGACGCAATATCTTAAAGAACCATTTGGGATGTGAGATTGATATTTGGTATACAGTATCCTGACCATATGAAGATGTGCTGATTAAGTTTTGGGCAGAATGCACCAATTATTACCAGAGTTATTTCTCTTTTTATGAAAATTAACTGCCTATTGTATCTTTGAAACCAATTTGTGTAGGACCCTGAAACTTTCTATATGATAAATAAGCAGACCCGTATTTTTTTTTTTTTTTTTTTTATTGATTGACCCATTAATAACGAAATTATTTCCCTTTACAGCTTCCCTCTGTCTGTTTGTCCATTACGCTTACTTGCGGACGCAATATCTTAAGAACCATTTGAGATATGAAGTTGATATTTGGTACACAGTAACCTGACCATATGAAGATGTGCTGATTAAGTTTTGAGTGGAGTGCACCAAATATTGCCAGAGTTATTTCCCTTTTTATGAAAATTAAGTGCCTACTGTATCTAGGAAACCAAGTTGTATAGGATCCTGAAACTTAATATATACTTTCTGTATGAAAAATAAGCAGACCGTAATTTTTTTTTTTTGTTTTGATTGATCCATTAATAACGAAATTATTTCCCTTTACAACTTCCGTCTGTCCGTTATGCTTTCTTGCCGACACGATAACTTAAGAACCATTTGAGGTATGAAATTGATATATGGTACATAGTATCCTGACCTTATGAAGATGTGCTGATTAAGTTTTGGGTGGAGTGCACCAAATATTGCCAGAGTTATTTCCCTTTTTATGAAAAGTAAGCGCCTACTGTATCTTGGAAACCAATTTGTGTAGGACCCTGAAACTTAATATATACTTTCTATATGAAAAATAAGCAGACCCGTATTTTTTTTTATATATATATATTATGCACTTTCTATATGAAAAATAAGCAGATCCATATTTTTCTGTTTTTCTGTTGATCCATTAAAAATGAAATATTTCCCTTCTCAACTTGTATATAGGGGTCTGTGATAAAATGTTATGGATGCAATATCTTAGGAGGTATTTAACATATGAAATTGATATTTGGTATGCAGTACCCTGACCATATGTAGAAGTGCTGATTAACTTTTGGGCTGACTGAATCATATATTATCAGAGTTATGCCCCGTTTTGTGACAGTTGGACTTAGTCAACAAGGTTTCCTATGTCTTGGATATGGACTTGTTTAGGACACTGAAACTTTATTTGCTTTTTCTGTCTAAAAAATAAGCAAATCCATATTTTTGTTATTTTTCGATTGATCCATTAATAACAAAATTATTCCCCTTTACAACTTGTATATAGACCTGGTTATGATAAAATGGTACGGATGCATTATCGTAAGAACCATTCAACATATGAAGTTGATATTTGGTATACAATATCCTGACCGTATGGAGATATGCCGATTAGGTTTTAGGCAGAGTGCACCAAATATTGCCAGAATTATGCCCCTTTTTGTGAAAATTAAATGCCTCCAGTACCTTGGAAACTAATTTGTGTAGAGTCATGAAACATTAAACATTATATATACTTTCTATATGAAAAATAAGCAGACCGGTATTTTTTTTTTTTTTTTTTTGAATGAGCCATTAATAATGAAATAATTCCCCTTTAATGTTGTGAATGCAATATCTTAAGAACCATTTCACATATGAAGTTGATATTGGTATACAGTACCCTGACTATATGTAAAAATGCTTCATGGACAAGACAAATGCATTCTTCTTTGAGTCTAGTTAAACTTTAATGTATGTTGAATATCATGGTGATGGAAGAGACTAAAAATCAAAACAAGTTATAGCTTTTTGAAAAGATTTACTTGTATTAAGTTTTAGCTGTTTGAAATGATTTACCACTGATGTTTCTGTTTCTTTTCCAATAGTTGACCTATTGGTTACAAATCAAAAACTAAAGCAGAAGTAGATTATCTTAATTCATTATCAACTTTATTTTTCAGGGTTTGAACCTCTGAAATTCATTATAATAAGGACATTCTATACAACCCCTATACGTTACTTTTCAGACCTACTATGAATTCTCTTTCATTTGGCACCATCCATTTTGCTCTAGGACCCTTAGTTGATGAGAAAATTTAGATTTTTGCTCTCAAATTGCTCTTTTTAATTAAAGTCAAAAATGAAAAACCAATGTTTTCTGCACAAATTTTGCCTAAAGCTACATAGGCAGACTGACTGAGCCTACAGCAGATAACTCAAAAGGCATTATGTTTCAGTTCCTCTTTTATATATTTTGATTTTGTCAGTTATGATGTATGTAATGTCTGTTGTATGAATTTCAACTTTTCTGTATCACTACTATGCACTGGGTAAGCTGTATAACGTGGTTGTGGCTTTTCATGGGTATCAGTATAAAAGTTTTGGACCAAAATGGGTGTTTACAGCTCATTGACACCATGTGTGTTGACTAAAGGAGTATAACTCTTACTCTTCTTGTTTTTGAGTTATCTGCCCTTGGCAAAAATTATGTCTGGGCTATCTTTAGGAGCAAGCATATGTTGGGGGCATAGTGTTTTACAAACACATGTCTAGTTCAATTACATTTCAGGCAATGAACATAATTCTTTGTTCAATTATATTCCAGGCAATGAACATAATATGAAAAGATGGCATTTAGACCAGAAAAATTTTCATTCAGTGTTGACCTTATAACTCAGTCTGGCTACCAGGTAGATTTTTTGGCAGCAGTTGACAAGCTTCAAGATCTGAAAAAACCACATGTTCTTGCGAGAAGCGTGTATCGATATGAGAAGTACTGGCTCCCTCTTGCAGCAGCACATCCAAATGAGTGTCTCTCAGCTCCCTTAGATATTGAATGGGTATGGCATTGCCATATGTTATCACCAAGAGCCTACTCTAGAGATTGTGTAGAGATTGTGAACACTGTTGTTAATCATGCATTGAAGAGTTCTAAAGACTATCAGAAGTCTTTGCAGAAATCACAGGCTCTCTGGCAGCAGCTGTACCAGAATGATCATGAACCATTCCAGATAGATTTGAGTGCTCCTTATGATGAAAAGGCAGTCAGTTATTTCAGGTCAAAAATCACATATAACATCACTGATGCTGCTACGAGACAGAAGGTATTCTATTACCAGGTATCTCTACCTCATTACAAGGACAAAAAGTATCTAGATGCAGGGATGATCAGATACAAGAAGTTCTTGTACCTAAAGAAACAGCTTCCTGGTGAGTTCATAGTGCCTTGTTATGATATTGACCTTTTGTGGCATACCCATCAGCTGAACCCGTGGGCGTACAAGAAGGACATGATGAAATATATTGGAAACCTGTTCAATCATGATGATAATGTCACCGATAGGAGTGAAGGCTCTAAACTATACAATGCAGACATGCAAACTAGAGAACAATGGAAAAAGTACTTTAATGAAGGTTTTGCTTTATTTGGTGCAATGTATCGAGGGCCCCCTCCCGAAGGTTTCTTGTATCAGATAACACAGGATGATACGTACACATATTCAACGAAGAAGACCACTGTCCATCTAGAAGAGTTATCCCTCCAGTGTCAGGGCGGAAGAAATTTATCAAAGTTTAAACTGAAAGTATTTGGTAGCGCTGGAGCAAAGCAGGGAAATAAACTTGCAGTTTTCAAAAGGCCAGCTGGAAGTGTGGACAACCATGCAGACATTGTTTGGAGCAAAGCTGAACTGGACCAAAGAGGGACATTTTCATTTGATACACGGCATTATAACAACCTTATCATGTCTCTGGAAGAAATTCAGGGATTTGCTTGTTGTGGATCAGTGGATAGGCTTGGGGAATTTTCTTATAACATTTTACCAGCTTTTGAGAATCCCAGTGGGAAAACAGGAGGAATATTAGATATTAAAGCTCCTCTATCAAGCCAGATCAATGTGAAATTGAATGCGAGATACACAGCACCAGCAAGAGGAGCTGCGTTGCTGTTTCTTGAACAAGGAAAATACGAAAACGCTACTATACCAGAAAATATCCAAACACTTTGGGGACCAGTGGCTCTTGAGCGATTGCCACCAGGAAAAGATAATCATTGTCAAGTTGCCAGCCACAGGTAATTTTTTCTTTCAGTTTTACCTGTGTCTTGATTTGATTGCAGTTTGTGTCCTAAAATTTTGTACACTAGAGTTGTTGACAGTGCATACCCGGATCAGGCTACTTCTGAAGAAGCAATGATCAGGGTCTACAACACCAAGTATTATAAAGGAAACAGCTACATAAAAAGCAAAATGTAGGCCAAAGAATGTATGTATACATGTATAAATTTTTAGGACATTCACCCTATACACATTCATTATGTGTTTAACCCTAGTCCTGCAGAATCCGGATATACCCTGCCTTTGCAAACAGTGTAGATCCAGATCAGTGGCTGAAAAGCCAACTTACCTGGATCTGCACTGTTTGCCATTAAGTATGTGATTTTATATCAACAATCTGGATCAAATAAATTGATTGGCTGTACATTAAAGTGGGCGTGGCAGCTTAATTTATTCAACAGGACAAGAGTTAACCTGAATGGCCTTAGACACTTAATTTTGCCCTACCTTTCATAGCTCCATATAAGGTATATTTTTAGCCAAAAAGTACTGAATTTTTTTTTCTCACCATTAAAAAGCATATGTTGTGTATACTCATTAGGAAGACCTAGTTGAGGCACTTCTCATGAGTAGATACAAGAAAAAACAATTATGTGGATAATTATTAACGCAAATTATGTGGATAATTATTAATGCCACTTATCTGGAGCTGTAAATTATGTTGAATGCAGAATTTCGTTTTAAGATATATGTATTGAGAATACCCCAATGCTTTCAGTCACTTTTTTATCTTTGTCACACCCTGAGTGTGCTTGAAGTAGTACAGGGACTTGCATAGCTCCAGATAAGAAGGGTATCCACATAATATTTTTCTTGTTTCTACAAATACAAATGTTGCGGGTACTCATTGGAGTACCCCCACAGGGGCTTAGTAACAAGCTTTTTGAGAGGAAAGATATACTATCATTTAACCCTTCTCATGCTGAATAAATTAAGATGTCACACCCATTTCTCATACTGAGTAAATTAAAATGTCACACCCACTTCTAATTTCCACCCAATGAGATTACTTGATCCAGGTTTTTGATAGAAATTCACATATTTAATGTCAAACAGTGCAGATCCAGATCAGTTGGCTTCAGAAGCCATCTACACTGTTTGCAAATACAGGGCATCACGTGTTCAGCAAGAGAAGGGTTAAAAATACACAGTATATATTATTATAGGATAGTACATGAATATCTTTCTCTCAAAAAGAGCCTCTGTGAGGTGTTTCTAATGAGCACAACACTGTATATTTCATGAAGAAATAAGAAAAATATCAATACTTTTCAGATAAAGAAAAAAAAGCACAGTATCTGGAAACCGGCATAGTGGTAGAGCATCTGCTTTGTAACCAGGAGGTTGTGGGTTCTATCCCCGGCAGTCATATTAAAGACTTTAAAAATAGTACTAGCTGCTCTTTGGTTTGGCACTCAGCATTAAGAAAGCAGAGCTAGTAGTCAAAACTCGTCATCTCAGTGTCAGTATAATGTGACTAGATAGAATATCATGTCAAGTGTCTGGGGCATGATATGTCAGCGAGGCTGCACTCTAAAAGTGAGCATTGAGCTCCCTGCCACATCCAGACACCGTCGCGAATTATAAGTGAAAGATGTTGAAAGCAGCCTGAAGCCCGAATAAAACAAACAAACAAACACAAAAAAAAAACAAAACAAAAAAACAACAACAGTATTTGGAGCTATGTAGAAGCCAACCTTGCCACGTTCACATTAAGATCCCTGCACATTTGCAAAGTGCACTTGTACTTGGTGTGACTGAATTTGCTGATGCCTTTTTTAGCCCAAAAGTACTGGGCCCAGTTTTTCAAAGCATCATTAGCTTAACAAGCTGGTTAGTGGTCAAAATGCTAATTGCTCTAGTAAGTACAATATCTAATTCACAGCTATTTTGCTGTAAACATGTGAGTAGCTTTTGAAGTTCAAATGCTACTCATATTTTTGCAGCAAAAATATTAGCATATATGGCATATTTAATGATCAAAGTTTTAACCGTAAGTTAACTACATGTAGCAACATCTTTAGTTTTGAACAACTGGGCCCCGACATCTTTTTTTATTTCTCCACAAAAATTGTATGGCGTGGAATGTATTAGAAGCGACAAGGCTGCTCATTGGAAGCTCCTCACTGAGGCATTCTTAATAAGTACCCACAACATATGTTTTTGAGGAGAAATAAGAAAAATATGATGTGGCTACCCCTTTTTGTCTAGGGTTATGTCACAAGAAACCTTTTCTGGCACAGTGAATTATTTTGTTTTTAATTGAATCACAGGTTAAAGAACCATGTTGGGAGCACTGTATTTACGTGTCGAACTATTCACAGTGCTCCATTGATGCAGTCAGTGATCCAAGTGTTTTATCATGATAAGATGGCTGCCATAGGTCACCTGATAGCTTCTGACCAACTTCCTTTGCCAACGCAGGTAAGACATAGTTTATCTCTTCAACCAGGCATACGCAGGGATCACAAGCTCAAATCTCAGCTCAGTCTCATAACTTTGACTCTCGTTATCTCGACCTCGCTTACCCTCGAATAACTGCTTATCTCGAAGTGAAAATTCTGTCCTTGGCTAAACATGAAAATCTTACAACAGGAAAAAAAAATGTTGTGGAAAAGAGGAGAAATTGCTCATCAGGAGCAATTTCTCCTCTTTTCCACAATATTTTCGATAAATCTCTAAATTCAAGAGTTCAGTTGCATATAAATTTGTTAAATGTGGTTGTTCGAATTTTTCCACTAAGTCTGCAAATCTGATATGCCGAGGTACCGATATCTCGAAGTATCTTGGAATTCGAGATAATGAGAGTCGATTGTATCTTTCATGAAGATTGATCATGAAATCATTTCTGCCATCATTCTCACCATTCTGCTGATTTAAGAAGGACAGTAATGTCAGTTACAGGCAAAATTGCATTGTTGGACTTCTCTTTTATGGATAAAATGGCTTTGGGACTCCTGTTTACAAAATCCTATGTACCATACTTTTCCCAAATTTTAACATTTAACTACCTTTTAATATGTCTTAGAACAGCCAGAGGAGTAGCATACAGTATTTAGACTTTGATTGGATGAGTTCTGCAGCAGCATCAGATCTGCCATTGGTCTACTTAGTTTTCTAAGACCTGCCTGTCTCAGTACTCAGGGTTAATACAGTGCATTGTCTGCCTTTTGTTTAGGGGTTTTATAATGCTTAGCATGCTTGGTAAAAAATTCAGCAGACAACATTTTAAAATATTTTTTTTATTTTCGTAATTCTAGTTAAGAGGAGTTACTGGGTAAATTGTTTTCTTATTTCATCACAAAAACATATGCTGTGGGTACTCATTAGAAGCGCCTCAGCTAGGCGCTTCTAATGAGTGTCTGCAACATGTTTTCATTGATGAATAAGAAAAAGATGCTTTTTGGTAAGAAAAAAGCGCCTTATTAAGATCTTTGATTTTTCCAATAAAATAGTCTTTGACCGTTCATACAAACTTTCTCCAAGTAGTTTCTTTGTCTGCTGAATTTCCCAGAGAGTAGTAAACATTAAAAAGGGTGTCTGAGAACCCAAGTTTTGTGATGACTTAATTTACAAACTTAGAAAAGTTGATGGTATGTCTGATTTTTCAGAAAAAAGTCCAATCAATTTTTATCACCATAAAGGAATAGGATACAATGTAGATTTAATGGGACAGTCTGCCTGCTTAGTGGTTCTGGCAATCAAGGGCCAGACTGCAGATTCTATGATGGCTCCACCCTAAATATTTGCTAGACACCAACTCAGGCCAAACAACATATTAACCCTTGTCCTGCTGAATAAATTAAAATGCCATGCCTAGTCAGATTGCTTGATCCAGATTGTTGATATAAATTCACATACTGAATGGCAAATTTTCAGCCAATCAGGTTACTTGATCCAGATTGTTGCTATAGATTTGCATACTTGATGGCAAACAGTGCAGATCCAGATCAGTTGGCTTCTTAGAAGCCAACTGATCTGGATCTGCACTGTTTGCAAAAGCAGTGTGTATCTGAGTTAAGCAGGACAAGGGTTAAAATAAATAGATAGGGTAATTGTAGGTAGGGATTTTTGTTTTTAAACATTTTTATGTAATATTATACCATAGTTACCAAATATATTTGGATTGGCACTATAATTCACATAAACATTTATCAAGTCTGTTTGACTATCCTTTGATGAGTCTATAAAGTGCTGATAGACTGATGAACAGTGTAGACCCTGATCAGGCTGCTCCTATAGGAGCAGTTTAATCTGGGTCTACACTGTTTGCTCAGCCCTACTCGTCCAAATATTTAGCATAATTATTTAATCCCATAACACCTGTTTATGTCTGCCGCTTATGGGGAGGGGGACAAAATGTCCCCCACCCCCACATATGGGGAGGGGGACATATTGTTTTTGGTGCAGTCCATGCAGATCCCATTGGGGTGTTGTTGGAATTACACTTTCCTGTCTGCACAATATCTTGTGAACTAGTGGTTGGATTCTTACCAAATTTTCATGGATATATAATTGAGACATAACAAAGAACTGATTAGATTTTGGTGACCTTGACTTAAGTTTCAAGTTCATGGCAGAAGAAAAACAGAAAATTTGTGGTGGGGGAATTCTGTTTTCTCTCAAACACTGTTACTAGTTACTAATATATATTTTTTTTGTAAAATAGTTTATAATTGAACAAATTCAAAAGGACCTTAAGATGAAGTCTGTATCACTGGCATTGATCAGTTATGTATGGGTGAAAGCATATTAAAATGAAGGCTGATGTTTTGCAAAATAAAACCAACTGGGCTGTTGAATATTCTCGGGCAGTATTTCTATTGTATTATCTTTTCATTTGTTATTCCCAATACTAGCTCACCTGAACAGCCAGATACTGATAGGAGAGCTTATAGCTCAGGCCTCTGTCGTTAGTTCTTTTGTCTGTTTGTCCATCCGTTGTTACAAGCCAGGCATAATGAGAGAGAAATGAAAGTGAAACCAGCAACAAGCTTTAAATCATTAACAATATTTATTCCCCAAAAAACAAGACCAGATTCAAAACAAAAGAATGTAAGTGAACAGTACCTTATGTCACAGTTCCTCAGAAAGAATCCCAAGAATTTATAACAAGTACCCACAATCTATGTTTTGAGCAGAAATATGGAAAATATCAGAGTTTTTCATCTGAAAGTTATCATTTGTTTTGGTGGTAAAATTCTCAATATATTTGAATAGGCGTGTTTTCGTAATGTAACTGCAAGACGTTCGCGATTACTCGCAAGTAAAAGCAACATTACAAAAACACGCCTATTTAAATATATTGAGATTTTTACAATCAAACAAGGAAAGTTCTCAGATAAAAAGTTCTGATATTTTTTCCTATTTCTGCTCAAAACATAGATTGGGCGGTTCTAATGAGTAATCACAATCTATGTTTTGAGCAGAAACAGAAAAAATAATGTATACCCCTGTAAACCCCAGTATTACTATATAAAAGTGGGGTTTCAGGGGGTCAAAATTATATAGGCATGTTTTCGTGATGAACTTTCCGTTCAGTTATGACAGTTTACGGCGGGTGGTTGCGAATCTCCGCATTTTTTTTTCTCAAACTGTCTTTTGGCACAACCAAGATGGCCGCCTATGAGAGTAAAATTAATGTATGCTAGTTTGCAACCAAAAATATGGGAATGTTTACTACGTTGATATTTACTTGTACAGTTTGAAAGTCCCTGAATTCAGAATTTAAGTCCAGAATGAATAAAATATTAAAGTAATCCAGTGTAGAATAATTTCCAATGAAAGTATACAAAGATACCCATATGAAAATCTGTTCTCCTTATATAATATCAAAGAACATTCTAGAAAAAGAATTTACTAGAGGCATCACACATTTTCGTCAAGAACATTCTAAATGTTCTATGACATACCAAAAAAAACCAAACTCATAATCAAGAACATAAACAACATATTATTGTAAACATGTTTTTCCAGAAAGTTCTATTTTTATATATAGAAACTTATAGTAAACATGAAAATAATGATACTTAAAATAATTAAACACCCTATATATAATACCGTCCAACCACCCTCACTTCTCCCTAGACTCAGCAAACCTCCCTAAATTTCCTGGAGGGAGAAGTCACTTAAGTCACTTCTCCCTAAGTCTCTCCATTAGTTTGGACAAAAGTGAAGTAATAATATCACTGGCATTTGGTCAATTATGTATTGCTTAAAGTGAATTAGAATTACCGTATTCAACCTAATTACCGCACTGTGCGCTTATGTTTTTCAAAATTACAGGGAACACTGGGCTGTGGTAAAATACGTATCTACCTGCTAAGGAATCATACACTATTAAAAAAAAGTCAGAAAAGGCCTTGTTTGATGATAATTATGCGTTTTTTTTTCTAATTTTATTTATAAAGGCATATGTTGTGGGTACTCATTTGAATTGCATCGACAAGTCGTAATTATGCGTTTTTTTTTCTAATTTTATTTATAAAGGCATAGTCGATGCATTTCAAATGAGTATAACAATGAGGATAACATATGCCTTTATAAAGAAGTAAAGAAAAAGTACATTGGCTGTAATCTGAAGACTACGGAATTTCTCGACTATGCGCTTATAAGGGTATGTGCGGTAATTAAATCGAATACGGTAATGCATGAGGGATGGGTTTTGGAACCTATAAAAACAGCTGGGTTGACTGTTCAAAGGCAGTATTTTCTATTCCTTTTTTTTTTCATTTTTTATACCCTGAGATAATAAATATGTACCGTTTTCTATCTAATTACGGCACATACCCCTATAAGTGCACAGTCAAGAAATCCCGTAGTCTTCAGATTACAGCCAGTGTACTTTTTCTTTACTTCTTTCTGATTTTCTTTATGAAAGCATATGTTGTAGGTAGTCATTTGAATTGCATGGACGATGCAATTCAAATGAGTACCCACAACATATGCCTGTATAAAGAAAATCAGAAAAAATTGCATAATCATCATCAAATAAGTGATTTTTGATTTTTTTTTATAGTGTATCCTTAGTAGGTAGATACATATTTTACCACAAATGAGTGTTCCCAGTAATTTTGAAAACCTAAGTGCACAATGTGGTAATTAGGTAGAATACATTATGTTGGCAGCCTCAGTGGACTCAGTTGGATGCGCGTCCGATTGGTTTTATCCGGGACAGATCCAGTAACATTCTTTTGTAGAGATTGATCATGAAATATGTTCTTTGGCCATTCTTTCTCTTCCAAAGAAACAAATTTCAATACAATATTTATCAGCAGTGAAGTTGACCCTGACTTTTGACCTGCTCCCTTTGTTGAAATATCTGATCAGGTGACTGACCCAGGTCCATTTGTTCCTTTTGTTTTTCTGAATTACAAGTAATCTTTGAATTACATTATATAGTATTATCATGGTATTATAATCATTACATTACAGGGGACAAAGAGGACTGTTCCATGATACTTCTGGGATAATATTTCTTATTTCTCCATAAAAACATTATGATATGAGTACTCTTTAGAAAGGCCTTGCCAAGGCACTTCTAAGAAGTATCCATAACATACGTTTTTTTGGAGAAATTGAGAAAATTATCTCAGACATATCATCAACAATATACTCCTCCTGAACAAGTCCACTGTTAAATCGAGGGTTGAGCGCAAGACTAGCGTAACTCAGATGGTTGTTTTTCCCAAAACCTAATCTCCTCACCATGAAGGCATTATGAAGATTACGACATTTCTTTCTGTAAACAATGAAAATTTAGGTGCCATTGCTCGTACGAGCAATGGCACCTAAATTTGCATTGTTTACAAAGGGGTCCAAGTTGCCCCTAAACAAGGGTTTCAAAAATATGTTTGAGTTACCATAGTCTTGCGCTCAACCCTCGAAATATGGTATGATAATACCATACTAAACAATGTAATGTAATGATTAATTGTAAGCCAGAAAAAAAAACAGGAAGAACAAAATGGTCCTGGATCACTGACCTGAGCAGATTTTGATTTTTTGTTTGTTTGTGTTGAGGTTTTACTGCCCAGTCAACCCAATGGGGTCATGTCGAGCGTGGTCAGTTTACCTAACAACACGTTTACTGTGCAGGATTAGTCCTCTAAGCAGTTAACCAGTATTGTGCACATTCTTTCACCAGAAACTGACAACTGCCCTTCTTGAATCAGCGGATTAAGGGAGAGAAAGACCGTAGAAAATATTTCATGATCAATCTCCACTAAAGAGTGTTTCCGACCTCGTCAGAGGTCGAACCCGCAACCTCCTGATCTCCAGGTAGACGCGCATCCAACTGAGTCACTGAGGCCGGCAAGAGCAGATATTGAACCAGTTGTTTGCATTATATTGTTGTAGTAGGCTGGTGTGAGCATAAAGTCTTCATTTCATCTGACCTTTGTCTGCGTTTTTAGAAAAAAATGTGTCAGAGTTCCAGATAAGAGGGATATTTACATTATATTTTTCTTACTTATCCTTACAACATATTTTATGGTTACTCATCAGATGAGACTGGCAGAGGAGCTTATAATAAGTACTACAACTTATGTTTTCATGGAGAAATAAGAAAATATCAAAAATTTTAATTAACCCTAATGTCCTGCTGAACCTGGATATATCCTGTTTTGCAAACAGTGCAGATCCAGGTCAGTTGGCTTCTGAAGAAGCCAACTGATCTGGATCTGCACTGTTTGCCATCAAGTATGCAAATCTATAGCAACAATCTGGATCAAGTAACCTGATTGGCTGAAAATTAGAAGTTGGTGTGGCATCTCAATTTATTCAGCAGGACAAGGGTTAAGGTGAAAAAAAAAGGACCTTGTCTGGAGCTATGTCACATAATCACATATGCAGCATTGTACCACAGGCTACACATATACAGCTTATCTGATACTATACTATACAGATCGTGTCAATGAAAAAAGTGCCTTTGAGCATGCACAAAATACACAGATTTAGATCATCCGGCACATACACAAAATATCATACTGGTCTTTGCTCTATATTAATATATTCTCGAGAATCCAATGATTCTATTAGTGGACAGTGAAAGACTGGTCTTCTGCAGTCCACATATGCCAGAAAATGCATTTTTCGCATAGCACAGTCCATATGTGAATTGAGAATGCCTAGTAGCTGAAATTGATATTCAGTACTTGTATAATTGAACAGCAAAAAGTTTAAGGTCATCCAGAGTTTATGTTGCTGAAGAATTCTATCCTACAGTGGAAAGATACCCTTATCATTCACAAATTCACCACAGCCTCTTTATAACACTATAGTTGGGGTCCAAATATAAACCGTGTTAGTTAAACATCCATGTTTTATCCAAACAAAAATGTTTAGATTAGAAAAATGACCATTTATGGTCATTTTCTATATAATCTATACATATTTGGGATCCATCTTTGAACCGTGTTATATCCAAAACTGATTAACGTGTACCATATCTATCCTTGATATTTGCAAGCCTGAACTTCTTACCATACTTGTCCTAAAATTAAAACAATCCATTTTCTGTCTGTTAATTTTCTGAAAAAAACCTGCTGGATGAATGGCAAACAGTGTAGGCCATGGTCAGATTCTTCAGCAGCTACTATCGGCACAGTAGCTCAGTGGTAGAGCATCTGCTTTGTGATCGGAAGGGGGTGGTCGGGTGGTGCGAAGGTGCTGTGTATCTTACATCACTGGGGCGTCCAACTGATATTGGCTTACAGTTGGGCAAGGCCTGCTATCCTTGTAGTGGGTAAGGGTAGAGGGGGAATGTTTTTATTTCTTCTGTTTCTTCACTTTCTTTCCTGTTCCTCTTTCTTCCCTGTCCCTCTCTTTCATCTCCTCTACTCTCTCTTCTATCTCTTTTCTCCCTTTCTCTGGGAGACGACACAAAATGACCCTCAAGGGTTGACGTGTCGTTAAACCCCAACACAATCAATTGTGATCGGAAGGTTGCGGGCTCGATCTCCGGCCGGTTTATGCCAAAGACTTTAAAAATGGTACTAGCTGCTCTTTTGCTTGGCGCTCAGCATTAAGAAGTAGAACTAGGAATCAGAACTGGTCAGCTCAGTGTCAGTATAATGTGACTGGGTGGAATATCATGTCAAAGTGTCTGGGGCATGATATTTCAGTGAGGCAGCACTCTAAAAGTGAGCATTGTGCTCCCTGCCACATCCAGACATCGTCGCGATATGACTGAAAGATTGTTGAAAGTGATGTTAAACCCAAATCAAACAAACAAAACAAATCAGCAGCTACTAGCAAAAGTATAAAAGTATGTGCACAAGGTATTGTTTAACACTTAACCTTTGTCATGCTGAATAAATTAAAATGCAATGCCCACTTCTAGTTTTCAGCCAGTCAGATTACTTGATCCAGTTTGTTGTTACAAGTTCACATATTCAATGACAATTGACAAACAGTGCAGATCCAGATCAGTTGGCTTCTTCAGATCTGCACTGTTTGTAAAGACAGGATATATCTGGGTTCAGCAGGACTAGGGTTAAAGAGCTAAGTCTGTTTGATGTGAGAGGGGTTGTGAGTTAAGTGACTGGCTTGATATGACTTAAACAGTGTTGTTGACCGGACCATAAACACCAACTCAGAAAGAAAAAAAAAAAAAAAAAAATGAAATCAGCAATAACATTTTAGAATAGCGTCTTCAGAAAAGAGGTTTTCATGAAATGTCAGAGCCTATTTCCTAGGAAAAACATGAAAAATAGCAGTTTGTCCTCTGCTTGATTAGCCCAGAGAGAGAGGTAATTTGAAGATTAAAAGAATGACAACTCATACCTTGCTTGCTTTTTAAGCCATCTCTCATTGTCTTATGACAAATTTGGTGTCCAGATGAAGTTAGATGTGTTTCGGCTGAATCTCAGAAACTTTTTTTCTATTTTATTTTTAGCTCACCTGAGCAAAAGCTCAGGGTGAGCTATTGTGATCTCCCTCTGTCCGTCATTCAACAATTAGTTTGTTAACATTCTGGAGGTCACACTTTTGACCCATTCTTGATGAAACTTGCTCAGAGTGTTTGCCTCTATGAAATCTAGGTCAAGTTTGATACTGGGTCACTTGGGATTAAAAACTAGGTCAGCAACACTGTAGGGGTCACATTTTTGAAGCAATCATCATGGATCTTGCTCAAATGTTTGTCTTGATGATTTCTAGGTCAAATTTGAAACTGGGTCACTTTGTCCAAAACTAGATCACCAGATCAAATCAAAGGAATACCTTGTTAGCACTCTAGAGATTAATATTTCTTTTTAAGTAATCATAATGAATATTGCTCAAAATGTTTGTCTTGATGATATCTATTTCAAGTTTGAAACTGGTCCACTTGGGGTCAAAAACTATGTCACCAAGCAAAAATCAAAGGAAAACCTTGTTAACACTTTAGCAGTCACAATTTTGAAGCAGTCATCATGACTCTTGCTCAAAATGTTTGTCGTGTTGATTTCAAGGTCAAATATGAAACTGGGTAAGTAAGTAAGTAAGTAAGTAAGTAAGTAAAGACTTTATTTAAAGAGGGTAACAACATTTAGCAAATACATAAAAGCGCATGCAATAGCTAATCTTCCATGAGGCCCTCTATAAATGTATATACATTTGTGCATTAACTGAACATGGTTATTTACATATAGTACAAAGATTACAAGCAGTACTTACTAATTATTATAAAATACAAGTGAACAAACAGTTTGAATACTGCTGTGATCCCAAGTTATCAGACAGACTGGTTTGCACGAGAGCTAACAGTGCAGGCAATCAGACTGCTACAGCTGCAATCAGATCAGATCTACACTGTTTCCCAACTGATTTGCATCTTTTGAATCCATTAGTTTTATGGTAATTCATGGTCACTTGGGGTCAAAAACTAGGACACTGGGCCAAATCAAAGGAAAACCTATTTAGCACTCTATCAAAGGAAAACCTATTTAGCACTCTAGAGGTCTCATTCTCTAAGCAATCATCATGAATCTTGCTCAAAATGTTTGTCTTGATGAAAACTTGTTAACACTCAAGAGGAAACATTTTTGAAGTAATCATCAGGAATATTGCTCAAAATGTTTGTCTTGATGATTTCTAGGTCAAGATAGAAACTGGGTCACTTTGGGTCGAAAACTAGGTCACCAGGTTAAATCAAAGGAAAACCTTGTTACCACTCTAGTGGTCACATTCTTTAAGCAGTCATCATGAATTTTGCTCAAAATGTTTATCTTGATGATTTCTAGGTGAAGTTTGGAACGGGTTCACTTATGACCTATATTTCATGGTGCATTGACTTTCTTAAGTTTTGCCATTTAGGTCAGTTTCTCCGTAACCATTGTCCACCAGAGTGATATTTGGCACTTGTGTTTGTGTTTAGGCTAGTTTCTCACTAACTATTGCTAGTACAGCCAATGATATTTAGCACATGCATACATCTTAGCATGGCCTCTTTAGTGCAGTCATCCATATTTGACCTTCATCTCTATTTCACAGTCTATTAGACATGCTACATTGTCTTGTTAATATAATCATCATGAATTTTGGTCAGAATATTTGCCCTGATAAGTTCTAGGTCAGGTTCTCTAAGTGCTATGATACTCAGATGAGTGTTATAGGGGCCTCTTGTTTCTTTCACCATGAAAACATAATTATGTTGTGGGTACTCAATAGAAGTGCCTTGCTAGGGCCCTTGTAATGAGTACCCTAGGGTGCTTTGCTAATGAATACCCACAACATCATGTATTCTAAGGCACTTCTAATGAGTGCCCACAACATATGTTTACTAAGGCACTTCTAATTATAAATAACTACTTACAACATATGTTTCTATGGAGAAACAAGAAAAATATATACCGGTTACCTCCTGTTATTTGGACCTGTGTAAGCTGATCACAATATGTTTCATAGAATTTAACCTTCATCACTCTCTGGGCAAATTCAGCAGATAACAAATCAATATTTTTATTTATTTATTTAAAAAAAAAAAAAAAAAATAGGCTTTGACAATTCATGCAGATTGTCTCCTAAGGAGTGCTAAATCCTATTTTCTGGAACAAAAATAAGAAAAATATTTCAAAATATCTTCTGCTGAAATTTCTACTCAGAGTGCTAAGGGTTAAGCATGTACAATATTTACCTTGAATATGTTGACAACAAATCAGGAATAAGCAACTCTTTCAAAATTGTCTTTCATAGCAACAGATAAGGTGCTTTTTTCATCCGAAAATGCTGATATCTTTCTTATTTCTCAATGAAAACATATGTTGTGGGTACTCATAAGAAGCACCTCGGCGAGGCGCTTCTAATGAGTACCACAACATATGTTTTTGTTGAGAAATAAGAAAAATATTATGTGGATACCCCCTCTTATCTGTAGCTATGGTCTTTGCCTCCCTTCTGAAAATATGTCCTCTCTTGAATGAAATAATTTGCTGAATGTTTTATGCAGGATTCTAAGCATTTAAATTTTAACCTTTAAACTGCCAGTCAGAACAATAATTATTGTTGTCTGATTGTCATCTGCTTGTGATTTTAAAAGTAATTTTTGCAAACATCGTGGACTCATATCAGACTGCTCCTCTAGGAGCAGTCTGATCAGGGTCCACACTGTTTGCCTGTATGCAAGAACAGGTTTGAAAAATTTGCAAGAATATTCAGCATTCAACATAAAAAGATGACATTTTCAGATGCAGTTTTCTTGGCATTTTAAGGGTTAGACTGCCATTAACCCTTACAGCCCAAGTCACAACTGCAGCCCCCGCCGAGGTCGGCAACATTCTTTCATGGAGATTGATCATGAAATATTTTCTATGGTCATTCCCTCTCTTCCCTTGATTCAAGAAGGGCAGTTGTCAGTTTCTGGCAAAAGAATGTGCACAATACTGGTAAACCGCTTAGAGTACTAAGCCAGCCCAGTAAACATGTGGTTAGGTAAAGTGACTGCGCTGAACATGACCCCATTGGGTTGACTGGGCTGTAAAACCTCAACACAAACAAACAACACACAACTGCAGCAGACAACTTCATAGAACACTGTTTTTAATTTTTTCAAAGAAAATAATTCTTGACACTTCATGTGAATCATCTGCCAAGCATATATTCACAAGAAATGTCATGACTTTTTTTCTCTGAAAATAATAATAATAAAAAAAACATATACTATGTTGTTTACTGCAAAATTTGTTTGGTGCTTTAAGGGTTAATTATTGAAGTTGTATTTTTCAGGTGAAAGGAGCAGATGTAATTTCATTGAATCCTAGAGCTGGTGAAAGAGCTGTTTTGATTAAGAACAACAAGGGTGACTGGGGTATTGTCACAGGAAAATGGACAGGCTTTAAACGTGGAGTAGCAGGAGTCACAGGTAAGACAGCTGAGCCATGATGCAGTCTATTTAACATACATGAAGATACCGTTATTAAGGAGATTGGTTATACTATCAGGGGCCACCCTAAATAGTGCATTTGTCTGCAGATCTGGGGGTCATAAGTTAGAGTTCTGGCTTGGCCACATAACTTGGAGATTGATCATTAAATATTTTTAAGGAGAATGATCATTAAATAGATCATTAATGATCAGCCTACATATCTGCACGGTCTGATCAGGGCCTTCCCTGCTTGCTAATAGAAAAATTGGATACAGAATGCATGAATTTAGAGCAGAGGCCAAGCTGCTCCTTTGCACAAGCATAGGATTATCTGAATCGGCATATTTCACGCATGTTCAAAGGCACTTTTTTCCTTGATGCACCCATTGTGTTATATGCAGATAGAAAAAATGCTCAAATCAACATGAACATCTGCACTATGGTCAGGGCTTTCTGTGTCGATATATATTCCAGGGAATTATTGGATTTTGTGATAGGATGACAAGCTAGGTCCTATCAATGAGCATGAATGTACAGGTGTTAAGGAGCTTCATTATTCGCAAAAGGCATCATAACCTTGTTCTAGCATCCCAGACCTTTTGCTCACTTTCAGCTGAGTATAACCTCCTTAAATACATATTGACTGAATTACATGTTTATACAATTCGGAACAGACTGGCTTAAGCAAAACATGTAGACTCCGATCTGAATCTGCAGAATGCAAGGTAGTAAAATGGACTTGTTCAAAGTTTACAGCAAGCATGGTAGGGAGTTAATTGTAAATATGGTAATTTGAACATTTTTATAGGGACCAGACATCAAAGAGGAAAAAGGGGAGTTCCAGGAAGCCCTGGTACTTTGAGTGTGGGCTTCTATAAGCTGGGCACAGGCAGATGGCAGCATGTTACACTAGGCTATTTAATAAGCAACTACACACTGTCCATAGAATCATCCAAAATAGATCTAATGAAGGGTGTTCTTGAAGTTGATACACAGTCAAACGAGGTAGCTGAAAACCTGGCTCTTGCTTTTTCAATATCCCTGCTGCATGTCTTGTGTGTACCAAGACCCTCAGGTTGGAAAGAGGGCCAACAGGTTATGCCAAGTACTACCACAAGAGGGACTCGCAGTGTAAATCGAATACCTTCGGACGACATGATGTTTATTATGGCGGCAGGACTATTATGGAGTACACCATCAAATTTCTACATTAGATCCCATTATGGGATGAATGCGTGTGCTATGTGTGGAGGGGGTGGGTTTGACAGTGATTGTGTGACAGATTTTTCAAATGAGTGTGATGGTCTTGAAGCAGGAGGAGATGGGGCTGATGGTGGTGCTGGGGATGGGGGTGCCTGTGGGGGAGGTGATGGTGGTGATGGTGGTGGTGATGGAGGTGGATGTGGTGGCTGTGGAGGTTGTGGTGGATGCGGTGGAGGTGGTGGCTGTGGTGGAGGTGGTGGCTGTGGTGGAGGTGGCTGTGGTGGAGGTTGTGGAGGTGGCTGTGGTGGAGGTTGTGGTGGCTGAGGAGGTTAACGCTTAGCATGCTAGGTAATAATATCAGCAGATCACAGTTTGAAATATTTTCATTATTTCATCCAGAAAATAGGGTTTGATATTTCATGCAAATTGTCTGAGGATAAAATTTGCCATAAAATGTCAAATCCTATCCAGAAAATAGGGGTTGGTATCTCATGCAAATTCCTTAGGAGACAATTTGCATAAGATGTTAGATCATATTTTCTGTGAAAAGTAAGAAACATATCAAACTGTCATCTGCTGAATTTGCTCATAGCATGCTATGTTAGAGTAATATTAGTGCATTGTTTGTTTTTTTGAATGTCTGACAGAAAGGAAATTGGGCAGCTCAGCTGTACCCAGTTTGTGGTTTTCAAATAACGTTTTATATCTGTATATGTTGACAAATTTTGTTGAGAAATATATTGACCTGTTAACCCAGTCACCCCTGATTTTCTGAAATGGACTCTTCCATCTCTGTGTTTGAACACATCCATTGTTGAAAATGCAGTTGTCAGTTTCTGGCGAAAGAATGTGCACAATACTGGTTAACCGCTTAGAGGACTAAGCCTGCCCAGTAAACGTGTGGTTAGGTAAATTGACCGCGCTCGACATGACCCCATTGGGTTGACTGGGCCGTAAAACCTCAACACAAAAAAAAAAAAAAAAAAAAAAAAAAATTGTTGAAAATAGGAGTTTCAGTCAAAAATCAATAGCAGAATGGCAAACAATGTAGATCCTGATGAGAGGGCTCATTATGAGCCGTCTCATCTGGATCTATACTATTTGCACAGATGTCTATTTTGGTGTTCCAGGCTGAAAGGGTTAATGTTCATGACTATAAATGTTTATTTAGTATATAATTATATATATTATCGTTTACTTCTGTGATATTTTGTACTAAACAGAATTAGTTTGATGACAAATTACTCTGCTAGATATCTTCAAGAAAGTTGTTTTTTTTGTGTGGCGCTTTTCTCAGAAGAAGTAAATCGGCAAAGTTTTGACATGATTCAATGCAAAATCTCTTGCACAGTTACCTATCACCAAAAGTTTTGTTTTGATTCATTTAAACAAAAAAATTAAAAATCTCTGTTTTTTTTCCTATAGTAAAAATGGCTGCAAATTATGCAAAATCTATAGGGTTGGTAGTTTGGATGTCGGTTTTCAACAAGTTCCTCTTGTTCAAAATTTCTGAATTTTTTTACAGTATTGTAATGGAATATAACTAATTTAAACCAGTGAAGAAAAGCAAGCATATTTTCTATTAACATTTTTCAAAAAGCCAGTTTACTATAGAAATAGCATAGATGGTCAGACCTATTTTTAGCAGTAAAATTAATTTTACAGTAAATATTTGAAAACAAAGTAATGAAACAGAAAAGACAAATGGTTTTTGATAAGTTGTTGTCAGTTACAAGTTAGTTTAGAAACAAAAATGCCAGGTGAAAAACTTCTTCACAAATGCGCTGATTTAATAGCTCAAATGAGCTAGAAACATGTACAGGTAAATAAGTTCACAACAGGTAAACAAATAGCAGATAGTCTACACTGCTGAAGAAAAAGGACTTAAACGTAATACAATTTTCTACACACATCCAACTGCTCTTAACCATGAACATATAGTATCCTAGGTAAGCATTTCAGCAGACAACACTTTAAAAAATATTTCTTATTTTCTTATTTTTCCCAGAATATAGGCTTCAGTAGGTCATGCAAATCATTTCTAAAGGAGACAATTTGCATGATCTGTCAAAGCGCTTTGGAGACAGTTTGCAAAAAAATGTCTGGGGAAACATAAGAAAAAATATCATCAGTTTGTTTGTTGCATAGGTCTAGATAAGAGAGGGTATCGGTTAAATATGTTTCTTATTTCTCCACAAAAGCATAATGTTGTGGGTACTCATTAGAATCCCTAGCTGAGGCTTTTCTAATGAGTACCTGCATGATTTCATGGAGAAATAAGAAAAATATCAATACTTTTAGATAAGCCCATAGAGTGGTAATGATTTAAGCACCATGCATTTACAAGTTGCTTTGAAGGTTAAGAGTAGTTTGATCTAAAGATAAATGTTGCAGAAGCTCATCTGCCAAACTAATGTAGCAGATAATATATTGAATTTTTTTTTTTTTCAGAGAAAATGAGGCTTAAATTTTCACATGCAACACACATTTCATATGACATACCAGCCTTATTTTCTGAAAAAAAACAAAACAAAAAAAAACAACAACAAACAAACAAAAAAAAAAATATTTTAAAATATTATCTGTTACTGTAACAGTTGTGATTACAGGATTACAGCTTTAAGGGTTAAAACAGTTTGGCTAGGGTAGGTCCTATTTCACATTCAACCTGTATGATTTAGACACAGGTAGTTCAGGTTTTAGAGTAAGTATGGTAAATATTAAGCGTATGTGAACATAACACCACATTTCGCCTATTCAAATACATTGAAAATTTCACTACCAAAAAACTCAAAGTTTTCAGATAAAAATTGTGATATTTTTCATATTTCTGCCCAAAACATAGATTGTGGGTACATGTTAGAACTGCCTTACTGAGGTGGCTCTAATGAGTACCCACAATCTATGTTTTTAAGCAAAAATAAGAAATATAATGTATACCCCTGTAAACCCCAGTTTTACTATATAAAAGTAAGGTTTAAGGGTGTCAAAATTATACAGGTATCTTTTGGTGATGAGATAAAAGGGGTATCCAGATGTTTTTCTTATGTCTCCACAAAAACATATGTTGTGGGAAATCATTGGAAGCACCCAAGGGAGGTGTTTCTAATGTGTAACCACAACCTATTGTTTCCTGGAGAAATATGAAAAATATCAATAGTTTTTTAAGGGGTTTTGGCTGGGATGGAACCCACACCACCCAAGCTCTAATCAATGGGATGGCATTGCCTTGCACTGCAGCATCTGTCGTCTTTACTAATTGAGCTACAGAGACAACCCCAAAAAAGATTAATCAAATAGTGCTTATGGGATTGTCTCGGTAGCGCAAATACATGTAGAAAGAAGATAGCATGGGTTCAATCCCAGCCAAAACCACTGAGAAATTTTTCTAAGGATTATGTCATGTCTCCATAATGGATGCAAAAATACAAGAGTCACTGCCACAATTTGAGAGAGTAAGATTAATCCATGTAATGCAAAAAAAAAAAAAAAAAATGTTTTCTTTTTTTGTTGAAAAAATGCACTTATCCTATATATACTATACCGATATTATTTGCTTTCTCTTGTATGTTTCCTTGTTGGGAGAAAGAACTGTGATATATCTTGACATAATTTCTGTTATCTATTGATAACTATATTTACTGGAAATATTGGGACAGACAGGCCTGAGAAAATTGTGTTGACCCAGATCAGAAGCTGGAGAATGGGGCATCTTATTGGATCTGCACTGTTTGCCACTGATCCAGTCAGATACAGACGCGTGCACATCAGCAGGAAGTCAGATGGACAAGTTAAAATGTTATAGTTATGATAAGAGACGAGGTGTCCGAATATTAATAGGGTAAATATGGTATGGATTTTATTTTTTTGGATTTTATCAATGTGTAAACTCTGGCAAATCACTCATAGACTGAATAAAGCCAAGAGGGCTTTATGTTAAGCTGGTGAGCGATTCACCACATTTTACATATAGAAGACTTAATGTTGAACTGGTGAGTGATTCGCAGGAGTTTACGCATAGAGGACGTCATGTTGAACTGTTGAGTGATTCACAGGAGTTTACGCATTGATAAAATTCACAAAAATAATAATTAATTCCTTATGATTCCAACTTTGTCATCAAAATGTTAGAAATGTTGCCAAAATGTCAATCTTCTGAGATCGCAGAAAGAAATGGATCCAACAAATTCCTGCTCTGGACTTTATTGAAGTGTAAAACTTGTCCTTCAACCAGATTGTATGAACTGTGTATATAGATGAGGTTGGAATTATTTACTGATAAGTTGCTTAAAAAAAAAACAAACTGTTATACAGTTCATTTGTTTATTTTTGTTCAGTTGTGACCCATGTGTGACTGTTATATCACTTATATTTACATGTATAATGGTTGTTTTTAGGACTACTGTATTTACCCTGAATATTTAGGCTGACATGCTTGAGCTTACACTATCAACCCTGATTATACTGCTTCCAGCAGTCTTATCAGGGTCTGCCCTGTTTGCCATTTCATTTGCACTTCTTAGTAAATCATCAGAAAATCAAAGTGGTTTTGTTCAAATGACATTTTTTGTGAATGAGTGATGATGTTTGAATATTTGAATGTATATATAAATGCAGTAATTTTGATATGAAATGATTTAACCCTGGTCCTGCTGAACTCGGATATGCGCTGCCCTTGCAAACAGTGTAGATCCAGATCAGTTGGCTTCTGAATAAGTCAACTGATCTGGATCAGCTTTGTTTGTCATTAAGTATGCAAATTTGTATCAACAACCTGGTAAAAGTAATCTGATTGGCTGATAATTAGAAGTGGGCATGGTATCTTAATTTATTTAGCTTGGCAAGGGTTAAAAGAAGTCCTTCAGGTATTTTTTAGGCCCCAACTTTGTAGAGTTGACCGGGACATATTGCTTTTGCTGTGTCTGTCCAAAGTACTTTGGACATATTTCATCACTAAAGAACCATTTGTGGCAGGGTCATAAAATTTCCAGTGAAATAATACTTACCATATTTTTGTTTTTTGAGTCTGACTTTCACCAACAAAGTTGTTCTAAAACATGCATTATTGTTATTCTTTGAACTACCATTTTAATATTTGACTTACTGTTCAGGTCTGACTTAGTGAGTACCAGATTAAATGTTGGGTAAAATCTTTTTTCCCTTTGTCATTTTTTCAACTTTTGAATCAGTTGACATAGAAAACTTGTGATGTACACATTTAGTCTTTTCAATCTAAAATTCATATCTTAGTGCAAGTCTCTTTAACTGCAAATTCTTGAGAAGTACATTAATCATATCTTCAGACTAAGAATATAGATTATACCCATTCTGAGTCATGGCCATGTTTGCTGATGTATCAGGTCAGCTTTTTCAAAAAAAAAAAAAAAAAAAAAAAAATGAAAAAATAAAACTTGTCCAAGAGTGGTGAAAGTATGTTTGTTTAAGAATAGTTTGTACTTTATATAAATACTCATTTTGTTTTGATAATAAAGAAAGTGCTGTTATTTTAAACAGTTGATTAGTTGTGTTATTTTTGGTAGTTACAATCAAACGTCAGTGGCTCACACATTTTTGGGACCATGGAAATCTGTTCTAGACAAGGGTAGTACCAGCCACAGAGTTAATTACAGCACCAGGTCAGGAGGCAAATGAAGATAATTTAGGGATGCCTGTGATCTTCTATAAAATTGTATTCATTAGAATCACCTCAATGAGGCAGTACTAATGAGCACATACAACATACATTTTCATGATTAAATAAGAAAATTCTCTAAATTATCCCTGAATCTTTGTTTTCTTGACTTGAAAGAACTTCCAAGGGACTAAAAAATCATGCCCATGGTAAACGAGACATTGGCGTCCAAGTCGTTGATTTTTTACTGTAGAGCCACTGGATAGATTCTGGTCATGTTTGGTATTTAGCATAATTAGGAGGGTCTCCATTGCAGAAAGGAATTTGGTGACCTTGACCTAATTTTTAAGGTCAAAGTGCAGCCAAGTGTTGGCACCCGCATGCGGTGCTCTTGTTAGATGAGTGTCTGCAAACACTGCTCACATATTGTTTTCAAAATAAGATCCTTTGAAGAGAAATTATTGCTCAATTTTGTATATAGATCTCTCTCAGAAGGCACCTGTTGTGATTACTTATTAGAATTGCCTCACTGAGACAAGTCTAATGCATAAATACAGCATATGGTTTTGATTAGAAATAAGGGAATATTTTATCAGTCTTACTTGGACAACTGATTCTTTGTACCAGTTGTTTTCTTGTATACACATTTTATGTTTGTATACTTTTGTAGTTTTATATGTTTACTTTCTATGTCATAATTCTTTTGTAATCTTTGTAGACAAGGAACAATGCACATAACCCATAAATTATTTCATTTTGTGAATGTAATATTTCAAATACTGTAGTTTTACTTTACTTTTATATAAGACAGCTTTCACTTTATTTCTATATTTCTTTTCTTTATTTGTCATCAGATATTTTCAATTTTAGTTGATACTGTGAAACCGAGTAGCTTCTTTTGCAATAGGTGGTGTGTGGAATGGTGGGATGATAGTAGGATTATTTTCCGACATTTGTTTGTTTGTATTTGACATGTCATCATGAAAACATGCCTATATAATTTTGACACCCTTTAAACCCCACTTTTATATAGTTAAACTGGGGTTTACCTGGATATACATTATTTTTCTTATTTCTGCTCAAAAACAGATTGTGGGTAGTCGTTAGAACTGTCTCATTGAGGCAGTTCTAACAAGTACCCACAATCTATGTTTCAAGCAGTAATATGAAATTTTTTAAGATTATTTTAGCTGAAAAGTTTCATTTTTTGCTGGTAAAGTTTTCAGTATATTTGAATAGGCATGTTTTCATAATGTTAAAGAATAGTTGTCTTTTCAAAGCTTTGTCCTCAATTTGTCATTAGCTGAATAAGCCAAAAGGTTAGTACACACACACACACACACACACACACACACACACACACACACACACACACACACACATATGTATATTATGTTTGTATAATTTTACATGTTTATTTTCTGTGCCATGGTTATTTTTATTTTGACATTTTATTCTTTGTAGAAAAGGAAAAATACACATGACTTAAAAAAATATTTCATTTTGTGAATGTAATACTGCAAAAACTGTAGTTATGCCCCCAACTTTGAAATGAAAAAAGTTGGTGGGGGGTGGGGGGGGGGAGGGGTGTGGGGGCGAGGGGTGCCGTGCGGGTGGCATAGTGTATCTGGCTTGTCCCTTCTTCATTCCTTCCTTTGTTCATTTGTTTGTTCGTTCATTCATTTGTCACGCTTTCTTGTGCATAGCATAACTTTAGAACCATGTATGCTAATGTTTTGAAATTTCATAGGTGACCCATATTTTTTTTCTCATCCGAATTGTCTCCCAATTTTAGAGTTATTTCCCTTTTAATAAAATAACATGATTGAGATCTCGTTAGCAGGATCTCTCAAAAGTTATTTGATCTAGAGCCTTGATATTTGGTATACTGATTGGGACTGAGGAGATCACCTGATTAAATTTTCAACCAATTTAATGAAATCTTGTTGACGTTATGGCCCTTTGCAATTTTTGGCCATTTGTTGCTTTATTGTGCATAGCATAAGTTTAGAACCATGTCTGCTGATGTTTTTTAATTTCATATATAGATTTCTCATGAAAAAATAGGTGACCCATTTTTTCTTATCCGATTGATCTCCCATTTTAGAGTTATTTCCCTTTAAATAAAATAATATTGAAATCTATTTAGCAACATATCTCAAAAAGTATTTGAGCTAGAACCTTGATATTTGGTATACTGATTGGAACTGACGAGGAGATCACTGATTAAATTTTCAACCAACTAAATGAAATGTTGTTGGAGTTATGGCCCTTTGCAGTTTTAGGCTATTTAATCTTGTTGCTTTCATGTGCATAGCATAAGTTTAGAACCATGTATGCTAATTTTTTGAAATGTCATATATGGATTCCTCATGAAAAAATAGGTGACCTGTATTCTTTTTTCTTATCTGAATTATCTCCCAGTTTAGAGTTATTTCCCTTTTAATGACATATCATTGAAATCTTGTTAGTAAGAGATCTCAAAAGGTATTAGAGCTAGAGCCTTGATATTTGGTATACTGATTGCAGTGATTGGGACTGAGGACGAGATCACCTGATTAAATTTTGAACCAGTGAAATGAAATGTTGTTGGAGTTATGGCCCTTTGCAATTTTTGGCCATTTAATGCTGTTGCTTTCTTGTGCATAGTATAACTTTAAAACCATGTATGCTAATGTTTTGAAATTTCATATATGGATTCCTCATGAAAAAATGGGTGACCCGTGTTTCTTTTTATCCAAAATATCTCCCATTTTGGAGTTATTTCCAGTTTAATAAAATAACACTGAAATCTCATTAGCAAGATATCTCAAAAAGTATTTGAGCTAGAACCTTGATATGTGGTATACTGATTTGGACTGAGGAGGAGAACACCTGATTGCATTTGCAACAAATTAAATGAAATGTTGTTGGAGTTATGGCCCTTTGCAATATCTGACCAGTTAATGTTGTTGCTTTCTTGTGCATAGCATAACTTTAGAACCATGTATGCTAAAGTTTTTAAATTTCATATATGGCTATCTCATGAAAAAATAGGTGACCCGTATTTTTTTTCTTATCCAAATTCTCTCTCATTTTAGTTTTCTCCCTTTAAATAAACTATTGAAATCTTTTTAGCAAGATATCTCAAAAAGTATTTGAGCTAGAACCTTGATATTTGATTTACTAACTGGGACTGAGGAGGACCAATCAATCAGTCAATCAGATTTTTAACACTACCAGGCACCAAAGGCACTTAGAGACAGAGCCAGAAAAATCTGGATTAGTTTTACCCTGACCTTGGCTTGAAACGGTGTGCACGCATAATTCATGCATGTACTACCTCGCCTGATCGGACGATATGCATAAAGGTCAAGGTCTGTAAGTTACAGAATTTAGAACATTTGATCAAAAGAAAAGAGCTTCAAAACGTGTGTATTACTAATACCCAATGTAATCCCACACTTGCTCAAAGGTGCCACCAGCCCTGAAAAGGGCCATAGAGTCACTAGCAGGAAGGACAGGTCGAAGTTATCTTGACAATGTCTGCAGCTGTCGAATCTGAGCCCTGACTGTAGTGGTCCAAATCATTGTATCAGTGGAGAGGGTTGTCTACTGGACCAGCCCGCTTAAATCGCCCCTTGATATCATTGTGGTTGTTTTCGTAGTAGTACTTGGACGTGGGCCCCTTTGCCAAGTACCACATGGGCGACCCGAGGAAGTGAAGAAAGTAGGCTGGATGATCACGTTGAACTGCTCTTCCCATCTAGGTAGTCTGTAGGCCCTGATGATAAAATACCTAGTCTTGTCCAGCAGCTGGTCAGTAACCACCTCATCGAGATCATATTTCTTGTGAAGTGGATACTCTTGTCCCTTTGTGGCGATCAACTTCTCCCTGCTCGGTTCTTGCAGTGGTGACCTCACCCTGGTTTTCTTGGGTGGAGGCGATGGAGACTTCCTCCCTTGGCCCATACTGGAGTCTTTTATCTTGGCTGGTGAAGTAGGCTTCCGAGGTGACATAGACAGCTTCTTCTTCGCCTTCTTTGATACCACTTCCTTCCACTCCCCTTCCGGAGAATGGTCAGTCATGGTATCGGCTGGAGAGTGGGTACTTTGTCCCTCTGTCGACGCCATGGAGTCTTGAGGTATTGACGGTGTGGAACACACTGCCACATTAAGTTCATCCTCCATCGATGTTAGCGTGGGCACCACCATCTTCTTTTCCACCATCTTGGTCACGCCACCAGTCACACCATCAGCAGAATACTTCTTCGTCTTACTTGGTTGATTACTTTGCCTCGATGTTTGAGTTCGGGGAAGCTGCCAAGTTATTTCTAACTTGACAATATGCTTCCCTTCCGTCAAGCGCCAAATCGGCCGCCCAACAATAGGCAAATTGTTGAGCGCTAAGGCGCATACTTGTGGAACTTCTATCGTATCCATAGTACTGTCGTCTTCACTTGTTGAGTTGAGACTTCAGACTGAGGAGGAGATCACCACATTAAATTTTGAACCAATTAAATGAAATGTAGTTGGAGTTATGGTCCTTTGCAATTTCTGGCCATTTAATGTTGTTGCTTTATTGTGTATAGCATAAGTTTAGAACCATGTAAGCTAATGTTTTGAAATTTCATATATGGATTCCTAATGAAAACATAGGCGACCCGTATTTTTTTCATAATCAAATTATTACCCATTTTAGAGTTATTTCCCTTTTAATAAAATAACACTGAAATCTCTTATATTTGTACTGTTATTATAGTCATGGGCAAGCAGTGTTGGAGACAAGCAATGTTAGAATCAGGCAGTTGGGGCATATTGTTTTACAAACACCAGCTCTAGTTTTACATTGTTTTTATACAAGCAGCTTTCGCTTTATTTCTACGTTTTGTTTCTATTCTTTTTCTTTATTTGCCATCAGATATTTTCAATTTTAGTTGATACGGTGAAATCGGGTATCTGTTTTTGAAGTAGGTGGGTTTGTGGGATGGTGGGTTGGTGGTAGTGTTGATTTTCCAACATTCGTTTGTGTGTTTTTTGATAGTTAAAGAATTGAGATCATTTGAATCCTTGTTTCAATAACCCATTTTAGTATGGAGACCCCAAAATGGGTAAAATGCTGCATCTGATTAGGGTCTTTACTACTATATCTAAATCACATAGCCTAACATACCTGAAATTGAAATTCAACTCTACTGCTGTATAGTGTGGGGAGTTTATTCACTCTAAAATGGGATAAACTGTAATCATTTATGGTTTGTTAATTGACCAGGCATTGGGAAGGAGATTTCAGGTGTTTTCTCGACATATGTGGACAGCCAAAGCACAGATCATTTTGCTCATCTGTCTAGTCAGATCAGGACAGTTTCTCCACTTTCAGAATACTTTAATACTGTAGAATATATCAGTGGGCAGCAAAGGCCTTGTTGAGACTGAGTGGATGGGCAAGCTGATCTGGATCTTCACTATTTTGCATACTCTCTGAGTCTTCTTTACATGTGACACAGTTCATTTGAGCATATATGCACTTAGTACCATATATATTTACCCTGAACAATTGAGCACTCTAACCCAGAGCTAACTTATAGAGGCAGTTGTAACAAATAGCCATTAGATCTGTTTCTTGAAGAATTAAATACAGTAATCTGTCAACTCTTGAGCGAAGGTTTTGTGCCAGTCAAATTGTCATAATGTTATTGTATCGAGTGTCGGTGTAAAGAGGGTTGACTGTACATACATATGATTTTCACCTCTGGATTTTTTGTTGTTGGCACAATCCTGCTTTGGCCTCATGTTTATTTTATCAGCTCATAACAAATGATTATTATTAGTATCCGTTGACTCTGTTACTTGGTTGTGAGTTTTATTACTTTGATTGATATAACTATGATTTATTACTATGATTTTAATAGTGAAAAAAAAGGTGAGAAAAGTCCAGGGAGTACCACAATCACAAACCGCAGCCCTTTCCAGACACCAAGAGGAAGAGGAAACAGAAAAAACCAAACAAGCGCAAATGGAACAAATGCATGAAAAGCACTAACTTCAGTGATATCACAGTTGGTAGTTCCATTTGACAAGGCATGGCAGGTTTGAGTTTTGGCCGAACAGTATCTAGCACTCAAAAGATAGTGCTCTATTTACAGACCTGAACAAACAGTGTAGACTCAGAATAGATGTCACATTTTGCAGCATCTAATCGGTGTCTACTCAATGAGGCAATCAGTACAACATATGGAGGACAAAAGCTCTGGTGAGACGGTGTGGATGCACAGGATGTAATGGACTTCGGGGCTGTGCAGGAAAATCTGAGTCTTTGCAGTCACATACACTTGTACAATATCTTTTTGCTTTATGCGACCCATATGTTTGCGGCTACCCAATTCTTCTAGAGCTCTGCCGGATAGGCCTGTATTTTTCTACAATATTATATGGAAAATAAAAAAAACAACAGTTATTCATTAACAAAGTATTGTCTTTTCATTTTAATTACTACATGCACAGAGTGTTGTCTTTATAGTGTCTTAACCCTTAAATCGCTGTTCAAACATTGCAGCCAGGTGCAATACCGGTGATTTTCTTACGAAGTTCGTAACTCGAATTCTTAAGTCTTACGAATTTCGTAAAGATACGATGTTTAGTGAAACGGGCGCCTGGGCTATAGAGAGGGTGCGACAATACATTGACCTTTTCAGACTTCAATTGTGCTACAGTTCAGGATTTGTGGGCTACAGCATTGTCATATAACAAATAGGCATACTGGAGATCGGTTTTTGGACAATTCATGCAGTGGATTCAGAAGTCAAGCGTGGTCTGAAATCAAATTCAGCTAGATCTGGCCAACCCACCTATGAAGCGTGCGATGATAATTTGGACGAACGGACATAGGCAGCACCTATTAAATTCATATTAATGACGTCATTAATCAATCCTGGTAATCTCCCTTGAACACTTGCTGCACTGAGCGATAGCATAGTCGATCCTAATACGGTTCACCTTATGTTTAACGCCCGGTCGGTTCATGCCCCTGACTTTGACGTTTGTTGTAGTTTGCAGCTTCTGATTAATCGACATACAAGTAAGTCGCGCATTTGATAGTTTATATCGCGCTTTTAAAACATGGTGGTGGTTTCAAATTCGCGCATTTGATATATGTGGTTCCATACTAAGGGACTGTAAAAATTAGTTATTGAGATACAGTCATAGAGTGCTTAATATACTTGAAATCCACAAACAGGTCATTTTGCAATTGCGATTGCTTTCAGATGTTCTTGTAGACACTGCGTTGAAAATGCTTAAAACAAATAGAAAATGTTTCTGAAATCAGGGGTTATATAAAAGCCCGCTGTAAGTTGGGATCAAGTATGAAAAAATACATGATCAGATGTGTGTTTTTCGTGGAGATTAACAAATGTCATTTTCCACAGTTTATAGGTGGTTTACAAAATTCAAATCCGGTCAGGAATTAGTCAAAAAAGCCCCCAATTCAGGAAGACACAGGTCTGCAGTTACCAAATCTAATATTAATAAAATCAAGGCCATTATTGAGAAAGATGTGCGTGTCACTGTCAGACAGCTGGCACAAATGACAGTTGGGTTTAGCATCTGTCAACTTCATTCTGAAGAAAATTCTTAAGATTACGAAGACAAGTACGCGCTGGATCCCTCATTTGCTCACCGATGAGCAGAAACATACGAGGATGCAAATGGCAAAGCAAGTGTTGAAGTACCCACAATATCAGAAAAAATGTGTTTAATAGTTTCATAACTGGTTATGAGACAGGGATCTATTTTTATGAACCCAAGCGGAAAGTTGATAACAGGATATGGGCTCTTAAATATGCCAAAATGCAATGTATTGCTAAACGAACACTGATAGCAAAAAAAGATATTCTACGCCATTTTCTTCAGAAATTGCTGTTCCAATTGGTAGAAATGTGTCTGGTAGCTTCTATGTGGTTAAAAAAAAACTGCGAACAAAACTGAGAAAAGTACGTCCAAAAACCGACCTCCAGCATGCCTATTTGTTATATGACAATGCTGTAGCCCACAAATCCTCAACTGTAGCACAGTTGAAGTCTGAAAAGGTCAATGTATTGTCGCACCCTCTCTATAGCCCAGACCTGGCTCTTTGCGATTTTTTCCTCTTTTCGAAATTGAAAATAAATAAATAAATAAAAACTATCTAGTAGGAGGTGTAGGTCCAGAAGTGCATTGGGGTCTGCAGTTTACCAGTTTCTTATGGGTGTACCCAAAGATGAGTATGAATTTTTTTTCAAAAATGGATTGAAATATTGAAGCAATGTGTTCTGGTTTATGGGTAACTGGACATAAAAATATCAACTTTTAATCAATATCTCGGAGAAAACGTGTCACTTGCAAAATTTAAGAACACCCCTCGTATATTGGTCTACTACAATTATTTTTTTTATATCAACGAGTAATATTCACACTTCAATTAAGATCAGTCATACTAATTACTTTGATCTCCATTTAAGTATATATTTATTTATTATTTGTATGTGGCAAATATGGCAGTTTCCAGAATTGTTTCTCATGTTTTGCCAATGACGAGCCATAAGTAGACTTCCAAAATCTCGGACATACGCTTCTACCTACATTTCCTTCGTTCAGGCCTGTGGGCATGGTGGGCGAAGCTTGCTCACAAAGTAATGCGTACTATCCGCGGACGCTGATTACACCCTTTATTCTGGGGTCCATGTCTGTTGGTCGGGTCCATGTCTGTTGGTCTGTACATTCTGATTCGTCATTCGTTTACGGATTTATGAGATTGGTTTATGGCTTGGGTACCATGACCACAACTACTTGTATATGTCTCATTATCATGTGGTTGCAGTTTGTTGATGCCATTTGGTAGGGAAAGGGCTGAAACTAATGTTGTGAGAACTGCTGGCCCAATGCAATAGCACTCATTAACATGTAAAAAAAATCAATAAATATGTCTATAGTATTATCACTAATGAGATGAAGGTCGCCATTACATTGTTCATGTAGTCGTACATAAATAAATAGCTATTAATTGAAAGCGAAGAAGTGTCTTCAAGTTCTGCTTAAAGATAAGCATATTTTGTAATAATTAATTAATATAATGAATGGGTATGCTAAACTATTCATAGAGATTAACGGTCTGGCTTTTTAATGGAAGATTCTCTTAGATAACGAACAGCGAAGGATCTGGCAAGATTGTGTAGATGGACAGAAGCATGAACCTTCGTTGTTCTAATATGCTAAGGTACATTTTTGCTTTGTCTACATATTTGTTCAGAATTAATGACACATACAACACAATACACGACATACCACAAAATAATAGAATTAGAACGAAAGCAAATTGCTTATGAAGTCCCTCTCCTCAGAAAAAAAAAAAAAAAAGAAAGGAAAAAATGTAGCCGATAACTGCATAAGGTTTTAAATACGTGAACGCATTCATGTGACACATCTACCAATGTATGTAAATTTTAAACTTAGATTACTATATGGCAAAAATGGAACATTATATGGTCATAATAAGCACGAGGAAGAGACGAAGAAGAAAAACGAACAAACAAAAACAAACAGACAAACAAAAACAACAAAAAACAAACAAACAAACAAACAAGAAAAAAAAAAAAAACAAAAAAAAAAAAAACGATGCGATTATACAAAGAAAACTGAAAGAAGTGTCAGGAGGTGGAGCGAAACAGCAAACAAAAATAGTGTCAGGAGATGGAGCGAAGGAGCAAAATAAAATAACAAACAAAAATAACAAAACACTGGCTGAAGAGTAGGACCGCCATTTGCACGGCGAGAACAAAACGGACCAGATACACTAGCCTGTGTTTTCCTACTGTCTGTGCTTCCTTTGATCTATCTCACCAAATTCAGAGTGCTCAACTAATAGGCGCAGACAGGATTTTTTAACAACAACAAAAAAATAATAACAAATGTAACTTATGATGAAAACTATGTGGTGAAAAGGTCAGATTAAACAATCTACTTTGTTTTTAACATAGTTATGAACTGCCACGAAGATTTTTTACGTTATTTTCAAAATATACAGCTGTTACATCTAAGGGCGGTGAAAACGGACCGAGGGTGACTTTCTATTTTACTAAGCTCCAGGTTGAGTGAAGCCTAACTATACCACTATATACAACCCGCAGTATATCTCTGCTTGTACGGATTCTTGTGAAGTTTAGGAATCCAGTGCAATTTGGAAAGGTCAATTTTTATGAAAATTCCAAATGTCAGCATCACACAATGGTGGTTTTGTACAATTTCGTCCTTGGACATAGCAGTAAGATATATGTAGGATTTCCAATCATGGTACTCATACCAAGCTCTTCCAATAAGCAGTTTATATGGTGTGTTTTGCAAATAAAAACAAGGTTGTTGGATGCCTTGTCGGCTGGAACAGCGACAAACTTTTCATGGATTTCAGCTAACTCAGCACCAACATCTGCATCATCAAACATAGATTCATGTCGGCGAGACATGGTTCTGCTGAGTACTGAGATACATCTGTTTACCAAGGACATTACCGATTTAATCCATTCAGAGAGGGTGTCAACCTACACGTCCTCTTTCTTGGCCCAGCGTTGTGCATACTTCTCAACAGAATCCAAAATGAATTTGGAATTCTGTTTCCAAGTAAAAGATCTGGGTTCCCTGTATTTAGAGCGTTTGGAAAGAATGCCCCTATGTTTGTTATTCCTGACTGCATAAAGGTCTCCTGTTATGACGTGAGCAGAACTCCGAGGCTTTACAGGAACAGGCTGAGGGTTTCTAGTAATGTTCTCAGTATCTAGACCTTGCAGCACGTTTTTGTAATTGAAAATTTTAGCTGCAATGGGAGAAGAATAACTGTAGGAGATGATGGAGGGGCTCTTGTTCTTGAAGTCACTTTCTTATGGCTCATAATATTGCTAATGTTAACGGCGTCAAGACCTTTGTTTCTGAAGTCAAGTTTCAGAAAATCACGAGTGGGAGTCTCTTCTAGAGAAACTGTTTGAACAGGCTTGTACCACCTAAACGTAGCAACATCCAGAATAATAGCAACCAGCTTATAATCAGGAGAATTTGGAACGTACTGTTTTGTATCCACAGCTTGTTTCTGCAAAGGGCGAAATTTAGTTACCGGCAAAGGGCGAAGTTTAGTTACCGGCAGCTGATACAGTCGGTACGAATATGATGGTCCTAATGGCTGCTGTAAATGTGGAAGGAGAGTGTCAAATGCGACATCAGCATGAACATTAGGACTGTTGTAGTGCCGATGTCCATGACCTCTTGCGTCTTTGAGAGCTGCCAGAGCCCCATCAAATAAAATACCACTCGTCGAAAAGATTTCCACAAAGGTCACTGGTGACACTTTTGAGACGTCTGGTTATAATTCCACTGGATGTATTTATAGTGAATAATGACCTTGAAAAAATTCTCACGATTCATGATTTTCACGCCGTCTAAATATATATTATTTGGTAACAACTTGCACCTTTACACTTGCAGGTCAAACATGGCCTTAGGCAGTAAAACAGAAACGTCGCGTGCTTGAAATAAATTGTACAATGATGTCAGCCTATTCTGTCTCGTAACAACAGCGCTGTTGCCAAATAATAATAATAAACAAAAAACATGAAAATAGGGCTAATAAGTGAAATTGTCCACAAAAGTTCTTGTCTTTGCCCATAGTAAAGGGGGACATGCTAGCAAAACAATGATCCGCGGTTTTCCTACTGCCACAGGTACACTGGGAAGTATCAGATTTTTTTTTTCCAAAAACGATTTTGACTTAAGGAACTACAGTTTGTTCAAAGATGCGTGTGCAACATTTGCAGACGTCTGTCATCAATATAAAAGTACTTTGTTATTTCTGGAACAGTTTTGTTTTTTGTAATGGTGTAATTTGAAGGCATTAACTGAAATAGTGTTTCTTGCTTCTTCAGACCAGCTATTCCATTCTCTAACCACGGAAGGGAAAAAAGAATTATGATATGGACTTAGTTTTAGTTGTTTGTTAGTTATTACAGTTCATAAATTATATGAGGAAATCTCACTAACAGATGGTACACGAAAGGAAAGATAACCAGGACTTATTTTAGAATGCATTTTATTAAAGAGAGAATTTTTGCTTTCTTCTTCTGGAATCTAAGGTTTGCAATCCTATATCCGAATAAAGTGTTTTAATAGGTATTGATTTTGTTGTTCCCGTGGCAATTCGTACAGCCTAAGTTTGATTATTTTTCGATTTCTTCCTTTTTGTACTGGGTGTAGTTATTCCAAATTTCATTTCCATATTCTAGGATTGGTCTAGTAAATGTGGAGTACATGATTTTAAGAGAACTACGGTCAAGTTGAAACTTAAGCTTATGAACAATGTTTATTCTGAACGACGCTTATTATTTATTTATTTATTATTATTATTATTATTATTTTTTTTTTGTGTGAGCTCGCTGCCGCATGTGGCCAACAGGCAAGCTCTATGGTACAGCATATGTTTCGTTGTCGCCAAACCAAACCGGAAAGAAAGATTTTTTTTGCAGTTTGTCAGGTTCTCAATTAATGTGGTATATCTATTTGTATTTGCCGGGATCAACTTGGAAAGTCCGGTACTAGAACCCGGTACCAAAATTATAACTGTATACCTTGGTTCTTACCGAATCTCTGATTTTTCGTGATTTTGTGTGTTCTTTGTTTCCAAAGGCAATCCTTTTTGATTTTTATTTTACACATTTCGCATAAAACATAGTGCATTGCGAGCTCGCCTATAAGCATTGCCTATGTTTATATTATAATCACAATGTTTATGCCACGTATCATTGTGTGCCACGTACCATCGATCGATAAAAAAGCCAAGATGTTTCTGAGTATCAACTTCTTTAATTTTTTGTTCTGACATAAAGATATGAAGGTGATTTGGTCTGTTGGCCTTCTGAGATATTAAAAGAGATTCAGTTTTAAACGGATTAAAAGACACCAGCCACTTTTTTTTTTTTGCCCATTGTGCCATTGCAGAATGTTCAGCTGCAAGTGCTGTATCTTCAACAACTATTTATAGGCTTGCCAGCAAAGAGCGACTATTTGAGCAAATGTCGTTCACAATGACATTTATGTACAGTAAAAATAATAAAGAACCAAGAATAAATAAAGCATGGTAGGACACCAGCGTTTCAGAGAGTTCAAATACGATGTAACACCTGAAAAATCACTCGTTGTTTCCTGATGCTTAGATAATCAATGAATCAATTCAAAAGATTTCCTGCTACGTTAGCTGCTTTCAGTTTTTGAATAAGACCAGCATGCCATCCTCGGTCAAATGCCTTGCTAATGTCACAAAACACAACTGTTACCTCTTTACTTGAATCATGATCAGGACAGTAAGTATCATAAGTTAATTGATTAAAAGTAGAATCACCAAGTATAAATCCAGATTGTAAAGGTGAAAGAATATCAATATCACGAAATGATTGTAAATGTGTTTAAAATGCATCTCTCAAAGGTTTAGCTAGGGTATTTCGCAGAGAAATAGGCATATAATTCGAAACTTATACATGATCACCATCTGTGATCGGACGGACGTGTGCTTCTCTCCAGTCATCTGTAATTTTGCTATTTTAAAGTGCAAAATATAGAATAAGGATAGAGGATCTGTAAGTTCATTTGCCAGGTCAGTAAGAACTCTGTTATTTATACTTTCAGGTCCAGCAGCCAAGGGAAGGTTTTTCAAACCCGATTTCACTTCCATGGCAGTAATGTCAAGTGATGGCTGCTTATGTTCTTCACTATTAAAATACCGTCAGGAACGTCTGCTTTTTGATCGTCCACCATTGTCTGATTTCTTAAAAAATCTATTAAGAACATTTGCTTTGTCTTGGTCCTGAGTATATGTACAACCTTCAAGTTCAACTGATGGTATATCAGAATAATAGAGAGAAAATATAAAGATTCAAGTTGATCACAGTCTTAGGAGATAAGAGAACTTGGTTGTAACTTATTTAAGAGATCATCGGTGTATAATTTCTTTGATTTAAGAATCATCTTGTGTCACTTTATTTCTTAGATGTCTTTCCTAATGTGCTGATATGTTTGAATGTTTGGGTTTCTGTATACCCATTTACGTATCCTAATATGTTTTTTAATTGCCGTAGTAATTCAGTTTGGGTCAGCCGGGCGTATTTTTACATTTCGATCAGGAGATTATAGTCACCAAATCCGGCGCACATAATTTTCGTTTTTGTTTTACAAATCGTAAAATACCATAAGTAGGATAGTGACTCTGTTGTAAGTAAGTGTCTCCTACACCATTCATAACTAAAAGGTCATAATTATTTGTAAGAATGGTATCCAGTAATGACGAAGAATATTCAGTATAATGAGTTGGTTCCTCGATAACCTGGTATAAAGAAAATTGCTCACAAATTGCTTTGATCTTACGAGAGGAGATGGGACTAAGCATGTTAAAATTTCAATCTCCTGCTATAATAAATAAAGGATTATACTTTTTTGCTGTGAATACCATAAATATTTTCATCGAGTATAATGAAAAGATGAGTATTTTCAGGAGTGCAAAACTAAAGTGAAAATTTGAATATTTTCATCGCACGAGATTATTATTATTATTTTTTTTTTTTTTTTGGTATTCACTGAAAAAAGTTATTTTTATTTTATTGTTTACATGCCAACGCGCGTTTCTAACGTCATAACCAACGTAACCAAATAAAAAACGAACGTCATGGCGTCAGTGTTTAGTGCTTTTCATGTGAAGCGTTGGAGAGACAAACCCCCCCCCCCCCCCCCAAAAAAAAAAAAAAAACAAAAAAACAAAAAACAAACAAGTTCCGTCAAATTAAAATGATCTTATACCAAAAATGTTCCTTTTATTCTAACTGTGAAACGGCATACCAACACATGATAGTTTTGCTCAGAAACAAAGAAGTTAGAGGGGTTAGAAAACCCGAAGTGAAATCAGCATCTGTTAGGGAAACAATGAAGAAAATCGAAGTAGTCCGAAACATGTAGTGAAAATAACACCGACTTGTTATGTTTCACAAGCGAACATATACTGAACCGAATAAGAAACGCAACTTTTTAACCCAAAATGTTTTCATGCAAACACAAGGTTGACAGAAAATTTATTTTGTGATTTACGTTCATACTTTTCAAACTTTCTTATGCAGAAAACATTTGGACGATATCTGTACAACTAATTGCTCCAGTTGGCAATTCGTCGTTTTCAATATTTTCCCGTGCAGTACATTTAATGTATACAGTAACTTCGTCATATTGGCATATTGTGTTACCTGGAGTTAGTGTTTCAAACGTCCGGTAAAATTTTTCTACAGAACATGGTACGTTTGACGCAAGATCAACGTAACGCAGCGGTCTAAATGCTGCTACGCGGTACGTCTCAGGCTGCCATCGCCAGGAACTTCCAAGTGAGTAAATCGACTATAACTCGTTTGTACCAGCGTCTACGACAGACGGGAACGACAAATGACAGGCCCAGAAGTAGACGTCCGCACGTCACGACACGTCGACAGGACCGATACATGTGTCTATCCCATCTTCGTAATCGGTTCCGTACAGCCGTAGAAACGGCTCAGGTGACACCAGGAACGCACAACAATCGAATAAGTGCAGATACTGTCAGGAATCGCCTTCGAGAGTTTGGCTTACGTCCTCGTCATCCGTACGTTGGTATGCCATTAACACCACGACAACGTCAGGTTAGAATGGCGTGGCTCACACAACACAGGCCAAAAAAAGTTAGAGAAAAGTCCAGGGAATGCCACAATCACAAACCGCAACCCTTCCCAGACCCCAAGAGGAAGAGGAAACCGACAAATCTAAACAAGCACAAACCGAACAAACGTACGAAAAGCACTAAGATTAGCTCTCTCTTCCCCAAGCGAGGTAATCGCAATACTAAAAGGACTGAAAAACACAAGAACAAAATGACACACGGAAAGACATACAACAAATCGCCTCGTAGAATAAACCACAAAGTAACAAGGAGTAAGACTAACACCGGGACCACCGCCTTAGAACGGTCGGTAGAGCAAACCACCGGGGGGTTTAAAGCACTTTTACAGCTAGCTAACTTCACCCTGGGTCCCGATGCTACTCTTAATACATAAATACATAAAAATTCGGTTCGCATGAAGGCTCCCAACTCAGTCAATGCATCAAAGCGAAAACATAAAAATCAAATTAATCACTATAATAAACAAAGACGAGTACTCATGGCTAATTCTACTGTAAGCCAGAGTAAATGAAAACCAATAGTTGAACCACGGCAGGCCAAGCCAAAGACATATCGTCAAGCCCCAACCCACTGGTTAAAGTTTTACGAAGAGGCCGTCATTGAGTCTGAGGCCCGAACCGCCGTCGTGCAGTTAAAGAGTGAAGCATAGCCATCAACAATGATTGGGTTGACAACTAGGCATGCAGTCTGCCACATAATATCCAGGCTATAGCCAATTCTTTTATAACGGATAATAAGTTTTCTGAACTGCTCCGAAAAGTTAGATTTTCCTATAATTTCCGAAAAGTTAGATTTTCCAAACCTTGTTCCCCTTCGTCAGTGGCGTAACGTTATGTTTTCTGATGAGTCCAGGTAGTTGTACTGAGCTGACGGCCGTCAACGTGTGTATAGGTGTAACGGAGAGCGTTATCGTGACAATTGCTTGGTTGAACGTGATCGGTTTGGAGGTGGTGCGTTAGTGGTGTGGTCTGGCATATCTTATGGTCATAGAACGCCCCTGGTATTCATCGATGGCCCATTGACGGCTCAGCGTTACATTGACGTCATTTTACGACCGGTAGTTGTGCCATACGTACGCCAGCACAACGTTACATTTCAACAGGATAACGCTCGGGCGCATGTAGCAAAGCTCAGCATGGCGTTTCTTCAACAAAACAACGTCAACGTGATGCACTGGCCTCCGTATAGTCCGGATCTCTCTCCTATAGAGCATCTAAATGAAGTCACAGGGACTCAGGTCAGGTGAATAAGGTGGATGGTTTAAAATTTTCACCTTTTCAGAAGCCAAAAAAAAAAAAAAAAAAAAAAGACTTAACAACCTCACACATGAGAGGAGGCGTTGTCATGTAAAAGGTGGACTCCTGACCATCCTTTGCTTGGTCGTTTCTTATTGTAACAAGTAAATTGGTCAGTGTATATGACTGCATCTATTTCAATTTAAAATTACTCGGTCAGTTGGAAAGCAATTTGCACGAAATAAACGGGTATCGTTAGCTATTCAACACACCATTCAAGTGCAGTGAAGCATTTTAAAATTTACCTGGGATAAAACCAAGGAAGCCTATTAGTGACAGAACTTTTTCCACGACCCTCGTACGTCTCAATCTGGTATTATATAAAGGGACTACCTTCTTCTATTCCGGTGTTTTGAAAGCTCTGTTCTCTCTGCTATTACATATGATCTAAACAGATATCAAATTAGGCATGGCCACATCGAAAATGTATGTCTCATGATGTGCGTCCTGTGCATACTTCATGATGTGCGTCCAGTGTATATCTCGATGTTCATCCAGTGTACACCTTTTAACGTTCGTCCAGTTTATACCTCATGATGTGCGTCCAGTGTACAACTCAGGATGTACGTTCAGTGTATACATCATGATGTGTTGCAAGTATATATCATGATATGCATCCAGTGTATATACATTGTATCTTATGATGAGCGTCCAATGGTTACTTCATGATGAAGGCCGTTCGTCTGTCATTACTGACAATGACCAATCCTAATCAACTGCGTGATGTGTTATTATTTGTGTGTTCTTAGATGGCTGATGAGACCAATCTTAGCTCTAAACAGCCTGTTGCAGAGAGAACAAGAGAGGTCTGAGGAAAAAAGCTCTGTTGGTGATTCCTTAGTTCTGGATTTCCGCTGTGCACGTTTGTGTTCGGCTTCGCTGATTCTTTTTGCTTCGTAGTCCCCAGCTCCCCTTCTGATGAGGCCTCGCCACTTTGTTCGATCCTGTGCAATCTACATCCATGACTTTGTTGGTATGTTGAAGTCTTTAAGGGAGGCTTTGAGGGTATCTTTGTATCGCTTCTTCTTACCAGATTGAGACGTACGAGGGTCGTGGAAAAAGTTCTGTCACTAATAGGCTTCCTTAGTTTTATCCCAGGTAAATTTTAAAATGCTTCACTGCACTTGAATGATGTGTTGAATAGCTAACGATACCCGTTTATTTCGTGCAAAGTGCTTTCCAACTGACCGAGTAATTTTAAATTGAAATAGATGCAGTCATATACACTGACCAATTTACTTGTTACAATAAGAAACGACCAAGAAAAGGATGGTCAGGAGTCCACCTTTTACATGACAACGCCTCCTCTCATAAGTGTGAGGTTGTTAAGTCTTTTTTTTTTTTTTTTGGCTTCTGAAAAGGTGAAAATTTTAAACCATCCACCTTATTCACCTGACCTGAGTCCCTGTGACTTATTTTTATTTCCAAGGCTTAAGAAAATATTTTCTGGAAATAAGTATACGTCTAGAAGTTCTCTTGGCAGCACTATTTATCAGTGTCTCCAACAGATACCAAAGGAAGACGATCAATTTATCTGCTTTTCGCGACTAGGTAAAAAGGTTACAAAAATGTGTTTCAGTAAAGGGGGAATACTTTGAAGGTTTGTAATAAAAATATGTTTGATAAAACGTAGCACTGAAGTAATCCGAACCCAGTGACAAAACTTTTTTCAGGACCCTCGTAAGTATGTTTCTTCTCAGACGTTTGGAAAAAACAATCGTTATCCGACCTCCGGTTTTCCAAAAACTGCAACGGTGGATAAATGTTTGGATAGAGATTTCTTGGAGCAGTGTTCTCTGTCATGCATTTTTCTTTGTTGTGATAGACATTTCTTCTTCCTGAAACGTATAAGGTAGTTACGCACTTCAATATTTAAAGAGGAACAGGCTGCAGTGTTCTCAGAACAGTAGTTTGGCAAACTATCTCCTAGAAAATATGTTTGGCTATATCCTGGATCTATAAATGTCAAGTGAATACTGTAAAAAATCTCCCTGTACTTCATCATAGTACAGTTTATATTTTTATTATCCTTGGGATCATTGAGCCTATTCTGTTAGTGTGGAAAATCGAGTACCACTTATGCCGTTACTATGGGGCATATGCATTCCTGTAACCCAGTCAGCATTCTACGTAAATCTATATCGGGCCGTCATCGGCCCGTCAGGGTAGCTGACGGGCCGATGACGGCCCGATGTAGATTTACGTAGAATGCTAGCTGGGAAACTGCAATGCTGCCATATGAAGAGTCTAAATGAAACCGAGATTCTAATTTTCATTCTTTTATGTGCCTTTTATTTCCAAGGACAAACTTTATATGGAGTTTATTTGATTCTCGGAATAATTTAACTGAACAAAAAAGTATTATGTTCATTTGCATTCATTTCCATGGTTTTGGTTATCAGCCTGACATTCTCCGTTTCCCTTGGAAAGTGTTGAGTAGCTCTTCTTTCGGGATCGACATATCAACACCTTTGTCGGGTCCTTGCGAATATAAATACACGAATAAATCATGCTCGGTCCCTGGAGTTAGCACACATATAGTGGATCTCACATGTCGTCGCGTTGACGTTATTGCATAAAGCTCAATCTACAAGAGTGTAAAAACACTTGGCTACGACGCGCTGTTACTAATGTCAAAAAAGCGACTTTGTGGGAATTAAAAGGGAGTGTTGGCCGTATGATAAACTCTTACATTCAACTCTTTCTCTATATCACGGTGCGTAGCCATAACGAATCCTGAGTGATGAAATCGCTCATAACGACTCCTAGGGGATCAAGTACCGGCTCCTGGAAGAATTTTGTGTTTACACATACACATAGTGACCGCTTTTCACCCTCAAAAGGAACACGCCTTGAGCTGGAAGGTAAACATCTAAATTCTTATGGGACTTTAAGGCTTTGCACCCATAATGAGATCGTCTAATATCGGCAAATATCGACTAACATCGGCACAAATCGTAACCCTTTTCGGTCAACATCGCCTTTCTTCGCCATTTTTTAAAAATAGAAACGACTCCGCGTCATGTTACTAAAAATAGAAACTATCAGTGAGTTCGTGGTGTTTTCCTTCCTCTTCCTTCCGTTTCCGGTCAGGAAACATGGCGACAGTGACACTTCCGAAACGTGATCCAAGCGGCAGATATGCGAAAAAGAACGCCGTTCGAAAGAAAAGAATAAGATCAAGCATTCAGATCGAACATAATTATTGTGTTGGAAGTGTCTGTGATGGAAATGAATGCCGTGACGATCTATGCGCGATGCACCCTCCACTGAAATCAAAAAACATACGTGCTGACGGGTGGAAATTTGGGCGTCGTGTTGTGGAACTTGATGTGTTGCTTTCTTCCCTGAAGTATTGTCGAGCTTGTAGGTTGGGACCCGTTCCTCTGACTTATTATAATATTGTTGGAGAAAAGAAACGGGGACTTGGAGGTTATATTTATGTGAAGTGTCAGAATGTTGACTGTGGTGAAATAAACTGTGTGCCCCCCAACCCCCCAATCTCACTGAATGAGTAGGGCCGGGGAACGCAGGGGAGATGCACCAGGATGTTGTCTTTGCGTCGTCCCCACATTTTTTGTGTGCCAAAAAAGCAGGGATTAGAGCATTCTGGGATAAAATACAGCAATGCAGGGTCAAATACCAGAGGTTTTGCTTACTGTTTTCCCTGCAGTCCATGTTGTTACAAGTATTGGTGTTTTACGGCCCTTCAACACTTGTCATGTCATTTCAGGCATGGTCAGTTATCCTATCCACACTGTTCCTGGGCAAGCCTCCTACGCAGTTGGATCAGTGGAATCACATCCAAATAACACTTGAAAGAGGGTTGTGGATTATCTATAGATAGATAGATAGGGAGAGAATGGCCGTAGAATTTTTTTTTTTTTTTTTTTTTATGACCAATCTCCACGAAAGAATGTTGCCGGATGAGAGGATCGAATCCATGACAGTCCGCATACCAAACGGACGTGCATCCGATCTAGCTGCCGCTCTCGGCTCGTAGTACATTGATTTGCAGGAAGAAAGTCCCCACTGTTCCTTGTGGGTGAGGGGCCGGGCTATGGTTACCAGTGGCTGGTTTATAATGTATTACGATATCTTGATATCTTTCACACTTTTTATAGGGTGCTTGGATAGCTCATACCAAATCATTGAGCAGCTGTCTCAATGCTAGAAATTATACGAGCCGCTGCACGACAAAACCAACAAAATGATCTCTGCGCCCAGTGAAGATTCAGACCAGCCTGGGAATCTGCCCAGTCTGATCAGTCTTTGCTGTCCGCATGAAGAAACCTTGGGTCTTTAGGTACCCACTGAACGCATAGGCCCTATTATTGCATAAAAAGCTGTGTCGCGCGGTATTAACAGCCATGTTTTAACGGGCGAAAATGCATGTTTTAACAAGGAAATTTTACGTGCTGTTATAAACCCGCTTTGTGGTTTACAGGGCCATCCTAAAATCTGACGTCAGACTAAAAATGTGCAGAGTGGCGAACCTAAATCTGTGACGTCGAAGGTCACGTTGTTTATGCCCTGGAAGCGGCGTAATCAAAACACATGCCGTGAACATGCCCTTTTCACAGAAATTCAGTCGCCAAATATAAGAATTTTTCGAACACATTTTCTTTAAAATTATCGAGTTTTCTTGCATCACAGAATGTCTTTATGCAATAATAGCGATCAAACATGATTTTCTAATGCATTAACATGTGCATGGAAAACCATGTTTGATCCCTATAGGGAAGACTCTGATCAGACTGGGCGGATGCCCAAGCTGATCCGAGTGTTCGCTGGGTGCACAGTCATGTCATTTTGTTGGTTTGTCATGGATATTTTTAAAATCTGTACTTATGAATTTTTACTGTAAACATCTTAAAAATTCGGACCTGAAAAATCTGCTGTAATCACTCTAAAACGTGAACAAGGTGGCTCTGCCATACAGTATTGTGCCCAAAAGATGTAGACAGACTGGCAATCATTGTAGACCCTGATCAGGCTTTTCTTCAGGAGCAGTCTGATCTAGGTCTACATTGTTTGCACAAACGTGTATGTCTGAAAACTTAGGATTATAACAATACCGTAATTGTTAATTGTCTGACAAAAAGGGTCCTATTACATATAACATACTGTGATAATTAAAACAGTTGTACCTTTACTCAGTCACACAGTTTAGCTTATGCTTTATTTTTTGTCATTTTTATATAACTGTAACTGGGGTGACTAGAACGATTCCTCAGTGGCCTTGCTTACCCAAGCCTTCACTGTTCTTGAGCATGGAAATGTGTTGTCTTGGTTCAGCAAATGTCAAAATATTGGTCACAAACCTATGATTTATTTCTCTAATAGCAAGTTCACACACACACACACACACACACACACACACACACACACACACACATATATATATATATATATATATATATATATATATATATATATATATATATATATATCAGCAGTACATTACAATTTTTCCATGGGTTTTACCAATAAACCTGATAGTGCATAAAATTGAGATTTTTCGTACATGAAATTCCAGCCCTCAAAAATGACCCTAGGGGTAAATTACAAAACTTTTATGCAAACTTTTGATGGCAAAAGTTATTTAGATTTAGTTTAGATGTTCAGCAGAGGCTAGCAGATAATTCTGGTGAGCAAAATTTTAATGCCCTGTTATTTGTGAGGCTGCCAGGTCGCACAATTTTGTCAGGTATTTTTCCGTCGACAACAGATTTGTGCAGTTTCTGTCGAGAAATGTGTTGTCTTGTTCAGCAAATGTCAAAATATAGGTCACAAAACTATGATTTATTTCTCTAATAGCAAGTTCACATATAATATCAGCAGTGCATTACAATTTTTTCATGGGTTTAACCAATAAACCTGATAGTGCAAAATATTGAGATTTTTCGTACATGAAATTCCAGCCTTCAAAAATGACCCTAGGGGTAAATTCCAATAATTTTATGCAAACTTTTGATGGCAAAAGTTATTTAGATTTAGTTTAGGTGTTCAGCAGAGGCTAGCAGATAATTCTGGTGAGCACAATTTTAATGCCCCGTTATTTGTTAGGCTGCCAGGTCATACAATTTTGTAGGGTATTTTTCCGTCGACAACAGATTTTTACAGTTTCTGTCGAGGGATAGGGAAAAAAGGTGACAAAATCATCATTCTCAGCAGTTTATTTATGAATGGTTTGACTAATCATTGCAGAGTATTATTAGCTACATTAAATAGTACCAAGAATGTGGAGATAAACTGAAAATTAAGATAATTACTGTAATATTTAACAAATACACTATCATCTTAAATTGGTGCTTTCGTCAAATAGGGGGTATAGAACAATATTTGTTCATAATTTTTAGAAAGAACGGTAGAATCTTTCGTAACTTTGTAATTCAGTGTAGGAAAAGGTATAGGTTGATGTAATAATAAGCTTGAACAGATTTGAAACAGTAGCTATTATGACTCTAAATCCTTAAAGGAATTATAGTATTTATTTGCAACGTTTGTGTTGGAGTATGTAACGAGGTTTTTGAAGAAAATGATGCACAATTCTCAGGTATCCCGATGCAAAACAATCACATACAAAGCGAAATTTATAACGTCTGTGGTCATGCAACCAGGCACATGTTATTCCAAGAGACATACCATGATCACCAAGGACATTTTTTTATGTTTTCCTAATTAAAATTTGAGAACAAATCCGAGTATTTACACAAAAATGTGACAATACGTCTAACGACTCCTGAGTGATTTTGGCACCTACTACTGTGTGATTATTCTTGTATGCTAGCACCGAATCCTGGGTGATGATGTTTATTTCGATGACTTCGACATCGAAACTGGTCATGGAATAAACGTCACAGAGGAGGAAAAAGCACATGGTCCGACCGGGACGAACCCAGGAGGTCTCCCATACCATGCGAGCACTCGAGCCAGACGATCGACCCGTGACAATTCCCCGCCCCCCCTGCTTAAATAGATACGTCCCCGAATCTGCTCGGAACCGTGCCGGTACCACAAAGACGAGACTGTCCCTGTGCTGCTCGCAGTCCGAGCACGGACCCACACTGAGCCAACAAATGTCACGGGGAGGGGGGAAGTATAAGGCTCGATCCGGATTCGAACCGAGGACCTCTCGCATACCGTGCGAGCACTCCCTCCATTTTATAACAGAATAGCTATTGACACAAATTTTGAAAAAAAAAAAAAAAAAAATCAGCCCGACGAAATCTTTCTTTATTATTCAAGATGTTTTACTTAACTGTCCAAGTACCTCGAGACAAAAAGATCTATCTCTTTAACAGGAAAGGTTTGCAAGTACGAATTACATTAGGCACAACGTTTCCCTAGGCCTCAAACCTTTAACAGTCGATTTTTCAAGATGCTATGAACTTATGGAAAATATGATTTCTGATAAAACAATATCTGCGCTTCGTAATCCAATCCCCAAATACACATATAATCACCTTTGATTATGATAGAAAGGCATTTTCTACATCCACTCCAGTTCTTGTAAGTGGTGCGCGAAAAGATGCTTTCATTCGACTAGCATGACTATCACGCATTTCTTTTGCAAAAAAACATGTCGAAGGAAAGAGAGCAGAAAATAATATGAATGGACTTTTATACCACAGCGCGTGTGCAGCATATTTTCAGGCGAATAGATAGTTTGTCAGAGGAACAATAAATTTGCTGCCTTGATTGTAGAAGCAAGGGTACTCAGCACCCTCGCAAAATGCGACTAAAATTTGTGGCCGATTTTTGTAGGTGTTCTGAAGTTGTGCACGTGTCTTTGTTGTAATGCCTAAATTATCCAAGCGGCATGTGATTAAACAAAGAGCTGAAATGGCATTTGGATTACAGTAAAGGCCAAGTGACACTGTAATGTACTCGGGGTTGGGTTTTAATACGTTTCTCTTCACTACGTTTTGTCAAAAGTTTTCCCCGTTTTGTAAGGATTTAGGTTTTACTTCGTTTCTAATACTACCTTTAACTACGATTTACTTCGTAGTACCCGGTTACCAAACCGCTTAAGGTCATGCTTTCAATAGGGATGAGTACGTTTTACAAGGGATCTTCTAGCTTTTGATACGTTTTACTATGTGCTTGTTACGTTTCGATACCTTTGCCTACGATTCAGTACGTTTTACTATGGAGGTCCTCTGCTTATTGTGTGCAAGGTTTTACTACGTTTTTTTTTTTCAAATGTAGCCAAAACGGCTATATGCTGTCACGTATTGAGGGCTATGTTTTACCACGTCTTTAAAACGGCTACATACGTGACCCAGCTACGTTTGTTTTGAAAACTTCAAAATATGCGTGGCTGGGTCACGTATTTCGCTGTATATAGCCGTAAGTATTGTACGTTTAAATACGTTTTACTACGTATATTGCCATTTTGTTAAAAATGTAGTTAAACTTAGCACTCAATACGTGACAGTCTATTACCGTTTTGCTACGTTGTAAAAAAAACGTAGTAAACCCTAGCCCTCAGTACGTCACAGCGAGAATGGGGCTTAAGTTTTGAAAATTTTAAAACAAACGTAGCTGGGCCACGTATGTAGCCAAATCTAGCCGTATATAGTCGTATGTAAAACGTTTTTTCTACGTATATTGCCGTTCTGCTACGTTTAAGAACGTAGTAAAACCTAGTCCTCAATACATGACAGTGTGACTGTGGCTTAACGAAATGAAAGCGGATGCAATAGCTGTGATTATTGTCGACCAATGAAAGTGTTCAAGTGCAATAGATGGGGTCTGACACTACCGCCCACGAATTTATACACATCGTATACGAGTATGATACGCATCGGCTACGCTTTTTTTTTTTTTTTTTTTTTTTTTTTGTTTGTTTGTTGTTGTTTTTTTTTTGTGTGTGTGTGTGTTTTTTTTTTCAGTATTTGAAAGTTTGGTTGTTAAGGTGTATAGGTGGGTGTTGTTGCAGTTGGTGACGGGTACTGTGACACATGTTTATCAAATTGTAATCACTTTGGGACATGTAGCCATAAGTTACTTTTTCTTTTGTGATTTCTACAGCTGAAAGAAAGTATCGAAATGGGAATGACTAAATGAATATACCGCATGGCACCACACCACACCTTCGATGATCGAGTTGCATAATGTGAACGTAACGGATCGATTTGTAGCGATTCCCTATGCAGTGGTACGTTGCCAAAAAAGGGATTCGCAACGATTCGTAACCGTGTTCAGAGCTGACTAGTACAAAGCGCTATCTGACACAGACCTTTGCATATCAACCAGACGAAACAAAATGGCGCTGTCAGTGCCCATTTTAAGACATTAAATGAAACCTTTTTAGGGAAAATGAAATTGTCCAACTAAATCATAATTTTACATTTACTCTTTTGTTATTAGATATATAGCAATATTTTACCAAAGAAGGAACAACATATTTGTGAAAAAGTATAATGGTTGTCATGATTATGCCGCAGATACGATCTTATATGTTCGGCAAGATTCGGTAGAGTGCAGCAACGCCGTTGAACTGTATTTTACCTGGTGTGGTATGGTGCAGTGCCTACATGTCGTCATTCTCTATTAAAACTGGTTATAAGAAATTAACTGGTTGTCAAAGACGATTATGGTACGCAAAAACGTACAAATGTTAATAAAAAGCACATTACATAATCACATAGGATTCGGTGCCAGATGATCACATTAAAGCCCGTGCCACAAAAACGTCTTTTTATCCTTGATCCCGAAGGATCCGTTACTCTATGAATTCTACAACACGGCGATAAAATGCATTATGCACGATAATGGTTCGATAAAGGAATAACAGGGTCTTCATTTTAAGAGAATGAAGAGTAAGGAAGCAGCAAGTGAACTGCCATTTGTCTTGAAATAGTTTAAACAGTAAAATTTCGGTTTTAAAAGCCACGTGTTCTGGTACCAAAATAGCCACACGGCATAGATTCCAAGATCCAGACGGAAATGCGTTTCCTCTATAACATTTGCTGCCTTCTCAAACTTATGCCTGTTCCCTGTAAGGTTCCGTGTGATAAACGTTTTGTTTTAACTCGCTCTTTTTTTTCTCCATGAAAATCGACCCGAAACTGAGTAGCACTCTTTTAAGTTCCAACACAATCCTCCCAGGAGCCGGTAATTGATCCCGCACAAGGCGTTATGAGCGATTTGATTACTCATGATCCGTTATGGCTACCCACCGTACATAATACACGTCTAAAAATTTCAATCATATGCTCGCCAAGGCTCGCATACATATAAATTATTGAACTCATTTAACTAATAACTTATATAATGATGTACTATAGCGAAAACGGGTGTAACGGGATATACAATATTATGTTATTTTGAGCGATTTTGTTGTTATTTGAACTAATTTAGATTACCTTGTTATTTTCATTAACGCATTTTATTCCATAAAACCAATTTCAGCGCACTTTATAAACCAAACAGTCCTCAATTCCTTATATTTTACAGAGTGGAAAGGCAAGAGAATACGATGACATATTTTATTTTCACTTATAAAATGCATTGTCATCTTAGATAGCAAACCTACGTTGGGCTAACGTTCGGTAATAGTTTTGGCCCATGGCAGGAACGCATCGGTTGCCCAACGTAATTTAGCTCGTTGGATCAACGATGGTATGAAATGCTCGCCTACGTTGAACCGACGTAGTATGATCGTTGGCCTAACCTTGGGCCAACATACGATTACAGTAATGTAATGTATAATTAGACGAAAAGGTAACGGTATCATGATAAGTTGACTCCCCGCGAGTCTCTGAGCCGCGAGTACTGAACTGTTATAGTTGTTAACCATATCTACCTATAAACCTTATCTTGCTGTTGTACATGACTGTGCAGTATCATCAGCCTGACCAATTGAAAAGTACCAAACTTAAGGTTGATACAACTCTATCTTATTGATTAACAGTTGTGTTACTTTAATCCATACAAATCAGTAATTATTAATTATTAATTGTTAATGTTTCATAATTATATGCTTATTTTGCTTCGAGCTTATGATCGCAGACCCAATGATCTTAAAAGATCAACGATGTCTGATAAAGAGCGCCAGATTACTTTTTTGTACGTATTATATGATATTTATATCGTTAAGATTCATTAATTTTAGTTCTCAAAACTAATGTTAGTTCAATATTTGTCGTTAATGCCACTGATGGTGTTAAAGGGCGGGGAAGTCGTGCAGTTTACATGCGTACATGGAATTACGTGCTTTTAAATGACCCGCTAAAATTAGTTTACCTTTAACTATGCATTGAGCAGACGAAAACTGTTACAGTTCAGTGGAAACCTCGGGGTGGGGATGGGTGGGGTGGGAACTTCCTATATATGGCATAGTACGGATGTGCGTGCCCAATGGTCCCCCTTTTTCAGCGCTGCCAGGTATATGATTAGCCCCTTTTTTCAACAAAAAGTATATGACTTAACTTCCTATATATGGCATAGTACGGATGTGCATGCGGAATGGTCCCCCTTTTTCAGCGCTGCCAGGTATATGATTAGTCCCCTTTTTTCAACAAAAAGTATATGACTGACCCGATTTTCCTTGATTTGTATGTGAAGGGCCCCAGATTTCTGGCATCCCGGTATATGCGTATTTTTTTTCGAGGCTGCTTGTTCTCTTGGTATTCAGTGAACTGACTGCAGAATTTGTCTAACTACTAGCAATAAATGGGTACAAAAAATCAAAGGGCAGTATATGAACAGGTCAACATTTCGGACGATCAGAAGTATATGAATGGGTCCGTTTTTTCGAAGGCCAGCAATATGAATGGGGTTGGTTTCGAAATACAGGCTTGCACACCCGTACCATAATTACCCCCTAGTTACACCATCCCCGCAAACTCCCCCTCCCCCAGACCCCCCCCCCCCACACACACGAGATGGAAACTTATATTTTAGTCAAACAGTATTCGCTGAAATTGGCATCCGGTTGCCGTTGTACTTAAATACACCGAGAGATTTTAAGAAATCGGCGTTCGTTCTCCTGAAAAAAAAAAAAATAAGGGAAATAAAAATCGACATTTATTTTTTTTTCCTTTTCTTTTTTTTCTCTCTCTCTATTTTCCCTTTTTTTTCTTCTTAAATCTTTGGCTTTATGGTTGTCAAAGGTGATTTGTAAAACTAGTAACCGACCCTGTAGGGATACTGACTCAACTGTTGTCTATCATGTACATATGCAGCAAATATTAATTCAATGACATGTATAACATCTTTTGAACTTTGCAAAACTCAAATAAAACACACAAAAATAGTCTCATAACTGATTATCTATTAGATAATATTTAAGCATATGACCCTGGAATTACAAATTCTCTGTGTCTCGAAGTAAAGATTAAGATCCAGGGGAAATAATTAAAGTATATTCATTAAGTAATTGAATTCAAAGGAGACAACAATTATCTTCAGAAAAAGGGCATTCATACATTACAGGTGGATAATATATGGCTCACAGTATATTGTAACGGCATTTAGTTGAGACAGATTTTCATATTTAGGTTATTGCTGAACGGACTTGAATGGCAGATACCCCGCACATTACCAAGGCTGGCCTATTTCCATGAGTAGGCATGTTTCCTGTGAGCCTTATCATGATTCCTTTACAAAATTTGCCCGAGGTGTCAAACAGAATGGTGTGTTTATCAAAGTATTATCAAATTTTTCGATTTTATGCGGGTATAGCAATATTTGCCTGCAACCAACAGAGAGAGAGAGAGAGAGAGAGAGAGAGAGAGAGAGAGAGAGAGAGTAGGGGGTACGTACGGATAGATTGAGGACAATGTTCAACAAGTTACATTTGTTAATTTTCCTTTCATAGTGTTGTTTTGAAACATAAAAAAATAAATCGGTAGAGAAAGTCATATTATTTATTTTGCTTTATAAAAATAACGACAACAAAATCTTTGACTGTGGTAATCGCATATGTCTGAAAAGGTTTGGTCGTAGATTGCATTCTAGAAACAGAAAAACAAATGGCTGCATATAAGATATATGGTTAAATAATTAGAGCAAACATGACTTTTTTTTAATAAAACGCCCATCAAAAAAAAAAACAAAAAAAAACAAACAAAAAAAAACAAAAAAAAAAACACGTCAGAAAGACATACAGTACGGTGATTGGCGGTACTGTAGAGTACCCGATTTGCACGCAGGATGTCCCTGGTTCGAGTCCTGCATCGGGCACACCTTTTCCTTCTTACTGTGCTTTCGACATCTTTCAGAAAGTCGTTTTTCATACAGGAGAAGTAAATTTGAAAACTTTTGTTATGATTTAATGCAAACCATTTGTCGTAACTATATACCTATGCAAAAAAAAACTTTTATTCTAGTCATTGGTTTTAGAAAAAAATCAAATTATGCAGAAATCTGTAGGGTAGGTAACTTGGAGGCAGACTTTCAACAAGTTCCGCTTGTTCATTTTTTTCTGAATTTTTCACAATGTTGATGTGAAACATCAATAATTAAAATTCAGCAAATAAAATAAAATAAAAAAAAAATTCTCAGACCAAAACTCCAACAAATCACTTTACTATAGATATTGCATAGGTCAGACCGTAAATTTTTGGCCGTAAATTCAATTTTACTGAAAAATTTGATAACAAAACACAGAAACAGAAAAGACAAATGGTTTCTGATAAGATATGGTCACTCAGAACAAACTATTTTCATTAATATTAAGACGCCAAACAAAAAACGTCTTTCCGAGAGTTGTCGAAAGGACAGTAGTTTACTTTAGTAGGTCAAACTCATTAGTCCGAGCTCATATCGTACGTCGTTGCCGCCGAAGCACAGCGACATCACGAAAACACGCCTATATAATATTGACCCCCTAAAACCCCACTTTTATATAGTAAAACTGGGGTTTACAGGGGTATACATTATTTTTCTTATTTCTGCTCAAAAACAGAGCCGAGGCGGTTCTAACGAGTACCCACAATCTATGTTTTGAGCAGAAATAAGAAAAATATCGGGGTTTTTTTATCTGAAAATTTTCAGTTTTTAGAGGTGAAATTTTCATTGTATTTGAATAGGCATGTTTTCGTAATGAGCTGGAAAAACAAATTATACGCTGGTGGATGACGGACCAGATAATGTCTGGCTCTCGAAGGTTAGAAGGGGGAGAAGTGTAGTCATTGGCGGGACTGTAGACCTAATTGGCTCAGTTGGTAGAGCACCTGACTTGCAAGCAGAGGGTCGCGGGTTTCAGTCCTGCATTGGGCAGACAGGTTATTTAGTAGGTTATACGTAAAATATAAAATAATTGAGATGTGTTTCGTGGCTCACACTTACCTCGGCTTTGAAAACGTGGGACATTGTTTCTCTGACGGAGTAGACGCTTCTTCTGAATGACTCATAAATAGCATCAGCCTTTTTGTACAGTTTTATCAATTCCTCTTTGATGATACAGGGTCTGTGAGACACCTCCAAGCTTTGGCTTTTACAGCAAAAACTCTCTGATGTAGCACCGTGAAAGAAATATTCCAAACTTTTCTTCATTTTTGATTCAATGGACGAATTCTTAAGTTCCTTGAAATTTTTTAAGCAAGCCATTTTGCATTTTCTGCATTCATCTGTGTTACGTCACAAATGATGACAGAGTCAAACAAGGAACCCACAGCGTTTGTATCTTTTGACAAGGGTTATTCTTCTAGCTAACATTGATTTTATCTCTACTCCGTCATCTTCGTTTGTGTCCGCCATGTTTGCCGTTTCACGTCATTCGAAAGACGTTACGTAACGTCAGATTTGTCGTTGACGTTAACGTTAATCGGCCCGTTTGTGGAAACGATTGAAATTTTAAGCCCAGTTGTGGGATCGGCCCAGTTGTGGGACCAGGCCCAGTTGTGAGCCATATATATATATATATATATATATATATATATATATATATATATATATATATATATATATATATATATATATGCCCAGTTCTGAAAATCGGCCCAGTTGTGGGACCAGGCCTAGTTGTGAGATATACAGTCGAAATTCAAGGCTCGAAAAAAGGACCACGGACATTTGTTCTAGACCTGGGTGGTCCGAGGCACTGAGGGTTAATCAGAGTGCCACATCAGGAGGCAAATGGAGATAATTCATCACGAAAACATACCTTTATAGTTTTGACCCCATAAAACCCCACTCTTATATAGTAAAACTGGGGTTTACTGGGGAATACATTATTTTTTTTATGTCTGCTAAAAAACATAGATTATGGGTACTCGTTAAAACCGCCTTGCCGAGACGGTTCTAACGAGTACCCACAAGCTATGTTTTGAGCAGAAATATGAAAAAATATCAGATTTTTTTATCTGAAATTTTTCGTGTTTTTTTTTTTAGGTGAAATTTTCTATATTTTTGAATAGGCGTGTATTAATAATGTGTGTATGTCTTTTCGAGCTATAAATTATGGTATGTTGATTGTATCCATTAGAATCGCCTCAATGAGCGAATCTAATGAATACACATAACCTACATTTTCGTGACGAAATAAGAAAATTTCCCTAAAATATCCCTAAGTATTTTTCTTGAGCTATACATGAATTTCCTAGGGTCTCAAAACGAATTCGAATCAGCCGCGGTAAACGAGCCGTGGGTTTCCGAGTCGTTAAAATGTTACTGTAAAACGTTTAAAAGAGCATACAAGCAACAATGAATTACCATCACCTTGCATTACGAAAACACGCCTATTCAAATATATAGAAAATTTCACTTCCAAAAACTGAAAATTTTCGGATAAATACCCTGATATTTTTCATATTTCTGCTCAAAACATAAATTATGGGTACTCTTTAGAACCGCCTCGGGAAGCGGTTCTAACGAGTACCCACAATCTATGTTATTGAACAGAAATAAGAAAAAAAATATATATCACTGTAAACTCTAGTTTTACTATATAAAAGTTGGGTTTAAGGGGGTCAAAATTATATAGGCATGCTTTCGTGATGGTGAAAAAACCCATTTTAGATGAGGCCGAGATAAAACAAAAACTGTCAGAAAATAGGGAAGTGCTTGTACTAATTGGCTCATTTTAAAGGTTCCGTTTCAATAGGAGAAAATGTTTTTTTTAAGAAGAATATCTTTATGATACCGATGAATCACTCGTGCAACATAACCCTTATAGTTAATGAGAAACTGGGCAGAGTCAGTGAGCCATAAAAAATAGATCAAGGTCAGCTATCATTTCTCTGAAGCAGCAGTATTCCCGACATCAATACCTTCACCCTTATATTTAATGAAAAACTGACCAAATTCAGTGACATTAGGTCAGGCTTCTCACTAGGCTCTTGAAAATAGGAATCATACTAATGGCGGGATTCAGCTGCCTCTCCTAGATCCAACTGTAGGTCAAGTCCTTTGGTCCTAACTATTACAGTTGTCGAACAGTTGATCAAAAAAATAAGTAGGCCATGACCCCATACGGCAGCCTTAGATACACCTGGGGTCTAAGTAACTTACTACTAATTATTACAGTTTTTGAGAAACTGACCTAAACGCACACGTGAATAAAAAATAACAAATGTAGTGAAACATGAAAAGTATGTCAAGACCAGCTACTGAAAACCGGCTTCAGCTGATTTTATCCAGATGAAAACGTGACCTAGTAGCGTGTTCCTAACCCTTATAGATTTAAGAAACTGACCTAAACTAAACGCACACTGAACAAAAAAATAAACGTTCAGTGAAACACAGAGAGTAGGTCATGCAAAGACACAGTGTCTTGACTGCTTCTAAACCCAATCAAGTATCATGAAAATATCCATAAGTTCATTATAGTAACTGTCAAAAAGGTTTGTACCTGGGTATCTGCCCAGTTAACTCTTTCACTGCCACAGGCGATAATAAAAGGCTTTTGCACACAGCATAGATCCAGATGAGACGACTCAGTGAGCCGTCTCATCTGGATCTACGCTGTTTGATATTCAGTGTTTCAACTTCACGTATAAACGTCTTTCCAAAAGATAGTTTGTTCAAAAAAAAAAAAAAAAAAAAAAAAAAAAGCAGACGACAAATGTCGCTGAAATTTGGCGCCGAAAGAGTTAAGAGGACTTAATACACTTAGTAGATTTTCCACCATTTTTTAAACGGGAGACAACTTTTGTGACTTCCTGTTTGTATTCATGTGCACAAAGCCTCTTCTGAAAAGGGGAGTGAGTTGATTCTTTCCTTTTACAGAAGACCCCTTTTCAAAAGATGGTAGTATAATTTGTCTGGGGTATAGTTTCACGCCAGTGTGTCGGGTCTGATACTGCAGTGTGGCGGCACTATAAACCACATCAGTTTCCACCGCACCGTCACAGAATAAAGTCATAACTCTGTATGATTGTACGACACATTTAAACTTGCCTCCACGGGGTGCTTGGGCGAGGCAAAGGTGTCGGGTATCTTACGTCACCTGGACGTCCAACTGATACTGGCTTACAGTTGGGCAAGGCCTGCTATCCTTGCTATCCTTGCAGCAGGTAAGGGCAGAGGGGGAATGTTTTTTTCTTCTGTTTCTCCACTGTCATTCATTTTCCTTTCTCCCCTGTCCCTCTATTTTATCTCTTCTATTATCTCTTCTATCTCTCTTCTCCCTTTCTCTGAGTGACGACACAAAATAACCCACAAGGGTTAATGTGTTGTTAAACCCCAACTCAATCAATAAGTAGGCCCCCGTAGCCTAGAGGATAGGAGAGTTGACTCTTAATCCATTTGGTGGTTCAAGCCTCGCTCGGGTCACATATGGGAAAGCCAAGTTCTGCTTACAGATGGTCAGGTGGTTTTTCCCCGGGTTGTCCGGTTTTCGCCCATCTTTGATGATCGGCTCGATATAAGTGAAATATTCTTGAAAGGGCCTAAAAGTCCAAATAAAAAAAACAAACAAAAAAAAAAAAAAAAAAACAAAAAAAAAAACGACATATTTACGTCGAGTGCAACTATTTGGATCGGTCTATTTCCAATAGCAGGGTGTCTTGTTAGTTTTTCAGACTGTGCAGACCCTGATCAGACTCCGCGTTTAGTGGGTCTGATCTTGGTCTGCACTGTTTGCCAATTACCATTTTGGGGGTTTCCAGACTTGGGCAAATGTACAGTACAGGCATGAATTAGACCATGTGGATGCACAACCAATGAAACGCAACGTAGGAAAATCTCCCTTATACCATATCCGGACACCGGAGGCCCACTCCAGCTTCCGCATTCGTGTTTTTGCCGTCTATTGAATTTAGCATCAGCATGTAAAGATACCATTAGCATAGCATCCTCCTCCTTTTCGCATAGGTAAAACTCTCTCCCTTGTTGCAAATGGGCAAATCTATTTTGACGCCATCTTCAGGGAATCCACGTGACCAAATGACAGAGTTTGTTACTATTTTTAGCTCCGCATAAGGTAGGATGTTTTAGAATATCTCTAGTCAAACCAAATGGAATTTGTTCAAATAAAGCGCAGAATACGCGGAAACTCAAGCTCTTTCTGGTGGTGTAAGCGCTATTCTGCAATCTGGTCAAATTCTCGAGAACATTCGAAAAATGTTTTTGCTGTCAATCTGGGCTAGCGGGACAATGAGTACGAATTTTGACGAAAAACGAAAAACATTCTCCGAATATTCTCGAGAATCGGACCAGATTGCAGAATAGCGCTTAAACCAGCAGAAAGACCTTGATTTTCCGCGTACTCTGCGCAAAAATTCCATCAGATATAAATCGACATATTCTTAAAAAAAGCCACCTGATGCGGAGGTAAAAATAGTAACACACTGTGCACCTAGTCGTTTGGTCACCTGGATTCCCCACATTGATGCATGACATTGATTTATATATCTATTGGTATTTACCGACTTTTAAGGACTGTTTACACTTTCCAGCTGAGCATTGGCACAGGTCTATTCACTAAATCAGGGATGTCACACCTGTATAAATCTAAATAGCTAGCATGGACAATGTTCAAAATACCTTACCTGGATAATAATGTATACACATACCCAAATGTGCAACATTACAGCAAGAAGCATCCTGCTAAATCATATAGATAGAAATTATTCTTATCTTGTTTAGAAATTTGATGTTTAAATTTTTGGTGTGTTTCAGTCATTTCGGAACAATGATAAGATGCAATGTAAATAAGCTATTATAACGCTCCTCAATTTAAACCAACCTGACTTTTAAACCTAATGAACTTGTTGAGACGAGATTAAAACAGGTACGAATTAATCTTCCTAGCATGTAAATATTGCATCAGTGGTAGGGTAGATGTTAGTAGATGGTTCAATGAGCGGTTTGTCTTTACAAACTGTTTTTCAAGATAATGCAATGTGCATTCAACCATAGAAATAGTGGAATATTCCGGTCACGCATCACATCGGGAAAGATCTTGACATAGATACATATACGGAGAACACCATTTTGTTCAGGTTGTACAGTAAATAGGCATCACAAACAAACGTTGAAGGATTAAGTTTGAGGGAAATTGGCTAAGGTAGAGACAGACTGAAGTTCAAGTTTATATGTAGATGTTAGTACTTTTATTTACATGTGAGAACATTTGTTCAGTGTTGTATGACAAATCTGTGACCAATGGGTGATACAATTACTGCCATGTAAGTATGTGCCTGCAAGTATACTCTTTTTGCCCTTTAGGATCATAGAACCGCGAACGTAATAATATCCGGACTTGTCATTAACGGAACTGCCAAACTAAGTTGTCTCCGCTTGATTTTAGCGCTATTTTAAAACACTATGGTCATTAAAAATTATTTTGGATAATAACTGAAATTGTAAGATTATATTTAATAGGTTTGGTTGAAAAAAGTTAAAGTCATAATTAATAAAATTGATGTTATATCATCATTTTGGTGAATTACCGATGATTTTCTGCTAAATGTGCCAAAAAAAAAAAAAAAAGAAGAAAAAAAAAGCTAAAATGGGTAGCAAGGTTTCTTGTTGATGTTTACAAAAACTATTAGATTTTCCTTAAATATAATGCTGCAGTCTTAAAGGCAATATATTTTGAGAAATAATTGAAATATGAGCATTTAAACTTCATCATACAAAATTATGAAAACTCAGCCAAGACATGTTTAACATATTTACAATAAATACATTACCTCTACCGTAGTTACTAGCCCAGTGTATATTGAGTCCAAGATAGAACACGACATGCGGAAGGGTTTTGCGAGTGCGCAGGTCTGCCTGGGTCTAGATTCTGCGCATATGCAATAACGTACTATTTTATATTACTTAGTTCTCCAAGCGTAAAGGCATCTTCGAAAAGAATTTGTGCCAGTACATGTCAAAACCTACAAAATGGCATATGTGCCAAGCAAAGACTCAGATCAGCCTGGGCATCCGCCCAGTCTGATCAGAGTTTTCCCTGCGCACTCAGTGGGAAGCTAAGGACCCAAGTTTTTTTTTCATGCGGACAGAGAAGATTATGATCAGACTGGGCGGATGCCCAGGCTGATCTGAGTCTACGCTGGATGCATATGTCATTTTGTAGGTTTTGTCATGTGCTGGCTCATTTGCTAGTGTTCTGTTTATCTGGTCTGGGTTCTGCGCGTATGCAGTGAAGTACTATTTTGGAATATTTCTGCCGCGTCAAGCGAAAATGCGTCCGCGGAACTGTTTGATGGCAGTCATAGCATCCTCATTGTACGCTTACAGGATCATAAGATATGGCAGAGTTTAAGGGAAACCAAATTTAGGTTTGCTTCCTTCTCAAAAAGGGGTTTATTCTAAAAGGAAAGAATTTGATACCCTTGGGAACAAATTCTTTCCTTTTAGTCGACCCCTTTTAAAAAGGGACGATGTTCAGAAAGGCAAACAGAAAGCCACAAAAGCTGTCTCCATTGTAAAAAAAGCGGAGTGTAGCTGGTCCCACAAAAGACCCTGATGAGGCTGCGAAAATACTTAGGTTTATCTGACTCCGCACACTGCCAAAAGATCCTTCTTGTGCCGGCCTCGTTGGCTCAGTCGGATGCGCGTCCCACTTGTGGTCAGGAAGTCGCGAGTTTGATCTCTGCTAGGTCCAGCAACATTATTCGTTGGGATTTTTCAAGGAATATTTTCTACAGTCATTCTCACCCTTCCGCTGATTCAATAAGGGCAGTTATCAGTTTTTCGTGGAAGAATGTGCACGAGTATAACTAAGCCTGTCCAAGCAGAGTGTTGTTAGGTAAACTGATCGGCTCACCATGACCTTAGTGTTGACTGGGCCTAAAAATTCCAACTCAAACTAAACAAACAGTTTCGCTTGAAGAGACTAATTTAGCAAAGTTCCACCTTGTATATACGAACCTATATACAGAAGCATTGGGTAGTGAAGAATACATCGCCGAAAGGCCCAGAAGGACCGGATGAGCAGACCTGGTCCTTTGCTGTTCACTTAATAATCTATAGCATATGACACTTTTCGTGCTTGCGCGTCAACGAATAAAAAAAATTGACTTTTATACGAATTTGTTTAAGGTTCTGTTGCCTGAGCTGCGACATCTGGACTAGTATCATATCATAAAGATACAAAAACGAGTATGAGATCAGTTTGCGACCACATTAATCCGACTAGGACATGTACATAGAAAATATACCAAGTGTACCAAGTACCCGTAACTCTTTCGGCGCCAAATTTCAGACGACATTTGTCGTCTGCTTTTTTTTTATTTTAACACACTGTCATTTGGAAAGACGTTTATATGTTGTTGAAAGACTGAATGTCAAACAGCGTACATCCAGATAAGACGGCTTATTGAGCCGTCTCGTCTAGATCTCTGCTGTTTGCAAAAGCCTTTTATTATCGCCTGTGACAGTGAAAGAGTTAACAGAAAAACTGTAGATTGATGATAAATTGATTTATTTTATGATTGACCATGAAAAAAGTCTATGTGTGCTACTGTGTCTTTTTTTCAGAATAAAAGATATGGGTTTATTGTCCATTTTCGGTGTTTTCGTACTACTCAACTTAACTATGTTAATGAAGAAATGTGGTTGCGAACGAGGTAGGAAAGTCTTACGTTCAATTATTTTCAATAATATAATACGTTGGGATATATACGCCCAGTGAAGACTCAGATCAGCCTGTGCATTCGCAGTCTTTGCTGCGCAGTCTGACCAGAGGTTTCGCTGTGCGCTCTGTAGATTGTCAATGATCCAAAATTTCTTCATGCATCTAGCGAAGACTGCGCAGGTATGTGGAATCAGTCCATTTTGCTAACCAGCGGACTCGTCTAAACAACTGCTGGACGAGTTTCAAACGGTGTAGACCCTGATCAGACACCGCGCTTTGCGGCGCCTGATCCGGATATATACTGTTTGCGCAAGTAACGCCGTATTTACCTGAATATTCGGACATTTTAAATCCGTACCTTACTTGACTGAATAGGTTCAACAGGATAGAACCTCACATTAATATTTATCACTCTCTGGGCTAATTCACCAGAAGACAAATTATTGATCATAACGAAAACATGCCTATATGATGTTGACCCGTTAAACCCCACTTTTATATAGTAACACGGGTGTTCAGGGGTGTACAGTATTGTTGTTATTATTGCTCAAAAGCATAGATTGTGGGTACTTTTTAGAACCGCCTCGTCGAGGCGGTTCTGTCGAGTACCTACAATCTATGTTTCGAGCAGAAATATGAAAAATATCAGATTTTTTTTATCTGAAATTTTTCATTTTTTGGTGATAAAATTTTCAGTATATTTGAATAGGCATGTTTTCGTAATGTATTTTTCTTATTTCTTCCAGACAGGATCTGTATGAAATGTCAAATTCATCTTGGACATGAGAAAACGGGGTCGAGTCCAAAGATGTTTGGGGGATGGGGTACAATTCAATACTCCTTTGACTCAAACATTTGATTTCATGGGAAAGCTTGGATAAATTTGGATAATTTTGATACATTTTGGATACCTTAATCAGGGCTGTGAAAATACGATACCAATTTTGTCCCGCTTGTCCAATTCCAAATGGTATCTTTCTTATTTCTCGAAGAAAACATATGTTCTAGGTACTCATTAGACGCGCCTCACCGAGGCGCCTCTAATGAGTACCCAAAACGTGTTTTCTTTTTTTTTCTTTTTCTTTTTTTTTCGAGAAATAAGAAAATGTCAATTTTTCGGGCAAATCTTGGTTGGACAAGTGAATTTTGAACATTCACTTTTCCGTGGACATGTAATAAAACATTTTGAACGCCTTTATAAACAATCCTGGACCCGCCCTTGTACAAGTCATCGTATTGCAAATGCGGACAACGAAGACCCAGATCAGTTTGGCAGATCATGCAGTCCTATCAGGGTCTTCGCCTCTCTCTTTCGACACAGTTTATACTAAATGTCAGTACGCATATATCCCAGCGGGCACATCACGTTTTCACAACGTCGCCTCAACGTCGATGCAACGTCATAAGTTTTCTTAGAAAAATAAGAAAACTATTTCAAAATGTCTCTACTGAAGTTTTTACCCAGAGTGCTAAGCGTTAATTACTTTACTAGTGGTAAACAAAGGCCTGAAGATATTGCTCAAAAAAGCTATCAGGATCGGTCAGTCTCCACAGGTCAGTGACCGGGATTAGGGGGCATACAACCTTAGTAATATCTACAGTCCTTTGTTTACTACCAGTAGCCAATCTAGTGTTAAGCAGTCCAAGTCTTGTGACATCACGAGAGCAAGGTCTGATGATGGTTCTCGATGAGAACCGAAACTGTCACAGTAAGTGAAAGATCTTATTTGGATAAGCCTACTTTTCTTTTGGTTAACGTTTCTTCCTTGTCCTTAACTTTTTTCCCGCTAGTGGCGACTTTTGTCGTCTGCTCTTAACCTTTACAACGTTTTGTCGGGCCTGATCTGGATAAAAACCGTTTGGCACACTGACGATATTTCTGAAAGAATTTTTGAAAAGGTTAATTTAAAAAAAAATCTACAAAAAAACATACAAAATTACCCAGTATGCAAAGAGTTAAATTTGATCGAGATTATTTTGTTACCTGATGTGTGTAAACAACTGATGAACGAGTTGCAAACAGTATAGACCCTGATCAGAGGCTGATTTTTGTGGCGTCTGATCTGTCTTAACACTATTTGCTCAGATAATCTTGTATTCACCCAAAATATCGGGGGCATGTTCACTCCATATCATACTTGTCCTAAAGTGGAAAAAGTCGATTTTAATACATAGTGATGAGTTTCAACAACTTCTGGTGAATAGGAAAAATGTTCACCTTGATCAGACGCTACGTTCTATGGAGTCTGATCTGGGTCTACACTGTTTACCCAGGAAAACTTGTATTAACCCAAAATATTGAGACATTTTAATGCCTTACCTTAAAGTTGAACCAACTGCTGGATGGGTAGCAGACAATGCAGGTCCTGATCAGACGCCGCGTTTCATTGCCTCTGATCAGGGTCTACACTGTTTGCACAGGCAATGCCCTATTTAACGAATATATTTGATAGTCCTAATACTTACCTTAATTGTCCTACAGTAATTTACCTTGGAGATGAATTCATTCCTCTAACTACAAAAAGACGTCTTTGAACATGCGAAATGCACAGACTCAGATTATCTTGCAGTGGCGGATTCAAAGGTGGCTTGTGTGGTTCAGTAGTAGTAGTAGAATCAGTTACCCGTTGCTATGCAAATGTCAGTGTAAAATGAATGGGAAAAGCAGTCATATTTCGGAGCACTTGTTTACTTTTGTTTATACGATTGTCGTATTTTTGGGCAAGCGTGACAACGACCTTTTGTGGGTTTACGTAAACAATATAGGAAATGTTGCGTTTACATCTGTATTCATATAGTTACTTTGTATTTACAGTATGTATTACTTTAACAAAACAAACATAAAAGTTGAAATTGTTTATGTATTTTTTGTTGTTCAATAATCAAGAATAAGTTTTTACTCGTCATGGCTCAAGCACAAGTTGATGCAATGAAACTCGGAGAATTCTATGGAAATGTTCAAATTGAAGTAAATCTTTAAGCAAATACAGTCACTTACAAAGTTAACAACTTTATTAGTGTGTCTGCGTCTTGAAATAATAATAAAACAAAACAAAACAAAACAAAACAAAAAAAAAAAAAAAAAAAAAAAAAAAAAAACAACAAAAAACAAAAAACAGGACCCACAGGTTTATATACGAAATGGAATGAAAACAGTAAAAAATCATTAACATTATGGAGAGAAATGTGTAATTAAAAAAAAAGCATATTGTATATCGCCTCATTTTTTGAGTGAGCGATAGCAGAAGTAAACAAGATGTCGTACAAAAAATATCTAGAAAAGATTTATTTTGATATCTCTCATCCTGCCTCGTTTAGCGGTGTAGACAAATTATACCGCACTGTGAAAAATGAAGGCAAAATTAATCTCAGTAAAGTTAACCCTTGTCCTGCTGAACCCGGATATACCATGCCTTTGCAAACAGTGTAGATCCAGATCAGTTGGCTTCTGAAGAAGCGGAAGCCAACTGATCTGGATCTGCACTGTTTGTCATTAAGTATGCGAATTTGTATCAAAATCCAGAATCAAGCAATATGATTGACTGAAAATCTGAAGTGGGCGTGGCTTCTTGATTTATTCAGCAGGACAAGGGTTAAGATTGCTCAGTGACTACAGAACCAAGATGATTATTCCTTACAATGACCCTTGATGCGAAAATTTTTAAAACGCAACAGAGTTGTCACGTCTGGAGTTGATGTACAATGGGATATTGATTTAGCTTATGTTGAAAATTTATCGCAATACGACGACGGTGTAAAGTTCCTCTTAGTATGAGTGGATGTGTTTTCTAAATATTTGTTTATTCACGCCTGGTAAACTATCACAAGTACCTCCGCGGAGGTACCGATTAAATGGATGTGACAGATATCCGGAGCTACCTGTGATGGTCAAAAACTAGACATAAAAAGATAGGTGTTCGTCTTTTTTGATAAAATACACAATAACAAAAGAGTTTACTGAAAATCAAAGAGTGCTATTCGACCCTTATAGGAATAAAGTTTTGTCACACGTCATATCCCCCAGAACTTTCCATGTTTACCAAAGATACGACCTTTGAAGTGGCTTCGAAGTCAGTCCGAAGTACTTGAAACAGAAAAAGACCGATCGTTTTTGGTTCTAAATGCGGATATCTTGCATACAAATCTGTTTATCTTGGTACACTGATGTAAAGTAAACCTATTTGCCTGAATACAGATATCGATAAACTCCAAATAAGGCTGGATTCTTCAAAAAACAGCTGGAGGTGCCTGTGACGTCGTGGAGGTGCCTGTGATGTAAAGAAATATAGTGAAAATCTGAAGAGTTATTGCAGCTGCAAATATTGATATAATTCTTCTCTAGATCACTGCCTGGAAAGAATCATTCATTCAGCGTCGCAATATGCTATCATAATGTGTATGTCATGAATTTCCATGTTAAAGTTATAAAACATAATCTGTCATCTACACATATGGTGTACCAAAAGTATAAAAAAAATGCCGATGCCTGTAACCGTAAATTATGACGCAATTTGAGCATTACCGGAACTCCTAAAATAACCTACCTTATCAGTGACCCTTTTGGTAACTCGTATGCGTGTCGCTCGCATATGTCGTATGACGCTCGCTGTATGTGTTGTTGTAGTTTTGTTGTTTTGTTTCTTTACGTCCTCTGTAAATAACTAAACACTTGGTGGGACTATCAGTTAACCTTATCACACTATTTCTGGGCAGGCTTTGACCTCCTAAGGGGTTAACCGGTAAAAAGTGAACATACTTTCGTCAGTAACTGACAACTACCCTTCTTGAATCAGCGGAAGGAGAAACAAAAGTATGTGGGGACCTCTGCCTCTTGAGTTAGACGCTCTACCGACTGCGCTACGCGGCCTGGCTCGCCGTTTATGTTAACTTTGTGGTGAGTGGACTCGAAGGTGTTGCAAGTGATTCACTCTTGCTGTTTTATATTGCCAGCGCTAGAATTCAAACACACCCGTAAGCCTAGGTGTTACATCATCAACACATGACATAATCTCGACATTACATCTTATAATATAATGAAGTGATCGGAATCTTATTGTAAATCGTGTTAAATTCAGTCACCAAATAACCACTATGAAAACATTTTGTCGAAGCGTTTGCAAAATCAACAATATGTCGGAAAATTGCTCTTTTGTCAGCATACTTGATACACACAGAGGCTATTTGGAGACTGAATTTCAGATGATTTACAGTAAAATTCCGATCACGAGTTACCAAAAGGGTCATCAACGTAGGTTATTTTAGGTGTTCCAATAATGCTTAAACTGCGTCATAATTTACGGTGACAGGTATCGGCATTTTTTTTTATACTTTTGGTACACCATATGTGTAGATGGCATGGCGTGTGATATATTGAGCAAAGACAATTTTCTACGAGTTGGAATGACGAACAGGCAGCACCCCCCGATAACAGTCATCACCATTCAAGAAAAAAAGTCTTACTTCAGTGAGTATTCCATGAAAATCTAACTCAAAAGCACCAATTATTCTTTGGGATTATGTTTTATAACTTTAACATGGAATTTCATGACATACACATGACTGATTCTTTCCAGGCAGTAATCTAGAGAAGATTTATATCAATATTTGCAGCTGCAATAACTCTTCAGATTTTCACTGTATTTCTTAACATCACAGGCACCTCCACGACGTCACAGGCACCTCCAGCTGCTTTTTGAAGAATCCAGCCTTATTTGGAGTTTATCGATATCTGTATTCAGGCAAACAGGTTAACTTTATATCAGTGTACCAAGATAAACAGATTTGTATGCAAGATATCCGTATTTAGAACCAAACACGATCGGTCTTTTTCTGTTTCGAGAACTTCGGACTGACTTCGAAGCCACTTCAAAGGTCGTATCTTTGGTAAATATGGAAAGTTCTGGGGGATATGACGTGTGACAAAACTTTATGCCTATAAAGGTCGAATAGCACTCTTTAATTTTCATTAAACTCTCTGGTTATTGTGTATTTTATCAAAAAAGACGAACACCTATCTTTTTATGTCTAGTTTTTGACCATCACAGGTAGCTCCGGACATCTGTCACAACCATTTAATCGGTACCTCTGCGGAGGTACCTGTGATAGTTTACCAGGCGTGATTTTTGAGCCACTTAAGGGTCGCAAAGGTCGAGATGTGAGTGGATTGGAAAATATATTCAAAAAAGGAAGACATCCTTGCATTGTGCGGACGGACAAAGGTGCCGAGCTGAATAATAGCAACGCAAAGAAGTTACTTACTCGACACAATATCAAGTATTTTACCACTCAAAATGACAATATTAAAGCAAATTTTGCAGAAAGAATAATTAAAACGATAAAAAATAGATTGTTTCAGCGCAGAATGATTTATGTTTTCATGGCTGTTTTACAACAGTTAGTTTCAATAAAACGCCACACAGATCATTAGCAAATAAGTCTCCATCTGAAATTAATAAAGGCAACCAACAAATCTGGTTATACATGTATGGACAAAATTTTAACTCTCAAAGGAAAAGAAACAATAAAGAGAATATAAAAAAATGAAACCGTTAGGAATTTTAAATGTTCGATCGGTGATTAAGTACGATTAGCACATACGCGACATCAGTTTGAGAGAGACTATCATCAGACATGGACTAGAGTGATCACGTTTTTATCGACAAAATTTACCAATCTGTACTGTACATGATTAGCTAGACTACCCTGTAGTCGGTACCTTCTATGAACAGGAGTTATTGAAAATTGAGAAGGAGGACGACGTATTCTATCAGCGGATTTGTATTGAAAATGATTTTTATATGGTACTTAACAGTGATAAAATACAGAATATTTGCCACGAAATATACATTTATATTTTACTACGCAAGTAAAGAAAACTCTCTTATTAATTAACCCTTGTCCTGCTGGATAAATTGATGCCACTCCCACTTCTAATTTTCAGCCAAGCAGATTTCTTGATCTGGATTGTTGCTATAAATTCACATACTTAATGGCAAACAGTGCAGCTCTAGATCAGTTGGCTTCTTCAGAAGTCAACTGATCTGGATCTACACTGTTTGCAAAGGCAGGATATATCCTGGTTCAGCAGGACAAGGGTTAACAGCATGACACTGGCAGAAATAAGCCCCGATGAAAATACACCTCAAAACTTTAACCAGTTATAGTGAAGACTCAGATCATCTTCGCAATCTGATCAGAGTCGTATTTGTTATTATGCAAACAGAAAAGACACAGGCCAACCTTTACAAAGTAGAGTCTGGTGTAGGTCTTTACCACTCGCTCATATTATATTACATGTAAAGACCAGGGTCGCATAATATTTTTCATTTTGTTTACTTAATCGTCAAAGGTTAAAAGTTGTTGTCAAGTTCCTCGCAAAGGAATAAACACAGATAAACAAATACTCCAAAATGTGACTGATTTTCCCATTCACTTAACATTGACTTTTGCATAGCAACGCGTATCTCATTCTTCTACTTTCAGTCGAATGGTCAGTCTAGACCCCCCACCCACCCCCTATTTCCACCCCGCTCCACCCTTTTGACTAAAATTTGCATTTTCACTGGAAATTTTGGATAAATGAGATTTAGATTATCATATTTTACCTTAAATATTCACATCTCTTACTCTTTACCTTATCTTTCTCATCAGCAAGTCAGTTTTGACATCCTGTGAATGTGTGTAAAATTGCTAGCGAGTGGCAAACAGTGTAGACCCTTATCAGAACCTTCATTCTGTGGCGTCTGATTTGGGTCGTTACTGTTTGCTAAGGCTTGTCTTTCCTAATACGAAGAGTAAGGTAATTTGATCAAATTGCTCCCCCTCAGAAATCATCCCAGATCCGCCTCTGGCATGCGCACTAGGGTCTTTGCCTTCCATTGATACATTCTACAGTATCCAGTGAGTCCGCGCATGCGCAGTCTGATCTTGCCTTTCACTGCCCGTACATTCACGATGACCTTTTCACTTGGCGCGACCCCTATCATGTTCTATATTTTCAGTATGCAAAGGTAAAGTGTACGATGATGGAATAGATTTATGCTGTGACGATACCCTCGTCTATGGTGGCGCCATCGGTGGGTGGGGATGCTGTGGAAAGTGGCCTTATCTTCTCAGTAGCCAGCTGTGCTGCTATGGTACTATCCATGATGTACAGTACACAGAAACGAACACAAAACAATGTTGTGGCACTAAGCTACTCGATCCTGCAGACGGCGTCTGCTGTGATAATTTTACCCTGATAGGAGAAGTTACCTGTCCGTACACAGTCACTCACAGTAAAGGTAGGCCGTTTTAAATACAAGCAACTTGCATTCTACTTTAATACAAATCGGACAGTTATCACCCCGACAGGAATCCTGTCGGGCCTATAACGATCGAATATAGATTTCAGTAAAATGCTATATCTGCAGTTTTTCATATACTGAAAATTTTACCTCCCAAAAATGAAAATTTTCAGATAAAAAAATCTATTTTTTTTTTCATATGTTTGCTCAAAACATAGATTGTGGGTACTCGTTAGAACCACCTCGATGAGGCGGTTCTAACGAGTACCCACAATCTATGTTTTTGAGCAGAAATAAGAAAAAATTATGTATACCCCTGTAAACCCCAGTTTTACTATATAAAAGTGGGGTTTTTAGGGGGTCAAAATTATATAGGTATGTTTTCGTGATGACGTTCATGCTCAGCGTCAACTCCATTTATCTCCCTCAAGGGGTGCAAATCATAGAGATCTATTTGCTTACATTACTTGGGCCATTCTTATATCAAACCCGAAGCTTTGGATACAATTTGCTTTTAACCCTTGTCATGCTGAATAAATTAAGATGCCACGCGCACTTCTAACTTCCTGCCTGTCAGATTACTTGATCCATGTTTTTGACAGAAATTCATATACCTAATGACAAACAGTGCAGATCTAGATCAGTTGGCTTCTTCAAAAGCCAACTGATCTGGAGCTACACTGTTTTCTAAGACAGGACATGACGTGTTCAGCAAGAGACGGGTTAAACGCTTAGCATGCTTGATAAAATTTTCAACAGTCTGCATAATGAAATTTTTTATTTATTTATTTATTTATTTTTTTTTTTTTGTTACTTTTCTCAAAAGGTTTGACATTTCACGCTGAAGGCATTTAGGAGACATTTTGAATGAAATTGCAATCCTACTGAGTTGGAAAAACAAGAAAAAATATCATTAATTTGCCGTCTGCTGAATTTTCCAAGAGGCTACTAAAGGATAAAAACTACAGGATCCTTTTGGGCCGCATCAAGCAAAACGGTACCTTTGAACATGCGCAAAACGCGCAAGTTTAGTCAGTCAAGTGTTGGTAAATAATTATTTGAGATGCAAGATATTGTCAAACCGTGCATTTTGAGGCACACTTGATCAAAAAAAGATGAAAAATAAGTGAGTTAGAAGCTACCAGAACTGCTTTTATGAATACCTCCGTTTGGAATATTTAATGAGAATTTATGTCTATTAAATTTGCAAACATAAGTAAATAATATTTGCAAAAATATTCAATCTCTATATTTGTGTACATATGTTCTTCACTAAGCATTTTTGATTTTGCTTGAAACCCGCATTGTTTCCTTTCAGAAAGAAGATTTTATTTAAATTTTGATATATATATATAGAACCTCATTAAATATTCAAATGGCGAGTGGCGTTGCCTCTATGTGACTCAGTTGCCTGGCAACGTTAAAAATCTAAAAACTGAACTGAACTGAATTCAAATGGAGACTTTCTTGATAATGGTTTTAAAATGTTTAGACGTCATTAACTTCCTTAGTTTGTATCTGGTTTTGTGCAAATTTCATTAAGAAAAAAAATAAATAAAAAAAATAAATAAATAAAAAAAAAAAAAAAATAAATAAAAAAAAATAATAAAAATAATAATAATAAAAAAAAAAAAAAAAAAAAAAAAAAAAAACGATTTGTAAAAACCTTTGATCTCAGTTACATTCTGTATCGACCTTGACGGTTTCCTTTAAAAACTACGAATATGCACAACATCACGAAAACATACCTATATAATTTTGACCCCCTTAAACCCCACTTTTATATAGTAAAATTGGGGTTTACAGGTGTATACATTATTTTTGTTATTTCTGCTCAAAAACATAGATTGTGGATACTCGTTAGAACCGCCTCGACCCACAATCTATGTTTTGAGCAGAAATATGAAAAATATCAGAATTTTTTATCTGAAAAATTGCCATTTTTTGGTGGTAAAATTTTCAGTGTATTTGAATAGGCGTGTTTTCATAATGATATACTGATGCCCTCTTTCACCCCTGATGTTCTGATATGAACTCCTCCATCTCTGAATTTAGTCATATCCACTGTTGCAAATAGGGGGTTAATTCAAATATAAATCACTGCATGGCCAACAGTGTAGATTCTGATGAGACACCTCATTACGAGCCGTCTCATCCGGATCAGCACTATTTGCAAAGGTGTCTGTATTGGTCTGCAGTAATGAAAGGATTAAACACGAGACCTTAACTTGTCGTGGCCATCATTAAAAGGACCTATAGCTGTAACTAACCAAATTGATCAGCGCCATGCAAAAATGTCCTTCGGAACCTATGCGCACAGCGAAGGTCCAAACAAGCTTGCGCCTCCACGCAGTCTGCTCTGGAACATTCACTGTTAACAGAATCATTGGATACTATGGAACATAACTAAGCGTAGCAAAGCTCCTGATCATACTGTATACCTGTGCTGACTTATCTAAATCTTTTCTGTTTGTATTTACCCCCAAGCCACCTTGTCTTATATCACGGCTCCTAAACGCCGCGCCATGCACCTCCACTCCTTACCAAACTTGTGCTAGAATACTGTATTTGCCCTAAGTAATCGGACATCTCAACTCCTTACAATACTTTCTAGAATACCGTATTTACTCTAAGTATTCGGACACCTAAACCATACTTGTTATAGAATACTGTATTACCCTAAGTAATCGGACACCTCAACTCCTTACAATACTTGTTCTAGAATACTGTATTACCCTAAGTAATCGGACACCTCAACTCCTTACAATACTTGTTCTAGAATACTGTATTACCCTAAGTATTCGGACACCTCAACTCCTTACAATACTTGTTCTAGAATACTGTATTACCTTAAGTAATCGGACACCTCAACTCCGTACAATACTTGTTCTAGAAAACTGTATTACCCTAGGTATTCGGACACCTCATCTCCTTACCACCATTGTTCTAGAATACTGTATTTACCGTATGTATTCGGACACCTCAACTCCTTACAATACTTGTTCTAGAATACTGTATTACCTTAAGTAATCGGACACCTCAACTCCGTACAATACTTGTTCTAGAAAACTGTATTACCCTAAGTATTCGGACACCTCATCTCCTTACCACCATTGTTCTAGAATACTGTATTTACCGTATGTATTCGGACACCTCAACTCCATACCATACTTGTTCTAGAATACTGTATTACCTTAAGTAATCGGACACCTCAACTCCGTACAATACTTGTTCTAGAAAACTGTATTACCCTAAGTAATTGGACACCTCAACTCCTTACCATACTTAATCTAGAATACTGTATTTACCCTAAGTTATCGGTCACATTAACTCCTTACCATACTTGTTCTAGAATACTGTATTACCCTAAGTAATCGGACACCTCAACTCCTTACAATACTTGTTCTAGAATACTGTATTACCCTAGGTATTCGGACACCTCAACTCCTTACCATACATGTTCTAGAATACTGTATTACCCTACGTAATCGGACACCTCAACTCCTTACCCTACTTGTTCTAGAATACTGTATTTACTCTAAGTATTCGGACACCTAAACTCCTAACCATACTTTTTATAGAATACTGTATTACCCTAAGTAATCGGACATCTCAGCTCCTTACAATACTTGTTTTAGAATACTGTATTTACTCTAAATATCCGGACACCTCATCTCTTTACCATACTTGTTCTAGAATACTGTATTTACCGTATGTATTCGGACACCTCAACTCCTTACCATAGTTAATCTAGAATACTGTATTTATACTAAGTAATCGGACACCGTAACTACTTACCATACTTGTTCTAGAATACTGTACTTACCCTTAGTATTCCGACACCTTATTTCCTTACCATACTTGTTCTGGAATACTGTATTACCATAAGCAATCGGACACCTCAACTCCATACCATACTTGCTCTAGAATACTGTATTATCCTAAGTAATCGGACACCTCAACTCCTTACTATACTTGTTCTAGAATACTGTATTATCCTAAGTATTCGGACACCTCAACTCCTTACCATTCACTGTTTCCTGTTCTAGAATACTGTATTACCCTAAGTAGTCGGACGCCCAAACTCCTTACCATACTTGTTCTAGAATACTGTATTTAACCTAAGTATTCGGACACCTCAATTCCTTACCATATTTTTTCTAGAATACTGTATTACCCTAAGACAACTCAACTCCTTACTATACCCTTACTAGAATACTGTATTTAACCTTAGTATTCGGGCATCTCAACTCCTTACTATACTTGTTCTGGAAAACTGTATTATCCTAAGTATTCGGACACCTCAACTCCTTACCATACTTGTTCTAGAATACTGTATTACCATAAGTATTCGGACAACTCAACTCCTTACCATTCTAGAGTATTGTATTACCCTAAGTATTCGGACATCTCAACTCCTTACCATACTTGTTCTAGAATACCTTATTACCCTAAGTAATCGGACACCTCAACTCCTTACTATACTTGTTCTAGAATACTGTATTTAACCTTAGTATTCGGACATCTCAACTCTTTACTATACTTGTTCTGGAATACTGTATTATCCTAAGTATTCGGACACCTTAACTCCTTACCATACTTGTTCTAGAATACTGTATTACCCTAAGTATTCGGACAACTCAACTCCTTACCATTCTAGAGTACTGTATTACCCTAAGTATTCGGACACCTCAACTCCTTACCATACTTGTTCTAGAATACCTTATTACCCTAAGTAATCGGACACCTCAACTCCTTATCATACTTGTTCTAGAATACTGTATTACCCTTAGATTTCGGACACCTCAACTCCTTACCATACTTGTTCTAGAATAATGTATTACCCTAAGTAATTGGACACCTCAACTCCTTACTATACTCGTTCTAGAATACTGTATTACCCTAAGTATTCGGACACCTCAACTCCTTTACATACTTGTTCTAGAATACTGTATTACCCTAAGTATTCGGACACCTCAACTCCTTACTATACTTGTTTTAGAATACTGTATTACCCTAAGTAATCGGACATTTGGGCTATTCGGACACCTCAACTCCTTTACATACTTGTTCTAGAATACTGTATTACCCTAAGTATTCGGACACCTCAACTCCTTACTATACTTGTTTTAGAATACTGTATTACCCTAAGTAATCGGACATCTCAACTCCTTACCATACTTGTTCTAGAATACTGTACTACCCTAAGTGTTCGGACAACTCACTTCCTTACCATACATATTTTAGAATACTTTATTACCATAAGTTTTCGGACTACTCAACTCCTTACAATTCTTGTTCTAGAATACTGTATTACCCTAAGTATTCGGACACCTCAACTCCTTACAATGCTTGTTCTAGAATACTGTATTTACCCTTACTATTCGGACCTCAACTCCTAACTATACTTGTTCTAGAATACTGTATTACCCTAAGTATTCCTCAACTCCTTACCATTCTTGTTCTAGAATACTGTATTACCCTAAGTATTCGGACAATTCAACTCCTAACCATTCTTGTTCTAGAATACTGTATTACCCTAAGTATTCCTCACCATACTTGTTCTAGAATACTGTATTACCCTTAGATTTCGGACACCTCAACTCCTTACCATACTTGTTCTAGAATACTGCATTACCATAAGTATTCGGACAACTCAACTCCTTACCATTCTAGAGTACTGTATTACCCTAAGGATTCGGACATCTCAACTCCTTACCATACTTGTTCTAGAATACCTTATTACCCTAAGTATTCGAACAACTCAGCTCCTAACCATACTTGTTCTAGAATACTGTATTTAGCCTAAGTATTCGGACACCTCAGATACTTACCATACTTGTTCTAGAATACCGTATTACCCTGAGTATTCCTCAACTCCTTACCATACTTGTTCTAAAATACTGTATTACCCTAAGTATTCGAACAACTCAGCTCCTAACTATACTTGTTCTAGAATACTGTATTTACTCTATCGGATAACTCAGCTCCTTACCATACTTGTTCTAGAATACCGTATTACCCTAAGTAGTCGGACACCCAAACTCCTTACCATACTTGTTCTACAATACTGTATTTACCCTAAGTATTCGAATACCTCAACTCCTCACCATATTTGTTCTAGAATACTGTATAACCCTTAGTATTCGGACAACTCAACTCCTTACCATACTTGTTCTAGAATACTGTATTACCCTAAGTATTCGGACAACTCAACTCCTGACCATTCTTGTTCTAGAATACTGTATTGCCCTAAGTATTCGGACAGGACAACTCCTTACTATACTTGTTCTAGAATACTGTATTACCTTAAGTAATCGAACACCTCAATCCTTACCACACTTGTTCTAGAAAACTATATTACCCTAAGTATTCGGACAACTCAACTCCTCACCATACTTGTTCTAGAATACTGTATTTACATTACCGGACAACCCAGCTCCTTACCATACATGTTCTAGAATATTGTATTTACCCTAAATATTCGGACACCCGAACTCCTTACCATACCTGTTCTAGAATACTGTATTTACCCTGAGTATTCGGACATCTCAGTTTCTTACCATACTTGCTCTAGAATACTGTATTTACCCTAAGTATTCGGACGCATCATCTCCTTACCATACTTGTTCTAGAATACTGTATTACCTTAAGTAATCGGACACCTCAACTCCTTACCATATTTGTTCTAGAATACTGTATTACCCTAAGTATTCGGAGAACTCCACTCCTTACCATACTCGTTCTAGAATACTGTTTTACCCAAAGTATTCGGACACCTTAACTCCTTACCATACTTATTCTAGAATACTGTATTACCCTAAGTATTCAGAGAACTCAAATCCTTACCGTACTTGTTCTAGAATACTGTATTACCCTAAGTATTTGGATACCTCAACTCCTTACCATACTTGTTCTAGAATACTGTATTACCCTAAGTAATCGGACACCTCAACTCCTTACCATACTTTTCCAGAAAACTGTATACTCTATATCGGCTCCTTACCATATTTGTTCTAGAATATTGTATTTACCCTAAGTAGTCGGACACCCAAACTCCTTACCATACTTGTTCTAGAATACTGTATTTACCCTGAGTATTCGGACAACTCAGTTTCTTACCATACTTGTTCCAGAATACTGTATTTACTCTAAGTATTCGGATGCATAAACTCCTTACCATACCAGTTCTAAGATTTTAACAAGTACAATTTAGTACCTCGGGAACTTTTTTATATTAACCTTTTTAGAGTAAACTCTCTGGGAACTCCTTTTCAGATTAAACTCCTTTTTTTGACAGAGCGGTTCCTCCATGAACGCTCTCTTTCCCTTAAGGAGAACAGTGGGACATGATGAAAGAATGTAGCCTCACCCACCAAAGATACTTGCGACAGAATAATGACTCATGGACTATACCTTTTCTCCAAACTCTATAAACACTCAAACACACACACATACACACAAAAAAAAACAAAAAAACAACAACAACAAAAAAAACAAAAACAACAACAACAAAAAAACAAAACAAAACACCAACATGTCCAGATGCCATAAAAATTCACAGAGAACCATTTGTGTCGTGACTGCTGATTGGCGCAAAAACGCCAGGGCTTGTTATTTTATATAAGGCAGCATGACATAATGTTTGGTTAATGATAATGGTGTAATGATGACTTAAACTTATCATTCTTATTTGAAAGAAAATAAAACGTGTGTAAGTCATGATAATTTTTAAGAAATAAATGATTCTCTTTCTTTTTATGTTTTCTGGGTTCAAAAGAGGAAGTGGTATAATATCTGCCAGTTAATGGGTGCTATATTCAGCTTCCAGATATTCCCAGAAAGTGCTGGTTTTACTGGTGTTTATTGTATTTATTTTGCCGTACCAAACCCGGGCTTTCAATTAAAAAGAAAAAAATGAAGCTCAGCTATACTCTGAAAAGCTTTAAAAATGGGTGGAATTAGAATGGAGATATATGGAGGAAAATAACTAGTTTCCTGTTCCCTGAAACAAAACAGGGTCACCAAGTAGAAAAGGATTTAGGTGTATATGCCTAAATTAATGACCCAGCCTGCGATGCTATCCTGGTTAATCAATTCCCTTGGTTCGTCTCGATATAACTTAAATAATGTTGAAAGGGATCTAAAATACCAAATCATCATCAACAGTTTCTTTGGTGCGTGTCAATACAATTTTAAACATGGTATCGAATAATTCTGTAGGCGGATTACGAAGGCCCTAATCAGACTGCGCATTCCCGTAGTCTGATTAGGGCCGTTGTCGTCCGCATATACACTAAAGGCTTATTTTTACATGCCGCGACTCAATATACTGCTATACTTTCAGGAAGGCTTTGGTGGTTGGTGGCAGCTTTACTGACAGCTGTGTGTGTTTCATTGTTTCTTCTTTTAAGAAAGACTCAACGTTTATTAAATTATAAGACCATTTATTTGCATTTTGTTTCATTCTTTTATTAGGCCGAATTAACCTTCAACATGAGAAAACATAGCGTGTGTGTGTGTGTGTGGGGGGGGGGGGGGGGGGGGTAGGAGTGGGGTGGGGGGGGGTGGTGAGGCGGGATGGGGCGGGGGTTGGGGAGTGGAGTCTAGAGGGGTTCCGGGGATTGAGTACAATCCAACTTTTTTTTGACTCAAAATTTCGTTCATGGGAAATTTTGGATAAATTTACTACATATTTTGGATACCATAATAAAAATACAGTACACGGATTGTTCAACTTGGGAACTTCTTAGTTCTAGCTAAAAATGACCCGTCGGATAGGATATGTGGTAGCGCACTCATTATATACAAGGAACTCTCTGGATCCTAAGGATACTAAAGCTTGGAATTATTATTATATTTAAGATTTAGAAAAAAAAACTTCAACAAAGAATGATGAATGCGCTAGCGCACCAAAATATGTACGCTATCCGAAAGTCAAGCATAATACTGTTCCACAAAATTTGTTTTTAACAAGCGTATAACTCTGTGAATGTTTGTTGTCGTGCCAAAGGTCGACGAGTTCATTCGAAATCCGTATTTGAGGGGTTGACATGGGGTTAGGCATTCCCCACTTTCCTCCCCCTTAGCCCCACTTCCCTCCCCATCACCCCCACTTCCCTCCCACTATTCCCCGTCCCCCTTTCCCTCACCTCCCTCCCCCTTATCCCCGATTCCCTCCCCAAGCAAACTATTCCCTCCCCTTAATAAAAAATTTTAATATCCCCAGTGCTATAACTAAATTCAAATATGACTATGCAATATACATTTATGCAGATTTAGACCCCAAACTCTCTCAAAAAGAGAACCCTCCGCTGACCTCAAGAGTGGCTACCCTCAAATGTCAGGCAGATAAGGCAGATCAGTATAGTCGGAGGAACTGCCTCCGAATCTCCGGCTATACAGAGAAAACGAACGAGGACACCGCGGACATCGGGTCTGATCTACGATTACAGGATATCGATCGTAGCCATAGAGTTGGTAACCCAAACAACAACAACAACAAAAAAAAAAAAAAAAAGAAAAAAAAAAAAAAAAAAGGACCAGACCTCGTGAAATAATTGTCAAATTCTCCAAATACCGTTCCCGGAATGAACTCTACAAACTGCGAACAAAGCTCAAAGAGAATGGTGGGGTGGTCGGGTGGTGCGAAGGTGCTGTGTATCTTACATCACTGGGGCGTCCAACTGATATTGGCTTACAGTTGGGCAAGGCCTGCTATCCTTGTAGTGGGTAAGGGTAGAGGGGGAATGTTTTTATTTCTTCTGTTTCTTCACTTTCTTTCCTGTTCCTCTTTCTTCCCTGTCCCTCTCTTTCATCTCCTCTACTCTCTTTTCTATCTCTTTTCTCCCTTTCTCTGGGAGACGACACAAAATGACCCTCAAGGGTTGACGTGTCGTTAAACCCCAACACAATCAATCAATCAAAGAGAATGGCTATGAAGATATTTTCATCAATGAGGACCTGAAAAAAAAGAGAAGTAAATACCTTTATGAGGCACGTCTACTGTTGAAGGCAGAATGCATTAAGCGCGCCTGGTCGTCTGACGGGACTATTCTTGTAAAGGATAATAATGACGCTGTACACCGTATTATCTCCCTCAATGACTTAGTGCCACTTGGTAACTCACAATCCGTAGACAAGTCAAATGTTCCAAAATCTGTGCCAGCGCCCCCAGTCGGAACTCCTGGTGTAGCACCATCTGCACCGAGTGGTGCCGTGGCGATGCACTCTGACTGACTAGTTGTATAACTTGACATTTGTCAGCGTACTGTAGATCTGCGATCATAGCGATGGTCAATGTTTACAATATTTACAATTTTACCGCATTAATCAACAGGTTTAAGTTCAATGAATATATTCATGCGTACTCATTGCATACTTTGATAAACTTCTTGCCAGAGCACACTGTTAAAATGGAATTGAACCGGTGCCATTCCGACGCTAAGACTTCGAATCAGCATTGATTCACAGTAATTTTGGCGATGTGTTCCTTTTAGACCATAACGATACGACTCCCGAACAGTTTTGTTTGTTCATTGAATCATTTCCCTGTCATTTGCTATGTGTTCTCAAGCTCTAGACACTCGTTACTTTAATTTGATAACTTACAATATCACATTATTCATACAATTAATAATGTTATGAGGACCTAGTATTCATGTGTAAGTTTCGTGTACTGAGGTTTCTCTTATCAGTCCACATGAACATGTTATGTTTTGTCGAATGCGCTTGATATTAACTGTGCACTCCTGCCTATCATTTTAATACAGACACAAGCATTGGGCAGAGTGCGTAGACTGGTATAGGAAATAACTATAGCAGTAAATATAAACTATAAGATTGGATTTTTCTCCCTTATCTTAGTTTGTAGAATGAAACATTTTTAAACGCATGCATTACGAAAACACGCCTATTCAAATGTATAGAAAATTTTATCTCCAAAAACTGAAATTTTTCAGATAAAGAACTCAGATATTTTTCATATTTCTGCACAAAACACAGATTGTGGGTACTCGTTAGAACCGCCTCGCCGAGGCGGTTCTATTGAGTACCCACAATCTGTGTTTTGAACAGAAATAAGAAAAATAATGTATACCCCTGTAAACCCCAGTTTTTATCGCACCTGCTTGTAGCAGGGTGCGATATAGGCGTCCGATTTTCTGTCCGTCCGTCCGTCCGTCTGTCAACATTTATGTCGACGTTCGACATTTATGTCAAAGTTAGTATTCTAATCAACTACAAGACTAAACAACCATCAAACCTTGCATGAAACATCTCCCTGACCTCCTGACTTTGCAACATAGGCGTCCGCTTTTCCGTATCTGTCCATTCGTCCGTCCGTCTGTCAACATTTATGTCGAAGTTCGACATTTATGTCAAAGTTAGTATTTTAATCAAGTACAAGACTAAACAACCATCAAACCTTGCATGAAACATCTCCCTGACCTCCCGACTTTGCGACACAGGTGCCCACTTTTCCATTCGTCTGTCTGTTCGTCTGTCCGTCTGTCCATCTCTTAACAGTTCTGTTATGTCGAAGTTCGACATTTATGTCAAAGTTAGTATTCTAATCAACTACAAGACTAAACAACCATCAAACCTTGTATGAAATATCTCCCTGACCTCCTGACTTTGCGACATAGGTGCCCGCTTTTCCATTCGTCTGTCCGTTCGTCCGTCCGTCTGTCTCTTAACAGTTCTGTTATGTCGAAGTTCGACATTTACGTCAAAGTTAGTATTCTAATCAGCTACAATTCTACAACAACCATCATTCCTTGCATGACACATCTCCCTGACCTCCTGACTTGGCAGATATGTTGACCCATTGACCTTGACCTATATTTTGCACTCCATTGACTTTGACACAATATACGTTGACATTCCAGATCTTCTCAACTATAAGGCATACAACTACCAAACCTTGCATAGTGCTTCTTCTAGATGTACAGACTTGGCAGGTACCTTGACCCGGTGATCTTGACGTATATTTTGCGCTCCAGTGACTTTGACATATTTTGCGTCGACGTTCGATATCTCCTCAACTATAAGGCCTACAACCATCAAACCTTGCAAAGTGCTTCTCCTCAATGTACTGACTTAGCAGATACCTTGACCTGGTGACCTTGACCTATATTTTGGCTGCAGTGACTTTGACATAATTTACATCAACGTTCCAGATCTCCTCAAGTGTAAGACCTCTAGCCACCAAACCTTGCATAGTGCTTCTCCTATATGTACTGACTTGGCAGGTATCTTGACCCGGTGACCTTGACCTATATTTTGAGCTCCAGTGCCTTTTACACATTTTACGTCAACATTCAATATCTCCTCAACTATAAGGCCTACAACCATCAAACCTTGCATAGTGCTTCTCCTCAATGTACGGACTCTGCAGGTACCTTGACTGGGTGACCTTGACCTATATTTCACGCTCCATTGACTTTTACACCTTTTAGGTCACCCTTCCATATGTCCTCAACTGTAAGGCCTTCAACCACCAAACCTTATATAGCACTTCTTCTCGATGTACTGACTCGACAGGTACCTTGACCTGGTGACCTTGACCTATATTGTGCACTCCAGTGACTTTGACACATTTTATATTGATGTTCGGTATCTCCTCAAATATAAGACCTACAACCACTTAACCTTGCATAGTGCTTCACCTCATTGCCCTGGCTTGGCAGGTACCTTGACCCAGTGACCTTGACCTATATTTGACACATTTTACGTTGATGTTTGATAACTCCTCAACTATAAGGCCTACAACCACCATACCTTGCATTGTGCTTCTCCTTGATGTACTGAATTAGCAGGTACCTTGACCCGTGACCTTGACCTATATTTCATGCTCCAGTGACTTTTACACATTTTACGTCAACGTTCCATTATCATTGGGCTGTATGATACGAAAAGTCAGTGCTGAAGATATAGCCATTAGAGGGAATGGGACTGGCCTGGAATATATGTGCCCCACTTGGCACTGTGTCTACATTTTTTTCAACCCAGTTTTCCAAGTAAGCACTGCTAAGAATGAAATAAACTTATTTAATAACCACATTCTGATTGAGGCTCCTGTGACTTTTGCGGAATTCTTGTACTATATAAAAGTGGGGTTTAAGGGGGTCAAAATTATGTAGGCATGTTTTCGTGATGTAAACCTAATCACATAAGCGAACAGTCAAGGCTCGGGAAAGGCTGTGCATCTACATTGTTCTGCTTGGGCCTTCACTGAGTTGCAATGAAGTTTAGTCGATGATGACGATGTTTCGACGTGGCCTACTTTGTACCAAAATGATGAGGTTAACATACATACTATGAATGCATCTTTTGTTTGTTATGTAATGCTTGTTTGCTCAATCTAATTACCAGAATGTACCTTTTAACACTGTCTAAATGGGTAGTCAATAACATTTTTATAATATTAGAAATAAATAAGTTACAGAGAAGAAGCCGGCCTCGGTGGCTCAGTTGGATGCGCCGTCCAACTGGACACCAGAAGGTCGCGGGTTCAACCCCCGCCGAGGTCGGCAACATTCTTTCGTGGAGATTGATCATGAAATATTTTCTACGGTCATTCTCTCCCTACCGCTGATTCCAGAAGGGCAGTTGTCAGTTTCTGGTGAAAGAATGTGCACAATACTGGTTAACCGCTTAGAGGACTAAGCCTGCCCAGTAAACGTGTGGTTAGGTAAACTGACCGCGCTCGACATGACCCCATTGGGTTGACTGGGCCGTAAAACCTCAACACAAACAAATACAGAGAAGAAATAACCGTAATTTGTTGAATACAATTTCACTGGTCGCTTACCTAAACTATATATTTAAAAAGCTTGTCTGCAGTATTGTCGTTTTTGTGTATTTCATTACATTTAAGAATAGAATTATTTTCTTTCTTTTTGAACTTGTTAAGTGCCATGTTATCTTTCTTGTGCAAATATTTCATATTTTGAGGTTCATTATGTTGTTTCCGTCCTGTTATCCCCTTGCCTGTTTTCTATAGTATCGAAATGTTTAATATTGCGTACTTACTCAACCACAGATGTATTTTGCTACTAGATCTTTACGGTGAACCCTCTTTACAGCGACAGAGTTTTTGTTCCCAAAGATGTTGCCATTAAACTGAATTTGCTGTTGTAAGGAATCCTTGGTGGACACAGTTGGGTGTGGTTGGGACCTGGTCTTGTTCATGTTTACTCATAGAACATATGTTTTAGATATTTGTTAGAATTGCCTCAGTGAGGCGATTCTAGCAGGTATCCAAAACGCATGTTGCTTGCAGTTTAATGCAATATTCTTGCATAGTTTCTCATCAATTGTCACCTCTTGAGCGAAGGGTTTGTGACATTCAGATTGTCATTGTAACGAATTTTGTCATTGTATCGAGTGTCGGTGTGAGGGGGTTGACTGTACTTGCTCTTGAATTAAGAATGTTACTCTGTTAAGCAACCTTTGCCATGTCTCAAACTGCATTTATTTTTACATGCAATTGAAGCTGTAGTATCAAAAACCAGTACGGTGATAATTGTGGGTATTATTTTGCTTTTTTTGTTTTGTACATGTATGTGTTTCTTTCAAGTTTGTAAATACTGTCAGTCATTGCAACACACACACACACACACACACACACACACACACACACACACACACACACACACACACACACACACACATTTGGCTATATAAATTAGAACTGTATCAACAGTGTTTCTTTCACATTTAAGTCTAAATGGATCGGCGTTTCCCAGCGGGCGCGCGGCGTTGAGGCGGCATCTGTTCGGCGTTGATTCAACGTCTAACGTCTGGACGTTGGGTCAGCATTGAATCAACGTTGTTTCGATGCTGTGTGCCTCCTGCGTTATCATTTGCGCCAATTTACATACAACTTGCGACACTTGTTTTTACATATTGCACCAAATCTTAAATACGATTTGCGCCAAAATAAAAATATAATTGTTGCGCTACCGGTACACAGTTAACGTGTTAGGCATGTTAATTATATAGCAAAACAGCGTTGATGAGGAAGTAACGTTCGTTTGGTAATTTTTCTGATCTAGTTTTGATAGATTAACTTTTGTTGGGAAACACACACAATAGTAATTAATATGATTTATAGTATTTAATGCATTGCTCCATATTTATCTTCTCCATGTTTGATATGTTTTCCTACCTTTTGTTTATCATGCGGTTAGTTTTGAAGTTGCGGTTAGTTCTAAGGTATGGTAGCTAGGGTTAGGATTAGGGTGCAGACTAGTGTACCAGGCATAACGGCTTCATTGGTTTTCATTATTTTTATTGGTACAATTACAAGACTTGGCTCAGCACCAAAATAAAACTGTTGTTATGCCGGTCTACCGCCGCATATGTACTTTTAATATAAGCATTCATTTGCGTTTACATTTAGCTATACACTACCAACCAGTGCATGTTCATTAATTAATCTCATACCTGCAGACCAGTGCATCTGTGCATAAATAAATATACCTTACAACTACTTTAAGGTTTTGAAACCGGGACTGCGTACAAGTGAAAACGCACAATTAAGTATTGAATATATCTTCACTTTGATAGTTGCTGACTTCGCATTGTGGATGAGTATTCTTCTATTCTGTTCAGGTGATATTCATCTAACACAGGATCGGCAGCTGTTCAGCTAGTAGCTCCTCCAGTATGTCTACCGATATATTCAACTCTCTCAATCTTAACTATCACCTCTCCTTCGTGCATTACTAGCTCGTCCAAAGTATCTCAAATAAATTAGACATTTTACATGCGGAAGTTTTCGAGTTTGATATTTTAGCGTTTACGGAAACGTGGCTTAGTCCAAATATTCTCACGAATGACTTGCTTCTCCAATCATTCAATTCTCCTGAAAGAAATGACCGTATTGGCGATGCATATGGAGGTGTCATTGTTCATTTTAAAGAAGGAATTCGTTACAAAGATTTAGAAATAAAGCGCACAGAATGTGTGTGGCTAGAAATAGTAAATGATAAGAAAAAAAACTCTTTTTGGTCTTATGTATCGGGCACCAAACTCCGATGCAAACTACTCCAGTAGTATTAAAGGTACTATTTCATTAGCTGTTGACACTAGCATTGCAGACATTATAATTACCGGTGATCTCAACTTTAACTACCCTGATTTTCAAACACAAAGGAAAAAAGACTCTTTGTGTTCTCAATTTTCTCTCTTTCAAACTGTCAATCAGCCTACACATAATACAGAACACTCTCATTACGAAAACATCCCTTTTCAAATATACTGAAAATTTTACCACCAAAAAATGAAAAATTTCATATAAAAATTCAGATTTTTTTCTTATTTCTGCTCAAAACATAGATTGTGGGTACAGATAGAAAATTTTCAGATAAAAGACCCTGATATTTGTCATATTTCTGCTCAAAATATAGATTGTGGGTACTCGTTAGAACCGCCTCGCCGAGGCGGTTCTAACGAGTACCCACAATCTATGTTTTGAGAAGAAATTAGAAAACTAATGTATACCCCTGTAAACCCCAGTTTTACTATATAAAAGTGGGGTTTAAGGGGGTCAAAATTATATAGGTATGTTTTCGTGATGTCTTCTCTCATCGATGTTGTTCTTGTCAGTAACAAAGATCATTTAATCCTTAGTGGCTTCGGTGATCCTTTCTTAAATCAACAAATGCGATACCATTGTCCTATATTTGGTATCCTTAAATTTGCGAAGGCAAAATCAAAATCATTTAAAAGACACATATGGGATTACAACAGTGGTGATTACGAACTTTTACGAGAAAAAGCTTCTGAAATAGATTGGAATTCTTTGTTTGACAATAACATTGATATTTATGCAGATAAGCTGATAATATAAAAAACGCAATTCTCTCTATAACTAAAGAATGTTTTCCAAACCGTAAAATTAAACTTAAACCCTCCGACCCACCATGGCTTACCTCCTCCCTTAAACACCAGATACGTAGGCGCAAACGTGCATATAAGAAAGCACTACGTACTGACTTAGAGCGACACTGGAACAAATTTAAAACACTTCGTAAGGAAGTTATTACTATGATTCGAGATTCCAAACAAAAATATTTGACAAAATAGCAGCTAAATTTAAATCTGATTCTCTCTCACCTAAGGATTGGTGGGCCACACTTAAGAACCATCATTCCCAACTGCAAATCAATAATTCCACCTCTTGAATTTAATGGACGGATTACTACAGATGATATTGACAAAGCCACTATTTTCAATCAATACTTTCAAGGACAGACATTGTTAGGTTATGCTAATGCTAATCTCCCCAACTAGCCCCCACCAATCTATCACACCCAATTGAGCAATATAACACTGAAACCTTTTGAAGTAAAATCAACCCTTCAGACTCTCAAAGTTGGTAAAGCTTCAGATCCGGATGTTATAAGCAACCGCATTCTAAAAGAACTGTCTAACCAGCTCTCTCTTCCCTTTTGTTCCTTATTTGGTGACCACTCATTAGCGCTTTATGCTCAGGTGAGCTAAAAAGCCATTGCAGAAAACTATCCCTATGGAAACAATAGCATTTTTAAGAGCACAAGCTGCGCATGTTAAACCAGGCTGGTTTCCGTGTCGCCATAAGCTCTTAAACATGCTCTAGGTTATATTTATAATATCCGACATTGTTTATTCTAAGACTAGCTGCAGTCTTACAGATGATCGAAGTGCACAATACCGTTAAAAGTTTGCAAAGTTACTAATGCAAATGACAGTTCAATACAAGCAGATCGCTAGGGTCCGCCCAATTCAATGTAAATTTAGGTGCCCGTTCAAAGGATGCAAAAGGGATGACTTAAAAAAATCAAAGTTATTTGTCCCCTTTACCAAATGTATATGTTGCAATGACTAGCCTACACAATGCTGTGACAGTTTCTACGGCTTTTAAGAATATTCCATAATGGCTGCTGATACCACGCTGGATAAAGCGACATGATTTTCAAATCAAAATTTAAGCCTGCTTGTCACTGATAGTATTAGCTGGTGATAATACAGAAAGGAAACTTAGTACTTAGAAATCTACATATTATTTATGTTCAAAAATGTGAATTTAATTAGGACAATTAGACTAGGTTTTTTTTTTTTTAATTTAACGAAAACTGAAACAAATAGCAGAAATCAGATATTTGTATGTTTTACATATTAAGACTTGTCCAGCATTTTTCCAAAATTTATATCACCTCAATAAAATCATTCAATGTTCAGCCTTTTTGCACGGTGTTTTGTGAATGGAAGGAGACAGTCCACTGTTGCATATTGGTCAAGTATCGCATATTCAAGGTACACTGTATTATGTCACATTTGCACCTATTCATAATACATTTTTGTCAACCGTGTTGAGAATTTTGCAACTGGATTGCATGTTATTGTTAATTTGAGCTTTTTTTTATATAAATGCATGACAAGTCTTATTATGTAAGACATACGACTATTTAGTTATTCTACTTCTATCGAATATTGTCAAAGGCAAATCTTAGACTGATTCCCAAAAATAAGCAATCTTCAACCTGTTCTAATTGTCGCATTTAATTTAAATAATGTTTCGATGTTTTAATATCTAATTTTCCATGTGGATCATTACCAGCCATTAATTTCTGCTTGAAGGAGTTTTTAACGTGTTTATTTGAGAATCATGTTGCTCTCTCCAGTAAGGTATAGGTGGCCAATAAGGAATGTCCTGAATAATGGGACATATAAATCAACTGATAAAGGTCCTGTTTCTAGTATAAACAATATCAGATAATGTACCCAACGTTAGCTCATATAATTACGCTACTTACACAAGTAAAAGCAAAATTCCCCAAAAGGGCATCATGGCGGCGGTGTTAACTTAGTTGGTCTACCATGCGTTTTCTTTTAAAAGCAAATGACCGATCGCCCACTGCTCATAATCGCAAATGTATATCAAGAATAAGCGAATCCCTACTGTGATACAGGAAAAAACAGCTTTTATTTTTACCGAACAAGAGGCTGGTTAGAGTGTTGGGCCACTGTGCTGAAGGTTGCAGGTTCAATCTCTAGGTTCAAGGTTCAAGCCATACTGTTTCTAGAAAACTCTCTCTGTCCAGCCAGCATTAAGCAGGAGCGGCCATGATGTAGTGGATAATGCATTCGTGTCCCACTCCAGGTCCCGGCTCGATATGACTGAAATTTAGTCGAAAGGGCCATAAAACACGAACCAACCAACTAAAAACTAGTAGCATGTAGGTATCTAATTTACTAAGCAAAAGGTGAAAGTTGAGGAATAGGCTCCTTTCTTATACAATGCACTGATACAGTGAATCTCTAACAGTCGCTGTCCGTATGTCTATAGGCTATGAGACTCCTTTCCCTTTATCTGTGATTTTGACCGAGATACAAATTTGCACCTTCATCCTTCATCTCATCAATAAATTGGAATCTGTTTTTCCTTATATTGTTATAATTTTCCTCAGGACTAAGAAATTACAGACGTGTCTTATTATTAATGACTTCTGCTGTAGGAAAGTACCCAGTACTACGCCGGGAGTTAAAGTTAGGCCATAGTTGAAAACAAAAGGTTTGCTTACATAACTCCGTTTTCACAGTCTGCAAAAAATATCATTATCAACCAGCCCCAGTTCAGGCGAGCTATCCCATCTGGCATCAGGTCTTGGTTTCCTTCACTTTTTATTTATCTTTTTTGTCGAAGACATTATAAGATTAAGTTTGACCTAGATCCGGGTTGAATTTTTCAGACTGCTCTTACAATTTCACTCTCGTAAACTTAATACGATATAGTGAATGTAAGAAAACCAGTCTAACATCACTGAGCGGGACGCGATACACCGTGTATGGAGCTGATATTTTTTTTTATTTTTTGTTTTTATTTCCACTGTTTATAATACGCAACGTAGAAAAAAGAAGATGCGACGTGCCCTGACAGTTGAAGAAACCGTGCTTTAAATGTTGAATTTCAGCGTTTCAATTCTGGTAAAAATGTCTTAAGCTCCAAGAAACACCGAAACACAGCGAATGCAAAGAAACAAATATAGCGCAGTTATTTATTTATTAGTTTTTTGTCAGTAATTCATCTTTCCCAACCTCTATCAGTCATGTTTAACTGAAGGTCATACTGTAAAAATAAACATTAAAAGCAAGTTTTTATACTCGTTACATGCATGTAAGTTGTTATTTCTTGACTGAAAATACATTCGCAAGATATAGATATCACCTCTCTGCATGGCTCATCGCGGGTTGTCTATCTGTCTGCATCATTGCTCTGCTGTTCTTATTTATGCATTGTTTCAATTTAACTTCACACAAGTATTCAGTGTAACATTAGCTAGAATAGCCTCTTTTTCTTTTAATAGCCATTTCTCATATCATTTTTGTATTTAAAGAACCCACAGCTTTGTAACCTCCGACAATTATCTTTTTTAAAGATACTTCTTGTTTATCCTTCCTTTTATTTATTTATTTTTTTCTCTTTTTTTTTTCTCATTTATTTTTCCAGTTTTAAGAATATTACTGTTCAAAGATAAGCTAAACAAGTCAATTATTAAGCTTTATGAAGGATTTTCAAATAAGTAGTGAACAACTACACATAGATTAGGTAAAAATACCATAACAAGTCTTATAATAAACTCTCGGAATTCTCCTTAAACAAAATTACAGTATCTTCTAGAGTGCTTGTTTTTTCTTATGTTTGATAAAGTTAATTAAAAGCCAGCTGCAGTAAGTCGATTCTCTGTTCTCTACAGTGGTGTAGATATGGTATGTAATATGATCATAGTATTCTCTTGAAATTTATCGGATGCCGGGCAGATTGCTGTGGTTAAAATAATATATCTGTCATCAAACTGTGTGTTCATTAGAGATTGAGGTAAACAAATGGAGCTAGAATGTAGCAAGATTTTTGTCATTATGCAAAGGACTATATAAATAGGCGAGTTTTATTGACACTGGCTGAACAATATGGGGTTTTGGGTTTGTTTGTTTTTTTTGTTTTTTTTTGTTTTTTGTTTTTTTTCATCGAAGTTTCGAATTTTGACCGTAAACCGTCATTAGTGAATCCAAGAGAATGACAATGTTGCCGTATTCGTAAAATAAAACATCACAGATTTTGACCACACTCAGTCTCCTGATATCTGCTGATCGGTATCTGAACTATGATCGTAGCTTTCACCAGAAAATAATGAAGGATACGTTAGGAATAGCCGAACACAAGGGAACGAATGCAAAGTTTATCAGATTAATCAGATTAATTATAAAAACACTTCAGGAATTGACCGAATCAGAACCCAAAGCTTATCCCAAACACCAAAGGGAAAGATGAACAAACACACCCCCATAAACAACAAAACCACAGGTGAAAAGCCGAGTTAGCAGCTCTTTCTAATAACGATTTATAAACAGGTGGCAACTCAGTTATATTTACTGAACTTTCTTAATAAATTGGGCACACAGAAGTGTAAAAATTAAAACATTTAAAAATTGAACAGCACCAAACATTAAACAAACCAAACCGCAACGAAAGTACCGCCTTGGGACGGCCAGTAACAATTACTGGGAGTGGGGGGGGGGGGGGGGGTTAAACCGGTTTTACGGGCCCCCAACCTTCACCCTCATCTTCCGCTGCGGTTTACACAATTTAGTTGGCTGTTCGGATCGCATGGAGGCCTCCTAGCTCATCAATGTGTCATCACGGGCAACAATTAAAATCAATGAAAAGACTGTGATGAAGCAAGGATGAGGACTCGACAGTTACAACGCGTTGAGAGACCTGGAGATCCCTGGGGCATCGTACTATATAGTCGACTTAAATATTATGACATGGACAATATTAGTATATTGATAACTGTTAGTCGCCAAAAAATGCAAGCAGCGCGGACACAATTCGGACGGCGCCTAAAAGAGCCGTTTGAAAATAATCCACAGACAATTTATACTGTTTGCTTTCACGTTAATGGCTTCTGACAAAGTATTATGATAGATACAAAATGGGTATATTGCTAACTCTTAGCCGTCTAAATGATACTTTGCAAACAGCGTAGAAACAGATTACATGGTTCTAAAAGAGTCGTATGACAATAACCTTCACTGTTTGAAAATCATCATGTTTTTGGCTAACAAGTACCAGTGTAAGCATATATTACTTAAAGCAGGTCCCTCATCACAAACCTCTACTTTTTTCGAGAAAAACTCAGGGACATTTAATTTATAACGTAGCTTGCCGTGTGTGTTTTGGTCCGTAAGTGCATCCGAGATTTGTGCCCGGGTTATATCATGTCAACCGTTTTTGGATAAAATTTTTCACAAATGACTATCAGAACTACTGGATGTTCTGTGGGCAAGAACCATGTCAATCGGTTCAAAGTTAGCACAGAAATGCTGTATCTGAACTTTTCCAGGTTAGGCCTGTAACTTTGCTTAACAAGGTGATATGTCGGTAACTTGGCATTAATGACTACTATAAATCAATAGTGTTTCGCGTGCCAGAACCAATGTGATCAATTCAAGGTTAGCGTAGAAGTTCTATATCTTTAGTTTTTGCTCATCGAGATAATATCTAAGCTTTTGCCTGGTCCTTTACCTGTGCTGTTCATGGTAGGATCTGAAGAACTTTACACAAACGATCACTGTTGTGTGCAAGAACCTTGTCACCCAGTTCTCAGTAAGTGCAAAAAAGATACATGTTAACCTTTTCATGTCCAGCCTGTAACTTTGCCAATCATGAAGTGATTTCAAAATGTCTTGGCTTAATTGATCTTCATAAGTAGACGCGTAACTAGTATGTACTAGAATCACACTGATCAATCCAATATTAGTGCAAAAAAGGCTGTATCGTATAATTTGCTTGTTCGGATGATATCTTAGGTTTGTGTGAAGCCTGTAACTTTGCAGCACATGGCAAAAAAACAACAACAACAAAAAATCCCTGAAACTAGTTGGCTCAAATAATCATCATAACTAGAAGTGTACCCAGCTAACAAACTTGCGTTTTTTAAACGTTTTGAAAACGTTACTGGAAACGTACAATAACGTTATTATAGGACGTTTAAATTACGTTAAAATGGCAAATTTTTTTACGTCATAATAATGTTTTTTTTTTTTTTTTGTTTTTTTTTTTTTTTTTGTTTTTGAATGTTATAAAAACTTCCTGACAACGTTTTGAGAACGTTATTTTAAAGTATGCTTGAAAGGTTCTAATAACGATTTTGTAAGACGTTTATATCACGTTAAAATGGCAATATCTCGCATCTCCCAATGAAACCCCTACATATGCAGTGATGTGCTATGCACCGTACATATCGTGATATGCCATGTGCCTGCCTCATCTGAGATCCGAGTCCAATGACAAATTTCACGCGTCTTTTTTTTTTTTTTTTTTTTTTGTTTGTTTGTTTGTTTTTTTAAACTTCACAACCATGTGATTATGACATGTGCCAATGCTACAGACTCAAATAATATTTCACAAGTTAAGTCCACTTATAAAATGTAGCTGACAATAAATAAATATAAATAAATAAATAAATAAATAAATAAATAAATAAATAAAAATGTAAAACGAGATAGAACTTCATACATTATAATCAGTAACAAATTAGAAAGTTTAGAGAGAAAAAGGAAAAAAAAAAAACAACAACAAAAAAAAAAACAAAAAAACAAAAAAAAAAAACAGCAAAAAAAAAAACAACAACATGAGAACTGATTACAATAGTATGAAGAGAAGCTGGTCATAATATTAATTACCAGCACACGCAGTAAGCTCAAATTACAGGACGTCATAATAACGTTTTTTGGAATGTTATAAAAACGTCCCGTTAACGTTTTGATAACGTTATTTTAAAATTTGAAATTTTAAAAGCTCAAATAATATTCCACAAATTAAGTCCACTTATAAAATGTAGCTGACAATAAATAAATAAATAAATATATAACTTAAATGTAAGTCGAGATAGAACTTCATACATTATAATCTGTAACAAATTAGAAAGTTTAGAGAAAGAAAACACACGAAAATTGATTACAATAGCATGAAGAGCAGCTCGTCACAATATCAATTACCAGACATGCAGTAAGCTCAAATTACAGGCTGTATAAGAACGTAATATAAATATAATAAAAAAGATGGTAATCTATTCATCTACAAAAATACTTGTGTTATTTACCTGAGTTGACTGGCGGTCGGCTTGAGAAACAATAATCAGGCACTAAATTATGTCGATAACACTTTATATGTGGAGGTGTAGTTTCGTATTCAAGAACTGTTCTTAGTCGTCGTAGCCGATGCACGAATAAAGCATTACAAGTTCAAAACCTTGACGATTTATTAAATATTGACAATATTTACTTTGACCAAATGGTGGACCGGATATACCCTACAGAACTCCAATTAAATAGAGCAAATTCTTCCGATACCGAGGCACCTTTTTTGGATTTGAATCTATGTATATCGAATGGTACAGTTTCCACCAAAATTTATGATAAACGGGACGATTTTGATTTTGATATAGTCAATTTCCCTTTTCTGGATGGCGATGTCCCCCGGCGTACCTCATATGGGGTATACATATCTCAACTTATAAGATTCGCCAGAGCTTCTTCAAAGCTTAATGACTTTAACTACCGTAATAAAGCCCATACTGCCAAACTTCTTAGGCAGGGCTATCGTTATTTTAAACTTCGTAAGGCGTTTTCAAAAATTTATCGCAGACACAGTGCCTTGTTAGAAAAATATAGCGTCAGTCTGAAAACACTTCTGCAACAAGGTATATCGGAACCCGAATTTTACGGTGACTTAGTATACAGATTTAGAAAAATTGTAGGTAAATCTAACTTTTCGGAGCAATTCAGAAAACTTATTAACCGTTATAAAAGAATTGGCTATAGCCTGGATATTATGCGGCAGACTGCATGCCTAGTTGTCAACTCAATCATTGTTGATGGCTGTGCTTCACTCTTTAATTGCACGACGGCGGTTCGGGACATACTCAATGACGGTCTCTTCGTAAACTTTAACCAGTGGGGTGGGGCTTGACGATATGTCTTTGGCTTGGCCCGCCGTGGTTCAACTATTGGTTTTCATTTACTCTGGCATACAGTAGAATTAGCCCTGAGTACTCTTCTTTGTTTATTATAGTGATTAATTTGATTTTTATGTTTTCGCTTTGATGCATTGACTGAGTTGGGAGCCTTTATGCAAACCGAATTTTTATGTATTTCTGTATTAAGAGTAGCATCGGGACCCAGGGTGAAGTTAGCTAGCTGTAAAAGTGCTTTAAACCCCCCCTGTGGTTTGTTATACCGACCGTTCTAAGGCGGTGGTCCCGGTGTTAGTCTTACTCTTTGTTGCTTTGTGGTTTATTCTACGAGGCGATTTGTTGTATGTCTTTCCGTGTGTCATTTTGTTCTTGTGTTTTTCAGTCCTTTTAGTATTGCGATTACCTCGCTTGGGGAAGAGAGAGCTAATCTTAGTGCTTTTCGTACGTTTGTTCGGTTTGTGCTTGTTTAGATTTGTCGGTTTCCTATTCCTCTTGGGGTCTGGGAAGGGCTGCGGTTTGTGATTGTGGCACTCCCTGGACTTTTCTCTTACCTTTTTTTTTTTTTTTTTTTTTTTTTTTTTTTTTCAAATGTATAAATACAATATTTTTTATTTAAAGTAGCCATGTCAAGGAAAGTTTACATGTCATTTTGATAACATGAGTGTGGTTTAAAAACGGCGTGGCTATGAAACGTGCTAAGAACGTTTTTATCACGTTGATACTTATACATGCCACTCGCTCTGGTTGCGTTGCGTTAATAGGTAATCAACGTTCTTTTTTATTTAAGGCTTGAATTCATACGTCAAGCTCCAATAAATAATGAAAATATATAAGACATAACTGGGACATTATTCAAGCGTTACACATTACATGACAACATTTAAAAGAATGTAAGAACGTTTTTAAAATATTTTGTAAACGTTGTGAAAATTCTGAAACTTTTTCATAAATTCTATTTAAACGATGAACAGAGTTCGGGAATGGACTCAAGTGATTTGTAGGAAGAAAAGTTTTCTACCTGCACCCACATACATTAAAAGCGGGTCTGTATTTAAAGATATCGTTAGCAAAACGTTCGTAAAATGTTAGGAACCAACGTAACCAATTTAGAACCTTTGGCAAACGTTACAATAACGTTTCGTGTTAGCTGGATATGTAATACAAGAACTATGCTAATCTGTTCAAAGTTAGCGCAGGCATGTTGTATCTTAACGTTTTCGTGTCCAGCATGTAACTTGATTGTTCATGGCGAGTCAGGGATTTTTAAATACTTTCAAACTGGTGGAAATTAATACCATAACCAGATGATTTGTGGCAAGCAGTAATCACGCTGATTCAAACTTAATGCAGAAACGTTTTGACGCTAGTTTCATTACGTTACTGATGATCTTATCGGGGTTAATGTCCAATAAATATTCTTGGTGCAGTTAGTATCATTATACATGTGTTCATCAAAAGACCAAGTTTGGTAAGAGTAGATGCTAAGACTTCAAATTTATACGCTTATAAAAGATATTTAACAATAATTTAACAGCTGTGACAAGCTTAATTATTTGTCACCAGAGAAATATAAGTGCGTTCCGGGTATTAAGACTGGAAAGCGAAGGTCCTTGTACAATAAGCTAACATTTGTATGTAAGAAGGTTAAGCTAATGACAAAGTAAAGCTTAATGTCAAAACTATGGAAAGAGCACTAATTGTGCAATATAAACCGCAATACACTAAAGACCATGTTTACTTTATATACATGCTAGAACGTTAAATTCATAACTAACTTGGCATTAAAATGTTAAACAAACGATGAACATTTTGTGACAAACCAACGTCTGCTAGTCCGCCGTACGGACGTTCGCAATTGTTCCGACTACGTTGAGCTTTCGCAAAGTAACTGTTAAAACTTCCTTACTGTAGTATGTTAACCAACTTTCATGTTAACATACTAACCCCTCACAGTCTGTAGTATGTTAACCCCTTTCATGTTAACATACTCACCCTAACCCTTTACACAACGTTCTGCTAACCGAAATTGGCGCCAGAATAGACTGGTTAAGGTGCTCGCTTTACATACAAAATATACCACGTTGTTAGGGGGTTGCCGTTCCCATCCAGGAACTCTAGACTCTAGACCAAAGCTTAACAGCACAATGTGTCGAATTACCCGTTCAGCTATCGGAATGACTCATCAGTCCAAATCCAAACGAATAAATTCCATACGGTACTTTTCCATATGGTAACGCTTTAAGCATTGTCGGGCCGAATATGGCTTCCTTCGGATACAGCTTCTCCTTAGCTGTATTCGGAGGATGCCTACGAATATAGCTATCGTGTGGAAGAGTAGCTGTATCCGGAGCATTACATGTTTTTCTCCGAATATAGCTTCCGTGGGCTTGGTAATTCTAAATTACAGAGAGAGTGATGTCTGACTACAAACTGCACGACAATGGTAATTTTAAGCTGTTCGTTCGTCTGTGTGTCTGGAATCGTAACTTTTTTATAATTGCATTCGGGTAGAATGGACAACACGTATCGTCATTGTGTTGTAATACATATCTGTATATATAACTGATCATCTATTTGTCGGAGTTACGTGCCCTTGAGTAGTTTGAAATTTGGTTTTCCGTATTTATTTTTTTCAGATATCCTTCAACATTTTGGAGTGACACTTTATGTGTGTCTCTTAACTGAAGACCTCCAGATTAAATTTTAGTTTTGATTAAAAAAAGGTATTTTAAAGTTATCTGCCATTTCCTACTAAAGAAGTTTAGTTTTCCGCACTTTTGTCGATCTTGCTTCATCAGTATGAATAAAACCTAATACATATTTATTATATTAAATTATTCCATGTTATCATAACTCCCTTGCACACATTCGCTATATTCGTAGCGAGGCATGTTGTGCTACGGATACAGCTGCTCAAACACAGTAGCTGTATTCGTACGAATATAGCTAAGGAGAAGCTATATCCGAAGGAAGCCGTATACGGCCCGACAAAGCATACATAAAACTGGAGCTGTTGTGATTTGGTCGCGTTATCATTTTTTTCTTATTAATGAATTTGGGATCGCCAGAAAGCAAGCCAGTTCAAAGTTACATCATCATGCTTGAGAAGAGTAACTGCACTTGAAAAGCTATTAAACAAAAAATTCCCAAGATAATAATTGAGAGAATCAACTACACATACACATGTAATTCAGAAAACATCTGAACCACCCATAAGATCTACAAGATATCAATGAAATTTAATTAATATGATACATTGATAATGTGATTATAACCAGCTTACAACCTCAAACTTTTATTAAGTATCAACTTCTTGTGTGATCACTGACACTGACATTTGTGTATGAACAACTGGTTAGTACTTGTTTAAACACTTATGTATTGGGCAAACATTATGATACCGTTATAAGTTACCCACAAGTATCTAAACATTTCCACTGGTGGTATCCAGAGATATCCAGAGCAGAGTACCTGATTTTTCACTTTTATCTTATTTTATTTTTTTTTTAAATGTCACTTTCGGGAAATAAATTTAGTCGCTGTAAAGCGGCTAAGACATGAAGGAAATGCTAGTCTGTTGAAATGTAATAAACTCCATCTACTAGCTGATACGTTCACATAAGGCCTAATTACAGAATTCAAGTGTTTTATATTTAAAGATTTTTTTTTCATTTTTGTAACAGTCGCTAACAACGCCTCTGAAATTTTGTATATTTGGTTTATCGATGTATTTGTGTTTACTGTATATCTACTTAGCGTATACTGCTCCGGACATGATATGGTCAGATTCATAAAATTTTATCTAGGCATACTCAATTGAGCCAGTGCATGAGAAAAAAAGGTCCGTAAAGAAGTGTAGCCCAGATCAGCCTGCACAACCATAAACTGTATTCAAGGTCTATACTGTTCGTTAGATGCTTCTGCAATGTCTCTACAACAAATTAGAGGATTTTATTCAAAACTCGGTCAGATTATATGGACGAGTAGGCTGATCTGGATCTATGTTTATTGGAAAAAGTATGCTTATTGGATATAAAGGTCATTTGCTCATACAACGGCTCAACTATCCTTCCAAAAGCAGGCGATGCAAGGTCATTTTTGTCAGTATAACCGCGGTGTTTTATCGAAATTGCCACATGTTTTAGTCATACTTATTCCAGGGTAGCTTAAACATGGGGTAAGTAAACCTTGAGGTTAGGTAGACCGAGGCTAGCTAGACTCGAAATAAACTTTGATTATACAAACCACATGTAAACTGGACGTTAGCAGGACCCCTTACAAGGCCCGATTCTCGATTAAATTAGATTTGAACTACAGCTATCACTGAAGATGATTAATATCCCCGTAGTGGTGCCTTAACACAAGAAGCAAAAATGTCAGCAGCATGTACACTTCATGATGACAGTAAACTCAACACCATTGCATAATTTCAATTACACCAGTGTATCAAATAAAATAAGTTTAAGGCCAGTGGACTATCATAGAAACTGGTGAACAGCATGGTTTCCCAGTGTCTACGAGAGGGCTGTTGATGAAAGGGTACGTGTTCAGGTGAAGGACATTTTAGATATGTATAGACCAATGACTATCACAACAGATCGGTAGATCCGATTTGGTGGCAATACGAAGCGAAACAAGGGCATATACAACTTGAAAATGTTAACATTTGTTGTTGAAAGGCTAGGTGGTGACATGGTAAATTCACTAGCAGCTTAAGGTTACAATCATTGAATATTTATAAGACATCATGTAACACAATTCATCAACAGATCATGTTTGATAACTGTATAAGACAGAACTCTAATTTAGTGCATAAAGTTAACATTTGTTGGTGAAAGGGTACGTGTAAGGTCAGTGTCATTTAAGCATATTTATAGCCAAGTAAATGGACTTCCTTTGCTAAGCATGATCAAAAAGCTCATGACATTTCATTAATCTGCAACAAATTGTTCCAAAGATAATTGAATTTATGACACATAATGCAAGTGGGACGAGTCGGGACGGACCTGACCGGACGTGACAACATGCATGATTCCTATAATTACATGTATATCCTCCACTCCACATTATTGAGCGGGGTATAATTATGTCATCAGCCAAATATGTGTAAGTGTATGAAGTCGAACATTGTAATGTAATGCCTGCTATATATTACTTATCCCAAGACCATTGTGCATTGTCTTGATGGGTACACTATATATTAATTATCCCCACTCCAGTGTGTAATGTTTTGTGGGGTACATTCTGTATGAAGTCAAACACGGTAGTATATTGTCCTGTGGAGAACACTTTACTGGCATATTATCCCCACTCCAGTGTGCATTGTCTTGTGGGGTACATTCAAAGTGTTTAAATGTATGAAGTCAAACATGTAATGTCTTGTGGGGTACACTATATATTAATAATCCCCACTCCAGTGTGTAATGTTTTGTGGGGTACATTCTGTATGAAGTCAAACATGGTAGTGTAATGTCCTGTGGAGAACACTTTACTGGCATATTATCCCCACTCCAGTGTGCATTGTCTTGTGGGGTTATCCCCACTCCAGTGTGCATTGTCTTGTGGGGTATATTCAAAGTGTTTAAATGTATGAAGTCAAACATGTAATGTCTTATGGGGTACACTATATATTAATTATCAAGATCCAGTGTGTAATGTCTTGTGGGGCATGCTAAATACATTCCGGTCCAGTGTGTAATGGCTTGTGGGGTACATTCTGTGTGAAGTCAAACGTGTACCTAGTGTAATGCCTGGTGGGGTACACTATATATTAATTATCTCTGCGCCAATGTGTATGACTTAAGGGTTACATTCAAGTTGTTTAATGCCAGTTTGTAAAGTATTTTCGGGTACATTTAAGGAAATTTGCTACAATTTTGAATATAAAAATATGTCCTTAAATTAACATTAGTACCGCTAGAGATACTAGTACATGTATTTACTTGATTGTTTGTATATATTCGTTGTGTAGGCGAGTATTGACTGATTGATCGGGGTTTAACGACACATCAACACTTAATAGGTTATATGGCTACTGACAGGAAAGAACATTTCAGTTCATAAGTCAGCTCTAATTTACATCTAATTTACATCGAAATAAAAAATATGAGGAATGGAACCAAAACCGTCTCACCTGCTGGAATATCGAGTTACATGACATCCCATTGGTGTAAGCCCTATCACTCGCCTTTTACGACGAGCATGGCCAAACAGTGGTAACATTCTAACCCCCAGCAATACATTAAGTGAAGGACAAGGAAGTTGGGGACTGATGACCTTATAATGGGTTTAATGAAAAATTACTATGGCCGAGTAGCGGATCGATCCCGTGACCCCTGGCTTGATTGTTCGACGCATTACCGACTGAGCTAACCAGGCTCGACTATACTTTAGAAGCAATTTATATTGAAACAACAATTCTTTGTCTAACTGTCTTGTTTTCTTACAAACATTATAAAGCTTTGAGCTTGTTTTGAACTTCTTCGTTGGTTGGAGTCTCATTGTCAGACTCTGAGGACTGAGATTCAAAATCCCTTGGCCTATTATTGTGTGGATTCATGCAGTACTCTTCATCTCCGCAACTGCATGGAGCAACATCAGGCAGTTTAGGTTAGTTTTAAGGTACCTTTATGCTTGGCGTAGCAAATATGATTTTTATGAGTAACAAGCCTTCAGAATAAAGTGGTTGAAACGGCTCATTATGGTGTACATGTATATCCTTTAACAGGTCCATGTGACTAAGCCACGGCGGGGCTTTGCGACCATTGTATGTCCAGATCAACTAGTGCATAAAATAATCTTACAAGGGCATACACAATTTGCCGTCCCGGCATAATGTATGAAGTATTATGGTATCGTGGAAATAACGAGGCGTCATTTATAAGGTTTGATCATACCTGTTAAAATTATTATGAGCGAGCACTGAATGACGACAAAAGAGTAAAAATACATGATAATCAAACATGTTAAATACATTTAACGTGAAGTCTTAGTACAGACCCAAAGTTTCAGAATAACTTCTGTCTCAAGAATAGTAACTGGTAAAATGAAGCATGTGTTCAGATTTTAATATATTCATTATGATCCACACCTACAGAATTTCGGTGCGTTCGTTTACCGGAATGGACCGATTTACCGGAATCAAATTTTACCGGAATGGACATGATTTTTTTTTATGTTATTTTTTTCTTTATTTTCCCCTTTATGTAGGTCTTATTAGTTATAATTCATGTTTCGGACATATTTTGGACATATTTTCACCTCATTATCTCCCGTACGGAAGGGGGGGGGGGGAGGTGGGGGTGGGGGAGGTGAAGGTAGGGGGGAGGAGTGCGTAACTGCCAAAGTTAGCTTTGTGTTTGCTGGCAATGTAAATTGTAGCCTTGATGTTAACTAGGCATAGTGATCAGCCTGCACATTTGCGCCTTTCGAAATGCACGTTTTATGGTTGCTGCTTGGATAGTTTCTATATCCGAAAGTTCGAGCTTTTTGTAAGTCTCTAAAGCTAAAGCGATGTCATGTGTTTCTAGTGAACAGTGTAAAGCAACGTTTGTGTATATGACTGTATCATTTAATGTTTCTGACATTCAGTGAACTCTTTTCAGCCTAACTTTGTCTGGCAATCATGATCAGTTCCTTGATAATTACGCAACGATTACCTTGGTTAATGAGAGGGCTAATTTGCTGTCATCTGACGTGAAATATGTCCAAAATATGTCCAAAACATGAATTACCATTAGTAAGACCTGTATAAAGGCGAACATAAAGAAAAGAAAAAAAAAAAAAAAAAAAAAAATCATGTCCATTCCGGTAAAATTTGATGTCCATTCCAGTAAAACGGTCCATTCCGGTAAACGAACGCACCCACAGAATTTTAACGCTCTTAGTATGTTGGACTTTCAAAATTAATCTAACTTTCAGTCACTAGATGCAGTCTCAAAATCCGTAATCGTAAACGAATCTTGAGATTCCTCATCTGCATAATCTTATCAGGATTCTTATTATTTGGGTAGTCCTGAAAGAAATACTTAAGATGTTAGCTGCATCATGTATGAAGGGTTCTTTTAGTCTTTACAACATACGAGGATCCAAAAAAGACTGCGACTTTTGACTTCCGATCAGGATCTTAAGCGATTGTTTGAAGTAGCACGAAAGTTTCTACAACTTCTTAGCGAACAGTGCAGATCTTGTTCAGACTGCACAGGATGTGATCTAGATCTACGCTTGTCGCAAAGTGTCGTGGTAAATGCTCCTGTTCAAAGGAATGTCATCTAGAGTAGAACTTTGGTCTAAGAGATATGCTAAGGGCATCTTTCATTTCTGCCCACGCATGGATTTTTCTGAAACTTTGTATAATAATAACTAGGCATATGCAACCTATGAAAATGTGCTAATTAAATTATATAATAAAAAGTTGGACTCAGGACGCAACCTTGACTCACTCCCCCCATGAGCTGATACCTGTCTCAAAATAAGTATGTCATACATTTAGTTTTAAGATTTTTGCGCTTTGCTGAATGGTGAACACCATAGTAATTCTATTGGTACCACAAAACATTTATATCTAATTAAAATTAACATTTTCTGATAAATTGATTATAAAAAATCTGAATTTTTTACCAAAAATTGAAAAAAATATCAAAATTAAACTTTCAAACTTAATATGTTATAGTATTTGTCAAGATTTCATACTATCAGGAAAATTTGCAACATATATCTCTATAGCTGTGCCAAATTTCATAAAAAATCAAAATCGGTAATATTGTCATTTTAGGCCTTGAATGGATATAGGTCGATTTTTACAAAATTGACTATTTTGTTACATTGATAAAAACAATAGAGAAAGGCAGTGTTATCAAACACTTCTAACACTTAACAAATCAAAGAGAGTTTAGACAACTCGGAATGAATATATCTTGAGCTACCCATTAAATTTTCATGACTTTCTATTACTTGCCTTATATTTATATGGACTCTGACTAACCAACTATTACAAATGTAGACAGCATAACAAATTAAATCTAAAGAAATTCTAATTAACAAATTAGGCTTAAGAAAATCTTACGCTTTAATTCATGTCAGCAAATCATTGAGCATTTTGTGTAATTACTTCCCAAAAGGCATAAAACTAAAATAGGTGTAAAACAGGGGTATCCATTCTTACCATTACAAAAATAGGCATAAAACAGGGAGATCCATAATCTCCATTGTCAGATTAAGAAGATGTGCAAACGTACTATTGCAAGTAGTTGTTGCTTGTTTGTTTGTTTGTTTGTTTTGAAGAAGGATTTGCATCCCCATCAACAGATTTTAAGAGTTTTGGAGATTTGCTTCTGGACTGGTGAACTCTAACCAAACTAAGAATGCTTGAAAAGAAAATAATACCTATAGACTTAACTTCTGATATATCTATAGCTTGCTTGCAAGCCTATATTGTATTTTGAAATTATGAACACTGGATTTCTTGTCCTGTAACATGTTCCAATGTGTCACTTCAATCGGTATTTCCTGCGATCAAATTGACTGACACTGGAGTTTTTCTCTTTGTTTCAACAGTTACCTTGATGACAGCAGCACAGAATACTGTTTATGTGGTCTTAACTTTTGCTATCAGAAAAGCAGATCTCTTAAACAACAAATTGGTGTTCTGTAGTTCTTCATGTTAAAGCTTTTTTTCCAAAGGTAAGAACCATTGACATGTGCGCACACACAGCTAGTATCCTTTACTTTCTGGGGCATTTGACTTATCAATCAAAATTTCAACCACTACCACAGGCCAAACGTTTCAAGTCATCAATGCTGTCATAGAATAAACCACTGTGTAGGCACAAAAAGGAATTCAACATAGATCTAAATACACATGAAGTGTATCAGTTAAATAATGAATGCGGTTAGCCGTTTAAAAGAAATACCAGTTTTGTTTTTCAGAACCAATAAATATTTAGATCTAAACTAGGTAAGGTCGTAGTACCAAAGCATTAATCCAAACTCATAAATCCATTGAAGATTGACAATTCTGAATGGTGAAATCAACAGACATGGACCCTGAAGATTTTAATCAGGTGTCCTAGGATAGTAATCATTACTTGGTAAGCAAGTTGTGCCCACCATGCCTATCTGCCTGAACGAGTAACTTTAAAGCTAGAACCAGGTTTCATAATCATCATCATCAGTTACAAGACTGATATCTGCTTTTTATTATCTGATAAATACTTCCACAGTCAAGTATATGAAGTGGAATCCTATATATACAGATACAGAGAACTTGGACTTAGTGTCTGCATGGTCCAGATCATGTAAACGAAAAGTTTTTTTGGGGGGACATGGTGTTCAACAAGGTGCAATTCAGTCAACTGGTTATAAATAAATATGTACAATTATGATATCAACTTCTTATACAAATCATACTATATCATGGTAATCCAAATTGAAAGCTATTGATAAGTTGACTTTACACGATACTACTTATACATGAGTATTGGGTAATTTCATATTTTGCAGACTCAGGACTATATGTATTCAGGCTGTTCAAACAACATGTTACCGGTCTTCAGTTTTTATGAAATTTCATGGAAATTTTTTATGCTGAAATGGTGTCTTGACAAGAATCGGAACATGGTAAAATTGCAGATAATATCTGGATGAATACATAACCTGCAGCTGAAATATGGGGCTACCGTTCAACTTACGTTATTGCTAAGTACATGAAGCCATCCATAGTATCAAAACATGTACTAATGATGGCCTTAATTAATAAAACATTCCAGCATCTGAAAAATGAAATCCTGTTTACTGTACGAAGGTTAATATTAGGGCACCCCCTAATTTGGTAGTGGCCGCGTACAAAACACCATAAATACAATGGAACTACATTTAAAAGCCTCATAATCATCAGTGTTATACCATAGGCAACCACTGTGCAGAATCTCATCCAATTCCAAGCGTGGGCAGAAACCAATGTAAATTTCCTATACCGTGTAAGAGCCCCTTTTTGAGACGAAGTTTGTAGTATTATACGTATATCTAAATTTTACCAGGCACGAAAAGATCTTAGAATTTTTGCGGACAATGCTGATCCACAATAGCAGAATAGACGGCACTTTGCCAAGTTCTAATCATGACCTTGCTAGACTTTTACAGACGATCAGAACAGGCCCTGAAAGTAGCTCACTCGTATGAGTCTATTCTTGTGAGAAATAATATATAATCTATTTTGTTCAACTCCGCCAATATCAACATTAACATGAACTAAAGATTATCAGGAAAATTGCATTAGGTTTATGTGATCAATTTTAGGTTGAGCATAACGGGCAGTCAATGTGCTGTTGATACTGGATAGACAGAATGTTGTCGCAGTTGTAAAGGCTGATTGTAGCGATCATAATTTTGTCAAAATCACAAACGGTTACAACATGCTGCAAAAAGTTAGAAACTCTGTAGAAAAGAACACAGAAAACTTAAAACAGTTGCATGCCTTACCTTAAATATTACAAGCTTGTTCATGTTAAAAGTTACAATGCTGTTTTGTAACTTTAGTCCTCACTTGTTTGTACACTTTATGGTAGGTGAACACCTCATAATGATTTTTAAACATAAGTCCATAGTTTGCACTTTTTTGCATTCGTTGTAATCTTTTAGTAATTTTGTAATTTTTAGTGTTGCCACACTGTCCCAAAGGACCAGCTTTGGTAATAAAAGAAAACACAATTATGTTATTTCATAATACAAATTTAATGACAAACTAACAGTTAATTGCTACAGGAACAGTAGTTTATCAAAACACAAGCGGCCAAAGTAGGCCTGATATAGCTGAGTTAACACAGTTAAGCGAGAGCATTTTCATGTACATGTAGTTAACACTGCAGCCCCTGATAAACCCCAAACTGTTTATAAGGCATCTTGATGATCATCCATAATCTGAGCCTGTACAAACACAAGAGGTCCGAATATGTGAAATTTTGCTTCCTTAGATCAGTCTGAAGCTCTTCGTTTGAGACTCTCGAAACCAAATATAAACATCTCTGGCCTGCTAGATTTCTTGAAGATAGTGTTAAAAAATGCAAAAATCGATGTCAAAATTCTGGAAATAACATTTCTTATTCCCTTTGTGGGGCCCAGATCATCACAGTCCCTTCATCAATACACACTTGGAAGTCCTTCTCTATGATCAATGCCAAATACAAATACTTCTGGATAACTGTTTCTTAAGGATATGGATTTTGAAATTTGACCTACACTGCCATTATCTCAGAAAACTTGGGCCCTTTTTTACTGGGGTCACTTTATTCATTTGTACAAACTTGAAAGTCCTTCTAATGATAATAAAAATCAAATGTTGACACTTCTGGCTTATTGACTGACTGTTTGGAATTAAACATTGCATCAACAAATAATAGGTTATATGGTGACTGACAGGAGAGAACATTTTAGTTCACAAATCACCTCTCACTTACACAGAGATAAAATATGAGAAATGGAACTAAAATCTTCTAACATGCTAAAATATCGAGATACATGGCATCCCACTGATTTGAGCCCTTTCAGTCACCTCTTACGACTGACTGATTGATTGTTTCAGATTTAATGTCGTACCAACACATAAAAGGTTATATACCGACTGACAGGAAAGAACATTTCAGTTCACAAATCACCTTTCATTTACATCGTTTTAAAAATAGGAGAAATGGAACTAAAAATCTCTTACAACACATACATGGCCAAACAGTGGTGACATTCTAACTCCCAGAACCACATTGGGGTATTTTTTTTCATTTTTGACAAAAAATCTGGTAATTGCTAAAATAAACATTATTTCTGAATTATAAATTTGAAAATCCCATCATGGAGCATGCAAGTATTGAGCTCCTTCACTTGTACAAACTTTAAAGGGAGCCCCATGTGGTGCTGGGGTTTACAACGTTACGACAGTATGGCCATGTGCATGTCGTAAACAGCAACTAAAAGGGCCCTTTACAAATGGAATATCATGTCTGGGTACCCAGTCAGCATTCTACGCAAATCTATATCGGGCCGTCATCGGCCCGTCAGGGTAGCTGACGGGCCGATGACGGCCCGATGTAGATTTACGTAGAATGCTAGCTGGGTTTCAGCAGATAGGAATTTAACTGAATTGGGGTTTACATCCCACCAACACATTATAGGTTTTATGGGGACTGACAAGAGAGAACATTTTAGTTCAGCAATCACCTTTCATAAACATCAAGATAAAAATATGACAAATGGAACAGATGGGAATAATTTAATTCCATTTCTCATACTTTTATCTCCATGTAAATGAGAGGTGATTTGTGAACTGATATTTTCTTTCCTGTCAGTCGCTATATGACATGGCATTCTGACATTAACCCTTACCAAGCTAAATTTAAATGTCACGTCCACTTATTAGGATTTCAATTGAATTTACGTTCATACGTTCAAAATTTGAAGACTATAGATCAAGATCAGATCTGCTATGGATCCATTCTGTATGCAAATAGGTAAGAAGTCATGCTAAGCATGATTTGGGTTATATAAATCAAATGTTCACTGACATTGTTAACTAACATTGTATTTTCATTGCAATGTATTTTGACTCAATATCAATTAACCTTTATCCTGCCATATTCAACTTATGTTGCATTTGAAAGCAGTATAGATCCAGGTCATCCGGCTCCTGAAGGAGCTGCCTGATCAGGATCTATACTACTTGCCATTCTTATTTTGAACTTGAAATAATTTACTACACTTATGGCTTGGATTGGTCATAATTCTTGAGTATGTGGGCCTTGTGGATTTTTGTGGCAGGATAAGGGCTAACTATACAAACCAATTGAAAAGATGCTATAGTGACAAACATGTGTTAAAAAACTTAAGTAGCTCACTGAATGTTGAAGTTGACTGGACAAATTTTAGAAAAAGTTTGAATAATCACAGTGAACCATTTCAGAAATACTTGAAAATAAGCATTTTATTAAATTTCTAGGTCCAAACAGAGGTTGTATAACTGTGTGAAATCCAAGGAATAGATGTGAAACTTTGTTGTTAGACTACTTAGAGAAGGTAGACCTGGAAACAAAACCCTCATGCACATATACATCTTACAAGCAATGCACCTACCAAATTTCATGTCAACCGGATAAAAACTGTAGCAGGAGTTATGCGGAAACTAAAAAGTTTAACAGACAGGACAGCGGACAGCGCCATACCATAAGGGGGTATAACAAGAGCTGTCTGCAGATAGCATAGCTCCCATGGATCTAAGGACTAAATGCCCCTTTGGCCTATCGGGGGAGGAAGGCAGCATTAAGGTCATAATTGTCATAGGGGGCGGGGTGCTGCTGAATAAAACTTTTGGACCCATGTCGATCATCAAACTGAACATGAACCAAATCCATCATATGGTTTTGAAATCTGAGCTTTTAAAAAGCTTTTAAAAAGCTTTCATAAAACTTTAGCGTAAAATTTGACTGTGACCTTGACCTTTCGGCCGTAGTCATAGGTGGGGGTATAGCTGAATAAAACTCTGGACCTATATCCATCATCATACCAAGTATGAACCAATTCAATCATATAGACTTTCAATGTAAAATATTATGGCCCCCTAACTGGGCCCTGAATTGATCTGGGGCCATAAAAAACACAAACTTTGTAGAACACCACCCAAGAATCACTGTGATATCATTTCAATGAATTCTGAACAGTAGTATCAGAGAAAAAGATAATTTAAGATTTATGCGAATTTCCCCACAGGGGGCCCTTTCTAGCCCTCATTGGATATGGAGCCCCTTCAAACATACAAACCTGTTTCACTGCAATGAAACAACTTCAGATAATTGATTTGTATCTAAAAATATTTGGTAAGAAGCTAATAATAGGCAACTTTCCTTTTTTCCCATAGACTTTAAATGTAAAATATTATGGCCCCTAATTCGGCCCCTAATTGATCTGGGGCCATAAAAAAAAACACAAATTTGGTAGAGCACCACCCAAGGATCATTTTGTGATATAATTTCATTTAACCCTGAACAGTAGTATGGGAGAAGAAGATTTTTTAAGATATATGCAAATTTTCCCACAGGGGCCCCCTTTCTGGCCCTTAATGGATATGGAGCCCCTTCAAACATACAAACCTGTTTCAATGCAATGAAACAACTTCAGATAATTGACTTATATCTAAAAATATTTAGTAAGAAGCAAATAATATGCAATTTTCCATTTTCCAATAGACTTTCAATGTAAAATATTATGGCCCCTAATTCGACCCCTAGTTAATCTGGGGCTATAAAAAAACACAAACTTGGTAGAGCACCACCCAAGGATCATTGTGACAAAGTTTCAACAAAATCTCATCAGCAGTTTCAGAGAAGAAGATTTTTGATTTGTTGACGGACGACGGATAACGACGACAGACGGATTGCTATCACAATAGCATCTATAGGTCAGCAGAGCTAATAAAACTTTGGACCTCTATCTGTTATCATGCAAAGTATGAACCACATCTGTCATTAGCTCGGCTGTTTTCGAAGAAAACGACGAGGTATTGTCATAGCTCTGGCGTCGTCTGCGTCGTCGTCGTGCAAAAACTTGGACATTTTGTAATATCTATGTCATTACTGAAGATATTTACTTGAAACTCGGACTAGTTGTTCATTATGAAAAGGGGAACCCATACCAGTAGGGGAGGTAACCCTCAAAATATTTTTGGCACAGTTATGCCCCTTTTTCAACTTAGAATTTTTGTTGAATTGGTTTCATTGTTTCTCAAGAACTGATGGATTCTGATCATGTTTGGGATTTAGCATAATTGGGAGGGTCTCCATTACAGAAAGAAATTTGGTGACCTTGACCTAATTTCAAGGTCACCACGGAACTTTGATTGTTCAGAAAATGGGTTTCACTGCTATATCTCCAGAATTTTTGTTGAATTGGTTTCACTGTTTCTCAAGAACTGATGGATTCTGATCATGTTTGGTATTTAGCATAATTAGCAGGGTCACCATTGCAGAAAGGAATTTGGTGACCTTGACCTAATTTTCAAGGTTACTGCTGAACTTTGATTGTTCAGAAAATGGGTTTCACTACGGTTTCTCACAAACCAATGGATGGGTTCTGGTCATAATTTGTATTTAGCATAACTAGGAGGGTCACCATTGCAGAAAGGAATTTGGGAATCTTGATCTAAATTTCAAGGTCATCATGAAACTTTGATCAGAAAATGGATTTCACTGCATTTTCTCCAGTTGGATTCTAGTCATGTTTAGTAGTTAGCATTATAAGAGGATCACCATTGCAGAAAGGGATTTGGTGACCTTGACTTAATTTTAAGGTCACCGCGGAACTTTGATTGTTCAGAAAATTGATTTCAGTGTACTACCTCCAGAAATAATTTATAGATCCTGCTTATATTTCATAATATGTATAGTATCACATAAACAGGTTGATATAAATGGTGCCCTTGACATAATTATGATATGCATGAGCCACATTTTCAAGGCCACCCCATAGAACATTGATCCCTCATGGTTGGTGTGTGTCTGTGTGTTGAGGGGGTGGGGGTGGAAGAGTCATTCCTTTTTGATAAAAACGCTGTAGTATACTTCAAACTTGGACAAGTTGTTTACTATCAAAAGCACCTGCTGCCGAGCGTTGGCACCCGCATGCGGTGCTCTTGTTTGGTTTGGAAAATATGAGCTCTTTAAAAACTTTAACGTAATAGTTTATTTGTAAAATTTCAAAGTCTCTGACCTTAACCTTCAGATCATGGGCATGGGCTGGGGTTTTGTTGAAAGAAACTTTGGACCTATATCTATCATCATACCAAATATGAACCACATCCATCATATGATTTGGAAAATATGAGCTCTTTAAAAACTTTAACGTAATACTTTATTTGTAAAATTTCAAAGTCTGTGACCTTGATCTTGGGATCATGGGCATGGGCTGGGGTACTGCTGAAAGAAACTTTAGACCTATATCTATCATCATACCAAATATGAATCAAATCCATCATACGGTTTGAAAAAAATTTAATGTAATACTTTATTTGTAAAACTTTATTTGTAAAATTTCAAAGTCTGTGATCTTGACCTTAAGATCGCGGGCATGGGCTCGGGTATTGCTGAAAGAAACTTTGGACCTATATCTATCATCATACCAAATATGAACCGAATCCATCATATGGTTTGGAAAATATGCGCTCTTAGAAAACTTTAACGTAAATGTGGACGCCGACGCCAACATCGACGCCGGGGATAGTGCAATAGCTCTTTCTGGACTTTGTCCAGACGAGCTAAAAACAATCGTTTGAAGTATCTTGCATCTCCACTGACAAAAAATGAAACTAGAACTATCACTTAATGTGATTAATACCCCCAGAATACCAATGTCGATAAAATGAGAAAGGTCACAACAACCAGTATTATTACAAAAGAAAATGAATTACTCCACCATACATGATTGCTCCATTGTCGGCTTGGTACTAAAAATGCTGTGAAGTTTTAACTAATTCCGGACAAAATATAATTTAATTCTACCCAGAACAGAAAAAAAATATCAGAGTGCAGAAAATCAATAGGTACCTTCCTATCAATAACGTTGATGTACATATTAAGTTTCATACTTCAATGCCTTGTCATTCTCGAGTTACTCTGCGGATACCATATTTCTATTTTTAGAACACAAGCCCCACCCACCATCTGATCATGCCAAAAATCAATAGGGACCTTCCTCTCAATAAGGTCTGTCAACACATTAAATTTCATTGTTTTTGGTCTAGTCGTTCTCAAGTTATTGCGCGGAAACCATATTTCTATTTTTAGACACACAAGCCCCGCACACTATTTGATCGCGCTGAAAATCGATAGGGACGTTTCTCTCAAAATCGTCTGTCCACATATAAAATATCATCATTGTACGTCGAATAGTTTTGGAGTTATTCCACAGAAACCATTTGTTTCTGTGACGGACAGACGGACCGACCGACAGACAGACCGACCGACCGACTCACAAGCGTGATTCCAATATAGCCCCCACATACTTCGTATCTGGGGGTATAATTAACAGATCTTGAAATTTGTTGAAATTTTAGGTTCATGCACTTAGTGATGCTAACACAAAGCTTAGTACTATAGTTCTCCATATTATTTGAATAGCAAAGTTAAGTAAGTAGCCTTTAGCCATAACAGTGAAACTCTGTATTTCATGCCCAAAAGGTGCACATCATTTCGTTGAAAGACAGATGGTCGACAGTTCTTTTTATTGACCCATCTTCACCGAATTTCCACTTTGTCAAATGTCCACTTGGTGGACAATTTTTAAAAAGGTGCGACAAATCGTCGAAAACTGTTGCATTAGTTATGATCTCGCGAATAAATGAGACTCTGTTGCCTAGTGTCTTCTGTAATTAAAGCAAGGGGTTAAAAATGTAAGCTGTGATTACTATAATTGAAGTATCATTGCACTGTTTATATTGTTCATGGTATTGTCAATATTCATAAATAAAACTGAGCTCTTTTCATCCACTTTTCACTTATTGTGACTTTGGTTTACTCAGTTCAGGACAGGTAGATATGAATCAATAACTAATACAAGACAGAGATATCAGTGAAACAGTTTTTTTTACTTTGCAAGGACCCTGAAGTTGTAGCTTCGTTTTCCTTTTATTTTAATTTCAAACAAAACGAAAAAGTTTTTACTTTCAATTAAGAAGTGAGAATGGTCAAATTTTTCTAACTACCTAATGATTAGACCAGGTCTCCCGTCACCAATTTGTATGCATCGACCAAAAGTCATGTTGTCAAAAACGTTATTTGACCAACTGTCTTTCAACGAAGTGTCGTACAACTCAGTTTAAAGCTTTACCAAAATCAAAACTCCTACAACAACAACTACCAAACATCTGAAAACAATTGTCAAATATTAGCTAACTTTGGTTTTTAACTCAAACAACTATTTCACTGAAGGTAAGTGATAACCGTATGAACAACATGTACATAAATGATTAAGTAACAATTAAGGTTCCCACATTCTTCAGAAAACAAATTCCATTGCTGAAATTTTAAAATTAACTGACATACTAAGAATGAAAAATTATCTCATCTGCTTGTTAAGGTTATGCTTACACAGGAAACTAACACATTGCAGTGTTAACCATGTTTTTTATAATTCCCTGACATTTGCTTCAAATTGCAATTACCTGTCCTTTAAAAACAAGAAATCCGCGGAAAGCGGTGTCGCACCTGCGGGGATTAAGTCACACAAGTTCCTATTTGTATTGAAAAAAATCTATTTTGCGGTATTCAAGAAATTGATGGGTTAGTTTGTAAGAAAAATGGACAAAGTAGAAAATTTGGAATGTCTATCAGGGAGATGGTATTTTAGAAAAAGAATGGGTAACTGATAGTCACTCAATCCTACAGGGGAAAGTTAGTATGTATGCAAAATATGATCCAAATCCATCAATTCTTTCACAAGGTATTGGGCGGAAAGCATTTTTGGGCTTGAAACAAGGGCCCTAACTCTGCTGAAACTATATGAAATATGCCATATTACAATCCCAAGCCATATATTGCCAACAGCAATAGGCTTGCAAAATTTGATCTAAACCTGTCTATTATTTCACAAGATATTGAGCGGATATCATTTTTGCCAATTAATCAAGGCCAGGAACTCTGCTGAAAGTTGATGAAAAATGTCATGTGACAATCCCAAGCTAGGTATTGTTAACAAAAATATGTATGCAAAATATGATCCTAATCCATCAATTCTTTCACAAGATATTGAGCGGAAATGAATTTGGGCATAAATCAAGGGCCCCTAACTCTGCTGAAATGAATCTGAGATTTATGTGCAAACAATATGTACATCTTCAGACCATCACCTAATCATCTGTGAAGTTTCAAAACTATTGGCCTAAAACTGCAGGAGACTATAAGGGTTTTAGGTAAAAAATGACTAAGTTAACAAAGCAGAAAAAGTTTTAAAAAAATCTGAGACTTATGTGCAATCAATATGCACATCTTCAGACCCTGCCCTAATCATCTGTGAAGTTTCAAAACGATTGGCAAACAACTGCAAGAGGAGTTGTATTCACAAGACACCAACGGGCTAAAAGGATTTTAGGTAAAAAATGACTAAGTCAAAAAAGCGGAAAAAGTTGAAAAAGTAAATCTGAGGATTATGAGCAAACAATATGCACATCTACAGACAATGGCCAAAACATCTGTGAAGTTTCAAAATGATTGGCCAAAAAACTGTAGGAGGAGTTGCGCTCACAAGACACCCACTGTAAATTGTTGACGAACGGACAAACGGACGAACAGACGATGGACGGATCACGGCACGCTTATATCGCCCCGCTAACGCAGGTGCGACAAAAATGATAAATTTCTGACTTTTCCCTGGTGCATGGGAACCTTAAAAAATAATCAAAGGACCACTCCTTCTCATAAAGCTTGGTTGGAATGAGCCAATGCTCTTCGGTTGGAAAAATTGAATTGGGTTAACGTCCCGCCAACACATTATAGGTTATATGGGGACTGACAGGAGAGAACATTTCAGTTCACCAATCACCTCTCATAAACATCAAGATAAAAATATGAGTAAAAGAAACTAAAACCTTCCCACCTGCTGAAATATCGAGTTACATGAAATTCCATTTGTGTGGGCAATTTTAGTTGCCTTTTATCACATGTGCATGGCCAAATAGTGGTGACATTCTTATGCCCAGCACCACATGGGGCTTAGAAGGTTGGAACTACCTCCACTTCATTAAACCTTTCCAACTAGTTGGATTTATCAATTTATCATATAATTATCCTTGACAGCTACATTGCATATTCTGATGAAATTATTTACTCAGAGTAGGCTTATCTGGTTCTATGCTGTTTGCAAATGTCTGCATACTGTGTCGCAAAATTGAAGGTCCTTCTCCTAAAGATAGTATGCACCAAGTATGGTGACTTGTGGCTACTTAATGCTACAGAAGAAAATTTTTTGAAAACTGAAAAATTGCCTTTATTTTTAAAAACTCTGGAATTTCAAAGTCGCCTTAGAAAACCCCTACAGGTCATAGCCCGTTTATTTGTAAAAATCTGAAAGTCCTACTGCTACAGTTCCTTAATTGCCGGTTTTCAAGGAGATGATTCTTTTTTCCTGTAATAAATTTATTCCATACAGCAACATATTTGGGTAAGTGCATAAAATTTGTAACATATTGGTTATACATCTATTTGTGTTTACCAAGCATTACATGTTCACATTTCTCTCATCAATTTTGGTGCCCAATTTCATAAAACACTTTCATCTGCTCAAACTATATAGTAACAACTGTTCATGTGCAACTCACAACGGTTAAATCATTTTTTATTACTTTTAAGATTCAAAATCTTAATAGCAAACAGTGTTGACCCTGCTCGGACACCTCTTTCAAAAGCCTGCTGAACTGGATCTATACTGTTTACAAAGTCACCATTATGCAAATGTTGCTCTATAGAAATGAACTATATGAATGGCTGACCGCATGATCATTAACATGTCTTTGACTTACTTCCAAAATATTGTATCTTTTTCGTGCAATGAGAAAGATAGGCCAAGTTTATTGAACAGACATGCTTGAAACAATCAATCTGTCTTTAATATCACTATTTGGACGTAACAGAGTTTCAAATTCAACAAACAGAAGTGCATTGTCCATTTCAACCCTCAGTCTGCTAAAGAGGCATTTGCAAACAGTGTAGATCAAGATCAGCTGGCTTCTAAAGAAACCGTCTAATCGGGATCTGTACATTTTGTTTCACTTACATGCACTCAGAAAATCAAATTTCAAAAAACAATTATTTGAGCAAGTGAAAAATTCTGATAAAAGTTGCAACATAATATTTGCAATAGGCAACAAAATTGCTGTCGGCTTCTTCAGATCAAAAGGGTAAAATAAGCTATGACATTCATACAAGACTAAAATTATATCAACAAAGTACATTATACAAGCTCTCTAAGAATTTGATTAGATTTTCAAAGTAGGACAGGTATAAAAAGAACTGTATATTAATAACATGTCATGAACACAAACGTGGTACGACAAAAGCAAATTTCATCATCAATTAAACTTATTCAACCTAATGACAATGAATTCTATACATTTATTGTTAAATTCCTTAATAAACACACAAATTTTACTTACAACAATAAAAGAAATTCAACGTATTTACAGCTACCAACACCTACACAACTTAATATGAGCAGACAACATAACTTACGTCACAGATTTCCCACAAAAGTGACGTCATGCCAAGTTGTACCTTTTCGCTTGCACAGGCTCATATGAAGTTTATACGTAGACATTCTTTTCATGTTCAACGAGTTTACGAGTTTCTATTATAAAGTGAACAGCAAGAATTCTACCTTGTAACAATGCATTTAACTGTACCTTACACTTTGGAAATAGATCTGGGGCTGAATGCAACACTAGTCACTTCTTCATTTTTCATTTTAGAAGTTAGACAGGAAATGCAGTAAGTCCTCGAAATTTAATTCTACTAATTTCTCGAACAAAGCAGTCTTTGAGTTTTCAGTTCTCTGGTGTATTCCTTGCTTCCAAAGGATAACCCTTTTATAGAACATTGAATTTCACTACAGCTGGTGATTGGGACTGTGTGGTCACCGTAAAAAGTCTCCCTGACCTTCATCATAGTGTAGATTTTATTTTCTAGTCCTTTGGGATCATTGATTCTATTGTGGAACTTTGAAAATATTTGAGGGTCACTGATGAGGCCTAATTGGCCGGAACTAGCTAGTCTGGCCCAGAAAACTTGTACACTCGACAGTTTTCAGTTCTTTGGTGTATTCCTTGCTTCCAAAGGATAACCCTTTTATAGAACATTACCATATCAAGGTTTGGTTTCATAATTATTCCCAATGTGGTGTTCGAAGTTAGTTGGTCACCCCTATTTGGCCATGTGCATATTGTATGAGGCAACCAAAGGGGCCCACACAAATGTAATGTAATGTACCTTGATATTTAAGCAGGTGGGAAGGTTTTAATTCCATTTCTCAGATTTATATCTTAATATCAACTGAAAACTTCTCTCCTGTCTGTTGCTATTAAAATATATGTGTGACGCTGAACCAAGATCTTGTCTCACTTCAATTTATATTTATGACTTGCACATCTGACTTACAAATATAATATATAGCTAAAAAAGCCTTTACAAGAGGCCCACGGGCCACGGGTCGCTCACCTGAGTCGGATATAGCCACTGCAGATATGCAGATGTTATGCAACATTTTTCCAGTCCTGTCATCGCAGCTAATGAAAAGATCAACCTTCAAGCAGATCTTAATTTTGAAGAAGAATATTATATATGGCATGACAGTCAAAGGAGCATGATCATTTGAGCAAACTCTCAATCACATTTCAACAGTAGGATCAATGAGAAATTTGGAGGCAATTGGCTAATTGGTTTCTGAAGAATTATGATTTTATACATTTAAACAGCACAGTAGCAGGGAAATATAATAAACATAAACAAGGTGGCAGCCATCTTAGATTTCCAATCAGAATGATTTTAGCTACTGTTGATCTACAAGTCACCTCGATACTTTCAATGAACTTGGCTATCTTGGATTTCCGATCAAACAATTTAAACTACTTTAGATCTACAAGTCACCCAAATGCTTGCTACCAAGTTTCGATTCAAATGGCCTTTCAATTCAGGAGAAGAAGCGAAAAATAGATTTTCAGGATGGCTGTCATGGCGGCCACCTTGGATTTCTGATAGGGATGATTTTAGCTATTTTTGATCTACAGGTCACCCTGATGCTTCCTACCTAGTTTAAAATCAATAAGCCATTTGGTTCAGGAGAAGAAGTGAAAAACAGATTTTCAAGATGGCTGCCATGGCGGCCATCTTGGATTTCCAATCGGAACAATTTTAGCCAATTTCAATCTATAAGTCACCCCGATGCTTCCTACCAAGTTTCAATTCAATTGGCATTTGGGTTTAGGAGAAGAAGCGAAAAAAAAAATTCAAGATGGCCACCATGGCGGCCATCTTGGATTTCCAATATGCATGATTTTAGCTACTTTTGATCTACACGTTATCCTGATGCGTCCTACAAAGTTTGGAGTCAATAGGCCTTTCGGCTCAGGAGAAGAAGAGAAAAATAGATTTTCAGGATGGCGACCATGGCGGCCATCTTGGATTTCCGATTAGAACGATTTAAGCTACTTTTGATCTACAAGTCACCCCGATGCTTCCTACCAAGTTTCGAGTCAAATGGCATTTGGGGCTAGGAGAAGAAGCGAAAAATAGATTTTAAAGATGGCCGCCAGGCGGCCATCTTTGATTTATGATCAGCACAGTCTTAGCTATTTTTGATGTGATACATGTCACACCTATGCTTCCTAGCAAGTTTGGAGTCAGTTGGCAGCCATCTTGGATTTCCGATTGGAACAATTTTAGCTATTTTTGACCTACAAGTTACCCCAATGCTTCCTACCATGTTTGGAGTCAATTGGCTTTTGTATTCAGGAGAAGAAGCGAAAAATAGATTTTCAAGATGGCTGCCATGGCGGCCATCTTGGATTTCCGATAGGCACGATTTTAGCTATTTTTGATCTACAAGTCACCCAAATGCTTCCTAGCAAGTTTGGAGTCAATTGGCCTTACGGTTCAGGAAAAGAAGCAAAAAATAGATTTTCAAGATGGATGCCATGGCGGCCATCTTGGATTTCCAATCGGCACGACTTTCGCTATTTTTGATCTACAAGTCACCTCGATGCTTCCTAGCAAGTTTGGAGGCAATTGGCCTTTTGGTTCAGGAGAAGATGCCAAAATAGATTTTCAAGATGGCGGCCATGGCGGCAATCTTGGATTTCCAATCGGCACGATTTCAGCTTTGATCTACAAGTTTCCCCGATGCTTCCTAGCAAGTTTGGAGTCTATTGGCCTTTCGGTTCAGGAGAAGAAGCGAAAAATAGATTTTCAAGATGGCTGCCATGGCGGTCATCTTGGATTTCCGATCGGCATGATTTTAGCTATTTTTGATCTACAAATCACCCCGATGCTTCCTAGCAAGTTTGGAGTCAATTGGCCTTTCGGTTCAGGAGAAGAAGCGAAAAATAGATTTTCAAGATGGCGGCCATCTTGGATTTCGGTCGGCACGATTTTAGCTATTTTTGATCTACAAGTTACCCCGATGCTTCCTAGCAAGTTTGGAGTCAATTGGCCTTTCGGTTCAGGAGAAGCAGCGAAAAATAGATTTTCAAGATGGCGACCATGGCAGCTTTGTAGGAGGAATAGGCTTTTAAAGCAATTGTTGACGCCGCACGACGGACGACGCAGGACGAACGATGCACGACGGACATTGACTGACAATAGCTCACCATGTGCAATTCGTGCTCAGGTGAGCTAATAAAGCAGCATAGTTAAATAGTTGCCTAAAAGAGGCAGTTATGTGGGATAAAATGTACAAATGACTTCAAATCACAGGAACAATATTCATATATTACTAGTTTGTTATTCAGAAGAAGATTTTTGAAAACTGCAAAATTACCATTATTTTCAAAAATCTGCAATTTCAAAGTCTCCTTTCAGGGCCCCTACACTTATACAAACCTGGTAGTCCTCCCCGTACAGATGTTGTATGCCAAGTATTGAGCTTCCCGAACTGCTGCTTCTTAAGAAGAAGATTTTTGAAAATTGCAAAATTTACATTATTTTCAATAGTTGCAATTTCAAAGACCCCTTTTGGGGCCTCTACATGTAAGGGCCACTTCATTTGTACAACCTTGAAACTCATCCATCTAAAGATGCCACATACAAAGTATATATAAATATTCCTTTTTCCCTGTAGCAAGGTCAAGGTCACTGTTGATAAAACATAACTTTGACCATGATTGCAGTGACCCCTAAATCAGTCCCCGACTTCATCGCCCTACAATAAACAAACAAAAAAAAAAATTTCAAGACAATACCTCAAGCATACTAAAGTTATTAGTTGGACATGGATTTTCTATTCAAAGGCTTAGCAAACATCCTTGAACACTTTGTATGTATCCCACAAGACTTTACAAACTGGCAATAAACACCCTTAAATGTACCCCATAAGACATACACACTAGCTGAGGTAATTATAGTATACCCCACAAGGCATTACACTACCATGTTTGACTTCACACAGAATGTTACCCTTAACACATAACACACTAACATTGGGATAGTTGTCAAGCCGCTTCAGCAAATGAGAGACAATTACACAGTCAACATAATTCTGTACATTTGAACATATGTTGGTTCGTCCATTCACCTTTTGTTTAACAAAGTTAATCTTTTAAAACTTGTTTCAACTTGAAATCAGTAGGCCCTACATTAACCAAACGTAGTCTGATGGTAAATCATACTATATACTGGGCAATACACATCTTTTGGATGGCATGTGACCTTGACCTTGACCTTAATCTGCTTGTGAACTTTACCCTTTATCAAACAAATGTTGAAATTTTGAGATTGTGCATTGAATTTGCAGTTTTGCCTTATACAGTTAACAAACATTATCTGTTGATGAGCTGTGTTACGTGCTGTGTTATACACAGACTTTCGATGAGACTGACGTTATTCTATTCATGAATTTTATCCGTCCACTAACAAACTTACATTTTCAACTTATATATGGATTTCATTTTTGACACATACTGTCACCGAACTGGATCTATTGTGCAACTTATTGAACCATTTCAGGTCCTCTGTCAGCACCATCCTACACCAAAAAACCTTAAAGCCCCAAGTGATGTTTTCAACCTGATTTTATCCTTCTTCATACTTGTTTTAACCCACTACCATCTGTTTTTCATCTTTTATTCTCAATATAATTTGCTGTTTACTTATTTTTACTAACAGGCACAGGCGTGCAACTGCTCAAAGTTACCCGCGAAGGTGTGCAGAAGTACCAATAGATAAAGATAGATAGGAAAGCGTAGATTGTATACGGGGGGAGATTGATTTTACAGAAGATCTAATATAGTGATATTTCGGGAATATTTCTTTATGATAATACCTGTTGATGCAGAATAACATAAACATTTATTTGATAAAGTATGAAAATGATTGGATAAAATACTGGGGAGTTTTTTTTTTTTTTTTTTTTTTTAAATAATAAAACTGCCAGTTCACCTAAAACTTAACCCAAGTTGAACAGTGCAGATCCCTTTAAGTATGAATCTGACCTTGAAAATTTTGAAACTTGTTGATGTGGCAGCAGGTTAACATTTATTTGGTAGGGTTTGAAAAAGATTGGATAAAACACTTGGGAGTAAAAGAAAGAGTTCTTAGGTTAACTTCCAGCTTAACCTTGAGCTTAAAATAGACCAGGACATGACCTTAACCTTCAAATGTTTTGTGTTCCCTTGTGGGGAGTGATAAAACAAATCGTTTGTTCCAAGTTTGAAAGAAAATCAGGCCAGAGACTACTGAGCTATTGCACTTCAAAATTAGCCACCATTGCCATTTGGACTGCTATGTCTCCACCCCATTAAAGACGGGGTGACAATAAACCAAATAAATCTGCCTGCAAATACCCCATGTTTGTGTGAACCATGTAGATCTTTATTAGACTGCAAATAGGTTCTTGCTGTTTTGGGTGTGAAGAATTTGGTATGCAATCCCTTTAGTAAGGAAAATTGTCTAATAAGAATACGCTGTGTACAATGAAATATGCTAAAATTGATCTCGCTCTTTCATTTTCGTAACAATAATTGCCAATTAAGAACACAATAAAACACGCCTTTTTAAGCTGTTACCTGGGGATTACATAGTCATTCAGAGATACTTGTAGGTCAGCTTCAACCTGAAGCTGAATTTCTTAAAATAGATCAAGGAATGAATTTGAACGTCAATATTTTGTTGTTTCAATGTTGGGAATGTTATAACAAGTCATTAGACCAAAGTTTAAATAAAATTTGACCAGAGACTTCTGAGATATAATACTTCAAAAGTGGACGCCACTGCCATCGCTGTCACCATTTGGACAGCGATATCTCCATCCCACTCAAGAGGGAGAGACAAAAACTCAGCATCTCATATTAGTATCAATTATAGGTCACAACAAAAAATATGTCTGAAGAACATAAATGCCCCAAGTATGGATGCATTGTCACATTGATTAACAACCAAGACAAAAGAATAGGTAAATATGAAGATTTTGATGTTAATAACTCAAACAATAAGCATGAAGTTTTGGGGTTTTTTTTTATCAGAGGTGTAATCACAAGAAAGCATATTAAGTAAAAACCGTAAAAAAAAAATACAAGAATGCTGAGCAATTAATATTGGTCATCTTTAAAATATTGTTTAATATCAGTACCGGGTAATTGAAATTCTCACTGCAAAAGTAATATTCAATTTCCAGCTGAGTTACAATACATTCCAAAGATTTTTCAGCAAACGAACAATAACTGTCAAGTTATATTACACGATAAGTACATAAAAGCATTACTTAGCTATTTAATTCATAGCCCAATATCAATGGGATCTTCTTTTTAATAAGGTCTGTCCACATATAACGTTTCACCATTCTAGGTGAAGTGGTTCTCAAGATATTAAGCGAAAACTGTTTTTCTACTTTTAACAACACAAGCCCCACCCACATCTCAGCCATGCCGAAATTTATAGGGCTCTTTCTCTCAATAAGATCTATCCAAATACAAGGTTTCACCATTCCAGGTGAAATGGTTCTTGAGATATTGAGAAGAAACTGTTTTTCTATTTTCACAAACACAAGCCCCGCCCACAATCCCACCACCCCAAAAATCAGTAGGGACCTTCCTCTCAATAAGGTCTATCTACATACAAGGTTTCGTCATTCTAGGTAGAGTGGTTCTCGATATATTGAGTGGAAACCATCGCTTGTACATGAAAACATAATGCCTCCCACTTGGGGGCATAAAAAATTGAATTTAAATACAGTTCTTTTTTTTTTTTTTTTTTTGTTGTTTTTTTTTTTTTTGTGTATGTGTGTGAATGTCAAGTCAGCAAGAGGCACTTAACATATAGAAGGTAGGCACAATCTGAAGAAAAATCATATTTATACTCTTGCAATTTGTATATTCTTTATATTGTTGATCCAAAATGGTGATCATCGTACCATGGAGCAATTGTGCCAACAAGAAGTGACAAAATGTTTCTTCCATTGCACAAAATGATACTAATTCAAAACACACAAGCAAATTCAAAGAACTGTGGTCCTCCACTTTTGAAATCCTTGTCACAAGGAATATATAATTAAAGTATGAATGGTCAGGGTCAAGGTCAGAAGGTGCAAACAAGAGGCCCAAATAGACCTGATACTGCTCAGGTGACCGACCCACTGTTAGTAATATTATGAAGCAGACCAAAGTAATGAGATCAAATTTCAAAATCTTAGACAGAATCATGCAATGATTTTTTTCCACATTTTTTTTTAAATCTGTCAACAATTTTGAAAATAGTAGCAGTTTTCAATATGATTATTAAAACTGCCACGCACCTCAGGGTGGGGGCATTTATGAAAATAAAGGGTTCATTTAAAGGCATAATAACACTCACAAGGTGTTGATTCTACAGGGTAGAGAAACTCTGCCAAACTAGTCTCTATATTTTTGTTTTTCAAGACAGTGTCAAATTAAACCTGTACATGTAGCAGACAAAGCTGACAGGACTCTGTAATACTATATTATTACAAGAAAACAGTACAAATTTATTGAGATATGGTAGGTGTTTTTATCCTTTTCTATTATATTGATACATTCTCATATATACTGTGGGACTTATTTCAGTTATGTCATACACACCTGTCATTTATACTTTCACATATATAAACAGACTAGTTTGGCATTGTTACACTAACTTGTAAATCTTACACTTTGTGAGTGATATTATGCCTTTAAACAAACTTGAATACCCTAAAGGTACTGATTCTACATGTAAAATTTCACTCAGTGGTTTTGGAGAAGAAGGTTTTTTTTCTTTCTTTTTGTTCTTTTTTTTAGTAATGGTGGCCATTTTGGATTCTTCACTGACTTGATTTTAACACTTGAAATCCCCCTGGATATGAAAATTGATGGTAATGAAAAAGTGTATATTTGTAACCCCAAAATGATGTGAAATTAGTTCCCATGTGCAACTGATTACATCTAGGAATATTTGAATCAGGTAATAACACAATGTTTCCACTTTGGCACAACAAAGTCTTCACGTGGTGGGGCAATACATGCCCGTCCAGCCATTCTAACTAATAGCTATCACGATCGCTTATACTACCCATGGGTCAGCAGAGCTTCAAACTGACCTGTTTAATTGATGTATTTTATACGGTGATGGTCAATGACAAAAATTGGACAATGACAGCTATTTATTGTCTTTTTTTCTTTTTGTGTCTATTTGAAGTAGTGTTTTTGACTTTGTACTTGATGTTTCTCCAACTTCTTTCATTGAATAATTTCCCTCCTGCCTTTAAACACATTTCACACTCTTTCTGTCCTGGAACTTTCTCCTGTTTGATGAACTTTGAAAAATGGTCATAGATGAGTTTATTCTCTGCCATACTCCATAGTTTATGAGTACGGAATATTTTTTGTTACCCTCTGAGTTGCTCCACAATCTATACAAGAAGCCCACGGACCACGGTTCGCTCACCTGAGTGACATAGCCACTGCAGACATGCAGATGTTATGGAACATTTTTCCAATCCTATCATCGCAACTAATGAAAATATCATCATTTGAGCAGTTCTTAGTTTTGAAGAAGAATATATTGGCCTGACAGTCAATGGAGCATGATCATTTGAATAAACTATCAATCACATTTCAACAGAAGGATCAATGTGAAATTTGGTGGAAATTGGCTAAGTGGTTTCTGAAGAATCATGATTTTATACATGTAAACAGCACAGTGGCAGGGAAATATTATAAATATAACCCAGATGATGGCCATCTTAGATTTCCAATCAGAACAATTTTAACTACTGTTGATCTACAAGTCACTTCGATACTTTCAATATAAATGTATATGGCCCATACAAATAGGGAAGCAAATTTGACCTTGGAGGTAAAAAGGTCAAATGTCAACATAGAACCATCATTTTAGCAATTTTGGTAGATCTCTTGTCCCCCATAATTTGTGCAAAGATTAGGACCCAGGGCTTATTTGATTACAGAGAAGAAGATTTTTAAAGGTTTTTACCATATATGGGCATGGCAGCCATTTTGATCAATGGACCATACCCATTTTAGCAATCTTTCATTCTCCTGCCAACGGAGGCTCCGCATGAAATTTGAGCAACACTGGCCCGGAGGCTTCAGAGGAAAAGCCATTTGAAATTATCAACATTTTCTCCATACAAATGTATGGGGCCCATACAAATGCTTACGAGGCAAACTTGACCTCGCCGTAAAAAGGTTAAATGTCGATCAATGTATGACAATTATTTTAGCAACTTTGGTAGACCGCCCGTTCCAGATGATATATGCAAAGATTCAGCCACAAGCCATCCTCGGTTTTGGAGAATAAGATTTTTAAATGTTTTTTACCCATACAAATGCATAAGGAAGCAAACTTGACCTTGCCGTAAAAAGCCAAATGTCAATGTATGACCATTATTTTAGCAACTTTGGTAGACCCCCTGACCCCGATGATTTATGCAAACATTCAGCCCGAAAGCTTCCTCGGTTCTAGAGAAGAAGATTTTTAAAAGTTTTTACCATTTATGGGCATGGCGGCCACCTTGGTCAACGAACCGTGACCATTTTAGCAATCTTTTGTTCCCCCTATCTAAGGAGGCTTCATATGAAATTTGAGCAAAATTGGCTCCAGAGGAGAAGTTGTTTGAAATTCTGAACATTTTCCCATACAAATGCATAAGGAAGCAAAATTGACCTTACCGAAAAGGGTCAAATGTTAATGTACGACCATTATTTTAGCAATTTTGGTAGCCCTCCTATTCCCTAAGATATATGCAAAGATTCAGCCATAAGACATGCTCGGTTTTGGCGAAGAAGATTTTTAAAGGTTTTTCCCATACAAATGCATAGGGAAGCAAACTTGACCTTGCCGTAAAAAGGTCAAACGTCAATGTACGACAATTCTTTTAGCAATTTTGGTAGACCTCCCGTCCTCGATGATTCCTGCAAAGGTTCAGCCCCAAGGCATTCTCGGTTCTGAAGGAGAAATTTTTAAAGTTTTTTACCATATATGGGCGTGGCGGCCACCTTGGCCAACGGGCCGCGACCATTTTAGCAATTTTTCGTTCCCGCACCCTTAGAAGGCTCCATATGAAATTTGAGCAAAATTGGCTCAGCCGCTTCAGAGGAAAAGTCGTTTGAAAATGTTATCGGACGGATGAACGGACGCAAGGACAGACGGACGGACGCACGGACACGCGACAGACGAAAAGTGATCAAAATAACTCATCCTGAGCAGAGCTCAGGTGAGCTAAAAATAATCACATATCTAACTTGGGCCTGAGGTCGCTCAAAGACACATCAACAGTAGAGCTGGGCAGAGATTGCAGATACAGCATATATCCATAGTTCGGATCATCAGATACGTATAGATATGAGCGCCCAGTCTTATCGATACAGACAAGTGTATTTGTTTAAGTTTAACCATTTTTCTAAGTAGTAAACAAAATGAGTACAACTGTGACAGATCATGCGATAATTAAACGGTACCATAAGCTGTTTCATACCAGCTATCTGATTGGTTAAATCTAATATCATACAACCAATCGTACGGCGAGTAATGGAAAGCAATTGGAAATCTATTCAAAATGGCTGAACACGGCAGCATCGAACACGAGTAGTTTCAAGCGATTCCCATAGAAATATTCAAAACTCTTCTATTTTTTTTTTTTTTTTTTTTTTTCATTTTTTTTACCAATAGCTCTTAGAATAGCAATCAAGCGTAACCAATCTGGTACGTAAAATGTGGAGGTAATGTCGTAGATTTTAAACTCTTCGATCAGTTCAATTATTTGCTATTGTCAGAAATCATCTGTACATGTGCATGTAGATGTGGCCATGTCATTAGTGCAGCAAAGCAGCAGCATGCTAAAGGAGTAAAGATTAACAGTGAGAAGAATGCTTTATTAGTGGTTTAAGTCTGTTCTTATCATTCATTGGAGGACCATATACTTATAATATAAATGATATTAATCAGGGCTCCAGATAAGTGGTACGATGCCAGTCTTTGGCCATGCACTTAATCGGTAGAAGTAGAAGTAAGAGGGATATTCCTCATCGTAAGTTCCTAACCCTATTCTTTGGGTACTTATATGAATTATTTCAATGTGACAATTCAAATGAGTACCGACTACCCACAATATAGGGTTTCGCTGAGCTTTATGGGATATACTGATCATTAAAGTTTGTTTACTCGTGTCTTGAGCCCTATTGTTAATAATAATGATAACAATAATTTGGTATCGATAAAAACAATTTTCTATAAGTCTTAACATGGATAATTTTTTGTTGTTTTTTTTTCTGTGCCGTGTGCAAAATACACGTTGTTCAGTCATAGTTTTCTTGTTTTGTGATGTTGAAACTGTATACCATATCGTATTGTAAAATATTGTATCGCACAGTCCGTATCACAATAAGTATCGTATCGACTGATGACTGTTTCGGCCCAGCTCTAATCAACAGTGAAATGCACAACTTTTATGTCCTGAATTTGCTTATGTCAGGAGTCACACCTTTGCCAAAAGGTTTGTACAGATAAAACATGAGGCCCAAATGGGCATGAGGTCGCTCTGCTGAAAACAACTGAACAGCATGAGGTGATAGGCGCCTGATCGCCATGAGCAAATAAATTGAAAGTGTGCAGTGCTGAATTTTTAGCATATTGTGATGGCAATTTGTCCGTCGTCCATCCGTCCATTCACATTTTCAAACATCTTCTCCTCTGAAACTACTGGTCCGATTTCAATGAAATTTGATGTCAAAGATCCTTGGGTAATGCCCTTTTATAATACTGTTTTTAGAGGTTTATGTCAATCAGGCCCCTAGTGAGGACCCGTACTGTTTTACACAGAAATACTACAGGAAAAAATTCAAACATCTTCTCCAAAACAGTATTATGAAAGGTCAACACCCAAGGATCATTGACCTCAAATTTTATTTAATCGGACAATGATCCTTGGGTGGTGACCTTTTGTAATACTGTTTCTACGGGTTTATGTCCATCAGGCCCTAATGAGGATCCGCACTGTTTTAATAGAAATACAATAGGGCAAAATTCAAACATTTTCTTCTCTGAAACTGCTGGTCCAATTTCAATGAAATTTCATGTCAATGATGTTTGGGTGGTGCCCTTTCATAATATTGTTTTTTACGGATTTATGTCACTCAGGCCCCTAATGAGGACCCGCACTGTTTTACATAGAAATACTACAGGGAAAAATTCAAACATCTCCGAAACTATGGGTCTGATTTCAATAAAATTTTGTGTCCATGATCTTTCGGTGTGTCCATTCATAATATTGCTTTTTTACAGGTTTATGTCAATCAAGCCCTTAATGAGGACCCGTACTGTTTACATAGAAATATTAAAGGGAAAATAATCAAAGATATTCTCCGAAAATACTGGTCCGATTTCAATGAAATTTGATGTCAGTGATCCTTGGATGGTGCCCTTTTATAATACTATTTTTACAGGTTTATGTCAATCAGGCCCCTAATGAGGATCCATACAGTTTTACATAGAAATACTTCAGGGAAAAAAAATCAAAAATCTTCTTCTCCGAAACTACTGGTCCGATTTCAATGAAATTTGATGTCAATGATCCTTGGATGGTGCCCTTTCATAATACCGTTTTTTACGGGTTTATGTCTATCAGGCCCCTAATGAGGATCCGCACTGTTTTACATAGAAATACTATTGGGAATAATTCAAACATTTTCTTCTCCAAAACTATTGATCCGATTTCAATGAAATTTTGTGTCAATAATCTTTTGGTGGTGCCCTTTCGTACTGTTTTTTATGGATTTATATCAATCAGGGCCTTAATAAGGATCCACAGGTAAAAATTCAAACATCTCCCCTATTGGAAGTTCAGCTTGGCCATATCAGGCCCATTTGGGTCACTTGTTTCTATGATGTTTCTACATGTATGTAAAACAATGCGGAGCCTCATTAAACCCCCCAATTGACACAAGCCAATAAAAAAACAAAGGAATGAAAGTGAACCACCCATTTGGTTGAAATGAAACTAAAACCTTCCAACCTACTGAAATGTTGAGTTACATGACATTCCATGTGTGTGAGACCTTTTAGTCACATCTTATGACATGCACATGGCCAAACTCTTAAAAGGGTAAAATTCACAAGCAGGCTTAGGTCAGTGTCAGGTCACAGGTCATGGAAAAAGTATGTAATGTACATATATAATACTGCATCAGCAGGCCAGGTTTGGTTATTGTTCTTGCAAGGATTTTCAGTTTATACACGATATGAAAATTTTTAACAAAATTTTGTGACAAACAGGCATAGTAACTGTTCAACATTAAGCAGACGGTATACCATTTAAACTTTTATCACTGTGATGATTGTGTACTTCTATTAACTCCTCACCACTGTCAGTACTGTTTTGCTAATTAGTTCCTCAAACATTTCACTCTCGTTTGTATTGGTGTCAATTCTGAAATCTGGAAAGACAATTTCTTACAAAATTACTTTTGAAAATAACATGCCAAGTTCTCATCAAGCTTTTATGCTACAAAGTTATATTTCAGATAAACGTAACCCTAAACACAACATGCCAAGAGGGCATTTAACTGCTCAAGCAACAGCAAGTAGAGAATATAAATATAACATTTCTGAATGTGGTTATTTGAGATGACAACAAGTCGATGTTCTATCTTGTCACAGATGATGAATTTTATTCAAACATTAATAACGGACAAATTGCGGTGGTAATAGTTTCCTCTGAGACAAAAGGCTCAGAGAAGCTGAAAAATTCAAAGGGCTCAAATGCATTAAAAATTCCCAAACAGAACATGCCACCATTACACAGAACTAACCATGGTACTCATCAACTGTTTGAAAGTACACTGATTTCCGGTCCAAATTTGCCAAAAAACAAGGCAGAAAAAAAATGTAAACAAGAGGTTCATGATGGCTCTGCATCGCTCACCTGAGTACCATGTGCGTTGTAAAGCAAATGATTCTGAGGAGGGGCCTTGGCCTTTTGAATTTTGGAAAAACGATTATCAAAGATTTTTCCTTTTGGTTGCCATGGCAACCAGAATTCGGGATGGATCCACTTTATTTGAATAATTTTTGTAAAGGACCTTGCAAGAATCATTCCTGCCAAGTTTCGTCAAAATCGGTACAGTGGTTTTAGAGGAGATGTCTTTTTTTAAGCATACAACTCCATGTTAAACAAGTGACCACCCCCCCCCCCCACACACACACACACACACACAGGGCTGGGCCAGTTTTGACCCCAGGGGCATAATCTGAACAAACTTTACACAGGACAACTAGATATTGACACATACATGTACCAAATATCAAAGCTCTGAGCCTACAATGTAGCAGTTTCGGAGAAGAAGGTTTCTAGATATTTCCCAATATAAGTCTATGTAAAACTAGAATTGCCGCATATGGCGACTGATATACACCCTGCCTTATGTTCTCTTACAAGCAGTTACCTTGTCAAAAATAACCCAGGGGCAAAATCTGACAGTATGACTGAACTTGTCTTTTCATGCCCAGTAAATGTTAATATGGTTATAGGGTGGGGCTCTCAACAGTTTTGAAGTTAACACCCAGCGGCAATATCCCCTGGGGTAGAAATGCACCCACAGGCAAAAACTGAGAGCATGGCTAAACTTGGGTTTTCATGCCATGCAAATGTATATATGGTTTTGGGGTGGGGATCTCAACCGTTTAGGAGTTAAGATCCAGAGGCCATGTTCCCTGGGGTAAGGATTTAGACTGTGGCACATCCTTGGGAAATGCACAACAGTTTCCTTCATCACAGTATGTGTTTTACAACACACAATAGCATGCAATAAATGTCATTTGGCTGTAGGCAATGATAGTGAAAACATTCAATATTTTTTATAAACAGCCCCACCCGCCATACTTCTGTCCCCTTCGGGTCATATCAAAAATATTCCCTTCATGCACAACTACAAGTCATACCCAACCACCCAACAAAATTTGAAAGATATCTGGCAAGTGGTGTAGGAGGAGTTCGACACACAAACTTTTGCCTATAGAAACATTCAATATTTTTGATAAACAGCCCCGCCCCTATAGTTCTGTCCCCTGGGGTCAGATCATAAATTCCAACCTTCATGCACAACTATATGTTATACCTAACCAGCACACAAAAGTTGAAACAACTTGGACTACAGATGTAGGAGGAGTTCGACACACAAACTTTTGCCAATGGAAACATTCGAAGACAGCCCCACCCCCCATATTTCTGTCCCAAAGGGTCAGATAAAAACTTCCAAGCTTCATGCAGATCTACATATCATACCTAACCACCACACAAAATTTGAAAGAAATCGGGCCATTGCTGTAGGAGGAGTTCGACACACAAACTTTTGTCTACAGACAGACAGACGGACAGACGACTTCAAACCTATATACCCCCCTACCTACTTTGTAGGCAGTGTGTATAACAAGTCACCCCTGGGTGGGCAAGTTCCTACCCTAGGGGCATGATTTGAACGAATTTTGTAGAGGACCAATTTAGATAATGCCACATACCATATTTTAAAGCTCTGAGCCTCTAAGTTTCGGAGAAGAAGGTTTTTAAAGGTATTTCCCAATATAAGGCTATGTGAAACAATTTATCCCCAGGGCGGGGCCAATTTTGATCCCAGGGGCATAATTTAAACAACCATTGTAGAGGACAACTACATAATGCCAAAAACCAAATATCAAAGCTCTGAGCCTAGCAGTTTCTGAGGAGATTTTTTAAGATTTCCTTATCAAGTCTATGTAAAACAAATGACGGGGCTGGGGGGAGGGGTAGGGTGGGAGAAGCATTTGACTGTAGTTTTCATACAAGAAATATCAAATTAGAACTATCACTGGTCGTTAATACCCCTGCAATGGTGAATTGACACAAGAAGCAAAATCAGTCAGCAAAACATTAAACTTTTGGGGTATTCCCCACCAACAGTCACAGCTGCAGCCATTACCGGATCTGCCTATTGGCATTAGGATACTAAGTAATTGTACCAAGTCTCACCAAAGTATTCACAAGTAATAGGGGGGGGGGGGGGGGGGGGGCTGGGGGGGGGGTAGTATAAGTGTACCAAGAAAAAGTTGCTACAGATTTGCAATTTGAAAGGTGTTAACTATACTCAGGAAAGTACTTTTTTACATCATACCGCCATATATTCATCTTTTTAAATACATGTACTTCATTTATGGCTTTCAAGACTTCGGGGATGATATAACCGAACGACTGTCAAGACATGGGTGTTAAAAGCTAATTAATATCATTTCGAGTATCATAGAACTTTGATACTCGTAAGTGTGAACAAAATATACAATGCACACTTTCTTGGACAGCTCACTAATCAAGTTACTTGGATTACAGAACTTGGGTGAGTGAGGCATTATCATTTCTAGTATCACAGTACTTTGGTAAGTGTGGACAAAATATATAATGCACACTTTCTTGAAAAACTCACTAATCAAGTTAACTTGACTGCAGAACTTGGATGAGTGAAGCATTGGCTTTATGTTTCTTATAGGTGCATAATATTCTCATGGTCCTTCGACTGTCTATGAAGTTTCATGAATCTACCACCAGTAGCTAAGTTATTGCAGGATCCAGTTTTTGTAATGTTATACGTACAATATACAGTAAAATGAAAGTGCTCTAACTCAGTGAAAAATGAAAATATGCTCCTCTTGGAAGTGAAGCATCTTGTACAACAACAGTAGAGAAGAGGCCGCTGCCATTGCTGGAAAAGTGACTGCTATGTGTCTATCCAACTTTAATAAAGGAGTTAAAAATCTCAACCTGACGAAAACTTCATTAATTCACCACAGCCTTTCCACTACCCAAACAGTCCCAATACCTCCTGTTGATAAAAAATTCTTACAGAGTCAAAGAAGTGAAATGATACTTGCCATCCAACTGTATTTCCTTTAGGGTCTTCCCTGCCCACTGCCCCACTGCACCTTGATCTATACAAACCAACAGCTTTGCCACTTTTGTTAGTTCTGTTGTTGAATCTTTGGAAGAATAGAAATCTCTGTGGATTTTAATGCTGTGGCCAAGGTGGTTGGCTAGCCACTCAACTTCGTTGTTTTGGAGATCCAAAATTTGACTAACAGTTGCTGTGTATTTTCTCATCTTGGTTGATTTTATCCTCTGGGCATTTTGCACCACAGTCCTGTGCTACAGTGTTTATGCAATCATAAGTGCGAAGGTGAGATAAGGTTTTTCCTGAGATAGAAAACACATACGGATTTTCAGGCAATATGCCTACAAACTTTCTGTTCTCTTCATCTGTTATGACACCTAACACCCTTTGACAAAATGGAGGAATAAGGACGGGAACCTTGCGCCCTTGTTTGCCTCTAATGTTTACCAAGTCATGGGTAGTGGCAAGCTGCTTCTCCAACTCTGATAGAGTGCTTCCTAATTCCTCCATGAAATTGTCCTTCCAAATTGGTCTTTTTCTGTATGCATCTAAGCTGCAAAAATAAGACGATAACAGGCTGAAGCAAACATTCCAGACAGAAATGCTAGAACATCAATAGCTACTACTATAAAGTGCATTAAAAATCATGCTTAACCCTCACTATGCAGGAATCAAGTATACTTGTTTTTTTATTTTTTTATTTTTTTATTTTTTTATTTTTTTTTTTTTTTTTGGTTTGTTTTTGTAAACAGTGTAGATCCATATCAGCCAGCTTCTGAAGAAGCTGTCTGATCAGGATCTAAAGGTTGCCATTCAATTTCTTGGTTTTTCAGACATTTCTGTATGCAAAATGTCATTTGCAAGTTATTTCAAGTGAACTTGCCTTGCATTTTAATTCGTCAAAATTATGAAGTTGGTGTGACAGGCTTAATTTATTCAGCAGTTAAGGTAGCACTAGCAGTAAAATTTGTGATCTTGACCTTTACATAAATTAATGACTTCAATATTCACATGCATTGGCTGTGAAGTTATACGATAAATGTCATTTCCAAAGAAATCTTTTGTTTTCAGTTTCAACATAAATATTAATTAAGAAATGAATGTAATTTGTTTAACGTTCATTGAAGTATGAAAACATCGGGTCACGAGCAAAGTAAGTGAACCCCGAAACTTTGCTCGTGACCCGATGTTGTTCATAATTCGACGAACGTTAAATAAATTACCTTTATTACTTATATTTACATTATTTCCTATCCATCATATGACGAAAAAATCTTGTTTAAGGGTTAAAATGAAAGAAGAAAACAATTGCACGCAGTTTTCCAGAAAACAGCGGAACAGCGTCGTTGGCGCCATAACATCGCCATCGTCCAATCATATTGAAGAGAGCCATTGTTTATATCGATGTCACTGACGTCGCGTGAGTCAATGTATTCATTGAAGTATGAACAACATTGCTGCCCAGTAGTTTTCTATAGGGGTTTTCTGTAAATGCACTGAGAATGTAAATATTGTCAATTAACGTCAGACAGGACGAGGTACATTTGCTTGAAATACATACAAGTAGCATGGGTTCGCCACAAGACAAAGGCCAATAACTGAATGTTATATTACAATATTTTAATGTGTCCATGTCTTTTGCCTACCTAATCTCCATCCCACCACATGGCTTGCCATTCTCATCATTAACCTTTCAACCCGAAACAGCAGATGACAAATTGGTCGTCTGATGCAAATATTACTCGGCGACTTTTACCAACATTTTTCACTTGTATGAATGTTTTCATTTGGAAAGTTGACTTCTTTGTGTGTGTGAGTGAAACAAAAAGTGTAGATCCTGATCAGACAGCTTCTTCAGAAGCCAGCTGATCTGGATCTGCACTTTTTGCAAATGCCTCTTTAGTAGGCTGTAGGGTTGAAAGGGTTAATTTCCTCTCATTCCTCTTCACCTGGACTAAAATACAATATGGTGAGACTATGTCATTCAAAATAAATGTAAAATCATATTTTAAAAGCATTACAACATGTTTCAGTACAAATTAGCATTTTGACCTTTCGTGGCATTTCAAACGAAGAGCATATCAAACAGAAATAGCAGCAATCTTTCTACGATATCCTGTTATGTACTTTAAACACAAGGTCAACTCGATTTCAGAGAAAGGCTTTGTTCAGCTGTATCAAAGGAATTCCCACCCACTTACTTACAAGCCAATGAGATTGAAGTGAATTCAAGTGTCAGCTCAGCTGTCAAAATACGTGCATCATATCAACCGGCTAACTTTGTTGAATGGGCGCATCGTGGTGACCAAGAGTTTGTTGACTGACAGCCCAACCCGAGAATGACGTAGTAACGTACACGCCGCTATTGCTGTGGAATTGTTTTGATGTGTCAAAATACGTGCATCATATGAACCGGCTGACTATGTTGAATGGGCGCATAGTGGTGACCAAGAGTTTGTTGACTGACAGCCCAACCCGAGAATGACGTAGTAACGTACACGCCGCTATTGCTGTGGAATTGTTTTGATGTGACACAATATTGATTTTCTGATGCAAGAAATGAAATGGGGGCATGTGGGAATGCGGTTACATGGTGCAAAACAACAGCTATCTTCCTTTGATATGACTTCTTTGGAAATGCCGCGAATGATTAAAATGCTAGCTTGTAGAGAAATGCATTATATTGCTAAAATAGTTTTATACAATTGCATCTTCAGCAACTAAAAGGCAGGTCACTACTATGATAATGGTATTTAAAATGACATCACTACAAAATAATTGCATGCAATATATTATCTGACTCCCTTTTTTCCTGTTTGTTTGTTTACGTTGAGGTTTTACGGCCCAGTCAACCCAGTGGGGTCATATCGAGCGCGGTCAGTTTACCTAACCACACATTTACTGGGCAGGCTTAGTCCTCTAAGCGGTTAACCAGTATTGTGCACATTCTTTCGCCAGAAACTGACAACTGCCCTTCTTGAATCAGCGGAAGGGAAAGAATGATCGTAGAAAATATTTCATGATCGATCTCCACGAAAGAATGTTGCCGACTCCGCGGGGGTTGATCCCGCGACCTCCTGGTCTCCAGTCGGACGGCGCACCCAACTGAGCCACCGAGGCCGGCATTTTCTGTTTGTAGTATAACCTTGTCATACAGTTTTTATACACCCATCTTTAGATGGGACGTATTGTGGTATGAAGCTGTCCGTCCGTCTGTCTACTAAACTTGTTCGTTTCCAGATAACTTCTCTTACAGTTTTTATCCAATTGACTTGAAACTTGGTGGATGTATAGCTGGTGATGTGGAAATGTGCATGTTTGTTTTGTTTCCAGGTCTGACATCTCTAAGTAGAGTTACAGCCCTCGAATTGTTTAAAATTGTCATTTTTGGCCATTTCCGGATAACTCCTACAGTTTTTATCAGATTGATTTGGAACTTGGTAGATGCATTGCTCGTGAGGTCTAGATGTGCATGTGGGTTTTGTTTGCAGGTTTGACAACTCTAAGTACATTTGTAGTTACAGCCCTTGAATTGCTTAAAATTGTCATTTCTGGATAACTCCTACAGTTTTTATCCGATTGACTTGAAACTTGGTAGATTCATTGCTGGTGAGGACTAGATGTGCATGTGTTTTTTGTGTTCAGGTCCGAAAACTCTAGGCTGAGGTATGCCCTTGAAATAGTTAGCAAGAGTTCCGCAAAGTCGGACAGTATACGCCCGTTCATGGCTGATTTGACATTTAACGTGGACAAAAAGCCATTTGTAGTGAATTCAAGGGTTATAAATATGCCAAAAGTTATGTGGTCTTAAAACGAAACCCAAATGAACACAATGTATAAGCATCTTACCAGCAATACACCTATCAAGTTTCAAGCCAATCAGATTATAACTGTAAGAGGAGTTATCAATAAATTGCTTTTTTTTTCCTTTTTTTTAAACTATATCAATATATTGAAACTTATAACAAAATACACAGGTATATGCAGATAATGTTAAAAATAAAGCTACCAAGATTTAAGTGCCTTTAGTAAAAAATGTAGGTGGAGTTATCCGGAAATGGACAAAAGTAACAATTTTAACTATTTCAAGGGGCATAACTCAGCTTAAATTTGTCAGACCTAAAATAAAAAACCTACAGGCACATCTAGACCTTGCCAGCAATGCATCTACAAAGTTTCAAGACATTTGAATTAAAAGCTGTAGGAGAAGTTATCCAGAAATGGCCAAAGTTAACAATTTCAAGGGGCATAACTCACATTAGTTGTCATACCTATAAACAAAGCCCACATGCACATCTAGACCTTGCCAGAAATGCATCTATTAAGTTTCAAGTCAACTGGATAAAAACTGTTGGAGGAGTTATCCAGAAATGGCCAAAATAATACTTTTGACTATTTCAAGGGGTATAACTCAGCTTAAAGTTGTCTGACCTGGAAACAAAACCTATATGCACAGCTAGACCTTGCCAGAAATGCATCTACCAAACTTCAAGTCAATTGGATAAAAACTGTAGGAGGTGTTATCCGGAAATGGCCAAAGTTAACAGTTTTAACTATTTCCAGGAGCATAATTCAGCTTCAAGATGTCAGACCTGGAAACAAAACCCGCATGCACATCTAGGCATTCCAAGCACTGCACCTATCAAGTTTGAAGTAAACTGAATAAAAACTGTAGGGGGGAGTTGCATAAATCTGGAAAGGATGAAAATGGCCTAAAGTGACAATTTTAACTATTTCAATGGGCATAACTAAATCTAGAGTTGTTAGACCTGAAAACAAAACCCAAATGCACATTGAGACCGCGCCAGCAATGCACCTACCAAGTTTCAAGTCAATTTGATAAAAACTGTAGGAGAAGCTGTATAAATATGAAAAGGGTGAAAATGGCCAAAACTGACAATTTTAACTATTTCAAAGGGCATTACTGAGCCTAGAGTTGTCAGACCTAAAAACAAAATCCACATGCACATCTAGACCTTGCCAGCAATGCACCTACCAAGTTTCAAGTCAACTGGATGAAAACTGTAGGAGTTATCCGGAAATAAAAAAGTTGACGGACAGACAGACAGACTGTTAAACAGACAGACGGACAGACAACGCCATACCATAATATGTCCCGTTACTCTTTGCGTTTTTGGAAACATTCTCCTACAGTTTTTACCCGATTGCCTTGACTTCATACACTTAAACACTTTGAATGTACCCCACAAGGCATAACACACTGGAGTGAGACTAATTAAGATATTGTGTACCCCACAAGGCATTACACACTGGAGTGGGGATAATTCATATACAGTGTATCCCACAAGGCATTACACACTAAAGTGGGGATAATTAATATATTAATATACGTCCCGTTACTCTTTGCGTTTTTGGAAACATTCTCGTACAGTTTTTACCCGACTGCCTTGACTTCATACACTTAAACACTTTGAATGTACCCCATAAGGCATAACACACTGGAGAGAGACTAATTAAGATATTGTGTACCCCACAAGGCATTACACACTGGAGTGGGGATAATTCATATACAGTGTATCCCACAAGGCATTACACACTGAAGTGGGGATAATTAATATATAGTGTGCCCCAGAAGGCATTAAACTACCATGGTTGACTTCATACACTTCATATTTTGAATGTTCCGAAAAATACATTATACAATCCATACATTGAAACTCTTTGAATTGAGGGTGTGTAGTCAAACTGTGTTCTACTTTCTTTATTTTAATGAAGAAAATAGAATAGTTTGCATTCAACCTTTGAAAAGTACCCCCTACCAATGGCATATAAATCTGCACTGCATGGACATGCCGTTAAGATAAAGTCAAACCCAACTACCCTTCAAAGTGAATTTGTAAACAAAAATTTGTTGGAATCCACTAAAAGTGTGGAAATAGTTTGTGGCACATTAGTTTTGCAACACAGCCCATTAACTTTGCAACATTTGGAAAAACCATGAAGAGAACTTTCATGCACATCTATCCTTCATAGTGGTTATATGTATGAAGTTTCATTGTAATTCACTGAAAAATGTGAAATTAATTTGCACGACAAAAGTTTGCAAAACAAGGGCCCATAACTCTGTAATGCTTGGACATACACTATACCAAAAAACAAATGCCACACACATTCACTCTTTATAGTGATCGTGTATATTCTTACCACAACATCAAAAACAAGTTGTTTACTCGATACGAACCCGTGCCGCTAATTGTTTACCGGCAGATATTAATAAATTTATCGATTTTTCCACGTCAAAGCTTCATCAGAATCCATTGAAAAATATGGCAGTAGTTTGCTCCACAAACTTTTTGACTGACCAACCAACCTATCCCTTTCAAACTTCATTAGAAGGGGTATACTATAAAGGGAATATCATGTTAGTATGCTGTTCTGTCAGGCCGTATCACTTCGACTTGCGCACATAAAATCGTATCATTGTGAGTCCAAAAGACAAACACTGATACAAACTTTCCGTGCGCAACCAGAATAGAAACAGTCCGACAAAACAACATACTGCTATGGGTTTCTTTTTGTTATATACCCATTGTTATTATTATTTGAAATAACAGGTATTACTACATGAAAACGGGTAATTTTTAATGCCAAATGAAGTTAATATTTCCAAAATAAGCAGAGAAATGTTGTTATTGATACTGTCACATGCGCGATGGTTGCTATGAAGTCAACTTTGATGAAGTCAAAACTCGCATGATACAGATTTCAGTGATGATACAGATAAGTTTTCCAGAAGGCTGTATTTGTTGCTCATATTTTATTGGGAAAGTTGATGGGTACATAATAAACTAGAATATTTCTGTTTCACTTGCCTAAGTGGCCTTCTTCAAGCAGTTGCTGGAATAATTCCAATGGCTACCAAACCAACATAGACTATTAACCTTTAGCTTGCTGCAAGCGACATTTGTTGTTTTTGCAAGCAGCATAGATCCAGATCAGCCAGCTCCTGAAGGAGCTGCCTGATCAGGATCTATACCACTTGACATTCAGACTTTGATTTTACAAGAGTCAACCATATTAAACAGTTTGATTGGTTAAAAAATCAAAGTTTGTATGGTCTCCTAATTCAGGGTGGGGGATCACGTGGTTTTATAACGTCACTCAAAATGGCGACTGCAGTTAAAAACGTCTCGATTCAAGGTATGTTTTTCGTTTGTTTTCCTTTATTTCTTTGCATCTCATTACAAACTATAGCGCAGAGTATGGGAAGTATTGAATACTTTCTGCTTACATCTAACATTCCCCTGAAATATTCATATTCTTTGTGTTTAATTGATTACAAATCAGGACGATTGAAATTTCACGGGGATCTTGTATACTGTTTTAGTATTCTTTACACTAAAAATGGCTCTCTTGACCATACCAATGTATGTTTTAATCATGTTTGGTCTGTAAATGATGTCTTTCATAAAATTATTAACTTCGATAATAAAATTTTGAAATATATATTGTTTGTTTTAATTCTTTTGCGTAGTTTAACTAAGTGATCTAGTGCACTTCTAAATAGGTCAGTGATCAAGTGCACTGCTATTTTTTGTCATGCAATAAACGCGCGGCAGGCCCCATCCTTTTTTATTTCTCAGGGTTTCTTTGCTTCTGTCCTCTCCTTCGTAGAAGAACCAATTCGATGTAGCATTAACAAATTGCTACTTATAGGGTTATCAATGAAGTATTGTCACATGCAATGCATATAGAAGTCCCTTCTTAAACAATCATGAAAAGGTTTAATCCTTTTAAAACCTATACCGCTTTGTACAGTTTTACAAACGATGGCCTGCCAGTGATAAAAGACTATATGTGATTCGATATCATACTGTAATTCAATGTATCCTGAGTTTTTTTTTTTTTTTTTTTTTTTTTTGTTTCTTGCTTGTCACAGCCCTTAGGTAGGCGATGTTTAGAACTACACAAATTTCTTCTTTACTACATTAGTGTTTTACAGCCCCACCAACTATTGCACTGCTTTTAGGCCCCAAGTACTTTTATTGCTGACAGTTGCAAGGCTGTGTTTCTGTTACAGTTCGTACCTTTTTTTGCTTGTTTGGTCTGTGTCTGGTTTTGTGTCATTTGGTAAATATTTATGTTCTATAAAAGGGTTATCTTTTGGAAGCAAGGAATACACCAAAGAACTGAAAACTGTCGAGTTTTCTGGGCCAGACTAGCTAGTTTCGGCCAATTAGGCCTCATCAGTGACCCTCAAATATTTTCAAAGTTCCATAATGGAATCAATGATCCCAAAGTCGCCTTTTGTGTCTTTGTCGTTTCCCTATCCCTTTTATGACATAAGAGTTTCTTTTTCTTTTGGCATTTCCTGAAGTCCTTGTTTTTGATTGTCATGTCTGTTATTGGATTTATAATGAAATATATCTTACTTGCAAATCGGTACCCGACAATTTTTGAACTCCGACTTTGGTTTGTTGACATCAGATTCCCTATGAGGAAACGATTTTCAATCAAACGTTGCAAAGATCGTATTACCCAGGAGAGAAACCTCTGAATATTCTGGACGCAGAACCCTGCTTCTTAACTTAGGATGTTTGCCCGAGATTTTAACTAATGTTGATTCAACATTGCTGTCATTAGGACGTCGATACGACGTTAAAAACATGGTAACAATAAAGAGAAAGTCATAGAAGACATACTTCCGGGAAAACGCGAGCAGAAAATTCTCAAATCAGCCTATGCATCCGCAGTCTGTTCAGAGCCTTTCGCTGATGGCATAAGCATGGCATGGACTTTAACAAATTATTTCTTGTGTTTGGTTCATTAAAAGCCATTTTGCTGCGAAATCTCGGTAGGCTCTACAATCTTTATTTTCACCCAATATTATACACATTGTAAAACACCATCGAAAAAAAAAAAAAAAACGCACATAAATATATGTGGACTTCAGTTTGTAAATCAGTTTGGTGAAAAATTCATAAAAATTAGAAAGTAATTAAGAAAGATATGAACATTTGAAATTTTCAAAATGGCTATCATGTAGGCCGCGATTTTGAAAATTTCTGTTCTCTAATTGATATTGAAACTATGATTCGATTCATGTTAACAATTGCTTATTGGCAAATGCTTTTCTGTCCTAAACTATTTAATCATGCTGTTACAAGTAGTTGTACTAGCTACATTACATAGAAATTAATTTTCAAAAAAAAAAAAAAAAAAAAAAAAAAAAAAAAAAAAAATGTCTTTATTGATATTTCTCTTTCCTTTTTTTTCACTGCGAGATTATGACGTCTTTTACTCTTAGATCTGCCTGTTCCGGGCTCATGTTTTTAAGTTTTTGAACTTTCATATCTTCCCTAATATCAGTCCGATTTTTATGAAATTAGCGACAAACATAATGTGATCTACTAAGATCTATAAAGTCTACTTGTATTGTAGTTTGCGTTTTCCTTTAATTGCATGTATGTGAAAGTTCGTTTTTGTGTTATTTGGTGAAATAAAAATTCAATCTTACAACCCCACCGCCCCAACCCCTTGAAATATCCTCTACTTCTTCACCAAGCAAGCTTAAACACAAACAATTTCCAAGGTTAAGCGTTTGAAGGAATTATACCATAAATGCTTAGTCGACACCATAGGTAAACTAACATGATGATATTTAAACAAAACGAAGTACCATGGTTGCATGGCAAACGGACAGACAGGCGTAGTATGAAGGTCAGTATGTAGATGAAGCAGATCTTCTACTGCGAACCAGTAAAAAATTATTTATTTTATGTATTCAATTTTTTCTTTATTTATAATGTATTTATTTATTATGTTTACGTAATTATTTTTGTTTGTTTAATATTCTTCTTCTTGTTATTTTTATCATTAGTAATAGTATCATTATTAGTTTATGTCAGTAACTACAACAGAACACCGTATCAGGCAAATGATTTAATCTGAGTTGCAAGGAAACATACTTTTGGGCATGCGCAGCGAGGATTAAATTAGGTCTATGCATCTTTTTAAGTCTGTTAAGAGACTTAATTCTTTGATATATGCATTATTTAAATCCATGCCGCGCATATGCGATCAGCGAAGGCTCTAATCAAATTGAACTGCAGAGATTAGATTTTGCTGTTCTTACATGAACAGAAGTATGTCTTCTCGTAACTCTGCTCATTTTTCTCTAATCTTTTTATTATGTTTTTATGTCGTAGCATCGTCACAATGATGGCAATGCTGAATCAACACTGAAAACATTCCAAGTGAGAAAGCCAGACTCTGCTTTAAGAAAATCAGGACCTCTCTCTCCAGGGTACTCCGGGTTTTGCAATTTCGATCAAAGATCGGCTCATTGTCAGTAAGCTAAGGTCAACATACCAAAATCATAATTCTAAAAACGTTTGTCGGGTGTCGATTTGTAGATAATATATCTTTCATTATCCTTCATTAACAGACATTACAATAAAAGACGCCCAGGAAATGTCACAACCAAAGAACACAACCTACCCAAGTCACAGAAGGGAAAGGGGAAAGACGAAGGAATATCAGCTGGCACCAATAAACAAAACAAATTTATAACTAGGCAGACCAAAGAAACAGATAAAGTATGAACTGCAACAGCACAGTACGAACCAGTCAGCATTAGAATTACTTGCTGGCGGAAAAGCAGTGAAATATTTTGGAAGAGCCATAAACCATAATCTATAAAATGAAATGAAATAAAGATAGTGCCAAACTTTGGCGGCATATTTCTGCCACTGGATTGCTAAACAGTTATTGCCATACTTTCTAAGGTTATCGTGGTAACTAGTTTTCTGTAAAGATCATCTATACAATTTGCGTTTCCTAAAAAAAATATCGCGAAAGTTGAAAATTTGATTAAGATGTTTTTTTGCGTGAGCGCCAAGAGCTGATATTTTATTCTGATAGCTTTAAATAGCACCGACACCGGGGGAATACCCCAATTAATTATGACATCCCTGAGTAAACCATTGACATATATAAAGGAATGAAGTGTTGAAGTTTTCACCCCATATAAAACTAAGCTACGATTTCACTGGATCATATATATTAAAGAGAAAAATTGAGAATAATTATGCATTTTGTTTTATTTATTGATCATACTTTTCATAGATCGACCCATTCCAACATTGTGCTAACAGGAGAATTTCTGATCAACTTGCATAGATGCGCAGGCTGGTCTGCCACGGTCTTCACTAGTTGCATAAATTTGCAAAACAATTCAAAGACTCTCCCGTCCCAAGCCCTGCACATTCAGGATGTCATGCAAATTCATTCAGGCGTCCAGTTATCAATATATGTAGCCTGTATTATCAAATATGAGCCACATGATAGAAATTTTAATACAAGAAAAAAAAAAAAAAAAAAAAAAGAGAAGAAGACTCAGACCAATTGTCACATCTGAAACAACATTTCTTCTTGGTCTGTGGAATATGAAGAGCTCATGGATGATATAAAACCAATTTAAACTCCAATCAAGCTGAAAACAAACCTTCAGTTTAATTACCAAATGCAATTTCAGGGAAGTTCCTCTATGATTCTATTTAATGCTTTCTATTCACTATAGGGTTTATCATGATCATCATATCAGTACAGAGAACTAAAACAAAATTACGCAATAAAAGCTTTTTTTCAAAATTATTAAACTATTATCGTAAAAAGTTATCTAGCTATCCCCCTGGCGGAAGAATGTCATCATACCAAACATCGCCTGCTATGACCTGTTACTAAAAAGGGGATTTACAGCTATTATTAACATATCAGTAAGATTGATTTTTTTGTGTGTTTTTTTTTTTTTTTTTTTTTTTTTTTTTTTTTTTTCTTAATTTTGTCAGGCCATCATTTGTAAAAACGTTAAAAGGAATATTCAGGTTCAGAAAGAATTAAATTATATTTTTGAGTGATTAAAAAGAGACTTCTATATGAATTGCATGTGAAAATTCTTCATCCATAAGCCTATTAGTAGCAATTTGCTAATGCCTACATCGATGTTTCTTCCACGGAGAAGAAGGCATAATGCAAAGAAACCCTGAGAAAACAAAAAGTTTGGAGCCTACCACGGGTGTATTTTGTGGCAAAAATAGCAGTGCACTTGATCACTGACCTATTTTGAAGTGCACTAGATCAAACAAACAACATATATTTCCAAAATTTTATCATAGGAATAACAAATTCATGATAGACATCATTTACAGACCAAACATGACTAAAACATACATTCGTATGTGCAAGAGAGCCACTTTTAGTGTTAAGAATACTAGAACTGTACAAGATCCACGTGAAATTTCTGTCGTCCTTGAATTGTAAGAGATTAAACACAAAGAATATGAATATTTCAGGGAAATGTTAGGCGCTTGCTGAAAGCACTCAATATTCCCCGTACTCTGCGCTATAGTTGGTAACGAGATGCAAAGAAATAAAGGAAAACGAATGAAAAACATACCTTGAATCGAGACGTTTTTAGCTGCAGTCGCCATTTTATATCACATATCAAACACGTGATCCCCCACCCTGTAATTTATACAGCAGGTTAAGGGTCAATACAAACATGTCCTTATTCCTTAAACAGTCATGGCTTGAAGCCAAAATGTTGGTTCCTCTTTTACTTAGGCCATTTGCTCCATTTCCCCTGGTCTCCTCCTGTTGAATGTACCAAGCCTTGCCAGACACAACACCTGGAGACGGCGAAAATTTTCAACAGTGATTTGTTTAGGTATTTCTCTCAGTTCTTCCTCAAGATACACATTCATCAGTTGTAAGTCTCCTGACAGTGGTAGTTTGTCCTTTTTGTTGAATTTCCTATTGTATAATACATTAAGGGACCCTGCAGAGATCTTCTCTGACCACTCGCTATTATGCAGCTCTAGGTACCTCTCAGCTTCTTTTTCCTTTTCATTATCCCAAGCCCTAATAGCTAGTGCTTTTTTTCAGCTATGATATTCTTTTCAGATTGTAGACAATTTTCAATGCCAAAGCAGGAGTGCGTTCACTACTCCCTAACCCACACAAATCATTAACTGCTTGAATGACGCAATCAGTCATATCGGGAGTTATGAAATCACTTATGGCAAACTTTCCTGGACAAATTTCTCTCAACTTTTGAAGTAAGCGTGCTGTTTCTCTCATCTTTTGGGAGACATAGTTGTTCCTATTTGTAATATCCATATCTTTTGTCCTTATCAACCAAGACTTTCCCAGTCACCTCTCATGGAAGAAAATACCTGTTCCAAATCCATCTGGATCTGTGCTGGATTTGAAGCACTCCTTCGCTTTATCCAAAGGCTTTATTCTTTTGTCTCATCACCAAATGCCTGAATAATAGATATATGCAACACTCTCATCTATCTTGCCTTTTTTTAAATAGAACAATTTGCTTCAAGAACAGTTTGGTTTTGGTTTACATGTAAGATTATCTGATGATCGGGAATAAATTTTTCAAAATTCCTGACTTTTTCCCATTTTCGCGGTTGCGTGGGAACCCTGTAATCAAATCTAAAATCCTTCTTTAAAAATTTGTTTGTTTACCACTGCAAACTGACCTTTTTTATCCGTTGGAAACGATGTTTGATCATTGTTTGATTTCTGCCATATCCGCCATGAATACACATGCGCTACTATATATAGCCGGGGAATCTCGCTGACTTCAGCTTCAGTTTTATTTATAAACCTACTGAATATGCGAGGATATGGGATCCCAACATTTAAGCGAATGTCGTTACAGCAAAATACGGCCTTAAAATACAAATGTCATTCCTTTACTAACAGAAGGATTTTGATGTTGAGTGCAACAATTTCAAATTAAAAAAAACCATCAAACCATTTCCACTGTTTTCTATAATAAACTACCCTAAAACTGTCTGAGACTACCTTATGACAATTAAGTCAAAACTCTTTACAGCAGTTTACCCTGACAATGCGAAAAAATGGACAAAATTTCTTTGTTTAAGTTTGGCTTTACAAGTGATAAAGATAATGAGGACATTTTGTGACTACTGCTACAATTACTTGGTCAGGGCCAGTAAATTTCTGGTCAGGGCTAGCAGTGACATACCTAAATACAGTAATGATGAAATACGGTAAATGTTCTAAAAATTCGAACAGAAAAACCTTAATTTTGAAAAGGAAAATACCAAAAAATCTGAGAGGCCTCCCTTTGCAAAATTTATTACTTCCCTTTGTTTCATTGATAATGGGAGAAAATAAATTGAGGGTGTTCTTTCTTTGTTGGTGTTCGAAATTTTAGAATATTTACCGTAATGTAGCGTAATGATGCGAAATGTGGCATAATGTTGCATAATGTTGCGTAATGTGGGATTTATTATTTAAAGAATAATTAGCTTATATTAATGATCATCTGGATTCAAAACATAACTCTTATAGCGTCCTGAGACCGTTTATTTATTTATTTAATAATACTACTAATATTTGTTTCAACATTTACCTCATTTGATTTAGCGACCATTTTGATAGTTGAAACGTGGTATGGACATAATCAAGTCATCGTCATATATGCAGGGGTGTCCAAATCAGATTTTTTTTTTGTGGCAAAAGTGAACGAATCACGGGGCTTGCTTTTTTTTTTCTTTTTTTTTTTTTTTTTGTTTGTTTTTTTTTTTTTTTTTTTTTTTTTTTTTTTTTTTAAGGAAAGGAAAATAAAATTAATAAAAAAGAAAAGATAAATGGAAAAAAAAAAAAACTGACAGAAAGAAGGAAAATATAAATAACCTGATACAGAACATGTTCTACAGCACAAGTCGATAACATTACTGTGATATTTAGCCTCATTATATAGATAAAAATTTCATTTTTCGTTTGAAAATTTTGGATATTTTTCTCATTTATGCTCATTGAGGCGGTGATAATGAGCCATAAAAATCTATGTTTGAATCATAAATAAGATAAAAGCATCGCAAACACTGCATGATACTTCGCCACTGTGGGCAATAACTCAGAGTAAAGATGGCTAAGTTTCGATAAAAATTAATTTGGTTTAAACAATAGTCTATTCAAGAATAAACAATACAAGCACAAATGTCAGAAACTCACTACTTATTCGTCTGATGCATGCGAAGTGAATTTTGCAAAAGAGTCAAGGGCAAATAACTCTTGTATAAAAGCAACCAGAGTTGTGGCTCCTGTGCATCATATAAGACTAAGACTGTTGTTTTAGGTGTACTGGCACCATAGGCGCATGTGGTGCACCATATGTAACATTTGGTCCTTTATATATCCATGAAGTTACATTCAGATAGTTCTAGAAGTAAAGGAACTAAGGGCCAAAAATCAATTTTCAGAAACTGAAAAGGGCCATAACTCTGTCATTAATAAACAAATTTCACTAATTAACAATCTCAAATCACTCATTCCCAATACTAATATATAAGGAAAATTCGAATGAAATTCATGAAGAAATACTTAAGTTATTGATCAGAAATTGGATGGATGGATTGACAACCAGACAGACAGCTGGCTGGACAGACAGAAAGACAAACAGACAGACATCAGAGAATATAACATAATACATTGCCACCTCCTGTGGCAAGGTATAACAGAAACTCAAAAGTCATTGGTCAGAAGCATGCAAAGTGAATTTAGATGTGTCAAGGGCAAATAACTCTAGTATAAAAGCAACCAGAGTTGTGCTCTTGTGCACAATATGTAACCTTTGATCCTTTATATAAAAAGTTTCATCCAGATAGTTCCAGAAGCAAAGGAAGTAGGGGCAAAAAAACACTTTTCAGACACTGGAAAAGCCCATAACTCTGTCATTAATAAATCAATTTTGCTCATTCACAATCCCAAACCAGCTATCCGTAGTGGTAATACATTTGCAAAATCTGAATGGAATTGGTGAAGAAATACTCAAGTTATTGGTCGAAAACCACTTTGCATACACTTCAAAGGACCATAACTCTGTCATTAATTAATGAATTTCACTCATTAACAATCTCAAAACCACTTTCCAGATATTGAAAAGGGCCATTACTCTCATTAATTAACAAATTTTGCTCATTAACAATCCCAAACCAGCTATCCCTGGTGATAATACATATGCTATAGAGTTCAAAACAACCAAATAAACTGTTTATTACATTTTCATCCATATTTTACCTTTGAACTTTTACATTCAGCCGTTATGATTTCCTACCAAAATAGCTCCAGTCAGTGCATAAATTTCAAGAACATTTTGGTATCAAAATTCAAATTCGATTTGCAGATTTTTTTGTTTGTGTTTTTGTTTTTATCTCTCCAGCGTTTCACATGCTAAGCACTGAGCGTCGACGCCATGACGTTCATGTTTTGTTTGGTGACGTTATTTATGTCGTCAAAAAAGCGCATTGGCGTGTAAACAATAGAATAAAAAGAATATTTACTCTTTTTCAGTGAATACCATAAAAAATGTTCATCTCGTGTAATGAAAACATTCAAATCGTGGAAATACTGATGTTTTCATTATACTCGATGACAATATTTATGGTATTTACAGCAAAAGAGTAAATGTCCTCTATATATTTTCGGTTCTGGACAATAACCTGAATAAATGTCATTAGTTTTTCGCGTAAATCATTATGTGCATTGATATTATGGGGGTCTGGGTTTTTTTATTGATAATGGACAAATTTCTTCAATTTTTGACCGAGTCATCCAGCTAGCAAGGTAAAAAGGGTCCCATATGGGCAAAATCAAGGCATATTGTTCAAATAGGCCCCTTGTGGGACCCTGAGATAAAACTAAAAGATGCGTAAGCCATATCGATTGCATGCATGTGCACAACATTGCACATATAGGTCCTAACCAGTCTTTCAAGTAGACTTGGGATTTGTAATTATTGGCCTAAAGTCTATTTCTGGAAGATAAATGTCTGAAACTATATTGCTGGAAAGAGCCAAAGGGTTCCCATATGAAGCCTATTTTGGACCCATTAGGTTCCCATATGTGACCCATATGGCTTACGCGTGTGGGTCCCATTTGGATCCCTATTGCATAAAAAAATGAGGCCCAAATGGGTTGCACATATAGGACCCATGTAAAACCCCATCTGGGGCCCGTGTGGGTCCACGTGTTTTGTTGGCTGGGTATCTGCCTATGACATGATAATGGCGAGGTATTATCGTTTTACGTTTTTACTGAGTAATATTGTGAAGCCAATATTGATATGTTTCAGGTAGCGTACGCGCAACGAGATGACGTATACAAGTTCATTAGAAAGATCTTTGCTCTCCCCTTCCTACCAGCTGAACACATCGAGCCAAGCTTCAAGAATTAGCGAGAGAAAGCAGACGGAGAACAAGTTACGGCATTAATGAGATATGTTGAAGACACCTGGTTGTCCAGTACTGTATGGGAGATCAAATCGTGGTGTAAATTCGGCCAGACTATACGAACAAATAACGACTGCGAGGGATGACATCACAGAATTAACAGATGGGCGCAGAAGGGAAATTTACAGTTTTATCTCCTCATTAGTCTCCTCTACAAAGAAGCACGCTTACTACCAACACAAATCAAGATGGTATCGGAAGGAAAATTGCGTCGCTACCATAGAAAGAACAGTAGAGCTATACAAGGGAAACTGTTTCGCCTCTGGAGTGGTTATGAAACAGGGACTGTCAGTGTGAATGGTTTGCTGAAGAAGTGTGGTGGAATATATGGACCGGGGGCGTAATATCTTTGGAAAATATTAACACTGATGTCTAATTGTGTGCTATCGAGTATAAGTGACAGTTTCTGGTTTATAATATTTTCTTAAACGTGACGAAGGTAAAATAGAATTAACAATTTTAATGGATGTATTATTTTCGTGTGAATTCTGTTTGGAGTATGTACAATTAAAGGATACTTTTCGATATGATCATAAAAGTGACAAAAGATGTGACTGAATTTAACAAAATTGTAAAGAAATAAGACTAAAATACATAAAACTTTTGGGCCATGACTTGAAGCGCCTCCCCGTGGTGTGGCCTGGATGCATTTTTTAACCTTTATTGAAAAGTAAAAGGAAAAGGAAAAAAATAAAGTTAAAGGTTAAAAAATGTAACGAAACGCTTCAATTATTTTTAAGAAAATGGCTACTGGCGTGTCTTATTTAATTTGAGACTGTTAAGTTACATGCACTTTGCATGTGTGCGTGATGGGTAGGATGCGGTTATATGTAAATTTATCTTCCTTAGCTTGTGATCATATTTGTTTGGCTACATGTATCTGAATCCATCAGGTACAGAGCAATAAAAGTGCCACAATACATTAACAGGTGTCTTGTGTGATTTTTATGGGCCGAGTGGTCTTTTGCAATTTGGGCCGAGTTGTCTTCTGAAATTTGGACGACTTGGGCCGAGTTGTCTTGGGCCGACTTTTTTATGGGCCGAGTTGTCCTGGGCCGACTTGTCTTTGGGCCGAGTTGTCCTGAACCCATAAGGATGAATTCACCGGTAGATGGGTGGGGGAGGATATTTTATGAAGGACCTCTGTACCACGAAATTAGTATTTAATAAATGTTGGAATAAACGTCCCCACCCAAATGTTCATAAAATCAGACCAATTCTCTTATTAACAACTGCGTGGTACAATAATGTCTTTAAATTTAATGTTGCACCTTATCGAATCTGAATCTGGTAGCATGGACGAAGCGTCTTAGGCCCACATCTTTGCATGCGCTGACAATCGCTCTGACAAGTTTGTTGAGGACAAGGCAAACATTTTTAATTGAGTAAAAGTTTAATCACATTAATTTCTCACGGTAATGTATCATCTTTCAGGCTTTGGGCCTCATAATTGCTTTTGAGTGTTGATTCTGCATCGAAAATCAAAATCTTACGATCTCTATCGATACTGTTGAAAGAACCCTTGACACTGGCGGATTCGGCCAGGGCCATAACCATTGCATAAATAAATTTAAATTGCAGACACTTTATTCGCCGAAAAAAATTCCGACTTCCTGTCTGCTCGTTAAACATATTTACTAAAATACTGACCTGCTTCTCGTTAGGCCATCGCCGCCATTTTATTACGAGAATACCCGGATGTTAAATCTATGACGTCATCAACAAGTTCTTGCAGCGCGAAAGTGTAAAACTATACTCACACTGGGTGTGTGAAATCACCACGTCGAACTCTGTGCGTTTTTTGTGCTTGTGGGGTACCTCAGGGTAACACAGAATTATGGGATTTTGAAGGTCAAAAACTTGTTTAATAATGTTTTTCTATGTGGGGTACAAAAAATACCCCGCAATTCTTCCGTACCCCACATGTCATTTTGGTGCCCACAAATACCCCATATACCCCTTAATGTGAGCACACACACACACACACACACACACACACACACACACACACACACACACACACACACACACACTTCAAAGAAACAAGATGAATCATCAGCTAAAATAGTATAAACGTCGTCTGCTGCAGTTGTGATTGGCACTTTTAGGTAAAAATGTCTTTAAAAGCATATTATGCTCTAGATTGGAGATATTCACCCATTTCACGCCTAATGTTTAAACGGACATAGGTTGGTTACTAAAGACCCAGATGATTCCAGATCAGTCGCTGTCAAACCTCGAGCAAAACTCAGAACCTGATCAGGATTTAAATTGCTTGCTTAATAGAATCAAATACACCACGCACCTCTAAAAATGCTGGCTCAGATACGTAATCAGAAATAATAAAACGCTGAGCTATGGTACATTCGTTATGTGTTCTATAAATAAAACAGGGAGACTCCGATGCACATGTGTTTATAGGATGACGTGTTGTCATCGGCCAATGCCAGCGGCGGAATTAAACACGTGACTAACGATTTACCACAGTCGTCAATCTTTACGAAATTTGTCGAACTGTGGAGCAGCCTCGAATCGAAATACTGGTTCCTCTACTGGGTTCTGAATACTGGACCAGAGGAATCGGATACCAAACTACAAATCCGCCTTGATCTGGTTTCCGTGTTTATTCTACTTTTCTAATTCGAACGGATTGGCATAAGGTCACCAGTCAAATTATCTGGGGATTCCCAAATAAACAAACGGTTTCAAAATATTCTAGCCTCGTTCGCCAGGCGACTATTAATAATAGCTGCTTTCGAGCTGCGCAAGAAACTGGACTAAAAATATTCCAAAATCATGTGAATCCACAAAACGAGGCCCTTCCAGGGTTTCTGGGGAACAGGGGAATAATGTCATTTATTTTAGGGGAACAGGGGAACAGAAGTCTAAAAATGTAGGGAACAGCGGAACAAAAACAATTTTGGGGAGCAGGGAATATAGAAAATTTGAATTTTGGGGAAGATGGGGAAAAGCCAAAATATTTCAGGGGCATAATGGTACCCCTCACCCCCCCCCCTCCACACCCACACTCATAACCTTGTCAGCGATGACGTTCTGGACAATACAACTTCTACATCTACGGGTGCATACCACAGTTTCGCACTTGTGAACCTGGCAAAAATGTCAATAACTAGAGGTAGGGCTAGAAACCAGTCTGAAAATACTTCTTGCTGCACATTTTAACCAAAACTGAAGTTTTATGCTTGTCAGTTATTGTTAACTCCGAAGAAAAAGACTTCTCTTGAAGTCACATGACCTTTTTATAAAACAGTGTAGATAAAATAAGAAACTGTTGAATTCTGTCTGGTACCTGGGTTTACCTTGTCAAAAATTGTAGCATGCTATTCTGTGGATTTTATCTTGAAAACGAGATGGCTTACAGGTATTGATTTCTGGATAAAAGCAACATTCTGCAGTCAAGTCAAGTCAAGTCAAAGTACTTTTATTCTCTCAAAGTCAAGAATGACATGACATCAGAGGAAATGGAAATACAAAGTAGCAGCTAGGACGGTTACCGTAATTTCATATATATAATAACTGTGGGGTACGAATTAGGACACATTCTAAAAAATTATTGCAATTCATTGCAGTGACCCAAATTACAGATGGATGTAACTCGGGGGAGCAGAATTGCTGGTGTCTAGATAGATAGATAGATAGATAGATAGATAGATAGATAGATAGATAGATAGAGAGAGATAGATAGTTAGATAAATAATATTTATTAAGCTGGTAACTATTCAGATAGGTAGATAGGTAGATAGATAGACAGATAGTTAATATTTATTATACTGGTAACTATTCAGTTAGATAGATAGATAGATTGATAGACAGATAGACAGACAGACAGACAGGCAGATAGATAGATAGATAGATAGTGAGCAATTAAACCTTGAAACTGATGACAAACAACAAGAGTGAAGAACACAATACCTGTAAATATCAAACTGTGCCGCCTGTGTTCAATGACCCATTGACAACCAATCAATGAGGCCCGCTTTGCCATGACGAAACCAGGCCACGCCTTTAGAAACCTGTCGATGCAATATTAAGCACGTGCAACACGTAGAAAATTATGAATGAAAAGTGAAACAGACTGTGCAATTTTACGCACTCAGTACTGGATTTCTTTTCTGATGTAAGTAGAATTGTTTTATTATTGTATTATTATAGAAGCTTCCGTCCCAAGTATTCTCTCTTTTGTATCCGCATAGAACAAGGAAGTGACCTGGTTTCCCATGGCGCTCTGTCAAATTTTCAACTGTTCCAGACCAGTGCATTGTCCTGGAGTTGATGATAATCATTCGAAAACTGCACTTTTTGCATAAAATTGACCGCAGTCAGAGGGGGTTGGGGTATTGTTTACATTAGTGCAACAGCAGGTTTTGGTACATTGCAGTTATTTTTATGATGCTTAAATTATTATTTGGTATGTTTGGCAGCTCTTTCCTTATATCAAAATTAAACAGATATTATAGTGAAAACATTGCTGTTTGATCATACTTGAAGGGCGAGTTACGCTTTTCTATTGGGGTGTGCCCACTTCAAAGTAAAATTTGGAAAGTAGGCAAATTTAAAAACAAATATCGCAAAACGACACCTTAATGTCTCAAGATTAATTTCCTTGATTTTATTTATAGGTTGGTGTTTTTGTGTTAATTTTGCGGTGACATACCTGCCCTCTCGATCACGTTTAACGTTGAGTCTACGGCAAACTGTAACGCCCTTGTGCACCTTATGGCGTGATTCCTTACATGTCCATAGTTGGAACCGGAAACATATTCTTCTCATTTTATTATCACGAAGATATTTATACACCTTATAGTGGCAACAGACAACCGGTTCCGAATATGGGGGATACCGAAAAAAAACTTTTTCGGCATTTTTAATAGTATTCAAACTTATGCGTATCAAAGTACTGTAGGGTCTGCAAGATTTGATGCCGAAATATGGACCTAATAAAACGTCCATAGTTGGCAAGTTTGCATCAGTGTACATTTGTAAGGGAACTTGAAATGCTGGAACCTGCTCCAAAGCTAAAATTTAGTCGGGTGTAATCTCAAAGACGTGGATTTATGCTATATTAATCCCACCATTTTTGTCTTACGTAGGGTATGCAAGCTGGGATGTTGTACGAGTGTTGATCGGTGGGCACCTTGAATTGAAGGAATTAAGCAGGGCTGCCTACATTCATCCATATTAATCCTTGCCTTTTTATCCCCTCGCACATCGAAGTAGGGATATAGGGTCTGTCGCGTACGAAAATACATACATAACGTACATAAATATGTTTACTTTTTTTCTCACCCTAGCCCCTACATTTATTGATGGGTTTTTAAACAGTTCACACAAATGTTGGGTTTGATAATATTTCGAGCGAATTCGACTTTCAGGGTCCTGGACTCAAGGTCAAGGTCACTGTGGCTATTTTTTGAAAAAAAAAAAAAAAAAAAATAACTTTGTCATCGCTCTAGTGCCTGAATTTTTCTATGGATTTTAATATAACTTTGTATAAATGTTGGACATTTAAATATCTAGAGCAAGATCGACTTTCAGGCTGCTTGGCTTAAGGTCAAGGTCACTGTGGCTAGTTTTAGAAAAAAAAACAACAAAAAACAAACTTTGTTATGGCTCTAGTGCTTACATTTCTTGGATTTCAATATTAGTTCATACAAATGTTGGTATAGTGTCTTAAGCAAGTTCGACTTTCAGGGTCTTGAGCTCAAGGTCGAGGTTGACATGACTGAAATATTTTCTATCATATGAGATCTAATCCCTTCTGACCTGAAAATCTGAATGTTTACAATACTGTACCTAAATGTCAAAGTCATACATGACATTTACATTAAGGTCACATTTTTTTTTTTTTTTTTTTTTTTGTCTCTTCATTCATATAACTATTATATGTCATCAGATTCCCCAGTTCAGTGTTTGCCTACACCAAGTAGTCTTGTGCGAGGGGATGTGTATCGCCTGAGTTGCCTTGTTAGTTATGTAACCAACAACCCGTGGTATTTGGTCAATATACGTCAAAGTGGATCACGTACTCGTACGATAAACTGGACACACGATCTTTGCAAAATAGACAAAAAAAATGCTGAACGCACGGTAATATGTATTTTCATAAAAAGGGCTAGCACCTAAGTCTAGCCATGCTATTATTGTAGAAACACTGAGAAAGAATGTCACTTCATATGCTACCATGACAAGGAGGGTAGCACTATTTAAGCATGGCAAGGAGAGTCTGGAGATTGACCCCGCCCCGCTTCTGGAGGGCCTCTTACTGTGGCGACTCCCGAAATAGTCACTAAAGTCGTTGATATGGTTATGGCTGACAGACGTGTTACCGAGAGATGCATAGCTAGTGCTGTAGGGATTTCTCAGGCCCCCGTAGCTTGGTGGATATGTGAGTCGACTCTTAATACATTAGGTTTCTCAACGCTGTGGTTCGAGCCTCGCTTGGGTCACATGTGGGGAAAGTAGTTGCGGTCATGGTACCAAAGCCGTAATCCAAACCCATAAATCCATAAACGAATGACGAATCAGAATTTTCAGACCAACAGACATGGACCCCAGAACTTAGGATGTAATCAGGCGTCCGCGGATAGTAAGCATTACTTGGTAAGCAAGCTTCGCCAACCATGCCCATAGGCCTGAACGAAGGAAATATCGGTAAAAGCGTATGTCCGGGACTTGGGAAGTCTGCTTATGGCGCGTCATTGGCAAAAACATCAGAAACAATTCTGGAAACTGCCACATTGTAGGGATTGACTAGATCATGATGTCTCACATAGAATTTCTTAAGCGTTGCTACCAGTTTGGGTTTTTGATACCCCTGGCTCAACAACTTTGTAGTGAGCACTTTCCCACGCTCCATGAAGTCCTGATAATTTGAACAGGTTCTGGCATAACGGATTAACTGTGAAACGTAAACGCCATATTCTGGTGCAGAAGGGATATTACTGTTCAGGGACAATGGGAAAATTGACGTCATCCCGTTTGTCGTAAAGCCTAGTAGCACGCTTTCCATTGTCAATGTAGAGATAACAATCCAAGTATGAGGAGGAGACTGCAGTCACCGTTGTTTCCTTTATTTCAAGTTCACGTGGCTAGATGAATTCTAAATACTCTGCAAGTTTTGTGTTTTTCAGAGACAATACATCATCTATATATCTGTAAGTGAAATTGAATTGTTGTGCGAGGTGTTTCGTGCCTGCTTGGAGGAGACTTTGTACAAACTCCGCCTCATACGAGTATAAAAACGTCGGCAAGTAACGGTGCACAATTAGTACCCATCGGTATGCCGATTGTTTGTTGAAATATCCGACCGCCGAACTCCACAAAAATATTGTCGATTAGATATTCCAGCATCTTAACGACATCTGCATCTGAGTATTTTTGTGGCGCATCAGAGTGACCCCGAACGAAGTATGTGTCTTTGTAGCCAATGACAACATACTGAAATCGACGGTTACCATTCTTGTGGAAGAAACACTGGTTGATAATTGCCTTTAATTTAGATTTCAATTTATCATGAGGAATAGTAGTGTAAAGAGTAGAGAAATCGAAAGATTTTATACTGTTGACGGAATGAAGAGTGTGCCTTTAGGTTTTCTAAGAGCTCTTTGGAGTTTTCAGGATCCACATCTGATTAACACCACTTCTGGCATATGCAGTGTCACAATACTTCTGAAGCCCTTCTTTAACTGCGGTTAGTATTCGTGCTAGAATCTGAGAAAGAGACTTGGTTGAGCACTTAGCTGAACCCGCAATATATCTCTGCTTGTACGGATTCTTGTGAAGTTTAGGAATCCAGTACAGTTTGGGAAGGTCAATATCTTCCTCTGGGAGCGAAATAAATGTCAGCATCACCGAATGGTGATTTTGTAGAATTTCTTCCTTGGGCATAGCAGTAAGATTATATGTAGGGTTTCCGGTCATGGTACTCATACCAAGCTCTTCCATTTAGCAGTTTATATAGTGTGTTTTGCAAACAAACACAATGTTGTTAGATGCCTTGTCGGCTGGAACAACGACAAACTTCTCATGGATTTCAGCTAACTCAGCAGCAACATCTTGATCATCAAACACCGATTCATGTCGGCGAGACATGGTTCTGCTGAGTACTGAAACACGTCTGTTTACCAAGGACATTACCGATTAAACCCATTCTGACAGGGTGTCAACCTCCACGTCCTCTTTCTTGGCCCAGCGTCGTGCATACTCTTCAACAGAATCCAATATTAATTAGGAATTTTGTTTCCAAGTAAAAGACATGGGTTCCCTATATTTAGGGCCTTTGGAAAGAATGTCCCTGAGTTATCTAATCCTGACTATATTGAGGTCACCTGTTATGACGTGACCGGCTGGATTATAGCAGAACTCCGATGCTTTACAGAAACACGCGGAGGGATTTCGAGTAATGTTCTCAGTATTTAGCCCTTGCAGCACGTTTTTTAATTGAAAATTTTAGGTGCAATGGGAGATGAATAACTGTAGGAGATGATAGGTGGACACTGGTTTTTGAAGTAAGCTGGTATGGTTGAAGTCACTTTCTTATGGTTCAGGATATTGCTAATGTTAACGGCGTCAAGACCCTTGTTTCTGAAGTCAAGTTTCAGAAAATCACGAGTGGGAGTCTCTTCTGGAGAAACTGTTTGAACAGGCTTGTACAACCTAAACTTAGCAACATCCAAAATGATAGCAACCAGCATATATTCCGGAGAATTTTGAACATATGTTTTTGTATCCACCACTTCCTTCTGCAAAGAGCGAAGTTTAGTTACCGGCAGCTGATACAGCTTGGTACGAATATGATAAAGTCCTAATGGCTGCTGTACATATGGAAGGAGAGTGTCAAATGCGACATCAGCATGAAAATTAGGACGATTGTAGTGCCGATGTCCATGACTTCTCTTACGTCTTTGAGAGTTGCCAAAGAGTCTCATCACATTGACCGAACTGCATCTTGGGCTGGTACGATTCCCTACAGAATCTATTTTGTCATTGCAACCATAGGGCGCTGCAGTGCCTAATTCTCTGATCCAGAATTCCTCACGCTGTCTACGAAGTGGCGTGCTCAGACTGGGATTGTTAGTAGGGTGGTATATTTTTTCTAGTATTCTTACTTTGAAGGACAAAATAGAATGATCTGGTAGATTGAAATGTTGAAAAAGCAATTGATTGCTCCCATGATTTATCTCGTATCTATGACCAAAAAAAAAAAAAAAAAAAAAAAAAAAAAAAAATAAGTCAGGTGGATTTTCCCCGGGTTCGCCGGTTTTCGCCCACCTTTGATGAACGATTGGCTCCATTTAAGGGAAATATACTTGAAAGGGATGTAAAATCCATAAAAAAAAAAAAAAAAAAAAAAAAAAAAAAAGTGCATTGCATACTAGCAGAAGATCTCAGACTTCTGACAGTTATTTGAGGCACACAAGATAGTATATGTCGCTCACTAATCTGAACCTTTTTGAGGCAGATCCTGACAAATTTCTGCTGAGGTGTATGACTATGGATGAAACATAAGTCCAAGATTTCATACCAGAATCCAAATAACAGACTAAACAATGGAATTACCCTGGATTCACCCCGCCAAAAGAAAACAAAGTTTGGTTGGACAACTGGGAAGTTTATGGCCTCAGTATGTTTGGATGCTGATGGCATTCTTATGGTAGATTATCTCCAAAATACTTCATGCGACTGGAATGTCGAGATCAAATAAATCAGTATCTATTTATATATTCTTAAATATTTACAACAAAGAGCACCCATATCTTTCAATGCGTGATGGTGTACATGGGCATGTTAAATATACTACATGTCAGTAGTTGTATTTGCTTATTCTGAGCCATAAACCAAAAAAAAAAAACAGTATTAGAACATAATTTCGCAATATGTTACTTCATCTATATTTTAACACATAGTATAAGTTTTCCTATAGAAAATTATGTAAGTTTGCCACGTGATAAGGTAGACACAGATCACATGAGCATGCTTTAATCACGCCGGAAGTATGCATAGACATTGTTTTCTTTATCAAATATGTCAACTCAGGTCAACCTCTATAAACATCCCCTTGCAATAAAACCGAATGTCACATGACTCAATATGTCGTTGTTAAATTCAAATTTTCCTCATGTGAACAGGCAATGGTCAAGCTACCTTACGTTTGACCTTTTAACGGCGTCAAATTCGCTTTCCCGTGCATTCGTATGGGCCCTATACATTTATATGGGAAAATATTGAGAATTCATATTTTGGACATCTCCTCTAAAGACTATGATCCAGTTGAGTTGAAACTTGATGAGGAGCTGCCGTCTTGCAAATCAATTTTCGACATCTCTTTACAAACATTTGGTCGGTTTGAGCCGAAACTTCCTTTGTAGCAACAGGACAACTTTTGGATTGAAATGAGCTAAAATGGTGTCGATCGGAAATCCAAGATGGCTGCTACAGCGACCATCTTTAAAATCAATTTTGGACATCTTCTCACAAATCACGAGGCGAATTAATTTGAACTTACAATTTAGCAACAGGTTGGCGTGTAGATAAAAAACAAACTAAAATTATACCGATTGGAAATCTAAAATGGCCGCTATAGTCGCCATCTTGAAAACCAATTTTTGACTTCTCCACCAAAACCGTTAGGCGATTTGAGTTGAAACACACTGTAACAACAGGATGACCTCTAGATCGACAATAGCTATATTATAAGAAGAAAGATCCATCAAAGCAATGACCACACACACAAAGACCAAAATACCTGCAGTGTCTAAAGCTTGCTGTGGTCCCGGTGTTAGTCTTACTCTTTGTTGCTTTGTGGTTTATTCTACGAGGCGATTTGTTTTATGTCTTACCTTGTGTCATTTTGTTCTCGTGTTATTCAGTCCTTTTAGCATTGCGATTACCTCGCTTGGGGAAGACAGAGCTTATCTTAGTGCTTCTAGTACGTTTGTTCGATTTGTGCTGGTTTGGATTTGTCGGTCTCCTCTTCCTCTTGGTGCCTGGGAAGGGCTGCGGTTTGTGATTGTGGCACTCCCTGGACTTTTCTCTTACCTTTTTTTTTATTTGCATACTACGCCTTGTGTGTTTGTTTCGTGTTGAGACCCTAGAAAGTCTCCCCGTACATTCATTTAATGGTGTTATTATTTCAAGTGCCAGGGTTTGCACTTTACAATCACATTTCGTATTCCTCTTCCTCATGATTCCAATTTATACCTCATTGAAGGTTAGATATTTACCGGTGTTCGTATCCCGTTTATAACAATTTCTCACTTTACGTTTCTTTGGACTTGTATTAGACTTACTAATGTATTGTCGGTTGTTGTTATACTCTGTATGCTTCGATCCTACCGGCTGTTTGCACCCGCTACTTACTGCCTTTAATAGCCGGTACGAATACTGCTTTTTATCTAATGATATTACTTTCTTTACAATTATATGAGTATCACTATAGATTAAAAATTACTATTTCTTCTAAAAGGCAGCATTCTGCTTCTTCTTTACAGATTCTCCATTCTATTGCTAGATTTAACTCTTTGTTACCTACTGTTAACGTTTCGCCTTTGAAACTTCACTCTGTATCATCTTTAAATTTATATGGCGCTTCAAATTATAATATTTTTCGTAATCATCTTAGAATTAGATTTTCTCTAATTAAATCTCCTATATTTCTAAAGTATAAGAATCCGTATAAAAGGAACAGTATGTACCCTAATAATTCTAAGTGCAATGCCAAAAGTTGCATCTGCTGCAATCATTTAATTTGTCAGTCTACTATTTTTCCTCAGTTAATCATAGACAATTTTCAGTTGTAAACAACTCTGATTTAGACTAAAAATCTGAGCATGTTATATATGTTCTCACTTGCAGTGAAGGAAACTGAGGAATGCAGTAATGTTGGGCAGACCAAACGGGCCCTTAAAACTTGGTTTAAGGAACATTTGTTTAAAATCAAAAAAAGCAAAGAAAATTGACACGTTTCTTTATCAACATTTCCGGAGAGCTGGTCATTCATGATCATCTAGTAAAGTTTTGGTTCAACCTGTTGAAAAAATTATACACAAGTTGAATTCTACCAATAGATTAAAAAATATTTTAAAACATGAACTTGACATTTTTAGACATGAACTTGTTCTAAGGCGGTGGTCCCGGTGTTAGTCTTACTCTTTGTTGCTTTGTGTTTTATTCTACGAGGCGATTTGTTTTATGTCTTAACTTGTGTCATTTTGTTTTGTGTTTTTCAGTCTTTTTAGCATTGCAATTAACTCGTTTGGGAAAGGGAGAGCTAATCTAAGTGTTCTTCGTACGTCTGTTCGACTTGTGCTTGTTTGGATTTGTCGATTTCCTCTTCCTTTTGGTGTCTGGGAAGGGCTGCGGTTCTCTTACCTTTATTGAACTTAAATGGATTAAACGTTTACATACCCCTTTTCCACTCGGATATAACGATAATATTTACCATGAAGGAAATATTTCTAAAATGCTGGATTTCGACTTTTTTTTCCATTTTAGACAATAAACGATCCATGGTATGCGCAAAAATGGTGATTTTAAACGAAAACATAAAACTGTTTTATCTCTTTTTGATTTAAACATTCTTTACAATTCTGGACGCCATCAATTTTTTTCTAAACTAGCTTCACTGTATATGTCTTTATTACGTAAGTTAGATGCTGAGGCGAATAAATTTTATGATAGAAAACATGATTTGTATGAAGCAGCTCTCCTTACAAGATGTTATACTCAACATGCTCTTCGTCCTTACATTAATTCTGAAATTAACCATATTAGACACTTCATCAAAATTCCATTCATTAATAAAGGTATTGAGTTCATAGATTTGCCTAGCATATTTCGAGATAATAATGTTATATCAGCTATACCTTCATATTTCGAAAACACGGAATATTCTATTATTTATTATAGATATAACAAACCTATCCGTAATATTATACTTAATTTCAATACATTAGTTTCCGATCTTGATATTGAAACTAGTTCCCCTGATTCTTGAGATTGTAAAGATTCTAAATTTTGTTATCAACCAGCGGGTCATATTCAATCTGCGGATGGTGCACACAACGAGAAGAATGATGATATCTAGTCTATCTGTAGCTATACATTCACATGCGGTTAATGTTATGCAATGCTGTGCGGAGATATAACTTGCTAGCTAATACTGCAATTAATATGCACGTCAAAGTATTCAGTACATTTGAAGTATGACTTTTTACTGAATATTCTGGCTATGTGGTACCAGTGAGTATAGTGATTCCACGAAACAAGATGTGTTCGAATTATATGCAAAAATGATTAAAGCCCGTCTAAATGTCTCATTAAAAATGGTAATTTTTTAGTATTAATCGCCCTTTCTAGTTTAGTCTTTATCATGTTTTCAAATCTTTCAATAACGGAAACATAATTTCACTTGAGGGCGTAATTAGCTGCTTCTTTAACAACAAGGACGAACGGACTGATGTTACAGCCGCCGTTGTTTTCCCTCAATGGAAGTACCGTTCTCGTGTTTTTATCGTTGTAGATTAATTATTTATCAAGTGCAAAACTTGAAACAATGTCAAGATATATAGAAAAGTAATTACTTTTGGTAAGAGAGAATAAGCTGTTATTATGCTCAGTTTTAGAATGTATGGAATCAAAGCATACTTTAGATATTTCAGCTAAAATTTGGTTACTATAGACGAAAACAACCAAGATTGTCACCTTCATCGAATGAGACATAATGGTCGATTTCATAACTTTTTATGTTTTCGTTTGCCTGAAGAGTTCCACGGAGATCGCCCCTATAATGATTGTAATTTCCTGTTACAAATCTGGCTGCGCGCTTTTGCACGCTTTCCAGTTCTTCCTGACTACACCCTGGGGCCCCCGATCTAACTGCCTTACTCCAGGATTGGACGCTTTGATCTTTTATAACTGCTTCTTTAAATGTCTAGATGAATTCTCGTACTTGCTGAAGTCTAATTGCATTTGAGGGCAAAATCGGTATGGAAGCACGATATCGTTAATTGTACGCCCGAAAGATGCCATACTGGGATAATTAAATATTTTATTCTATTCTATTTTTTATCAGATGCACGACTACTATGTCAACAGTTACTTCCGCTTAAGCTGGGTTTGATATAAATCCCGTATTCGAGCTATGAAAAGCATAATACACTGGCATGCTTAATGTGCGGCTTGAAAGGGTGACCCGCAACAAAAGAGCTTGGTAATATGAAAATGAGTCGACTCGGCACATACGAACAAGCGAAGATCCAGATCAGTCTAAACATTCATACTGTTACGTTAGATCCTTTGGTACTTATCAATAAAGTACAGTAAAAACCTGTGTAAGAGAGCCACCCAGACTGACTTTTAATAGTGGTTGATATGGAAAAAGTTGTCTGTCTTATAAAGGTACATATGTAATTTTGCTAGCAAAATTACATGACATGTACATTTATAAGACAACCACTTTTCCACATCAACCACTAAAGTCAATTTCAAAGCTGGCTGTCTTACACAGGTTTTACTGTAAGCAATGTATCTAGTGATTCTGTAAACATAGAGCGAAGGTCTTGATCAAGCTGTGAAGATGTGCAGTTTTGTGTCGTCGCTTTCCATACATGCTCCGAAAGCCCTTTTTATATGGCATGGCTCAAATATTGTGATTTATATGTATTATGAGTTATTACCCTAGTCCTGCTGAACCCGGATCTGTCCTGCCTTTGCAAACAGTGTAGATCCAGATCGCTTGGCTTCTGAAGAAACCAACTGATCTGCATCTGCACTGTTTGCCATTAAGTAGGCGAATTTAAATCAACAATCTGGATCAAGTAATTTGTTTGGCTGAAAATTAGAAAAGGGCGTGGCATCTTTATTCAGCAGGACAAGGGTTAATATGAGAAATTATTCCTTCATACATTGGCGTCGCACGTAGATTCAAATCAGCCTTCGCATCCGCACAGTCTGATCGGACATTTTTGCTGCATTATCCAGTGTATTCATTTTCCGCATGAGCAAAGTTTGCATCCTTGGCTATCTAAAAACGCACCTAGAGAAGATTATGGGCGCATATATCCTGAAGTACGTTTTCAGACGTTTCGGCTCTTATCAACTCCGAATACATAGCCCCGTTAACGAGCAAATATTTCTCACCGTTGATTGTCTATGACGTCCACGGGCGTAGATAATATACGGTTTGGTTGGGACACCGAAAAGAATCATTTGCTGATCCATAATGCACCAATGACCTTAAACCCCCCACCTGTTCTATAAAAGGATGTAGGCGGGGCTTATTTCAAAATGGTGCCCGACTTTTTTACACTTTGTCACTTGCAGAAGCTTTATCAATGAAAATAAAAGAACTAGAAAACCTTCACATACAAATTTTGTTTTGCTAGAAGGCATGTCTAGGCTATACTTTATACATTAACAGTAAAATATTATGTTATAAAAGATTATTAATTGAACAAGCTGAATGAAATCACTGGAAAGTGCTGAGAAATTCAAACTTCATATAACCTTTAACCCGTGTCATGTGATGTAAACATGGCAATCTGGAGTGTAGAGTACAAACACTGTCCACTTGTAAGATGGCTATCACAGCAAAAGCAGATAAATTTTCCCCTATAAGATTCTTTCAGGGAAAATTGCACTCACATGCCATGATTCAAAAAGAAAATTGTTCAAACCATTATTTATAGGCATTAACAGGAGCTTATGAAATCAGCATACATGGAGGGAGATATTTTAACAAGTCAGTTACAATTTCATTCCAGCAATGAAAATTGCATTAATACATTGTGACTCCTGCTTCTAAACTAACTGAAATTTAGAAAGCAATATGTCATTTATCCACTGTTTGCAGGGTACTATTTATCAAGTCACAACCCATTGTGCCCCATGTTAGCCGGGAATGTAAGGCACAAATTTAAATCTTATTTGACATATTCATACCAGCACAAATTTAAATCTTATTTGACATATTCATACCAGAAGTGTGTGTGTGATAATCATCGTAGCATCTCTTTATTGTCAGTTGCTGGGAAGGTCCTCGTAAGAATTCTACTTAACCGACTGAATGAACACCTTGAACAGTCAGGGCTTCTACCAGAAAGCCAGTGTGGATTCAGAAAGGACAGAGGAACAATTGACATGATCTTCACAGCAAGGCAGCTTCAAGAGAAATGTCAGGAACAGAACATAGACCTCTACATGACCGTTGTTGACTTTACCAAAACTCTGTTCAGCATGATGTTCTCTGCCATGCTTACAGCTGCTTTCCAGGATGGTGACAATAGTACGTTTTTCAACCTAAGAAGGTTGCAAGCCAAATCCAAGGTGCAGACAGGAGCTAGACGAGTTCCTCTTTGCTGATGACATGGCAAATGGTGCTCCAACAGAGAAGATGCAAAAAGGTGTAAATCAGGTATCTGACTCCTGCGACAACTATGGCCTCACAATCAGCATAAAAAAGACTGAGGTGGTTTATCAATTAGCACCTGGCAAGCCTTCCAAGGAGTCCACCATTACAGTGAAAGGTCAAAGAATGCAAGTGGTAGACAAGTTCACCTACCTTGTAAGCACATTGTCAAGAGTCGTGCACATTGATGATGAAGTCAATGCCAGGATTGCCAAAGCTAGTGCAGCATTTGATTGACTTCGTGGTGGTGTTTGGGATCGAAGAGGAATCAGGCTTGACAAAAAGCTGAAAGTCTACAAAGCTGTGGTGCTGCCAACACTATTGTATGCATGTGAAATGTGGACAGTTTATCAACGGCATGCCAAAAGACTGAACCACTTCCATACAAGCTGCCTTAGAGAAGTTTTAAAGATTAAGTGGCAAGACAGGATTTCTGAAAAGAGCAGGGATAGAGAGTGTACATTCTCTTCTGAAACTTGCACAGTTAAGATGAACAGGCCATGTTACTAGGATGCCTGAGGAACGTTTGCCAAAGAAAATCCTCTATGGAGAACTAGAAATGGGCAAACGCTCCCATGGTGGTCAGAGGAAGTGATGCAAAGATACCCTGAAAGCCTCCCTCAAGGATTTCAACATACCAACAGAGTCATGGGAACAAATTGCACAGGACCGAGTAAAGTGGCGAGGCCTCATCAGAAGAGGTGCTAGTGAATATGAGGCAAAGAGAATCAGCGAAGCCGAGCAGAAACGTGCACAGCGCAAAGCCAGAGATAAGGCATTACCAACATAGCTGTCTTGCTCTGACCTCTGTTGTTCTATCTGCAACAGACACTTTAGAGCTAGAACTGGTCTAATCAGCCATCTTAGAACGGATTTCTCGGATGTGATTAAGATTGGTCATTGTCAGTAATGAAAGACGAACTATTATTGTTACCTAGTAGTGAGTATAAACATTATTTTGTAGCATCTTGAGCTAGCAGACCCCAGGTAAACAACAAGAGTTGTCAGATGACAACACAGCTCGACGGAAAGGGCTGATCGGATAAGAAAACAATCTCTAAATATCAAAAAATAAATTCAGAAATTAAATTTATATGACAGAGTATGACCTGACTTTGATGTCAGAAGAATGTCAAACTGAGGGATGGGGTATATGCCATTGAAAAGGTGAAATATGAAAGCTAAAGCTTACATACTTCAGCATTCATGTACACTTTTCAAAACTTAAACTGACCGTTCCAAGGCGGTTCTTCTGTCTTGGTTTAATTTTGTTATAGTTCGTCTTTGAATGTGTGTGTTGCTTACATCTTTTTTTGTTTGGATAGCCATTTGGCCACTTTCTGGGAAAGTAACTGTCCGTTTGGCTTTCTGCTAGTGAGGTTTCTATTAGGGTCTAGTTATTTTGTGTTTGTGTTTCTTTCCCTTTGATGTCTCTGATGGGAGGTTTGGGATAATTGTATCGATTCCTGATCATTGCCTTCCCTTTAATTTTAAACACAGCTGTATACGACAAAGTATGACCTGACCTTAATCTAGGCAGAAGGTCAAACTGTGAAAGGGGTGTGTAAAAGGTCTTACCCTAAGGTAGGTGTGGGTCAAATATTAAAGCGGTATCTTGAATATTTTAGCAGTTACGAACACTTTTCAAAACTTACTCATAACTCAAACAGGTTTAAATGACAAAGTATGACCTGATCTTGACCTAAGCAGAAGGTCAAACTGAAAAAAGGGGTGTGTGCTGTTGAAAGGTCTATCCCTAACGTGGGTGTTGGCCAAATATGAAAGTGGTTTCGTGAATACTTCAACAGTTACAAATGCTTTTTCAAAACTTAAACGCAGAACTCGAACATGGGTTTAAATGACAAACTATGACCTGATCTTGACTTAGGCAGAAGGTCAAACTGAATAAGGGGTGATTGCTATTGAAAGGTCTTACCCTGAGGTAGATGTGGGCCAAATATTAAAGCGGTATCTTGAATACTTCAGCAGTTATAAACACTTTATAAAAATTAAACGCAGAACTCCTACTTGGGTTTAAATGACACAGTATGATCTGAGCTTGACCTAGGCCGAAGGTCAATCTGTAGAACGGGTGTGTGCTTTTGAAAGGTCTTACCCTTGCGTTGGTGTAGGCCAAATATTAAGGCGATATCTTGGAACACTTCGGCAATTACAAACACTTTTCAAAACTTAAATGCAAAACTCCAACGTGGGTTTAAATGACAAAGTATGACCTGACCTTGACCTTGGCAGAAGGTCAACCTGAGGAAGGGGTATGTGCCTTTGAAAGGTCTAAGCCTAAAACTGGTGCGGGACAAATATTAAAGCTCTATCCTGAACACTTCAGCAGCTATGTAAACTTAAACATGGGTGTAAATGACAAAGTAAGAACTGACCTTGATCTTCATAAATGGTCTAACTTGGGGATTGGGATGTATGCTATTGAAAGGTCCTACCCCAAGGTAGGTGTAGGCCAAATATGAAAGCAGTACCTTAAATAATTAAAAAAACCTAGCACACCTTTGAAAACTTAAACATTGTGCTAACGCGGACGCGGACGCCGACGCCAACGACTGGGTGACAACATAAGCTCTCCAGGGACATAGTCCCCGCGAGCTAATAACAGCTGACCAGTAATCAATAAGCCCCGCCTACATTTTCTGGTTGTAGCTGCTACCGTAAATGTCAGTTTAATCGTGTTGTCTACAAGTAAAACTTGAGAATATAGCACTGAATAGAATAGAAAATAATATTTATTGGAACAACTAAATATACAGAATGTGTTCTCCATTCGCGTTCTTTTTTTCGGCTCATTGCACTTATGTAGCTATTCTAAAAATTTACCATTGCAGCATTTGATCAAAGGTTATGAGTAATACTATACGTTAGTCTTGACAATTTCACTTTTAAAGTAGGTGGATACATTGGTACTGCTGAGTGCAATTTATTGCATTACCGGGACAGCGTGACAAAGATCTAATATTCTACAAAGAAGCAGCTTTCATATAAGCTAACATGCGTTATGGTGAACCAATGGGACGAATTATCATTTAGACATCTCGGATTCACCTTCAGCATTATAGAATTTAGCCGATTAGCCAAGATTTTAATGTAAAGACCCAAAGACTATTCCGTATTAAAATCAGCCTTAACATATATTGAGTGCGAGGCGCTGAACAAGCTTTTTGTGAAAACTTATACTTATTTTATTTTACTAAACAACTTGACCACGATCCGACGAAAACGAATGCTTGGGGTTGTTCTAATACTACTTTACGATTTTATAATGCTAAGCACTTTGGTTAAAAATTTCAGCAGACTATATTTTGAGATATTTTTCTTATTACTTATCATTTCCAGGAAATAGGCTTTGGCATTTAATGCAAATTGCATGAAATACCAAAGCCTATTTTCTGAAAAAAAAAAAAAGAAAAAAAAAAAAATGTTTTTATTTGTGGTATAATGAATATGCCCATGGACTAAGAAAGGTTAATAATCAGTTAATTCTATATGATGATGAGGATCTTTCACACACATTATCCGGAGAAAAGACCGAGTGCTCACATCCAGCCAATGTTAACACTTTGCATGCTGAGTAAAGTTTCAGCAGATCAGATTTTGATTTTTTTTTTTTTTTTTTTTTTTTTTTTTTTTTGTAGAAAATAAGAACTAACATTTCATGCAAATTGTCTTCTTGAAAATAGGAAAAATATCATTAATTTGTCATCTGCTGATTTTGCCCATCCCAAAATAAGTATTGATGCGATAAAACAAATATGTACGTTCGCTATTCGTGCACGTTTTGTATAATTCTATTTAAAAAGCCCTAAAAAAGCTCGTAACGAACCGTCTCATTTGGTTCTACACTATTTGCCATTTTGTGTCCATTTTTTTTTATTTAATGTTATTGTTATTATTATTTGTTTTATTTGTTTTTTTTTTTTTTTTTTTTTTTTTTGTTTTTTTTTTGTCTGAGTGAGATCTCTGTAACAATGAATGCTTCAAAATTCAAGGATGAAAGGGTCGTCCACTAGAAATGCAAGGGTGAAAGGGTTAAATAAAATCCCGGTGGGCACACAGCGTTGAGACAACCATGATTCAAAGTTAATTCAACGTCTTGACTTTGAATCAACGTTGAATCGTCGTTGTTTTTTAACGTTGTAAGCCTACAGGGACATGTTCAATGGCACGTGAATCTGCCCATTCTATCGTAGTTTCTTACTTATATATATATGGGTATTTAGGCAAACGTAATCTGATCAAACTGAGTGTACATATACAGTCGGACTTAAATGGCTCGAACATGTTTTGAGCCATAACAATTTCTTCTAGACATGGGTAGATCTAGCCAGTGAGTATTTGTCACAGCACCAGGTCAGGAGGCATATGGGCATTACTTAGGGATGTCTTTTCGATCATGTATTGAACAATGGTATGATGAGTGTACTCATCAGAACTCGCTTGATGAAGAGAGTTTAATGAGTACACACAACGTATGTTTTCTTACTACAATAGGAACATTTTCCTAAATATCCGTATATATCTTGAGCTATCTGAAGAATTTCCTAGGGATGCAAAAAAAAAAAACAAAACAAAAAAAAACAAAAAAAAAAAAACAAAAAAAAAACGAGTTTATATTTGCCGATAGATCATTTGTGTTTGTCACTGGAGTTTTAATGTAATAAGAAGTTTGATATACAAAACCTGAAAAAAAATAAATTAAAAAAAAATAATAAATAAATAGATAAATACAAAAAAATGAAATAAATAACTAAAAAAGATAAAAGTTTTGAAATTGATTGCCATTTTATTATTAAAAGATGAGTTTTTAGTTGATGTTAGTTTTTACTTTCCTTCCTTATTTAGTAGCGAGCACCGTTGGCCGAGCATCACGCGGAATGGCGGCTCCATTCTACAGTGATAAAGCAAAGTAATGGGACAGAAAGGCCTAAACAAACCGTGCAGAACAAATTACCTCAAATGACCTCTCTTCTAGCTATTCTTACTCATCAAAAGGTAGCATAACGGTCTGTACTCCTTTTAGGACAAGAATGATAAGGAGATAAGGTGTCAAAATATTTTGGAGTAAATAGGCCAACGGCATTTATTAACTAATCATCATGCAATTTGTTATTGTAAATTAGGACTCGGACTACAGTAGTTTTTGTTACTCTCGATCAAACTGCATATATATATATATATATATATATATATATATATATATATATATATATATATATATATATATATATATATATATATATATATATATATATATATCTTTCATTTCATTCTCGTTACGCCTGGCTCGTAACAGTAATTGGAGACTCGTCTAGGATCGAACATTTTCTTGTACTTAAACAAGTTTGGACTTAAAAAAAAAGAAAAAAAAAAAAACAAACAAGTATTTACTTTAATATATATACTTTTTCAACCTTAGGCAGTCACCCCTTTTAAAGCACCCTTAGGCAGACCAAGACCAGACTTTGCATTTCAGTGAGAAACATTGCAGCTGCAATTAAACAATTCTTTAAATATGCTCAGAAAAAAGCTGTTCTCGTATCAAAGTCATGCGGCTAATAGTAATAGACATACATTTTTTTTAGTCTGCCTAAATTTTGGAACATACAATTAAGCCATTAAGCAGACCATCATTAGGAGGACTGTATACATACGAGGGATGTTCGAAATGAATTGCTTATTGTCCTCTAGCTCGATATCCACGTGGGGCACGATAAAAACCAATACATACCTGTATAGGGCTATTCAATATCTACACAATGGTGTATAAATGTACATGTTAGACAAAGTGTAAGACATAAAATTTGCCATATGAATACACGCAGTCATTGACCGCTGCAGTAAAAATGGTTGGTAGAAGCGTCGACAAAAAAGATGAAATGCGGGATTACATCAAAGCTCGCTCAAAACTTGGTTGTTCTTTGAAGAAGCTGATGACTGAAATTTCTACTGCTTTTGGACCTTCTTGTGTGTCTTATGACACAGTTCGGCGGTGAAAAAAAGAAATTTGAGTCTGGTGTAGAGTCCATCAAAAATGCACCGAAATCAGGTAGGCCAAAATCTGCATCTCGTAAAGAAATCGTTTCCAAAATAAAGGAAATCATTGAAGGAGATGCCAGATTTACAGTTCGTGATATTGCACGAAAGGTAGGCATATCCCTATCAACGGTTCACCTTATTTTGAAGAAGCATTTGAAAGTCAGAAAGATTTCTGCTAGATGGGTGCCACATCTGTTGACTGACGGGCAAAAGAGGCAACGGGTTAAAGTGGCCAAAAAACTGCTTCAAATGTTTCCAAAATATGACAAAAAGCAGTTTACCAATGTCGTCACAGGTGATGAAACCTGGGTCCATTATTTTGAGCCTGTCAGAAAGGTTAGCAATAAGATCTGGGCCACTAAACACAGCAAACGCCCAATAATTGCCAAACGTTCTTTGAGTACAAAGAAGGTTTTGTATGCAATCCTCTTCTCTGGTGAAGGAGTCGCAATAAAAGTGCCAGTGAAAAAGGGCAAAAGCATCACCGGAAAGACGTAGTACTGAAGAAACTGAAAAAGTTTTATCAGAAACGACGCCTTGCCACATGTTTTAAACATGTCCGTCTTCTACATGACAATGCCCCAGCTCATACCTCCGCAATAGTTACGGCGTTTTTGAAGAAAGAAAAAGTAACTGTTTTTCCTCACCCCCGTATTCCCCAGACCTTGCCCCATGTGATTTCTTTTTGTTTCCGAAATTGAAAGCATTCCTTGCTGGGCGGAAATACCAGTCCCGACAGGCACTTGGATCTGCATTCATCAGTACCTTATTACTGTGCCCAAATCAGCGTACCGTGACGCCTTCAAGAAGTGGATACATCGGCTGAAACTTCGAGGGCATGAAATGAGTACTTTTGGGCTAACTTGAAATTTGAAGTCTCCAGATAGAAATAAGCAATTCATTTCGAACATCCCTCGTATATCATTCAGTCTGCTTAATGAGGATCTTTAATAACAACTTCAGGGATGTTGTTTGATTTAAGCCTAGCACGTTTAAAAATGTTGTTGGTCAACAGAGCCATTGCTATATTTTTAATTTAACTTGAACACTACTTCTATAGTTTATAGTTGAAATAAACTTCTGACAATGAGCCCTAAGAAAATTTAAGATGACTTTCTTAAATGCAAACTGTAACCTTGATCCCTTGACTAATATGACTTTTATACATGTAGACAAAGGGCAATTCACATGGTTCAGGCGAGCTTTCCTGTCTGGCGACAGGTCTTGTTTTTTTTTTACTGCTAATCTAATCAAAAGATATGTGGAGTCTGATCAACAACAGGATTTGCCAACCATTGGAAGTGATGTTCACCTCAACTTTGCCTGATATTGGCAAAAGCTTTTGATGCTCAGCCTTGACTATCCTGTTATACAAGTCTATTTTGAGCCTTAGGCAGTCAAACTGTAGGCAGACCAAGACCTGACTTTGAGAGATATGTATCTATTTCAAAAAAGAAAAGTCCATCATACACAAATGAATGAATAAACATTTTCATACAAAATTTTATCTAAATGTTATGCTAAATGCATTAATACATAAAGGGTAGTGCAAGGAAGCTACAAGAAGGTTGGTAAGTGTTGGTTAAGGATATTTGTTATGTCGCAGTAAAGCTCTACAGAGCTTATGTTGTCTGTTTCAAAAATGCAACTTTCTTCCCGCTTCCTTATCTTGTTATGTTTTTTATACTATTGTCCATAGGTAGCAAATAGGAGATGCTAGAACCAGAATGCTTTACGTTAGTGGTCATAATGAAAACTGTGCAAGAAATCAGTCAATAAAATTTAATATACTGCCACAATATAAAATAAAATAAAATGGTCTGTTTAAATAGCCTGCGAGTACCTTATAGCCATTTGGCCGGGTCTGGCTGAATATCCCTAATACTATGTACTATGTAACCAGACCCGGCAAAATAGCCCCTAGGTCCGGTTCAATAGCCACTCCTCTTATATCTGAATATGCCCAGGACTATTTACCCGGACCCAGCAGGATAGCCCCTAAGGGCTATTTGATGGGTCCAGCTACATGTAAATAGCCACTGCCCAAGAGAAAATAAGATTATTCATTCATTAGCTGAATATACATATATATTGTGTGTATTTCTTCCATAGGGAGACTTGGTAAAAAATAAATGTGTACAATACTACATAAGCAGACACTATACATGTATATACAATTTTTATACATGTACAAACAATCAGCGTTAAGCAGACATTTATTGTTTAGCTTTGCCTCAGTGAACATCAGTTCAAGACATAGAATAAAATGGTCTTTTCATCGGCAAACGAGTTATATCTTAATTTATCCTTTGGAACAAGACCGCTTTTAGAAAATACCATATTTTTGACTTACTAATATTAATATCTAGGCCAAACTTTTACAAAATGCATTTAGTCTATCAATATTACTTTGCAATCCAGTTTTGGAAGTTGACAACAAAACTAAGTCATCTGAATTTAATTGTCACCATGATTTGTTCATTAAAATCTGCTTAAGGTTTGGTCCCGACTGCCAACCTAAGTCTCGGCTTTTATACTCTTCCAGTCATATGTTGGAATGTTTACGATTTGATCAGCTTGATCAGCTGCATATCAATAGAGAAGAAAATAAACCTGAAAGTCAGTTGTTCACCGCAGTTACACATATTGACAGGTCTTGTGTAACTGCCAGCAAGAGACGCAAGACCTGTTGATATGTGTGCATATAGTGAATGGCTGACTTAAAGGAGCACTGAGGATATTTCAATGTGCTATTTTGCAATGATACATCTTGACATGGGTTGACAGACTCATACATTGTACTAACTCACAGCAAAGGCTCAGACAGAGCTGCACATTTGAGCTTTTGCTGTCTCTGTGAAAGTACCTATTTAGACTAATTGCACTTTACTGAGAGACCTATCCAGCTTTCAGATCCACCATGCTGTGGACTTTTGACAGTTGCATAAAAAGTACAAACAAGATGTTGATAAATTTACTATTTATTAAATACTAAGAAGTTGATATTAAAGTTTCTATTTATTAATACATCAACCAAGCATCTGGACAAAAATCTACATAGATTTATACAGAGGACCTTAAAATAACAGCAGCATTTTTCCCTAAGATTTTGCTGTTAATAAGAATTTGCAGCTTTAAAGGACCCAAACATGTAGCAGTATAATAGGTATTACACTGTTAAAGGACTTTTTTTTTAGTTACACACAGAATATTTTTTGTGGGTATTTATAAGAACTACCTCGGTGATTCTAACAAATATCTGCAATATATGTTTCTCAGAGTATTAAATCAAGTATTGTTGAATAATTTCTTATTATCTGTCTCATCTTGAGCTACATGTAAGGACTGTTTCTAAGGCTGGCTAATCAGAGCTAAAAAAATAATTGATTATCAGTCCTGCCATTGTGACTGATAATCGATTAGTAATCACTGAAGATTTGGTAATAATTTTGCCTATCTGACCGAGCATGACATATTTTACTGTATGCATTTGGTCAGACAAGCATAAGCAAACAGTGTAGCCCCAGATGAGACGATGCCACAAATGTGGCGTCTCATCAGGGTCTACACTGTTCGCCACTCATCCAGCTATTCAAGACATTAAAGTGGGTAGTAAATTGTACTTGTTCAAATTTTAGACTAAGTATGGTAAAATTGTTGAGGTGTCTGAATACTAAGGGTAAATACGGTAAAGTAACAGACACAGAAATCAAATGATCGATTAGTAGCAAATCTATATGATAATCATTTTTGTGGTATTTATCGATCAATTAATCGATTACCTGATTAATCGTGCACAGTCTTAACTGGTTCCAGTCATACTATCGTTATGAAGAGTTTTGCTGTCATATCAAATGTCCGGAAAGAGGGTTGACAGTATTTTTAAAAAGGATTATGTTTCTGTTGAGACATAAACCTAGACCACTCTCCTGGGGGAAAAAAAAAAAAAAAAAAAAAAAAAAAAAAACACAAAAAAAGATATGTATGTGTTTAGGTTTCAGACTGGGAAATGTTAGGTATCTTTGACTGGATTTTTAATACTTTACACACATTTTCCTATTTTTTTCAGTATATTTGTCAAATTTCCACAATAAAATGTTTAGGGCACAGCAAAAGTATGGTTGGAAAACTCGAAACACATACATGTACATATATATTTTTATAGATCCTATAAGAAATAAGAATTGATCAAGCTCTTCCACATTTCCTTGAATCTTTATCACTGCACATGACCAAAGGTATATTTTCTTGTATAATGAGTTCGGCTCAGTTCACTGTCTTCATGATAAATACATGTATAAGAGAGATCAATTCAATTTCTTATTTCCCCATGAAACATTTTTGTGAGTACTTGTTATAATCACTTCCCAAGAGGCGATTCCAGCAAGTACCCACAACATATGTATTTATGGAAAAAAAGTTTTTTTCACTATATACATGAAGCTGCATCTTCAATAATGACAATTCTCAGAAGCACTAAAAAACATTCATATTTGGCTGTATTTCATTGCGTTAACATGCCCTCGCAATGAGGCGGTTCTAATGAGCACCCAAAATTTACGTTTTAAACAAAAACAAGAGGCCCACGGGCCACGATTCGCTCACCTGAGTGACATAGCCACTGCAGACATGCAGATGTTATGCAACATTTTTCCAGTCCTATCATCGCAACTAATGAAAATATCATCATTTGAGCAGTTCTTAGTTTTGAAGAAGAATATATGGGCCTGACAGTCAATGGAGCATGATCATTTGAATAAACTATCAATCACATTTCAACAGAAGGATCAATGTGAAATTTGGTGGAAATTGGCTAAGTGGTTTCTGAAGAATCGTGATTTTATACATGTAAACAGCATAGTGGCAGGCACATATTATAAATATAAACCAGATGATGGCCATCTTAGATTTCCAATCAGAACAATTTTAACTACTGTTGATCTACAAGTCACTTCGATACTTTCAATATAAATGTATATGGCCCACACAAATAGGGAAGTAAATTTGACCTTGGAGGCAAAAAGGTCAAATGTCAACATAGAACCATCATTTGAGCAATTTTGGTAGATCTCCTGTCCCCCATAATTTGTGCAAAGATTAGGACCCAGGGCTTATTTGGTTATGGAGAAGAAGATTTTTAAAGGTTTTTACCATATATGGGCATGGCAGCCATTTTGATCAATGGACCATACCCATTTTAGCAATCTTTCATTCTCCTGCCCACGGAGGCTCCGCATGAAATTTGAGCAAGACTGGCTCGGAGGCTTCAGAGGAAAAGCCATTTGAAATTATCAACATTTTTTCCATACAAATGTATGGGGCCCATACAAATGCATACAGAAGCAAACTCGACCTCGCCGTAAAAAGGTTAAATGTCAATGTATGACAATTAGTTTAGCAACTTTGGTAGACCGCCTGTTCCAGATGATATATGCAAAGATTCAGCCACAAGCCATCCTAGGTTTTGGAGAATAAGATTTTTAAATGTTTTTTCCCATGCAAATGCATAAAGAAGCAACTTGACCTTGCCGTAAAAAGGTCAAATGTCAATGTATGACCATTATTTTAGCAACTTTGGTAGACCCCCTGTCCCCGATGATTTATGCAAACATTCAGCCCTAAAGCATCCTCGGTTCTAGAGAAGAAGATTTATAAAGGTTTTTACCATATATGGGCATGGCGCCCATCTTGGTCAACGAACCGTGACCATTTTAGCAATCTTTTGTTCCCCCTACCTAAGGAGGCTCCATATGAAATTTGAGCAAAATTGGCCCAGAGTTGTTTGAAATTCAGAACATTTTTCCCATACAAATGCATAAGGAAGCAAAATTGAGCTTAACGTAAAAAGGTCTAACATCAACGTACGACAATTCTTTTAGCAATGTTGGTAGACCTCCCGTCCCCGATGATTCCTGCAAAGGTTCAGCCCAAAGGCATTCTCGGTTCTGAAGGAGAAGATTTTTAAAGGTATTTACCATATATGGGCGTGGCGGCCATCTTGGTCAACGGACCGCGACCATTTTAGCAATTTTTCGTTCCCCTACCCTAAGGAGGCTCCATATGAAATTTGAGCAAAATTGGCCCAGAGGCTCCAGAGGAGAAGTTGTTTGAAATTCTGAACATTTTTCCCATACAAATGCATAAGGAAGCAAAATTGACCTTACTGTAAAAAGGTCAAATGTCAATGTACGACCATTATTTTAGCAATTTTGGTAGCGCTCCTGTTCCCAAAGATATATGCAAAGATTCAGCCATAAGGCATGCTCGGTTTTGGAGAAGAAGATTTTTAAAGGTTTTTCCCATACAAATGCATAGGGAAGCAAACTTGACCTTGCCGTAAAAAGGTCAAACGTCAACGTACGACAATTCTTTTAGCAATTTTGGTAGACCTCCCGTCCCCGATGATTCCTGCAAAGGTTCAGCCCCAAGGCATTCTTGGTTCTGGAGAAGAAGATTTTTAAAGGTTTTTACCATATATGGGCGTGGCGGCCAGCTTGGTCAATGGACCGCGACCATTTTAGCAATTTTTTGTTCCCCCACCCTAAGGAGGCTCCATATGAAATTTGAGCAAAATTGGCTCAGCGGTTTCAGAGGAGAAGTCGTTTGAAAATGTTAACGGACGGACGCACGGACGGACGGACGCACGGACGCACGGACGGACGGACGGACGACGGACGAAAAGTGATCACAATAGCTCATCCTGAGCAGAGCTCAGGTGAGCTAATAATAAAAATAACCCATACCCCTGTATACCCCACTTTTCACTATAAAGTGGGGTTTGCGGGGTTTAAACTGTATGGGCATGTTAACACAATGTCAAGAGCTGAAACATTCCATGTACATTGTGTTTTACTATCTACTAATAGGAGTCCAGTGATCTTCCCAGACCATTTAGGCATGTTGCTTCTAACATGCCTGCCTCTTCAAACTACATTTCAATGATGAAAATTTTTACAAATCACTGTTATTTCACTTCTTAGTCAGTAACGGTTTAAATGCATAAAGATGCATCAGTAAGTTATTTATGATATATATTTTGGCTAATATTGACAAGGTATCGATATATTAAGGATTTTAAAAATTGGTCAACATGTCAGAACATAGCTCCAGATAAGAAGGGGTATCCGCTCCAGATAAGAAGGGGTATTTTTCTTATTTCTCGAGAAAGCATTGTCTTGTAGATACTCATTAGAAGCACCCTTCCAAGGCAGTTCTAATGAGTACCCACAACATGGTTTTGTAGAGAAATAAGAAAAGTATCAAAACTATCTGGCTGAAAAAAGCGCCTGTTAGGAGCTATGTTAGAAGCTGGGTTTTTTGTTAAATAGGACATGCTTTCTGAAATTTCTGGGGAGAACATTGGGAGTCTTTGCTTCTTATTTAATTTTATCAAAATGCTCCTTTCTGTATTCAGTCACTACTTCGTTCAATATCTCACAATGTACATTTACAAAGAAGCAATAATTTTTTTTTTTAAACAGTTTGTTGTAAGTTTGCTCTTTCTTCCAATTCATACATCTGATAAATCAACAAACAGGTCAGAAGAAGAATGGAGCATATGTTGTGTTTATTTGTTAGAATTGCCTCACTGAGGCAATTCTAACAAGTACCCACAACATTTATTTTAATTTTAAAATCTGAAGAATTTATCATTTGTTTTTTCTGGGTGTGTACATTTTTGGTTGGACAAGTGAATTTTTGTTTGTGTTGAGGTTTTACGGCCCAGTCAACCCAATGGGGTCATGGCAAGCGCGGTCAGTTTACCTAACTACACATTTACTGGGTAGGCTTAGTCCTCTAAGCGGTAGGACAAGTGAATTTCCACGATTTACTTGCCCTTGGACAAGTGCAAAATTTTGTTATTAATTCCACAGCTCTATCTCGCCAAAATACAAGTTACTTGTGTATGCTAGTTAAGGCAAGAAAGTGTGTGTCACTTATGTGTACTAGTTAAGGCAAGAAAGTGAGAAAGCAGTTTCTCAAAATATACAGAACATAATTTTGGCAGCATATCTGTCTTGAAGAAGTTTTCATTTCTTTTAACAGGCACAGTGATAATATCCTTTGGTGGCACAAAAACAATTAATATACATTCAGATATACCAGTGATATTAAGCTGTCCCTGGATCTGATAATAGTAATCATGCTTGTCTGACATAAAATATTTCCCAGCACTGTCCATTTTTATATAAAATTTGTTTGAATCTATTTCCTTTTGAAGCTTGGGCTTTTTTTAAAAAACACTGTACGGACATTTCACCTCTAGCAACTTAATTTCTCCATTTTCTATTATCAAGCTGTCTGGTGATGCACCTTGAAATAGAATCTGATAATTAACAATCAATCCAACAGGACTTTCGTCACACTTATTTATTTCTAGAAACAAAGCACTCGCTACATCTTCATACTGTATACCATGCCTTACGCTCTGACTTGTGAAAAATGATCTTTTTTGTTCAAAAGTTTTCACAGGATCTGTAGAATTTTTCAGATGACAGAATGTTCCGAAAGTAGATGCTGTGATTCTGTGCTGCCTTTGTCTAAACCAGAAAGCATTTTTACTTTGCAGTCTAGTTCTTTTTTTCAATAATTTCAAACTTTTTGTCACTCAAATCAACCAAATTACTATACTGTAGTTTAGTGCTCTCATCAAGTTGATCAATGTAGTAAGAGATATCGAAACTTGTATTTCTTACAGAAGCAAAGAGTCTCTCATGCAGGTTTAGAATGCTCTCTTGTTGTTTGGTGACCACAGGGGTACACTCATTACTTCGAATAGTCTCCAATACAGGAAGTTTGACTCCAGATGCATCATACAGCTTTACTAACTTTTCAATTTTCTGGTCTGTCATCTTGGCAAAATCAGGAACAGGATTATGGTTCACCACAGTAGAACTCAGCTCTCTTTTAATTGGTTTGTTTGGATCCTGTTTAACAAACTTTATTTCACTGAATAAGAGTGGATCATCTGTCAGTGGTTTCCTCACATGCCACATTTGAAGTTTATCAACGGTACACGATTTCATCTGGGGAATTGAGGTTACAAAATCAATCAATGTGTAAAGAACTGCCACCACATGTTTACACTGCCCATCTACTCCAGCCTAGCCCATTTTAATTTTTTACCTCCATCTTTAAAATGAAGTTTTTTAAAAGTAAAACATATTTTAACGAGTAATACTTAACCTATAGATAATGTGCTATTCTCTTCTGTTTTCACACCTTCCACAGAAAAAAACGACCTTTCAGTCGATAATTAAAGTCTTAAACCAGAAGGTCCCTTAGGCAGTTACCTGTGTGACGTAACTTTTCCCGCTCAATTGACCACGTGTGTTTCTTTTATGTGTAAAACAGTAGACACAATTAGGAGAGATAAGCGAGGGTGGGCGGAGGGAGATAATTGATTATCTATAGGTTAAGTATTACTCGTTAAAATATGTTTTAGTTTTAAAAAACTTCATCTTAATTTCATAATACATTAACCTATAGATAATGTGCTAGAATTTGCAGAATAGGAGGGAGGTGCTCTCCTAATTCTAACACCAATAATATCTCACCACTTCTGGTTAAGACTCAGGAAACTCAAAGGAATCAGATACATTCTAATTCAATATTTAATAGAAAGAATGATCTAGATTCACAAAATAGCATATCTTTAAGGTGTTATGATCTAACAACCATATATATAATAGTAGACTCTAGAGGAAGCCAGTTCTTAAGTCTCAGAGACCTAACATTGCCCCCCCCCCCCCCCGCCCCGCCCCACCCCCTCCCCCTCCCCACCCCTTTTTTCTTTTTGGGAAACAACAATTGGCTTCAAAAAGAAAAAGGAGTCATTGAGACATAACATAAATATTCCATCGCAAAATAAGCTAGGAATATAGAAATATTTTCAAAACAAAATTTGTAAAACAAAAAGCCAAGACCATACACTGTAAGTAGTCTATCTAGGGTCTTGAATAAATAAGGAAAAGTCTACTCGGTGGAGTTTCCTATAGATAACTGACATATGTAGATATTTTGGATAAAATTCTAGATATGTGAAGCTATGTAATTGTAATAGTCTAAGCTATTAGAATTATAAACTAATTAGATTCTGTTAATTGGAGAGACAGGACAGTTTCCGATGAACAGACACAGACTTAAAATAACCATAATGTATAATTATTCCCCTTTGATCAAATTAAAGAAGGGGAGATAATAAAAGTAGATGGAGTTAACTTAACTATAACTAAGTTATCCATCAGAAGAAAAAGGTATAGACAAACATAATGGTTAAAACTATTGCTAGACTAATTGTATTACGAATTTTTAGTCAAGCAATAAAATAATACAGAGTTTGCATAAAACTGCTGGGAAGAAAAAACAACCTAAACCATTGATAATTAGTTTTGTCATAGACATATAAAAGCGTTGATGTCCTGACAAAATAATAAAGAAGAAACTGTCAACATCATGACTTAACAGTTTGACAGAGAATAAGAGAGATAAGAATAAGGTTGATCGCAGTTAACTGTAAGACGGTCATAGTTTGGCTAAATCTTACTGTATTGATAAGATTAAGCAATAATAAATAAGCTGGATAGAATCTTTCTATACCAGAAGATTGCCATGAAAAGTACTCCTGAGTAAATAATCATGGAAATCAAGAAATGTTAAAAAATCCACTTTGTAATGACGAATCAAAATGTTCATAAAAAGAGAAGGACTCGGAGAAAAAGTAATAGTGTGATAATCTCTGAAGAAAGATTATACAATAGTACTGATTAATGATCTCAAAAACACTTAATTTATAAGTTAAGAGATAGTATTACTATTCTATACGCATATTTAAGAATAGTAAGAAATATATGAATACTAAATTAAAATTATACTATGGAACAAATTCCTGCTATAAATATAAAGGTTAAGCGTAACTATTTATTAAGCAAGGAATTATTAAACATATAACTCGCTATAAATTAATGCTCAGAAATTTTATAGATAAATATTCAATCAAATTTTTAGAATTGAATATTAATAGAATAAAATCTATGTCTGCATAATTGGTAATTCCTGAAATATCAAATTACGTACTCGCAAATTAATTCAGGAAGAAAATATATATATACATATATACATATATATATATATACATATATACATATATATATATATATATATATATATATATATATACTCTCGAGATCTATGCGTAAACCATAGAGAGTAATAAAATAATATTATTACCACGATCCCTGACGGAAGGGTAAAAACATGTATATGAAAGAGATAATAATTAATTTAACGTCATATAGGTTTAAGATAAAATTTGTTTAATCTTTAACCAATATGCAGCAACAGTGACTCGATATTCTGTATTCGTACGCAGAAAAAGAGTACTTAGTCATTAGAGTTTTGTATGATTGAAATAGAGATAATGGGATCTAAAAGGATGTATCTCCATGAACTGAATCGAAGGATAATATCCATTCTAAAAAACTATGGCTTGTTTAAGGCTTAGTTTAACAAGCGTAGAATTGAATTATTTCCAAGTATTCATGAAGTCATTATGCTCTGAATACTGAGAAACTGTTAAAATATTGTTTAGGAAATAAAAAAAGTGACTGGTCCACAATGTTAGCTAGATTTAAACCTGGAACGTAGCGAGAAGGTCAATCTAATTTAAAAGTAAGATGAGAAAGATAAATAATGAAGATAGATATATAAATATCGGTATAATATATTATCTCCAACTATTATCAAATAATCTGAATGTTTAAAAGCATAAATGCTACTCGAAAGTTTATTTACCGAATGTATAATCGGAGAAACTTTCAGTATGTTCAAAAACGTATCACAAAAGTAAGATCTGACCAGGAACGTAGGTGCAGCACTTACTATGTTGTGAAGTTCATATAAACATATTCTATATTATAAATTGAAGCAGTGCATTTCAAAATCATCGAAACGTCTTGAAATGACTTATTGTGTGGAAAAATAAATAAATATCCAGTTTCGGAAAAGATATTTATCTATATATATAGACCATTTTTAATTCGGACTGGAAATCAAGATATTAATCTTTGCATTATTCGCAAACTGAACTTGAACTCTTTGCGAGAATTACTATGATCCCTTTAACGAATGTAAACATAAAGAAGGGGTAAAGAGATAATTAAGTGTATCTTAATTCTTTACTGGCTCGTAATTTAGGATGTTTTCCCTTTTGTCTAAGCCCAGACTATAAATTGATTAATATGAATATAATAATGTCTGCTATTATGAGGTAAACTCTCGTTAATTAACCTCTAAGCATATATTAAAAATATATATCAACATAATCTAGAGCTTCAGTAAGTTTAGAGGAAGGAAATGATTGACTTTGGCAGTTTCTGAATAGTTACAAAGTAAATAAAAAAATAGCAAAAGGAAAGTATTGTATATAATATCTAATTTAGGCAATAATAATCTGTCACATACTGAATAATTAATGCCTTTACTAAATATGTATCCATTGTCAATACCAAAGTGCAAGAAAATTTTGATTGACATGGACTCTAGTTATAAATAAAATATTAGAGGTATAGAGCTAGTCGAAGCAAAACTATTCCTCAATAAGATAAAGTAGACCTATAATATACGAGGATTAATTGGGTCTAGAAATTATAATCATAATAAAATTATTATTCCAATATGAAGAATCTTCGGCGTAATAGATTCTTACTGAGGCAAAAATATCTGGTATATTGCTATCGTAGTCTTAAATGATCCAGAAGAAAAAATAAAACAGGCAAAATAAAGAACGTATCGAATTATATCTATGCCTAAATATAAGATTTTCTTCTTATTTATTATTTTATAGCAGAGTTTAGACAGAGCACGACTGACCTAGACTCTTATATAATCAATCAAAAGATAGTATAAAATAGAATAATAGCTTAACGGATCAACTATTTTCCATGTAGAAAAGGCAAAAGGAAAATATGTACCTCAAGTAGAATTTTAAATCGTAGTAATCTAGAGAGGTAGCGAATAAATAAATAAACTGTTAACTTATTTATCTGGTTGCAGTAAATTTCCGATACCTTATGAATGAAAAATTAATAGAAAGTAGAAAAGATCGATTGTTACTTTCTTGTCAGTTTACTCCTTAGATTACATGCTGATTACATATCGGAGCATGTAGAAGAAAAACAGGGGAGGAAAGAAGAAAAAATTTTAGATTTCGTGTATATTTTTCTTCTTATAAATAACGATAGTTTTATAGTTCACCTTTGCCCTAGAGCCGAATAAGGTGAATATGTAAGAAGTTAATCTCTTTGTAGCGAATAAAACAGATATAATTATAGCTGGAAGTATCTTCTACACTTAGTGAATGAATTGCGAATTTGATCGTAACCGATGATTCTTAATTCATTTTCAATAATAAATATATATATATAGAATTTAAGTCAAGTTCAAAAGTGACTGGACAGAATTCAACAATATAAGTGGCTACTAGGTATTAGAACCCATCGCTGTCATTCAATAACCTATAACCCAAGACTATACATGTCTATAGTGGTTAATAAATAAACAAATATATGTTGAGTGAGTACTAGTGACTACTACTCGGACACTAGTAATCCGACACAAAGTCTACGAAACTACTGCCCGGTGGAATTTCGTTAGAATGACCTGGCACTACTCTACGAAGTGCCTCCCGATGAAATTTTCGTTAGAGCCGGAAGTTAACCGCTTTCTAGCGAATGAAAGAGATAAAACATAATTTGAATGACCTGGCACTAGTCTACGAAATGCTGCCAGGTAAAAATTTTGTTATAGTCGGAAGTTTATCTCTTTCTAGCGGATAAGAGATAAAACATAAGTTAATTTAAAATATTAATGGAATTACACTCCTATAATAAGTCAATGGAATATTAAAGATCCTAGTCTGATTCGGGAAAGACTGTACAGAATTTTATGTATGAAAAGTTACTATGTATTTCACTTAATAACCTATATCCATTGACTTAAACGTGAATGGAGCTCTATGAACGATAATAGATTGTTCGGGAATTAGTGATCACTATTTTGACACTAGTTACCCGACATAATGACCGGACACTAGTATTCGTAACTGTTGCCCGGTAAAGTTACAAGTAATTTGACAAATTGATCGGATAGTAGTATTCGTAACTCTAGTCCGATGAAAAAAGGAGATTATATATGAAAAACTGAGCGGGCACAAGTATTCGAAACTTTTTCTCGATGATAATTAATTATTAGGCAAAAATTGACCAGACACTTTCTGTAAAAGTTTGCCTGGTGAAAAATCAGAAATAATATAATAATATGACCGGGTATAAGTATCAGAAATATTACTGATACTTTGCCCGGTAAAAAATTTTTAATAATTAGACATAATGACCGGAAGTTAGTATACATGACTATTTTGTCCGGTGAAATATGTCAAAAAACTAAGTCTTTCCAGAAAATAATTAAATTATTGACTGGAGACTAGTTGACTGGTGCCTGGTTGACCAGTGACTGGTGACTGGTTGACTGGTGCCTGGTGCTGGTTGACTGGCACCTGGTTGACTGGTGACTGGTGACTGGTGCCTGGTTGACTGGCACCTGGTTGACTGGTGACTGGTGAAGCTGATTGACTGGTGCCTGGTTGACTGGTGACTGGTGACTGGATGACCGGTGACTGGTGACTGGTGACTGGTGGACTTAGACTTTATCGGATACTAAGTACCCAAAGATGCCACCTTGATGGGTCTTACCCCGGCAGTATAGCCATATGTGGTGGGGCTCGCATCAGTAAAGAATTGTCTTATAGCCCATCAAGGGTTGACAAGTTCTTTACAATGAGAATCTTTAGCCAACTGAAGATCTCTGCAAATAAAAGTCCAGGAAAAACATATCGTAATTGCTGAATAACCTGGAAAGAAAAGAACAAAAATATTCTGCATATATAAACACGACTATCGAACCGATCGCGCACGAGCTTTGTACCGAATAGCGAGAGTCGCAATAACATGTGGAAAAAAAGACCAGTCAAAAAATACGTGAAATCGAAAATTGAAAATTTTAAATAATAACACAGAAAGTGAAAGGAGTGATAAATAAACAAAAGAAACACAAGGATACAGAAATTTATTCGTGAGGAAAGAAATAATCCAAATTTCTATCACAGATAAATAATCCTTGTTGAATTTCTTTGTCCACAGAAAAGAAACTGACACGTGGTCAATTGAGCGGGAAGAGTTACGTCACACAGATAACTGCCTAAGGGACCTTCTGGTTTAAGACTTTAATTAACGACTGAAAGGTCGTTTTTTCTGTGGAAGGTGTGAAAACAGAAGAGAATAGCACATTATCTATAGGTTAATGTATTATGAAGTTAAAACAGAGATACACTGTGTACGTATTTGGTTTCATTTTTGGTGCTCAAACACTGCGGAAATAAATGTACTTTCCCACTTTATTACTTGATAACCTTTTTACACATTCTTCCCGACAGAGGTTATAGCCCTCATTTCTGTGTCTCTTTGTTGTAACATGTTCAAGGATGACTGTCTCGTCTATGTCTTCTATCCACAAGTCTTCTCCCCATCCTTCTTTAGGAGCAACTCTGCCTTGAAATCCTAGTAGCCCTGAAAACATTCAAAGAGTCATTTAAAAGAAAACCAGGGGGAATTAGGCCCTGAATTGCTCATCTGAGTCCGAGCCCATTCAAAGCTGTACCATCCCTATGCTTTGCCATATACACCTCAAAAGGAACAAAATTTTGGTAATAACAAAGCTTTTGTCACTGACCTATTCGAAATAAGTCTGACTTTTTCCAGAATTTCCAAGATTTTATAATGTATATAAACATAGCTCTTGATAAGGCACTTTTTCCAACAAAAAAATATCTATAATTTTCTTATTTCTCGACAAAACATATGTTGTGGGTACTCACTAGAAGCACCTCACCAAGGCACTTCTAATGAGTACCCACAACATATGTTTTCGTCGAGAAATAAGAAAAATATTTACCCGAGACCCACTCTTATCTAGGCCTATGATATATACAGTCGAACTTCAATGGCTCGAACATCTTTGGGACCATAGAAAATTGTTCAAGACAAAGGTAGTTCGAGCCACTGAGGGTTAATCATGGCACCAGTTCAGGAAGCAAATAGCGATAATTTAGGGAAATCTTTTCGATTTTCTACACAATGATTGTATGTTGAGTGTACTTATTAGAATTGCCTTGATGAGGCGGTTCTAGTGAGTACATACAACATACGAATTATGATTCCATGATAAAATAAGAAAAAATCCCTTAATATTTGTTTTCTTGAGCTATTGGAAGGATTTTGTAGGGACTGAAAAAAAGAGTTCGAATCATCCAGGGTAAACGAGCCATCCAGGTTCGAGCCATTGAGGTTATACTGAATAATGTTATCTAAAATATAAAATATGATCATCATGGTCCCTACATGCTTCATGCCAAATTTGGTCCAAATCCCTTTAGCAGTTCTGGAGAAGAAGATTTTGAAAGTGTTTTTACCATATATGGACATGGCGGCCATCTTGAATAATGGATTTGCATAAAAACACAAACTTTAATTCCCCCTTTGCTCAGATGCTTAATATGAAATATGAGCCCAAAGGGCCCAATTCTTTCAGAGGAGATGTTGTATAAAAGTGCAATTCTGTCATCATGTATATGGCTTAAGCTGGGGGCATACATGCCTTTAGGCACATTTTTTCGTAAAAATTTGTTTCATTGATCATGTCTCACATTTTTCAAACCATTTTCCTTGAAAAATTATTAAAACAGAAATTTTCACCATTTTTTTTATTATTTTTGACAAAGTCTGTAGGGTATAGCAGGGGCATTTGTTATCCAAACCTTACGAAAAATATAAAATATGATCATCATGGCCCCTACATGCTCCATGCCAAATCTGGTCTAGAAGAAGATTTTTGAAGGGTTTTTACCATATACGGGCATGGCAGCCATCTTGAAAAACGGATTTGCATAGAAACACAAACTTTAATTTCCCCTTTGCCTAGATGCTAAATATGAAATATAGCCCTGATGGGCCCAGTGGCTCAGAGGAGATTTATTTTAAAAATGTTGACAACATTTATGTCAACGACGGACCAATGCCCATCCTATAAGCTCCCCCAGAGCCTTTGGCTCTGGTGAGCTAATAAAAAAATGCCATGTTAATATTCCATAAGGCACATTTCTATAATATGAAGTGACTCAAATGTATGTGGGGTCTGGAGACTTTTGGCTGTATAATATTTATAATATTCTTTTACTAGAGATTGAGCAAATAATGCTGGGACTGATACAAACAACATGTCAACTTTGACAAAATCAATGGACCATGAAATATAGGTCATGCTTACAGTATTATTGCACTGATGGCAAAAAAGTGTTAGGGAAGATTATTTATTTCCTTGAACTGCCTGCTGGGTTTTAAGCAAATGCTGTAATATAACATTTACAAACAAACAAATGTACATGAAAACCGGATGTGATCATAGCATCAGTTGGTTTGTGTCTTTGCATCTCAGCAGCAGCCAGCCAAGTTTAATAGTTAATAATAAAGACTTTTATCTATTTGATCCATCACTGCAGTGGTTCCCAGCCTCCTTGGACCTGATGTTAGATAAACTTAAGGGTTACTTTGTGGCTTGCCCCTCTTATTCTAGACTAGCCACTTACCAGATGGGCTAAAATCAAAACATTTTATGGACCTGAACGCCGGCCTCGGTGGCTCAGTTGGATGCGCCGTCCGACTGGAGACCAGGAGGTCGCGGGTTCAACCCCAGATGAGGTTGGCAACATTCTTTCATAGAGATTGATCATGAAATATTTTCTACGGTCATTCTCTCCCTTCCGCTGATTCAAGAAGGGCAGTTGTCAGTTTCTGGCGAAAGAATGTGCACAATACTGGTTAACCGCTTAGAGGACTAAGCCTGCCCAGTAAACGTGTGGTTAGGTAAACTGACCAAGCTCGACATGACCCCATTGGTTTGACTGGGCCGTAAAACCTCAACACAAACAAACAAAACCATCGCCATGTGTAGTGCAACAGCTTTTCCTGAACTTTCATTCAGACAAGCTAAAAATGGCTTAACATGCATACATGCATTCTCCAGACACTAAATTAAAAAAAAAATAAAAACAAATCCAGGGAGACCCCCAATGAGAAGTAGTAACGCCTCCTCTCATACTAGCTTTCCTCCCCATCCACCAGCAGCCCCTCTGGATTCAGCTCATAAAAGGGATAAAAACTGTTCCATGCTGTGTATAATGTAAAAATTTGGATACCTTTTTTTGACATGACTGGATTCACTGACATTAGGTCAGTGCAACCTGGGCAGTGCCATCTAGCTACAGCTTCAGCTTCATCTTCATCCACTCCCACACAAGCTGGATGAAACCACTCCTGACAGAAGTCGCAACACATCATCATTTTGTTTTCAGCATTTGGCTGACGACAAACGCAGTACAGTCTCCTACATGTATCTGTATCAATTTCACTTTGTGCCTTTCTCTTCTTCCCCATGGTAGAGCAGTCTGTGTGAAAAGGAAAAGAACATTATGCAAAACTCATGGAACACACAAAGTCTTGTTAACAGACAAATTAATGTTCTATGAATCAGCGGAAGGGAGAGAATGACCTAAGAAACAATTTCATAATAAATCTTTACCAAAGAATTTTGCCGGACCGGAGAATCGAACCCGCGACCTCCTGATTATCGGTCGAATAAGCATCCGACTGAGCTATCGGGCCCAGCACGGCTACAAGTGGCTGACCTGTTACTGGTGCTACAAATAACACTGTAGACGGAAAGATTGATCGCGATTTTTTAATTTTGTCTCATTTACATGACTTCGTTTTGACCAAGTCTGTAAATCTTTAGATCAAATAGTCTTTGACTTTATAGACTGTCTAAAACTTTATGACTTTCTTAGACCTGGGTATACTGATTTTCCGTCAAATACAAGGATACTGTCACAGGGCATAGGTATATAGCTGCTTAAACTGCTTTGTGGTACAAGGTGGCTTTTACAGTGACGTCGTAGGCTGTTCTTAGCATACAAGAGGTCCAGACAGGTTGTATAAATTTTTTCACCTGCTACATTGGCACCATTGTAAGTAACTCATATGTGCATTACATCTCCTTCTGTCTCATTTCCCACGACTCTCGGATTGAAGTTCGAGAATGAATTTTAATGTGAAGGGACAGAATGTCACAGGGTATATGTAAATAGCACACTTGTACTGCCTTATGGTGGGAGATGGCTTTTACAGCCACATGGTAGAGTCTTTGCTTAGCATACAAACAGTCCCTAGTTTGATTCCTGGTCAGGGCTTATGCATTTTTCACCTGCTAAATAAAACTGTAAAGAATTATGTATCTGGAACTCTTTTTATTTCTGCATGATATTACAATTCGTTTTTTATGCACCACTAGTTTATGGTGTAGAGACAGACTGAGTTATTATACTATGTGCGACTACGAGTTCTTTCCGAACTTATAAATCAAAATGAAGTATTTCGCAGCATACTGGTATTGATTCTGCTGTATACTGTTAAACAGTTCATGAGATGCGTGGAATTTTATGGTAGTAAGAATTTCTTACCTTCTTTTACCTTTATTCCGGGCTAATTGTAAGGATATTGATGAAATACTGGCTTTTCGCATTTATAAACCGCCATATTAAGCATATCGTTATCAACCGCTAGAGGGCGCTGAACTGGAAAGTCGCGAATTTGTGTTCACAAAATATCGGGCCCCTAAATTTCAATTTCCTAAATATTTTATTTTGGAAGATTTTGATCTCGATATCATAAAGTCAACACAAGAACATCAAATACTACAAAGTAAAAATAACAATATATATTTATCTTTACTTGGAAATAGAGGTTTAAAAATTGTCTGCCTAAGCTGCAAACTAACATTTTTGAAGTTATATGTCAGTCAAAATATAAGACACTTAAAACCAGTCATTTTTTCAACAAATATTGAAATAACTGCTTAAACTTATCAGAAATTGCTTGAATATAAGGCGACCTCTCTAAAATTGCACCCCAATTATTTATGTTGCAAATGCCTGCCTCTCAAATATTAGGCAGACTGAGTTTAGTCTGCCTAATTTCCTAGTCTGCCTGTTGCCTATATATAGTCTGCTTAATATTGAATATATATATATATATATATATATATATATATATATATATATATATATATATATATATATATATATACTTCCGCATCCACCATCACATCTTTCAACTATAATTCGGCTTCCACCGTCGCAATTCCATATATAATTCTTCATTTACCACCGCACCTACCATATATATTTCCGCATCTACCGCCACACCTTCCATATATAATTACGCATCCTCCGCTACCTCTTCAAGATATGCTTCCGTATCTACCATAAAAAAATGTAAGAGAAAAGTCCAGGAAGTGCTACAATCACAAACCGTAGCCCTTCCCAGACACCAAGAGGAAAAGGAAACCGACAAATCCAAACAAGCACAAATCGAACAAACGTACGAAAAGCACTAAGATTAGCTCTCTTTTCCCAAAGCATGGTAATCGCAATGCTAAAAGGACTGAAAAACACAAGAACAAAATGACACAAGGTGAGCCATAAAACAAGTCGCCTCGTAGAATAAACCACAAAGCAACAAAGAGTAAGACTAACACCGAAACCACCGCCTTAGAACGGTCCGTAGAGTAAACCACCGGGAGGTTTAAAGCACTTTTACAGCTAGCCAACTTCACCCTGGGTCCCGATGCTACTCTTAATACAGAAATGCATAAACAATTCGGTTCGCATAAAGGCTCCCAACTCAGTCAATGTATCAAAACGAAAACATAAAAATCAAGTTAATCACTATAATAAACAAAGACGAGTACTTATGGCTAATGCTATTGTATGCCAGAGTAAATGAAAACCAATAGTTGAACCACGGCGGGCCAAGCCAAAGACATATCGTCAAGCCCCAACCCACTGATTAAAGTTTTCCGAAGAGGCCGTCATTGAGTCTGAGGCCCGAACCGCCGTCAAACCTTCAATAAATAATTCCGCATCAACTGCCGAATCTACCATGACATCTTCATTTTATACTTCCGCATCCACCGCCATGCCTTCCATATATACTTCCATAACCACTGTTACATCTTCCATTCCGCATCCATAACCATACTTTCCATATGTACGTCCCATATACACTTCCATATTCTCTGCTACATCTTTCATTTCGCATCCACAACCATACTTTTCATGTATACATCCGCATCCACCGCCAGACCTTACATATATACTTTCACATTCACCGCCACATCTTTCATATATACTCCTGCATCCATCGCCACACCTTCCACATGTAATTCCGCATCCACCGCCACATATTCTTCCGCATCCACCGTCACACATTCCATATATATGCTTAAAGCAATTAAAAACGTAACTCGGGATAGTCGCTAAATTTTATGCAATACAAAGGAACAAAAAAAAAAAACAATTTAAGTTAGGTCAGACCTTTCAACATAATTCCAACATTTTATTTATCAAAATGAACAAAATCTTTTCTCAGAAAAATATCCTTTTAGCTTTTTATTCCAGCACCATTACACTGCTAAGTTGAACTGAATTCTATCGAATTTCATTTTGTAATGTTTGCACTAGAAACGTGTGTGTCCTTCATTAGCAGCCACGACAGCATCATAACGATTTCTTATTGACCTTATTAGGTTGTGTAGTTACAGCATAGTTAGGCGTCGTCATTCGTAGTGCGTTTCTAAACTAGTCGACAGTGTCAAGTGCCAACTTACTGCTTTGTATAATGTAAAGCTAACAACGGTCTATGAGATTGAACTCTGCCGATAGCGCTAACCAATTGCCGAGAACGCGGAAGTTTTATTGACGTAAAGAAGTCAGCTGTCAGACGTGAAACATGTGGCCTTGCATCATCTTGTTGCAGCATGATACCAGGATCAACGTGAATGTATGGCACTATAACTGGTCGTAAAACGTCGTCGATATGTCGTTGAGCCGTAAGCAAGTTGACGCACACCTCTCACTACACCGTTATTCAAACATACTAAATCGTTTTGTCCCCCGTAGGTAATCCCTGCCCAAGTCATAGTAGAGGCTCTACAGGCTCTACCCCACCTATCAACTTCGCGTACATAAGCATCGATGAAACGTTCCCCGTTGCGTCTGCAGAGGTGTTGACGCTGATCACTAGAATCCACACTCACTTTACATTTATCTGTAAACTGAACATACTCCTAGTCATCACGCCTCCAGTGAGTGCGGACAGCTGTCCAGTTCAAACGTTTCATACGTGCGCACCATAATACAGCCGGCGGCGATGTATATCGACGTCTCAGAGCCGACTTATCGAAATGTCTGAGGGCTGACCCTTTGTCGGTTGCGCCCTGGTTGATTCCGTTGCTGGACGTTGTCTAAGGTGCGCTAGACGAAAGGGCCTGTCTGTGCGTTGAGTCGTCACGCATTGTTGACAAGAGCGTGACCGATCTTCTACGGACCCAATCTGGATATAACGTTGACGGAGGCGTGTAACTGTCGACTTGCTGACGAGCAGAGCTGCAGCAACGACTTTGAGATGTCGGCCAGCCTCAATTTGCCCTATGTCGCGGGCCCGATCAGCATTACTAAGCCTCATTTCAGAAAAAAATCCAAACACTGTTCACCTAAGATAATCTGGCAAATGTGTACATGTGAAAACCCGTATAATGCTAGCTAAGGATACACTTTAATACCGTCCTGATACGAAGTTGCACGTACCATTACTTGGTGAAACGGGTTTATCAGTGCGTTAACTTGGCATGTATAGATTGCAGGATAGCTGTGCGATAGGCTGAAATTTTGTGATTTTTTTTCTTGCCATGTTTACATAAAAAGTTGGGGCCCTCTAAAAAGTGCGTTTTTATGGCTTTAAAGACTCATTTTTTCCTTCTTTGGCTAGACCCCACTTTCATGATCAGCCCAAATATACAGTTACAAATAACAGAGTGAACATCAAAGGCTTATCTTATCTTAGTGATCATGAAGTGCTAATAAGGATGTCAAGTCTCTTTAGGTGGGCCTATATAAGGGGTAAATCATATAATTGAGATGTATTGAAGACGCTACTTTAGAACCAAATAAATTTGCAAATGCATTTAACTTGTTGATTTGTATTGTATCACTTTATTTATTAGCTCACCTGAGCTATGCTTAGTATGAGCTATTGTGATCACTTTTCGTCCATCGATCGTCCGTCCGTTCGTTAGTGCGTCCGTTAATATTTTCAAACGACTTCTCCTCTGAAGCCGCTGAGCCAATTTTGCTCAAATTTCATATAGAGCCTCTTTAGGTCGAGGGAACGAAAGATTTCTAAAATGGTCGCGGTCCGTTGACCTAGATGGCCGCCATGTCCATATATGGTTAAAAGCTTTAATTTTTTTTTTCTCCAAAACCGAAGATGCCTTGGGACTGAATCTTTGCACAAGTCATCAAGGACGAGATATCTACCAATATTGATAAAATAATTGTTGTACATTGACGTTTGACCTTTTTACGACGAGGTCAAGTTTGCTTCCTTATGCAGTTGTATGGGCACCATATATTTGTATGGGAAAATAAAAAATTCAAACGACTTCTCTTCTGAAGCCTCTGGGCCAATGTTGCTCAAACTTCATGTAGAGCCTCGTTAGTTTGGGGGAACGAAAGATTGCTAAAATGGTCACGGTCTATTGACCAAGATGGCCGCCATGCCCATATATGGTTAAAACCTTTAAAAATCTTCTCCAGAACAGAGGATGCCTTGGGGCTAAATCTTTGCGCAAATCATCGGGGACGAGAGGTCTACCAAAAGTGCTTAAGACATCTCCTTCGCAGCCAGTGTCATGATTTCAAAGTAATTTCACAGAAATGCTCCTCTTATGATCCTTTACCAAAATTTCTAAAAACGTTCTGCTAGGTTGAACAAAATGGCCACCAGAGCTAAAATAGGCCAGTGGTCTGATTTCAAAATGATTTTACAGAAATGTTCCTCTTATCCTCCTGTATCAAAATTGCCAAAATGGTTCTGCTCTGCTGAACAAAATGGTCACCAGAACTAAAAATAGAAAAATCTTTAAACGACGTCTTCGTGGCCAGTGGCTAGATTTCAAAATAATTTCACATCAATGTTCCTCTAATGCCCCTTTGCCCAAATTGCTAAAATGGTTCTGCTCTGTTGACCAAAATGGTTGCCAGAGCTAAAAATAGAAAAAAGGGGAAAAATAAAAGGACAGTATAAGTAGATGAACAAATGACTTCTGAAAAATATCTGAACCTTTTTTTACTTATGGCGTTTTGAAAGTTTCAGCATTTTAACATTGTAAGCAAGATATCTAAAAAAACTGTTTAAGGCATTGCCTTGTCATAAGTTTCAATATTTGATAGTACTGGAAAACGTTGCATGCCATCTGCATATCTGCAGGTGAGCAAGTTGTGGCCTGTTGACCGCTTTTTTAATCATCTTTTGATATTTTTTTCCAAAGTACAAAAGTGTTGTTTTTCTTGCATTGGGAAAAAATAAACAAATAAACTGTAATAGACATATAAAATTGAAAGTTATCGTTTATTTATATATTTATTTTCTAAAGTAAATAAACACACTTCACAATGATTCCATAGCTGCCTTTAAATATAATTTTAACCTCAATAAATAACACATTATGAAATATGTAAGTAAGTTCTTAGAAAATGTAGAATGTGTATTTTATGTCATAAAGATTTTCTTTGTTAATAAAAAAATAAATACTATCTATCTTACCAATTTTCTGTATATTATCCAAAGAAGCAGATTCAGGAGATGACATTTATAAGCATTACAGCTTACAGTCAGATCCTATTCGACATGTCTGTTTTATCGATGTAATTTTATACGAGCTTTAAAATAAATATTGTTTAAACCAAGCAGATAAAGAGGGAATTTGATGATAAATTAGCATAAAAACATAAGCATCTGTATTTCTCCATAAAACATGTTGTGAGTATTCTAATGAAGAACAAGCAGATATATTTTATCAAATAAAGAGAAAAAGAAATATCAAATTATCCTAAACTGTTTCCCTGTCTTCATCATAAACTTTGCTTATACCTAATCTCATTATCCCTTATCAGGCCTCTACTTGTAAGAGTGGCCTAAGTTACCAAGAATTTCTTATCTTAATCTGCTAAGAGTCATTAGGGTGTTATGCACATCGAATTGTGTCTTTATCCTGCGCTTTTCGGTCCGTCCGTCCGTACGTCCATCTGTAATATCATACCATTGCTCCCAGACCATTTACAGGCGATAGCCCTCTGGATGAGGACTGGAGGAACATATTCGGAATGTTGATGCTACTTTGGGGGCAGAGCCAGGGGATGTGTGGCCCCGAAGGGTCCAAAATCCATTTTGTACAAACAAATTCATGTTGCATATCAAGGTAATGAAGAGTAGAATACAGTGATGCAAACATTCTGCCCCGGAGGAATGTCTGGGGGTCGGACAGTTGGATTTTGGGTCCTATTGTTTGATTGTGACCCAACTCCTCTTAAGCTTTTTAAGCTAGAACCTTGAAATTGTCACAGGTAATAGCCCTATGGATGAGGACTAGAGGAACGCAAGTGGAACTGATATGCAGTGAGATATGCAATGGCGCTGGCGCGGGGATATGCGATGGCACAACATCGACTTGCTCTAGTTAAGTCTACTTCCGCATCCTCTGCCACACCTTTCGTATATACTTCCGCATCAACTGCCAGATCTTCCATGTATACGTCCGCATCAACCGCTACACCCTCTGTCGGAATTTCAAGTGACTGATAGAAATTCTATTATTGCTACTACGAATCCTAGAAAACGTTTGCTTCTGTGGATCCACGAGCTCAGGCGGACTGTTAGCTGCACCTGCGGATCTCATGATTTTCACATACTGGGACTTGTTTTTCCATGAATTGCAGATATGGCATTTTTTTTCAACGGAGTCTTTTTCATATAAAAAGTTGTGATTTGCAATTTCATGTATATATTAAAAGACCCGAAAGAAGAATAAAGTGATGTAAAATGTTATTTTGTTTGGATTTATTAAGTCAAAATACGAATTCAGTTTTCGTCTTGCTGTTCTGTTTAACAGAGCGATCGGGGTAACACGTTGATTGTTGTGGTGGAAACAGCTGGAAATAATATCAAACAAACTCCGAGACACCTTCTATATTTACTTACGCATACACCTCCAGAACTTCCATATATAGTTCCGCGTCCAGCGCCACAACTCCAATACATACCTCCGCATCCACCATACTTTCCTTATATACCCATCATCCATCGCCACATCCTCAGTTCCGCATCCAAACATACTTCCGCGTCCACTGCCAAACTTCCAGTATATAATTCCGCAAGACCTCCCATGGATACTTCCGCATACAAAAGCACACCTTCCATATATACTTCCACATGCATTACCCATTTTTGACGATGATTGTGAAGAAAGAATTTATTAGCTTCGTTTATCTTGTTTGCTGTTTTGTTCTTGTGATTGTTCTATCCTATGTAACTTTGTAATAACCTCATCTGGGGATGAGGGAGCTGGTCGTTAAGATGGTCTAAATATGTAGCTATATGATCTGGCTGTGGACGGTCCTGTTTCTTCGCATTATCCTCTTAGTATTTAGGGTGGATGGTGATCTGTAATTGTAGCTTTTCCTGGACATCTTTATTATTTGTTTTATGTTACAGACAGTAAATGTATCATTATTGTTCATCAGAGGGATTTTCTCCTAACTATGGCAATATCATAAATGACTGTTTATCCGCCAAAGTTAGTCCCCACAACCACCACAACCTCCACAACCACCTCCACAACCACCGCCACAACCACCACCACAACCACCTCCACATCCACCCCCGCATCCACCGCCGCAACCTCCGCTTTCTCCACCACTACAATTTCCTACTCCGCCACTCCCACTACTGCCAACACCCACTCCGTCACTATGGCCTACGCCACCTCCACTGCCCAAACCGCCACCATCTCCACCGCCACCTCCAAAATCACCACCCGTACCTCCGTCTAAATAGACGGCACCAAGTCTGACTGGTTCACCAGCATCACCGCCGCACCCACCACATCCTCCGCAACCACTATTAACACCTCCATCTTCTCCTGCTTCTAGCTCTAAATACTCATCAGAAAAATCTGCTATAAATTCATTATCTGAGTCATTGCCACTAAAGCCACCGCCACACATAGCACAAATTTTACTCCCAAAATTGGATCGAATGTAGTAGTTAGAAGGCGTGTTCCATAACAATCCAGCTGCCAGAACAAAATCCATATTATCCGAGGGCACCGATCTGACATTTAGCTTTCCTCTTGATATCTTATCTGGCTGTAGTCTCTGACCTTCCGTCCACTCTGATGGCTGAGGTACACATAACACATGCAGTAAAGACACAGAAAAGGCAAGGGCAAGATTTTCAGCTACTTCGTTGGAATGTGTCTCGATTATAATGCTGCCTTTCATCAAATTTATTTTCGAAGACTCAATATTCAAATTAAAGTCATCATACTGATACCCCAAGGTGTGAGTTTTGACTTCACCAGTGCTGATTTTGTAGAAATCAATCACTAATGTACCGGGACTCCCTGAAATACAAAGAGAATATTTACTCTTTTGCTGTGACTACTATAAATATTCTATCTAGTGTAATAATAACATCACTATTTGAAAATTCGAATGAGATTTTATGGTTCTCACTTAAAAAAAGGTTTTTCTTTTGTATTTACACGCTTCTGAAGCCATAACTAACGTCGCCAAACAAAACATGAACGTCATGGCGTTGACATTCAGTTTAAAGCGCTGGAGAGATAAAACCGAAAAGTTTCGGTAAATCAAAATAATATTGTTAGCAAAATGTTTCTCATATTCTAACAAAGAAAACTAGAAATTGTGTTTCTAAAACACTGTGCCACTAACCATATGCTTGTCTCAAAAAAAAATAATAAAAGGTAAAAATGGCCCAAACTACAAAGGGCCTTAACTCCTGAAATTTGTCTCAAAATTTATTCAAAAGTTAATCAGGTCATTTTCTCATCATTACAAATCTATTCATCAAGTTATGAGGCGTTAGCTCAAACAGGTTTTGAGATATTTTGCTGACAAGGAAGTATGCCTAAATTTACAAAGGGACATTACTCATGCCTAGAAGCAACAGGCTCCTCCGACTGCCTTCTCATTACTACCAATCTATTTATTATGTTTTGGCTGTAGCGTCAACAGTATTTGAGATACTTAGCTGAAAAGGTGAAAATGCCCAATTTACAAAGGGCCATTACTCTTGAAATATTTTCAGAATGTATTCAAAATTAAATCAGGTCATCTACTCCTCATTACCAATCAATAAAACAAGTTTCAAGGCTCTAGCGCCAACAGGTATTTCTTTTTTTTTTTTTTTTTTTTTTTTTTTTTTTTATAGATTTTTTGCTGACAAGGTAAAATACCCAAATGTACAAAGGGTGATAACTCTTGAAGTATTGTTCAGAGCTTATTCAAAAGCTAATCAGGTCATCTACTTATCACTACCAATCCATTCATGAAGTTTGAAGGCTCTGTCTTTAAGATTTTGAGATATTTTGCTAAAAATGGTAAGTACTCAAATATTCAAAGGGCCATTACTCAAGAAATATTTTTTTTTTTGAATTTACCAATCAATTCACCAAGTTTTAAGGCTTTATCGCTAACAGCTTTTGAGATTTTTTGCTTACAAGGTAAAAATGCCCAAAATTACAAAGGGCCATAACTGATAAAGCATTTTTTAGAATTTATTCAAAAGTTATTCAGGTCGTCTACTCGTCACTACCAGTCTATTTATCAAGTTTTAAGGCTGTAGCTTTAAAAGTTTTTGTTGTTTGTTTTTGTTTTTTTGTTTTTTTTCAGATGTTTTGCTGATAAGATTGCATCCATATTTTTTCAAAGGGCAATAACTCAGGACAGGAGCATAATCCTGTCGAGAAAAATATGTTTCACCTATTTCTTCATGAGACATGCATATAAGAAACAAAACAATAACATGTGTCTAAAGTTATGCTATGTATCAAAAAGCGTGAAGAACGGAAAGACGGACGAACAGAAGAGCGGACGAACGGACGAACGCCCCAGATCAATATGCCCGCAACTTCTATGAATTTTGGGACATATACCAATATTGACAGACTTGCCCAGAAATAGAGCGGTCAGAGGAGTTCAAAAACTAGAAGTGGGATCTGCAAGTGTCAGGGAAACAATGACGACAACCGATTTAATCAGTGTAAATAACATAACCATGCTATTTTTCATCAGTGAATATATCGTATCCTTTCACTGTATGAAAATATCCTTTTAATTTATTTAGGATATACAGTGATTTCACTGCTTGCAATAAAATAACTATCTTTCCTAGCTGGTGTATTATGGCTAGAAGAAACGATATATGTACATTTAACTCTTTCTAGATGACACTGCATTTTTGTTTATAATGTATAAAAGAATAAATCTTGAAATTACATGGGGAGACGTGCCAAGTAAACTCATTTGAAATTTTGAAATTTCAATACTTATTTTCAGTGAAAAATAAAACATATATATATATATATATATATATATATATATATATATATATATATATATATATATATATATATATATATATATATATATATATATATATATATATATATAATTTAAGATTTAAACAAACTTCAACAAAGAATTCCAGCCTAGGATCAATACTCATGCAAGTACTTCAGAAAAAAGTGTATAGGGAGAAATATGAAATACCACTGGGCTGAGTGAGGTTTCGAACCCGGCGTGGGTTCGAAACCTCACTCAGCCCAGTGGTATTTCATATTTCTCCCTATATATATATATATATATATATATATATATATATATATATATATATATATATATATATATATATATATATATAGTGTCGTCTTCTGCAGTTGTAATTGCCGCTTTAAGGATTAAAATACTAGCTGTATGATGTATGAATGAGAATAACGTATTTTATAATCAAGTGACACAAAAGTAGTGCATAAGATATCCAGGAATAGCCAGAATCATAGCCTACCAATGGAATCAAGACGAAGAGCGAACAAACTTTGCCAGACAGGACACAAAGCATAAACCAAAGAAAAACCAAGCAGCCAGCTCCCTCTTTCCAAACAAGGCCATCACGAAAATATACCTATATAATTTTGACCCCCTTAAACCCCACTTTTATAAAGTTTACAGGGGTATACATTATCTTTCATATTTCTGCTCAAAAACATAGATTGTGGGTACCCGTTAGAATCGCCTCGTAGAGGTGGTTCTAACAAGTACCAACAAGCTATGTTTTGAACAGAATTTTTTATCTGAAAATTTTCATTCTTTTTTTTTTTTTTTTTTTTTTTTGTGGGCGGGGGGGGGGGGGTGTAAATTTTCAGTTTATATGAATAGGCGTGTTTTTGTTATGAAATCATACTTTGGACAGGATCCACTAAACACAGCCATAAGGAAACGAACAAGACTAAACATAAAAGAGTTCCGCAGCAAGCTGCCACAAGGCTACACAAGGAAGAAACGACACCAGAACCATCACATATCGATCAGTTAAATCGGTCAGTTGTACAAACTGCTGGGAGCTGGTGGTTGGGATTGGGAGGGTTTAAATCGATTATACATGAAGAACCGCGTTTGTGTGTGTGTGGGGGGGGGGGGAGGGGGGGAGGGGGGAGAAAAATTTCGTTTACTTAAAATATTAGGATAAGTTGATCAAACAAGAAAAGTAGCCTATCCAGATCTACATACATTCTTCTAAATGCCAAATCTTCCAGTGATAGATACTTTGCCGAAATTGTCAAACAGTCTCAAAGAGAAAATTGTTTTTCAGGTTCGGCCATACGATAAAAATGTCTTTGGCTTGGCCCGCCGTGGTTCAACTATTGGTTTTCATTTACTCTGGCATACAATAGAATTGGCCAAGAGTACTTGTCGTTGTTTATTATAGTTATTAATTTGATTTTTATGTTTTTGCTTTGATGCATTGAGTGAGTTGGGAGCCTTTATGCGAACTGACTGTTTATGTATTTCTGTATTAAGAGTGGCATCGGAACCCAGGGTTAAGTTGGCTAGCTGTAAAAGTGCTTTAAACCCCGCGGTAGTTTACTCTACTGACCCTTCTAAGGCGGTGGTCCCGGTGCTAATCTTACTCTTTGTTGTTGTTGTTTTGTAGTTTATTCTACGAGGCGATTTGTTTTATGTCTTGCCTTGTGTTACTTTGTTCTTGTGCTTTTCAGTCCTTTTAGCATTGCGATTACCTCGCTTGGGGAAGAGAGAGTGCTTTTCGTACGTTTGTTCGATTCGTGTTTGTTGGGTTTTGTTGGTTTCCTCTTCCTCTTGGCGTCTGGGAAGGGCTGGGGTTTGTGATTGTGGCACTCCCTGGACATATCTTTTATCATTTTTTTCTCTTATCATTTTTTTTTCTTACCAGTAGATTTCGTCCTTTTGGTTTCATTTTCTTAAAATTCATAACCAACTGGTGGATGGAAATGCATGTGATAATAACCTTGAGCCATAAACTGGCCGTTGTTGAGGATTTTGTTACGAAAAAAAAAGACCGAGGCACAATGCACGAAATTTAAACAATACACGAAATTTAAGTTAACGCCGGATAAAACGGTATCTGCTTTATCTACAACCGGCTAGTATTCTCACAGACAAACCCAGTTGAAAATTTGAAAATAAAACGTTACCTACACAGTACAATACCAATTAACGGACATTATAAATTGTCTTAGTTTAAGTATATGAAGTATTGAAATGTATCAATCACATATAAGATCAAGCATCTCTGTATATTTCAAAGAAATATTTAGATCTTTGTACTTTTATCTACAGCTATATCCAGTATTCTCCCAGACAAACATACATCAGAGCATTATTTCAAAAAGATGTAACAGTTAGATTGTGCAAAAATGAGTTGAAAATAATCGTTAAAAGTTACCATTTTAAAGTTCTGCTTCTGTAGAATTATATGGTTTATATTGAAAAAAAAATGCATACACAGACTACCGGTCAATAGGAAATTCAAACATAGATTTCAAGTAATTTCCAATAGAACGATGTTGCAATTATTCTTATAAAGATTTGCGATTGTTTTGATTTAGAAAGAATCAGCTGTTTGCTCTACTTGTCTTTTGTAACCACTAGGTTTATGTTATGTCGGAGTTGTAATTATGAGTCCATGTACTTGATCAAACCCCACATTAAGAATAATTGCACTGTAAAGAATAAAACGAGAAGGTTCAAGGGCGTGACACAATCATATGTAATGCGTTGCAATATAACCCACATGTCAACATATAATAATCACAAAATTAGAACAACAGTCTTAGCATTCATAAGCATAACTCACCATGTGATTCATTATTAGATTACAGCTGGCTAGCCTTCACACTTAGATCATGTGTAATTCTTAAAAGCATATATTTTCGACGATTTTGCAGAATGTGTGGAATTATAGTCGTATAATCATATTAGCATATACTATACAAAAACATTTGCAGTTGCTCTCAAACTTTCCGAATTTCGATAATTAGATTATCAGTGCTTTGGATGCCCTTGATCTTTGACTTGGATCATTACGAAAACACGCCTATTCAAATATACTGAAAATTTTACCACCAAAAAATGAAAATTTTCAGATAAAAAAGTCTGATATTTTTTGTCGAGGCGGTTCTAACGATTACCCACAATCTATGTTTTGAGCAGAAATAAGAAAAATAATGTATACCCCTGTAAACCCCAGTTTTACTATATAAAAGTGGGGTTTAAGGGGGTCAAAATTATATAGGCATGTTTTCGTGATGTGCTGTGTGATTAAGAGAAATATTTCTCTGTAACTGCGGCTTCATAGAGAACTGGTTCAATAGAAGCTATTGGCCATCTGTATTTATAATTATCAGAGCTGGGCTGCGTTCAGTAGTGCAAAATGACAGCGAACGTTTTGCCCCAGACCCATGTATCTAGGGACGAGCGCCAACAGGAGCAAGGATCCAGGGCAAAAACAGGCACAACTTACTTGCCTTTTTTTGCACCTGCATACAACCTAGATGCTACATTATCTACATTACGTTTAAATATATTTTCATGTATGGATCAGAATCTCAGTAAGTGCCTCATATGTGGCAGGAGCTTCGATACTGCTTCGTTCTTGCGACGCCATTGCGACCTACTGTAGCTGTAACTGAGAGTGCATCCGTGCTTCTGTAGATCAATTTCAGGGTGCAAAACTGTCAGGGTACACCATGGCTTTTGTAGCTGAAATCTTAAGGCTGCCAAATGGCTATTGTAATTGAATTGCTAGGTTGCGCACTTGCTTTGTGGTTGAACTTTCAGGCTGCACCCAGTATATGTTTGGGAGCACTATAGATCACTATAAGCATATGCTTGGACAAGGTGTGCACGTGCACTAAGTGCACACTGGCTGGATCCGCCACTTATTTATGTTAGAATTGTACAGGGTATACCACTTTCAGTACACTAGGCAATAAAGTTGCCACAATAAGAGGATAGACGTATTTTCCAGCAACACTATTCCAAGATGTACGTGTATTCAATCTCTTCAGAGACATCACAATCATTTAAATTAACCAAAAAAAGTTTTAAGCTACTCTGATCGCCTGGATGCTTAGCGTTTGTGCATTTTATTACATCAACAGCATTTTTACCGTGTAAAGTGGATTTATTTATCTCATCATCCACTCCTATTATACCATTATGCTAAAAAAAAGTAAGAGAAAAGTCCAGGGAGTGCCAAAATCATAAACCGCAGCCCTTCCCAGACGCTAAGAGGAAGAGGAAACCGACAAATCCAAATAAGCACAAATCGAACAAACGTACGAAAGGCACTAAGATCAGCACTTTTTTCCCGAAGAGAGGTGGTCGCAATGCAAAAACTATGTTGCCGCGGCGTCGCACGCGCTGTTGTTTACCTGCTGGTCACTGACGTCATAATTGATATCCGGGAAACCAGACGCAAAACATGCATGTAATAGCCAAAATGACTTCTTACATTAGCAATTCTTACAGTTGCAAGTATTATTTTTTTTGTTTTCTAATTTTTGTAGTTGTACATACAATCGACAAGACAAAATACTATTTTCGCGTATTTTTGTACAATGCAACATTTTCCATGGCACAAAAATGGCAAACTTATTAGTCAAAATGGTAAAATTGTAAGGCAATGGTTCAACTGCGTTTCGCTTGTCGTATTTCATTCAGTTTGGCGAAATCATCGAAAAAAATAGTTTCACAATATCATGAGGATCACAGTAGAAGAAAATATATAATGTACATTGAAGCGGAAGTCAGTGTCATTTGATGACATATGTTTATTCGCATATGGCTCCGTTTTAAGAAAGTACGTAACAATGAAGAGCAGGTCTGAAATAAGAGGCAGAAATCAAGTAGCACAATAAAATAGTTACAGAAACATTAGGTTACAGCCTTGTGCACTTTTTGTCGACCTACGGATAAAATGGTAAACACATCAAACCTATGGATAGAAGTACATAGATTTAATATTTTTCAAGTATATAGAGATGCTTGGTCTTGTATGCGATCGATACATTCAGATACTTCATATATAAAAAAATCTAAGACAATTTATAGTATCAATTATTTGGTACTGGACTGTGTAGGTGAATTCTTTTACCTTCTCAAGTGTGTTTGTCTGTGAGAATACCGGCCAGTTGTAGATCAAGTAGTAGTGGTCATGGTACCCAAGCCATAAATTAATCTAATAAATCCGTAAACGAATGACAAATCAGAATGTTCAAACCAACAGGCATGGACCCTAGAATAAAGGGTGTAATCAGGCGTCCCCGGATAGTAAGCATTACTTGGTAAGCAAGCTTCGTCCACCATGCCCGCAGGCCTGAACGAAGGAAATGTAGGTAGAAGCGTATATCCGGGATTTTGGAAGCCTACTTATGGCTTGTCATTGGCAAAAACATCAGAAACAATTCTGGAAACTGCCACATTGTAGAGATTGACCAGATCATGATGTCTCCCATAGAACGTCTTAAGTGTTGCTACTCGTACGGCCACTAAATCATAGATTATAAATATTATACTGACCTATTACTTGAAACACAGTATCTTATATGAATGCTCTCACTCCTATGTTGCAGAAACACTGAATGGCAAATACTGGAATCCTGATAGGATAATTCGTCTAATCTGGATCAACAAGCATGATTCTAAGTGTCAACGATTAGTTTGATCATATTTGATGCTATTATTTTTTCAAAAGGGTTAATAGTGTTCATGCCTTCCCGTTGACAGTTGTAGTTGGAAAAAGCCTAAAGGCAGAACTATGCTGCTGCGCAATTATTCGCATATTGTTACCGGCTTTTTTTTTTTTTTTTTTTTTTTTTTTTTCTGAAACAGATGTGCCGTTACATTAACTTTAACAAAGAGCTGTTGTTTCCTTTTCTCTTCTTTCTTTTTCTGTTCTTACTTTGCAATTCCTGGTATAGAGTGTCATGTCGTTTGACAGCCGCGTTGTACTTGTTTTGCAGGTTGACATTTTAATGGTAGAATAATACAGGAGATTAGGTATATCTAACGGCACAACTGATTCAGATTTCTGTTACTCATTAAACATAGTTGTATAGATAGCTATTACTTAATGCGGATCTGTCGTAGGAAGCTAATTAATATTGTCTCCATATATCCTTCGGTAACATCTTCAATATATATATTCACTTGTATATAGCCATTACGAATATGAGTATTTTTTTCTCATTGAAAATACCCGTTGTCTAGAGCAGACACGACTGCATTGTAAGTTGATAAAATGCGTCGTTTCTCATAAACGCAGAACTGGAATCCCACTAAGGCGTCTAGGTATACTAATTTTGTAAATATGTTTCATGCCATAATTAATTGGTGTGTTTTACTTGTTTTTTTTTTTGTACCTCTGAATTGTACCTCTGAATCTGTTATCTCACATGATCGAAGATTGGTAACACATTTATTAGACCAAACTACATGGAAATCCTCTTGTTTCTTTATCATTATGTTATCTACATATTTTTTCTTTTGCTTATCTATCGAATTTGCTTTCCTCCTTGCTATATCTTTCTTAGCGAATTCAATTGTGGCAAATAATGTTCACCGATTCGTGGTCTGGAAGATGTACTGCGCTTTAATAGATTGCATAACCTAATGACTGCGGATATTAACACTTACAGATCGCGAGTCAGAAACCACTTTTGTCTTGTATAAAGGCACAAAGATATTTTTCTAATTTTGAATTTTTACTGTTTATAAGTATGATTTTGTACAGCTCAGGCGATGTCGAACGTAACCCAAAGTATAATTACAACCAGCTCGATTGATAGGCGCGATTCTAACGTCGCCTCATCCTTATTTTGCCAGTATCTTTCCATGGTCCATTACAATGTTTAAAGTCTATTGCCCAAACAAGAGTTGACTAAATGTGAACTCAACAAATTTGACTGTATTGTTCTTACTTAAACATGGTTGAATCAGTTTATTCCTAATAAGAATACCTTCATACAAGGGTTCAAACCATCTTATCGCCACGATAGACAGCATGATAGTTACGGTGGTGTTGCAGTTTATGTGAATGAAACTCTTTATTCTAAACGACGAAGCGACCTAAAAATACGTGCTGTTGAATGCGTACAGACTGAAATGTCAATTAAGCATAACCCTGTTTTATTTGGAACCTTTTACAAGCGACCCAATTCAAATAGTCCAATTATTAATGATATAGAAGCATCAATAGACTTTGCTATTGACACTGGTATTAAAAATATCATAAGCACTGGAGATTTTAATTAAGACTATTTGAAACCTAACACACGCAAAAAGATTGATCTAACATCTTCAGCCAGAACAGCATGACCCAAATTATTGATGAACCAACACACGTCACAGAAAACTCACAGAAAACTCTTCCTTCCTTATTGATATTTGTATTTCAAACAATCCAGGAAATATCATTTTAAGTGGTGTTGATGAACCAATTTTATCTCAGAACATTGAATACCACTGTCCAATTTACTGTTTTTATAAAATGGAAAAGGAGCACGCAATACATATTAAAAGTCAAATTTTGTTATATAATAAAGGTAATTATGACGCACTCCGAAAAAGGGTAACTGCAACAAACTGAATGAGTTAAAAGAGGATAATAATGATATATACTGTTCAAATGTCTCAAATAGTATTGCGTCTCTTGCTGATAAATATATACCAAACAAAAACGTAACAATTAGAACTTCAGCTCCTTCTTGGTTAAATAATGGTATACATAAGATGATTAGGAAAAGACGACGGCTATACAAAATAGCTGAGCAAACTAAAAATGTCCTAGATATTAATACCTACAGGAGCTATAGGAATGAAGTTACTAAATAAATTCGACAACTCTTTGTTATAAACTATCAAATAAGCAAACAACCAATAACTTAATTAGTAAAGATTGGTGGAAAACTCTTAAATCCTATACTAAACCGATTACTAAGACTTCAATTCCTCCTCTTTCTAAACATGGTGCTATATTTTCTGATAATAAAACCAAGGCAGATATGCTGAATGAATAGTTTACAGATCAAACTATACAATGTGAAATTAATGTCGAACAACCTACTACAATTCTTGTCGACAATCGGACAGTTCTCTTGAACATCGAAGTCATCCCCAGTAAAGATGTCTTACAAAGTCTTAAACTAGGGAAATTCTCAGGTCCTGATGGCATAAACAATAAAGTGCTAAAAAACTTCATCCGAGCTTTCTTATCATCTCTGTTCAATTCATTCTTATCTCAAAGCATTGTTTCCAAATCCTTTAAGGAGGCTAAAGTTATATCCATTCATAAGAAAGACGACCCATCTGAACCTTTATATTATAGGCCTATATCCCTTTTAAATACTATTGGAAAGGTCATAGGAAAGATAGTCCATAAACACATCCTCAACTTCTTTCTTAGAAACAAAACGATCACTTGCTACAATCCGGATTCGTACAAGGCGATTCACCTTTTAACCAACTTGTTAGGGTCTAAGACACCTTCTTCAAAGCTTTGGATGAAAGTAAAGTAGTGAGATTTTAGATATAAGTAAGCTTTTGACAGAGTTTGACATCGAGGCTTATTTATTGACTGAAACATTAAGGTATTGAAGGGCCCCTGTTAGAATGGCTTTCTCATTATCTTAAAGACAGAAAACAACATTCTGTTTAGCCAGGTATTTCCTCAGAGTGATCTTTTTCTGAACGCTTGCGTACCGCAAGGCTCAATTCTTGGTCCCCTGCTAATTTCTTGTCTTCATAAATGACATTGACGTAGACCTCAATACAAAGATTAGACTTTTTGCGGACAACAAAGCTTATATATAATAGTTGATACCCCACAAAATGGGTATCAAAACTTGGAATTAAACTGTATAGACAAACTATTGGGAACTAATTGTGCTCCTCTTTTTGCAGATTTGTTTCTTTTCTGTTTCTTGAAGTCTCTCTCACGTGAAAATCAGGCTGACATTATTGAGGCTTTTAATTCAACTTCAAGATACCTTGACGATTTATTAAATATTGACAATATTTACTTTGACCAAATGGTGGACCGGATATACCCTACAGAACTCCAATTAAATAGAGCAAATTCTTCCGATACCGAGGCACCTTTTTTGGATTTGAATCTATGTATATCTAATGATACAGTTTCCACCACAATTTATGATAAACGGGACGATTTTGATTTTGATATAGTCAATTTCCCTTTTCTGGATGGCGATGTCCCCCGGCGTACCTCATATGGGGTATACACATCTCAACTTATAAGATTCGCCAGAGCTTCTTCAAATCTTAATGACTTTAACTACCGTAATAAAGCCCTTACTGCCAAACTTCTTAGGCAGGGCTATCGTTATTTTAAACTTCGTAAGGCGTTTTCGAAATTTTATCGCAGACACAGAGCCTTGTTAGAAAAATATAGCGTCAGTCTGAAAACACTTCTGCAACAAGGTATATCGGAATCCGAATTTTACGGTAACTAAGTGTACAGATTTAGAAAAATTGTAGGTAAATCTAACTTTTCGGAGCAATTCAGAAAACTTATTAACCGTTATAAAAGAATTGGCTATAGCCTGGATATTATGCGGCAGACTCCATGCCAAGTTGTCAACCAAACCATTGTTGATGGCTATGCTCCACTCTTTAATTGCACGACGGCGGTTCGGGCTTCAGACTCAATGACGGCCTCTTCGTAAAACTTTAACCAGTGGGTTGGGGCTTGACGATATGTCTTTGGCTTGGCCCGCCGTGGTTCAACTATTGGTTTTCATTTACTCTGACATACAGTAGAATTAGCCATGAGTACTCGTCTTTGTTTATTATAGTGATTAATTTGATTTTTATGTTTTCGCTTTGATGCATTGACAGAGTTGGGAGCCTTTATGCGAACTGAATTTTTATGTATGTATATATAAAGAGTAGCGTCGGGACCCAGGGTAAAGTTAGCTAGCTGTAAAAGTGCTTTAACCCCACCCCCCCCCCACCCCCCGGTGGTTTGCCCTACCGACCGTTCTAAGGCGGTAGTCCCGGTGTTAGTCTTACTCCTTGTTGCTTTGTGGTTTATTCTACGAACGATCGGCTCGATTTTTGAAAGGGCTGTAATCACCCCCGCCCCACCCAAATAAAAATGAAGATTTGGCATTTAGAAGAATGTCTGCAGATCTGGATAGGTTACTTTTCATGTTTGACCTATTTATACTAATATTTTAAATAAATGATTTTTTTCTACCCACCGTCAAACGCGGTTCTTCAAATGGCGGCGAATCTTACGAACATAATCCGGCGTTATTAAACGGAAAATCTGACGTTACGAAAGGCTTTCCGGCATTGCTGCTGGACGCAGTGTGTTATATGTTCTTGTGTTTTCTTTGTGTGGTCTTGTAGCTGCTCGCTGCGGGGCACATTTCATGTTTTGTCTTGTCTAATGTCTTATTGTGTGTGTGTGTGTGTGTGTGTGTGTGTGTGTGTGTGTGCGTGTGTGTGTTTAGTGGATCCTATCTGGAATTGATGAACAACTCATTCGGGAAGAGGGAACTGGTTGCTTTTTGTGGGTTTGTTTGCTCTTCCCCTTGGTGACATAGGTAGTATGTTCTCGACATCGCCTGAACTGGTTTTCTATGTTTCTGTGCGCTGAAAATGAATGCACTTAATAGTATACACAGATCCGTAGCCTGACTTACAATAAGTGTGTTTCCTGAAGTCTAAATTTACCTTGGCCCACTTATACAGTCGCATTTCAATGGCTCGAACATTTGTGGACAAGGTGAAAAGGTAAGAGAAAAATCCAGGGAGTGCCACAATCACAAACCGCAGCCCTTCCCAGACCCCAAGAGGAAGAGGAAACCGACAAATCTAAACAAGCATAAACCGAACAAACGTACGAAAAGCACAAAGATTAGATCTCTCTTCCCCAAGCGAGGTAATCGCAATAATAAAAGGACTGAAAAATACAAGAACAAAATGACACACGGAAAGACATACAACAAATGGCCTCGTAGAATAAACCACAAAGTAACAAAGAGTAAGACTGACACCGGGACCACCGCCTTAGAAAGTTCATTCTAGACATTGGTTGTTCTAGCCATTGAGAGTTAGTCATAGCCCAGGAAAACTGGGATGCTTTAGGGATGTTTTTTTCGATCTTCTTTTAAATAATGGCCCGGTATGTTGAATGCACTAATTAGAAGCGCCTCGATGAGGCGCTTCTCATGAGTACATGCAACATACTGCTTCATGATAAAATAAAAAAAATAGTTTCCCTAAAGTATCACTAAATATTTGTTGTTTTTTTTTTTTTTTTGAGCTATCGGAAGAATTTCCGAAGGACGTAAAAACGAGTCAGCTACGTTTAACGAATCATCGGTGTTCGAGTCATTGAAGTTTTAACTTATTAAACCAGAAGGATAACTTGTATTGTTATTTCATATAAGACAATGTACAGTAATAGGGAATCATGAAGTTTTTGCCAAATTCATCTCATACCTTTCCTTCCAGGCACACCTTCCCTAAGCCCCTTCCACTTTCCAATGACTATTCCCCAGTCACCTCCTTCATTTTTAATTAATACAGCTCTCTCTCCTGCTCGTGGGTTCGATGTTATCCCGATCTCCTTAATCTATAAAATGAAGCAATACTTTGATGGTAATGTTCAGTTGCATGTTCAGCATTACTTCAAGCATTTTTTGAATAAATAAATAAATAAATATATAACTATGAATGCTAAATTTCAATCGTCGGCATATGCAAACTATAGTCTATTTCATCGTTTTCGTGAACATGTATTTTAGGCTCTTGTGCAAAATATGGCACGGTTCTCAAGAACAACTATGTTATTTATAAACAAAAGCAAATAATATTTTGACTAAACGTTTAGTTTTTTCAACTTCAAAGGCACCAGTTAAGAAATCGTGCAGCTAATTTCATATCAGCCTGATGATGCCAAACGTGGACAGTGGCTTGATTCAGTTGCTTGTTAATATTTAAAAAAAATAACACTTCATACAAATTGATAAATACCTACTGTGCTTTCGACATCTGTCAGAAATTTGCAAACTTTTGTCATGATTTAATGCCAAACTATTTGTCGTAACTACCTATGCGCAAAAACTTTTAGTCTAGTCATTGGTTTTCAAAAAATCGAATATTTTCACTTTTTCCCTATAGTAAAAATGAATGCAAATTATGTAGAAATCTGTAGGGTAAGTAACTTGGAGGCAGATTTTCAACAAATAACGATTGTTCAATTATTCTGAAAGTTTCACAATATCGTTGTGAAACATCAATAATTCAAATTCAGCAAACAAAAGTATACAATATTTTCAAATAAAAGTATACAATATTTTCTTAGTAAAAAATTCAAAAAATCACTTTACGATAGAAATTGCATAAGTCATACCAACTTTTAGCCATAAATTTAATTTTAGGGTAAATATGTGAGAATAAAACGCAGAAACAGTAAAGACAAATGGTTTCTGATAAGATATGGTCAATCAGAACAAAATATTTTCACTCAAAATAAAACGCTATGCGAAAAACGTCTTTCCGAAAGATGTCGAAAGGACAGTTGTTTGTGTTCATTACGACTCTGGCTCAGAATACAATGTAAATTGAAAGCGATGATAAATTCTACTGTCCTACTGGAACATATTAATTTTAATGGAGCTCAGCAAATCGCTTTTTTCAATGCAAAAATGCTCAATGGACTCTTCTCTCACTCTTTGGACAAAGCCATTCTAATTTAAATGCATGATTTGTTTATATTAATCCTTGTCATACTGAATACATTAAGATGCCACACCCATTTCTAATTTTCAGCCAATCAAATAATATGATCCAGATTATGAAAAATCACGTAATGGCAAACAGTGCAGATCCAAATCAGTTAGCGTCTTCAGAAGCCAACTGATCTGGATCTACACTGTTTGCAAACGCGGGATATATCCGGATTCAGCAGGCCAAGGGTTAATACTTTTTATTTAAATAGAAATTCCTGTATTTGATTCCAACAATGAAGACCCTGCTCAGACGCCGCGTTGTGCAACGTCTGATCTGGGGCTACACTGTTAGACACGAAACATCCCTAACTCTCATCTAAAACTTCTCAATGAAGTCATATAATGTGTTTGCGTTTCCATTTCACAGGCCAATGGAAATGTGATGCACAGCTGTTGTTCCTGATTGTATCATTTCCTTAAGGACCACCAGTTTCATTTCCCCTTTGATTATCACTAAAATGCGACCCTCAAGTTTCACAATTATTTCATGGACAATACTGGAAGTCTCAGCCCTATTTCAATCAGCTCAACATGTTCGCAACATGTTCAGCTACAAAAGTGTCAATGGCACCTACAACGCCAGACCAAAAGATTCTAAGAAAAACGGGAATTTCCAAAAAAAACAAAAAAAAAAAAACGATTTTTACCCCAAAATGAAGGGTTTTCACAATACCGGAAAAAATCTTTGTTTAATGAAAACAATACTCTGTCACACACAAAGTCATGCAAACTCAACCTTCATTCGAGTAAAAGACACACAGATATGGCCAGAAAAAGAGACCAACCCTTTGAGAGGTTAAAAATGCCTCGAAAGTTTCCTATAGATAATGAATAATCTGTAGAGGGTACCTCTAGCAAAATGTGCGTTTCTTGATAACAAATAAGGCTTTCTCTATGACTTTTTCACAGTTGTGAGCCCAAACATCACTTTTGACGGGAAAATGTAAATTTTTAATTTTGAGATAAAAGGTAGTGTTTTATGCAAATTTTAAAATGAAAATTTTTATTTCATTTTATTTTATTTTTATTTATTTATTTATTTTTTTTTTGTTGGAAACACTCTTTTAGGGCTTCCTTTTAAAGAAACATTCAACGATATTTTGAGATCTTCTGTGGTTTTGCCCATACATCCGGCCAAAGTTTGTATATATGGAAATTTGCACTATGTGGCCCTTAAATTATTTTGTTGCGTATATATATATATATATATATATATATATATATATATACTAAAGTCTGATGCAAATTTAGATTGGCGGTTTAAAAGTTACGTTTGGTTACTGGCTCGTTTATATATCACTGTAAAGTCTGATGCAAATTTAGATTGGCGGTTTAAAAGTTACGTTGGGTTACTGGCTCGTTTATATATTACTGTATGTACTCAGAATATTACAAACATTGACACTGTGTAGAAATATTTAGCGTTTTGTTTGTTTGTGTTGAGCTTTTACGGCCCAGTCAACCCAATGGGGTCATGTCGAGCGCGGTCAGTTTACCTAACCACACGTTTACTGGGCAGGGATAGTCCTCTAAGCGGTTAACCAGTATTGTGCACATTCTTTTGCCAGAAACTGATAACTGCCCTTCTTGAATCAGTGGAAGGGAGAGAATGGATGTAGAAAATATTTCATGATCAATCTCCACGACAGAAAGTTGCCGACCTCGGCGGGGGTTGAACCCGCGACCTCCTGGTCTCCAGTCGGACGGCGCATCCAACTGAGCCACCGATGCCGGCTTTAGCGTTTTTGTACATACCTGTGTGGGTAAAGGCAGTTGATCTGATGCAATCAGGTGACCAATGGCGGCCTTCTTGCCCTCGTAAAATACTTGTATCACAGACATCATCAACGTAACACTGTGAATGATCCGGCAAGTGAATGCGGTCTTCCGAGAAATACATTTTAAACTGGAAATGGGATACAGATACTTGTATTAGACATGGTCCTTTGAGAAGGTTAGTTATTTTTCTTAATGAGCTACTGTAATAGTGAAACTTATGATAGATAGATAGATAGATAGATAGATAGATAGATAGATAGATAGATAGATAGATAGATGGCTATAGGTCTGTTTTCCGAAAGAAAGTTACATGTATTCCTTGTATTGCACGGCCCATCAAACGGTGGCCGAATCGGCCAATTTGGACGAATGTATTACTTTCTTATCGATTCTCGTTGTCCTGTTGTAGACAGATTGTGATAGGTCAATAGTGCGTGTACAGAGTTTTCCATTGGTCAAGGTTACAGCTAGCATGATCGGTGAACTTCCGAGCTTGTGATTAGTCAATATGGCATAAATATTGTTTCAATGACGTAACAGAGTTTTCCAGGAGGACAGAGCCGAGAAATGCCTCCGTTTCAGATCAAAGTACTGGGAGTGCAGATGGGGGCACTGCCTGAAATTCGATAAGCCTCTAGACCCTATTGGGATTAACGTTACAATTTAAAGAAAAGCCACACAGTTCCCCATAGACCTTTTCTGTATTTAGTAGAACCGCGGCTCGGGCTACACTTTTTTCAGAAGTGATCCTAGGGCGCGCGCAATCGCGGAATTTACGTCGATTTCTGGTGGCCTCGCACAGTTTATGGAGTGGATGAGGGAGTGCTCCCGCAAACAAAAATGCAGATTCCCGCAATATAAAATGCGAGCTGAAGCGATTTTCATTTTTTCCGGACCAAAAAGTATTAAAGAAGTCTTTTTCTTTCTTTTTTCTCCGACATGAAAGCAAGGTATCAACTTTGCTGATAAAAAATCCATGCTATCAGTTGATGGCTGAATCGGTCAATCGTAACGTTGCCTACACGTTACTGAGGACATACAAGTAAAACAAATCAAACACGACCACCAAATAGCAGCATTCGCTCCATGCCAAGCTCGTGTTTTGGCGCTTCGTTCGTTATTATTATGTTGAACTGTCATTCATATTCTTTAATTATATTATTCTGAAAATAATCGATAAAATAAGTATTTTAAGGACTGCTTTGTTATTGTTTGCATGTACTGAAACAGACCTTAGCTTAGGCAAACTTTGTAATGGTACGAAATGAGCTACCGCGAAACGTCCCGCCCACCTTATCGTGGGGAAGGCGGCTGGGGTGAAGGGATAGGCCAAATTGATCAATTTAAGCAATACCTCTAGGTAGTGGTGGAAAGAAAAGCAGACAGGCAGAATACTTAATATCTGTTAGGTGAGTTATTTGTTTGGTGAGGTTTTGAACCTCCCTCATTCCCACGGCCTTGTGTGTCATGGGGGGAGCTCCCCCTCTATTGAAAATTCCTAACATCATCTCTGCCTGTTACCTTATGCTGTAAATTTGGCGTGTTTTACTGAAGGATCAATATTCGCCCGCAGGTATTTTACTCAATATGATTAAATTTTTTTCCCCAAAGGCTTGACGTTGACATTGGTTTTGTTTATGTATCCATTTTTTATAAGCATCAGTATGTATAAAATAATATGCAGAATTTAGCGTTATCAACGTTAGCAGGGAACTATTTTGGGGGGCGGTTTTAGGTAGTTTGAATGTTGGTAGCACCAGGAAAAAAAGTATTTCTGGTGGCGATTTGTATTTGACAGCGCCCAATCAGACGATGAGCTAAAGATCAAATATTCAAGTTGCAGATGTGGCATGTGTGATGACCAATGACTGGCCTGCTCATCCTGATCATACGCAAGAATTTCTGTTCGCTCTGTGGCGCCAAACTGCCAATGTCAAGAACACTGCAGACCCTGATTAGAAATCACAATCTAAGGCTTCTGCACTGTTTTTAGGTTCATGATTGGCGTTGCTAGGCGTTAATGGCTTAAAGACAGGATTTTCAAACCGGGGGTGTTTGGTTCCCAGTATAGATAATATTTTACCTGTACAGGTAAAGGTGTGAAAAAGTTTTAGCCAATCAGTGGACTAGAAATTCCATACATAATAATTCCATTGGCTGACTGGAGATGTTACCTCCTTGAAATCAAGAGACAGAATGACACTGTGGAAATTAATCCCCTTTTTATGGTCCAGCTCTGTCTTTAAGAGAGGTCTTTGAAGTGACCGTTTAGCATCAAACCAAAAGTAAGAATCTACATTTGGTTAAATTGAAGAATGCCTAGCAATGTTGGTTTCTCAACTTTAACCACTCTATTGGCAAATTCAGCAGATGATAAATTGATGATAGTTTCTTATTTTTAGAAAACATGGATTGGACATTTCATGCAAATTGTTTCCATTGGAGACAGTTTGCATGAACTGTCAAACTCTGTTTTCTGGGAAAGATAAGAAAATTATTTCAATATAATGTCTGCTGAAAAGAAAAATACCCAGAGTGTTAGTTAAGCGTTTTAAGAAGGGTGTCTTTCTAATGTAAGCCTCTTAACCATAGCTCTAGATAAGGTATTTTTCAACCAAAGATTGGGAGGTTGTTTTTCCCATGGAAACGTGTGTTTCGGGCACTCATATCTTATGAAAACGTATGTTGTGGTAGAAGCATCTCGTTGAGGCGCTTCAAATGAGTACCCACAACATATGTTTTCATGAAGAAATAAGAAAATATTTACATGGTACTCCCTCTTACCTGGAGCTATGCTTACCTGTGAGTAGCCACTTCACAATAGTTATCTTTCCCTGCTGGAAGACGCTCCAAGGCCACAGGTCCCAATAACGACTGAATATCTTCAGGGATGGTAGCCTTTACATACAAACCTTGATCAAGATTCAGTGAAATGGGACCCGGCTTCATACCAGAGAACCTTCCTTTTATCGTGAGTTGATATTCCGAAGACAGCGCCAGCTGCATGCCAAACTGTTCTTCATCACCTGCATTTTCGACAAGAGGTCTGAAGTAGAATCTATTTTCTCCCAACTTCTCAGACCTTCTGCAACAAGGGAGTGGTCTGTTTACAGTTTCAGTCAGCAGAATTTCTAGATTATTGTTGTATCTGGTGTCAAACGTAAATGATCCTATTTTGTTCAAGTCTGATTTATTCCAAACAATATCTGCACTCTCAGAACTGATGTTCGGAGGACGTTTAAGTTTCATTACTGGTTCGTCTGATTTTCCCAACATACCAATAATCATCTTGTATTGTCTTAACCGTTTCTGGTTTTGTACATGTAGTATCATATACTCGAAATGAACATTTGTTTTTGTAGTTGTAATTTTGTATATATCTTTCCGTTGTAATTTATACAAAACACCCGCAGGCGGTTTCCCTCTATACATCGCACCAAAAGTTGCAAATCCTTCATTAAAAAACCTTTTCCAGTGCTCTCTCGTTTTCACATCTGATTTGCATAATGTCGATCCTTCACTCCGGTCAGTCACGGAGTCGTCGTGGTTGAAGAGACTGCCCAAGAACCTCACCGTATCTGCCTGGTATTCAAATGGATGAAGTTGGTGCGTGTGCCATATCAGATCGATATCATAGCAAGGTACAATGAATTCTCCTGGAAGTTGCTGCTTCAGGAATAAAAATTTCTTATACCGCAGCAAAGCACTTTTCAAAAATTTGCAATCACGATAATGAGGTAAAGACACCTGATACAGGAAGTCTTTCTGTCTAACAGCTGCTTCTATAACATTGTATGAAATCTTTGATGAAAAACCACTGACACTTTCTTCGCGAAACGGGCGATCAAAGTCGACATAGAATGGTTCTCTGTCTTTGTGATAATGTTTTTCCCAAAGTTTTTGCGATCTGTCCATAGCATCATTGTATTCTGACATATCTTTAATAGCGTGATTAACAACGATATTTACAATGGCCATGCAATCCTTAAAATACGCTCGAGGAGATAACATGTGACAATGCCACAACCATTCAATATCTGTTGGCGCAGACAGGCATTCTTCGGGATATTTTGCAGCCAGCGGGAGCCAGTATTTCTCGTAACGGTACAAACTTCTCGCGAGAGTTTTCAGATTCTTGAGATAATCGACTCTGTCAACGAGAACCAAGAACTGAATTTGATGAATAGCTCTTGTCTCTAGATCGACGCCAAATCTGAACTTGTCTGGTTCAAACATCATTGTGTCGTGGGCAAACTGGAAAATACAAACGATAAGAAAAAAGTCCAGGGAGTTTCACATTCACAAGCCGCAGCCCTTCCCAGACACAAAGAAGCAGAGGAAACAGACAAAACCAAACAAGCGCAAATCGAACAAATTTACGAAAAGCACTAAGATTGGCCAAACATAGATCGACGTGAACTACGTGGTTCTCGCGCATATACAAGGCGACCCTCATCTCCCAAATCGAGTCAGAATATCACGACTGTTAGGCTTGGCTGCAAGAAATTCATATGTAGGAGTAGGCAAATGATAGTTTGACCAAGATGTGATGAAGTGAAGCCTAAGATAAGATGAGGAATTACTTAAATTTCTATTTATCTTCGTTATTTATGTTTCGTACGTACTTTTAGATGTTTTCCGGCTTACTGTCAAAAGTTTGTTGACGGGTACCCACAAAATACTAAAACCTGGTATTGCAGATAAACGGTATTAAATCCTGCTGTCATTTTAGCAAGTGACTATGAAAATACACTTGCAAAAAAAAAAAAAAAAAAAAAAAACAGATTCTCAGTATATTAGACATGGCGACTGATTATTTTTAATAAATTTATCTTGAAATAACCTATTTTCTAACCCTTATCTTCGTTAGTATTCCACACTATTCTAGTGACATTTTAGCTCCTGACTGTCGAAAAAGCACTAAAAATATATCACGTTTTTTTTTATTATTGTTTTTTTTTTCCCCATATTTTGTTGACTTAAATTAATTGGTCCCGTCGCTTATATAGGGTAAGCCAAAACAAATTACCGATGGAAAAAATACAGGAAAAAATATATACAGTATTCCACACTGTCATATGGACTACTGTATTCCACCCTATTCTACTGTTTTTTTTTTTTTTTTTTTTTTTTTTTTTTTTGTTTTTTTTTGTTTTTTTTTTTGTTTTTTTTTGTTTTTTTGTTTGTTTTTTTTTGTTTTTTTTTTGTTTTTTTTTTTGTTTTTTTATTTGTTTTGTTTTTTTTTGTTGTTGTTGTTTTTTTATTATTATTATTGAACAAGGCTTTGCTTATAATAGTGTGGAATAACTTGGGTAGTAACAGTGTGGAATATTAACGAAGATAGAAACTCAATTGAATTTTTTTTTTTTTTTTTTTTTTTTATAGAATAGACAAAAAATCTTGGAAAAAAATTCAGGCATATAAACCATGTAATAAAAAAATATGTTCATCCCTATATAGAGACGAATTCTTTTCCACCATGTATTCCAAGTGTTTTTTTTTTTTTTTTTTTTTTTTTTTTTTTCTTTCTGCACCAGGCTTATAAAAAATCATGGGTTTTCTAAGTGTCTTTCTGTTGTGTATAAAAAAATCGCATGATTTATATGTAGAAAAAAAAAAGAAAATTTCGCCCCTAAAGAGGGACGGAACTACAAGTTCACATGGTTTATATGAAGGAAAACTTTTTTTCCAAGATTTTTTGCGCTATACTAACAAAACCCAAAGGAGTTTCTATCTTCAATAGTATTCCACACTGTCCTATGGACTACTGTATTCCACCCTATTCTGCTGTTTGTTTTTTTTTTATTTATTTTTTTTTATTTTTTATTTTTATTTTTTTTTTTTTTTTTTTGTTTGTTTTTATTGTCAAGGCTTTGTAATAGTATGGAATAACTTAGATTGTAACAGTATGGAATACTTACGAAGATAGAAACTCCATTGATTTTTGATAGTATAGAGCAAAATATCTTGAAAAAAATCCTCCATATAAATCATGTAAAAAATCCCTATATAGGAACGATTTTTTTCCACCATGTATTCCGAGTGCTCTTTTTTTTTTTACCAGGCTAATGAAAATTCATGGGTTTCCCTAGTGTCTTTCTGTTTTGTACAAAAAAATCACATGGTTAATATGGAGAAAAAAATTCGTCCCTATATAGAAACGAAACTACAAGTTTTACATGGTTTATATGGAGAAAATACTTTCCAATTTGTTTTCGCTATACTAACAAAAATGAAAGGAGTTTCTATCTTCGTTAGTATTCCACACTGTCCTATGGACTACTGTATTCCAGCTTATTCTACCGTTTTTACTGAACAAGGCCTTGCTTGTAACAGTGTGGAATAACTTGGATGGTAACAGTGTGGAATACTAACGAAGATAGAAACTCCACTGATTTTTGATAGTATAGGGCAAAATAGAAAAAATTCCCCCATATAAATCATGTTAACAATTTTAATTTTGTCCCTATATAGGGACATTTTTTCCACCATGTATTCCAAGCTTTTGTGTGTGTGTGTGTGTGTGTGTGTGTGTGTGTGTGTGTGTGTATTAGGCTGATAAAAATTCATGGGTTTTCCAAGTGCCTTTCTGTTTTTGTACAAAACAGTCACATGGTTTATATCGAGAAAAAAAGAAAATTTCGTCCCTATATAGGGACGAAACTACATTTTTTACATGGTTTATATGGAGGAAAACTTTTTTCCAAGATTTTTTGCGCTATACTAACAAAAATCAAAGGAGTTTCTATCTTCGTTAGTATTCCACACTGTTCTATGGACTATCGTATTCCGCCCTATTCTACTGTTTTTAATGAACAAGCTGTGCTTGTAATTGTGTTGAATAATTTGGATAGTAACAGTGTGGAATACTAACGAATATAGAACCTCCATTGATGTTTGATAGTATAGGGAAAAATGTTGGAAAAAAATATTCCTCCATATAAACCATGTAAAAAATTTTAGTTTCGTCCCTATGTAGGGACAAAAACGTTTTTTCCACCATTTATTCCAAGTTTGTATTTTTTTTTTTATTTATACCAGGCTAATAAAAAATCATGGGTTTTCCAGGTGTCTTTCTGTTTTGTATAAAAATCACATGGTTTATATGGGGACCAAGGAACCATGTATTTGAAAAGCATTGCACCAAAAAACAAGAAACAATGAGATACACAGGTATAAACATGCAATGTATATCTGATAAATGATGAAATCTAAGGTACTTGTAAGTGTTCCTATATATATTTTTTTCTTTTTTTTTTCAAAATACCGCTGAGTCCTATAAATAAGCCCTGCTATGGGAGGTCAAATAATCCACACTAATACATAATGAAACTGCAGTCACAGAAAAAAAATATTATTCAACCACAATGCACAGCTCATTATCTGTTGTAACTGCAAATATTGTTTGTGTTTGTGTTGAGGTTTTCGGCCCAGTAAACCCACTGGGCTCATGTCGAGCGCGGTCAGTTTACCTAATCACACTTTTTCCTGGGCAGGCCTAGTCCTCTAAGCGGTTAACCAGTACTTGCGTACATTATTTCGCCAGAAACTGGTTACTGCCCTTCATGCATCAAAGGCAGGAAGAGAATGGCCGTAGAAAATATTTTATGATAAACCTCCACGAAAGAATGTTACCGGACCCGGTGGGGATCGAACCTGCGACCTCCTGATCTCCAGTCGGACGCCGAGACCCGTGGCCGGGCTGTAACTGCAAATAGAGCACGGTATGCATAATACACTCCGGCTTCAAAGTCTCATCGTTAGGACACACTGACTAAGTCAGCCATACACTATGAAAGTCGGTGCACGCTTTCTACATTCAGAGTCTTCGTTCTTATAAATCCAACCAAAATCACACATCCATTGTAGTAAACTGTTACTTTAACTTCAGTATGAAAACCATGACGGTTACAAGATTGTAATACAAAAATACATGTATTAAATACCAGCTGAAGAAAAAATGGTCCTACTAACCTATACATAAATTAATCTACTGCATGTATATGCAAGGACAAGAGATTGGTGGGTAAATAAAATTTCACTTATTGTCTACGCAAGTAAACTGCTCAGCAAACATTTCGGAATTGATGTGTCCGCTTAGACTTTCAATGCTCCAGGCCTATCAGCAATATATATTTTCTTCTTCCCATTATAATTCCTCCCTCGGATAACCGGGTATTATCGAACTGTGTGTCTATGGGATGTCCGAGATTAATTGTGCAGGTAGGTTAAAAGCTAGTATATACAAAATAAACTTTAAATGCGATCTACATGTACATGTTGTTGGATGGCAGCTGGTCCCTGAAGGTCAGCAAGCTGGAAGCTGTGATTAAAGATGACAGCGGCTGGTTCCAGATATGGATGTCACTTGGGAAGAAGGGATAGAAAATCGCGTTCACTTGAGATGGGGAACCTCATGTGTAAACGCTTAATTACTTACTAATATCAGAATAGGTGTGACGGGGAAAGAAACAAGTTGATTAACGCCTCTGTATAGCATCACAGTGTTGCTCTACATCCTCTGTTGTTAGAATATATTCCACAGGAGATCAGATAGCATAGCTGTAATAACACTACTGGTTCTGCTGTGGTCACTCCTCACAAACCGCGCTGCTCTTTCCTGTACCATTTCGAGTCTGTTGATATTGCTTGAGTGTGTGGATCTCATACGCGGGAGGCATATTTTATGATAGACCGTACCAATAATTTGTAGCATTTGACCTTCACTGTTGTTGGACAGCTGTGGAGGTTTCTCTTCAGGAAGTTCAGGCTTGTAGCTGCCTTCTTTGCTGTGTTGTCTACATGTTTTTCCCTGATAAGTCAGAACTAATGGTCACACCAAGATACTTCGCATCTTTGACTGTTTGCTATTTCATAGATTCACTGGATGTAGTACTCCTGTGTTAGTTGGTGATGTGTATGGCCCCACATTTGTCGGGATTGAACTGCATCAGCCAGCCATGTTCCCAGTTATGTAGCATGTCTAAGGGCATGATCGTATTATTCCGTAGACGAGTGAGTCATCGGCGGACCATCTGAAGGTGGCTGCAATCTTTTCCTGCATATCGTTTATGTACACAAGGAAACGTAGAGTCCCTGCAACTGTCCCTTGGGACACGCCTGATGTGACGTCTGTTGCCTTGAAAGACACGCTCCAGGACCACTTCTTGTCGTCGGTCATCAGGAAGTGAGCAATATATTGGTTAAGGCTGTCTCTCGCACTATAATAACGTAGCTTCTCCAGCAGTCGTTTGTGGGGGATTTAATCGACTAAATAAAGTCTAGTAGCACGGCATCAATCAGCTCACCATCATTGAAGCCCTTAGCAAGGTCACGGACTGTCAGAATAAGCTATGATGCACAAGCACGGTATTTACGGAAACTATTCTGTGCATCATTGAGCATCTTATTACTGTCGAGCTCTGACATCACGTGGTTGTTCACAATGTGTTCGAGTATCTTACAACATAATTACATTAACGATACAGGACTATAGTTAGCTGGTTTATGTCTGGGGAGATGCTTGAAAGATCATGTAAACTATATCTGCCACTTCATCACTAACCCAGTCAGCATTCTACGTAAATCTATATCGGGCCGCTATCGGTCCGTCAGGGTAGCTGACGGGCCGAAGGCGGCCCGATATAGATTTACGTAGAATGCTAGCTGGGAAGGGACCTCAACAGTCTTCCTGGTATAGCGTCGAGTAGGTTTAAACGGATTGATGTCATTCAAGAGTTTGAGAACACCCTTTCTACCGCTAACAGGAAAGTATCACTAACATCCCTCTTGTAGCTGCTTCCAGAGACAGTATTTGAAGGCCAATCAATGTCAGGCAGGTTAGAATCACCTCCAATCTAAATGACATCATTTGTATAGTGCTTTATCAGGTTCTGTATTGCGCTAGTTAGGTGGACTAAGTAGTTACCGTCTTTATTTGCATGCTGTTACGCCCAAGACGGCCAAGACGGTGCGCACTGAAATGACATCCAATTTGATTAAGCCACGGGTTATGCGATGCCTAACTGTACCACTATGCAGAAAACTCCAATAAAGTTAGACTTTTTTACATTTTTTTTAATTCACTATTTACAACATATATAACACAATACAGATAACAATACAATGCACAATCCCAAGCAAATCTCATCACGTTGGCTAGGGACTTATACTGTTATATTACTTGATTAACCTGGGCCCAATTGTTCAAAGCTAACGACGTCGTTAGTTAATGATTCGTTAAAATTTACATCGAGTGATACGCAAATATTCTGAAATTTTTTGCTGAAAAAATGTGAGTAGCTTTTGCAGTATGCAAAAGCTACTCACATTTTTTCAGCAAAAAAATATCAGAATATTGTGTATTGAATCAGCTAAAACAGTTAACGAAATGACCCTTAACGACGTCGTTAAGCTAACGACGCTTTGAACAACTGGGCCCTGGCTTGGTTAATCAATTTTATACACTCAGTATAACCCCAACAAAAACGAGGAGAACTCTTTGCCGATGTGAAGAGACTGTCTTCCCTTTCTACACAATATAACAGTACCATGTTCTTCACAACGTGTTTCTGCTCGACACTAGTGCACTCATTACATAAGTTCGAGCTCTTTTTTCCTGCAATTTTACCGCGGGACACTTGTATTTTCTTTAGTCGACTTTAATACAGCCTTTGTCGGCAACATCGCACGCTAAACGTCATATGCAAACCCGTTTCCATACATACGGCTTAAAACTGATTATATAATGTCTGAATGACAATCAGGGATATGACATTCCAAATGTCACAGTCCCAGATGTCACTGACATTACAATTGTCTAACACACCCGACTTTCAAGTTATGATCAGATGGAGTGTAGTATTGGAACAACTTTGACTTTTACTGACTCACACAGAGTCTCCGATTTTCGTGGTTTTGTGTTTTCTTTGTTTCCAAAGGCAATCCTTTTTTACTTTCATTTTACTCTACTGTAGACGGTGTTGTGCCGTGTGGCGGCCGTAAGAAGTCTCCCCGTACATCATCATAGTGCAGGTTATATTTATTTTCATTGGTATCATTGAACCCATCCTGATTATTTTGAAAATCGAATACCTCTTATGCAGGCGCTGGGTGGGGCGGGGAAGCGGGGGGAGGTGGGGGCGGGGAGGAGGGGGGAGCGTATGCAGTCTTTGAAAATCGAATACCGCTTAGGCCGGCGCTGGCGGGGGGGGGGGAGTGGGGGCGGGGAGGAGGGGGTGGGGGAGCGTATGCAGCCTCGAAAACTACAGTGTTGCTTATGAAGAGACTCAATCAAACCGAGTCTCCGATTTACGTGATTTTGTGTGTTCTTTGTTTTCAAAGGCAATTATTTTTGACATTTATTTTAATAGCTCCGTGCCCTGATCAGAAGGAATCGGAAAAGCTTTAAATAACCTTTAATTGTCGCACCTGTTTTAGCAGGGAGACTTAGGCATGTAAGTTTCCGTCCGTCCGTACGTTCGTCCATCCGTCAATATTTACCCTGGGTGTCTTGTTAGCGCCACTTCTCTTACAGTTTTGTACCGATTGTTTTGAAACTTTGCATGTGTTTTCTTCATGGTATGAGGATGTGACAGTTCATTTTTGTCATTTTTTTTTTTACATTGTGAACTTTTCATGTCATTTTTCACCCTCAGTATGTAGACAGTGGGTACCTCTTGTGAGCTCAACCTCTCTTACAATTTTCTACCGATTGCTTTGAAACTTTGCATGTATTTTTGTTCATGGTATGAGAATGCGCATGTAGTTTGGGTATGATTGTTAAAACCTTTTTTGCAACGTTTTCCACATTGTGAACTTAGTCATATTTCGCCCTCAATATAGAGACAGTGGGTACCTCTTACGAGCGCAGTTCCTCTTACAATTTTGTTCTGATTATAATGAAACTTTGCATGCGTTTTCTTCATGGTATGAGGATGTGCATGTGGTTTGGATATAATTAATAATTAATAAGATCATTTTTTTACTTTGTTTCCACATTCTGAACTGGGTACTTGTTTGTGTTGAGGTTTTACGGCCCAGTCAACCCAATAGGGTCATGTCGAGCGCGGTCAGTTTACCTAACCACACGTTTACTAGTCCTCTAAGCGGTTAATCAGTATTGTGCACATTCTTTCGCCAGAAACTGACAACTGCTTTTCTTGAATCAGCGGAAGGGAGAGAATGACCGTGGAAAATATTTCATGATCAATCTCCACGAAAGAATGTTGCCGACCTCGGCGGGGGTTGAACCCGCGACCTCTGTTCTCCAGTCGGACAGCGCATCCAACTGAGCCACCGAAGCCGGCTCTGAACTGGGTACTCGTGAGCACAACTCCTCATACAGTTTTATAGCAATCTATTGGAAATTTTGCACATGTTTTCTCCATAGTCTGAAAATGTACATGTGTTTTACATACAATCCGTGTCTTAATTTTTATCACTTTTTTCAACTTTTTGAACTTTGTCATTTTCTGATCTCAGATGTATAGACAGTGGGTATCTTATGGTTGCAACTTCTCATATAATTTTAAACCGGTCTTTTTTAAACTTTGCACATGTTTTCTCCCGGGTGTGCAGAAATGCATGTGATTTGGATTTGATTTTTAAATTTATTTTTGTCACTTTTTCCGCTTGAACTTTGTCATTTTCTTACCTCTGATTTTATGAAAGTGTGCAGACTGTGGGTACTGTTTGAGCCCAACTTCTCATGCATCATATGAGACAATGCATATCTTTTCAGTGAAAAAAAAAAGAATATTTATTTCTTCAACCTGAAATAAACATTACTTTTTTGGGGGTGCAGGTGCGATATCAATTTTACCGAAGTTTGATCTTACCTTTTAAATTTTACCTCATAACAGTACAAAATTCGTCTTACAAGGTTAAGGGAAATGATATTTTTATATGATTGATTTAAACTAATGTTTATCATAAAAAAAAAAAAAACTTTGCGTATGTATGTAGGTGTGTGCATGCCTGTATGTTCGTGCGTATTTTTACGTGTTGCGTAAAGATAATTTTCAAATTTGTAAAACCTAATCTTTCTGCTCATGCGATTCGTATGGTATCGCATACAATAAATTGGCTTTTCCGGCCATGCACTCTTTTATAAGTATAGTCTAAACTGCGCTTTGCGCTTGCTGCTGCAAAAGGACAGATCGGTCTATACATGCCAGCGTAGCCTGCTCAGTGTTCACGACAACAGCTACAATTTGCACAACCTGAGATACCCCGATCAGACTGCACAACCTAGCGGGGCCCGCTCGGTATCCCTAAATAATTCAGGTAACATATGCAGAATCGAATAACGTTCGCTGCGATATATAATTTGCGGGTATACCTTTAGACTTTTCTGCTTCTCGGAATTCGAACAGAAAAACTTACATACTATTAAATAATATAATATGAAAATACCACTCACCGAACTGCCCACTGTTCACGGCGCTGTTTTGTTGCTTAATTTTCCTTCATTTAGACTGTGTCGGTGGGTGTATATATAGTAAGGCTATAACCTTGAAACACATCACTTCAACACGGCGCTTTATGCGCTTTTCACGCTCTATGCGTTTAGAAACTAGTTTAGCCTTATAAAATTTGTGTAACTTTTATATCACGCTACTATTAATAAACAAGTGGTACTACAGTAGAAACAATACCATTTATATAAAAACTAGAATGTGGTCAGCTTGCGCCGCGGTCTGCTCTGAGTCGTAACGCAGGCTAGTAAAAACAGACAACTATGACTGAATTATGCTAACAATAAAAGTAAGAGAAAAATCCAGGGAGTGCCACAGTCACAAGCCGATGCCCTTCCAAGACACCAACAGGAAGCGTAGCCTAGTGGATAAGAGAGATGACTTTTAATCCATTAGGTTTCTCACCGCTGTGGTTCGAGCCTCGCTTGGGTCACAAGTGGGAAAGCCAAGTTCTGCTTACGGATGGTCAGGTAGTTTTCTCCGGGTTCTCCGGTTTTCTCCCACCTTTGATGAACGATCGGCTCGATGTTAGTGAAATATTCTTGGAAGGGCCGTAAAATCAAAATCAAACTAGAAATGTGTCAGTATGACATAGATGCCCCCGCCCAGGGCCATCCTCACCCCCGCGCAGGTATTTTGCAAAAAAAAAGTTGGAAAAAGGGCCATAATTCTCATAATAATGGGCAGATTTTACAATAAATCGAACTTGACCATATTTTATGATTATATTACCTGGGTATAAAATATGAATTCAATACACATATCAATCTTTTTTAAAAAAAAATATCAGAAGGAAAACATCTTTTGAAGGTGAAAAAGGGCCATAACTCCATAATAATGGTTTGATTTTACAAGTATTGGAACTTGACGTCTATTTTATGATTATATACCTGTGTGTTAAATATGAATTCAATACACTAATGTTTTCAAAAGATATCAAACTGAAACCAATTTTCAAAGTTGAAAAAGGGCTGTAACTCCAAATATAATTGGTGGATTTTACCCTAAATCAAACCTGACCTATATTTTATAATTATATGCTTGTGTATAAAATATAAATCGAATTCGCTAATCTTTTCAAAAGTTATGGAACGGAAACCATTTTTCAAAGTTGAAAAAGGGCCATAACTCCAAAATAATTGGTGGATTTTACCCTAAATCCAACTTGACATACATTTTATGATTATATACCTGTGTATAAAATTTGAATCCAATACACTAATCTTTTCAAAAGATATCGAACGGAAACCATTTTTTCAACTATTTTTCAACATTGATAAAGGGCCATAACTCCAAAAATAATTGGTGGATTTTACCCTAAATCAAACTTGACCTATATTTTATAATTATATGCTTGTTTATAAAATATGAATCCAATTCACTAATCTTTTAAAATGTTATGGAACGGAAACATTTTTCTAAGTTGAAAAAGGGCCTTAACTCCAAACATAATTGGTGGATTTTACCCTTAATCATACCTGACCTACATTTCATGATTATATACCTGTGTATAAAATTTGAATCCAATACACTAATCTTTTCAAAAGAGATCGAACGGAAACCATTTTTCAACTATTGTTCAACATTAATAAAGGCCGTAACTCCAAAAATAATTGGTGGATTTTACCCTAAGTCGAACTTGATCTATATTTTATAATTATATGCTTGTGTATAAAATATGAATCCAATATACCAATCTTTTAAAAAGTTATAGAACGGAAACAATTTTTCAAAGTCGAAAAAGGGCCATAACTCCCAAAATAATAGAGGATTTTACTCTTAATCAAACTTCACCTACATTTTATGATTATATACCTGTGTACAAAATTTCAATCCAATACACCTACCCTTTCAAAAGATATCGCACGGAAACCATTTTTCAAAGTTGAAAATTTTTCAAAGTTGAAAAGGGCCATAACTCCCAAAATAATTGGCGGATTTTACCCTAAATCGAATTTGACCTACATTTTATTATATGTACCTGTGTATAAAATTTCAATCCAATACACCAATCCTTTCAAAAGATATCGCACGGAAACCAAAAGTGTTACGTACGGCACGGACGGGACGGACGGACAGTGTACGTACGGACAGCGGTGATACTGTATGCCCCACATTGAAAATGGCGGGGGGCATAAAAAAAAAACATCAATAGGAAACATAGGAAACAGAACAGGAAGTAATCTTCACTGCCACCAACTCACAGCTGTCGCTTGCAGGAGCAAACTCAAAGACCAGTTGCCGTTTAACTGCTATCAGCAGTCTAATGATATCTTGATTTGTCAATTCAAACTGCCAAGTTAAGGGTCGTGTGATAAGCATGGGCCGTGTGCAAACAATGAACAATTGCGCAGGCGCACCAGGAACTGGAAAACGGGACAACGTGTCTGGTATCAAGGAGACAGTCTTGGCAGTCAATGAACTTTGCGTATTTTAAAACGTAGGAGTGACATGATACTGACCCATAGTTATGTTACATTAATCAAGCTTGTACACTCGCGACATTACATGAGAGCAAAGAAAGTGATGTAAATAAAGCATGGATACAACACACGTTATTTATAACAATATGAAAATTTAATCTTTTAACTTATTCGTTATATATCCTCAGGCAGCTCCATGCGTGTATAATGTATAGACCCACCAGTATCTGCCCAAGATTATGCAGCATGCAAGAGAAACCCGGAAAACAACATTTTGGGACCAAGGAACCATGCATTAGAAAAAAAATGAACAATGACACATACAGGTAAAAACATGCAATGAATATCTGATAAATTAAATCATAAGAAACGTGTACCTATTCTCTTTCAAAATATCTATAGTCCTATAACATATAGGTTTTAGAGAGTACTGCAGTGGGAATAAATACAACAACCACTAAAATGAAACTATCTATAACATATCCAAATACAAGAGTCTCCGAAGGCAAGTCAGTCTGTCATATTGAGCTTTGCGACGTGCACTTAATACTGATTATAAAGAATTAGAAAAAAATGAGATTGTATGTTTTCACAATGTATCTGCCACCTGTTGTATCAGGTCGTTGCATGTATGTCTTGGTCAATTTGTTATCTTGGATGGCCGTTTGGCCATTTTTTGGGAATAAAACTGTCCTTTTGGTTTTCTGCTTGTAGTGTTTTGATTGTGGTGCCGTTACTGCCGTTACTTTCCCATTTGTGTCTTGGAATCGGAACGGAAGGTGTTAGGTAATTGTACCGACTCCTGATCATTGCCTTTCTTTCTGTTAAGGAAGGTTGTAAGTAAAGTCCATAAGCTTTGCTACTCCAGTCACCATGGATTTTACTGAGACGGAGAGAATTAAACGAACGTAGCTTTCTTTTAATAATCTAATATCTCGTAAAATTAACAGAATAATCCATAATGACGAGAATTAAGAGGAAACTGATACACCGTCAAAATTGTTTTGTACCCCTTCTGAAAAGGGGCCTGTTCCCTTTGGGAGCAAATTCTTCCCTTTTAGAGTAGACCCTTTTCAGTGGAGAGCAAATTCTTTCAACAGTAAAAAGGAGTCTAAAGGGAAGAATTGGCTACCCCTAGGGGCAATTCCTTTCCTTTTCATTACGAAAACATGCCTGTTCAAATATACTGAAAATTTTACTACCAAGAAACGAAAACTTTCATACAGAAAAAATCTGGGCCCATTTATTCAAAGCGTCGTTAGCTTAACAAGCTCGTTAAGGGTCATTTCGTTAACTGTTTTAGCGGATTCAATATACAATTTTCTGAAATTTTTTGCTGAAAAAAATGTGAGTAGTTTTTGCACTGCAAAAGCTACTCACATTTTTTCAGCAAAAAATTTCAGAATATTTGCGTATCACTCGATGTAAATTTTAACGAATCGTTAACTAACGACGTCGTTAGCTTTAAACAACTGGGCCCTGTTATTTTTTCACATTTCTGCTCAAAACATAGATTGAGGATATTCGTTAGAACCGCCTCGACGAGTACCCACAATTTATTTTTGAGCAGAAATAATAAAAATGTTCTAGACCCATGTAAACCTCCGTTTTATTATATAAAAGTGGGGTTTAAGAAGGTCAAAATTATATAGGTATGTTTTCGAGATGTAGAGAAGACACTTTTTCATTAGAAAATGGTTCCAAATCTACCATGAATACCCATTCGCCTGAGGCGGTTCATCTATCCTTCATATACAATCACACATAATATACATGCTTTTAAAATGTACCTCGGAAACTATTTAAAGGTATGTAGTTGGTTAAATGTTGATGTAAACACATTGCATACTTCACTGATGCACTTTACGTGTCGGTTCGAACGCAGAAAAGCAATAACACGTAAACATGATAAACATCAGTTAACCTTACCATTCTCTTTGCTTATTCAGCAGACGACAAATTGATGATATTTCTTCTTATCTTTCCAAGAAAACAGGATTTGACATTTTATACAAATTGTCTTCTGGGGACAATTTGCTTGAAATGTCAACCTGTTTTCTTGGAAAAAGTAAGAAAATTATTTCAAAATGCCGTCGGCTGAAAATTTTATCCAGAGTGCTATGCATTAAAACTTAGCCTGATGGGAAAAAGTTTCAGAATACAACATTATTTATTTATTTATTTATTTATTTGCAAAACATAATAGGCTTTGACAATTGTAATTTGCATGAAATGGCATTGCTTATTTTATCTTCTTTCTTTTTTTTGTGAATAATTAAAACGATCATCAGTTTGCCGTCTGCTTATTTTTTTCCGGAGTTAATAATGTTTTAGCCCTTAAGGGTACTGATCGAGTCATACATGATGTCAGCCTCTTATACTGTTATTTTATGAATAATTAAAACGATCATCAGTTTGCTGTCTGCTTATTTTTTCCCGGAGTTAATAATGTTTTAGCCCTTAAGGGTACTGATCGATTCATACATGATGTCAGCCACTTATACTGTTAGAAGAATTGTTTACAATATATATATATATATATATAAACAGGCATGCTTTTATTGCGCATTATTTTTAGACGAAGTCTTATAAGATCATTTGTGACCTACTTCTGTGAGCCACTTTACGAAAGACCTAATTCTGTCAGCCTCTTTATGCTTTGAAGCAATGATAAATTTCATGAAGCGGTTATTTTTGTCAAATCCTGTGCTTCAACTTTCATTAAAACATCTTTACATTATGAATCGTTCACGCCAAAATCAAGTATTGGAATTCACAGAAAACCTCCGCTATTTAGAATAACAAGTTGACATTGCGAGAAGCGTAAAAAAAGGATAAGTCAAACGCCTTTTTGCAGGGAGCAAGCGGAAAGTCAAATGACAGACTTTTAGTAAGCGTTCTCAATGTCAGAAGATAAAATGAAATTATGTTTGATTTGTTTTTAGCATGTTAAGACCCTAATTCAGACAAAAGAGATTTTTGAAACTTGCAATAAATGTGCAAAGTGACAAGATTTTTTTTGTCACAAAGAAATATGTGGTACGTACGAAAACGCCACAGAACATTTATTATACGTTGAATAAAAGTCAAAATGATTGCCTTTGGAAACAAAGAACACACATAATCACGAAAATCGGAGACTCGGTTTGATTGAGTCTCTTCATATTCAGCACTGTAGTTTGCGAAGCTGCATACGCCCCCTAACGCCGCCTTAAGCGGTATTCGATTTTCAAACTAACCAGGATGGGCTCAATTCCAGTGACAAAACAAGGTAAGGGGAAAGTCCCGGGAATGCTACAATTACAAGCCACAGCCCTTTCCAGACACCAAGAGGAAGAGGAAACAGACAAAATCAAATAAGCGCGAATCTAACAAACGCACGAAAAGCACTAACAGCTCTCTCTTTCCAAAGCGAGGTAATCACATTGCTAAAAGGACTGAAAAACACAAGAACAAAATGACACCAGGCAAAACTTAAAACAAATCGCCTATTAGAAAACACACACACACACACACACACACACACACACACACACAAAGCAACAAGGAGTAAAACCAACACCGGGACCACCGCCTTAGAACGGTCAGTAGAATAGCTGTGGGGAGGGAGTGTGGTTTAAAGCACTTTCACAGCTAGCCAACTTCACCCTGGTCACCGATGCTACTCTTAATACAGAAATACATAAAAAAAGAAGAAATCGGTTCGCATAAAGGCTCCCAGCTCAGTCAATGCATCAAGGCGAAAACATAAAAATCAAATTAATCGCTATGATAAACAAAGACGAGTACTCATGGCTAATTCTGCTGTGTGCCAGAGTAAATGAAAACCAATAGCTGAACCACGGCGGGCCAAGCCAAAGACATATCGTCAAGCCCCAACCCACTGGTTAAAGTTTTACGAAGAGGCCGTCATTAAGAACATCCAGATTAACAAATACAGAGCCCAAACGAAAGGGTGCACTCCTTTAAGGACTGCCTAAATGTCGAAAGGAAACTATAGTACAAAGAATGGCAGGTACGGCGTTGAAATAAGATATTAACCCTGTATCCAGCGTTTGATAGAGTGAAGTATGACTTTGTCAAGGAAACTGACAAAGTTTTGGCTGTAAAGTGGAATTCGTGTTAAGAAAAATTACCAACACATATTTACTATTCTTCGTCGCTCATCGTATTGATGGAAGATGATTGTTTTTTTTTTGTTTTTGTTTTTTTTTTTCAATCAATAAATTCTACTTCTATAGAAACCTATATTTATAGACCTCACTCCAAGTCTGAACATCATTCATAAGATCGTTATCATCGCTGTATCTTTTTTTTTTCACGCACATACAATCTTGTAGGAAATACTTTACCCCGGCTCAGTTGTTAGCTCTGAACAGACATTGTATATTCCATACAATTAGTACCTACTATGATGATATTACAACCATACAGGAGGCACCATCTGTTTCCAATTTTACTGATGTATACCGCAGTGGCGTACCAAGAATAGATTGATTTTACGCACACCTAGGAAACTCTAAGAAGGAATCTCGTTATTATCACTTTCATTGTAGGTTCTGTTCTAACAGACAAAAATTGCTTCCCGGAGGCAGAGCTAAGTAGAGACTATATTTTTTTTTCTTATACATTGCAAACACTTCTGCAAAAGTTTTGTAATTCATAGACGTTTTTATTTTAAGTTCAAAGGGTAAAAACTATGTACTTGCCTATCAGCAGTCCCTACGAAAAGTTCAGAGCCAGAAAGGGTGTGATACTAATTTATATTAAAGTGTTTTCTTTCTGTTACCATGGCAACGAGAATAATGCAAAGATTCCAAATATTTGAATAATAGTCAGTCAGTATCATCTAGGGATCATTCCTGTGAAATGTGGTTAAAATGGGCTCAGTGGTTTAGGAAGAGATGTCAAATGTTGACAGACGACGGACGACGGACAATGAACAACTGGCCTATCAAAATAGCTCACCTAGAACCCGCTGTATAGCATTACAAACATGTGTTCGGTCCGCATAGGGGAAACATCACAAGGCGACAGACATAATGAAAACACTATGATGAAACAATGCAATCGGACCAATGGCGATCTGAAGCCAGTGCCAGAGCACAAAAAAAACAACAAAAAAAAACAAAAAAAAAAAAAAAAAAAAAAAAAAAACAGGACCATGATGGGTCCTTACACAGACATTGATGGTCATTAAAGACGAAAGTATCATTAAGTCAACAGATGATACATCTATATGGTGTTTGTATAAGTACATGCAATTTGTCAGCCTTTCTTTCACTGGCAAATTAAAAGTGACTCCGACATTACGAAAACACGCCTATTCAAATATATTGAAAATTTCACCACCAAAAAGAGAAAGTTTTCAGCTAAAAATTCTGATAGTTTTCATATTTCTGCTAATAACGGTACTCGTTAGAATCGCCTCACCGAGGATGTTCTAAAGAGTACCACAATCCATGTTTTTGAGCAGAAATAATAAAAATAATGTATACCCCTGTAGACCACAGTTTTACTATATAAAAGTGGGGTTTAAGGGTGGGGCAAAATTATATAGGTATGTTTTCGTGATGGAATTTTTATTACAGCAAAATATATATACAAGACTATACACTGTGTGATTCTGAATATTAAGTAAACATTTTAGTTGCGGTTCTGACCTTTATTTGAGGTATAAAATACATCTTAATCACTATGAAAGCAAAAAAAAGTAAGAGAAAAGTCCAGGGAGTGCCACAATCACAAACCGCAGCCCTTCCCAGACCCCAAGAGGAAGAGGAAACCGACAAATCTAAACAAGCACAAACCGAACAAAGGTACGAAAAGCACTAAGATTAGCTCTCTCTTCCCCAAGCGAGGTAATCACAATACTAAAAGGACTGAAAAAACACAAGAACAAAAAAGACACACGGAAAGACATACAACAAATCGCCTCGTAGAATAAACCACAAAGCAACAAGGAGTAAGACTAACACCGGGACCACCGCCTTAGAACGGTCGGTAGAGCAAACCACCGGTAAACTTTCTATCAATCATTATAGCTCCAGTAAGAATGGGTCAACTCAGTTAACACTCTGTATACTGGATTAAAAGCTTCAGCAGACGACATTCTGAAATATGTTTCTTATTTTGTCCGGAAAATACTTAGGAGACAATTTGCCTAAAATGACAAAGCCAAACTTCTGAAAAATAAAAGAAAATATCGTCATTTTGTCGCCTGCAGAATTAGTCAAGAGAGTGGTAATGGTTGGTCTCCGTCAAGCACACATATAACACTTCCATATATATATATATATATATATATATATATATATATATATATATATATATATATATATATATATATATATATATATATATATACATCCGCATCCTCCGCTTCACCTACTATATATAGATCAGCACCCACCACCACATTATGATGATGATTAAAGAAATCAAGTTGTTAGCTAGGTTTATCCTGTTTGCTGTCTTGTTGGGGATGAAGATGCCGGTCGCTAGCTATATGTTCCGACTGTGGGCGTTCCTGTTCGTTCGCTCTTCTACTAGGTATATGAGGTGGATGTCAATCTATGTTTGTGGCACTTACTGGAGTTCTTTATTAAGCATTTTACATTTGAGATATAAAATATATCACAATTATTCATCAGAAGGAAATTTTCTAATTATCGCAGTAACGTAAATGACACGTCATCCACCAAAATTAGTCCCCACCACAGCCACCTCCACAGCCACCCCCACAGCCACCCCCGCATCCACCGCCGCAACCTCCGCTATCCCCACCACCATCTCCTCCCCCGTCACTCCCACCACTGCCAACACCGCCTCCGTCACCATCACCCACGTCATATCCACTGCCCCAACCGCCACCATCTCCACCGCCACCCCCTCCGAAATCACCACCACTACCTCCAGCTAAACAGGCACCACCGTCTGCATCGCCGGCATCACCACCACATCCACCACACCCTCCGCAACCACTTATAACACCTCCATCGTCATTCTCACCACTACAAGCTCCAGCAAATCCCCCATCTTCTCCTGATTCTAGCTTTAAATACTCATCAGAAAAATCTGCTACAAATTCATTATCTGAGTCATTCCCGCTAAACCCACCGCCGCACATAGCACAAGATTTTATCCCAAAATTGGATCGAATATAGTGATTAGATGGCGTGCTCCATAGCAATCCAGCTGCCAGAACAAAATCCATATTATCTGAGGGCACCAATCTGACATTTCGTTTTCCTCTTGACATGTCAGCTGGCATTAATCTCTGACCTTCCTTCCATGCTGGTGGCCGCGGTACACATAACACATGCAGTAAAGATACAGAAAAGGCAAGAGCAATATTTTCAGCTACTTCGTCAGAATGTGTCTCGATTTCAATGCTGCCCTTCATCAGATCTACTTTCGCAGACTCGATATCCAATTTGAAGTTATCAGATCGATATCCCAAGGTGTGAGTTTTGAGTTCACCAGTTCTGAATTTGTAGAAATCAATCTCTAATGTACCGGGACTCCCTGGAATACCTATGACTCCTCTTTGGTGTCGTGTGGCTAGAAGAAACAATGAATGTACATTTAACAGACAACATTGTACCTTTTGGTTTTATTTTTCATAGACAATAAGTCTTGACATTTCATGTGAATCCATATGAAATTCCGAGACTTATTTTCTATGAAAAATAAAACAAAATGTATGTGTTTAAAAGTCCCGTCTGCTGCAGTTGTGACTTTAAGGGTTAAAATGCTAGCCATAGGAGAATAATGTACTTAATGATCAGGTTACATATAAATACAGTCGACTCTCGTTATCTCGACCTCGCCTATCGCGAATAACCGCTTATCTCGAAGTGAAACTTTGGTCCCTCTTTAACATGGAAATCTAAAAACAGGTAACAAAATATTGTGGAAAAGAGGAGAAATTGCTCAGCAATTTCTCCTCTTTTCCACAATATTTTCAATATGCCTCTAACTTCAGGAGTCAAATTGCATATTCATTTGTTAAATGTGGTTGTTCGATTTATGGTTTTCCTCACTTCTGCAACTCTGATATTTCGAGGTACGGACATCTCGAAGTGTTTCAGATAGTTCCTTGGAATTCAAGATAACGAGATTCGACTGTAGTATAGAAGATGTCCAGGAATAGACACAATCACAGAACATAGTCTACCAAAAACACCGAGGAAACGCAAACAAACCCTTACAGGCAGTACACAGGCCACAAACCAAAGAAATTCAAAGCAGCCAGCTCCCTCATCCCCAACAATGTAATCACAGTGCTGGAAAGGATCCACTAAACACAACTCTAAAGCCAACGAACAGAACAAAGCATGGAAAATGCCTAGCAGCAAGCAGCCTTAAGTATGTACACAGAACAAACAACAAAGAAGGTTAGTAGTAGAAATTATCGAGGTGTAGATAGAGAGGTGTTAAATTAATTTTACAGGTAACAAAGCTGAATGTTTATAATTTGCGATAAACGTGATTAGGACTAGTTGTATTTACATGTTTAGTACTTCAGAATTATTAAAAGCGATGCCTAAGATCATCCAGCATATTGTCGCAAGCCGACCAGGGCTTTCTCTGCTTGCCATTATTAACATATTCTATGTTGTTGTTTGTTCTTTGTGCGGTCTTGTGACTGCTCGCTGCGGGGCTTTTCCATGTTGTTTGCTTCGTCATTGTGGCATCTCCTGGGTATCTTCACTTATTGTTTCACCTATATAACAGATGTTATGTTTGTGTTGCGTGTCTCCGAATACATACATGTACAATTCTGTCATTATTTCATCCTGAGGGATTGCATTTACAATTGCTAATCATAATCCCATTCTGAATGACATCGTTTACTATCCCTTTTTTAAGTGCCTCGGGAAGGCTATGCTTCATGACCGCGACAGTTCCTTGTATCTTAACTAATATTTTGTCGTGTTGTCTTATTGTTGTACTTGGAGGATCGTGTCTTGCACTGTGAACACTTCGTTGGCGAAGAGAGAACTGGATGTTTTGCTTTTCTTCATTTTAAACATATTTTATTTACATATAGCAATAGGGGATACCGGGAACTCTTTCGGTGACGTCATCGATAAGGGTTGGTGGGCAAAAACATGGTGGAAATGTATAGAAGATATAGAAAATGCGTATGTTTTGCACTGATTTGAAAGACTAAAATGGTAGGCGTTAACTGTAGTTTAACTGATCTGTTGCCAATGTATACATGTATTATAAGTGATGTTTCTCAATGACAGTCAGGTTTATTAGGGTCATTATTGCAATTATTGTAAAATATCTGTTACCTGAACGCGTGTCCCGCTATCAGCGGGTGTTTACTGTAGGGCACGTTTGAAGAGACCAACTGTGCATTCCAACATAATAAATATATTAACATTTAGAATTTTCATCAATTTATTCAGCGGTCATTTAAATGGTTGCCAACAGGGTATATGTTTACTTTTTTTTTTAACTTTGGGCTTGCTTTTTTTCTAATCAATCATTTGCTGATATATTAATTCTTGATCTCCATAAATTCGTGAGTCACATTGTTTTAAAATCATGTATTAGTATTTACTTATCATGTATTCATTTGTTTAATTATTTATTTATTTAACCAGCTGATTTCTGTACATAATGTCCGGAAGAAACGAACCAAACTGAAATTTCTCATAAATTGACGTATCGGGAAAGGGCAAATAAATAAATAAATAAATAAATAAATAAACAAATAAATAAAATGCTTGCGAAAGATTGTCGAAAACTTTACGTGACATACATGAACACGCAGGCACACATGAACAGAACGCACGCCTTTTGAATTTAAACTTTAGAAGAAAATGGTTTAATATATATCAAGTGGCATATAAGATGAGGGCTATGAAGTAAAGTCTTAGATGATTAGTGATGCCCCTGTTCTGATTGGTTAAAATTTTGTCTGCCAGCACGCAGCACTCTAATCTTGAATAAACAATTAATGTCAGTCTGTTATGCTCATGATTATTGCCAGATGCACAAAGGTGATGCTAGTGAAAAAGGGTTCATTTGCGTGAAAAGAAACTTTTCTCCCATGTATGACTAAAGTGTGACCATCAAAAGCACCGTGTTCATTCAAGGTGATATTACTGACATAAAATTCATCAAACTGAATTGCATGTATCAATCTGCATAAACAGGCTGATCAAAGCATGACATGTATTGAAAAAGGGCAAAAGGTACCTTTTAGGGCATGTATGCTAACTAATATGGACCCAAAAGTATATAATAGCCATGAATGACGGACTAATGTTTCTTCTGAAAGCAAACCATTGCAGACAGCTACTTTCACAGCATTTTACTGTTACCTTCAAAGCCAATGAACAGGTTTCAGAAGATATTCACGCTAACCAGCTGGTCTCTTTGGTTATTGAGATATATATATATACAGTAGAACCTCGATAATTCTAACTCCAATAATTCAAAATTCTCAATAATTCAAAATCATTTTGAAGTCCCCAACTGAAGTATATGTATGCATTGTAACCCTCAATTATTCAAAGTCTCAATAATTCAAACAAAATTGTTTGGTCCCTTGGACTTTGAATTATCGAGGTCCCACCATATATATATATATATATATATATATATATATATATATATATATATATATATATATATATATATATATATATATATATATATATATTTTAAGATACCTGCATGGTGTCTTCTTAAGAGTTGCAGTACTGAACATAGTTTTTTGTCCTTTCTTTGCAAAATATTGGTTGTGAGTAATCTTTCGACTTCATGAAGACAATATAAAAGAATTAAAAAAATACTTTTTTTGGTGGGGGGGGGGGGATAATAAACCAGACCACTATCTCGATGCGTTACAGTGCATCTTAGGTTAACTTACTAGGTTAACTTACTTATTTCATTACATATTATTTTGTAATAAATAATTGTTTTTTTGTTTTTTTTTTCATTCCGATATTTTTATTTTCGTGCAGCATGGGATGTTTTCAATTTGAAGAGGACGGGATTCTACGTGTATTTCGTTCATTAATTTTATGACACAATATGTCAGAGGACCAACTTTCACGTGTCGATAAATATAAATATCAAAAACGATTGAAAATATTTATTTTCTTAGCAAACAAAACCGATAAGTGCGCTAGTTTCGTCATTAATATCGTGTGTTTCAATAATATTTATCGATCTGTTTTGCCCACCACCTTGGGAAACCCCATCGATTTTCTTATCAGTGACGTCATATCGGCATCTCCTATACAATACACATGGTTCTTATCAGCTTACACATTTATACAAAAGGGATTCAGAAGAAAGGCAAACGAATTATTTATATGTGTGTGTGTGTTTTTCTTTAGTTTGTAGCATGTGTACTGTCTGTCAACTTATTCCAATCTGTGTGCTTTTCTTTAGTTTGTAGCATGTGTACTGTCTGTCAACTTATTCCAATCCGTGTGCTTTTCTTTAGTTTGTAGCATGTGTACTGTCTGTCAACTTATTCCAATCCGTGTGCTTTTCTTTAGTTTGTAGCATGTGTACTGTCTGTCAACTTATTCCAATCCGTGTGCTTTTCTTTAGTTTGTAGCATGTGTACTGTCTGTCAACTTATTCCAATCTGTGTGCTTTTCTTTAGTTTGTAGCATGTGTACTGTCTGTCAACTTATTCCAATCTGTGTGCTTTTCTTTAGTTTGTAGCATGTGTACTGTCTGTCAACTTATTCCAATCTGTGTGCTTTTCTTTAGTTTGTAGCATGTGTACTGTCTGTCAACTTATTCGGTAAAACTTATTGATCATTGGACGGCCTGTATCGATAAAGGAGATATCATAGGTACCCTGTTTGTGGATTTTCGGAAAGCCTTTGATGTGGTAGACCATTCTATTCTCATTAATAAACTTCACTTATATAAATTCAGCCCAAACGCTGTACGATGGTTTCAGTCATATCTCAGTTGTCGTCAGCAAGCTATAGTGTGCGATGTAGGTCTCACCGACTTTGTCAAGATCCGCTCCGGAGTTCCTCAAGGGTCTATTCTCGGCCCAATCCTTTTTCTCTTGTTCATTAATGACCTACCACTGTTTCTTAAATACTGTAACTCAGACTTCTATGCCGATGATGCAACTTTTCATACTAACGGCAAAGACAAACTTACTATTGAAAATAATTTACAATCGGACCTTAGTGAAGCGAAACAATGGAGTAAATGTAACAAAATGTATATTAATTATGAAAAAACATCATGTATGACACTAGGGACAAAACACCGATTAAATGGCTCCAATAAATTAGATATCAATGCGGATAATATAAAAATAAAACAAGTTTCCGACCAAAAGCTCCTTGGACTTCATATTGACGAAAATTTAAACTGGTGTTCTCATACAGACCACCTTTGTAAAACCGTCTCTTCAAAAATTTCTCTGTTACGACAACTGTCTGAATATGTCCCTGCTCACGTCCAGAGGTTATTTTACCAGGGTTATATCCTTCCTTTACTTGATTATGGTTCCGTTATTTGGGGCTCATCCTCTACGGCAAACATTGAGCGACTAACAAAACTACAGAAGCGAGCGGCGCGAATAATACTTAACGCCGAATTCGATACCCCGTCCTCTCGCATGTTTCAGGAACTTGACTGGCTCCCTATGGGGAGTCGAATCAATTACAATAAAGCAGTGCTTACCTATAAAGCATTAAACAATATGACTCCTGAATACATTACTAAATTACTAACCCCAATGTCGCAGACTCACTCTTTAAACCTGAGATCCGGAGAAAATGGCACACTATACGTACCTCTGTCACGCACGACCGTATATAGCGGTGCGTTTTCATGCTCGGCCCCCAGGTTATGGAATTCTCTGCCTCATGCAATCAGAAACTCAGAGTCATTAAACACTTTTAAGAAAAGTATAAAACCCTTGTGTTAGGCATTATTAGAAAATGGCAGCATTTCTGTGTTCTTTATCACCTTTTATATATGTTGATGTAGGTATCGGTAGTTGGTCCTGCACACTTTGGAGTCCCTTCAGCCGCAGGCCGTTCCCCTGGGGAAATAGATGACTGGTTCATTCATCGTGCTCCATTTGTGTGTAGGATTGGTGGCATGTTATCCGTATTGCATCCTCGAACACAAGAGTTAGCGTAACCTAGCCTTGGTGTTCTATGATGAATGCTGTGATAGCCTTGTTCCCTGTTATGAACTATATATAGCTTGTCCGACTTTTAAACCATGCATTTTAAAATTGCCTGTGATACACTTTTATGTGCTCTTTGAGATATTTTAAAAGTCCGACAGCTGATACACATTCCATACTTATTCTACATTTACAGTTTACCCCGTCTTCGCTAAGACATTTTTAAATTTTAAGTTGGAATAGTTTATCAGCAGTCCCAATTCTAAATCTCTTAATGATTTAGTATCTTAATTCTTACTGTATATATTGTATATATGTGTAGGTATGATGACTGTTTACTTTTTTTTACTTATTATTTGTACTTTTAGTTTCTGCAGAGGGCCACAAGGTAGACTAGCTAATATAGCTAATTGTGTTACCCTCTTTAAACATTGTATAAATAAATAAATAAATAAAAATAAATAAATAAATTCCAATCCGTGTGCTTTTCTTTAGTTTGTAGCATGTGTACTTTCTGTCAACTTATTCCAATCCGTGTGCTTTTCTTTAGTTTCTGGCATGTGTACTGTTTGTCATGGTATAATTCAAGATGTCATTAGTATGTTCTGTGATTGTGGCTTTTCCTGGAACTCGTCTTTACTATTTTCTATGATTCTGTGCGATGGAAGTGAATGCCCTTAACAGAATACATGGCTCTCTCTGGCCGTGTTTTCAGAAGATTTGTCTACGACAGAATGATTTGTGTTATTATTTCATATAAAATATTGTGCAGTACGCTAAGTCATGATGTTGTGCCCAATTCATGCCATACCTTTCCGTCCAGGTACACCTTTTCTAAATCCTTTCCACTTTCCTATGACTATTCCCCAGTCACCTTCATGATTCTTGATTAAGACAGCTCTCTCTCCTGCTCGCGGGTTCAATGTTATCCCGATCTCCTTAATCTATAAACGGAAGTAACATTTTACCATAACTTTTGATAAGATGATTTTTTTTCAATCCAAAAGTATTGATATTTGTTTTATTTCTCCATGAAAACAAATGTTTCGGTATTAAATAGAAGCGCCTCTCGGGGCGCTTCTAATGAATACCCGCAACATATGTTTTCACGGAGAAATAAGAAAAGCATTTACCTGATATTCACTCGTATCTAAACCTGTGTTTAGAGTAATATTTGCATGTCCAGTATTATTCGGATCGCGTTTTTGTTTATTAAATAAATGAATAAATAAATAAACAAATAAATAAATAAATAAATAAATAAATAAACATGGCAGCTTAATTCCACTTGTCTGCGTAAACAAAAAAGTCTAATTCCTCGTTTTTGTGAATAAATGCATGTTAGGCTCTTGTGTACAAAATATGCGTTTCTTAAGAACAAATATGCCATTTGTAAACAAAAAGAAATAATACTTTGAATATTTTATTTGTCCTACATGGATTATTTTTAAATTACTCTCTCAAATTATGGCAGCGATTCTATTCCTTTTCGATTTATAATGAATGGAATAATCCTAAGAAAAAAATCTCAGTGGTTTTTGCCTGTGGTTGAACCCATGCCATGCAAGCTCTGACCAATGCGGCGACGTCGCCTAGCACTGCAGCGTCCGTCGTCTTTACCAGTTGCGCGTCAGAGATAACCTTTCAAAAGGGTCATTCAAAGATTTTTATAAAGCTAACTGACGCTGCATTACACTTGGTCTTTAGGCGCTTAGTATTTTTAATTTATCTGCGTTATATTGGATAGTTTTGCTCTCTCAAATTATGGCAGCAACACTCGTCTTCCCTCTCAGTGGTTTTGCCTGAGGTCCGATTCACGCCATGCAAGCACTGACCAAATACTATGAAAACTAATAATAGTGAAATAGAATGTCGTCTACTGCAATTTGTGCTTGGCGCTTTAAAGGTTAACACTTATTTACTTTATATTTAATTGTATGTACTAAGAACGTTGGAAACGTTTTACAACTATTTAGCGTTTTTGAACATACCTGTGTGGCCGGCCTCGGTGGCTCGGATGCGCGTCCGACTGGTGATCAGGAGGTTGCGTGTTCGACCCCCGCCGGGTCGTCAACATTCGTGGAGATTGATCATGAATTATCTTCTACGGTCATTCTCTCCCTTCCGCTGATTCAAGAAGGGCAGTTGTCAGTTTCTGGCGAAAGAATGTGCACAATACTGGTTTACTGCTTAGAGGACTAAGCCCGCCCGGTAAAAGTGTGGTTGGGTAAACTGACCGCGCTCGACATGACCCTATTGGGTTGACTGGGCCGTAAAACCTCTACACAAACTAACAAACATACCTGTGTGGGTAAAGGCAGTTGATCAGAAGCGATAAGGTGACCAATGGCGGCCATCTTGTCATGGTAAAATACTTGTATCACAGACGTCATCAAAGGAACACTATGAATGGTCCGACACGTGAATACAGGCTTCCCAGAAAAACATTTTAAACTGAAACGGGATATAGATACGTGCAGTAGAAATGGTCCTAGGCGAGAATCCTCTGTTGAAGAGTGTTCAGTCTAAGATTATTATACTTTTCCTAATGAGCTTCTGTGATAGATAGATAGATAGATAGATAGATAGATAGATAGATAGATAGCCTGTTCCACAAAGGAAATTTACATGTATTCCGTGTATTGCACAGTCCATCAAATGTGGCCGAATCGACCAATTTTGTCGAGTGCATTATTATCGCATCCGTTCTCGATGTTTGCATTTTGATAGCTCAGTGGTGTGTGTAGAGAGATTTCCATTAGTCAATGTTTCATCTCATGATCAGTGAACTTCCGAGCTTTTGATTAGTGAATATGGTAATACGTTTCAAGAAGACAATAAGACAAAGAATGAGGGTTTTTTTTTTTTTTTTTTTTTTTTTTTTTTTATTGCACTGCCCGATTTTCGAGAATGCATTTTTTTCCAATCTGTTCTCGCTGTAGTTTTGTGAAGATACGTACATTTTGCTAGGACATGTTTTCTTATCATGTGAGAATACAGTACAGTCGACTCTCGTTATCTCGAATTCCAAGGGACCCTCTGAAATACTTCGCGATATCCGTACTTCGACCTATCAGATTTGCAGGATTGAGGGAAAAATAAATTGATTAACCACATTTAACAAATATATGTGTAATTGGACTCTTGAAGTTAGAGATATATTGAAAATATTGTGGAAAAGAGGAGCAATTTCTCCTCTTTTCCACAATACTTTTTACATGTTGTTAGATTTTCATGTTTAGGCAGGGACCAGATTTTCACTTCGAGATAAACGGTTATTCGAGATAAGCGAGGTCGAGATAGCGAGAGTCAACTGTATTTGACAGCACCCAATCAGACGACCAGGTAAAGGTCAAATATTGCGGGCCCCCGTAGCCTAGTGGATAAGAGAGTTGACTCTTAATCTATTAGGTTTCTCACCGCTGTGGTTCGAGCCTCGCTCGGGTCATATGTGGGAAAGCCAAGTTCTGCTTACGGATGGTCAGGTGGTTTTTCTCCGGGTTCTCCGGTTTTCGCCCACCTTCGATGAACGATCGGCTCGATATAAGTGAAATATTCTTGAAAGGGCCGTAAAACCCAAATAATAAAAAAAGGTCAAATATTAAAGCTGAAGATGCGGCCTGAGTGATGACCAATAATAGTCCAATTCTCCCTGCGCATACGCAAGAATCAGGGCATTCACATTTGGTTTCTATGGTGCAAAATGTCAATGCCACGATACATACTGCAAAACCTGATCCGACGCCACAATCTATGGCGTCTGCACTGTTTTATAGGTCCAAGACTGGCGACGCTAGGCCTTAATGGCTTGAGAAACAAGTCTTTTAAGTGACCGTTAAGCGTCAAAGCAATAGCAAGAATCTACATTTTGCTGAAAGGAAGAATACATATTGCTTGCTTAAACTAGGATGTTTTCCTATTATAAGCTTCTCACCCATAGCTCTAGATAAGGCATTCTACTTCAACCAAAAATAGTTGTTAGTTTTCTTATTTCTCCACGAAACCGTACGCTGTACCTTCAGCATATGTTTTCGTGGAGAAATAAGCAAGTATTTGCCTTATACCCCCTCTTATCTGGAGCTATGCTTACCTGTGAGTAGCCACTTCACAATGGTTATCTTTCCCTGCTGGAAGACGCTCCAGGGCCACTGGTCCCCATAACGACTGAATATCTTCAGGGATAGAAGCCGTTTCGTATACACCTTGTTCTAGATTCAGTAAAATGGGACCCGGCTTCATACCAGAGAACACTCCTTTTATTGTGAGTTGATATGCCGACGACAGCGCCATCTGCATGTCAAACTGTTCTTCATCGTCTGCATTTTCGACAAGAGGTCGGAAGAAAAACATATTTTCTCCCAACTTCACAGACCTGCCGCAGCAAGGGAATGGTCTTTTTACAGTTTCAGTCAGCAGAAATTGTAAATTACTGCTGTCTCTGGTGTCAAACGTTAACGATCCTGTTTTGTTCAAGTCTGATTTATTCCAAACAATATTTGCACTCTCAGAACTGCTGATCGGAGGACGTTTAAATGTCATTGCTGGTTCATCTGTTTTTCCCAACGTACTAATAATCAGCTTGAATTGTCTTAACCGTCTCTGGCTTTGAACGTGTAGTATCATCTGCTCGAAATGGACAGTTGTTTTCTTCGTTGTCATTTTATATATTTCCTTCGCATGTAATTTATACAAAACACCCGCAGGCGGTTTCCCTCTATACATCGCACCAAAAGTTGCAAATCCTTCATTGAAAAAGCTTTTCCAGTGCTCTCTGGTTTTCACATCTGCATTATACAATTTCGATCCTTCACTCCGGTCAGTCACGGTGTCGTCGTGGTTGAAGAGACTGCCCAAGTACTTCACTGTGTCTACCTGGTATTCAACTGGATGAAGCTGGTGCGTGTGCCATATCAGATCGATATCATAGCAAGGTACAATGAATTCTCCCGGAAGTTGCTGCTTCAGAAACAAAAATTTCTTATATCGCAGCAAAGCACTTTTCAAAAACTTGCAATCACGATAATGAGGTAAAGACACCTGATACAAGAAATCTTTCTGTCTCATAGCTGCTTCTATAATATTGTATGAAATCTTTGATGAAAAATCACTGACGATTTCCGTGTGAAACGGTCGATCAAAGTCGACATAGAATGGTTCCCTGTCTTCATGATAGCGTTTTTCCCAAAGTTCTTGTGATCTTTCCATAGCATCTTTGTATTCTGACAGGTCTTTAATAGCATGATTGATAACCATATTTACAATGGCCGTGCAATCCTTAGTATAGGCTCGAGGAGATAACATGTGACAATGCCATATCCATTCAATATCTATTGGTGCAGACAGGCATTCATCGGGATATTCTGCAGCCAGAGGGAGCCAGTATTTCTCGTAACGGTACAAACTTCTCGCGAGATTTTTCGCTTTCTTGAGATCATCAACTCTGTCAACGAGATTTAAGAAATGAATCTGATAAACAGCCTTTGTCTCTAGATCCACGCCGAATTCAAATTCGTCTGCTTCAAACATCATTCTGTAGTGGGCAAACTGGAAAACAAAACCGAAATAATTAGACAGCAGACCTCAAAGCAAATGTGAAATGGAAGACCCGCCTGGTAACTACGAATTATGTAGTAAAACTTCAATGACTCGAACACCTATGGCGCGTTTTAGATAAATAAACAGGTAGATGAATGACCTTGTTAATATTTTAGGGCAAGTATGGTAAGGTGTCAGAATGCTTTTTGTTTGTTTTTTTTTTTTTTTCTTCTTTCTTTCATTTTTTTATTTTATTTATTTTATTTATTTATTTTTTTTTTTCTTCAATATTTTTTTGCAATAAACAACAAGATATTACGTCGATATCTCAACACTTTATCATCAGTCAGTCTGATCAGGACCTTTGTCCGCTTGAAATTAACGGATACTATAGAATGCATGAAAAGACAGATGCAATTCAGAGAAGATCCAGATGAGACTGTGAGGATGCACAGGTTGAGTTTAACTTTCGCTATTTGAATGCACATCACGAAAACATGCCTATATAATTTTGATCCCCTTAAACCCCACTTTTATATAGTAAAACTGGGGTTTTTTTTTCTCTTTTTTTCATAATTTTAAACGGGACTCAAACAATAATAGCAATAGAAAAACGAACACACGTGGAGTAAAAAAAAAACACGAAAAAAATAAATGTGATTAATATAAGATGATCGAACTTCCGACCTTGAAACTTCTAAATTGTATGTGTTTCCAACAAACTACTTGTACAGTAGCGATAACATTTGGTTTTTTTTGTCCGTTTATGCGTTTGGGGTGCGTTTTAAAATCGTGGCATAACGTTTGCTTTTCGACAACGTTTCTAGCGTTTCATATCGTTTCGACCAATCAAATTACAGAGCAAAGCGTTTCACTCAAACGCTTAATTTGCATATGCGCACTGAGGAGATACAAACGTTTTCTCGAAACGCTTTTCACCGTTTCGGCCAATCAGCTTGCCTTATCGAAACGCTTTTTCCGTTTCGGCCAATCATTTGACCGTTTCGCACCGTTTGTATGTTAGACCAATCGAATCGTAAATACCTGTTGAACCGTATTAAACCATGTTTATTACAACTAAAGTAATCTGTATCTACGTATTAAAATTATATTTATTTTATTTTATTTTATTTATTTATATTTTCTTTATAAAATATATTTTGGTATTTTCGAAAGAATTAACATGATTAATTATTATACTTTGTGAAGCCTATTATTTTTACACTGCAATCATGACAATCAACGTCTTTTGACAATTAAATGTTTTAGCACATAGTACTCGGTATAAAATATTTAGCAGATGACATTTTGAAGTTTATATATATTCCCTGAAAACAGATTTTGTCATTTCATACAAATTGTCTGCAAATGATTAGACAATATCAGAATGCCTTAACCAAGAAAATATCTATTTATTTTATTTATCTTACTTTTTTTATTTTATTTTTATTTATTTCTATTTATTTTATTTTTATTTTATTTTTATTTTATTTTTATTTATTTATTATTATTATTATTGCATAATTTTAGATGTATGTAAATGGCTACGATTTGCCATTTAAATCGGCAGGCTTTTCTTACTTATTTTGTTTTTAAGGTGTGCGGTAAAAATGCCAGAGATGAAAATGCCATATGCAAAAATGTTAGAGGAAAAATGCAACATGTAAAAATGCCAGAGGCTACCTGGTAAAATGTCATAGGAAATAATCCCATAAGTAAAAATGCCAGAGATAAAACTAATACAAGTAGTGTTTTATTTGTCTTCCATGTAGCACAATTTGACAGCATCATTGGAAAAGGTGAAAAGATGCAACAAGAGTATATATGTCCAAATAGACTCCCCCACACTCTATATTGGAAGAGTCTAATTCAATCTTTGGCATGTCAGGTTATGTGATTTAGATAATCCTAGCGAAAAATGAATGAACTGTGCAAACAATGGCTACCCTGATCAAATGCCGCATTTTGCAGAGTCTGATCTGGATCTGCACTGTTTTCCAATAGCCTGTTTTGGGTCTCCAAATTAAAGTGAGTTAAACTCTTTTCACATAAAAAAAAAACAAAAAAAACAACAACAAAAAAACAACAATATCATCTGCTTATATCTAAACAAAGCAGGTTAAATGTTTACCTTTACCACTCAGTTTATTCGGCAGACAACAAAGTGATGACATTTTTTTCGTTTTTCCAGAAAACAGGATTTGACATTTCATGCCAGTTGTCTCTATTCAAGACTACAATTTGTATGAAATGTACAGAATGTTCAGTTGATGACATTTTGAAGTATTTGTTCTTATGTTATCCTGAAAACACGTGTCGGCTTTTCATACATATTATCTCCACAGGACTTCACTTTCCCTGCAAATTGTCTTCAGTGGAGATTTGCGTGAAATGTCAAACCTGTTTTACGGGAGAAAATAAGAAAAGAGGTCATAAATTTGCCATCTGCTGAGTTAGCCAAGAGAGTGATAAATGTTCAACTGGACAATGAATCGTTGACATAATCCATTCTGTTGGTGATATGTGTAGACCACGATCAGACTGCGCGGAAATGCCGGTTCACCTTGGTCTAAGCTGTTCTCAAATACCATAAGGTCGTTTCTTATTTCTATTCAAAGGGGCTAATATATATTCAACCAGTGCCGACCAAACCAGATCAGCTTGCGCAGCGGGATCAAGATCAAAGATTTTCTACACCAGTCTGAAGTACGTCGAACCTGTGAATTGCCATTATTGTTTTGAGTAATATTTCTCCCCCCCCCCCCCCCCCCCCACTCACGTCCCTCTCCCTCACCCCTTTTTAAAATGAAATGTACACTGTCGTTTAGACAAATGGTGCTGGAACAGATGATCTGCTTTACTGAAATTTATTGTTAGAATTATGTGTCACCAATACTAATCCTTTCATTAGATCCTTGTCCAGTGAAAACGTCCCTCTGAGCATAGGTGTTACTCAGATTAAAGTGAGTGGATCAGTCTAGTGCATAATGGTGTCCATTCAGTTCACTGATCAGGTCATTAGTATAAAATACTGTAATACATGAATCGCTCAGTATCCATCTAATACACAGACTGATCAGATCTGTAAAATATAAATAGGTTCATTTTTACTTGTTTGGGCCATTATTTTTCGAATACGATGCACTGTGCACATCATGGCAATTATGTGGACAGTCGGCAGATATCTTGCTGGAGGGCTTTCATGAAAGTATATTCTCACTATGAAAACATTTTTGGCATGTATATGCAAAGCTGTTAACCTTAAGAACGCTATATTTTAATATTAGAAGACGATGTGCTGGATATACAGATCAAATGTATGGTCGAGCAGCAATGACCCAGAGCAGAGTGCGCGGATGCACATTCTAATCTAGTATTTTGCATATTGCAACCTATACTTAAATATTAGAAGACGATGCACTGGAGAAACAGCAGATCCTTTCGAATAATAATGATAATAAAAATGTACAGACGAACTGCAACGAATCAGATCAAAATGCACGGATGAACATACTAATCAATGTTGCATTTATAGCACATTGTAGTCTGGATACCCCTAAAAGGGTAATTGGCAAACAGTGGAGACCCAGATCAGATGCCGCAGAACGTGACGTCTGATCAGGTATCCACTATTTGCAAATAGTTCAACCATTTGTTTCTCTACATAACATAGCCTGGCATACCTAAAATCGAAATTAGAATCTTCCAGTATATATGGTGGGTGAGTTCATTCAGTCATTCAGTAACAATAGGTTAAATATTAGAAGACGATGTGCAAGACTATTGGCAAATCGTATCGAATAAGACAATGTACAGATGAGCAGCTACGAAGCAAATCAGAGTGCGCGGATGCCCTATATTTATCACATATTTTCATGTATTCCTTTTTTTTATATTGGTAAAAATACTTTGTATCTACATGTTTTCGATAGTTTAAAATGAAAATGACTTTATATCAAAGATGAATGGATGAAATTGAAATACTGTTTTTTTTATTTGTTCAAAACTGACATAGCAGTTTTTAAGTAAGTCTTCTTCGATGTATATTTTTTCCATTACGTCTGGTGTTGTCTTAATTTCAAATATACGAGCAATATATCCTTTTAAGGCATTACCTGTTTATGCACGATGTTTCTTTTTTTCTCTCATCCAAACAGATTTGGAAGTGCACCTGCATATCATAAAACTTCCAATAAACAATACATGGAATGAGTATTTCCTACACTTCACCATACACACAGGCTAATATTATGTAACATTTGAAAGATCAAAAAGGAGATAGTATAAAAAAAATGTAAATAAATAAAAATTGGAAAATATCATGATATTATACGCATTAATTGCACAGTACTCCGCATAGAGTATTTGATAATAATTGATGTGCGTCTTCATTTTTCCACTAAAATAATTTTGTTGTGTATATTTATTAGAATCACCTCACAGAGGTAATTTTAATGAGTACCAACCATATATATTCTGGAGGAGAAACATAAAAATACAAGATATGATCATAATCATAAATCGATCATAAAGTTTCTCCAATGAACCTCATTTATTTATTTATTTATTTATTTATTTATGTATTTATTTATTTACTTATTTTTGAAGTAAATAAGAATACTTCAAAAACTGGATCCTAATTCTACTGATGGAGAACTGTATAATAAGTCTGATAGGAAATTAAAAAAAAAAAAAAAAAAAAAAAAAAAAATGATTGTATCTTAAAATGTGAATATTTACTTTCTGCAATTGCGCAAACAGAATTTTCTGAAACACAGTTATTTCTACAAACTCTGTATGTTTAGTGAATATTCAGATCAGCCTATACGTCTGCACAGTCTGATCAGTCTTCACCACACGCTCTAGAAGATCTACTGCTTCTTTGTCCAGAAAACACAGACTGATAAGGTTGCGGGATGCGCAGACTGATCCACATATTCACTGAAAGTACATTCTTTTTTGCAGGAACTAAAGTGATTCTGCCAGAAATTCCTTTTCCGTTGTATATTGCATTTTAAGACACAACGTGTTTTCCAGTACTATTAAAAGTCAATAATCAATCATTCTTAACTGGAAGTTGAAAGGTATTCCTATCATTATTCATTGCTGGGAATGAAAGAAAAATAAAGATTTTGTTCTTATATTTCCCGTAAAATGGCATTTGACATTTCAAATCTTATTTTTCAGGAAAAATAAAAACAAAATCTTATTAATTTCTTGGCTGCTGAAACTGCCCCATAGCGTGGTAAATAATTCTTAAATGTCTTTGCGAAAAAAAAGTGCTCCAAAATTATGCTTTTCTTGAACAATGGATTTATTTATTATACCCTTTTTAGTGATTATCTTTTAGTTTGACGAAGCTTTGAAATTGTGCTAATGGAAATTTATGCAGAAGAGGGAATTTGATGATAAACTAGCATATTAAGACATAAGTGTTAATTATTTATCCATAAAATATGTTGTGAGTATTCATTAGAACTGCCTTTGCGGGGCGATTTTATTAAAAACAACCAGCTATATTTTAATGAATAAAAAGAAAAAAAATGCACACCAACCTTTTGCCAAATTACCGACCTTATCTGTTTCTATGTTTTAATCATAAACTTTACTAATGTCAATAATTTCCCCTTATTAGGCACCTACCTATAAGGTTGGCCGAAGTCGCCAAGAATTTCTTATTTTTATCTGTTTATGGTCATTAGCGTGTTATGCAATCTTAATTGTGTCTATAATAGCTAATTGCCACCATCTAACATCCTAAATCATCGCGGAAGGAAAATATAACGAAATACATGTATTTACTCTAGATTTTTTTATCTTACCGCTACTTAGCCGCAATCTTGGACAGGGAACTCCCGTATACGCTGATACAGTGAAATGTTACTCTGTAAAACCGTGACTTGAAAATATATGTTTAGTAATCGTTGTTATTATTATTATTATTATTATTATTACAAATAATACATTCATTGATGTGAGTCTAATCATTGCATTCAATATAATCAAGTGGCTTATATGCCACTTGATGTAATTTATAATCGAAATATTTATGTACCCAGTGTTTATCTCAGGTGAGAAAATAGTGTGCAACAAACAACTATTACCTGACTGCACCGGCAAGCATCGAACCCGCGACTCCTGATCACCAGTCAGAAGCGCATCCGACTGAGCTACAGAGTCCGGCCACTATCACTGTCCGTCAAAACACATTTCCTGTTTATTGCATCAGATACTCGTCTCCATAAAATTATTTGACTATTATTTTTATTAATTTTATAACAATTATAATTAAGTGAAATTGGAGAAAAAAAAAAAAAAAAAAAAGATGTAAAAATAAATTGAGTCCGCGGGATTTTGATTGGCTAACTCTGCAAACGCTAAAACGTTTGAAACCAGACATGGTTTCCATGACAGCGTTTTCCGAACGCTAATGTGATTAGTTAATATTTGAAACGCTTGAAACGTTTCAGAAACGTTGATCTGATTGGCTAAAACTGTAAACGATCGTTTAAGCGTGGTACAAACGCTCCGTTTCCAAACCGTTAACAAGCGTTTTGCATGCGTTTCCGTGGACATGAAAAACGCTGTCACCACTGTAACCAATCGGTATAACCTCTTCACACTTCAAAACGCGAGCGAAAACGTATAGTATCTCAGTCAGAGCAGAGCAGATAAACCGGAAATACCGAGTGTCGAAAGTTTTCCCGTAACTACCTTGACCCTAGATCAGTCCATTGACACGACAGTAAGCATTCGCCGATCTATAGTGACCAGCCTTTTTAGTCATGATATTATTTTGGTTGTATTTTAGTGATCTTTAGTGGATAATCAAACAGGATTATAAGAATAAATATTTAGTCACTGGAGACTGGAGCCAGTCTACCGAATAGACTGGTAGCAGTTGTTTCGATATTCTTTCCTTTTTAGAGCAGACCCCTTTGACGAAGGGAGACAAAAACATTTTGACAAAATTGCCTTCCCTGAAACTGTATCAATTCCACAAAATTGTTATCATTTAGTCAGCTGAAACTGAATGAAAAATGGCCAATAAAAATACGCGCGCGCATGTTGTTGTAAATGTTGAGCGTGAGGCTCGAACTCACCTGAAAGAGTGAGTGTGAAATACATAAAATGCCGAATGACATTGCCGTACTAAGGTTCTTCACCGTGACCTTGGTTCAGTACACTATTAAAACAACAAGTGCATTAACCGGTGACTACAGTAAACACTTTGATATATTGACGCTTAGCGTGCTGCGTAATAATTTCAGTAGATGACATTTTGAAATTATTTTTTTTTCTTTGTTTTCCCCGAAAAATAGGCTTTAACATTTCATGAAAGCGTATGTCTGGAAAAAATAGCATCAGTTTATCGTCTGCTGAATAAACTCAGAAACCGGTAAAGGTTTAAAAGGTAATGACACATGTACGATATAATAAACTGAGATGAAAATAGTTAAACGAACGTACCTTAAGTTCCAGGCTAATCCATAATAATGACGATGATTAAGGGGGTTGATACACTGTCAAAGGAGGCAATTCTATCAATTGTTTTGGCTCCTTTCTGGAGACGGCTTTACCATTAAAGGTAGAGTAAATTCTTCACTTTTGGAGTAGACCCCTTTTCAGTGGAGAGCCAATTCTTTCCTTTTAGAATAGACCTCTTGCCAGAAGGAGCTTAGCGGGCATTAAAGCAAACAGGAAGTCACCGTAAAGTTATCTCCCTTGTAAAAATGTCGGCAAATCTACCAAGAGTATCCATTCAATTAAGGCTGTTCATCTCTCCTTCATACACAATCATACATAATAATGTATCGCCGAAAATGTTTACAGGTATTAAGTAGGTCAAATTTCGATGTATAAACACTGCATACTTCACAAAAGTACTATACGTGTCGGCTCGAACGCAGAAAAGCAATAACAAATATTATCAACTTGGCTTCTTTAAAAAGAATCCAAACGAAAGGTCTGCTGCTTTCGTTTGAACAGAGCAAAATGAGAAGTGAACAGTTCTAGCTGTTTATTTTGTAATTACTGCAATACAATATGAAACAATATAAAATGTGGCATACAGCTACAAAATAACTGACAAAATATGACAACTAAATTAGGTTTGGCACTCTCTGCGAAAATACATCAGACGACAAAATGATGATATTTTTCTTATTTTTTTTTCCCAGAAAATAGGCGAGGAGAATTGCATAAAAAACATGTTGTGTTCATCAAGATGAGCCATAATATTTGTACATACTATATGTTCAAGCATCTTGCAAGGAACACATGTCAAGGACACTGGACGATAGTTACTTAGTAAAGCTCAGTCGCCCTTCTTATAAAGTTGACAGATGTTAGCCAAAGACCATTTCTTGGGGATTTCACCCTTATCAAGAGATTGTTGGAACAAATGAGCAAGTACAGGACCAAGTTCTAGTTCTCCACAGAGGATTTTCTTTGGCACCGTTCCTCAGGCATCCTGGTAACATGGTCTGTCCATCTTAACTGTGCCAGTTTCAGAAGAGTATGTACACTCTGCATCCCTGCCCTTTTCAGGACCTCTGTGTCTGGGATCATGTCTTGCCACTTAATCTTTAAAAGTTTTCTTAAGACAGCTTGTATGAAACTGGTTCAGTCGTTTGGTGTGCCGTTGGTAAACTGTCCACATTTCGCATCCATACAATAGTGTTGGCAGCACCACAGCTCTGTAGACTTTCAGCTTTGTGTCAAAAAAGGTAATAGAAAAGTCTAGGGAGTGCCACAATCACAAACCGCAGCCATTCCCAGACCCCAAGAGGAAGAGGAAATTGACAAATCTAAACAAGCACAAACCGAACAAACGTACGAAAAGCACTAAGATTAGCTCTCTCTTCCCCAAGCGAGGTAATCGCAATACTATAAGGACTGAAAAACACAAGAACAGAATGACTCACGGAAAGACACACAACAAATCGCCCCGCAGAATAAGCCACAAAGCAACAAAGAGCGAGACCAACACCGGGACCACCGCCTTAGAACGGTCGGTAGAGCAAACTACCGGGGGGTTTAAAGCACTTTTACAGCTAACCAACTTCACCCTGGCAAGCCCGAATTCCATCGACCCCAAACACTATCACGTAGTCGGCCAAATGCTGCACTAGCTTTGGCAATCCTGGTATTGACTGCATCATCAATGTGCACGACTCTTGAAAATGTGCTTCGAGGGTAGGTGAACTTGTGTACCACTTGCAATCATTGACCTTTCGCTGTAATGGAGGGCTCCTTGTAAGGCCAGGAGCTGGTTGATAAACCACCTCGGTCTTTTTGATGCTGATTGTGAGGTCATAGCTGTCACAGAAGTCAGAAACACGATCTACACGTTTTTGCATCTTCTCCTCTGTTGGAGCATCCTTTGCCATGTCATCAGCAAAGAGAAACTCATCTAGCTACTCTGTCTGCACCTTGGATTTGGCTTGCAACCTTCTTAGGTTGAAAAGCTTCCCATCTAATAGGTATACCATTGCCACCATCCTGGAAAGCATCTGTGAGCATGGCAGGGAACATCATGCTGAACAGAGCTGGGGCTTGTACACAGCCTTGCTTGACACCATTTGTCACCGGGAATGGATCAGAAAACTCACCATCATTTTGGGCCCGTGCAAGCATACCATCGTGGCATTGCCTCACCATTGCTATGGACTTGGTCGGACAGCCAAACTTTGCCATAATTTTCCAAAGACGCTCACGACTGACTGTGTTAAATGCTTTGGTTAGGTCAACAAAGGTCATGTAGAGGTCCGTGTTCTGTTCCTGGCATTTCTCTTGAAGCTGTCTTGCTGTGAAGATAATGTCAGTTGTTCCTCTATCCTTTCTGAATCCACACTGGTAGAAGCCCTGACTGTTCAAGATATTCATTCAGTCGGTTAAGTAGAACTCTTGCAAGACCTTCCCAGAAATTGACAATAAAGATATGCCACGATGATTATCACGCAACTGAGGATTCCCTTTCTGTTTGAATAGGTGGATAAATGACGCATCCTTGAATTCTTGAGGGATGGCTTCTTTTCTCCACATAATGTGAAATAACTCTGTCATCTTCTTTGCAGCTGGAGTACTTCCTGCTTTGTAGATCTCAGCAGGTATTGCATCTGATCCTAGAGCTTTGCCAGATGACAGAAGTTGTATTGCTTTCACTGTTTCAGATACCGCTGGGAATTCATCAATCTGCAGATTACATTCCATCTGTGGTAGTCTGTTGATAGCGTCATCATTGATAGATGATGACCGATTAAGAACACTATCAAAGAACTCAGCCCATCTTTTCAAGATAGCTTCTTTGTCAGTCAGAAGACTAGTTCCATCTGCACTGAGAAGAGGTGTGTTTCCTTAGCTCTGTGGACCATAAACTGTCTTTAGCGCATCAAAGAACTTCTTCATATCCTTTCTATCTGCAAAGTACTGGATTTCATCAGCCTTACTGCTCAGTCAGGATTCTTGCATATCTCTGAGCCTAGCTGGACTGTCTTGCATATATTTGAATATGCCGCCTTATTGGATACTGGGCTTGTATCACAAAGGTATGTCTTATGTTTTTTGGTGTTTCTCTTCAAGGAGTCCCTGAATTTCTTCGTCATTCTTGTCAAATCAGTCTTGGTTTTAAGAGACACTGGTCCTATAGAATCCATTGCTGAAAAGTGGACGGTGTCTCTGAAGACTGTCCAGTTCTCTTCTGGATCATCTGAACGGAGTTCGATTGCATCTAATCGGCTGCAGATATCATTGATGAAGGCTTGCCTCTTGCTGCCTTGTTTCAGCTTAGAGACTTCTCTTTGGCACTTTCTTGCCTTGTGGTCACCGTGCAGGCTGAATGCGCAGGTTGAGTTTGCTGACAACAAGCCTGTGATCTGTCCAGCAGTCTGCACCACACATAGTCGTTGTCACTCTAACATCCTGTCTGTCCTTCCTTCGTACTCGTACTATGACAAAATCAGTATGCCAGTGTTTGGAGCGAGGATGCATCCATTGACGTCTTGTTGCGAGTTGGCAGACGGAAGTCTGTGTTAGTGATCTGCAGTTCATGCTCTGCACACTTCTTCAAAAGGAGGAGGTCGTTGCTGTTGCACTTTCCTACTATTTCAGTCCCAACCACTCCTTCCCAGGTTTGATGGTCTGTGCCCACTCTAACATTGAAGTCTCCTAGGAGGATGAGTTTGTCTGTCCGGGGTATAGCAGAAATCACAGAATCCAGATCATTATAGAACTTGACCTCATCTGGGTTGGTCATTGTTGGTGCATAGGCACTTACAATAGTTGCATACCTCTTACCAGATAAGGGAAGTCTCAGCGTCATCCGGCGGTCATTTATGCTTTTTGGAAGTCCTGAGAGCTTGCTGACAAGGTGCGATTTGATGGCGAAACCTACTCCTGCTTCACGCCGCTCTTCTTTCTTGCGTCCACTCCAGAAGAAAGTGTAGCCAGCACCAACTTCCATTCGGTATGAATAGAGATATTCTAAAATAATCCTACCTAAAGCGGAGCTAAAAATAGTAATATTTCTTCGTGTCGTTTACGCTTCGACGCAATAGGCCGCTTACAGCGCGAAAAAAAATAAAAGGGGTGTTCAACAATCCTATTTCCTAGTTAAGAATGAACAATATTTATGTTGCCAACATTTCTATCAAGCTTAAGGCTATATAATAAAATAAACCATGCGATTTTACATCCTTTTTTTTTTGCACATAATATAAGGCACATGATAATTCTGTATATTATCCACACAGTGGAGAGAAGTAAACTTGAACGCCCCTTGTTCGCTTAGTGTTTGGGCCGCTTACATCAAACATTTAGTTACATTGTATAAAAAAATTAAAAGCTCGTCTATAATCATTTATTTCATTGCAACTATTTTATCGATATTATTTAAATTACGGGTATTTTTTCGATTGTTAACATCTGCATTGCCATACTGTACAACTTTAAATAGATAAATGTCATAATTAAGTGATTGTTCAGTCACGAATATATTTGTTAAACATCGGTAAATTCTATACTTACCCCTACTTGTTTGCAGAAGTTTACACATTTTTAACCAATTGCAAATTACTATTTATTCATTCGAGACTAATACCAATAAGTATGTCAAAAGCCAGCTTATACAGCTACGCCGAAGAAAAAAAGTCTCTTCTGTATAATTATCAAAAAAAGAAGGGTCACTCTTATCACCGCAGGACACCGCAGGACACCACTGGACACCGCAGGACACCTTTATTTTCTATATATCTGATACATCTTGACTTGAAAAATGTGTAGAAGTGTATTTTGTATCTTTTATAGTACTTTGAATAGACATTGCATAAAATAGTTGGTCAGTATGGTATGGTTTTGGCTTAGTATGAATATCAATGAATATCACAGTGTTAAACATTGGAAATTGTTTCTATATGGTTTGTTGTTACAAAATTATTTTCATTTTACATTATATGCGACCTGTCACGTTAGCCCAAGGATAAAATATTATCTAACGATAAAATTTTATCCTTAGTTTCCAGCTGGCACCGCGCAAGTGTAATTGCATAGCAGCAAATACCTGCAATTCAATTTGCGACTCGTGGCAGGATTTCATGTTCAATCTAGATTAATAGTTTTATACTTTTAATATGATTTGAATAGCAAAATAACTAAAACGACCATCTTCGCAGAATAAACAATATCATCATTAACTTTGTGGTGACATCTGTCAACAGCATGCATCAGTTGGTTTGTTGGTGTTAAATGGATTAGGCGGTATATCATTAAGTAATCAGCAAACAAGCTTGCGGGTGTTCTCATAGTAAGTAATTACAGACAACTGACAGACATTAAAGAGTTTTAAGATAATTATACTTGCAGCCTTTGATATCAAATTAGAAAAAAAAAGGATGGATGGATGGATGTACAGATGCACAGATGAACACAAGAGCGGTCCGGCTTTTTACCATATTTCAGCAAGTTTAACAAATGAGCATGTTGAAACTTGTAATAAGGAACTTTAAATTAAATCCAGAATAAATAAGTTTCATACGGAGCCGTTTTTGTGTTTTCATATTATACCTTTTTACACGTGTATGGATATTACTAATAGGTATCTGTGCTAAATATATCCTGCGGTGTCCATTACATGTAGAGAGCTGAAATATGAAACAACGGCATACTTAGTGGTTCTGTGTTGATTCAAGGATTATTTCTGTAGTGTTTCGTACTTATTTTGAGCCCCATTATGGGAAAACCATTCTCTGAAACAAAAAGTTCAGTCTTATTGCATGACAAATCAGCGAACAAAGGCAGCGATCAACAAATCGCTCGGATCAGACTGCAGTCTGATCTACGCATTTGATGGAATCGTATGCCATTTAATAGGTTTTCTCATGACGCAGCTCATATTTGTCCAAAGGACTGCTCTTTTCATACAATTCTTCTTAGGGCTACGTTAACGTGTGCTTCACAAATGTGCATTATATTTTTAAGTTAGAGTATGTTATACTGTCATTTTTTTTCATTGTATATATGCTTCTGATGAGAATGTTTTTCATTTCTGAGTTTTACTGCTCATTAAATAGTTTAAAATATATATCGTTTTCTGTTGTTGTTCCATCTAGGGGCAAGAACAGGCGTGTTGACGGTAAACAAATCAATACGAACAAATTTTATTCCAAATAATAAAAAAGTAAACTAAACAAACACACCTGTTTTCGCCTTATGAATTACGTTAACCGATATATGATCTGGAAACCACGTTAAAGCCACCATAAATAGGCAAAATATGGATGCACAGGAACCTCTAATTTCTTATTTCTGCTATTAAACAAACATTTTAAAGCGACGTTTTTTTCTTATTTCTGCTCAAACATCATACAAATGGCGATTTTCTTAGGAATCGAGGTAGCATGGTAAATCCCGTTTAAAGAGTCATACACAGGCGAAAATGCTGTACACAGTACATAGAGGATATTTATTCTTTTGCTATGAATACCATAAATATTGTCATCGAGTGAAATGAAAACATCAGTATTTTCACGAGTGCGAAGCACGAGTGAAAATTTGAATGTTTTCATTACACGAGATGAAATTTTTTATAGTATTCACTGAAAAAGAGTAAATTTTCTTTTTATTTTATTGTTTACACGTCAATGCGCTTTTCTGACGTCATAAGTAACGTCACCAAATAAAACATGAACGTCATGGCGTCGACGCTCAGTGCTTAACATGTGAACCGCTGGAGAGACAAAAACAATAAGTTTTGGTGAATCAAAATAATTTTGACACCAAAATGTTCCTTACATTCTATCTAAGAAAATGCATACCGACACTTGATAGTTTAGTTCTGAAACAAGGAAGTTAGAGGTGTTCAAAAATGAAGTGGAGGTAACATCCACTTCTGAAGTAATGAAGAAAACCGAAGTCGTCCAAAGCGAGGAGTGAAAATATAAATCGTATCAGTCACTAGTGAAATGATACGATATAAATTCACTAGTGATTGATATCGCTTTTATTTTCATCAGATATACACTGATTTCACCGCTGACAATAAAATAAAGGTTTTAATTTATGACGTTTCTTATTTCTGCTCTAAAACATAGAATATAAGGATGCATTTTTAAACCACGTCTATGTTTCTTATTTCTGCTCAACAACGTACAAAATTGAAGATTTTCTACTCAGTGAAAACTAATAGATGTGCACATATCGTATTCCATAAGAAATGGAAGATGATAGTGCTCAGAAACAAGAAAAGCAGTGTACAAGAAGCCCAATGTGGCTGTAAACAACGCTACATGTCACTTTTCTAACTCATGTCTACAATGAGAACGATCAAAGAAAAGAAACCGATAAGCATTTTCAAAATACTAAGGATAGCCTTTTCAGCTTATATGATTTTAATTAATTGAAAAAATAATATTAAATACTGATTATATTAATTTCTTTTTTTTTTTTTTTTTTTTTTTTTTTTTCATTTTATCTCCTTTTCGACCTCATAAAATGAAAAATAACATTTGCAATTACAGGTAAAAGTTAATCGACCATTCACTTTAATTAGTAAGTTTGTCTTTTAGAAACAGGCTACTGATTTGGCCGTACAAACATACCAATTATATGCAAACAAAGCAATTATACCATCAATTATACCGTGTGCCGAAATGGCTATGGGCCGATTTTGTATGGGCCGAAAAGGTTATGGGCCGATTTTGTCATGGGCCGTTTTTGTAATGGGCCGAATTGTCCAGTGACCGAGAGCAACCTTCGATGTGTTCTTCAAAGACATAAGGTATCTTTGGCCAATATAAGAGACTGGAATACAAGTAATATTTGTTTATTTTATTATTTTTATGCATTGAAAGGCATATTTTTTTCATCTGGTTGGTATTTTATAGTAAATAAATATGTCCTGCAGTGTCCGATAAAGGTAGAGCGACCTCCCATAATATAAATATGTGTACTCCAAAGACATAAGGTATCTTTGGCCAATGTAAGAGACTGGAATATAAGTAATATTTGTTTATTTTATTATTTTTATGCATTGAAAGGCATATTTATTTCATCTGGTGGATATTTTATAGTAAATAAAGGCGTCTTGCGGTGTCCCGTGGTGTCTTGCGGTGTCCTGCGGTGATCAGTGGGACAGAAAACAGAATAAATCTTATAACGGTCTAGCTTTAACAAGATTTAAGAAAATATCACTTAACTGTGATCCCTATATATTCTATATCGGCTGCATATGCGGCTGCGTTTTATACCTCTTTCTATAATAGCTGCATTTCCTTATATTTTCCTATATATTTAATTTAGCTGCGCAGAAGTGCTGCGTTTTACACCGACCCTGTCCAACACAGGACGAAAACTGATGCTCAAGATTGCAAGTTATGTCCCTTGTTTACTCTCTGCCAATAAACTACTAACGGATACCTGAAAAAACGTAGATAAACCAATCAACAGAAATATAACACCCTAAACTGACGAATTCATCGCTTGTCTAGTAAATATATTGCGAATTTTGGCCCACTTTTTTCATGACCGACAGAAATGTGTTTTTTCATTATCCTTACTTGTTTCTTGTTAAATTAACTCGGCTACAGGTTTACTTCAGTCTGTCATGATCTTTGCTTTCGACGTGCACCTATTTGCGACTACTGCCTTTTCGATATGTGACCGGGTATGTGACAAAGTTACCGAATATGAAAACAGGCTTAGCCTCAATGCGAGCACAGCACGTACATATCTGTAGTCTTCAAAAGTCCTACACAGCATCATTAAAGAATGAAAAGCAGTATATAAAAAATAAAATCAGTAATAAATAATCTGCAAAAATATGTTATTGACACTCGTTTATTGTCATTTCATGATGCTTATTAGTGAGACCTAAATTTTGTGACTAGCGGTATAATCAAGTGCATCCCAGTCCTACCAACTTCCGGTGACAACTTCCGGGAAGAAAAAAGGAAGTAAATTGGTCAAAGCAATTTCTGCTGAAAATATAGCCCGGAAAACCATAACTCTGTTCACCTAAGGTTGAGCAATCCTGCTATCATTTTTTATTGCAAGAATGGTTTTATGTGCATATATTTTATACATTTGACTAAATACCTATAAGAAACCCAAGATTAAAGGAAATAAATATCACATCTTTAAATTCTAACTCTTCAGAATATGAAGGAGGTGTTTAGGGCATGATCTCATAACTCTGTTCACTCAAATTTCTTTGTTTATCACAGGCAACTAGATTCATTCTATGTATATCTTATATAATGAACATTTAATTTAGACTATAACTGTTCTAAAATTGTTGATACTATTTGTATTCAGTCATATGCTTGTCACTGGTTAGTGATATTTTGGGGGTACCCCCTAAATATTTAGCATTTTGTGATAAAATTTTTATTTTTATGCATAAATCATAAGCAATAACTGATTTTCTTAAAAATCAGCTATAATGTTAGTTATTTCTTGTTAATTTTAATGTGGCATAAATTTAAGAAAGATTTGTTTTCATATTATTCAAAGCAGAAGGTGAACGGATTTATGGGGGTGAACGGAATTATGAGAACATGCCATATATCTTTGTATGTTACTTTTCCTTGATCATATTCTCCACCGTAGAGCTCACATCGTTCGCCATGTGCGAAGCGCATCACGAGCTGTGCTCGCTATAAAACTTTTGCTGTTTTAAATCTTGTGTACAACTGGTTTGAAGTCAGGTTGGGGTAGCTGTATTTGACGGGACTGTGCGGAAAAAGATGGGACCAAAAAAAAAATTCCTGGCTCATTCTAAATTCGCCGATCTAAGAACATTTCATCACAAACTGCTATTATAATTTAATAGAAAAGATCCTTTTTACTTTATAAACTTTTTCATATTCTACGAAATGCAAAATACAGATAAATTTAAAATGTTAACTTATGCAGTAACATACATGCCAGAAACTGTGGACTAAAATCTGTGAGATAAGGCAAAATTTTAAGGGAGATTTGACAAAATTTGGTGAGATTTTCTTAAACGTCACTTTGGAGCTCCCCAAATATAGTCTAAAGTCTTTCTTTTTCATGCGAGAAGCTTGTGAAAACCACAACAGTGTGTGATTTAAGTTTATTTCTCCATAAAAACTGTTGTAAAATGATCTGGAAATTCTTTGAGTTGAATTTTTTATGGGAATGGCCTTCCAGATGGGCCAAATTCTGTGAGATTTTATCTCACAGTGTGATATGGCATGTATGCAGTAAACGAAAAAAAATGTCATAAAATGGAGGTCATTTATGTTTGTTTACTTCATTTTTGTTTTCTAATTTCGATGGTTGTACTCGACTGATACTTTCGAGACAACGGTCCTCCTAAAGACCAAAATTGTTTTGGCACTGATTTTGCAGGATACCAGGGTTACCTCATAAAGGACATACTCAAATTTAATTCTGATTCATCTTTAAAAAAGGGAAAGTTATAGTCTCATGACTTTTATAAATGTGTCCTAGTTCTCGTAGTAGAGGGGTTAAAACTACAGGACATACGAGGACCTGAAATCATCATTTATGTGCCAGGTTCATGTTCTGGTGCTTGGTGGTCATCAGTATATGATATCAGAAAAACTATTACAGAAGCTACCATCACCTATATGTTTTTTTTATTATCGCACCTGCTTGTAGCAGGGTGCGATATAGGCGTCCGATTTTCCGTCCGTCCGTCTGTCAACATTTATGTAGAAGTTCGACGTTTATGTCAAAGTAAGTATTCTTATCAACTACAAAACCATCAAACCTTGCGTGAAACATCTCCCTGACCTCCTGACTTTGCGACATAGGTGTCCGCTTTTCTGTTTGTCTGTCCGTTCGTCTGTCCGCCTGTCAACATTTATGTCGAAGTTCGACATTTATGTCAAAGTTAGTATTCTAATCAACTACAAGACTAAACAACCATCAAACCTTGCATGAAACATCTCCCTGACCTCCAGACTTTGCGACATAGGTCTCCGCTTTCCATTTGTCTGTCCATTCGTCCGTCTGTCCATCTGTTAACAGTTCTGTTAGAAGAAGAAGTTTATTTTCTCTCAAAACAACATACAAATACAATTTGCAATAGGTCAAATCTGACCCTTGAGCAAAGAGTTATGATACAAATATTGCTAAACATTGTCATGGCGGACAGTGAGATGCCATTATATTTACATCTATATACCATCTACATTTAATAACAATGAAATACACAATAAGCAAAGTGCTGATAGAATCAAGAAGAGTAACTCTAATAATGCCAACAACCGTTCATAACATGAAGTTATTTCCCTTGATCTGTCGACTTACTTAGATATATAGATAGATAGATAGATTGACATATGCATGCAGATAGATAGATAGATAGATAGATAGATAGATAAACATACACACATTTACTACATAATATGAAGCATTCATATTTTCTATAATATTAGTATATCAAAGCCATACAGCAAAGAAAATATAGTCCTTAGCACGGGAGAATGCACACATTATTGACACAGCCAGCTTAAAAAATTTTTTGTTATTAAGTAATACATTATGTCGAAGTTCAACATTTATGTCAAAGTTAGTATTTTAATCAACTACAAGACAAAACAACCATCAAACCCTGTATGAAACATCTCCCTGACTTCCTGACTTTGCGACATAGGTGCCCGTTTTTCCATTCGTCTGTCCCTTCGTCCGTCTCTCTGTTAACAGTTCTGTTATGTCGAAGTTCGACATTTACGTTAAAGTTAGTATTCTAATCAACTACAATTCTACAACAACCATCATACCTTGCGTGACACATCTCCCTGACCTCCAGACTTGGCAGGTACATTGACCCTGTGACCTTGACCTATATTTTGCGCTCCATTGACTTTGACATAATTTACGTTGACGTTCCAGATCTTCTCAACTATAAGGCGTACAGCTACCAAATCTTGCATAGTGCTTCTCCTAGATGTACTGACTCGGCAGGTGCCTTGACCCGGTCACCTTGACCTATATTTTGCACTCCAGTGACTTCGAACATTTTGCGTTGTCGTTCGATATCTCCTCAACTGTAAGGCCTACAACCATTAAACCTTGCAAAGTGCTTCTTCTCAATGTACTGACTCGGCAGATACCTTGACCTGGTGACCTTGACCTATATTTTGGCTGCAGTGACTTTGACATAATTTACGTCAACGTTCCAAATCTCCTCAAGTGTAAGACCTCCAGCCAGCAAACCTTGCATAATGCTTCTACTAGATGTACTGACTTGGTAGGTATCTTGACCCGGTGACCTTGACCTATATTTTGCACTCCAGTGCCTTCTACACATTTTACGTCGACGTTCAATATCTCCTCAACTATAAGGCCTACAACCATCAAACCTCGCGTAGTGCTTCTCCTCAATGTACTCCGCAGGTACCTTGACTGAGTGACCTTGACCTATATTTCACGCTCCATTGACTTTTACACCTTTTACGTCGCCCTTCCATATGTCCTCAACTGTAAGGCCTTCAACCACAAAATCTTATATAGTGCTTCTTCTCAATGTATTGACTAGGTAGGTACCTTGACCTGGTGACCTTGACCTATATTTTGCACTCCAGTGACTGACACATTTTATGTTGATGTTTTTTATCTCCTCAAATATAAGACCTACAACCACTAAACCTTGCATAGTTTTTCACCTCATTGCACTGGCTTGGCAGGTACCTTGACCCGGTGACCTTGACCTATGTTTGACACATTTTACATTGATGTTTGATAACTCCTCAACTATAAGGCCTACAACCACCATACCTTGCATAGTGCTTCTCCTTGATGTACTGAATTAGCAGGTACTTTGACCCGTGACCTTGACCTATATTTCACGCTCCAGTGACTTTTACACATTTTACGTCGACGTTCCATTATCATTGGGCTGTATAATACGAAAAGTCAGTGCTGAAGATATAGCCATTAGGGGACTGGCCTGGAATATATGTGCCCCACTAGGCACTTTGTCCTCATTTTTTTCAACCCAGCTTTCCAACTAAGCACTGCTAAGAATGAAATAAACTTATTTAATAACCACATTCTGATTGTGGCTCCTGTTACTTTTGCCCCAGCAGGTGCGATGACGCCTTCCATGGAATTCTTGTCTGAAAACTGCCTAAGACCATAACACCACACCAATGGTGCCTGACTTATTTTGAGTAATATAAAAGATAGTATCTTGGTCAACTGACCTAGTTATTGGTTGGCTAATGAAGCAGAGTCGATGTGTAATGGCTGTGTAAAACACCATCCATGGAGAGGAAAAACAGATTTTTTAACTTCATACAGTTAAATTATTTTGCAGGGATACAGACTGACCAAAATTTTTCAGGAGCCAGCTGGGCTACTAAAAATTTTTTTTTCAGTAACCCAGGCCAAAACTTAGGGGCCCAGAATTCATGCCAAGCATTTGAACCAATTAAGACAGGAGATTAGAACCTTAAAATAGTTTAATGCGGAACACATAATTGACCTGCTAGTCAGATAAACTTGTGGTCTATCATACGCGCTTAGCATCATAGCTTTATTCGTATTGCAATAGGGTTGATCGGCAGAGGAACTCTTCAGTCGAAAGAAACCATAAACAGCTATCTGCAGTGCCACCTAGTGCCATATATACAAGGAGTAGGTCTCGGTTGTTTTCGTTGACAGCTTACCAGAATCAACCTATTTTGAATTAACTCGATAATCTGAATGTTCTCCAAAAACTCCAGTAAATCACTTCTAGAAAAGATAGTGTTCAGCATCAGAATGTGGTTGATTATGAATTTTCTCAGCTCCTTTGTGAGATTTTTACAAAATATGATTAAACCGTAAGGATAAAATCCAAAGCATGCACCTCCAAGATAAATCAAGATGGCGGCTGTGATGTCAGCCCGTTCAGCATTCATCCTTATACCCTAAGGCCTCTTTGTCCAAGAAATTCCAGAGTATGTGAACCTTCTACTGAATGCATAGTCCGGTGAAAATATTAAAAAAAAAAACAAAAAAAAGTAACTACTCTGAAATTAAGTCTTTTTTAAACAATATAAATGTTAAATGTAACTTTATGCAGGTACAGTTTAAGAAAATGAAGTAAGAAATTGGCCAGCTGAAATCAAGATGCATATCATCATCAGAAACTAACTAAAGGGAGAAAATAAATCAACTTGAAAAGCACATGGCTTATGACTACTTATTGTATCCTACTAAATACTTTGCTATTCTGTCTCTAGAATTTAGACAAGTCACTTGCTGCTGAGAATAACTTGTTCTTGAAAAATTAAGGTTTCTAAATATTAAGGATAGTAGGCGCAAAGAAAAGAATTAAAAAAAAAATAAGTATCATACATGCCATATCTCACACTGTGAGATAAAATCTCACAGAATTTGGTCCATCGGGAAGGCAATTCCCATAAAAAATTCAAATCTCACAGAATTTTCAGACCATTTTACAACAGATTTTATGAAGAAATAAACATGAATAACACACTGTTGTGGTTTTCACAAGCTTCTTACATGAAAATAAAGAGTTTAGAGTTTAGACTATATTGGGAGAGCTCTAAAGTGATGTTTAAGAAAATCTAACAGACTTTTGTCCAATCTCCCTTAAAATTTTGCCTTATCTCACAGATTTTAGTCCACACCTTATGGCATTATGAAAAGTGCATTCATGAAACAAAATAATAATAATAATTATTATTACATTTGTATTATTATTATTATTAAAATTTCTGGCGAAAGAATGTGCACAATACTGGTTAACCGCTTAGAGGACTAAGCCTGCCCAGTAAACATGTGGTTAGGTAAACTGACCTCGCTCGACATGACCCCACTGGGTTGACTGGGCCGTAAAACCTCAACACAAACAAATTATTATTAAAATAATAGTATGATCGTGTTCACTGAGCATTCGTTTCAGCCATTAGACTGGTACCTTATATTAAATGACCGATAGAAGTTTTACCTGAATACCGGAAACACCAAAACATTCTACTTTCATGTTTGAAATGCGATTGATTTCATAAAAATTAATGGATTTCAGACACAGATTATAATTTGATAGAATAAAATTTATGGAATGAAGAATTGATGCAAACCGGTTCTGTCAAAATCGAACCATGATACGATATTTTTGTTGTTCAAACTGTTTCACCACTAAATTTTACTGTCTCCAACTGGGTGACCCTCAAATTATTTTTTGGCACCCAGCCAATATTTTAGTCGACTGGGGCAACTGGGCTACCGTTAGTCTGTATCCCTGTTTTGTCACTTAAGCATTTATAACATGTTTAAGTTATATAGTCATTATACCCCATGCAAACTTTGTTTGGGGGGCGGGGGTATATTGTTTTCATGTTGTCCGTCTGTCCATGTGTCCCTCCGCGACGCAGGTTTTTTCCTAATAGCTTGAAAACGCAGTGATGGATATTCATCAATTTCTGCAGACACATTGATATCAATAAGATGTACCTACATAAGAGAAAGTAAGGTCAAGGGGCCAATTCTCTTGGAGTTATTGCCCTTTGTAAAATTTTTTCTTAATGCAGAAAAAAGGCAGAAAGAAGTTTGTGTGCACACTATCTCTTTAACCAGTGGCTGGAATTTGACCAAACTAGCACAGATACATCATCAGGAGGGGGGAAGATGTGGTTAGATTTTGGTGACCATGACCATATTTTCAAGGTCACTACATTATAAATACTCAAGAAGGAGCCTTTGTTGATGAAGTAAAAAGTTTGTGTGCACAATATCTCTTTAACCAATGTATGGCATTTGACCAAACTAGCACAGAAACATCATCAGGATGGGGGAAAGAAGTGATTAGATGTTGATGACCTTGACCTTATTTTCAAGGTCACTACACTATAAATACTCGAAAAAGTGAACCTTGTTAATGCAGTAAAAAGTTTGTGTGCACACTATCTCTTTAACCAATTGCTGGTTTTATTACATTTTGGTGACCTTGACTTTATTTATAAGGTCACGCCGGCACTTTGAAACTTAAATTTTCTTAGAAAAAGGTTTTATGCTTTATGAGGGGGTATTGAATAAGCGCTGCTTATTGACAATTTTCATTTTAACTGCACAATGCATTAACCTATAGATAATGTGCTATTCTATTCTGTTTTCACACCTTCCACAGAAAAAATAACTGTTCAGTTGTCTTAAACAGTCTGAATCCAGAAGGACCCTTATGCAGTCACATGTATGACGTCACTCTTCCCGCTCTTTTGATCACTTGTCAGTTTCTTTTCTGTGGGTGAGAAAATAAACAAGGATTTTTTCTCCAGGAGAAAGGAATCTATGTTTTCCTCCTTTTTCTAGGGAGTCAACCTGTTCAACGTGTATAACCTGGACAAATATGATCTGGAAGCTTGCCAAGAAGAGAAGAACTTATTTGTCAAGGAAGTGGGTCATGGCGAGGAAGAATAAGAAGCAACAAGCCTTATCTGAATCATCAGATGAAGGCTTGGTTGATGGGATCACCAACCCACATGGCCCTGCTGCCCGGGTAGGACCCATCCAGGTGGCAACTTCAAGGGTACTTGTACCCAAGGAAGTACAAGTCCAATGGCCACCGGTCATTCACCCACTAAACAAGAAGACATCACCGACCGGTCACCAGTCACTGTTCATCGATCAACCGGTCAATATTCAGATGATTACAAGTTAGTCAATCACTGGTCACAGATCATCAAGTTACCGGTCATTGGACTTAGAAAAAATGACTCCAAGGACAAGTCAGTTTTCACCAGTCAACCGGTCACCTGTCATCAACATATATATCAACCTTTAGTTAATGATACTCATACCATTGGCATGGAGTTCACAACAAATAGATCAAATTTGTGTTCTGAACACTCATACAGACATGAAGTTCAGAACCCAACTAATAACTCAAAAAGAGTTCTATTACCCCTGGAGCCGGACTTCAATAATATGTCCGATCCCAGTATTGTCATCGAGCCTCCTGGCAACAACTGGAGATCAGACAATAAACAAACTTCACAGACTTCCATTTCCAAGGAAACATGAGTCTAAGAAGAGGAGGAGACATAGATCATGTTCTACCTCCTCCTTTTCTAGGTCAGTATCCTCAGACTCACGGAAAAGAAAGTCTAAAAGATCCAAACATTCGCACAAGAAAAGAAAAAGAAGATTGACATCTTCTTTTTCTTCAACATCTGATATTCAGTCCGATAATTATAGCAGATACAAAAGAAGTAGACATAGTCCGCAGGCTGTAGAGACTCCGATTATGCTACAACCTGCGGAAATAACTAATGTCCCGACAATTCCGCAACCTGAACATGTCATACAACACTCTACAAAGGACAGGCTTAGATTTGGAGATGGAGACCTGGTCCTTTGATAGGGCAATAAATGAAGGTCTTAGGCTTTTGCCTCCGGAATTATGCCTAAGGAGCATATTCCGGCAAAGCCTCTATCTGGCTTTGAGAATCTAATGGAGTCACATGCAACTCCATTATTAGTATTGCATCAGTCCAAGTTAGTAGAAATACTGCCAAATTTCTCCAGTGTAAAATAGACATGGAGAAATGTGGCAGAGATTGGATATGCTCCCAAAATTTAGTATCTTCCCTGACACAGACTAAATATTACGAGAACCAGAATCAGTATTTCCCTACAGATAACATTCCTCCATTAGAGTCGGAAGCTTCGCTGCTGGATTTATCCAGTAAGGGAGAATGTTCCATTCTGATGAGAAACATTGAAATATGGGAAATAAGAGTTCGCAAACACATTGCGATAAATTCGCATGCAGACTTATTCTCTTCTGCTGCATGCAGCAACAGACAATGTCCGTGCCAGCTCTTTCTAGACTTCTTGAAGCCGTAGCTAAACCTATTAAACATGCTACGGCTATGTCTACAATCTTAGCTACGGAGATCTTTCAAGCTAGACGTGATGTGGTGCTGGCCACGTCTAAACTCTTATTTGAGAATTCCAACTATGAGTAATGCGTAATGCTCTAATAAATTCAAAGACGTTATTTGATAACAAGATTTAAAGGAAGTTGCCAAGGGCAATTTTGAGGCCCAGCAACAAAGATTCTTGGCAACTTCCTCGGCTGCTACTAACATACAGCAACAACAAAAAGTGACTTATCCAGCTCCTCCAGTCTTAAGAGACCTAAGCAGCTGACTAAACCTTCCAGGCCTAAGCAAACGCAGCCTTACAGGCCTAAAAGTCAGACACAGTCATACTCATGTGGTAAAAAAGACTATGCTAAGAGAGGTGGAAATTGGAAACAGTTCCCCTCTTCTAAGCAAGCCTCAGCTTTTACAAAATTCTGAACTCCAACCCTTTCCACAGCCAGTCCTACCACGTCCAGACACAGTCATACTCATGTGGTAAAAAAGACTATGCTAAGAGAGGTGGAAATCGGAAACAGTTCCCCTCCTCTAAGCAAGCCTCAGCTTCCACAAAATTCTGAAATCCAACCCTTTCCACTGCCAGTCCTACCACGTCCAGATATTCCAGTGGGAGGAAGGTTGGCCTATTTTATGGAACAATGGGAAGAATTGACAGACAACAAATGGGTCCTCTTTATCATCCGAAACAGATTCAAGATCCCATTCAATTCAGAACTTCTCAAGAAATGGGCAGTGGAAAGGGTACAGAGACTGGGAATTCCCAGCTTTTATTCCCGGCTATTTCTAGTACCAAAAAAGAATGGAAAGTTACGCGCAGTAATAGGGCTTCTTTACTAAATCAGTATATAAACAAGCAGCATTTCAAAATGGAGACAGTCAATAATGGTCAACGACTGGGCTGTCTCCATAGATCTGACGGATGCATATCTTCATGTACCGATACATCCGTCATCCTGAAAATACCTTCGGTTCGTCTACGAACATCAGGTCTTTCAGTTCACGGCCTTACCCTTTGGAATGTCCCCAAGTCCGTGGATTTTCACAAAAATAATGGGTGTAATAGCAGCGCACTTACGGCAACGTGCCATATCTCTCTTCCCATACTTAGACGATTGGCTGATAAGAGGTTTGATTCACAATCAACTGATCTCTCAAACAAAATACTGTCTTCAAACAGTACAAAATCTAGGATTCATACCAAATCTAAAGAAGTCAGATTTGATACAACACAGAAATTCACCTTCATAGATAGTAGAGATACAGTATGTCTCAGCAACAGGAAAATCTTCATAATTTGGACCCAAATGTTGTGGTCCAAAAAGTGGTGAGGGGGCCAGGAAAACAGTGCTTTTGATGCCTTAAGAAGACTGACAGCCTCCAAAGCCTACAGTACATATATTAAGGTAATTAATATCTTATATATATATGTTGGAATGGGCTCATTCTTAGGATTTATATCAAGAATGATCTTATTTCAAGAGTTTCCTGAGCCTTAATCCAGAGGTGCAGGGATATATAATTATTTTGTGTTAGAATTGGGAGCTCATTCCCACCATATTCTTCGAATTCTAGCACATTATCTATAGGTTAATGTATTGTGGTTAAAATGAAGTTTTTAAAAGTAAAACATATTTTAACAAGCAATACTTAACCTATAGATAAGACATTTAAAATCCCACCTCCCAATCCCCGCATAGCTCTGTCTCTTTAGGGTTTGTACCTTCAAAGAAACTGACACCTGATCAAAAGAGTGGGAAGAGTGAAAACAGAATAGAATGGCACATTATCTATAGGTTAAATATTGCTTGTTAAAATACGTTTACTTTTAATTACCAGTATTTCTTCCCCCCCCCCCCCCCCACCTCCCCCCCCCCAAAAAAAAAAAAAAAATGGTCTGGGTATCCATTAGAAGTGCCTTATTGAGGTGTTTCTAATCAATCAGTCAATACTCCATAGCTCCAGATAATAGGTTTATCCACAAAATATTTTTCCTATTTCTCCATGAAAACATATGTTGTGGACTCATTAGAAGCACCTCTGCAAGGTGCTTCTAATGAGTACCACAACGTATGTTTTTGTGCAGAAATAAGAAAAAATATCAGCAATATTTGCAATGGTTGCAAAAAGTGCCTTATCTGGAGCTCTGTACTCACAACATATGTTTTCCTGGAGAAATAAAAACAGTATGTCTCTGGCTTCCGGCCTCTTATTTGGAGGTATGGAACTAAGAAGAAGGTCAAGGTGACCTATTATAAAAGCAGGAGTTAATGATGATAATCCTGAGATAAGTTTTCTTAAATCTCATAATGGGTACTCGTTAGAAGCACCTTTTTGAGGCACTTCTAAATACCCACCACATACAGTTTTTACCTAATTACCGCACATACCCCTATACGCGCAGAGTCAAGCAATTCCGTAGTCTTGAGATTACAGCCAGTGTACTTTTTATCTTCTTCTTTATCTACTTCTTTATAAAGGCATATGTTTTGGGTACCTATTCGAATTACTTCAACTTATTGATGCATTTCAGATGAGTACAGACAACATAATTATGCTTTTATAAAGAAAATCAGTTAAAGAACACAAAAACATCACATAAGCATCATTTGATAAGTTCTTTGCTGATCTATTTTTTTTTTTTTTTTTTTTTCTATCGTGTACCCTTATATGTAGGCTATGTGGTTACATATTTTACCACAAGTTTTCTCAATAATTTTGAAAAAAAAAAGTGCAAAGTGTAGTAATTTAATAGGTCGAACTCGATATGTTTTGATCGAGAAATTGAGAATATTATCCCAAAATTCTCCCTAAATACTCCTCTTTAACAAGTCCTCTGTATTGGCTAGATATAATGGGGTACACAGATAAATATTTTTCTTATTTATTTTTTTCACAAAAGCATACACTTTGGGTACACAGAAGCCCCTGGACAAGACCGTTCTAATGAGTACTCACAACATACATTTTCATGGTGAAATAAGAATATACCAATGCTTTCTGGTTGCACAGAACACCTTATCTAGAGCTCTGATTGTGAGAAGTTTCTCAGGGTATGAGATATTTGTGCTGAGTGCAAAAATAGCAAGAATTAGAAGAAATAGAAGACATTCTCCTAATTTTCATTTGTACATTTGAAGGCTTAACCCAGGACTGTGGAAATACCATGCCTGACTTGTCTAACTTGTCCCATTTCCCTTAGAACAAGTCAGAAATGTCAGTTTACTTGTCCTGGGACAAGGACAGCATACCTAGCTCAAGCTAAGAAGAGTATCCAGATTATGTGATATATGTATATCTTTCTTATTTCTCAAAGAAAACATATGTTGTGGGTACTCATTAGAAGCACCTCAGTGATGTGCTTGTGATGAGTATTCTTAACACTTGTCCTGCTGAATAGATTAAGATGCCACGCCCACTTCTAATTTTCAGCCAATCAGATTACGTGATTCAGATTGTTGATTTGAATTCACATACTTAATGACAAACAGAGCAGATCCAGATCAGTTGGCTTCTTCAGAAGCCAACTGATCTGGATCAACAATGTTTGCAAATGCAGGGTATATCCGGGTTCAGCAGGACTAGGGTTAACATATGTTTTTGAGAATAAGAAAAATGTCTATTTTTGGGCAGTCAATCTTGGTTGGACAAGTGGATTTTGACCATTTATTTGTCTGGGGACAAGTAACCATACATGCCTTATCTCACACTGTGAGACAAAATCTCACAGAATTGGGCTATTTTGCAACCCATTTCCCATAAGAATTTCAAAGGATATTTTATGAAGAACTAATTATGAATTTCACAACATTATACTTTTGATATACTTTTGATATGCTTAATTTATAAAAATAAAGGCTTTCAGTAACTTAGTTCTGTAAGCTTGAAAGTGACTTTTTTGAAAATCTCACAGAATTTTGTCAAATCTCCCTTAAAAATTAGCCTGAACTCACAGATTTCTGCCAAGAGCTTATGGCATGTATGATTAATTTGTGATAACATTTGATAATTCCACAACCCTGCTTAACCCTTATAGCATGAAGCAAGTTTGTAGCAGATGACATTCTAAAATTTATTTTGTAATTTTTCTTAGAAAATAAGACTTGACATTTCATGTTAGGCAGATGACTTTCATGAAATGTCAAACCTCGTTTTCTCTGAAAAATCAAAAATCAAAAAAAAAAAAAAAAAAAAAAAAAAAAAAAAGTCAAAGTGTGTCTGCTGACTTCATGATTAGCACATAAAACCTTGTACTGCTGAACCTGGATATGCCCTGCCTTTACAAATAGTGTAGTTCCAGATACAAATACGGGATGCAACACCCCACCTTATTTGAATAAAACTAACTGAGGCACTACTGCTAAAATCGGATTGGTTGCAACCTTGTTAATCAAAAGAAATTACATCAGCATCTTAATTTGGTCAAACTATGGTGCAATCTGGTTGGTCAGCTGTAGCTTTGGTCATTATAATATTCTCCAGACAGACTGTCTGGTTTCATGTGTTTTATTCAACAAAAAAGTGTCATTTTTAAATAGAAAGTTGCTCAGTGCAGAAGTAAAGTTTAAAGTTCCTCTACCCTTTACCACTCTCTGGACAATATCAGTGGACAATATATTTGATACTTTATTAAATAGTGTTTCCAGCCAACTGAATTTGACTTGTGATGCAAACTGTCTCTAGCTGAGACAATGTACATGAAATGTCAAATTCAGTTGCCTGAGAAAAAAAAAAATAAGAAAATTATTTAAAAATTGTCATCTGCTGAAAATTGATGGTTAGCACTCCGGGCATTTTTCAGCAGATGGGCATTTTTCAGCAGACAACATATTGATGACACGTTTATTTTTCCAATAAACATTTGACATTTGGAGACAGTTTGCATGAAATGTCAAATTCTGTTTTCTAGGAAAAATACGAAAATGTTTCAAAATGTCTGCTGAAACAAAATTCAACATACAACATTTTGAAATATTTTTCTTATTTTTCCCAGAAAACAATTATCTGTTTTTTTGGGGGAAATATCAAATTGCCATCGCCTGCGGAATTAGTCCAGAGAGTGAAAAAACTTATACCGTGGTTCGTGCGCATGTACAATGCGATAATGCACGAGCGTGAGCTCGTGCATTATCACACGTACATGGGCAGAACCATGGTATAACTGATTTATCACATTTGCATGCACGTAGACCATCTACATCACGAGATATTTCATGCTGAATGTTGGAAATTTAGACCACTATGTGATAATTTTTGGTTATTGAGAATAACCTTAGTTTTATTTCCATAGAGACAATGGAACATCCACTGGTTAATACACTGATTCCCGGCTTTTCAGTGCATTCTGGTCTCCTGCTCTTCTCTACGGGTCTTTCCGTTTCAACACAGAAAATTTAATTACTCTGAAAGAATTGGGCTTCTTGGGTGTAAAAGAAGAACTGACTAGCTTTCTTTGTTAAATAAAGTTTATTTATGTGTAACAATTCATGTGTATCATTTTTTTTCATCGGATTGTACACGGAACTTCGAGGTACGTAATGCTCATCAATGAACTATACATGTACGATCATGTACAGTTGGCAGAGAATTACTGTACTTTTCACGTGTTCGAACTATTTAAAAATCAGTTTGGAAAAAATAAGTGACTGTTCGAACTAGAAGAGAAATTTTCAGGAGGTGTTTTCAAAACAGTAAGGGGTGTTCGAATTATTCGTGTGTTCGAGCTAATAGGAAATCTACCGTAGTGTAGTTCCAGATCAGACCACTCCCAAAGAAGGCAACTGATCTCCATCTTTATCATTAACCCATTTTATTCTGAAAAGACTCTCCCACACTATATATTGGAAGAGTCCAATTTCAGTTTTTAGGTATGTCAGGCTATGACCTATAATGTATATATTTCAAGAGAAAAAGGCCAAATTAAATTTGCAAACAGTGGAGACCCTGATCAGATGCCACATTCAACTACGTCTGATGTGGGTCAGCACTGTTTGTCAATTACCTTTTAGCAGTATTCAGAATACAATGGGTTAAGTATGTGAATTTGTATCATGTATCATGGACCAAATAATCTGAATGTCTAAAAATTAGAAATGGGCATGACATCTTAATTTATTCAGCATGGCATGGGTTAAGGGTTAAGCTAAAGTTTTCTTTTTGTTCTTTACAGGAATACAGTAAATGTCCTAAAATTTTGAACACTTTCTTCCATACCATTTTCGCTTAAATTTTGCTTTTTATGCAGTTCTTTCTTAAAATACTTGGTGGAATGGCAAACAGTATAAACCCTGATAGATGCAGTCTAATCTGGGTCTACACTGTTTGCATATGCCATTTTGTCAGAACTTTCGGTGTAAGACATTTTAGGACATTTACTGTAGTTTGAATGAGCCTTCAAAGCAAGTATAAGAATGGAGATGAACCAGGAGATACTAAATGACCTTGCTGAGGCTTTAGATGTGAAGTATCAAGTGTTAGATAATCTAAAAGATGGAAAGAAGATATATCGGGCCAGTATAACACTCACAAACAATAGTGAACATTCACTAAAGTATGGCAAGTGGGGAATATATTTCTGCCATATACGTATGTTGGAGCCTGGCTCATTGCCAGGGCCTGATGGATGTGAGATGGAAAAATATGGCATTAAGTTTGTGCATATTAATGGGTGTCTTTTTAAAATTTGTCCATTGAAAAATTTCAAGACTTTAAAAAAAGGTGATAGTTTGGAAATCAAATTCAGGGCACAGTATTTTTCAGTGGCTAGAAGTGATCTCATGCCAAACTGGTATTTTTTGTATCCGAAACTGAAGCCCTGCTTAATCAAAAGTACTGTGGGTGAGGAAATGAGTTTTGTTCAACCATTTGATACACCAGCAAAGTGGAAAAGGTTTGACTATGTAATGGATTCAGGGGCCAGAATATATGATCGCTACAATCCATATAATTTGCAAGAAAGATTTGAACGCAATAAATCTGGAGAGGTGAAGTCATTGAAGCCTGTGATACCTACACCAGTCAGTGTTGACATGAAAGATGAGATGGTTGTAATAAAGGACTGGGAGATTGTTGCTGGAGAAGAACTCTGTAATGAAGCTGCTTACTTAGCAGGTAGAGTAAATGCCCTAAATTGCAAACACTTTATTCCAAACTTTTTTGCGCATATTTTATATTTTTTGTATGTATTTCACAAAGTTCTTGATGGAATGGCAAACAATGTACACCCTTATCAGGAGCAGTCTGCCTGTTTTATACACTTGTTTTGAAAAAAACAAAAACGGACATACTGTGTTATGGAGTTGTCCGGCTATCCGTCTGTCTGTCCGCTCGCCCGTCCATCCAGCATAAACAACTCTTGTGCATGCCATAACTAGGTAATTGTAAGGAATATTTTTATGAAATCTTATAGCAATGTGTATGAGGTCAAGACAGCATGTCATGTACAAAAATGGTTGTTCTCCCTTACTTAATTTCTGAGTTACTTCCCTTTAATTATTATTTTTTCAGACTATCCTTCTGCACATCATAACTCGGTAACTGTATGGGATATCTGGATGAAACTCATAGCAATGTGTATGAGGTCAAGACAGTGTGTCTCATGCAAAAATGATTGCTTACTTCCCTTTGATTAGATTTTTTTTTTCATACTGTCCTTTTGCGTAAAATGGCTTGATGAAATTTTATAGCAATGTGTATATGAGGTAAAGGCAATGTGTCCCATACAAAAAAGATTGCTCTCCCTTTTTGTCGCACCTGCTTGTAGCAGGGTGCGACATAGGCATCCGCTTTTCCATCCGTTCGTCCATCCTTCCGTCTCAACATTTATGTCGAAGTTCGACATTTACGTCAAAGTTAGTATTCTAATCAACTACAAGACTAAACAACCATCAAACCTTACATGAAACATCTCCCTGACCTCCTGACTTTGCGACATAGGCATCCGCTTTTCCATTTGTCCATCCATCTGTCAATATTTATATCGAAGTTTGACATTTATGTCAAAGTTAGTATTCTAATCAACTACAAGACTAAACAGCTATCAAACCTTGCATGAAACATCTCCTTGATCTCCTGACTTTGCGTTATAGGCATCTGCTTTTCCATTCATTTGTCCATCCGTCTGTCGACATTTATGTCGAAGTTCGACATTTACGTCAAGTTAGAATTCTAATCAACTACAAGACTAAACAACCATCAAACCTTGCATGAAACACCTCCATGACATCCTCACTTGGCAGGTACCTTGACCTATATTTAGTGGTCTAGTGACTTTGACACAATTTACGTCAATGTTGCAGATATTCTCAACTATAAGGCCTACAACCACCAAACCTTGCATAGTGCTTCTCCTAGATATAGTGACTTGGCAGGTACCTTGACCAGGTGACCTTGACCTATATTTTGCGCTCCAGTGACTTTGACACATTTTACATCGACGTTCGAAATCTCCTCAACTATAAGGTCTACAACCACCAAACCTTGCATTGTGCTTCTCCTCAATGTACAGACTCTGCAGGTACCTTAACCCAATAACCTTTATGTATATTTCCCGCTCCAGTGACTTTTACACATTTTACATCAACGTTCCATATCTACTCAACTTTAAGGCCTACAACCACCTTACCTTGCATAGTGCTTCTCCTCAGTGTGCTGACACGGCAAGTTCTTGACCTGGTAACCTTGACCTATATATCATGCTGCAGTGACTTTGACTCATTTTACATAGATGTTCGATATCTCCTAAACTATAAGGCCTACAACCACCAAACCTTGCATAGTGCTTCTCCTCAGTGTACAGACTCTGCAGGTACCTTAATCCAGTGACCTTGACCCCTATTTCATGCTCCTCTGACTTTGACACATTTTATGTCAACGTTCGATTTCTCCTCAACTATAAGGCCTACAACCACCAAACCTTGCATAGTGCTTCTTCTGGATGTACTGACTTGGCAGATACCTTGACATGGTAACCTTGACACGTTTTACGTCAACATTCGATATCTCCACAACTATATTACCTACAACCACCAAACCTTGCATAGTTCTTCACCTTGATGTACTGAATTGGCCGGTACCTTGACCTATATTTCACGCTCCAGTGACTTTGACACATTTTACGTCAACATTCAATATCTCCTCAGCTATAAGGTCTACAACCACCATACCTTGCATAGTGTTCTCCTTGATGTACTGACTTGGCATATATCTTGACCCAGTGACCTTGATCTATATTTCAAGCTCCAGTGACTTTTACACATTTTACATGGACGTTCCGTTATCATTGAGCTGTATAATACAAAAAGTCAGTGCAGCTTACTGTGCTGGAGATATAGCCATTAGAGGAAATGGCACTGGCCGGGAATATATGTGCTCCACTGGGCACTTTGTCAACATTTTCTTTTAACCCAGTTTTTCTGTCTGTTGCACTGGAGTGGGCAGCAACAGCATCTTCTGCAGTGGCTGCAAGCACTGGGTGCACAAGAAATGCAGTGGGCTCAAGCGCTTGAAAAAAAGACCCTGACTACAGATGTACCCGGTCCCAGGGAACTGCACGCCCCTTGGATAGCAGACCACAGAAGGAAGTCCAGGTCGGACCTGACAAGCTTGAGGTGGTAGCTTCCTTTTGCTACCTAGGAGACATGCTCTTAGCGTCAGGTGGCTGTGAACTTTCAATCACAACACATGTGAAAACAGCCTGGAAGAAGTTCAAGGATCTACTACCAGTTCTCTCTTCACGCCACCTCTCTTTCAAAACACATGGCCGTGTGTACAGCTTTTGTGTGCGAACGCAACACTCCATTCCAGCGAGACGGCCATTGACAAAGCCAAACCTCCAGCATCTGTAGCGAAATGACAGGGCAATGATCAGACAGATCTGCAATGTCAGGCTGCAAGACAGCACCAGGTCCAATGAGCTACTTGTGTGGCTTGGCATTGAGGATCTGGACCTCATTCTGAAGGAGAGAAGACTCCGATGGTATGGACATATGGAACACTCCAATGGTGCAGTCAAGACAGCCTTTGATATACAGGTTGATGGAAAGGTGGTCCTGGGAGGCTCAAGATGACATGGAAACAGCTGACAGAGAGGGATTGCAGAGAGTGGAAGCTCTCGGCTATCAACCCTCATGATAGACATACCTAGAGATCTGGTGTGAGATCTGCCATGCATGCAGCAAGCCAGCTATCTGGAAGAGGGCCCACTGGTGTGGATGTTGCCCCTGTACATGTACCTGCACGTTAATCAAAAATCCGATTATGATGACATGATGATATGATTCCACCTAAGCACTGCTAAGAATGAAATAAACTTATTTAAAAACGACGTTCTGATTGTGGCTCCTGTGACTTTTGCCCCAGCAGGTGCGATGCCGCCTTCGTGGAGTCCTTGTTTAGTTTCTGAGTTACTTCCCATTGTTTAAATTTTTGACTGATATTGTTCGTACCATAAGTAGGGAACTGTATGGAATATCTGTATAGCAATGTGTATGAAGTTAAGTTGGTGTGTACTGAAAGGTTGCTGTCCAATTATTAGTTTCTGAGCTCTCTTTATAGCAGTGTGTATGAGGGCAAGACTGTGTGCAAAAATGATTGCTTTCCCTTTCTTAGTTTCGAAGATACTTCCCTTTGATTTTTTTTTTTTTTTTTGTTTTTTTTTTTTTTTTGAGACTATCCTTGTACACACCATAATTTGGTAACCTTATTGGATATCTTGATGAAACTTCATGGCAATGTGTATGAGGGCGACATAGCATATCCTTGTGCATGCCATAACTAGGTTACCATATGGAATATCTTCTGAAACTTTATAATAGCAATGTGTGCAAGGTTAAGACAGTGTGTTGCGTACAAAAAGATTGCTCTCCCTTTCTCAGGTTCTGAGTTACTTCCCTTTGATTAAATTTTTGACTGACATTGTACACACAGGGTGCCTTAAGTAGGTAACCATATGGAATACCTTGATGAAACTTTATAGCAATGTGTATGAGGTTAAGTCGGTGCGTCACATACAAAAAAGATTGCTCTCCCTTACTTAGTTTTGGAGTTATTCACTTTGATTAGTTTTTTTTTGTTTTTTTATTTTTTTACACAATCCTTATGCCTGCCATAACTAGGTAACCATATGGAACATATTGATGGAACTTCATAGCAAAGTGTATGAGGACAAGACGTTGTGTCAAGTCTAAAAAAAGATTGTTCTCTCTTTCTCAGTTTCTGAGTAACTTCTCTTTAATTATTTTTTTCATAACTATCCTAATATGTCTTGATGAAACTTCATAACAATGTGTATGAGGTCAAGACAGTTTGTCAAATATGATAAAGATTGCTCTCTCTTTCTCAGTTTCTGATTATTTTTGTTTTTCTTATGCATTCCATAACTACTTAACCATATGGAATATCTTGATGGAACTTTACAGTAATGTGTATGAGGTTAAGACAATGTGTCACCTACAAAAAAGTAGCTCTCCCTTTCTCAGTTTCTGAGTTACTTCCCTTTGACTAATTTTGTTTTCAGACTATTCTTCTTCACGTCATAACTAGATAACCTTATGGCAACGTAATGAGTGAGGCATTTCTAACGAGTACCCACAACATACGTTTTTATGGTGAACTGGAGAAAGTTATCCTATAATTATCACTAAATACTCCTCCTTAACAGTTCCTCTGGAGTGCTTATTATAATCAGCCAGTAGAGATTGTGTGTTTCCAGTGAGCACCTGCAATATAATTAAGGGGAGCATAAAATGGAGACAAAGAATATTGCTTGTGACTGTCAATGAATAGCATTTTTTGTTTACTGACATTATAATGACCTCATACACATATTGTCCTGAAATTGCATGCAGAAAAGTCTGCATGGCTGAGTGGTTAGCACTCCCAACTTTGGATCACGAGGTCTCTGGTTCGAATCTCGCCGGAGGCAGAATTCAGCTCATGACTATGGTGGCTCATTACACAGATCTTTTCATCATTACCCTTCCATCGTGACATCATCTTGGTATCTTAAATAAGGTTTAGAGTGATGTAAAACACCAAATCATCATCATCATTGCCATAGCGTGCAAGTTCCATCTTCTGGCTGTTCCACATCTGGGCCTAGTTGTTCAAAGCTAACAGTGTCGTTAGTTAACAATTTGTTAAAATTTACATCGAGTGATACGCAAACATGCTGAAAGTTTTTGCTGAAAAAATGTGAGTAGCTTTTGCAGTGCAAAAGGTACTCACATTTTTTCAGCAAAAATCAGAATATCGTATATTGAATCCGCTAAAACAGTTAACGGAATGAAATTGACCCTTAAGGAGCTCGTTAAGCTAACGGTGCTTTGAACATCTGGGCCCTGATGTTAAGCAACTTTAACCTCTAGTATTAAGAAAAATATTTCCTGTTAGGTAGAATACTACTGAAATTTGCATGAATAAAATAAAATGTAAATGTAAGAAATGAAATTCATAAATTTAGCTTGTATTGAATGATGAAGAATATTAGGCTATTTCGCTTTCTCCTTCTGGCTTTACAGACATTAAAATAGCAGAATGTTTTTCCTTTTCAAATGCAAGCTAAAATATGAATTTCAGTTGTTAACTGAATGCAGTCTGTTTGTTACATTTCTTCTTTTTGTTTCAGAAAAACTGAAGCTAAAGATGCTTAACTCCAAAGATATACCAAAACAGCATGCCATTGTGCTCAAAATAAACACTGTAGAATTAAAATCCTTAAGTACAAAAACTGCGAGAGATGAGGCTTATTCTCTGATAGTTCCAGCAGAGGGCAATATTTCTATTACGGGTTCAGACAGAGCTGGTGTGTTTTATGGTATACAAACCCTTATATCATTATCAAAAGATAACAAGCTCAAAGTTTGCAAAATTGATGATGCACCAAGGTATCCTTATCGCGGGATGCATATGGATGTTTCGAGAAATTTCCACAGTAAACAGCAAATTTTGAAATTACTCGAGGTGATGGCTATGTACAAGATGAACAAGTTTCATTTCCATTTGACAGACGATGAAGGTTGGCGGCTAGAGATTCCTGGCTTACCAGAATTAACAGAGGTAAGCATATATATCATAGCACCAGATATTGCACCTTAATACTGATTTTCTTATTTCTCCATGAAAACATATGTTGTGGGTACTCATTCAGAGTACCCACAACATATGTTTTCATGAAGAAATAAGAAAAAAAAAATCCTTTGGTTGAAAAAAAAAGATATCTTCAAATGATGAAGGTTGGAGAATAGAGATTCCTGGCTTACCAGAATGAACCCTTAAAGCGCCAAGCAAAATTTGTAGCAGCGACATTCTAAATTTTTAGCTCACCTGAGCATAAGCTCAGGGTGAGCTATTATCATCACCCTATGTCTGTCGTCCATCGTCGTCCGTCGTTCGTCGTCAACAATTAGTTTGTTAACACTCTAGAGGTCACAGTTTTGACCCAATCTTGATGAAACTTGGTCAGAATGTTTGCCTCTATGAAATCTAGGTCAAGTTCGATAACTGGGTTACTTGGGGTCAAAAACTAGGTCAACCAGGTCAATCAAAGGAAAAACTTGTTAACACTCTAGAGGTCATAGTTTTGACCCAATCTTGATGAAACTTGCTCAGAATGTTTGCCTCTATTAAATCTAGGTCAAGTTCGAAACTGGGTCAATTGGGGTCAAAAACTAGGTCACCGGGCCAGATCAGCAGAAAACCTTGTTAACACTCTAACGGTCACATTTTTGAAGCAATCATCATGGATCTTGCTCAATATGTTTGTCTTGATGATTTCTAAGTCAAGTTTGAAACTGGGTCACTTGGGGTCAAAAACTAGGTCACCGGGCCAAATCAGCAGAAAACCTTGTTAACATTGTAGCGGTCACATTTTTCAAGCAATCATCATGAATCTTGCTCAAAATGTTTGTCTTGATGATTTCCAGGTCAAGTTCGAAACTGGGTCACTTGGAGTCAAAAACTAGGTCACCTGGCCAAATCAGCAAAAAACCTTGTTAACACTCTAGTGGTCACATTTTTCAAGCAATCATCATGAATCTTGCTCAAAATGTTTGTCTTGATGATTTCTAGGTCAAGTTCAAAACTGGGTCACTTGGAGTCAAAAACTAGGTCACCATGCCAAATCAGCAGAAAACCTTGTTATCACTCTAGCGGTCACATTTTTCAAGCAATCATCATGAATCTTGCTCAAAATGTTTGTCTTGATGATTTCTAGGTCAGGTTTGAAACTGGGTCACATGGGATCAAAAAAGGTCACCAGGCCAAACCAGCAGAAAACCTTGTTAATGCTCTAGCAGTCACATTTTTGAAGCAATATTCATGAATCATGCTCAATATGTTTGTCTTGATGAGTTCTGGGATATGTTTGAAACTGGGTCACGTTGGGTCAAAAACTAGGTCACCGGGCCAAATCAGCAGAAAATCTTGTTAACACTCTAGCGGTCACATTTTGAAGCAATCATCATGAATCTGGCTCAAAATGTTTGTCTTGAGATTTCTAGGTCAAGTTCGAAACTGGAACACCTGGGGTCAAAAACTAGGTCACCTGGCCAGATCAGCGTAAAATCTTGTTATCACTCTAGCGGTCACATTTTTCAAGCAGTCATCATGAATCTTGCTCAAAATGTTTGTCTTGATGAGTTCTAGGTCAAGTTTGAAACTGGGTCACTTGGAGTCAAAAACTAGGTCACCGGGCCAAATCAGCAGAAAACTTTGTTAACACTCTAGCGGTCACATTTTTTAAGCAATCATCATGAATCTAGCTCAAAATGTTTGTCTTGATGATTTTTAGGTCAGATTCGAAACTGGGTCACCTGGGGTAAAAAACTAGGTCACCTGGCCAATTCAGCAGAAAACCTTGTTAACACTCTAGTGGTCACATTTTTCAAGTAATCATCATGAATCTTGCTCAACATGTTTGTCTTGATGATTTTTAGGTCAAGTTTGAAACTGGGTCACATGGGGTCAAAAACTAGGTGACCTGGCCAAATCAGCAGAAAACTGTTAACACTCCAGAAGTCACATTTTTTAAATAATCATCGTAAATATTGCTCAAAATGTTTGTCTTGATGATTTCAAACTGGGTCACTTGATATCAAAAACTAGTTCACCTGGCCAAATCAAAGGAAAACCTTGTTGATGCTCTAGAGGCCACATTTTTGAAGTGATCATCAGGAATCTTGCTCAAAATGTTTGTCTTGATGATTTCAAGGTGATGTATAGTTTTCTGTCCAGTGACTCTCTTAAGTTTTTCCATTTAGGTCAGTTTCTCAGTAATTATTGGTCCTACAGAGTGATATTTGGTACTTGTGAAGTGTTTGTGTTTAGGTCAGTTTCTCAGTAACTATTGCTCCTACAGCCAGTGATACTTAGTACATGCATACATCTTAGCATGGCCTCTTGAGTGCAGTCATCCATATTTGACCTTGACCTTTATTTCACAGTCCATTAGACATGCTACATTGTCTTACTTGTTAATATAATCATTTTTAACTTTGATCAGAATGTTTGCCTTGATCAGTTCTAGATCAGGCTCTCAAAGTGCTATGTTGCTCAGGTGAACGTTACAAGGCCATCATGGCCCTCTTGTTGTTTTTTTTTTTTTTCAGAGAAAAGTTTTGACATTTCATGTGAATCGTCTGCCAAGCAGATGATTTTTTCTCTGAAAAAAAAAAAATGTCTGCTGCAGTTGTGATTGACGCTTTAAGGGTTAACAGAGGTAAATACAGATATATACTGTAGCTCCACATACTTGAAGCTTCAGATAAGATGCAGAGCAAGAAAATTATTTTTCTGGGCTCAATTATTTGAAACTAACGATGTCGTTATTTAACGTATTGTTAAAACTTTAAATCATTAAATATGGCATATACGCTAATATTTTTGCTGAAGAAATGTGAGTAGCTTTTGCATTTGCAAACTTGAAATTAATTCTCGCACTGATTTTTAAAACTTCTGCTGTAATTAATTAATTACAATGTCATGAATTAATAATAAGTCTTTGTTTTGCATATCGAATGTTGGACACAAAAATGGAACACTTTACATGGAAACGAAAGTTCTGAAAAGTGCTGTATAAGCCAATAAATATAATGTTATTAATGTATTATACTGTAAGAGAATAACGTAACAATTTTCATTTGTACCCTGATAAATGAGGGGTAAGTTTCTAACACAGCAGGTTTTACTGTTTTAGGGGAGCTAACTGCAACTGACTTAAAAGGAAGTTTACTGCAATTGCTTTACGAGTCTGGTCTATGCGAAATGGAATGGGGAACAGCATTTTTTTATGAATCGCGCCAATAAAAAAGAGGGGGCGTGCTTATACAATAAGCGGTTAACCAGTACATTGAACACCCTTCCGCAAGAAACTTGTAACTGCCAGTCTTGAAGCAGTGGAAGGAGGGAATGACCATAGCAAATTTATGTGTTTCATAATAAATCGCTACAATCTGTGGGGATCGAATGCGCGACCCGGACCATCGGAGACTAATGTCTCCTAGGTATTATTCGTGGTTTTTTTTTTTTTTTTTTTTTTTGTTTTCTTCGGGACAACTTTCGTTGATCGCCAAATAATATTAAGGCTCATAAGAAGGTACCGAAACATGCTTAATTAAAGTCGGCACTGTCAAAGGGTTCTTACCGCTTTAATAAGCCGAACCGATTAATGACAATAATTATTTCTCGTGTAATCAATTTGTTTTCCATCTTTGTGTTTGACATAGGGTTCCACGTGATTACATTCTGGGTAAATTTCCGTGATGTAGGGGATGTGACTGACATTAATTCCTGATTGGTAGTTTTGGCAGAGCGTCATGAATATTGAGAACGAAAGGCGTGGAAAGTGGGCGGTGCTACTATCAAACTGCGCATCACGGCACGTGACCTTATATCGCTTTCATCAAATTCAGGTTAATTTGATCAGCTACCGTTTTCTGATCAATAATTGAGTTGTTAATTGGCGAATTATACAATCAAGGAAGGTGCGATAGACTATGGCGACAATTATATGGCTCAGTAGCGGGTAAATCAGGCGATATTTTTTTCGCCACTTGTTTTCGCCAATTTATGATTTTTTGTGCCAAATTTTATTTTTCTGCGCAAATGGCGACAATGGCAATCGGTAACGCGAACCCTGAGGACCAGGCAACGTGTGGCGTACAAGAATGACAACTCTGCCTTTCTTACTTTTGGCGTTATCTCCCTTTGTTATGTCTGACAGTGATTTTCCATTGATTTCGTGTCCGCTCTGTAAGTCAAAGACCCTTTGGAATATTTTTTTGATACTTGGTAGAAATGTAGAACAGGACAGATGACATGTTGCATACAAGAGTGACATCTCTGCCTTTCTTACTTTTGGCGTTATCACCCAATGTTATGTCTGACAGTGATTATCCATTTTATTTCGTGTCCGCTCTGTAAGTCAAAGACCCTTTGAAATATTTTTATGATACTTAGTAGAAATGTAGAACAGGACCAGACACCGTGTTGCCTACAAGAATGACGACTCTGGCTTTCTTACTTTTGGAGTTATCTCCCTTTGTTTTGTTTGAAATAGATGTCTAGTCTGCTCTGTTACTGGAATACCCTTCAGAATATTTTGATGGTACCTGGTAGAACTGTAGAATAGGACAAGACGACATGTTCCTTACAAGAATGACAACTCTGCCTTCCTTACTTTTGCTGTTATCTGCCTTTATTATATTTGACACTGATTATGCACTGATTTAGTGTCTGCTACGTAAGTCGAACTCTCTTTGGAATATTTTGATGATACTTGGTAGTAATGAAGAACAGGAGCAGATGACGTCACATACAAGAATGACAACTTTGGCTTTTTTTTACTTTTGGAGTTATCTCCCCTTCTTGTGTTTGAATTTGATTTCTTGTCTCTGCTATGTAGCATGAATACCCTACGGAATGTTTTGATGATGCTTGGTACAAATGTAGAACAGGACGAGATGACATGTTGCGTACAAAAATGACATCTCTGGCGGGATTGTGGGGGGACATTTGTTTTTTTCTAAAAAATCTTTTCTAGTTATAATTGTTATACTGCAAAAAATTTCCAGGCATTTGATTGGATAGCAAGATCTGACAGAGATATATATATATGTATAGTTATAACGTACATGCCATACCTCACACTGTGAGACAAAATCTCACAGAATTTGGCTACTCTGCAACCCATTTTCCATAAGAATTTCAAATCTCACAGAATTTTCAGAACCTCTAAAAGAATATTTTATGAAGAACTAATTATAAATTACACAACTTTATACTTTTGATATGCTTAATTCATCAAAATAAAGGCTTTAAACTTATTTCTGTGATCTTGAAAGTGATTTTTATAAAAATCTCACAGAATTTAGTCAAATCTCCCCTAAAAATTAGCCTGATCTCACAGATTTCTGCCAAGAGCTTATGGCATGTATGTTATAAACTTTTGTGTTTTTTCAGGACATGAATGAACAATGGCAATGAATGCTTTATCCAATATTTATCCACAATACGCCAGCATCTGAGCTTTGAAAATGCATTTATAAGTTCACTAAGCTCACTGTATAATTGAAGTAAAAAAAATGAAACTTTAACTTCAATATGTTTGTTTTTTTATTTCCACCAAAACATATGTTGTGGATACTCATTTGAACACCTTGCCAATTGTCTTCTTAGTACCCACAAGTTACAACGTATGATTTTAGTGGAGAAGTAAAAGAAGTATCAGCATATTTCAGTTAAAAAAAAACTGCTAATCAGAAGCTACTACATTTATATTAACTCTTGTCCTGCTGAATATATAAGATGGCACACTCTTTTTATTGCCCCGCCTATTCGAAGAATAGCGGAAGGGCATTAAGTGTTACCCCTGTCCATCTCGTACGTACGTCCGTCCCAATTCGTGTCCGGGCCATAACTCCTAAACCGTATGGGATATATTTCTGAAAGTTTACAGGTGCATGCATGGCATTGAGACGATGTGTCATGAACAATGACGACAACTCTTGCTTGTTTGGTTTTTTAATTATCTGCCCTTGACTTAGTTCCATATAGTAAACCGTGTCAGGGCCATAATGCCTAAACCGTATGGAATATATTTATGAAACTTTACAGGTGCATGCATGACATTGAGACAATGTGTCATGAACAAGGAAGACAATTCTTGCTTGTTTGGTTTTTGAATTATCTGCCCTTGACTTAGTTCAATATAGTAAACCGTGTCCGGGCCATAACGCCTAAACCGTGTGGAATATATTTATGAAACTTTACAGGTGCATGCATGACATTGAGACAATGTGTCATGAACAAGGAAGACAACTTGCTTATTTTGTTTTTGAATTATCTGCCCTTGACTTAGTTCCATATAGTAAGCCGTGTCCGGGCCATAACTCCTAAACTGTATGGAATATATTTATGAAACTTTACAGATGCATGCAAGACATTGAGACGATGTGTCATGAACAAGGAAGACAACTCTTCCTTGTCTGGTTTTTGAATTATCTGCCCTTGACTTAGTTCCATATAGTAAACCGTGTCTGGGCCATAACCCCTTAACCGTATGGAATATATTTATGAAACTTTACAGGTGCATGCATGACATTGAGACAATGTGTTGTGAAAAAGGAAGACAACTCTTGCTTGTTTGGTTTTTTGATTATCTGCCCTTGACTTAGTTCCATATAGTAAACCGTGTGTGGGCCATAACTCCTAAACCATATGGAATATATTTATGAAAATTTACAGATGCATGCATGACATTGAGGCGATGTGTCATGAACATGGAACACAACGCTTGCTTATTTGGTTTATGAATTATCTGCCCTTGACTAAGTTCCATATAGTAAACCGTGTGTCGGCCATATCAACCTTAATAATAACTTTATGCTGTACCCGCACAATTACATATGTAACCTTTTTCTGAATGGCATTTTGGCGGGGGCATCCATGTCCTATGGACACTTTTTCTAGTCAAATTTTCAGCTAATCAGATTACTTGATCCAGATTATTGATATAAATTCACATACTGAATTGCAAACAGTGCAGATCCAGATCAGTTGGCATCTTAGAAGCCAACTGATCTGGATTTACACTGTTTGCAAAGGCAGGGTATATCCAGGTTCAGCAGGACTAGGGTGAATATCATTCTTCCTGATTTCAGGTGGGTGCAAAAAGGGGCCATGTTAATAAAACAGACACAGACTGTCTATTACCATTATTGGGTTCTGGTCCTGACTTCACTTCCTCAGGGACTGGGTATTACAGTGTTGAAGAGTACCGAGAAATTTTGAAGTTTGCCAAAGCTCGCCATATAGAGGTCATTCCAGAGGTTGACATGCCAGGCCACAGTCATGCAGCAATACAGGCCATGAAGTCACGATACCATAAGTACAAAGATTTGAAACAGAAGAAAAAAGCCGAGGAATTCATGCTGATTGATTTGGATGACGTTAGTTTTGGTCGCTCTGTGCAGATGTTTACTGACAATTCAATGAATCCGGGGCTTGAATCCACCTATGCATTTGTGAAAAAGGTTGTTGAAGAAGTCAAAAAAATGCATGAAGACATTAGTCCACTGAAAACATTCCATTTTGGTGGTGATGAAGTTCCCTATGAATCATGGGAAGGGTCACCTGCCTGTATGGCGTTGATTGATTCCAAGAAAGTAAAATCTTCCGAGCATTTAATGGAATATTTTGTGACTCGAGTAGCAGACATTGTTGCCAAGAAGGATTTGAATCTTGGTGCTTGGCAAGATGGGGTTATAACAGATGAGGTCACTCTGACACCAGTTCAGAGGTCAAAGTTCAAGAGTAAGGAAGTTCTAGTCTATGCCTGGCAGAATGTTTGGGAGTCAGGCCTGTCTGGTTGTGCTTACAAACTGGCCAACGCTGGCTATAAGGTAATGTATGTCATAGTCAAGTAAGTAATTATTGTTTGAATATGTGCCAAACAGCCATCATACCAATGCAATGTTTGGCATGATTTTTCTATACAGTTTTGACCCGGGATTTATACGAGGGCAAATACTGAAAGTTACAAGGCTTTAGGGGATAACAACTGAGGGTTTCAGGAGGGCCAATATTTTACGGTATGAACCAGTCGATGAGACTTTAAGCACAGTGGTACTTCTTTTGTTTGGTGCTTAGAGTACATCAAGATACCTGCAGATGTTGGAGCTACATTTGCAGACAGCAATTCTGACTATCAATTCCAACAAAGCAATATTTTAAAAAGGTCAGTAATTAACTGCATGGTGAAGCAAGCAACAAGAACAAATCTACTCAAAAAGAGGTTTTATTGACTGTCAACACTTTAAAAGTTGAAAACAAAAAGTTGATTAATACAAGTGTTGTGAAATGAATGTTTTCACATTTACCTTGTTACAGGTCCTCGGGCAGTGGTATTGGTCTTGAGATGGCTGTATTAGCCCTCTACTTCACCTGGGGCCAATACAGCAATTCTCAGGCCCATACGACTGCCTTAGGACCTGTAACAGGGCCAGTATGAAAACATCAATTTAACATTATATTTTTGACCTTTGAAGGGAATAGATACATTTTCAAATCTGTTAAAATTCTTTGTCTACCTCCTGAAAAAGGGGTCTACTCTAAAAGGAAAGAATGGGAGCAACTTCTACAAGTTTAAGGTAAGACCTCTTATGCCTGGTATGCAGGAAAGAACTCCTGAAGTCACCTGTGGTCAAAAAATGGCACAAAAAGTACCAAGTGTATTCGGTCCCATTGAAGAGCAGTTTGATCATGGTCATTCATCCAGCTTGTTTTAGACATATTGCCAGGTGGCAGGGTTCATGCTAGGATTTTTCCCTCGTGGGCAGCGGAATACTAAATTTTTCAAAAGGGACCATTGATAATTTAGACAGGCTAGCGTTTTAAACAAAATGCAAGGCTGGCATCATGTGATTTTACTACCAGAGTTTTCCCTCAGGGTTTTAAAGTGAGGGTCCCAGGGACTCCCTTATAAGGAGTTAAGGGGTCCTTTAATAGATTTAGGGGTTTATTGTTATAAAGAGGGTCATTTAAGCACTAATTATACCCCCGGCATACAAAGTATGTCGAGGGGTATATACCGGCATACAAAGTATGTCAAGGGGTATATAGTTTTTATCTTTCAGTCAGTTCATCCATGCGTGCATCCGTTTGAATGTTAACATTTTGTGTCAAAGTTTTGCGTGAAGTTTTTTCCTTTTGCATATATTTTTGAAAGCTTACACTTTAGGATGTTGATGTGTGGTTAGTATTACTACTAGATGATTACAGAATAGCCGACATCATTCTGCTGATGCTGCTGACCCAAGGTCAAGGTCACAGACTTAGAAAATAGTGTGATGTTTACGTCAAAGTTTTACGTGAAGTTTTTGTCTTTTGCTTGTAACACTGCAGCCACTGATCAAAAACTTTTCATATTTGGTATGGGGGTACCTGGGAGGGTTCTCTTCCATTCTACATCTATGGACCCCTGGGTCATGCCCAAGGGCGGGGCTAGAGGTCAAAATCTGGGACACCCTCAATAAAGTAGTATATTGCAGTTTGCTTATACAAACAACTTCTAAAAGAATGATGGGCATCAGACATGTTTATCACATCAACATTCAGTGTAATAAAGTCAAGGTCATTGTGATCATATTTTCATGCTCCAGTGATTTTGCCTTATATCTTGAAGACTATTTCATGGATTAATGTGATATTTGGAATATTGGTTCTGTGTGACACCACGATTGGCAGCATAACAAATGTAGGTCGCCTTCACCAATAATTCATGGTCCAGTAATTTTGCCGCATATCTTGAATGTTAATTGATGTATGAATATCATTATTTGGGATTATGAATTAGTATGATCCAATAGTTGACCTAAAAGTAAATGTAGGTCACTGTGACCTATATTTCATGGTCCAGTGATTTTATGTTACATCTTGAAGACAATTTGATGTATTACTATCATATTTTGGGATTATGTGACCTAGATTTCATAGCACTGTGATTTTGTCTTATATCTCCCACTGTTTGATACCTAAATGTCATATTTACATATAATGATACAGTGTGACCCAAACTTTCACCTCAAAGTAAATATAAATCAATATGACCTAGATTTCATGGTCTAGTGATTTTGCTTAATATCTTTTAGATTATTTAATGGATTAACATCATAGTTGGTATAATGCATCAGTGTGACCATCAGATTAATTTCTCAAGTATGTGTAGGTCAGTGACCTATATTTTATGGCCCAGCAAATTTGCTTCATGATTTGAAGACTATTTACTCCATGAAAGTTGTACTTGGGATGATAGATCAGTGTCACTCAGAGACTGACATTGTAAACTATATCTTGCCTTATATCATTGTCATTAATTTTAAAATATTTTATAATTAAGAAATGGCACTGGCTGGGGGTATTCGTGACCCTCTGGGCACTTGCTCTAGTTGCAACTGCATCAGATGACACTTTGAAGTACTTTTTTTCCGAGAAAATAAGACTTGACATCTCATGTGAATTGTCTGCTATGCAGACAATTCACATGAGATGTCAAGTCTTATTTTCTCTGAAAAATAAATTCAATTTTAGACTGTTGTCTGCTACAATTTGCATTGTGCTTTATAGGTTAGCTATTGCCCAAATATTGATAAATCCTGGCCTTTAGACCATAAATAGATTAAAATACAAAGCCATAGATAAATAAAATATATTTTGGATTTGATTCTGTATACATAACTCAGGACCCTTTCCCCTAGTTTTTGAGAGTCCCAAACAAGGTTTTGGGGGTAAAAACTGCCAAAATGTGAGTCAGGGAAAATCCTTACTACACTCACCTTTTTTTCCCCTTGTCTTTTAATGTTTATAGACCCAAAAATAGCATTTTTGTCTGCTTTTGAAAATTTTAGTAGTGCTTGGTGCTTGCATCTTGGGGTGGTCGGGTGGTGCGAAGGTGTCGTGTATCTCGCGTCACCAGGGTGTCCAACTGATATTGGCTTACAGTTGAGCAAGGCCTGCTATCCTTGTAGCAGGTAAGGGTAGAGAGGGGATGTTTTTATTTCTTCTGTTTCTTCACTTTCACTCCTCTTCCTCTTTCTTCCCTGTCCCTCTCTTTCATCTCTTCTATTATCTCTGCTATCTCTTTTCTCCCTTTCTCTGGGAGACGACACAAAATGACCCACAAGGGTTGACATGTCGTTAAACCCTAACACAATCAATTAGTGCTTGCATCTGACATGCAAAAGAAATCTTGTTGTTGAAATTGGTAATATGCTTTTACATTTTCTCTAATGAGAGCAGCCATTTTTCAAGTAAAACTCTGTTTCTCAGTCAATGTGCTTTTTAACCCAGAGAATGATCAGTATCCAGAAACAGGTACAGGTAAAGTTCCATTTAATATTCATTAGCAGAAACCAGTCAAAGCTCAGAACTGTATAACTGACACCACACTTTCAATTAGCAGAAACCAGTCAAAGCTCAGAACTGTATAACTGACACCACACTTTCAATTAGCAGAAACCAGTCAAAGCTCAGAACTGTATAACTGACACCACACTTTCAAGTCAGAATACATGTAACATCAGAACTTGAGTGTTTGCACTGCCTGGATCACTGGATTGTCAAAAAAATATGGGTCATAACTTTTTTTAGAATTTGCCAGTTTGTCATTTATGGCTTTTATAAATTTTGGAAGGGCCTAGATATAGGTCATTTGGATTGCATAAGGAAGAGATGTTTGCCTGCTGTCTGTATACCACCCACGAAGCTGATCAACAGTGTAGACAATAGAAGACCTGCAGACCTCCTGAATGTGTAACTAATAGCTGTTAAATGACTGAGGAGTAAAATTACTCATAATGATAATCGGATTTTTGATTAACGTGCAGGGACAGGGCAACATCCACATCAGTGGGCCCCCTTCCAGATAGCTGGCTGTCTGCGCGCATGGCAGATCTCACACCAGATCTCCAGGTATGTCTATCATGGGGGTTGATAGCCGAGAGCTTCCACTCTCTGCAATCCGTCTCTGTCAGCTGCTTCCATGTCATCTTGGGCCTCCCAGGCCCACGCTTTCCCTAAACCTGTATGTGAAAGGCTGTCTTTACTGCACCACTAGAGCGTTCCACATGTCCATACCAGCGGAGCCTTCGCTCTTTCAGAATGAGGTCCAGATCCTCAATGCCAAGCCGCGCAAGTAGCTCACTGGACCTGGTGGTGACAGTGTCTTGCAGCCTGACATTGCAGATCTGTCTGATCATTGCCCTGTCATTTCACTGCAGATGCTGGAGGTTTGGCTTTGTCAATGGCCATGTCTCACTGGCGTGGAGCATTGCATTCCGCACACGAGCTGTACACACGGCCACGTGTTTTAAAAGAGAGGTGGCGTGAAGAGAGAACTGGTAGCCGATCCTTGAACTTCTTCCAGGCGGTTTTCACACGTGTTGTGCTTGCTGCAGAGAGCATGTCTCCTAGGTAGCAAAAGGAAGCTACCACCTCCAGCTTGTCACGTCCGACCTGGACTTCCTTCTGTGATGTGCCGTCCAAAGGGTGTGCAGTTTCCTGGCACTGTGTACATCTGCAGTCAGGTTCCTTTGTCAAGCGCTTGAGCACACTGCGTTTCTTGTGCACCCAGTACTTGCAGCCATAGCAGAAGATGCTGTTGCTGCTCACTCCACTGTGACAGACTGCACATGGAAACTCTCTTGAACTCTGCAGGAGATCCAGGCCCGTACTGCAGATCATGATCTTTCCTGCATTTACTCAGTCCTTTCTTCTCCATTGCTTCTTTCCAAGTCAAGAGCCTCCTGACACATCCCTCGAACGATTCAGCTATGATAACAAGGTCATCGGCATAGAGGTCCTCCCAGCGGACCCCAGAGCGGGACTCTCGTGATAAGGCTTCAAGCACAATGGTGAAGAGCAGCGGGCTGAGTACTGAGCCTTGGTGAACACCGACCTTCACTTAAATTCTTCACTGTACCCCTCACCAAAACGGACATAGCTCCACGCATTTGCATACATCCCCGGCACCAGTCGCACAATCCACTCCTCCACACCAAGTTTTCTGAGCGCCCACCAGATGACCTTCCGAGGTGCTCGATCAAACACCTTCTCCAGGTCTACGAAAGCCATGTAGAGTGTCTTGTTGGCAGCTAGATACTTCATTTGCAGCTGTTTGACAACAAAGATTGCATCTGTGATGCCTCTACCTGGGATGAAGCCAAACTGGGAATTGTCGATTGACACCATCTGTCTGATGAGGCCGTCCACAATCCTCTCCAGGACTTTCGTGACCTGCTCTGTCAGCTTGAGACCACTGTAGTTGCCTCTTTCCAATGCATCTCCCTTTCCCTTATAGCAGCAGACAATACTTACTGATCAAATGCTTAACAACTGTGCTGAGTGTAAAACAAATGGCATAGCTCCAGATAAGAGGGGGTATCCACATAATATTTTTCTTATTTCTCCACAAATACATATATTATCCTACTCATTAGGAGTGCCTCATTATATGGAGGATATTTAATGATACCCCCAGTATACAAAGTATGCCGAAGGGGTATATAGTTTTCATCGGTTCAGTTCGTCCGTACGTCAGCCTGTCCTTCCCTACATCCACGATTCTGTCTGTTAACCCTTCCTATAACCAAGTTTTACTTCAAAGTTTTTGATTACTTATATCTCTGCAGACACTGATCAAAAACTTTTCATATTTGGTACCTGGAAGTGTTCTCTTCCATTCTACATCTATCAACCCCTGGGTCATGCCCTGTGGCGGGGCTAGTCAAAATCTAGGATGCCTCAATAAAGTAAAGTAGTATGTTGCAGTTTGTTTATACAAACAACTTCTTAATAAAGAAGGATGGGCATCAGATATGTTTATCACATCTACATTCAGTGTAATAAGGTCAATGTCATTGTGACCTTATTTTCTTGCTCCAGCGATTTTGCCTTATATCTTGAAGACTATTTCATGGATTAATGTGATACTTGGAATACTGGTTCTGTGTGACACCACGATTGACATAACAAATGTAGGTTACATTGACCTTTATTTTATGGTCCAGTAATTTTGCCTTATATCCTGAATATTATTAGCTCACCTGGAGGTTCCAGGTCAGCTTATGCAATGGCCTGTTGTCCATCGTCTGGCCATCCGTCGTTAGCTTTTCACATTTTCGACATCTCCTCCAGAACCATAAGTTGGATTGAGCTGAAACTTGGGAGGAGGCATTGTGGCAAGATGGAGATTCAGAATTGCTAAAATCGTTCCGATCCGATATCCAAGATGACGGCCATCTTGAAATTCTTCAAACGACATCCGCTCCCAAACCCTAAGTCTGATTGAGCTGAAACTTGATGGGAGGCATCACAGTGACGCAGAGATTTAAAATTGCTAAAATCGTTCCGTTCCGATATCCAAGATGACTGCCACGGCGGCCATCTTGAAATTCTTCAAACAACATCTCCTCCCAAACCCTGAGTCCGATTGAGCTAGATGGGAGGCATCACAGTGACACAGAGATTCAGAATTGCTAAAATCGTTCCGTTCTGATATCCAAGATAGCAGCCACGGCCGTCTTGAAATTCTTCAAACGATATCTCCTCCAAAACCGTAAGTCAGATTGCATAGAAACTTTATGGGAGGCATTGGAGCCACATAGAGATTAAGATAGTTCTGTTCCGATATCCATGCTGGCCATCTTGAAATTCTGCAAACGACATCTCCTCCCAAACCATAAGTTGGATTGAGCCAAAACTTGATGGGAAGCATCACAGAGATTCAGAATTGCTAAAATTGTTCCATTCTGATATCCAAGATAGCCGCCACGGCAGCCATCTTGAAATTCTTCAAACGATATCTCCTCCAAAACCATAAGTCAGATTGAGCCGAAACTTTACGGGAGGCATCGGAGCACCATAGAGATTCAGAATTGCAAAGATTGTTCCGTTCTGATATCCAAGATGGCCGCCATGGGGGTCCATCTTGAAATTGTTCAATCGACATCTCCTTCCAAACCAAAAGTTGGATTGAGCCAAAACTTGATGGGAAGCATCACAGTGACACAGAGATTCAGAATTGCTAAAATCATTCCGTTCAGGTATCCAAGATGCCTGCCATGGCGGCCATCTTGAAATTCTTCAAACGACATCTAATCCCAAACAATAAGTCAGATCGAGCTGAAACTTGATGGAAGGCTTTGGTGAGTTATAGAGACTCAGAATTGCTAAAATTGTTCTGTTCCCATATCCAAGATGGCCACCATGGCGGCCATCTTGAAATACTTCAAACGACATCTCCTCCCAAACCATAGGTGGGATAGAGCCAAAACTTGATGGGAGGCGTTGGAGCAACATAAAGATTCAGAATTGCTAAAGTTGTACCATTCCGATATCCAAGATGGCCACCATGGACGCCATCTTGAAATTCTTCAAATGACATCTCCACCCAAACTGTTAGTTGGATTGAGCCAAAACTTGATGGGAAGCATCACAGTGACACAGAGATTCAGAATTGCTAAAATCCTTCCGTTCAGATATCCAGGATGGCTACCATGGCGGCCATCTTGAAGCTCTTTAAATGACATCTCCTCCGAAACCATAGGTCTGATTGAGTCAAAACTTGATTGGAGGCATCGAAGGGACATAGAGATTTAGAATTGCTAAACTTGTCAGCCTTCTTGAAAATCTTCAAACAACAACTCCTCCAGCTATCTTGTAAGTCTTCAATTGTTATCTGCTCCCGTACCGTAAGTTGGATGGAGGGGAAACTTGATGGAGAGCATCGAGGCAGCATGGAGATTTAGAATTGCTAAAATGATTCTGCTCTGATATCCAAGATGGCCACCATGGCAGCCATCTTGAAAATCTTGAAATCACATCTGCTACAGAAGGATAAATCTGATTGAGCTGAAACATGATGGGAGGCATTGGGGTGATATGGAAATTCAGAATCGCTAAAATCCTTCTGTTCCAATGTCCAAGATGGCCGCCACCTTGAAATTTTTTAAATCACATCTCCTCCCAAACAGTAAGTCAGGTTGAGCCGAAACTTGATGGGAGGCATCGGGGTGAAATGGAGATTCAGAATTGCTGAATCATTCAGTTCCAGTATCCAAGATGATAGCCATGGTGGCAGTCTTGAAACTCTTCAAAAAACATCAGATTCTGAATTGCTAAAGGCAATCTGATGGCCATCATGGCACAATGTAACATATCATGATCAGCCTTATCCAGGTGAGTGATTTCTGGCCCATTTGGGCCTCTAGTTTCATGTATGTTTGTTTGTGTTGAGGAGGTCGGCAACATTCTTTCGTGGAGATTGATCATGAAATATTTTCTACGGTCATTCTCTCCCTTCCGCTGATTCAAGAAGGGCAGTTGTCAGTTTCTGGCGAAAGAATGTGCACAGTACTGGTTAACCGCTTAGAGGACTAAGCCTGCCCAGTAAACATGTGGTTAGGTAAACTGACTGGGCTCGACATGACCCCATTGGGTTGACTGGGCCGTAAAACCTCAACACAAACAAAATCTCCACGAAAGAATGTTGCCGACCTCGGCTTGGGTTGAACCCGCGACCTCCTGGTCTCCAGTCGGACGGCGCATCCAACTGAGCCACCGATGCCGGCTGTTTCATGTATGAACATCATTATTTGGGATTATGAATCAGTATGATCCAACGGTTGACCTAAAAGTAAATGTAGGTCACTGTGGCCTACATTTTATGGTCCAATGATTTTATGTTACATCTTGAAGACAATTTGATGTATTACTATCATAGTTTCGGATTATGTTACCTTTATTTCATAGCCGTATGATTTTGTCTTATATCTCCCACTATTTGATGCCTAAGTGTCATATTTACATGTACAATGTAATGACACAGTGTGACCCAAACTTTTACCTCAAAGTAAATATAAATCAGCATGACCTATAGTTCATGGTCTAGGGGTTTTGCTTAATACCTTCAAGATTATTTAATGAATTAGCATCATAGCATCATAGTTGGTATAATGGAACAGTGTGACCATCAGATTAACTTCTCAAGTATATGTAGGTCGGTGACCTATATTTATGGTCCAGCAATTCTGCTTCATGTCGTGAAGACTATTTACTCCAGAAAAGTTGTACTTCAGATGATAGATCAATGTCACTCAGAGACTGGCGTTGTCAACTATATGTGGGTCAGTGACCTATATTTCATGGTCCAATGATTTTGCCTTATATCTTTGTCATTGACTAAAATATTTTATAATTAAGAAATGGTGCTGGCCGGGGGTATTCGGAACCCTCTGAGCACTTACTCTAGTTTTTTTAGTGTAAGATTAAATTTTATTTCACCGAATGAACACCAAATGTAGTATTTTTAGCTCACCTGAGCTCTGCTCAGGATGAGCTATTGTGATCACTTTTCGTCCGTCGTCCGTCCGTCCGTGCGTCCGTCCGTCGGTCCGTCCGTCCGTTAACATATTCAAACGACTTCTCCTCTGAAACCGCTGAGCCAATTTTGCTCAAATTTCATATGGAGCCTCCTTAGGGTGGGGGAACGAAAAATTGCTAAAATGGTCGCGGTACGTTGAACATGATGGCCGCCATGCCCATATATGGTAAAAACCTTTAAAAATCTTCTAAGAAGAACCGAGAATGCCTTGGGGCTGAACCTTTGCAGGAATCATCGGGGACGTGAGGTCTACCAAAATTGCTAAAAGAATTGTCGTACGTTGACGTTTGACCTTTTTACGGCAAGGTCAAGTTTGCTTCCCTATGCATTTGTATGGGAAAAACCTTTAAAAATCTTCTTCTCCAAAACCGAGCATGCCTTATGGCTGAATCTTTGCATATATCTTCGGGAACAGAAGAGCTACCAAAATTGCTAAAATAATGGTCGTACATTGACATTTGACCTTTTTACAGTAAGGTCAATTTTGCTTCCTTATGCATTTGTATGGGAAAAATGTTCAGAACTTCAAACAATTTCTCCTCTGGAGCCTCTGGGCCAATTTTGCTCAAATTTCATATACGAAAAATTGCTAAAATGGTCGCGGTCCATTGACCAAGATGGCTGCCACACCCATATATGGTAAAAAGCTTTAAAATTCTTCTCCTCCAGAACCGAGAAGCCTTGGGGCTGAACCTTTGCAGGAATCATCGGGGACGTGAGGTCTACCAACATTGCTAAAAGAATTGTCGTACGTTGACGTTTGACCTTTTTAGGGCAAGGTCAAGTTTGCTTCCCTATGCATTTGTATGGGAGAAACTATAAAAATCTTCTTCTCCAAAACCGAGCATGCCTTATGGCTGAACCTTTGCATATATCTTCGGGAACAGGAGGGCTACCAAAATTGCTAAAATAATTTCGTACATTGACATTTGACCTTTTTACGTTAAGGTCAATTTTCTTTCCTTATGCATTTGTATGGGAAAAATGTTCAGAATTTCAAACAACTTCTATGGAGCCTCTGGGCCAATTTTGCTCAAATTTCATATGGAGCCTCCTTAGTAGGGGGAACAAAAGATTGCTAAAATGGTCACAGTTTGTTGACCAAGATGGGCGCCATGCCCATATATGGTAAAAACCTTTATAAATCTTCTTCTCTAGAACCGAGGATGCTTTGGGGCTGAATGTTTGCATAAATCATCGGGGACAGGGGGTCTACCAAAATTGCTAAAATAATGGTCATACATTGACATTTGACCGTTTTACGGCAAGGTCAAGTTTGCTTCCTTATGCATTTGCATGGGAAAAAACATTTAAAAATCTTATTCTCCAAAACCGAGGATGGCTTGTGGCTGAATCTTTGCATATATCATCTGGAACGGGCGGTCTACCAAAGTTGCTAAAATAATTGTCATACATTGACATTTAACCTTTTTACTGCGAGATCAAGTTTGCTTCTGTATGCATTTATATGGGCCCCATACATTTGTATGGAAAAAAATGTTGATAATTTCAAATGGCTTTTCCTCTGAAGCCTCCGGGCCAGTGTTGCTCAAATTTCATGCGGAGCCTCCATGGGCAGGAGAATGAAAGATTGCGAAAATGGGTATGGTCCATTGATCAAAATGGCTGCCATGCCCATATATGGTAAAAACCTTTAAAAATCTTCTTCTCCATACCCAAATAAGCCCTGGGTCCTAATCTTTGCACAAATTATGGGGGACAGGAGATCTACCAAAATTGCTCAAATGATGGTTCTCTGTTGACATTTGACCTTTTTGCCTCCAAGGTCAAATTTGCTTCCCTATTTGTGTGGGCCATATACATTTATATTGAAAGTATCGAAGTGACTTGTAGATCAACAGTAGTTAAAATTGTTCTGATTGGAAATCTAAGATGGCCATCATCAGGTTTATATTTATAATATTTCCCTGCCACTGTGCTGTTTACATGTATAAAATCATGATTCTTCAGAAACCACTTAGCCAATTTCCACCAAATTTCACATTGATCCTTCTGTTGAAATGTGATTGATAGTTTATTCAAATGATCATGCTCCATTGACTGTCAGGCCCATATATTCTTCTTCAAAACTAAGAACTGCTCAAATGATGATATTTTCATTAGTTGCGATGATAGGATTGGAAAAATGTTGCATAGCATCTGCATGTCTGCAGTGGCTATGTCACTCAGGTGAGCGAATCGTGGCCCGTGGGCCTCTTGTTATGTGTGGTGATTGCTACAAGTTTTTGTGTATTGAGAGAAATACAGTTTGATCTGATACTGAAAAATCCAATTTTCTGTTTTTTTATGCTTTTATTCACAATATAAATTAAACTTCTACCTACTCTTTGACACTTACATCGGGAAATTATTTTTTTTCCTACCCATTTCATGTCAGTGTGTTAGGGGCATAATATTGGGGTAAAGAATGCAGTTTTTTGCCTAGAAAATGAGGCCAAATAAATTTTAAAGCAATACAATGCAAGAAATTAACACTGAAAAAATGCTGCAGTAGACTATAGTTGGCCTGACCCGTGCAGAAAATAGTTATGTCAGAGCAATAAAGGACATCAGAAGTTCAAATCTAAAGAGAAACATTAACCTCTTTACATAATTTCAGACAAGTATACTACGTCTTAAAAACCTTTTGGTGAGGTTTCTGACCCAGAATTCATGGGGAATTTGATTGGAAGAAAAAAGAGTAGTCCCAAACAGTGAAAATCTGAAAGTTGTAATTTCATTGTTTGAAACAGTGAAAATTTTTGGTTTTGATTTCACTGAGAAATATCTATAATCCACTAAAAGGAATAAAAGAAAATATTTTATTTCTCCTATAAAACAAAAAACAACAACAAAAAAACATGTGGGTACTCATTAGAGGTGCCTCAATGAGGTACCACATCTTTTTTGTAGAGAAATAAGTAAAATATCAGTACTTTTTATTTAAAAACAACTGCCTTATCTGGAGATATTGAAAGGGTTAGAATGTTTTTGATATACAAAGTAGACCCAGGGAAGATCTACCTGGTCATCTGTATAGTCTGTTCAGGGCTTTTTCTTTGCATTTTTTCTTTTATAATAGTCTTTCAGTAGTCCACTGTGTTAATGCCTAGCAAACTGAGGGAAAAATTCAGCAGACAACATTTTTAATTAATTCTACGTTATTTTCTAGGAATAAGATCAAACCCTATTTTCTTAAAACAAGATATGACCAGTACCCTTAATTTATTATCTGCTGAATTTGACGAGACAGTGTTAACCCTTGTCCTGCTGAATAAATTAAGATGCCATGCCCACTTCTAATTTCAGCCAATCGGATTACTTCATCCAGATTCTTGCTATAAATTCACATACTTAATGGCAAAAAGTGCAGATCCAGATCAGTTGGCTTCTTCAGAAGCCAACTGATCTGGATCTACTCTGTTTTCAAAGGCAGGGTATATCCGGGCTCAGCAAGACAAGGGTTAAAAGGTTAAAAAAGCCCTGTTTATTTCTAGGTGATAATGTCTCAAGGTACGCATCTGTATTTTGACCATCCATATGAACCAGATCCTGAAGAGCGAGGGTTGTACTGGGCCTGCCGGTTCCTGGACACTCGAAAAGCTTTCATGTTCATGCCAGACAACATCTACGGTAATGCTGATGTGAAACTAACAGGAGAGGCGGTACCACATGACTACATAGAGAAACATCGAGAAGATCATGATGAACTCAAGAAACCAGAAAATGTTATAGGTTGATATTATATGCTAATTACAGGGCAGTCTCCATGGCTGCAGATAAGAGGGGGTATCCAGATAATATATTTCTTATTTCTCCACAAAGACATATGTTGTGGGTACTGATTAGAAGCACCTCATTGAGGCACTTCCAATGAGTACCCTCAACATAAGTTTATGTGTAGAAATAAGATAAATATATGTACTTTTCGGTAGAAAAAAGTGCCTTTGCCCTTATCTGGAGTTATGATATCTCGCAGCAACAGCAACCAGACTGTCTGTTGTTGGGAGATGGCTGTTGTACAGCGTTTGCTTAACCAATTTTAGACTGAATAAACTTCCCCCCACACTATACATTGGAAGAGTCAAATTTTCATTTTAGGTGTGTCAGGCTATGTGATTTAGATTTTCCTAGAGAAAAATGGTTAAACTATTTGCAAACAGTAGAAACCTTGATCAGATGCCACTCCATTCTGCAGCATCTGATCTGGGTCTGCTGTGTTTGCCAGTTACCCTATTGGATGTCTCCAGACTAAAATGGGTTAGATATATAGTAAAATGGTCCTTTAACTGCCAGATCTCTACACAACTGGGATATCCAGATAAAAAAGGGCAGTTGCCAGTTATTGGTGAAAGCATGTGCACAAAGTACTGACTGTCTAGACATGACCTTAACAGTATTGACTGGGCCATAAAGCTACAAATCAATCCAAATTTTACATTTTCACTGATACAGGTATCCAGGGACAGTTGTGGAGTGAACTTGTGAGGACATCAGACCAGATGGATTTCATGATTTTTCCACGGCTGTTGTGTGTGGCCGAGCGTGGCTGGCACAAGGCATCATGGGAAGATGAAGAGGATGCTGATAAGAGAAAAGAAGGGCAAAATGCTGACTGGGATGAATTTGCTCACACATTAGGGAAAAAGGAGCTGGCTAGATTGGACAAAATGGATGTAACTTACAGATTACCACCTCCTGGAGCACATTGCTTGTAAGTTAGTTGTAACGTGTTTAATGTTTTGCGTGGCTGGGTAAAAATTTCAGCCAATGGCATTTTGAATTTTTTTTTTTTTTCCAGAAAACAGGCTTAGGTATTTCACGCAAATTGTCTCATAAGGAAATAGTTCAATTTTTATATCATATGAAGGCATTTCAAAAAGTTCTTGACCTTACCTTGAAAAAATCATTATTGCCAATTTGTGTATATGCCCCTGCCATTTTCATCGTGGGGTGGGGGTGGGGGGGATATAGTATCACCCCTGTCTATACGTACATCTCCATATGTCTGTACATCCTGTACAAAAATGGTTTCCGTTCGATATCTTTTGAAAACATTAGTATATTGGATTTATATTTTATACACAAATTTATAATCATAAAATATTTTATAATTTTTGTATTGAAACTCGAACGGAATCAACACACTTGCCAGTATGTGTAGGCATACTTTTAAAGCACTATGAAAATGAGGCCGACACAACAGTAGCTGGAAATATTGGTCACAGCTCTGAAATTAAATTTAGCAGAATGCAAAAAGATGTTGACAAGTTTAGTCAGAACATCAAATCGGTCTTCACGAATGAGTTTTTAAACAGTTTACTTGCCAAAATTAAGTATTTAACAGTAGATGTAATCTATTGTTGATAAATTGAAAAGTGCAGCAGGTCCAAAATTGCACAAAATCAGATCTAAAATACAACCGGTATGGTTTGATAAGGAATGTGAGAGTTTAAAGGCAATTAAACTTAAGTTGCTATGCATTTTTCACAGGTATAGATCCCAGGATAATTTGCAAAATTATTTAAAAGCACGGAATTCATTTAAACGTGTTACAGATGAAAAACAAAACGAGTATAAAGAAAATAAAATAGAGTCCAGCATTGACGACTCAAAATCTTTCTGGTCTAAGTTAAAAGCTCTTACATGTAAGAACAACCAAATTCGAAACTCAAAAATAACAAAGCAAGAATGGGTTGACCATTTTGAAAAACTGTTTTCCGGAACTGAAGCAGATGATACCGGAATAATTGATGAAATTGAAATAGATGAACCAAATGATGAGATTGAACACTTAATATTTAATGAAAGCATATCAGATGACGAAATATTGCATGCTTTAAGCACTTGAAAAGGGGGGAAATCAGCAGGTCTAGATGGCGTTTTACCTGAGTTTTTCATTGAAAAGTATTGAACTTTTATTACCAGTTTTAAACAGACTTTTTAATCGTTTATTTAGAAACGGATTATTCCCTCCATGCTGGGCGACTCAATTCTAGTTCAATTACATAAAAAGGGAGATATAAATTACCCAGATAATTATAGAGGCATCTCATTGATGAATGTATTTGGTAAGATACATACTTCTATCATAAACAGAAGGGTTAGGTTCTATGTAAATATTTATGGTAAAATTTCTGACGCACAGGCAGGTTTCAGAGAAGGCTATTCTACAATTGATAATACATTCATATTAAATGCACTCATTCAAAATAACATACTTAGGAAAAGAAGTAGGCTGTTTGTATGTTTTTTCGATTTCCAAAAGGCATTCGACAGTGTAAGCCGATCAAAATTATGGAATGTATTAAAATTAAACGGTATATAAGGAAATATGTTTAAGGTTATATATAGTATGTACGAAACTGTAAAGGCTCGTATTAGAACAGAAGAGGGTTATACTGAAGCTTTCGATTGCCCTGTTGGGCTCAAACAGGGTTGTATGTTGAGTCCTGTTATCTTTTCCATTTTTGTAAATGAGTTAACAAAGCTGAGAGAAAATAGTGATAAACATGGAATCCAACTTTTTCCAGAAATAACCGAAATATTCTTAGTTTTGTTTGCTGATGACATTGCCCTAATTTCCGATACTATACAAAGTTTAAAACGTCAGCTAAAGATCCTAGAAAAGTTCTGTGAAATGTACAAAATGATAGTAAATGTAATCAAAACTAAGATTATGGTTTTTATCGCACCTGCTTGTAGCAGGGTGCGATATAGGCGTCCGATTTTCCGTCCGTCCGTCCGTCCGTCCGTCAGTCCATCCGTCCGTCAGTCCGTCCGTCCGTCAACATTTATGTCGACGTTCGACATTTATGTCAAAGTTAGTATTCTAATCAACTACAAGACTAAACAACCATCAAACCTTGCATGAAACATCTCCCTGACCTCCTGACTTTGCGACATAGGCGTCCACTTTTCCGTATGTCTGTCCATTCGTCCGTCAGTCTGTCAACATTTATGTCGAAGTTCGACATTTATGTCAAAGTTAGTATTTTAATCAACTACAAGACTAAACAACCATCAAACCTTGCATGAAACATCTCCCTGACCTCCTGACTTTGCGACATAGGTGCCCACTTTTCCATTTGTCTGTCTGTTCGTCCGTCCGTCTGTCCGTCTGTTAACAGTTCTGTTATGTCGAAGTTCGACATTTATGTCAAAGTTTGTATTCTAATCAACTGCAAAACTAAACAACCATCAAACCTTGTATGAAACATCTCCCTGACCTCCTGACTTTGCGACATAGGTGCCCGCTTTTCCATTTGTCTGTCCATTCATCCGTCCGTCTGTCTGTTAACAGTTCTGTTATGTCGAAGTTCGACATTTACGTCGAAGTTAGTATTCTAATCAATTACAATTCTACAACAACCATCATACCTTGCATGACACATCTCCCTGACCTCCTGACTTGGCAGGTATGTTGACCCAGTGACCTTGACCTATATTTTGCGCTCCATTGACTTTGACACAATTTACGTTGACGTTCCAGATCTTCTCAACTACAAGGCGTACAACTACCAAACCTTGCATAGTGCTTCTCCTAGATGTACTGACTTGGCAGGTACCTTGACCCGGTGACCTTGACCTATATTTTGCGCTCCAGTGACTTTGACATATTTTGCGTCGACGTTCAATATCTCCTCGACTATAAGGCCTACAACCATCAAACCTTGCAAAGTGCTTCTTCTCAATCTACTGACTTGGCAGATACCTTGACCTGGTGACCTTGACCTATATTTTGGCTGCAGTGACTTTAACATAATTTACGTCAATGTTCCAGATCTCCTCAAGTGTAAGACCTCTAGCCACCAAACCTTGCATAGTGCTTCTCCTAGATGTACTGACTCGGCAGGTATCTTGACCTGGTGACCTTGACCTATATTTTGCGCTCCAGTGCCTTTTACACATTTTACGTCAACGTTCAATATCTCCTCAACTGTAAGGCCTACAACCATTAAACCTTGCATACTGCTTCTCCTCAATGTACGGACTCCGCAGGTACCTTCACTGGATGACCTTGACCTATATTTCCCGCTCCATTGACTTTTACACCTTTTACGTCACCCTTCCATATGTCCTCAACTGTAAGGCCTTCAACCACCAAACCTTATATAGCACTTCTTCTCGATGTACTGTCTCGGCAGGTACCTTGACCTGGTGACCTTGACCTATATTGTGCACTCCAGTGACTTTGACACATTTTATGTTGATGTTCGGTATCTCCTCAAATGTAAGACCTACAACCACTAAACCTTGCATAGTGCTTCACCTCATTGCACTGGCTTGGCAGGTACCTTGACCCGGTGACCTTGACCTATATTTGACACATTTTACGTTGATGTTTGATAACTCCTCAACTATAAGGCCTACAACCACCATATCTTGCATTGTGCTTCTCCTTGATGTACTGAATTAGCAGGTACCTTGTCCCATGACCTTGACCTATATTTCATGCTCCAGTGACTTTTACACATTTTACGTTAACATTCCATTATCATTGGGCTGTATGATACGAAAAGTCAGTGCTGAAGATATAGCCATTAGAGGGAATGGCACTGGCCTGGAATATATGTGCCCCACTAGGCACTTTGTCTACATTTTTTTCAACCCAGTTTTCCAAGTAAGCACTGCTCAGAATGAAATAAACTTATTTAATAACCACGTTCTGATTGTGGCTCCTGTGACTTTTGCCCCAGCAGGTGCGATGACGCCTTCCGCGGAATTCTTGTTAGACTAGGTGGTAGGTTACATGCTAATGAGAAATTCTTCTATAAGGGTATTCAGTTAGAAATAGTGAATGGGTTTCAATATGTCGGTTTATTATTTACCCCTAAATTGTCCATGTATAGAATGACTGATGATCTTGCAAAGAAATCAAAAAGGTAATAGTATCGGTTTTACAGTCGTTAAATTGTTATGGGTCATTATTGAGCTCGGCATTTTTCAAGATTTTTGATATGAAAATATGCCCTATGTTACTATATGGATGCCAAGTATGGGGTTTTAAGCAGTATGAAATTTATCGAACGAATCCAATATTATTAATGTAAAAGATTTATGAATATGTCTCAGAAAGCCAGTAATTGTGCAGCTTTAGGTGATTGCGGAAGGTATCCACTTCTGTTAACCACATGGAAACGAGTGATTAAATATTGGCTGAAAGTTTTAAGAATGTCGAGCGACAGGTACGTAAAGAAATGCTATGATATGTTACTCCATTTTGACACATTAGGATATAATAATTGGGCATCAGAAGTAAAACATATTTTAGCTATGAACTGATTTATGTATATATGGAATGATCAGAATGTTGAAAACTAGGCTGCATTCATGCGAGCTTTTGACCAAAGATTAAAGACCAGTTTTTACAATCATGGCAAAATCAAATAAATGGCAGTAGTATTAAATTAAAAAATTAAAATTTTATAATAGTGTGAAAAATCGTCACTGTTTAGAAAATTATTTAGATATTCTAAAATTGAGCAAGTTTCGTCATACCTATGCAAGCTTTAGATTATCATGTCATGGCTTAGAAATTGAAAAAGGAAAGTTTAGGGCAGTAGAACGGGAAAACAGAAGATGCTTATTTTGTCCACACTTAATCGAGGATGAGTTTCATTTTATGCTTATCTGTAATAAATCTGATGATCTGCGCAAGTTTTACCTGCAAGCTAAATACTATACATCACCCAATACACACAAGTTTTGTATACTTATGTCATCAAAAAAGGAGAGTCATAAAGTCTGTTGCTACATATTTATATTATGCAAATTTAAGAAGATAAACCTATTAGGACATACAAATGTATAATATGTTTGTTTTTGTATATTGCCATGCATGTACCTATATGTATAAATTTTATATGTGTTATTATCATATGTTATGGGCCGGTGGCCTTCATCATGAAATAAACATATATATATATTAACCATAAAATATAGGTCAGGTTTGATTTATGGTAAAATGTACCACTTATCTATGAGTTATGGACCTTTTTCAACTTCAAAAAATAGTTTCAGTTCGATATCTTATTGGATTCATATTTTACAGGCTGGTATATAATCATAAAATATAGGTCAAGTTCGATTTAGGGTAAAATCCACAAATTACTGTGGGAGTTATAGCCTTTTTTCAACTTTGAAAAATGGTTTCGGTTCGATATCTTTTGAAAAGATTAGTGTATTAGATTCATATTTTATACACAGGTAGATAATCATAAAATACACATCAAGTTTGATTTAGGGTATAATCCACCAAATATTGTCGGAGTTATTGCCCTTTTTCAACTTTGAAAAATGGTTTCCATTCGGTATCTTTTGAAAAGATTAGTGTATTGGATTCATATTTTATACACGGGTATATAATCATAAAATATATGTCAAGTTTGATTAAGGGTAAAATCAATGAAGTTTTATGGGAGTTTTGACCCTTTTTCAACTTAGAAAAATGGTTTCCGTTCAATATCTTATGAAAAGATTTGTATATTGGATTCATATTTTATACACAGGTATATAATCATAGAATACACGTCAAGTTGGATTTAGGGTAAAATCCACAAATTATTATGGGACTTTAATATCCCTTTTTCAATTTCATTTTGTTAAAGCGCTTGTTCACAGGCAAGAATGGTCCCTAGGCAAGGGCATCTGTGTCATACTGACACATTTCTAGTTGCATACAACTATAATACAAGGTCTTATAACTTTATCCATCAAATCTGATTTATCTGCTGTGTTTATATATGCAGATGACACAATTTCGATACGTAAAGGGTGGGGATAACCTGAAAATAGGACCAAAAAGATATCAGAGCTGTTATCAAATACCTTCATATAAAAAGAATGAACACCAAGGAAATCTATGATGACATGGTGAAAACGCTTTGTGAGGATTCTCCTTCCTATTCCACTATAAAGAAATTGTTTGCGGAGTTCCTTGGGTCGCCCATAATCTGCGGCCACAGGCCATCTGATCGAGGCAATTCACTGCATGGTGATGATTGATAAATATATTATTGTCCAACATATTGCAGACACCATGGGTATCAGTGTTGGCTCTGTTCATGCTGCTTTGACCTACAATCTGGGGATGAGCAAACTGTCTGCAATGTAGGCTCCCCGAATGTTGACTCTAGACCAAAAGCTGAAAAGACTGGATATTTCAAGAACACTTTTAGATCATTTACAGGCTGACCCAACCAAATGAAATTTTCAAGCGGTTTGTGACCCAGAATGAGACATGGGCTCACCATTTTGATCCTAAATCCAAGTCTTAATGTCAACGTCGGAAACCTTTTGGGTCTCTGCCTCCCAAAACGTTCAAGCGAGTTGCATCTGTTGGCAAGGTGATAGCCTCTGTTTTCTGGGACTGTGAGGGAGTGCTTATGATTGACTTCTTGCGAAAGGGTCAGACCATTAATGGGGCCTATTATGCATAGGAATGGCTACAGCTCAAAAAGAAGAGGAAAGCTTCAATCAGGCATTCTGTTACTGCATGAGGCTGCTTCTTGACCTTCAAGATACTCGGAAGCAGCATCAGTGACGTCGTCATCACTTTGAAAGTGGTGAATGCGCATGTCGGATTTCAGTTTAGGGAAAAGGTAAAAGTCAGATGGTGCAAGATCCGGTGAGTAAGGGGTATGGGGAAACAGGTCAAAGCTACATTTTTCAGCCTCTACCATTGCCACTTGTGCTGTGTGGACTGGAGCATTGTTCTTCAAAGAAGGGATTGCAAAGCTTGAACATCGATGGTCTAAGTGCATTGAAGTTCATGGAGACCATCACAAAAACATGCCTATATAATTTTGACCCCTTTAAACCCACTTTTATGCACTGGGATTTACAGGAGTATACATTACTTTTCTTATTTTTGCTCGAAAACATAGATTGTGGGTACTTGTTAGTTCTAACAAGTACCCACAATCTAAGTTTTGAGCAGAAATATGAAAAATAAGAGTTTTTTAATTTGAAAATTTTCCGTTTTTGGAGGTGAAATTTTCTGTATACTTGAATAGGCATGTTTTTGTAATGCTATGTTGAAATATAATGCACGAATGATGACCTCTATTTGCCAAACTCCTAGTGAGACTGAGAATTTTTTTAAGCGCCCTTGTACCTCTGACGTTGCAATTTTCAGAACACTTGGCAGACTTCCTGCTGGCAGAGACGCCATTTCAAGACAGTCATCATTTGCAGTTATTCTTTTGATATTTATTTAGTGAATAAACCAAGATGAAGTCATTAACCCATTGCAAACTGAATAGACTCTCCCACTCTATATACACGGTATTGGAAGAGTCCAATTTCAATTTTAGGCATGTCCGGCTATGAGATTTATATATTCCTAGAGAAAATGGTTGAACTGTTTGCAAACATTGGAGACCCTGATCCGACGCCACATTCTGCGGTGTCTGATCTGTTTGCCAGTTACCCTTTTATGAGTCTCCCGACTACAATAGGTTAAAGAAATGCACAGAATTCCAGAAAGATTTGGCTGAAAAGGCAGTGGTAGTGATTGCCGGCCAGCTGCTAGATCTTGATAATATCTTAGAAAAAAGAAGGCTTCACGTAAACTGGACAGTCACACGGAATTTGATCAGACCAGGGGGCGGTGGATACAATTTAGTTTGTAGAGAGTATGAGGAACATAAACAAAGTTGGAAATATATATGACGAATAGATTATGATGTGGCATTTTTCCTATTATACCCCATATCAGCCCACAACCCATCTCAGCCTTTGGGCCTTAGGCCATCAGGCTTATATTGGAGTCTGGTATGATATGAAAAATGCCATATGATAATCTCTGTCTAAATAGGAAACGTAATACCTGAATAAAGACTGCCAAAAGGTCTTATTTATAGGACTAGGAGACTTCAAGAACACAATATACAGATGTTCAGGAAAAGGTAGTTTGAATGTGTGTCTGCTATATTTTTTTATATGTAGCAAGATCTATAGAAAGACATTTTTTTGGAAAGTACATGTTTCAGCTCTTATCCAAAATCATCTCTGAGTTGGTTTTGAGGTGCCTTATGCAAGCAGGATGTTTTTTTTTTAAAAAAATAAGTAAATAATAATAATAATAATAATAATAATAATAATAAATAATAATAATTTTGGGTTGAAAAACACCTTATCTAGAACTATGATAATAATACTATGGAAATCAGTGCTAAGCATGTGGGGTAAAATTTTCAGCAGACAACATATTGAAGTAGTTTTGTTTTTTTATTGTTCCCAGAAAATACAATGTAGGTTTTAACATTTCATGCATATGGTCTCCAGTGGACACAATTTGTATGAAATATCAAATCCTATTTTCAGGGAAAAATAAAAAAAAATCAGTTTGATATCTTCTGAATTAGCCCAGAGAATGGTAAAGGTTAAAGTTGAAGGTGAATTATAAAATGTTTTGTTTGTTTATAAAGGTCCGAGGATGGTGAACTGGAGTTAAACTGTGCCTACCCTGGTTTGCCTATATTCTACAGTATGGATGAGGCTAAAACTTGGGAAGAATACACAGGAAAGCTGAACATCAACTCAGAAACAGATATACATTTCTGCACAAGGTATGATCTCTTAATCCATAATTCTTTCTTCACTAGTGGCGAATTTTGTTGTCTGCTGATAACCTTTGCAAACAGTTTGAACCCAGATCAGATCCCACAAAATGTTGGGCCTGATCTGGATCCAAACTGTTTGACACTCTGATGGTATTCCTGAAAGATTTTTGTGAAAAAGTTAATTTTAAAAAAATTCAACAGACGACAAATAAGCATGCAAAATTACCCAGCATGCAAACAGTTAAAAGCAAACTACAACAGCAGCAGATGTTATTCTGAGTATTTTTGTTTTATCTATTTAGAGAAAATAAGGCAGAGAAAATAAGGCAGACAATTAACATAAAATATCAACCTATGAAAAAAAGGTAACAAAAATGAATATTTGAGAATGTTGTCTGCTACAATTTTACATAGCTCTTTAAAAGATAATCTACAAATTGAGAAATATTCAATTATGCATATCCCATGGTCTGTCACTATGCTCATGACATCCTTGTCTTCTGAATACCATAGTTAGCCTAACTATTCAGACTGACAGAACTGAGTAAGCAGTATAGGTCCAGATCAGATGCATTACAAAAACATGCCTATTCAAATATATTGAAAATTTTGCAAATTAAAATGGAAAATTTTCAGATAAAAAATTCTGATATTTTTCATATTTCTGCTCAAAACATAGATTGTGGGTACTCATTAGAACTGCTTCAATGAGGCAGTTTGAGTACCCACAATCTATATTTTTGAGCAGAAATAAAATAAAATAATGTATACCCCTGTTAACCTCAGTTTTGCTGTATAAAAGTGGGGTTTAAGGGGATAAAACTTATATAGGGATGTTTTTGTGATGTGTAGAATGCAAGGCATGATCAAGGTTTGAAATATCCATGTGACTGAGTCATTAGCATTCCTGAATTCAGTTCACCCGCAATAGAGGTGAAAATATGGTGCTTAATTGCATAAAGTCTTTTATTATCACTTCTTCATGAGCTGGTTGTGACTCCAATAGAAACATAAAATTATCATCATCTGATCAGGGTCTACACTATTTGTCACTCACCCAGCAGTAGACATAGCAATCAGCATCAAAAAGACTGAGGTAGTATATCAGCCAACACCTGGAAAGCCTTACAAGGAGCCTACCATCACAGTGAAAGGTCAGTGACTGCAAGTGGTAGACAAGTTCACCTACCTTGGAAGCACATTGTCTAGAGTTGTGCACATTGATGATGAAGTCAGTGCTAGAATTGCCGCCGGCCTCGGTGGCTCAGTTGGATGCGCCGTCCGACTGGAGACCAGGAGGTCGCGGGTTCAGCCCCCACCGAGGTTGGCAACATTCTTTTGTGGAGATTGATCGTGAAATATTTTCTACGGTCATTCTCTCACTTCCGCTGATTCAAGAAGGGCAGTTGTCAGTTTCTGGCGAAAGAATGTGCACAATACTGGTTAACCGCTTAGAGGACTAAGCCTGCCCAGTAAACCTGTGGTTAGGTAAACTGACCACGCTCGACATGACCCAATCGGGTTGACTGGGCCGTAAAACCTCAACACAAACAAAGCTAGAATTGCCAAAGCTAGTGCAGCATTTGGCCGGCTACGTGGAACTATTTGGGATCAAAGTGGAATCAGACTTGACACAAAGCTGAAAGTATATAGATCGGTAGTGCTGCCAACACTATTATACGCATGCGAAACTCGGACAGTTTACCAACGGCATGCCAAAAGACTGAACCACTTCCATACAAGCTGTCTTAGAAAACTTCTAAAGATCAAGTGGCAAGACAGGATTCCAGACACAGAAGTCCTGAAAAGGGCAGGGATGCAGAGTATACATACTCTTCTGAAATTGGCACAGTTAAGATGGACAGGCCATGTTACCAGAATGCCTGATGAACATTTGCCAAAGAAAATCCTCTATGGAGAATTTCAAGTAGGAAAACGCTCCCATGGTGGTCAGAAGAAGCTATATAAGGACACCCTCAAAGCCTCCCTTAAAGACTTCAACATACCAACAGAGTCATGGGAACAGATTGCACAAGATCGTACAAAGTGGCAAGGCCTCATAAAAAGGGGATAAAAGGGGAGCTGGTGAATATGAAGCAAAAAGAATCAGCAAAGCTGAGCAGAAAAGTGCACAGCGGAAAGCCAGAGCTAAGGCTTCACCAACAGAGCTTTCTTCCTCAGACCTCTCTTGTTCTATCTGCAACAGGCAGTTTAGAGCTAAGATTGGTCTCATCAGCCATCTTAGAACACACAAATAATAACACATCACACAGTTGATTAGGATTGGTCATTGTCAGTAATGACAGACGAACAAGAGAGACATATAGTCAGGTAGAAAAGTATGGTAGTGAGTTAACTTAACATAAGATTGAGAATTGGTAAAGGTAGCATTCTTTCCATCCGTTTATCCATGGTTCCTTCACTGTGGAATATTTTTATGAAGCTTCACATACGTACTATTATAGCTTGATGAAACAATGTGCTGTGACCATCTTGAACTGAAATCTAACAGCAGTTAAAATTAAAGTTTTCTTATGTTGCGGTAAGAGACTTTGTCCACTTTGCAGCAATTTCCTATTACACTGATACTTGTTGGTAACATCAGCATGTTTGAAATATTTTGTTTAGTTAATTAGTTAAGGTGAATGGATACTCTTTCAAGGGAGGCAACTGTCAAATTGTGTGCCTTCTTTTTCAATAGAATTCTACTTTATAAGAAAAGAATTTGCTCCCCCTGAGAGCAGATTCTTTCCTTTTAGAGCAGACCCCTTTTTCAGAAAGAGCTTGGTGTACAGGAAAGCAAACAGAACGCCTTAAAAGTTGTCTCCCTTGTCAGATCAGCAGAAAATCTACCAATTGTATCCATTTCCCTTAAAATCATGTTTATTTATTTATTAGAAGGAACTGGTTGCTTAGTGGGTCTCTCTCTCTCTCTCTCTCCCGTGATTTCATTCACGTATTCACTTAATTCTCATATCTTGTGAATAATCTATCACCTTGTGATTCTACAGTTATGTATGTAACCATTCTTGTTGTATCTTAATAGTTTCATCTATACTTATACTATACAGTACCATTTGGAAAGGACTAAAATAGGCTATGACTACGTCCAATCCAATGGTACATATATATGTACTCTTTTTGTATGTATGTATGTATGTATGTATGTATGTATGTATGTATGTATGTATGTATGAAATTTCTAATAAACAAATAAATTAAAATCATGTTCAAGTTCTGAGGATACAGATAGTAACAGGTTGTACTATCTGAATCATAACTCCAGGTAAGAGGGTTATCCACACAATATTTTTCTTCTTTCTCCAATGAAAACATGGGGGTATTCATTAGAAGCACCTCACTGTACCTTCCTCACACAATGTTTCAACAGATTTCTTACATTTCGTTTTGGTAAGAGTCTTCATTGATCCATTATACCGAATGTGATAAACAAATGTTTTCCACTCTTATATATATTTATTTATTATTATTATTATTTTTTTTTTTTATGCATAAATCCTGACCTTCAACAGGCACATAATCACAATCAAACTGTTCATCATCTATTACTTTGTTTATTGGTCAGTCATGTGTAAATATGTAAATAATGAGGGCCTCATGGAAGATTAGCTATTACATGTTCTCCATTTGTATGCGCTAAATGTTGTAACCCTCTATAAGTAAAGTCCTTACTTACTTACTTACTGAGTGCTTCTAATGATTACCAACAGCATATTTTAACTTCATAATACATTAACCTATAGATAATGTGCTATTCTATTCTGTTTTCACACCTTCTACAGAAAAAACGACAATTCAGTCGTTAATTAAAGTCTTAAACCAGAAGGGTTACCTGTGTGACGTAACTCTTCCCGCTCAATTGACCACGTGTCAGTTTCTTTTCTGTGGACAAAGAAATTCAACAAGGATTATTTACCTGTGATAGAAATTTGGATTATTTCTTTCCTCACGGATAAATTTATGTATCCTTGTGTTTCTTTTGTTTATTTATCACTCCTTTCACTTTCTGTGTTATTATTTAAAATTTTCAATTTTCGATTTCATGTATTTTTGACTGTTTTTTTTTTCCACTTGCGTTTTGGCGACTCTCGCTATTCGGCACAACGCTCGTGCGCGATCGGTTCAATAGTCGTGTTTATATATGCAGAATATTTTTGTTCTTTTCCTTCCAGGTTATTCAGCAATTACGATATGTTTTTCCTGGACTTTTGTTTGCAGAGATCTTCAGTTGGCTAAAGATTCTCATGGTGGAGAAGCTGATTGTAAAGAACTTGTCAACCCTTGATGGGTTATAAGACAATTCTTTACTGATGGGAGCCCCACCCCATATGGCTATACTGCTGGGGTAAGACCCATCAAGGTGGCATCTTTGGGTACTTAGTATCCTATAAAGTCTAAGTCCACCAGTCACCAGTCACCAGTCATCCAGTCACCAGTCACCAGTCACCAGTCAATCAGCTTCACCAGTCACCAGTCAATCAGGTGCCAGTCAACCAGGCACCAGTCACCAGTCATCCAGGTGCCAGTCAACCAGGCACCAGTCACCCAGTCACCAGTCACCCAGTCACCAGTCACCCAGTCACCAGTCACCAGTCACCGATCAACCAGGCACCAGTCAACTAGTCTCCAGTCAATAATTTAATTATTTTCTGGAAAGACTTAGTTTCTGACATATTTCACCGGACAAAATAGTCACGTATACTAACTTCCGGTCATTATGTCTAATTATTAAAAAAATTTTTCACTGGGCAAAGTATCAGTAATATTTCTGATACTTATACCCGGTCATATTATTATATTATTTCTGATTTTTCACCAGGCAAACTTTTACAGAAAGTGTCTGGTCAATTTTTGCCTAATAATTAATTATCTTCGGGAAAAAGTTTCGAATACTTGTGCCCGCTCAGTTTTCATATATAATCTCCCGTTTTCATCGGACTAGAGTTACGAATACTACTATCCGATCAATTTGTCAAATTACTTGTAACTTTACCGGGCAACAGTTACGAATATTAGTGTCCGGTCATTGTGTCGGGTAACTAGTGTCAAAATAATGATTACTAATTCCCGAACAATCTATTATCGTTCATAGAGCTCCATTCACGTTTAAGTCAATGGATATAGGTTATTAAGTGAAATACATAATAACTTTTTATACAAAAAAATTCTGTACAGTCTTTCCCAAATCAGACTAGAATTTTTAATATTCCATTGACTTATTATAGGTGTGTTATTCCATTAATATTTTAAATTAACTTATGTTTTATCTCTTTTATCCGCTAGAAAGAGTTAAACTTCCGACTATAACAAAATTCTTACCGGGCAGCAGTTCGTAGACTAGTGCCAGGTCATTCAAATGATGTTTTATCTCTTTAATTCGCTAGAAAGCGGTTAAATTCCGGCTCTAACGAAAATTTCATCGGGAGGCACTTCGTAGAGTAGTGCCAGGTCATTCTAACGAAATTCCACCGGGCAGTAGTTTCGTAGACTTTGTGTCGGATTACTAGTGTGCGAGTAGTAGTCATTAGTACTCGCTCAACATATATTCATTTATAACCACTATAGACATGTATAGTCTTGGATTATAGGTTATTGAATGACAGCGATGGGTTCTAATACCTAGTAGCCATTTATATTGTTGAATTCTGTCCAGTCACTTTTGAACTTGACTTAAATTCTATATATATTTTTATTATTGAAAATGAATTAAGAATTATCGGTTACGATCAAATTCGCAATTCATTCACTAAGTGTAGAAGATACTTCCAGCTATAATTATATCTCTTTTATTCGCTACAAAGAGATTAACTTCTTACATATTCACCTTATTCGGCTCTAGGGCAAAGGTGAACTATAAAACTATCGTTATTTATAAGAAGAAAAATATACACGAAATATAAACAATTTTCTTCTTTCCTCCCCTGTTTTTCTTCTACATGCTCGATATGTAATCAGCATGTAATCTAAGGAGTAAATTGACAAGAAAGTAGCAATCGATCTTTTCTACTTTCTATTAATTTTTCATTCTTAAGGTATCGGAAATTTACACCAACCAGATAAATAAATTAACAGTTTATTTATTTATTCGCTACCTCTCTAGATTACTACGATTTAAAATTCTAGTTGAGGTACATATTTTCCTTTTGCCTTTTCTACATGGAAAATAGTTGATCCGATAAGCTATTATTCTATTTTATACTATCTTTTGATTGATTATATTAGAGTCTAGGTCAGTCGTGCTCTGTCTAAACTCTGCTATAAAATAATAAATAAGAAAAAAATCTTATATTTAGGCATAGATATAATTCGATACGTTCTTTACTTTGCCTGTTTTATTTTTTCTTCTGGATCATTTAAGACTACGATAGCAATATACCAGATATTTTTGCCTCAGTAAGAATCTATTAGGCTGAAGATTCTTCATATTGGAATAATAATTTTATTATGATTATAATTCTAGACCCAATTAATCCTCGTATATTATAGGTCTACTTTATCTTATTGAGGAATAGTTTTGCTTCGACTAGCTCTATACCTCTAATATTTTATTTATAACTAGAGTCCATGTCAATCAAAATTTTCTTGCACTTTGGTATTGACAATGGATACATATTTAGTAAAGGCATTAATTATTCAGTACGTGACAGATTATTATTGCCTAAATTAGATTTTATATACAATACTTTCCTTTTGATATTTTGTTTTATTGACTTTGTAACTATTCAGAAACTGCCAAAGTCAATCATTTCCTTCCTCTAAACTTACCGAAGCTCTAGATTATGTTGATATATATTTTTGATATATGCTTAGAGGTTAATTAACGAGAGTTTACCTCATAATAGCAGATATTATTATAATTATATTAATCAATCTATAGTCTAGGCTTAGACAAAAGGGAAAACATCCTTAATTACGAGCCGGTAGAGAATAAAGACACTCTTAATTATCTCTTTACCCCTCCTTTATGTTTACATTCGTTAAAGGGATCATAGTAATTCTCGCTAAGAGTTCAAGTTCAGTTTGCGAATAATGCAAAGATTAATATCTTGATTTCCAGTCCGCATCAAAAATGGTCTATATATATAGATAAATATCTTTTCCGAAACTGGATATTTATTTATTTTTCCACACAATAAGTCATTTCAAGATGTCGATGATTTTGAAATGCACTGCTTCAATTTATAATATAAAATATGTTTATATTAACTTCACAACTTAGTAAGTGCTGCACCTACGTTCCTGGTCAGATCTTACTTTTGTGATACGTTTTTGAACATACTGAAAGTTTTCTCCGATTATACATTCGGTAAATAAACTTTCGAGTAGTATTTATGCTTTTAAACATTCAGATTATTTGATAATTGTTGGAGATAATATATTATTCCGATATTTATATATCTATCTTCATTATTTATCTTTCTCATCTTACTTTTAAATTAGATTGACCTTCTCGCTACGTTCCAGGTTTAAATCTAGCTAACATTGTGGAACAGTCACTTTTTTATTTCCTAAACAATATTTTAATATTTTTCTCAGTATTCAGAGCATAACGACTTCATGAATACTTGAAAATAATTCAATTCTACGCTTGTTAAACTAAGCCTAAAACAAGCCCTAGTTTTTTAGAATGGATATTATCCTTCGATTCAGTTCATGGAGATACATCCTTTTAGATCCCATTATCTCTATTTCAATCATTCAAAATTCTAATGACTAAGTACTCCTTTTCTACGTACGAATACAGAATATCGAGTCACTGTTGCTGCATATTGGTTAAAGATTAAACAAATTTTATCTTAAACCTATATGACGTTAAATTAATTATTATCTCTTTCATATACATGTTTTTACCCTTCCGTCAGGGATCGCGGTAATAATATTATTACTCTCTATGGTTTACACATAGATCTCGAGAGTATATATATGTATTTTCTTCCTTAACTCATTTGCGAGTACGTAATTTGATATTTCAGGAATTACCAATTATGCAGACATAGATTTTATTCTATTAATATTCAATTCTAAAAAAATTGATTGAATGTTTATCTATAAAATTTCCGGGCAGTAATTTTATAGAGAATTATATGTTTAATAATTCCTTGCTTAAATAATAGTTACGCTTAACCTATGATTTATAGCGGGAATTTTGTTCAGTAGTATAATTTTTATTTAGTATTAATATATTTCTTACTATTCTTAAATATGCGTATAGAATAGTAATACTATCTCTTAACTTTTAAATTAAGTGTTTTTTGAGATTAATAATCAGTATTATTGTATAATCTTTCTTCAGAGATTATCACTCTATTACTTTTTCTCTGAGTCCTTCTCTTTTTATGAACATTTTGATTCGTATCAAAGTGGATTTTTAACATTTCTTGATTTCCATGATTATTTACTCAGGAGTACTTTTCATGGCAATCTTCTGGTATAGAAAGATTCTATCCAGCTTATTTATTATTGCTTAATCTTATCAATACGGTAAGATTTAGCCAAACTATGACCGTCATACAGTTTGCTGCGATCAACCTTATTCTTATCTCTCTTATTCTCTGTCAAACTCTTTAGTTATGATGTTGACAGTTTATTCTTTATTTTTTTGTCAGGACATCAAACGCTTTTATATGTCTATGACAAAACTAATTATCAATGGTTTAGGTTGTTTTTTCTTCCCAGCAGTTATATGCAAACTCTGTATTATTTTATTGCTTGCTAAAAATTCGTTATACAATTAGTCTAGCAATAGTTTTAACCATTATGTTTGTCTATACCTTTTTTCTTCTGATGGATAACTTAGTTCTAGTTAAGTTAACTCCATCTACTTTTATTATCTCCCCTTCTTTAATTTGATCAAGGGAAATAATTACACATTATGGTTATTTTAAGTCTGTGTCTGTTCATCGGAAACTGTCCTGTCGCTCCAATTAACAGAATTTAATTAGTTTATAATTCTAATAGCTTAGACTATTACAATTACATAGCTTCACATATCTAGAATTTTATCCAAAATATCTACATATGTCAGTTATCTATAGGAAACTCCACCGAGTAGACTTTTCCTTATTTATTCAAGATCCTACATAGACTACTTACAGTGTATGGTCTTGGCTTTTTGTTTTACAAATTTTGTTTTCAAAATATTTCTATATTCCTAGCTTACTTTGCGATGGAATATTTATGTTATGTCTCAATGACTCCCTTTTTTTCTTTTTGAAGCCAATTGTTGTTTCCCAAAAAGAAAAAAAAGAGGGGGGGGGGGCCAATAATAGGTCTCTGAGACTTAAGAACTGGCTTCCTCTAGAGTCTACTAATATATAAGGTTGTTAGATCATAACACCTTAAAGGTATGCTATTTTGTGAATCTAGATCATTCTTTCTATTAAATATAGAATTAGAATGTATCTGATTCCTTTGAGTTTCCTGAGTCTTAACCAGAAGTGGTGAGATATTATTGGTGTTAGAATTAGGAGAGCACCTCCCTCCTATTCTGCAAATTCTAGCACATTATCTATAGGTTAATGTATTATGAAGTCAAAATGAAGTTTTTTAAAAGTAAAACATATTTTAACGAGTAATACTTAACCTATAGATAATCAATTATCTCCCTCCGTCCACCCTCGCTTATCTCTCCTAATTGTGTCTATTGTTTTACACATAAAAGAAACTGACACGTGGTCAATTGAGCGGGAAGAGTTACGTCACACAGGTAACTGCCTAAGGGACCTTCTGGTTTAAGACTTTAATTAACGACTGAATGGTCGTTTTTTCTGTGGAAGGTGTGAAAACAGAATAGAATAGCACATTATCTATAGGTTAAGTATTACTCGTTAAAATATGTTTTACTTTTAAAAAACTTCATGTTTACGTTGAGAAATAAGAAAAAATATGGATAATTTTGGATTTAAAAAAGCATCTTATCAACAGCTGTGAGCACACTCAAAATGCTGAAATATTTTATTTTATTCTTTCAAGAAAATAAGAGCTTCAAAATTCCTTTTAGAATCCATTGCTGTTTTATATGAATGATACACATAAAATGCTAATCGTTATTTTCTTGGAAAAAAAAAATAGAAAATAACAACAGGATGTCGTATGATACTGTTGTGACAGGACCCTTAAGGTTTAATGGCTATTCCTTGAAAAGCTCAGCTAGATTACAGGGTATTGACAATACCTTATCTTTGAAATAGTTCAGTGGGCGTATTGCTTTTGCTTTGCTTGTCCATTTGTTATTCATACTTAACCTTGTGTACAAGATATCTTTGTAAATATATGAGCTAGGGCTTTGATGATATTTGGCAGACTTATTGGGGCACAAGAGCAGATCACCTGATTAACCCTTTAAGTGCCAATCACAACTGCAGCAGAAAACAATTTTACTTCTATTTTTTTCAGAATTTTTATTACAAAATTTTGCATGGCACTTTAAGGGTTAACTTTTTAAAATGATCAGATTGATTTTATGAGAGTTTTGCTCCTTTTCAATTTTGGCATTTTGTAGGGACAAGCTTATAGTTGGTGGCATGGTGTTTTACAAACATACATTTCTAAAGTGGTAATTATTTCATCATTTATGTAAGACCGAAGCTGAAAGATTGGTATATATATATACTTTTTGCAGGTCACCAGATGGTAAAAGGTCCAGTAGAATTGTGGTGATGAAAAAACCAGAACCATGATGTGATATAACAGTAGCATTTGTCTCAGTGCGTGAGAGTTACCAGCAGCAGGCTTTATCTTATTGATCAATGTTCTATCAGCAGGATTTATCAGACTATGTCATTGTTCTAGATAGGAGTAGCACAATAAATATTTTTCTTATTTCTCCACAAAAGCGTACATTTATAGGTACTCATTAGAGACACATCACCAAGAGACTTCGAATGAGTACCCCAGCATATGTTTTCATGATGAAATAAGAAAAATATCAGTATTTTTTTTTTTATAAAAAATAAAAATGTGTTCTTATCTAGAGGTATGTTAACGTGTTTAGTACTCTGGGTAAAGTTTTCAGATGACATTTTGAAATAATTTTCTTATTTTTCCCAGGAAATAGGATTTGACATTTGATGCAAATTGCCTCAGGTGAAGACAATTTGCATAAAATTTTGAATCATGTTTTCTGGGAAAAATAAGAAAACTGTCACCAATTAGTCATGTGCTGTATTAGCCCAGAGAGTGGTGAACCTTGGATATACCAGTACCTGGTTGATTCTTTTGTATGATACACATGTATACATAGCATAATTTACTAAATTATGCAGAGGACTTGTTAAGAAGGAGAATTTGATGATAATTCTGGGATAATTTTCTTTATTTCTCTATCAAAAAGCATACATTGTGGGTATTCTAGAAGTGCCATCTCGTAGTCAAATCATGATTGGACTTGTTCAAATTCAGAATAAGTTAGAATGGCTATGTTGTCTGAATATTCAAGGTAAACATGATATAAAGGAGACAGTTTACATGAAATGTGAAAGCCTGGGCCCAGTTGTTCAAAGCGTCGTTAGCTTAATGAGCTCGTTAAGGGTCATTTTGTTAACTGTTTTAGCAGATTCAATATACAGTATTATGATATTTTTTGCTGAAAAAATGTGAGTAGCTTTTGCAATGCAAAAGCTACTCACATTTTTTCAGCAAAAAATTTCAGCATATTTGCGTATCACTCGATGTAAATTTTAACGAATCATTAACTAACGATGTCATTAGCTTTGAACAACTGGGCCCAGTTGTCTGGGAAAAATAAGAAAGTATCAGCAGTTTGTCCTCTGTTGAATTTACCCAGTGATTAAGGTAAAAAAATGTTGCTGGAAGAAGGTGGTCTTGGGAACAAACAACACATCAGCAGTACCATCAGGCTGGTGGAAATGTACAAAATCACATTCTGTTTTAAGAATGTTAATAAAGCATTTGATTTATATGTGTTTTACAGGGATTTCTGATTTTACCCCAGACATACAAAGTTTGAAGTGGGTACAGAGTTCTCATCATTCCGTCAATACATCCATCTGACCATCCTTTCATCAGGCTGGATGCCCATTTAAATATTAAACTTTTGTATTAAGCTCTTTGTCTTGGCTTACAGTATGCAACCTAATTACCGTACATACCCCTATATGCAGATAATGAAGCAATTCCATAGCCTTCAGATTACAGCCAGTGTACTTTTTGTTGTCTTCTTTATAAAGGCATATGTTGTGGGTACCCATTTGAATTGCATCAACTTGACTTGTCGATGCAATTCAAATGAGTACCCATAACATATGCTTTTATAAAGAAAATCAGAAATGAAAAAAAAAAACAAAAAAAAAAAACACAAACATAAGCATCATTTGATAAGTTCTTTCCTGATCTTTTTTTTTTTTTTTTTTTTTTTTTTTTTTTTTTAATGTGTACTCTTAGTAAATGTAGGTACATATTTTACCACAAGTTTTAACTTCGTAATACATTAACCTATAGATAATGTGCTATTCTATTCTGTTATTCACCCCCTCCACAGAAAAAACGACCTTTCAGTCGTTATAAAGTCTTAATTCAGAAGGTCCCTTTAACAGTTACCTGTATGACGTAGTTCCTCCCGCTCAAATGATCACGTGTCAGTTTCTTTTCTGTGGACTTTGAATGTTCAAGGATTATTATTCTGTGTTAGAAAAAATGGATTAAAATTATTCTACACGGTTAAAATTTTTATATCCTTGACTTTCTCTGGTTCTATATTCACTCCTTCTACTATCTATGTACTTATTTTCGAAATATCGATCTTAGATTTCTTGTTTTCTCAATGTTAAATTTCTTCCTTTGTTTCCGCGTCAGTCGATGCATTTCGCCCGCGGCAACTGAGGCCATTTAAAAGCTAAATGGGATACACATTTATCATGTCTAACTTGTAATTCTTGCACACGTATCTCTCCGTGTTATATTTGTAGTTCCTGGACAGAAAAAGTTTGGAACCTAGCAGAAAGAAGACGCCTTCATGCTACTAGAAAATCAGTTATGACGCAGAAGAGAAAACAGAAGAAATCAAAGAAATCCAAGAAGTCCCAGTCAGACATGTCTGACAACGGGACAGTTGATGGGAGCACCGCCCCTCATAGCTTTACTGCTCGGGGCAGGACCCATCAAGGTGGCAGCCTGGCGGACTTAGAGTCTGACCGGGCACTAAGCCCACCAGTCACCAGTCACCAGTCACCAGTCAACCAGTCACCAGTCAACCAGTCACCAGTCATCCAGTCACTGGGCAACTTATCTCCGTTCATCCAGTCGCCAGTCAACCAGTCACCAGTCAACCAGTCACCAGTCAACCAGTCACCAGTCAACCAGGCACCAGTCAACTAGGCTCCAGTCAACCAGGCATGGGTTTACAGTCATTCCCGTATGACCTACAAACACAAATTCCGCCTGGTTATATTCCTATAAATGTGCCTGTACAAAGCTACGCTCAGTCCATAAGTAGCCATATTTCACAGGGTAGTGTCCACAGACTATCCAATGTCTTTATTCCTGGTTACGAACGTTCTAATAGACTAGAACTTCCTAATCCAGCTTCTTCCTCTAGACAGATTATTCCACTCGAACCTGATTTTTCGCAGGTCTCAGATCCGAGTGTAATGATTGAGCCTCCAAATTCAAATGATTTATCTATCTCCAGACCTTCAAGGAAGGATCAGTCTAAAAGAGAGCATAAATCTAAAAAGAGAAGAAGACATCGATCGTCCTCTTCTTCTATCTCTACTTCCAGGTCAGACTCTTTGAGTTCTTCTCGGCGAAAGAAAAATTCAAAGAGATCTAAGCACTCTCATAAAAAGAGAAGAAGACGATCGATGACGCCTTCTTCTTCATCAAATTCCTCCCAATCTCAACTTGACATTGGTAGATATACAAGGGCTCATAAATCTCCCCAGGTTGTTCAAACGCCAACTCCAATACAACCTGAGGAGACTAATTTTAGTCAAATCACAAATCAACCTATTAATTACGATCAGATTCAGCCGAATCTCACTCAACAGAATAAGGAGTCAGATTCGGAAACTGAATCCGAAGTCTGGTCATTTGATCGTGCGATTAACGAGGTCTTCCGGCTTCTTCCTCCTGAGTTATGCCCCAAAACTCAGCAGGATCAAGCTCCATTAAAACCTCTCTCTGGGATCGAACAATTAATGGAGTCTCGTTCCACTCCATTACTTGTCCTCCCACAATCCAAATTAGTACAAAATACAACAAAATATATTCAAAATAGACTAGAATCGGACAAATGTTCAAGAGATTGGATTTGTCCGCAAAGCTTGGTTTCGGCTCTTGCTCCGACTAAATTCTACAAGAGCCAAAACCAATATTTGCCAACTGATAATATCCCTCAATTAGAAGCGGATGCGTCGCTCCTAGACATCTCTAATAAAGGAAGAGCTTCTATTCCGCTCAAGAATCTAGAAGCATGGGAAAGGAAGGCTAGAAAACTAGTCGCTATTAATTCTCATGCTGATCTATTTTCTTCAGCTGCCTTCCTTTCATTACAACAGGAATCAATGTCGGTTGCGGCCCTTTCCAGACTTCTGGAGGCCGTAGCCAAATCGATTAAACATGCTACTGCCATGTCTACACTTTTAACTACTGAATTATTCCAAGCTAGGAGGGACGCAGCCCTAGCTTCGTCTAAACTACTACTCGACAATTCCACATACGAGTTAAGGAACGCTCCTATTAACTCAAAATCCTTATTTGACGGCAGGATAAAAGAAATAGCTAAATCAAACTTCGAAGCTCAACAGCAAAGGTTTCTAGCTTCTACATCCATTCAGTCACAATCTCATTCTTATAAGCCTCCTTCGCAGAGCAGAGCTTTCAAGATACCTAAATATCCTGCTAAACAAACAACATCCAGACCTAAACCTACGCAGTCGTATAGGTCCAAAAATATTCCTCAAAGCTCATCTTCTCACATTAAGAAAGATAATATCAAGAGGACTGGTAACATCCGTCAGTTCCCCTCCTCTAAACCTGCCTCTTCCTCCGCAAGATTATGAAGGCCCGCCCTTTCCACTGCCTGCTCTTCCGCTCGCGGACATTCCAGTGGGAGGACGATTGGCCCATTTTGCGGAAAAATGGGAGGAAATAACAGACAACAAATGGGTCCTCTCTATCGTACGAAACGGATTCAGGATACCATTCATCAAAATTCCTCCTTTGTCATCTGTTCCGATCAGAATGAGTCAATCCTCCTCCCCGTTTCTCAGAGAAGAGATCGAAAATCTTCTCAACAAACGGGCAGTGGAAAGGGTACAGAATCCGGAAACTCCCGGCTTTTATTCCCGGATATTCCTTGTGCCAAAAAAGAACGGAAAGTTTCGTTTAATATTAGACCTGTCTTTATTAAACCGTTACATAGAGAAACAAGCATTCAAAATGGAGACAGTCAAATCGGTAAGACAAGCGATGAGACTCAACGATTGGGCTGTCTCCATAGATTTAACAGATGCATATCTACATGTGCCGATACATCGTCAATCCAGGAAGTATCTTCGTTTCGTACACGAAGATCAAGTATATCACTTTTCGGCCCTACCGTTCGGAATGTCCCTAAGTCCGTTAATTTTCTCGAAACTGATGGACGTTATTGCAGCTTTTCTACGCCAACGTGCCATATCAGTTTTTCCATACCTAGACGATTGGCTGATAAAAAATCTGATTCACAACCGTCTGATTACTCAGACAAAGATTTGCATTCAAACTATTCAAAGCCTAGGTTTTCTGCCAAATCTCAAGAAGTCAGACCTCTTTCCTGCTCAGAAATTCACCTTCATAGGTATGGAATTTCTGACGCAACAAAATTTAGTCAGGGTTCCAGCGGATCGTGTACAGAACCTAATTCTAACAATCAAGAAAATAATGTCAGCAAAACATGTATCGGCACGAACTTTCCTTTCTCTTTTGGGCAAACTCAGTGCTGCAGCAGACCTTGTTCTCCTGGGCAGACTGCACTTACGTCCTCTTCAGATGTGCCTGCTGTCAGTCTGGAAACCTCATATTCTTCCTCTCGATCACCCGATCTCGATAAACGGCATGATTCGATCTCACTTACAATGGTGGATAAACCCCATTCGATTCGAGACAGGGACTTCAATCCATCCTCCAGACCCCAAATTCTTCCTTTATACGGATGCCAGTCATTACGGATGGGGAGCTCATTTAGAGCCGACAACACTGTCCTTTCATGGTCGCTGGACAGAAAACCAATCCCAGCTCCATATCAATATGTTAGAAATGATGGCCATACGATTAGCACTGAAACAAGCCAAAACATTTATTCACCATTCTTGCATCATGATATCCACAGACAACACAACGGTGGTCTCATATATCAACAAACAGGGTGGCACTCATTCCCCCAATCTTTGCGTAGAAGTTTGGAAAATACTCAATTGGTGCCTGGAACAAGACATAGTTATCAGAGTACGTCACATCCCAGGCAAATTCAACATTCTTGCAGACCGCCTCTCAAGACTAGACAAACCTATCAAGACAGAATGGGCTCTGGATCAAACAGTTGCGAATTCAGTATTCCAGATGCTCAACTTCCCAAACGTGGATCTGTTTGCGACAAGATTCAACCACAGACTCCCATTATATGTCTCTCCAGTACAAGACTACAAAGCACTAGCGATAGATGCCCTGTCCATGGACTGGAATCATCTTCATGCATATGCTTTTCCTCCTTTTATTCTGATACCTGCTGTTCTAGAGAAAATCCGACAACATCAGTGCAGAATAGTTCTCATAGCTCCGTTCTGGCCACAGCAACAGTGGTTCTCAGAACTTCTTCTTCTATTAGTGTCAGCTCCGATTCGTCTGCCACTAATTCCAAGACTACTCACTCAATCCAAAGGAAGATTTGTACATCAAAACCTCCCAATTCTCGACCTTCACGCTTGGGAGTTATCAAACAATCAATCAGAGATAAGAAATTTTCACAAAACGTTGCAGATTTTGTCTCCAGATCAAGAAGAGCATCTACACAAAAAGTCTACGATGCAAAATGGACCATCTTCTCTAATTGGTGTCATACAAAAAAGGTTAATCCGATCTCGGCCCCTATTACAGTTATAGCCGATTTCTTAATCTTTCTTTTTTCGGAAAAGAAATGTCAGATTAGTACTATTAAAGGTTATAGATCTATGATCTCTAACACTTTAAAATTCAAAACTGGTAATAGAATCGGATCTAATCCAGTTTTATCTGAACTTATCAGATCTTTTGAACTTCAACGACCAGTACAAAGATCTCTTACACCTAAATGGGACTTATCATGGGTTTTAGTATGTCTACAAAAACCACCTTTTGAACCTCTTGATAAGGCTTCTAAATTTCACGTTACTATTAAGACAGCCTTTCTCTTAGCTCTTGCCACTGCTAAAAGGTGTAGTGAAATACATGCTCTAGCTATGGATTCACAACATTTAAGATTTAATCAATCTGATGGTTCAGTTTCCTTGATTCTTAAATCTGGTTTTTTAGCAAAAAACCAGCTTCCTTCTGTTAAACCAGATCCTATTGTTGTTCCTAGTCTTGCTCGAATATGTAAATGGGAACATACTGACAGACTTCTTTGCCCCGTTAGGGCTCTGAAATTCTATCTCAAAATGACTAGCTCTTATCGCCAAAATAGAACTAGACTTTTTCTTCCTATTAAAGGCAATAAGGATATCTCTAAAGATACTATCTCGAGATGGATATCTTACACTGTTAAACTTGCCTATAGGAAACTCACTAAACGAGATATCTCTTTCCTTAAAATCAAAGCTCATGAAGTTAGAGCTCTTTCCTCTTCTTGGGCTTTCTTCGACAAAGTTCCTCTCAATGATATACTTCAAGCAGCGGTTTGGAATAGTTCATCAACTTTTGCCAAATTCTATCTCAGAGACATGTCTCAACAAGCACAGAATCTCCAAAGTTTGGGCCCCATTGTAGTGGCCCAAAAAGTGGTGGGGGGCCAACAGCAATCAGCTATGGATGTGTAGACAACGTCAACAGCCCCCCTAGACCTGATGCTATACTAGAGAGGTACTAATTATATCTTTATTATATATATATGTTAACCCTGGATTACTTTATCCTTGGTTAAAGGATCTTATTATTGCCTTAAGCACTAATTATGTCCTCATTATATATATATAAAAAATAAATCCTTTTATTTAGCCTTAATTCAGAAGTTGGGACTAACTTATTAGGAGAAATCCTCCCTCCTATTCTACAAATTCTAGCACATTATCTATAGGTTAATGTATTACGAAGTTAAAATGAAGTTTTTTAAAAGTAAAACATATTTTAACGAGTAATACTTAACCTATAGATAAGTATTTATCGTCCCACCTCCCTTCCCTCGCTCCTTTCTCCTAATTGTGTATTGTTTTACACATAAAAGAAACTGACACGTGATCATTTGAGCGGGAGGAACTATGTCATACAGGTAACTGTTAAAGGGACCTTCTGAATTAAGACTTTATAACGACTGAAAGGTCGTTTTTTCTGTGGAGGGGGTGAATAACAGAATAGAATAGCACATTATCTATAGGTTAAGTATTACTCGTTAAAATATGTTTTACTTTTAAAAAACTTCATTTTACCAGTACTTTTGTAAAACCTAAGCACACAGTGCTGGAATTAGTTCAAATATGGTATATTTCTGGGCCCAGTTGTTCAAAGCTAACAATGTCGTTAGTTAACGATTCGTTAAAATTTACATGGAATGATAAGCAAATATACTGAAATTTTATGCTGAAAAAATGTGAGTAGCTTTTGCAGTGCAAAAGCTACTCACATTTTTTCAGCAAAAAATATCAGAATATTGTGTATTGAATCCGCTAGAACAGTTAACGAAATGACCCTTAATGAGCTCGTTAAGCTAACAACACTTTGAACAAACGGGCCCTGAAGTTTGTTAGTATTGCTGCTGGATGGATACAGATCATTAGACATTCTCTTGCAGCTTCTGCTGAATAAAGGTAAAGGTCACACTTAGAAATATCATTAACATTTGTATTAAAGTTTTGTATTAGATTTTGCTTATATCTGTTAACATCTTTTCTTGAAGTGTTTGGTCATGGTACTGAAGGTTTTGACTTGCTAATGCAATCTAGAGACAATGAATGACATTTTTACAATGAAATATCCACCTTGTCGGTAGCTCCAGATAAGGTGCTTTTTTTTTTTCAATAATAAAATACAAATAAATTTCTTATCTCTCCACAAAAAAAAGGTTGTGAATACCAATTAGACGTATCTCTGCAAGGTGATTATAATGAGTACCCCTAGTTTTTTTGTTTTTGTTTTTTTATGGAGCTTTTCATGGAGAAATAAGAAAGTTATTTTAGATATCTGGAAACTACTCTTAACTAGAGCTATGCATGGCACTGCATTTAGGTAATTGTCCTAAAATTATTAACACTTTATTCCATACTTTTTTGGTCCTAATTTTGTTTTTTATGCAGTTGTTTCCTAAAATACTAAGTGGAATTGCAAACAAGGTAGACCCTGAACAGACTCAGAAGCAGTCTGAACTGGGTCTACACTGTTTGCATATGCCATGTTGTCAGACATTTGGTGTATGAAATTTTAGGACAATTGCCAAACCCTAAATAATTGGACAACAGATCTTCTTTCACCATCACGAAAAAATGCCTATATAATTTTGACCCCTTAAACCCCACTTTTATATAGTAAAACTGGGGTTTACAGGGGTATACATTATTTTTCTTATTTCTGCATAAAACATAGATTGTGGGTACTCATTAGAACTGCCTCGGCGAGGCAGTTCTAATGAGTACCCACAATCTATGTTTTGAGCAGAAATATGAAAAATATCAGAGTTTTTATCTGAAAAATTTTAGTTTTTTGGAGGTGAAATTTTCCATATATTTGAATAGGCTTGTTTTCGTAATGCTTTGAACAAGTCCATTTGAGGACATGGTGATGTACCTAAAAGTAATAGTTGTATTGCAAACATTATAGACCATAGCATTATGTGGCATCTGACCAGGATCTACACTGTTTGCACAGATGTGTCTGTTCATTTAGTATTAACCCTTGTCCTGCTGAATAAAATAAGATGCCACACCCACTTCTAATTTTCAGCCAATCAGATTACTTGATCTGGATCTTTGCTATAAATTCACATACTTAATGGCAAACAGTGCAGATCCAGATCAGTTGGCTTCTTCAGAAGCCAACTGATCTGGATCTACATTGTTTGCAAAGGCAGAGTATATCCGGGTTCAGCAGGACAAGGGTTAAAGGTTAAATATGATATACAGTCAAACTTCAATTGCTCAAACATCATTGGGACCATGAAAATTTGTTCGAGACATGGGTAGTTCGCGCCACTGAGGGTTAATCATGGCGCATGGTCAGGAAGCAAATAGCGATAATTTAGGGAAATCTTTTCGATTTTCTACACAATGATTGTATGTTGAGTGTACTTGATGAGGCAATTCTAATGAATACACACAACATAAAATTCCATGATAAAATAAGAAAAAATCCCTAAACATTTGTTTTCTTGAGCTATTGGAAGGATTTTGTAGGGACTGAAAGAAGAGTTCGAATCATCCAGGGTAAACAAGCCATCTGGGTTCAAACCATTGAGGTTATACTGTATTTCAGACAGAAAACTAGTTGACAATCAAGTAAACTCATTACAGCTACAGATATTTGCCATTTATTTATGAAAAAAATAACCCCATACTATGGATTAAATTTCTGGGCCCAGTTGTTCAAAGCTAACAATGGCGTTAGTTAACAATTCGTTAAAATTTACATTGAGTGATATGCTGAAATTTTTTGCTGAAAAAATGTGAGTAGCTTTTGCAGTGCAAAAGCTACTCACATTTTTTCAGCAAAAAATATCAGAATATTGTATATTGAATCCACTAAAACAGTTAACCAAATGACCCTTAATGAGCTCATTAAGCAAACGACCTCTTGAAGAACTGAGCCCTGTTTATTTAAAGCTTAGCATGCTGGACCGAAATTTCAGCAGATAACATTTTGAAATATTTTTCTTATTTCTCCCAGAAAATAAGGTACACTTTTCTTGAGAATTATCTGCTATGGAGACAATTTGCATGAAATATCAAACCTTATTTTCTGAAGAAAATACCAAAAAAAGTCATTTAATTCTCATCTGCTGAGTTTGCCTGCAGCTTTTAAAGTGTACATTAGCCATATAATTATGAAGAAAATGATTAGGCACTCTAGATCAAACTTGTGTATATTTTGATATGCACAAAATAATAGAACAGTGACTTGATAAATTTAAAAAAAAAAAAAAAAATGTGTACAGCAAAATATGCAAGTTCTGAAGTATTATAGGTTAATAGATATAAAGTGTTATGAGAGTTTTTCTTCTGTTCATAAGCATGAAGTGCTGTGGATTTTTTTTCTTCTGTTCATAAGTATGAAATGCTCTATATTTTTTCTTCTGTTCATAAGTATGAAATGCTCTATATTTTTTCTTCTGTTCATAAGTATGAAGTGCTATGTAATTATTTTCTTCTGTTCATAGTTTATGAAATGCTATGTATTTTTTAGCTCACCTGAGCAAAACCTCAGGGTGAGCTATTGTCATCACCCTCTGTCCATCGTCTGTCGTCGTCCCTCGTTCGTCGTCAACAGTTAGTTTGTTAACACTCTATAGGTCACAGTTTTGCCCCAATCTTGATGAAACTTGCTCAGAATGTTTGCCTCTATGAAATCTAGGTCAAGTTCGATACTGGGTTACTTGGGGTCAAAATCTAGATCACCAGGTCAAATCAAAAGAAAAAATTGTTAACACACTAGAGGTCATAGATTTGACCCAATGTTGATGAAACTTGCTTAGAATGTTTGCCTTTATTAAATCTAGATCAGGTTCAAAACTGGGTCACTTGGGGTAAAAAACTAGGTCACCGGTTTTTGAAGCAATCATCATGAATCTTGCTCAAAATGTTTGTCTTGATGATTTCTAGGTCAAGTTAGAAACTGGTCACATTTTTAAATAATCATCATAAATATTGCTCAAAATGTTCATCTTGATGATTTCTAGGTCTAGTTTAAAACTGGGTCACTTGATATCAGAAACTGGGTCACCTGGCCAAATCAAAGGAAAACCTTGTTGATGCTCTAGAGGTCACATTTTTGAAGTGATCATCATGAATCTTGCTCAAAATGTTTGTCTTGATGATTTCAAGGTGATGTATATTTCTCTATCCAGTGACTTTCCTAAGTTTTTCCATTTAGGTCAGTTAATCAGTAATTATTGGTCCTACAGAGTGATATTTGGTACTTGTGAAGTGTTTGTGTACAGGTCAGTTTCTCAGTAACTATTGCTCCTACAGCCAGTGATACTTAGTACACACATACATCTTAGCATGACCTTTTGAGTGCAGTCATCCATATTTGACCTTGACCTTTATTCACAGTCCATTAGACAACGCTACATTGCCTTACTTGTTAATATAATCATTTTGAATTTTGATCAGAATGTTTGCCTTGATCTGTTCTAGATCAGGTTCTCAAAGTGCTATGATGCTCAGGTGAGCATTACAGGGCCATCATGGCCCTCTTGTTTTTCTTTAGTTCATAAGTATGAAAGTGAAGTGTTAAGGGATTTTTCTTCTGTTCTTAAGTATGAAGTGCTATGGATTTTTGTCCTTCTGTCCATAAGTATGAAATGCTATGGATTTTTTTCTTTTGTTCATAAGTATGAAATGCTATGGAATGTTTTATTTCTTCTATTCATGCATATGAAATACTATGGATTTTTTCCTTCAGTTCATAAGTGTGAATGTGAAGTGTTAAGGGATTATTTTGCTGTTTATAAGTGTGAAGTGGTTTGGATTTTTTCCTTCTGTTCATAAATATGAATTGTTATGGATTTTTTCTTCTGTTCATAAATATGAAGTGCTATGGAATTTTTCTTTCTGTTTATAAGAATAAAATGCTATGGATTTTTAGCTCACCTGAGCCAAAGGCTCAAGGTGAGCCATTGTGATCACCCACCGTTCGTCGTCGTTGTCGTCCATTCACAATCTTTAAAGAACATCTCCTCCTAAACCACTGATTGGAATTTGACCAAAATTCACAGGAATGATCCGTGGTTGGTCCTCTTTCAAAGTTGTTCAAATGGATTCGGTCCATTGCATCTCTAGGTCACAGAGCTAAAAATAGATTTTTTAACTAAAAACTTAAAAAATCTTCTTGTCCGAAACCACTGGACTGATTTCCATATAATTTTGCAAAAATGTTCCTATGGTGATCCTCTACCAAGATTATTCAAGTCATTTGGATTGGTCAAAAAACATGGCCGCCAGGGGGAAGGGCTTATTTTCACTATATATCTATATAGAAAACTTTGAAAATCTTCTTGTCAGAAACCACTGGACCTATTTCCATATAATTTTGGAGAAATATGCCTTTGGTGATCCTCTACCAAGATTGTTCAAGCCATTTGGATTCATCAAAAAATATGGCCACCAGGGGCGGGGCTTATTTTCTTTATATATCTATATAGAAAACTTTAAAAATCTTCTTGTCAGAAACCACTGGACCGATTTCCATGTCATTTTGCAGAAATGTTCTTGTGATCCTCTACCAAGATTATTCGAGTCATACGAGTCATTTAGATTCATCAAAAAACATGGCTGCCAGGGGGTGGGGCTTATTTTCCCTATATATCTGTATAGGAAACTTAAAAATCTTCTTGTCAGAAACCACTGGACTGATTTCCATATAATTTTGCAGAAATGTTCCTTTGGTGATCTTCTACCAAGATTGTTCGAGCCATTTGGATTCGTTAAAAAACATGGCTGCCAGGGGACAGGGCTTATTTTCACTATATATCTATATAGAAAGCTTAAAAAGTCTTCTTGTCAGAAACCACTGGACTGATTGCAATATAATTTGGTAGAAATATTCCTTTGGTGATCCTCTACCAAGATTTTCAAGCCGTTTGGATTCGTCAGAGCAGGGCTTATTTTCCCTATATATCTATATAGAAAACTTTAAAAATCTTCTTGTCAGAAACCAATAGACCGGGGGGGGGGGGGGGGGGGTTTCAATATAACATGGCAGGAATGTGTCTTTGGTCACCCTCTGCCAAGGCTGTTCAAGCAGTCATGATTCGTCAAAACGTGGCTGCAAGGGGGCAGGGCTTATTTTCCCTATATATCTATATAAAAAACTTGAAAAAAAATCTTCTTGTCAGAAACCACTGGACCGATTTCAGTATAACTTGGCAGAAATGTTTCCTTGGTAACCATTCACCAAGATTGTTCAAGCCGTCATGATTTGTCAAAAAACATGGCTGCTAGGGGGCGGGGCTTATTTTCCCTGTACATCTTTATAGAAAACTTGAAAAAATCTTCTTGTTGGAAACCACTGGACAGATTTCAATGTAACTTGGCAGACATGTTTCCTTGGTGACCCTTTACCAAGATTGTTCAAGCCGTCATGATTTGTCAAAAAATATGGGGTGGGGCTTATTTTTCCGATATATCTATGTAGAAAATTTAATGGTCTTCTTGTCAAAAACCACTGGACTGATTTAAATATAACATTGCAGGAATATTTCTTATGTAACCCGCTATCAAGGTTGTTCAAACTGTCATGATTCGTCATAAAACATGGCCCTCAGGGGGTGGGGCTTATTTTCCCTATATATCTATATAGAAAATTTTAAAAATTTTCTTGTCAGAAACCACTGGACTGATTTCAATATAGCTTGGCAAAAATGTTTCCTTGGTGACCCTCAACCAAGATTGTTCAAGCAATTGTGATTTGTCAAAAAATATGGCTGCTAGTGGGTGGGGCTTATTTTCCCTATATATCTATATAGAAAACTTTAATAATCTTCTTGTCAGAAACCACTGGACCAATTTCAATATAACCTGGCACGAATGTTTCTTTGGTGACCCTCTACAAGGTTGTTCAAGCTGTCAGGATTCGTCAAAAAACAGGGCCGCTAGGGGGCGGGGCTTATTTTCCCTATATATCTATATAGAAGACTTAAAAATCTTCTCGTAAGAAACCGTTGGACCGAGTTCAATGTTACTTGGCAGGAATGTTGCTTTGGTGACCTTCTATCAAGATTGTTCAAGCCTTCATGATACGTCAAAAAACATGGCCCCCAGGGGGCTGCGGGGCTTATTTTACATATATATCTTTATAGAAAACATTGAAATTCTTCTTGTCAAATACCCACTGACTGATTTCAATGTTGCTTTGGTGACCATCTACCAAGAATGTTCAAGCAGTCCTGATTTGTCAAAAAACATGGCTGCTAGGGGGTTGGGCTTATTTTCCCTATATATCTAGATAGAAAACTTTGAAAATCTTTTTGTCAGAAACCATTGAACCGATTTCAATTTAACTTGGCAGGAATGTTCGTTTGGTGACCCTCTACCAATTTTTTTCAAGCTGTCATGATTCTTCAAAAAAAAAAAAAAACGGTTGGGGTAGGGCTTTATAGCTATATAAAACACTTTAAAAATCTTTTTGTCAGAAACCACTGGACCAATTTCAATATAACTTGGCAAAAATGTACCTATGGTGGCCCTCTTTCAAGATTTAGTTGTCATGATGTGTTAAAAAGAAAAAAAGCAAGGCTGCTGGGTGTGTGTGTGAGGGGGGGGGGGGGGGGGGGGGCGGAGGGGTTGATGTGGGTGGGGTGCAGTGCTATAAAATTTAGAGCAGCGAATTTGGCTGAAACTTCAACAGTAAGTATGCAAATCCGTTTGCTCAGGTGAGCGATGTAGGACCATCATGGTCCTCTTGTTTTCTTCTTTTCATAAGTATGAAAGTGCTAAGGGATTTTTTTTTTTCTGTTTGTAAGTATGAAGTGTTAGCAGATTATTTTCTTCTGTTCGTATGAAGTGTCATCAGATTTTTTCTTCTGTTCACGAGTATGCAGTGTTGTAGGAATATTTTATTTTGTTCATAATTATGACGTGGTATGTGATTTTTTTTTTTGTTCATAAGTTTGAAGTAGGATATTTCTGTACTGTTCCTAAGTACGAAATGTTTTGGAAGTATGAAGTATTATAGGTATTTTCCTGTTCATAAGTATGACTTGTTATGGGAAGATTTTCTTTTGTTCATGAGTATGAAGTGTTGTGGAAATATCTAGTATTATGGGATTTGTTTTGTTTTCTCATAAGTATATAGCATATTTTGTTGTGACAACAGGGACCTCATGCTGTATTGACACTGATATTATAATATTACTCTGGTTACAAAAACCAATATAAATAGAATTATATTAGCCTTAACATGAGAAAGACTTTAGTGGAATTGACACACTCTCAAATGAGACAGCCTTGTCAAAAATGTTTTGCCTCTGTTCTGAAAAGGGATCTACTCTAAAAGGAAAGAATTTGCTCCCCATGGGAGCAAATTCTTTCCTTTTAGAGTAGATTTCTTTACAGAAGGGACTTGATGTATGGGAAGGAGCAAACAGGAAAATTCAAAAATTGTCTTTCTTGCCAAAAATGGCAAAATGTTTGCCAAATGTATGGAGTCCTCTTAAGGAGAGTGGATATACTTGGTACATTTTCTGCAATATCGTATGGGCCATGCCATGTGGAAATAAATGTGTCTTTGGGCATATGTGGAGTGCAAAGGCGTATATCAGCCTGCTATCCACACAGCCTGATCAGGACCTGGAGCTCGTTAAGGAGTACCCAAATGTCTACTCTTTGGTTGAAAAATAAAAAAAATAAATTAACAACATCTTATCTTTAGCTTTAACACGGATTATGAACTTAGACTTCTTATGAATAACTTCAGTTAAGTCTTGATATTTTCATTACTCCATGAAAACACATTTAGTATGAGTACCCACAAGATACCATTTCCTGCATAAGTAATAAAATTATGATCACTCTAGTTATCTGGCACAACAGATATGAGAGATATTTTCCAAATAGTAATTTACATTCATTCATGAATTGACAAGCTCAACTTTCCAGAAAAGGTATAAAACCAGATGTTTCATTTATGATATTTTGGAGTGTTATGACTGTCTCTACAATATTTAAGGGGAATTTATACTTCTCATGGGAGACAGTGCTATCAGAATTGTTTTTTTTTTTTTTTTAATTCTGAAAAGGGGTTTACTCGTAAAGGAAAAGAGCAAATATTTTCCTTTCAGAAAAGACCCTTTCTCAAAAAGGGCTTTCTATGCAGGAAATCTAACAGGAAATCAAAACAATTGTCTCCCTTGTTCAGAATGGCAGCAGATCTAACGAGTGAATCAATTTCTCTTAAGATACTTTGGGTTAGTGTGTGCTCGTGTATACATTTGTACAGTCTAAGCTTTCAGAGATCATACATGTATTCCTACCAACTAAAGAAGTGTCTGGGTGGCTGAGGGGTTAGTGCTCCCAACTTAGGTCACGAGGTTCAAGGTTCCAATCCCACTAGAGACAGAATTCAACCCATGACCTACAGCACTTCATTTCACAGAGCCTTTCATGGTCACCCCCATATTGTCTCAATATGACTTAAATTTTGTTGAAAGGTATGTAAAACACCAAATCATAATCATCCTACTTACTCAACGTGAACAGCTGTACTTCCCTTCATGGATGTCCACTTTTTGGTCTAAATGGTATCAAATGATAGTTCTGATAAGTATTTCTTTGAGTTAAATTTCTTATTATGAAGTTCATATTTACAGTGTGTCTGTACTGGCTATCCAATCAGTCACCTCCATAAATACAACCTGACTTCTAATTGGTTTGAATGATGTTTAGGTGACTGAAGTCATTAACTTATACACCACAACCTCTTTCTTTATAACACAATTCAATAAACAGTATCTTAGCTAAACAAACATGTTGTATCCAAACAAAAATGTACAGATTATATAGAAAAATGAACAAACATTACAATTTTGTATTCAAACAAAAAATGCGTAGATCATGTAGAAAGAATGACATTTATGGTCATTTGTCTATATAAAACATATATTTGTGTTTAATCTATACATTTTTGTTCGGATACAACACTTTTAGGATCCACATTTAAACTGTTCTGCGTCCAAAACCGTCTGATAATAAATCGTCTAGCCAAACTGTTGTGGAAAAGTGCCAACAAGTGCCCTCAAAGGGCTTGAACTCATTTATATTAGAATTTAAGTGCTCATTTAATAGTTTTGTACAAGTGTTGAATTTAAGATGTATACTTCTGTCTATGTTAAAGAGCCCATTATTAATCTTAGGATACAGGTAAATGTAAACAACAAGTAAGTGCTGTTTTTTTTGCCACCACCTGCCTTGGCAGGAGTGGGGCATATAGCGTTTTGCCATGATGTTACGTGCGTTTGTCACGTTCCTAACTAGGTTCAAGTTTATCTGCAAGTTTAGGTGCAAATGTACAACCGCATTTCAGTTGCAGCTAATAATTTTTAAACCTTCTGGGCTGGAAAGTTGAAACTTTGTATGACACTTACCTACATCAAGACCTTTTAATGTGTGATACCGCTGCCCCAGGATCATGCCCCTGGGTGGAGGTCGGGGCGGGGGCATCCGTGTACTGTAGACACACTTCTAGTTTTTTTTTGTTTATTATCATTTCTATTTTCACCAGAAAATAGAATTTAACATTTCATTGACATCATCTCTGTGGTCATTTATATGGGAGAAATATCCCTGTGTGCTGAGAAAACAAAACAAAACAAATATTGTAAAATGTATGCTGATGGTTTATTATTTGATGTCTGAAACAGTGGGATGAGAACTGATAGTTATGTACAGTTTTTATCTGTAAAAGTTTGATGCCTTAATGCCTTAACATGCTTGTCCTGACATTTCAACAGTTTACATGTTGATGTGTCTAAACACTGCTGGATGAGTGGCAAACAGTGTAGACCCTGATCAGATGCTGCACACAACAGTATGTGATCTGGGGCTACTGTTTGTTCAGGCCTGTCCAAATATTTAGGGTATTTAGTATTCTTTACAGAGACTTGAAATAGGCCATTTATTGGTCTCACTATGCACCTTTCTGAAGACCCCCATATTATTACTGACAGCTGAATTATCATTCACAAATATAACCCTACTTTAGGGATAAATGCTCTGGACAGTCAGTATCACGTTAATATATGTGTATGAAATGTATATGGCATAGCAAAAATTAGTAGATAGAGTGCCTTTCCTCCTAAAAAAAGTTTTTTTTCTTCTTTCTCCAAGAAACACACATTGTAGGTACTCTTGATGCTTCTAATGAGTACCCACAATGTATGTTACATGGAGGTATGAGTACTAGTACCAACAACATATGCTTTTGTGGAGAAATATGTGGATAATTCTCTTTTCTAGAGCACTGTAAGCCATGGTATTTTCATCTTACAATACAGAGAAAATGATGAAGATTTATTTAGTGCAAAAAAATGATTGAACAATTAAACAACTAGAAATAGAGATTTAAAAACTGCAAAGTTTGGGGGAAAAAACATCAAAATGTTTGCCTAATAATGTAGACCCCTGCAATCCCTGTTTTCACTATATATTATAGAGGAACATGGCGGTAAATATTACATATAATATTGTTAACATAATCTTCAGGAATTGTGTGCTCAAATGTATTATTAGGTAGAGATGATTGTAATATTTGTTTGTTCAAAAATATTTGTATGAATATGGAAAAAAAGTTTTTGTTTTGTTTATCCCATGCGATGTGTAAAATGTTCTAAGATATTATCTGAAAATGTCCTCATTGTGTGTATTGATTAACTAAATACTGGAAAAATAAGAAAAATGTTGTATGAAAATGAATGTACAGTTAACAGACCTGTTTATTGCCACTTTATGACATTGTTCTGAAAATCAGTGCATTTTTACTTTTTTTTTTTAGACGAAAATCCTCCACTTTACCTTTACCTCGCAGATGTAAAATTATAACTATATACACATGATTGAAGCCTTGAGAAAAAAAAAACAATATACAAATGAGCCAGTGCATGACAAAACCTAGAATAAGATTTGTGTGACCAGCAAAGACAGATCAGTCTGTGATCTGCGCAGTCTGATCAGAGTTTGCTTACCACATGTGCCTTCTACAGGGCTATCCAAAGATGGATTAACAAGAGCTCTTGCCATATTAGGTCACAATTTAGGTGGATGTACAGGCTAATCTGAGTCTTTACTGGTCACACAGGTCTAATAGTAGGTCATACTCTTCCGCTAAATCAAGAAGGGCAGTTGTCAGTTTCTGGGGAAAGAATGTGCACAATACTGGTTAACTGCTTAGAGAACTAAGCCAGCTCTGTCAATGTGTGGTTAGGTAAAGTGACCATATGTGTCATGTGCTGACTCAAATAATTTGGACGTTTGCACTATTAGGTGACTGTAAACATTTGGTAGGTTTTCCACCATTCTTGACAAGGGGGACAACTTTTGTGATTTCCTGATTGATTTTCTGTAGACCAATACCCTTCTGAAAAGGGGTCTGCACTAAAATGAAAGAATTTATTCCTTTAGGGAGTCCTTTCTTTCCTTTGAAATACATGTAGATTCCTTTTCAGAAGGGAGAAAAACAATCTTGACAAGAGTTATTTCCCTTGAAAGTATATCATTTCTCCTTCAATAATGGAGCTGTGACTAGTAATGAGCATACATTCGTAACATCTAAGATTTACATTAACCTTAGTAACAACATCACCAAAACATGCACATTAAATATTTGCATCTTACCTTGAATTCTAAACTGTGTTGCGTGCAAATTAGAATGACTGCAGCCTTCTTGAAATTTATTGCTATTATCAATTAACATACAGTTCGCGTATATTTCAATTCTGTAACCTTATAATTTCTGCTCAGAACTTTACACAAAATCAACATCATATAGTGGTGAATAATTATGTCCATTGACTGTACATGTATCTACCTACGTAAATAAAATGTTTTGTTACTAAAATGTGTCATTGTCTTTATTAGAGTCTCAGCAAACCCTGTCTTGATCTGCCAGTGATCATGTCCATAGACCTTTCCATCTATATATGAGTCGCAAGGTCAGAAAACATACCTTCAGACATGTACGCCCATTGAAGATTCAGATCAGCCTGCGCCTTCATGCCATCTGATTAGTACATTACGAAAACACGCCTATTCAAATATATTGAAAATTTCACCACCAAAAACTGAAAGTTTTCAGATAAATATTCTGAAATTTGTCATATCTCTGCACAAAACATAGATTGTGGAGACTCGTTAGAACTGCCTCGTAGAGGCGGTTCTAATGAGTGCCCACAATATGTTTTTGAGCGGAAATAAGGAAAATGATGTATACCCCTGTAACCCCAGTTTTACTGTATAAAAGTGGGGTTTAAGAGGGTCAAAATTATGTAGGTATGTTTTCATGCTGATGTTCACTTGGTGGATTTTGGATATCCAAGGATACAAAGTTTCTTCATGCGGACAATAAAGAACCGCAGGTTTTCAGGCTGATTTTAGTCTTTATTGGAGGCAAGTTTTCTCGCGTTATAGCTCATCTCATCAATATTTGCCATAGATTCATGTCCTGCTTGTCTTTTTAAGGGGAATAGATACACTCTCAGGGGTGGCAACTCAGTCAAAAATGTTTTGTCTCGCTTCTGAAAAGGTGTCTACTTTAAAAGGAAAGAAAATGTCTTTGGGACAAATTCTTTTCTTTTTAACGTAGACTCATTAAGAAGGGACTTCATGTGCAGGAAAGCAATTAAGCAGTCACAAAAGTTGTCTTGCTTTCAAACCCTGGTGTAAAATATATCAAGTGTATTCATCTACCTTAAACTAAATGGGCAAAACTAGATAAGCCTCATCTCACACAAATGCATGCTTGTCGCTTAGCATGCCTGGTAAAATATTCAGAAGGCAAATTAAGCAGATGACAAATTTATGATTTTTTTTTCTTATTTTCCAAAGAAAATAGGCTTTGACACGTCATGCAAATTGTCTCCAAATTTGCCTGAAATGTTAAAGCGTATTTTCTGAAAAATAAAAAAAAAAATATATCGCGAATTTGACGTCTGCTTTATTTGCCCAAATAGTGGTATAGGGTAAGGCTTATGGGATGGAGGACAAGGTCTGTCAACACGATCATGCAGTCTGATCAAGGTCTCTGCTGTTTAACCCTTGTCGTGTTGAATAAATTAAGATGCCACGCCCATTTTTAATTTTTCAGCCAATCAGATTACTGATCAGATTGTTGATACAAATTCACAGACTAAATGGCAGACAGTGCAGATCCAGATCAGTTGGCTTCTTCAGAAGGCAGGACATATCCGAGCTCAGCAGGACTAGGGTTAAAAGAAATATGTGAAGATACCCAGGAAAAGCCACAATCATGCACAGCCCTCCCGAGGCACCAAAGAAAGGAGAGATGAGGAACAATAATGACAAAACAAACGCAACATATGAAACCACCGACGCACAAAGAACTACCACAGAAGAACTGCCTTTGAACGGTCAGTAGGAAAACTCTGGGGGCTTAAACCAGTTTTTCATGCGCGAAACCTCAGCCTTAAACCTTAAACTGCCAATCACAACAATTGTCGCTTTCTCGTCTGATTGTGATTTTAAAAGTCATTTCTGCAAAAAGTATGGACCCAGATCAGATTGCTCCTTTAGGAGCAGTCTGATCGAGGTCCACACTGTTTGCCTGTATGCAAAAAGTATGTTTGAAAAGTTTGCAAGAAGATGCAGCAGACGATATAAACAGACGACATTTTCAGATGCAGGTTTTCTTGGCTCTTTAAGGGTTAGTTCTAGTCCTGCTGAACCCGGATATACCCTGTCTTTACAAACAGTGTAGATCCAACTCAGTTGGTTTCTAAAGAGGCCAACTGATCTGGATCTACACTGTTTGCCATTAAGTATGCGAATTTGTATCAACAACTAAGATCAAGTAATCTGATTGGTTGAAAATTAGAAGTGGATGTGGCATCTTAATTTATCCAGCCTGATAAGGGTTAATGTTTAGGCAGCTCCAAGTTATATAACCGGTCCACATAGGGGTCCTTTGCCTCATCTGTGAAGCATCTCTGTGGAATACATACAGTTGACTCTCGTTATCTCGACCTCGCTTATCTCGAATAACCGCTTATCTCGAAGTGAAAATCTTGCCCCTGCCTTAACATGAAAATCTAACAAGAAGTAGAAAATATTGTGGAAAAGAGGCAAAATTGCTCCTAAGGACCAATTTGTCCTCTTCTCCACAATATTTTCGATATATCTGTAACTTCAAGAGTCCAATTACATATATATTTGTTAAATGTGGTGGTTCGAATTATTTTTTCCTTAATTCTGAAAATCTGATATGTCGAGGTACGGATATCTCGAAGTGTTTCAGAGAGTCCCTTGGAATTCGAGATAACGAGAGTTTACTGTATAATCAAAATCACTGCAAATGACTCAATGAAGATCCGAAGCCAGAACACAAGAAAACCACAAACAGGACCCGACCACCAACATTAATTATCAGGCGCCGACTATCTGAAACAGACTGAGCAGTCACGTAGTCTGAGTACCGATCCAGGGTCCAATAAATTAAAGAGGGAAGCAACGATCAACCATTATTTGGTTAACAGCCATGCATGCAGCTTGCCGTAGAATATCAATTTTGTAACCTATCTTTTTAAATTGTTCCGAAAGATCAGTTTTACCAGCAATCTTTCTGAATTTATAGACCATAAAATTCAGGTTCGGGCAGACCTTGCAGAAGTATTTTCAAACCAACGTTATATTTGGACATTAATTCAAAATGTTGATAAAACTTGGAAAATATGTTATGTAGTTTATGATAGCGGTACCCTTGCTTAAGAAGTTTAGCAGTTCATTTTTTTATTTCGATTATTAAAAAACACTCACTTAACTGGATGCTCTAGCAAATCGAGTTAATTGAGAATATAAACACCATCAGATATAGTACAAGTCCTGCAGTTATCCTAAATATGCTGAAGTATGCATTGTTTTATACTACCCTAAATACTGGGACACAATCCACGAAGACTCGGAATCTAACTTGTCCTTGAGGGACAAAACAAATTCCACAGTTGCACCTCGTCCCCTCCCCTAAAAAGTATATATTCTTCTATCTTCATTCTTCGGACTGGTCCAATTCCAATAAAAGGGCTGTCTGGTAAGTTTTTATTATTACCATGTTTTATAGAAATTCCTGTAGTAAATGCGTTCTGCGGCGTCTGATCTGGGTCTACACTGTTTGCCAATGTCCCTTTTATGGGACACTAGGCTTAAATGGGTTTAATCCTTTTAATGCCGATATATACGGCTGAGAACGTCCTTTTATCCATGCACGTCATCAAATGGTCATTTTCCCGACTTGAGGATTGTGAAATTATCAGTGTCATTAATGTCTAATATATGAATACTTTGTAGATAATGTATACCTGTCTATGAATAGAAAAAAGGCAAGAAAAAAGCTTTTGCATTCTGTTTTGATGAATAAGTTAGTAGGTCTGACTGCAAAGTAAGTTTACTATTTCTGTCATTGTATGTATTTGCATGAAAGTCCTGGTAGAATTTTTATTTTGGATAGCGGTTTGGCCAATTTTTGGGAAAGAAACTGTCCTTTTGACTTTCTGCTTGTAGTGTTCTAAATGTGGTGTCGTTGCTTAAGGTGTGTCCTTCTTTCCCTTTGATGTATTGGGCGAAAGGTGTTAGGTATTTGTATTGATTCCTGATCATTGCCTTCCTTTCTATTTACATAAATAGTACCCACTAAACTGATTTTATTCTCACACAGGAAGAACCGTCGTTTCCGGAGTTTTACTATAGAAAACAAGGGATTTGTTTTGCATATAGAAGTACTTGTATGATGCTTTTCTAGCAAAAAGTGTTTTTTACTGTCGAAGAATGGGTATATGTTTTCAGCAACTCATCACAAAAACGTATCTATATAATTTTGACCCCCTTAAACCCCACTTTTATATAGTAAAACTGGGGTTTACAGGCGTATACATTATTTTTCTTATTTCTGCTCAAAAACATAGATTGTGGAAACTCGTTAGAACCGCCTCGGCGAGGCAGTTCTAACGAGTACCCACAATCTATGTTTAGAGCATAAATATGAACAATATCAGAGTGTTTTTATCTGAAAATTTTCAGTTTTTGGAGGTGAAATTTACAATATATTTGAACAGGCTTCTTTTCGTAATGTTGTTTTGCATATAGAAGTTCTTGTATGATGTTTGTCCAGCAAAAAGTAATTTACTGTCGAAGAATGGGTGTATGTTTTTCTGCAACCAGACGCAAATAATTTTGCTCATGTACAAAAGCTATATGCAAATTGAGAATCAATGCGCATATTCTTTTAATTGAAACTGAAAGGTATTCTAAAAAGGAATTTTGTCTAGAGAGGAAAGAATTTGCATATTTTTTTTTTAATATGAATACCGTTAAGAATGAATTCAACTTTTTGACACAGTGTGCTTCTTGTAATGCTGAAAGAATTTGATTGTTTAAAAAAGACAACTAACATAATAGTATCGTTGCATTGCTAAACAACGTTGACAAAGCTAGGTGACATTTATCACACGAAAGTCAGTACATTTGTTGGCCCGTGAGTTTTATATCCATTGTTGTTTATATATATATATATATATATATATATATATATATATATATATATATATATATATATATATATATATATATACATATATATATATATATATATATATATATATAACCTTAAAACTTCTAAAAGATCTTGTATGTTCTGTAAAATTTTATGGCGTTCACATTCTGCACCTATATTTTCAGACAATACTTCAGTCGTATTGAATTGCTGCAGCATTTGTGTGTTTTACTGTCCAACATGTTTGTTTGAATGTCTTCTATAATTGCTTGTGTATAGTTATGTATGCTGTTTTTTCGATCAAAGTTTTATAAGCATTTTATATGCTCCAGAAGGTCCTTGATTGTTGAATAAAATATATTCTATTGAATTCAGTACATGTAATCTGTTTGCAACTGACGGGTCGGGGTCTTTAATCTCCAGTAGCAGGTCCTATAGCTCTCCCTCATCTTCCTTGAAATACCTGTTACAGAACGATCCAACCTGGTTGTTGTATTATAAATGCATTCTTTAGCACTATGGACAATATAATCAGATGACATATTAACGCTATTTTCATATATCATGTTTCATTTAAATATGTGTGCTGGAATTTGTTACCAACATGCTAACGAATTAAAAACTATGCTAGAAAAACTCGGTTTTACTTGGAATTGCAAGCATATTCACAGTATCCTCCCCTACACTATTGCTTGTGTGTCATTTCTGTTAACGCTGGGATGACATTTTGAAATATTTTTTTCTTATTTTTTCCAGAAAATAGGCTTTTTTTTTAACTCACCTAGGATATGCTCAGGATGAGCTATAGTGATCACTTTGTCCGTCGTCCGTCCGTCCGTACGTCCGCTCTCATGAGAGGGTAGTTGTGGCTTGATTCATGTGTACCATCAAGACTTGTGGGGGAAAATCGACTTGTGAGTTGCACCTCAGAAGTCGATATTTTCTAATAACTTTTTAAAGGTGGGGGAGGAGGTTAGGGGTTATTTGAAATTAGTTTGTTTTCACAAGTTATGGATATTCTGTCCGTTTTGTTAAAAAATCAGGGGTCTAGACGTACAGAGAGCAATTGTAAGGTGTGATCACCCGTATAGTGCTGTTTGTACGTCTCTGTCCGTGATGGACAATATTCTGGGGTGCATATTTGGGCATATTTGTGGGATGCAACCCATAACTGTTCCCTCATGAGTACAAACGACTTCTCCTCTGTAACCTCTGGACCAATGCTGCTTAAAATTCATGTGGAGCCTCCTTGGGGCAGGGGGATGAAAGATTGCTAAAATGGTCGCGGTCCATTGACTAAGATGGCCGCCATGCCCTTATATGGTAAAAACCTTTAAATATCATCTCCAGAACAGAGGGTGCTTTGCGGCTGAATCTTTGCACAAGTCATTGGGGATGGGAGATCTACCAAAGTTGTTATAATGATGGTCGTACATTGACGTTTGACCTTTTTATAGTGAGGTCAAGTTTGCTTCCGTATGCATTTGTGTGGGCCCCATACATCTGTAAAAAAAATGTTGATAATTTCAAATGACTTTTCCTCTGAAGCCTCTGGGTCAATGTTGCTCAAATTGCATGTGGAGCCTTCTTGGGGCAGGGGAACGAAAGATTGCTAAAATGGTCGTGTATTGACCAAGATGGCTGCCATGTCCACATATGGTAAACACCTTTAAAGAGCTTCTTCTCTAGAACAGAGGATGCCTTTGCACTAGCCATTTCCCTTAAACTGGGTTTACGTGTATAGGAAATCATCTTAGTCGCTGACTAAAATAGAATAATATTAGCAATTTATCGATGCCATACCAAGTAGCTGCGACGAAAGATTTCACAGGTTCCTTGCCTGGAATGGTCTCTCTTCAACAACATTACGGAAACACGCCTATTCAAATATACTGAAAATTTTACCACCAGAAAATGAAAATTTTCAGAGGAAAAATTCTGATACTTTTCGTATTTCTGCTCTAAATATAGATTGTGGGTACCCGTTAGAACCGCCTCGCCGAGGCGGTTCTAACGAGTACCCATAATCTATGTTTTTTTAGCAGAAATAAGAAAAATAATGTATACCCCTAAAAACCCCAGTTTTACTATATAAAAGTGGGATTTAAGGGGTTCAAAATTATATAGGCATGTTTTCGTGATGAGACGGCAAACCCTTTCGGTGTGGAATGCACTCACTTTGATGTGTTTCCATCCACTTTAATGGGTAGGTTTTCTACCATTATATACAAGGGAGACACATTTTGTAATCCCGGTGTACTTTTTGTGTACATCAATCCCTGCTGAAAATGGTATCAACCCCTTCCGCAAAGGGGGAGCAAATTGTTTCGTTTTAGAGTAGAACCCTTTTCAGAGGGGAGCCAAAACAATTTTGACAGAGTTGTCTCCTTGTGTGTGTATCTATTCACTTTAAGATATTTTTGTCTTTGGAATCCGTGACTTGCATTTCATGAAAATCATTGTAATCTTTTATATATGATCAAGCAATGTTCCGTCTAAGGTGTAATAATAATAATAATAATAATAATAATAATAATAATAATAATAATAATAATAATCGATTTATTTATTGAGGTAACACATTTAGTAAACTAATACTAATCTTCCATGAGGCCCTCTGTTTTCCTGGGTAGAAACCAGTACTAAGCAATGTGGATAAAGTTTCTTGCTCAAGGAAACAACACTTGATGTTAGTGGGGATCGAACCCGGTACCTCTCAATCTCGAGTCCGATGCTTTACCACTGCACCACAGCGCTCCTAACGTGTGCGTTTACCTTTACATTTTGCATGAACCGTTAAAGCCTATTTTCTTGGGATATATAAAAAAAGATTTCAAATTGTCGTCTGTTGAAAATTTTACACAGCATGCTAAGCGTTAAACTTTCTTTCTATTCTTAACAATACACACAAAAAAGTAAGCAAGAACGCCTACTGCATGTGTGTCAAGAAAGATATATAGCCTTTCACACATCAATTTTGAAATGGAAATCTAACTAGTATTACTGGCATGTATATGAATCTGTCATTAATGGGCATTATTTTTACTAATGAAGATATTAGATTAACAAATAGTTTTCTGCATGCAATATGGTAGTTTAGATTGGCATTTTGTTATTTCCGGTATCATATATGAACTAAGTTTATAAAGGTTTCCGACGACAAATACTGGAATTAGGACTGGAGAAAAACCATTACTCTAGCGTCTCATAAAAGAGGTTTTGAACAGAAAACGTTTAGACTGACTCTACGCCGCATTTTGCTTATGTTTATGATATTACATGCACCAACTTTTTGTATTGTAATGAGAGAGCCGTAAAGACTATATCTATAAAACACTCTTTTAGACCATAATGAATGGAATAGTTCATTGAAGAATTCTAGGCATTAATAGGTTAGGTTGAATTATACTGGCATTTAGAGGAAACTATATTAACCATTACCACTTTCTTGGCGAATTCAGCAGACAGAAATTTGATAATATGTTCCTTTTTATTTATTTTTTTTTTTTTTTTTGATTTTCAGTAAGACAGAAAATAAGCTTTTGAATAATATGCTAATTGTTTCTTTGGAGATAATTTGCATGAAACAAAAAGACATATTCAAGGAGAAAAAGAAAACAACAACACATTTTTCAAAATGTCTTCTGCTAATTATTTATACCCAGCTCAGCGTTAAATAACAAGAGTCCCACGAGGGCCTGAATCGCTGTACTGGCAAGTACAGTTTTTTTTTTGTTCGATTTTCACCACAGGTGCAATACATTTCTTTGCAGGTAAAACACTTTTTCCACATGAAAAATGCATAACCTCTCAGGATTCTTACTGCAGGAGAATTAGATATTTTGCAGGACAAGTGAATTTTGTCAGCCAGTAAACGTGCTGGAAGTGTGGCTGTCAAAGTACACGACGTGCCAAAAACTTTCGCTGAACGCGTCTATAACGTATTCGACGCTCTTGTGACGCATGTTAAACTTACACGTAATGTATGGAACATACGCCCGAGCTCCTGAATTTTTTTATGCATGCTTAAAAAATGTTTTAGAGCCAAAACGTATGCCACCGGCGTACAGCGACTTATACACCAAGCGTACGCGACGCTCGAGTAACGAGTCAGTAACGTGTTTCCGATTTATTTCTTACGTTTTTGGACCTTGCCATGTTCTTTTTTTTTTTTTCTTTTTTTTCCCCAAAACGCCCGGCACACGTCTGGATCATACGCCAATGTGTTAAAGCCCCATTAGAGTACATGTTTTTACTAGCTTCCTTTTGACGTTAGAGCGTTGCTTACTTGGCGTTTTATTTAAAAGGAAATTATTTTGTGTCTGTTGACCATACCGTATCAGAAACCAGTTGTCTTTACTGTTTCTGTGTTTTGTTTTCAAACATTTGCCCTAAAATTAAATTTGCGACCACAATTTGGTCTGTCCTCTGCAATTTCAATAATAAAGTGGGTTTTGGAATTTTTGAATAAGAAAATATTTTATTTTTCTTTGCTGATATTTAATAATTGATGTTCATGACAATATTATGGAAATTTCAGAACATTTAAATGAAAGGAACTTGTTGAAAACTGCCTCCAATTTACCTACCCTAACAATGTCTGCATTACTTGCAGTCATTTATATAAGAAGGAGGGAAAATATCTGACTTTTTAATCAAAGATTAGAATAAATCTTTTCGTGTATTGGTTGTTAAGGCAAAATGTTTTGCATTGATTCACTAAAAAAGTTTCCAAATACAGTCGACTCTCGTTATCTGGAATTCCAAGGGACTCTCTGAAATACTTCGAGATATCCGTGCCTCGACATATCAGATTTGCAGAATTGAGGAAAAAATAATTCGATTAACCACATTTAACCCTTGTCCTGCTGAACCCGGATACACTCTGCCTTTGCAAACAGTGAAGATCCAGATCAGTTGGCTTGAGAAGCCAACTGATCTGGATCTGCACTGGTTGCCGTTTAGAATGTGAATTGGAATCAACATCCTGGATCAAGTAACCTGACTGGCTGAAAATTAGGAGTGGGTGTGGCATCTTAATTTATTCAGCATGACAAGGGTTAACAAATATATGTGTAATTGGACTCTTGAAGTTAGAGATATATTGAAAATATTGTGGAAAAGAGGAGACATTCTCTTCTTTTCCACAATATGTTTTACCTGTTGCTAGATTTTCATGTTAAGGCAGGGACCAGATTTTCACTTCGAGATAAGCGGTGATTCGAGATTAGCGAGATCGAGATAGCGAGAGTTAACTGTACTTCTTCTGCGTATAGTGACGGGAAAAAACAACCACTTTTAAAAGATGTCGGATTTGCTGTATCTTGTACATAAAGTCGCATTGCAATTCACAGACAAAGTACATGTAATGCTTAAGTAATACCATTTAGGTATAAAACTATTATATTTTTTATTGGAGTTGACCTTTGTCTGCGACAGACGGTTCAACAACACAATCCAATTCGCTCTCGTCAGCAATTTCAATGGACGTCAATCTATTCGATAATAAAGATAGCTAAATTAAATTACCATAAGAAGTTTTTATTTCATTTCAATTGTCTGATTATTCATACACGACAAATTTGCCTAAAATGGTTTGGCAAAGAGGAAGTCTTGAGTGAGAGAACAAAAGCGTTTACTCCGGCGTGCGAAATTAAGTTATGGTTTCAATAGTTTTGGGATTGTTTGTTTTGAGGCATTAGCGACATTAGCGTTAGGGAACTTGACACTGATTAAGGCCTTTTATTCCACAGACAGATTTCCTATACTGGCAGAAGTTCTAGAATCCTGTAATGGTTTTGTTAACATTTACAACGAAAAGGTTAAATCTACGCATACTTATTTACCGCATTATCCTAAATATTGAATCCCAATCCCGTTGCTGTAAATGGAGCATTAAAATAGTTTTCTACTATTGAGACACTTTACTCCTTACCATACTTGTCCTCAGATTTGATCAAGTCCATTTAACTACCTGTCCCTGTGTTAAAAACTGCTGGATTGGTGGCAAAAAGTGTCGTCCTCTGTTTTTGTCGCACATTCTTTACCAGGGCGACTTAGGCGTGCAAGTTTCCGGCCGTTCGTTCGTCCGTTCGTCCATCCATCAACATTTACCCTGGGTGTCGTGTGAGCGCAACTCCTCTTACAATTTTATACCGATTATTTTGAAACTTTGCATGTGTTTTCGTCATGGTATGAGGATGTGCATGTAGTTTGGATATGATTGTTAGATTATTTTTGTCACCTTTCCACATTGTAAACCTCAATATATAGACAGTGGGACCTCTTGTGAGCGCAACTCCTCTTACAGTTTTTGTACCGATGTATTTGAAACTTTGCATGTGTTTTCTTCATGGTATGAAGATGTGCATGTGGTTTGGGTATAATTGTTAGAACAGTTTTTGTTATTTTTTCTACATTGTGAACTAAGTCATTTTTTACCCTCTATATATAGATAGTGGGTTCCTCTTGTGAGCGCAACTCCTCTTACAGTTTTGTACCGATCGTTTTGAAACTTTGTGAATGTTTTCTTCATGGTTGGATTATTTTTGTCATTTTTTCACATTGTGAACTTAGTCATTTTTCACTCTTTATATATTAACAGTTGGTACGGTACCTCTTCTGAGCGCAACTCCTCTTACAGTTTTGGTTTAAACATATTTTATTTCAACACTTTCGTAAGTACATAAAACACATAACGCACTTTATTGGATTGGAACGAAAGCAATTTGCTTGCTTGATTCCTCTCCTTGATAACAATATTCATTCTACAGTATGGCGGAAAACCACTACATGTCATGGTTGTTCAACTCAAATGATAGTCGAAAGAAAACAAAATACATAATCGAAACAATAAGGAGAGAGAGTTTTGTGCCTAATATTATGAAACTTTGCATGCGTTTTCTTCATGGTTTGAGGATGTGCATGTGGTTTGGATATAATTGTTAAGATTATTTTTGTCATTTTTCCACATTGTGAACTTAGTCATTTTTCACTCTTTATATATTAACAGTTGGTACGGTGCCTCTTCTGAGCGCAACTTCTCTTACAGTTTTGTGCCTAATATTATGAAACTTTGCATGCGTTTTCTTCCTGGTATGAGGATGTGCATGTGGTTTGGATATAATTGTTAGATTATTTTTTCCCACTTTTTTCCACATTATGGACGCAGTTATTTTTCACTCTCAATATATAGATAGTGGGTACCTCGTGAGCACAACTCCTCATACAATTTTATACCAATCTTTTTGAAACTTTGATCATTTTTCTCCATAGTCTGAAGATGTGCACGTGCTTTTCATATAATCCTTGCCTTAATTTTTGTCACTTTTTTCTATTTTTTGAACTTTGTCATTTTCTGACCTCAGATGTATAGATAGTGGGTACCTTGTGATTGCAACTTCTCAAACAATTTTAAACTGGTCTGTTTGAAAATTTGTACATGTTTTCTCCCAGGTCTTCAGCAGCGCATGTGGTTTGGATATGATTTTTAAATTTATTTTTGTCACTTTTTTCCACTTTAAGTTTGTCGTTTTCTTACCTCAGATTTTATGACAGTGTACAGACTGGGTAACTTTTGATCCCAATTTCTCATGCATTATATGAGAAAATGCATATGCTTTCGATGGAATTCCTATATTAATTTCTTCTACCTGAAGTAAACCTTACTTTTTCCTTTTTTTTTTTTTTTTTTTTTTTTTTTTTTTTTTTTTGGTGTTGGGGGGAGGGGGAGCGTGGTGGGGGGGGAGCGGGGTTGGGGGGAGGGGGTTCACCGGAGTTCGATCTATTTTTCTTCAGACTTGCCTGTCACAAAACTTAGGTTTATTACGGTAACAGGCTACTGGTACAAAATTGCCTTTACATACCCGATTTTCCCTGAAGCACTGGGACAGACAGGCCTGATCAAAAAGTGTTCACCCGGGCTAGATGCCCCAGAACGCGGAGTTTAATCCGGATCGACACTGTTTGCCACTCATCCAGTAGTTTTTAAACCCATCAATGCGTTAGCGAAATGCACAAAGTTCGCCAAGATAATCAGTATCTGTGGACAATGAAGTTTACGAGTGGGGCTTTCATTCAGTTAATTCATTTATATAAGGCGTGTTAGCCCATTGTAGACTGAATAGACTCTCCCACACAATATATTGGAAGAGTTCAATTTCAATTTCTAGGTATGTCCGGATATGAGATTTATATTCTTAGAGAAATATGGCTAAACTTTTTGCAAACAGTAGAGACCCTGATCAGACACCGCGTTCTGGGGCATCTTTACGGGTCTCCGGACTACAATGGGTTAGGCAAAACGCTAGTGAGAAATTATAGACTTTTATCGTAGGTTAGTTTAGGTTGTTATTCTTGAAAATTAGATGGTCAGCATTCAGGTCTAATTTGCTTATTCTTTACAAATATGCTATATAACATATCAAAATATTTCAGTATTTCTAGAATAAGATGATCCGATTCAGTATTTATTTTATTCTGTTTTTATCACAACAGGTAATGAATAAGCTAGTTCGAGAAAAGCGAGGAAATTGCATTTTTAAACCATCATTTCTTTTTACTTTTCTTTCCGTTTCGGAGGACCTAACATACACGCATGTTCTCAATACTGTACATAATTAAGAAAACAAAAGTTTGACCCGAACAAAGATGTATGCATTTACAGCTCTTACACGATCCCCAGCTAGCATTCTTTATAAACCTATAGCGGGCCGTTATCGGCCCGTCAGCTACCCTGACGGGCCGAGAACGGCCCGCTATAGATTTGTGTAGAATGCTAGCAAGGATACCGGTAGGTTTGTTGAATACCCTAAAAACCGTGCTCCTGTAGCATGTAGTTTCCGTCGTATGAGCCGCGTTCAGCGAGAATGTGCTTCGATAATGCTCATTTCTGCGCAATATGCGCAGATTCAGATCATCCTGTGTATGCGCAAACTATCACCAGAGCCTTTGCTCTCCATTCGTACAATCTGTAGTATTTAGTGATTCTGTTAGCGGACAGTGAAGCAGACTGCGCAGATGCGCAGGCTGATCCGGGATTTCGCTGTCCGCATATGCTCGAAGATACGTTTTCGCATGGTGCGGCCACATTATGATTCCGTTTCTCCACAAAATACCAAATTTAATTTGGTGAACAAATCAATTGAATATTTTGCGAAATGTTTGAAATTTCAGGGATTTTGTATTCCAGGTTATTATCAAAAACAAAAACTGTAGTTGGTTAAATGTGCACCGATCTATTAGATATAAAACATTTATCAGTGAATAGAAGGGGAGAAAGAGAGAAAATAAATATATTTAATCTTTCCCACTCTCTGGGCTAATTCAGCAGACGGCAAATTGATGATTTTTATTTTTTTTTTTTTTTTTTACTTTTCCCAGAAAACAGGATTCGAAATATTATGCAAAGCGTTAAAGAGTTGTTCCCTTTGCGAATGGATTCTTATACCAGGAAAATAACCTCTTTTCTATTGGAAAGGTCTTTTTGAAATGGGAGCTTGGAATACATGTATATTTTTATTTGTATCCATTTACCATTGATAAGTCGTCTGTTTGTTTTCCACGTTTATCTTTCAATCCTGCAGACCCTAAACAAATACAATGCACCTTTCCAAACAGTTCAGTTTTGTGCCTAATAATATGAAACTTGCATGCGTTTTCATCGTGGTATGAGGATGTGCTTGTGGTTTGGATATAATTGTTAGATCAATTTTTTTTTCACTTTTTCCACATTGTGGACTTAGTCATTTTTCACCCTCAATATATTGACAGTGGCTACCTCGTAAGCACAACTCCTCATACAATTTTATACAATCTTTTTGAAACTTTGCGTATGTTTTCTCCATAGTCTGAAGATGTGCATGTGCTTTTCATATAATCCTTGCCTTAATTTTTGTCACTATTTTCTACGTTTTGAACTTTGTCATTTTCTGAACTCAGATGTATAGACAGTGGGTACATTGTGATTGCAACTTCTCAAATAATTTTAAACTGGTCTGTTTGAAACTTTGTACACGTTTTCTCCCGGGTCTGCCGAAGTGCATGTGGTTTGGATAGGATTTATAAAGTTCAGGATCTAAACTGCCCATCACGAAAACATGCCTATATAATGTTGACCCCCTTAAACCCCACTTTTATATAATAAAACTGGGGTTTACAGGGGTATACATCATTTTTCTTATTTCTGCTCAAAACCATAGATTGTGGGTACTCGTTAGAACCGCCTCGGCGAGGCGGCTCAAACGAGTACCACAATCTATGTTTTTTAGGCCGAGGCGGTTCTAACGAGTACCCACAATCTATGTTTTTGAGCAGAAATATGAAAATTTTCAGTTTTTGGAGGTGAAATTTTCTATATATATGAATAGACGTGTTGTCGTAATGCTGTTTCCATTCATTTTTTATGATTTTAGACTTACACACATATTTTCAAAAACGGACGTATCCAAATTTAAATATGGAAAAAAGTCCACTTCAGAAACCCGGTGGTGAAAGGGCCAAGGGTTTTAAATGTATAACATGACACTTGAGGTTAACTATATGGCACCCGAGCAAAACACGCGGTAATTTGGTCAGTAGACACATTGTCTTTAAACTGAAGCGAGTGATTCTACTGAAAAATAATTAACTTCTAACAATAATTCATATTCGGACCGGTTCATTAACCTTTACAACTATCTGGGCAAATTTAGCAGACGACAAATTGATGACATTTTTCTTATTTTTCCCCAAACAGAGACAATTTGCATGAACCATAAAAGGCTATTTTCTGGAAAAATAAGACAAATTTTTTAAATATCGTCTGCTGAAATAATTTCTCAGCATGCTAAGCGTTAAAAAAGCAAATGTCGACCGAAATTTGATGCACGAAATACCGCTTAACCGTTTAACAAAAAGTGCATTATCTGATTTGGTGAAATTCGGCAAAATATTCTTGATGTATACAGTAACTGAAAAACTGGATCAAATTTTGCATGAAAATGTGTAATGTGTCCTTCATTAGCAAGTAAATCGGTCCAATATAAAGAAATGGCAAGTATTTTGCAGAAGTTGTTATTGTTTTGGTACGAGGAAATGAGCCGAAACGTGATGTAACGTACCTTCTGACATGTGCGCACACCTAAGACTGAAATCATTGGCTATGCAAAACATGCCCAGTGAAGATTCCGATCAGACTGCGTGAATGCGCAGGCTGATCTGAATCTTCACTGGGCGCACATGTTCGAAGGTACGTTTACTGACGTTGTTGCTCAAATCATTTAGTGATAATTTAGTTCCCACTGTCTTGATACAAATGTAAAAGTTTCGTTTGAATATGGTCTCCGAAAACGTCGAAATTATTTTCATGGAATTTTACTGACTTACTAATGTTGATGATCAAATGTGCGACTTATACATGTAGTTGTTTCAGTTGACCGTTCAAAGGCACATCACGAAAACATGCCTATATAATGTTGACCCAATTAAACCCCACTTCTATATAGTAAAACTGGGGCTTACAGGAGTATACATTATTTTTTTCTTATTTTGCTAAAAAAAAAACAAAAAAAAAAACATAGATGGTAGGTTCTCGTTAGAACCGCCTCACCGAGGAGGTTCTAACGAATACCCACAATCTATGTTTTGAGAAGACTATGAAAAATATCAGATTTTTTTTATCTGAAAATTTTCCTTTATTTGGTTATAAAATTTTCAATGTATTTGAATAGGCGTGTTTTCGTTATGAATTCCTCTGTTGCAGTTCTGTTCTGTTCTGTTCTGTTTGTATGTCGGTTATTGTAACGGTGTCTTTGTGTCTTGTCATTGTTCGTTCCTCATCTTTCCTTCTTTCAGTACCTCGTGCTTCCTGATTATAACCTTTCCTGGGTAACTTCGTATATATTTCTTGATTATGTCTATTATTAATGCATAAATTGGGTACATGCTTTGCAGGTTTATGAAGTTTATAACCGATTGTTATATGGAACCCGCTAAGCCAAGTTTCCAAGCTAAGGCTTACAGTCAGATCCTGGAAAATATTGTAATGTAAATTATGCTGTTTTTGAAGCAACCAAAATAAAGTTTAAACCAATTTTACATTTATTTTGCTTCCCTGCAGTGTTAGTTAAGATAATGGCGTCAGAGAATCTTAACGTTCACATCAGTTTACACAAAATGCAAAAACCTGTTTTCCAGAAAAACAAGAAAAGTATTTCAAAATGCCTGCTGAAATTGTTTCCCAACAGCGTTAAGACGAGGCGCTATCGATCGAGCAAAACTTGTTTAAGCCCCACTCACCCCCGGTCCGCCCGCCACCCAACCCCTCCGCCACCCGCCTCAGTAATTATTTCTGCTGACAGACGCAAGGTGATACCTGTACTGCAGATCTTCTTCGTCTTATTTCAAATATTTTACTATTCATCACGAAAACACGCCTATATTGTTTTGCCCCCCCCCCCCCCCCTTAAACCCCACTTTTGTACAGAGAAACTTGGGTTTGCAGGGGTATACATAGACTGGCTTCCGTCTAACTGATACATAAATCAACATAAAAACTAGTTATATTTTACAAAAATCCAATCATTTGGAATGCCTTGTCTGATTTGGCGGGTCAGTTTCTGAATGGTAAGGGAGATGATATATGTAGAAAAATAGTCTAGGAGAAGTATTTTACCTTTGTTAATTTAGAAAATGTAAAACTCATTGCGTGGTGCCAGGCTAGGGTACATGTATACAGTATTTTGAGATAAAAAAAAAAAAAAAACTCTGATATTTTTCTTGTTTCTGCTGAAAAAAAAACATAGATTGTGGGTACTTGTTAGAACCGCCTCGCCAAGGCGGTTCTAACGAGTACCCACAATCTATGTTTTGAGCAGAAATATGAAAAAATATCAGAGTTTTTTATCTCAAACTTTTCAGTTTTTGGAGGTGAAATTTTCTATAGATTTGAATAGGCTTGTTTTCGTAATGCCTGGGTAATTTTATTGGTATTTTTGCTTTTAGCAATCATTTCGTATATGAGCTGACGCACCACAAAACCTAAAATAAGACATGCAACCAGCAAATACTCCGATTAGCCTGTACATCCACCCACATTACGAAAACACGCCTATTTAAAATATATAGAAAATTTCACCTCCCAAAAACGAAAATTTTCAGATAAAAAACTCTGATATTTTTCATATTTCTGCTCAAAACATAGATTGTGGGGACTCGTTAGAACCGCCTCGGCGAGGCGGTTCTAACGAGTTCCCACAATCTACGTTTTTGAGCAGAAATAAGAAAAATAATGTTTACCCCTGTAAACCCCAGTTTTACTATATAAAAGTGGGGTTTAAGCGGGTCAAAATTATATAGGTATGTTTTTGTGATGAGTATGGCAAGAGTTCCCGTTTATCCCTCTTAGGATAGCCTAAAGGCTTTAGAAGGTATATGCGATCAGTGAATCAGTGAAGACTTCGATCAGACATTGCTAGTCGCACAAGTTGGTTTTGTCGTGCTCTTGCTCATATGGTTTACCTGCAACATTTTGTTTGTACAGTACTCGGGAGAAATAGAATAGTCTGAGATTAGCAAAAAAGCTTTTACTGATGAATCAAACAAATTTCTCTCCGTTCACAGATCGAGGCAAGTCTGCGCTGTTAGACCTTCCGTGAATGTTTCCTTCAAATTTTATTTTACTGAAGAAAACACTCACTCTTTGCAATGCTAGTGGAAAGGTTTGGAAGGCTAAATCGGCAATCCCTATCGTTGGAATTGAGACGCGAAACACAGTACTTGGTACTTATTTCATATGAATAAAATTCATATCACATATGCATATCCATCCTATCCGATCAGGGTTTGTGCATAATTTTATAGAATGTATAAGAGCTTATAGTTTTTACATTTCATGAAAATATGTAAGTAAAGATACCCCAGTAAACACACAACGTCGTAATAACGTCGTCACGAGGTCGCTGCGACGTCATGACATCACAGCGACGTCGAAACGACGTTATTACGACGTTGTGTGTTTGCTGGGCCAGGAAATGCCACAAATACGAAGCACAGCCTTCCAGAGACACCGAATGAAGGAGAAATGAGAAGCAAATAAATAATGACAAAATAAACATATGAATCAAACGACGCATAAACAAACAAGAACGGCAACACAGGAAACACCTTGGAACGGTCACTACTTGTGTGTGTGTGTGTGTGTGTGTGTGTGTGTGTGTGTGTGTGTGTGTGTGTGTGTGTGTGTGTGTGTGTGTAAACCAGTTTTACTTGCGCGAAGCCTCACCCTTAATTCTAATGCAGCTTCAAATTACAAATATATGTTCGGTCCGCACAGGGACTCTCAACCTCTGTGAAAAATCACAGTGAAAAACACATAATAAAAAACATTGTGATGAAACAAAGAAAATTGCTCAGTGCTGATCTGAAGCCAGAACAAAACCACAAACAGAACCTCGATGGAGTTTATCTCAGATGAATGTGCCCAGCTAGCATTCTACTTGAATCTAATTTATACAATTATCGGCCCAACAGGATTCCTGTCTAGCCGATAACGGTCCGATATAAATTTACATAAAATGCTAGCTGGGCGGACAGTCCGATGGATCTATTCTATGTCGATATCGTATAAGGAATCTGCTTAGTTTATTTAGTATTGACAGGAGGAAATTAATAAAAGTAACAATCATTATCCAATTAGTGGATTTTGCTTCAGGACAAACCATTATACACAATTTACAGCGTTCGTGTTGCCAATTAGTAAAATACATGTGCGCCGGTAAAAGAAAGAACCTACCTCATATCACAGCTTCATATTAGAGGGTGTATCTAAACAACATTTCCCTTATTTTTCCATGAAAACATATGTTGTGGATACCAATTAGAAGCGCCTCGGCGAGGCGCTTCTAATGAGTACCCACAACATATGTTTTCGTGGAGCATTAAGAAAATTATCAGTACTATTTGGTTAAAATTAACACCCTATCTGAAGCTGTGTCATATCTTACGGACGCAACAATAATGCATCTGCACAGTCTACTAAGAGCCTGGTATCACAGAATGTATGAAGTTTCCAGAATCAAACCAGAGAACAGCATAGGATGAACAGATCAAGTATAGGCAAGAATTAATCTCGTTTTTCACTATCTGTTAATGGCTTAAGGCCGTTTTTTCAATGTTCAGTTTCGTTATTCCGTAATTTGATAAACTGTAAGAGGACAAAGGCAGTTATTTTTCTGTCAGTTGTACTTTGGTTGTTGATGTGACGTTGATGTATCGCGCTCAATGTGACTATAGCACACTTTTCTCATACGCGAATAGGACAGACTAAGCTCATTCGCATCACCTGTGACCATAGATAAACACAGGGAAGTCGGGAAGTCTACAGTCAATAGCACCGCTTTCCCAAGGAACAAACTGCGTGACTTGTAAGCATAAAACGCAAACAATACATGGACAATCACGAACAAAACGAAAATATATAAAACGCAAAAGAACCACTGCACTGGAACAATAAGTAGTAAGACAAATCGGTAAAGGGGAGGCTTAAACCCTTTTATTCTACACAACGTCATCCCTATTTACTTAAATAGCTCCGAACATCAATACAAGAATACAGAAAAAATAAAAGCACAAGAAAGAAAACCGAAACTGAGTCGTTCACTTATTCCAGAAAGTGGCCATATATGCGAGGTATAACAAGGAAACACGGTGCATATAAAAAAAACAACAACAACAAAACAAAACCAAAAAAAAAAAAAAACAAAAAAAAACAGAAAATGGGTAGCGGTACAGAGGACGCGCATCATATTTTCTTCTTTGAAACGGCCAGTAGTATTTTAGTTTTAAAATAAAGTCTGTAAAAGTTGCCCCTGAAGAAGAAGAACACATAAAAGAACGAAAATCAGAGTCTCGGTTGAAATGAGACTCTTCATATGACAGCATAGTTATTCGCACGGCTACATACGTCCCCTAGCACCGGCTTAACCCATATATGCCTAGCGTCCCATAAAAGGGACATTGGAAAACAGTGTAGACCCAGATCAGACGCCGCAGAACGCGGCGTCTGATCAGGGTCTACACTGTTTGCTTTAAGTTCAGATATTTCTACAAAACATGACAATAATAAAAACTAACCAGACACCCCTTATATAGGAAATGAACCTGTCCAAAGAGTTAAGTAGAATAATCCACTTGGCATAAATGGGTTAAATGGAATTCGATTTTCCAAGGGATAAGAAATGGCTCGAAGATCCCAAAGAAAGTAAAATATCTTTGTTACAAAACTTACAGTAAAGGATTCGGCTACAAGTTACGTGGCATTAGTTGTAGGCTTTTCCGCTGCAGCATTAATGGCTTAAATCGATTTTTTTTCTTTTCTTTTCTTTTTTTTTTTTTTAAGTACCAATGCATATAACAACTGCAGCAGACGACATTTTGAAATAACATCCAAACTGTAATGAATGACCTGGTCTTTCATTACGAAAACATGCCTATTCAACTATACTGAAAATTTTACCACCAAAAAATGAAAATTTTCAGATTAAAAATTCTCATATTTTTCATTTATCTGCTCCAAAACATAGAATGTGGGTACCCGTTAGAACCGCCTCGCCGAGGCGGTTCTAACGAGTACCCACAATCTATGTTTTTGAGCAGAAATAAGAAAAATAGTGTATACCCCATGTAAACCCCCATTGTTCACTACGACGTTTACTCATACATGTATAACGAGGAACATCACTAAAATGTCTCCAGCGGTAAAATTGAGGGTTAATTTACTGAAATTAATAAAATTAAATAATAAAGTAACTATCTAATAAGATAAAAGGTTTTAGAAAAAAACAGACGATGTTTTCTGCGTTTGATCTCTTTTGTCATCTTTAATAGAGTTAAAATCAGTTTTTAGTGTCAAACTATCTGGTGTTTGGAAGATCGTGTAAAAACGACCCTTTTATGCTATATCTTTTCTAAATAGTTGGTCAGATAGGCCGGCGAAAACAGTGTATACACTGCCCA